>JBBDGP010000992.1:987500-2435000 GCA_037952835.1 Lithobates septentrionalis | reverse complement strand
AGGGACAGGGGGTGAGGCTGTCGCCAACTCAGACGCAGGGGTGTCGGGAAACGCCACCACGGGGGAATCTGCGGTGGTGGTCAGGAAGGATGTGGTCAGGATAGCGGATGCGGCGAAATGCGAAGTGTATGTCTGCTATGAGGGCCCGCTGGGAGCACATTTAAAACAAGAAGTGCGGGAGAAAATAGTGAAAGGTGAGTATGTGGAAATTTTCTCCTTGTTACCGTTAGAGAAGTTCAACTTAGACAGGGTAAAACCGGACGATTCCAAAAAAGAGGATGAGGAGAAGCGGAGGTATCGTTTGATCCCTAGGACTTTTGGTAATTGGTTACAGGCATTCGCCATTATGGCGAGTGTAATTGGCGAAATAAAACCCGGAGCATTGCTCGGCGTTGTTTTGCTACATGGATGCCATAGGTGAGGCACATAGGGTGTATGGGGGCACTGCGTGGCTTCGGTATGATGAGCAATTTAGGCAACGTAGGGCGGTGAGGCCGGCTCTTAGGTGGGACCATAAGGATATCAGCTTATGGATGCGTTTGATGTCTTCCGCCAGGGTACCAAACCAGCCTTTTCATGGGGGGGTCGGGGGATCGTCTACCTCTGGACTCCCGGCCGGGAAAAAATTTGGGGTGTGTTGCCAGTTTAACAAAGGATCCTGCAAGTTTGGGGGATCCTGTCGTTTTAAACATGAATGCTCAGGATGTGGGGGGAACCACGCTTTGTCACGCTGCTTCAAAAAAGGAAAGTAGCCAGGGGATCCTGCTCAGAAGAGGGATAACGCCGGTGATGGGGGTAAGGATGCGGCCTTTCTTAAATAGGTACCCAGACAGAGAGGCAGCAAGGGTGTTGGGGGAGGGTTTTTCAGTGGGTTTCAGAATTCCATGCTCTCTGGCAACTATACCTCCGATGGCCAAGAATTTACGGTCTGCATTGCAGAATCCTGGGGTGGTTTCAGAGAAACTGGCCAAGGAGGTTGCGTTGGGGCGCATGAGTGGGCCTTTTGCAACTAAGCCATTACAGGATTTGGTAGTGTCACCGTTGGGAGTGGTGCCTAAGAAGGAACCGAACAAGTTTCGCCTTATTCACCACCTCTCGTTTCCAAAAGGGGCATCTGTGAAGGATGGTATCAATCCTGAAGATTGTACAGTGTCGTACAAATCGTTCAATGCAGCAGTGGGATGGGTGAGGCATTACGGTCAGGGGGCACTCATGGCAAAATCAGACATTGAGGCGGCATTCCGTTTGCTTCCAGTACATCCGGACAGCTTTTGGCTGTTGGGTTGCTGTTAGCAGGGGGAATTTTACGTCGATCAGTGTCTGCCAATGGGTTGCTCTATATCTTGTGCCAAGTTTGAATTGTTTAGCTCGTTTCTCGAATGGGTGATTAGGGATGTGTCGGGGATGGATTCCGTGATACATTACCTTGATGACTTTCTCTGCGTGGGGCCTCGTGAGTCTAAGGGGTGTGCGATTCTGTTGGCAACCCTGGAACACATTGCAGGTAAGTTTGGGGTACCATTGGCAGCGGATAAAACGGAGGGTCCGACGACAGTGTTGAGTTTTTTGGGCATCGAAATAGATACCGGAGCCATGGAGTGCAGGTTGCCAGGGGATAAGGTGGCCGGGTTAAAGATGGATGTCAGGGACATGATGGAGAAAAGGAAAGTGCAGCTGCGACAATTACAATCCCTCTTAGGTAAGTTGAATTTTGCGTGTCGCATTATTCCAATGGGTAGAGTTTTTTGCCGCCGGTTGTCAGCTTCCACAGCTGGGATACAGTCTCCGACCCACTTTATCAGGCTTACCAGGGAACATAGGGAGGACTTGAAGGTGTGGCACACGTTCCTGGAAAGCTACAATGGACGTTCGGTGTGGATGGAAGGACCGGTAAGTAATTGCGACATGGATTTGGTGACAGACGCTGCGGGATCTACGGGGTATGGGGCTGTTTTCCAAGGGCAGTGGAGTGCAGGGGCATGGCCGGAGTTTTGGGTGGAGTCGGGATTTACTCGGAATTTGGTGCTATTGGAATTATTCCCGGTGGTATTAGCAGTAGAATTGTGGGGGGAGAGGTGGCGGAACTTGAAAATACGTTTGAATTGTGACAATATGGGGGTTGTTCAGGTCGTCAATCGGCTATCGGCATCATCCCCGACGGTAATACGATTGTTGTGGCACCTAGTGTTGAGGTGTTTACAACTTAATGTTTTTCTATATGCTGTTCATATTCCGGGCGTGGATAATACTTTGGCTGACTCCTTGTCTCGGTTCCAGTGGGACAGATTCAGGGAGCTGGCGCCTTCTGCGGAAGCAGAGGGGATTCCTTGTCCGGGGTGGCTTTGGGAGACGGTATCGGAATCGCCGCAGGATGGATCAGGAAATCAGTGAGTGGGGCGATATGGGCGGCATATAGTAAAGTGTGGTCTGAATGGGCCACTTTTACACGGCTGGCGGACCCTGGGCTGGGAGGGCTGGACTTGAGGTTGTTGGTAGTGTATTTTGTGTCGCGACACATGGAGGGGGGTGGTTCAGTGTCCGCAATTGAGCGGAAGTTGGCGGGGTTGGCCTTTTTATTCAAGTTACAGGGCCTGACTGATTTTACCAAGGATTTCTGGGTAAAACAGGCCCTAAAAGGTTATAGGACGAGTCATGCGAAGAAGGATTCGAGGAGGCCGGTGTCTTTTTCACTACTGCAGGTAATGTGTAATAAACTAGGTGGGGTATGTAAGTCGGGTTATGAAGTTATTTTGTTCAAGGCAGTTTTTTCTATCGCGTTTTTTGGAGCGTTTCGGGTGGGTGAGTTGGTGAGTCCAGCAAAACAAGTGGCAGGGGGTTTGAAGATGCAGGATGTGGAAGTAAAACGGGATAGGGTGTTGCTAAAACTGTGCAGGTCTAAAACAGACCAAGCCGGAAAAGGGGTAAAAGTGCAGCTGTTCAGGTTACCAGGGTCGGGAATTTGCCCGGTTCAAGTAGTTGAGGAATTTTTGCTAATTCGCCCTGTTGGGGAAGGGCCGTTGTTTGTGCATGAAGATAGGACTTTTTTATCCAGGTTTCAATTCATTGCAGTGTTTAGAAAATGCATTGGGGCTGCAGGGTTGGATAGTAGGCAATTCGCCTCACACTCCTTCCGCATCGGGGCGGCTACTGAAGCTGCCAGGTGTGGGTTGGATGAGGCAGCAATTAAGAGGATTGGGAGGTGGGAATCCAAGAGGTTACAGTCTTATGTGCGCCCTCATTTGTCATCGGATGCTGTATATAAAAAAAAAAAAAAGAGATAGATATATTATGATCACATGCATTTGACGACAGGGGTGGGGGAGGTTCACATGTTTCAATTTGTCTTCTGTTGTGTTATGTCATTGCAGATGGGGGTCAACCACGCCTCGTCTGGATCTTAGGGCACTCCTATGTTTTCTGGGGTGCAAAAAGGGGGGACATCAGACCAGAAGGCAGGCAACTGGGGATTTCCAGGAGGGAGGCATGTATTCGCTGGTTGGGCTTTCCAGGCATGGGGTGGGGTAGAGTTGTTCCGGAAGTTGAGCGCTACGCTCGACTCGACCGACCCCCTGATGTTTTAGTTTTACATGGAGGAGGCAATGATCTGGGGATCCGATCTACCAGGGAACTGGTGTCGGCCGTTAAGTGCGATTTTTTGGCACTTCGGGTGGCCTTCCCGGGCATGATCATAGTTTGGTCTGACATAGTGGCAAGGACGTCATGGCGCATGGCTAGATCGGTAACTAGGATCAACAAATCAAGAATTAAAGTGAACAAGGCGATTGGAAAGTTTGTTGTTAATAATGGGGGATTGGTGGTGAGGCACACGGAGTTGGAGGTTAATGCGGGGATGTACCTAAGGGGAGATGGGCTGCACCTTACCGCAGTAGGCATTGATCTTTGGGCTCTCGGGCTTCAGGATGGCATTGAGAGGGCATTGCGGGTGTGGAGGTGCCCTTAAGGCTAAGGGGTCATCCTTGCGGGCTGTGGTGGCATCTGTGGTCTCTGATGGTGGTACAAAATACACAGAGGTGGTGGTAAATGGTGGGGGGCTTTCAGTATTATGTGCCCCTCTGATGTGTTCTGTTCTTACAGTGGAAGGCTAGGCTGGAAGACAAATGTTTACACTGCGGGAAGGGTGTTGTCACCGTGCTGTTTTAAATACGGCTGGAGGCCTGGTATGGTAAAATTATGGTACCGCAGTGTAATGGTGTTGGTGAAGTTTTGAAATGGAGGAGGTGAAGTTAAGAGTGCCATCAGAAGACCAAAAATTGGGAGGTGTAAGAACTGTCAGTTAAAAAGTTATACATAGTTGTACAAATGTTCATTAAAAAGTTATTTAAAGTTATTTAAAAGTTGGTTTTATAGTTTTATAATAAAGGAGGCTGCTATGGCCGGTTTTTTACTCCAAAACTACTCCTGTGTGTGTTATCTAATTATTATAGATAAGAAAGGGAAAATGAAAGGGGATTAGTAAATAAAGAGTGGGTAGTGGAAGTTGGGGATATTAGTTCCTACGCTGGTCATGTACATGGATGTTCCTATGTGTAAAAGAAAAAATTAGCCACTGACCCACAAAAGTGTAATATTTCAAAGGGTATTGTTTGATGTGCTGAGTTGCAAATAGTAGAGTATGAACTTTTTGCATTTTGGTGCATTAGGAAGACCATTCAGATAAATTGACTGCCATAACACAATGCATGTTAACATGTGACATAATGCAGATTAAGGCCCGTCCTCTAAAATACCAAACAGTTGTGAATCCAGTCTCAGGGTTAAGGGTTAATAAATATATTGCTAGAAACAGAAGTCATATCGCATTGCTGTTTAAGGTATAAATCACATAAAAGAGTTTCAAATCATTTCAAGGTATAATTTAATTTAGAAAACATAATTATTTTAAGTTACAGTATATAACATTTTTAAAGTGGAATTCCACTCAAAAGGGTAAACTCTGCTTGTTTGCTTCCCCCCCCCCCCTTCCGGTGCCACATTTGGCACCTTTTGGGGGAGGGGGGAACGGGTACCTGTTTTTGACCGGTACTCCTCCCCACTTTCAGGAGACCTGGCTGCAGCGAGTTCGGCCCTCCGCCTTCTTCCTCTGCCGCCGGGCCAGTTAGAAAGCCAGGGCGCTTCGCACATGTGCAGTAGGGAGCCGGCTGCGAAGCTGAAAGGCTTCACTGCCAGTTTCCCTTACCACGAACGGCGATGGAAGCACCCAAGAGCCGATCGGGAAATCATCTGGGGTGCCGACATCGCAGGACCCATGGACAGGTAAGTGTCATAATATTAACTGCTTGCCGACCAGCCGCCGTCATTATACTGCGGCAGGTCGGCTCTCCTGCGCGAACCGCCATAGGTGTACATCGGCTTTTGCACAGGAGATAGCGGGCGACCTGCAATCACGGTGTACAGAGGCAGAACGGGGAACCGCCTATGTAAACAAGGCGATTCCCGGTTCTGCCAGATGACATGTCAGAGATCTTCTGTTCCCAGTGATCGGGAACAGTGATCTCTGTCATGTGCCTTGTCCCCCCTACAGTTAGAACACACCCAGGGAACACACTTAACTCCTTGGTCGCCCTCTAGTGTTAACCCCTTCCCTGTCAGTGCCTTTTTTACATTGATCAGTGCAATAAATTTGTTTTTTTATATATTTTTTTGAGGTATGTATTATAGCAGAATGTAAAAAAAATTGTTTTTTTTTCAAAACTGTCGACCTTTTTTTGCTTATAGCGCAAAAAATAAAAACCGCAGAGGTGATCAAATACCACCAAAAGAAATCTCTATTTGTGGGATAAAAAGGACGTCAATTTTGTTTGGGTACAGTGTCACATAACCACGCAATTGTCAGTTAAAGTGACACAGTGAAGTATCGCAAAAAATGGCCTAGTAAGGGGGCAAATCCTTCCGGGGCTGAAGTGGTTAAAAGTCAGCAGCTACATTATTTGTAGCTGTTGACTTTTCATTTTTGGAGGGGGGGGGGGTGGAGCTCTGCTTGAGTCTGGGTTCACACCTCCGTGTGGAGCAGCTCACAGCAGGCGTTCGGTGTGTCCCTGTTCACTGTTTCAGATCCGATTTTGGTCTGAATTTTTGGCTGAATTCGGACCTGAAATGGACCAGAAGACGCACAGGACTCCTGTGTAATTCACTCCGCAGCCATCCCAGAGCTGTGTGAACTGGCTCTATTGAGAGCCGGTCACAGGCTCCTGACATGCAAATTGGATGCAGAGAAACCTGCATCCAATTCGCAATAGTGTGAACCCAGCATTAAGCTTCTTATAGGTATTGGAATTTCTATTCCTGCCAGTGTATTTTTATAGTACATGATCCAAAACATCTCCCAGAAATATTAAAGTGGTTGTAAACTCATGCATGCACCCAGTGAAGTGTCAAGCCTTAGTGATACACAGAGATTAAACTAATTCTCTTACATAAGCTGTACCTGTTCCAGCCTTCTAAAACACACTCAGCTCCAGCAGGCAGGGGGCGGAGGTTACCATTACACACTGACACACCCAACAAATGGGAAACATGCACAACTGAGGCTGTCAATTGCCTTCTGTGTCCTGGGCAGGGGGGCAGGCTGTCTCCCATGATTCTGTAGACTGTCAGAAGTGGCTAATACAGATAGCAGAGAGAAGGGAGAGGAGACAGAAATCAGACTTGGTGCTTTGGATTGAGGACAGTACACACTATAGAGCAGGGGTATTGAATTAAAATTCACGGAGGTCCAACCAATAAAACTTTCCACCAGAGAGTGTACTGAACCCCCTTTCACAACACACACCCCCTTTATTCACAGCAGTCCTCAACCCCCCTTCAAATCATCACCCCCGCCTCACAGTACTGTCCTCTGCCCCTTCACATCCCTCCCCCACAGTACTGTCCTCTGCCGATTTCCCATCCCCCCAACAAAACTGTGCCCCCTTCATATCACCCACCCCCACCCCACAGTACTCTCCTTTGCCCCTTCACATCACCCCCCAGCAGAAGTGGGCCCCTTCACATCCCTCCCACAACACTGCTACCCCTTTACATCTCCCACCCTTAACATTTCCCCCCACATATTGCCGTTGTTTCATGTTAGCTTTTTCGTATTCGTTCGAGGTGATATATTACCTGGCTATATACCTAACTGTTCGAGTCTTGTCTTCAGTGTCACGTTTCTGCATTACCTGTTTTCAGGTGTGTTTTATTTTTTTTTCAATGTTGTCCCACACTTACATAATATGTTAGTTATTTTAATGTTACGCAATATTGCTATTTAGAGCCCTTTCACACTGCCATTGTCCGGGAGTCGGCGGTAAAGTGCCGCTAGTTTTAGCGGTACTTAACCATCGTTTTTACGGCGCTTTTCATTGACTTCAATGGGCAGGGGCACTTTAGGTGCGGTGTATACACTCCCCGGCCGCTAGCGGGGAGCTTTTAATCCCCGCTAGCGGCCAAAAAAGGGTTAAAAGCTCCCGCAAAGTGCCGCTGCAGCGGCGCTTTGCCGTCGCTTCAGCGCCGCTGCCCATTGATTTGAATGGGCAGGGTCGCTTTATAAGCAGTGTATACACCACTCCTACAGCGCCTTAAAGATGCTGCTTTCGGGCTTTAACACTGAAGTTAGAGGAGAGGCGCTTTACAGGCACTATTTTTAGAGCTATAGTGCCTGTAAAGTGCCTCAGTGTGAAAGGGGTCTTACTATTAACTGACACGAACTTCAGGTCATCAGGCAGGTCAGTAATTTAGTTTATGAATTAGACTGATTGCCACAGGCTCTTATGGTCTGCCGAGATTAACTTGTGTTCTAATCTATTGTTAGGCCTTCACGTATATATACTAATTGCACGTACACTGCTCTGATTTTAGTTCCTCTCTCACATTCACTTCACAAATTGTTTGTTGCCTGGCGTTTGTTTTCTGTTACTTCTGCTGCTTTTATTACCACCGCTCGTTTTTTTTTTTGATCCTTACTGTTGATTTGCAGGAACAAGCATGTTGCATGTATCTGACAGTGAGTGATTTTGCTTCACTCCCTGCCACGACAGTTAGGGGTTCTGTACATGGCACTACTCCTTCCATCAGAACTTGGACAATCCCAAAGTTAATAGCGCAACTTCAGTGCAAAGACATCCCTTTTTCAGATACGGTCAGAAAGGCCGAATTATTTAAACTATTGTCCCCCCCCCAAGTGCTGCCTCCACCAGTACCGAGCAGGTTTCCCTACTACACAAGTTAGCTATGTCACTCACCCTGATAGATAAGAAGTTAAGCAATGTCCCTTCAGGGTTTACAACATCGCACTGAAGTGTTAGAGAATAAGGCCACGCTGGACGTATCTATTCCACCTAGGGTTCTTCAAGGCACTTCTAGTACCCCTGCACGGTCTGTCCCAGGTACGGAGTCATATTCTCCCATGGTTACACCTGCACATTTTGTACCCACTATGCTTCAAAAAGATATTCTTAAGGGGAAACACGTTAATCTAGCCTCTCTCCTGATTGCAGTGAATGACGTCACTGAAAATAAGTCTTATTCCTGCGGTGAAGTCAGGGCCTGACTGGGAATAAAAACCAGCCCTGGAAAAAAATTCATACTAGCCCCATAGCATTATTATACCAGCCCAACATAATAACCATCATAACGTCATTATTTCCTTGTTCATGAAAAGGGAAAATGCATTTTAAAGCACATTTGAAGAGTGTATTATATATACATATAGAATTGTCATCATAGGTATACCTCAACTATGAGAGACAAAATGTAGAAACAAATCCAGACAATCATATGATTTTTGAAAGAATTTATTTGCAAATTATGGTGGAAAATAAGTATTTGGTCACCTACAAACAAGCAAGATTTCTGGCTCTCACAGACCTGTATCTTCTTCTTTAAGAGGCTCCTCTGTCCTCCACTCATTACCTGTATTAATGGCACCTGTTTGAATTTGTTATCAGTATAAAAGACATCTGTCCACAACCTCAAACAGTCACACTCCAAACTCCACTATGGTGAAGAACAAAGAGCCGTCGATGGACACCAGAAACAAAATTGTAGACCTGCACCAGGCTGGGAAGACTGAATCTGCAATAGGCAAGCAGCTTGGTGTGAAGAAATCAACTGTGGGAGCAATAATTAGAAAATAGAAGACATACAAGACCACTGATACTCTCCCTCGATCTGGGGCTCCACGCAAGATCTCACCCCGTGGGGTCAAAATGATCACAAGAATGGTGAGAAAAAATCCCAGAACCACACGGGGGGCCTAGTGAATGACCTGCAGAGAGCTGGGACCAACGTAACAAAGGCTACCATCAGTAATACACTATGCCGCCAGGGACTCAGATCCTGCAGTGCCAGACGTGTCCCCCTGCTTAATCCAGTACATGTCCGGGCCCATCTGAGGTTTGCTAGAGAGCATTTGGATGATCCAGAAGAGGATTGGGAGAATGTCATATGGTCAGATGAAACCAAGTAGAACTGTTTGGTAGAAACACAACTCGTTGTGTTTGGAGGAGAGAGAATGCTGAGTTGCAACCAAAGAACACCATAACTACTGTGAAGCATGGGGGTGGCAACATCATGCTTTGGGGCCGTTTCTCTGCAAAGGGAACAGGACGACTGATCCGTGTACATGAAAGAATGAATGGGGCCATGTATCGTGAGATTTTTAGTGCAAACCTCCTCTCATCAGCAAGGGCATTGAAGATGAAACGTGGCTGGGTCTTTCAGCATGACAATGATCCCAAACACACCGCCCAGGCAACAAAGGAGTGGCTTCGTAAGAAGCATTTCAAGGTCCTGGAGTGGCCTAGCCAGTCTCCAGATCTAAACCCCATAGAAAACCTTTGGAGGGAGTTGAAAGTCTGTGTTGCCCAGCGACAGCCCCAAAACATCACTGCTCTAGAGGAGATGTGCATGGAGGAATGGGCCAACATACCAGCAACAGTGTGTGACAACCTTGTGAAGACTTACAGAAAACGTTTGACCTCTGTCATTGCCAACAAAGGATATATAACAAAGTATTGAGATGAACTTTTGATATTGACAAAATACTTATTTTCCACCATAATTTGCAAATAAATTCTTTCAAAAATCAGATAATGTGATGGTCTGGATTTGTTTCCACATTTTATCTCTCATAGTTGAGGTATACCTATGATAACAATTACAGGCCTCTCTCATCTTTTTAAGTGGGAGAACTTGCACAATTGGTGGCTGACTAAATACTTTTTTTCCCACTGTATATATAAAAGCAAATTCCAGTTAAAAGTGGTAAAGTTGGTCCATCGTCAAGGGGCACCCCAGGAACATGGGGGGGCTCTGGTTTCCAGAGACCACCTTCCACAGAAAGAATGGGGGGGTTACTGATATAAGGGGGAAACCTTTCTATCAGTGCCCCCTTATATTATTGTATTCACTCCCCCCTCAGACTTGCCTGGCAGCACTGTCACTGATCTTCTCTCAGGTACACCGTGCAGGGCTCAGTTAGAGAGGAAGGAGAACCCATGGAACCCAGAATACCTTGGAAAAGTTGGGAAACCCTAGTTTCAGCTCCCATGCACCTCTTATGTCTAAATCACTCTGTGCCATCCGGGCACAGGGTGACTGAGAAAATATATCTTGGATTACTTAAAAAGGGACAGTAATTTTTAAGACTATTCTTGGTTTGTTTGATTCTGAACTCAACATGTTAGTTGAGAAAGCTGATCACATTGGCCTCTGTACAATGTAGGAGACGGGCCGACTCCTGCTGGAGCTCCTGCTATTGTGAGAAGTTGTCCTGTGTTTATACTTATGATAATGTATAATCTACTGTGTGAAGCTCGATGACAACAAGTCTGACCTGTAGTGAAATCCTGATTAATCATAACAATGCTCAGGAGGGCACGGAGTCATCGGCTGCTTTAAGGGATTAGTTAATTAGCTCATGTTAATTAGGTTTCTAAGTTACAGGTGTATTGTTAGAGTAACATGAGCAGGAGGGGGGACCTCCTCTTCTACTGTATATAAGACTTGGATTTTGGTTCTAATAAACAGTCCATATTCAGCAACTAAACAAGTATTGTCTTGTTTTGTGCTTGTGAGCGGTTGGAATAGCTGATATCTTTATTCCGACTGGGAGATAGCGGTATATGACGAAAGCACTCAAGCGGAGTGTGGGACGTTTCGTTACATTGGTGGCAAGCAGTGGGACGCTTCCTGCAGTCTGGGACATCCAAACCTCCACCTGGATCCAAGGTCCGGATAGCAGGAGCGGAGAGGAGAGGTACAGATACCAGCCACCATGGAAGAGGAATTCAGAAGGAGGTTGCGAGAGATGCAGATACAGCACAGAGGACCAGAATCAGAGCAGGTCCTGCTGGGATGGTTTGATTCTATCCGCTGCGAACTGTGGAAGGAAGCGCTAGCCCGTGAGCAGCGACACCAGTCCAATCACAAATTGCTGCTTGATCTGCTGCACTAAACTGATTTGGAGTTTAGCTGCTATTTACTGTATGTTTCAAAGCAGGTGGAGAGCAAAATTGCATTGGGGGGGCAAAAAGAAAATGTTTGCCCAGGGTCCAATCAATATTAATGACAGCCCTGACGATGCACATTTATTGGACGGGGGTTATTACCACTATAAATAATGTATTTCAAACCACTGTTAGGGAAGACCCAAAACAATGCTTACTAGGTGTTCTTAGTGATCTCACAGTCCAAGATCCATGTAGGGAAGCCATAGCTAGGGCTGTTTCAGGCCTGCAGATTGATTCTTTTGCCCCAGAAGTCTGCAGAACTTCTGACCCATGCAGACTTGATAAAACCAATGGGAGAGGCGCTTAGGCTGGAACAATATATATACCAACACAGAGGGTGTGTATACCAACACAGAGGGTGAGCCCATGGAACCCAGAATACCTTGGAAAAGTTGGGAAACCCTTGTTTCAGCTCCCATGCACCTCTTATGTCTAAGTCACTCTGTGCCATCCTGGCACAGGGTGACTGAGAAAATATATCTTGGATTACTTAAAAGGGGACAGTAATATTTAAGACAATTCTTGGTTTGTTTGATTCTGAACTCAACATGTTAGTTGAGAGAGCTGATCACATTGGCCTCTGTACAATGTAGGAAACGGGCCGACTCCTGCTGGAGCTCCTGCTATTGTGAGAAGGTGTCCTGTGTTTATACTTATGATAATGTATAATCTACTGTGTGAAGCTCGATGACAACAAGTCTGACCTGTAGTGAAATCCTGATTAATCATAACAATGCTCAGGAGGGCACGGAGTCATCGGCTGCTTTAAGGGATTAGTTAATTAGCTCATGTTAATTAGGTTTCTAAGTTACAGGTGTATTGTTAGAGTAACATGAGCAGGAGGGGGGGCCTCCTCTTCTACTGTATATAAGACTTGGATTTTGGTTCTAATAAACAGTCCATATTCAGCAACTAAACAAGTATTGTCTTGTTTTGTGCTTGTGAGCGGTTGGAATAGCTGATATCTATATTCAGACTGGGAGATAGCGGTATATGACGAAAGCACTCAAGCGGGGTGAGGGACATTTCATTACATTGGTGGCAAGCAGTGGGAGGCTTCCTGCAGTCTGGGAAATCGAAAACTTCCACCTTAATCCAAGGTCTGGATAGCAGGAGCGGAGAAGAGAGGTACAGATACCAGCCACCATGGAAGAGGAATTCAGAAGGAGGTTACAAGAGATGCAGATACAGTGCAGAGGACAAGTATCAGAGCAGGTCCTGCTGGGATGGTTTGATTCTATCCGCTGCGAACTCTGGAAGGAAGCGCTAGCCCATGAGCAGCGACACCAGGGAAAAGTTCTCCCCTTCATCCAGGAAAGGTACAGTATGGATTACGGGTGCTGTTTTTGGGAAAAAAAACACACAAGGAGCAGACAGCTGAATTAAGCAGGCTGGTCTGGGCAGAGATGCGGCTGGATGAGAGCAACAGAGCCCTCCGGTGGCATGTATCCCAAGCATGCCCTTGAATAGCGAATGACAGCTCAACGGAAGGCTTTGGCTACGGCAGCCTGGGACTGTTGTATGTGAAGGTGACAGGGGACCCTAACTTTGGGAGTGATTTGGACGAAATCATGGATTTCAGAGAAGGGCTACTGAACGGCTACTGGGCACTGGAAGATATATGCCCCGTACACACGGTCGGACATTGATCGGACATTCCGACAACAAATCCATGGATTTTTTCTGACGGATGTTGGCTCAAACTTGTTTTGCATACACACGGTCACACAAAGTTGTCGGAATTTCCCATCGCCAAGAACGCGGTCACGTACACCACGTACGACGAGACTAGAAAAGGGCAGGTCCGAACCAAGCGCGGCACCCTTTGGGCTTCTTTTGCTAATCTCGTGTTAGTAAAAGTTTGGTGAGAGACGATTCGCGCTTTTTCAGACTTGTGTTTTTCAGATCGTTTTCTGCTGTTCAGTTTGTGCTTGTGGGTTTGTATCTGCTCTTCAGTGCGTGCAGCAGGCAGGATACCTGCATGAGGCAAGCCATCACTCTGGAGCAGAGGCTCGTCGCCACCCTGCGGTACTTGGCGACGGGGAGAAGCCTGCAGGACCTCAAGTTCTCTACAGGCATCTCCCCCCAGGCTCTGGGAATCATTATTCCAGAGACCTGTTCTGCCATCATTCAGGTCCTGCAGAAGGAGTATATTAAGGTAAGATTTATCCTTTAATATCACATTTTATTGTATTTAATGTTTGATAATATATTGTATTTCTTTCCTCATTCCCTAATTACCATGATTGTAATATGCTGTGAATGTCCCCTTTGTCCTCATTCATGCTGGATTTTTATGTAATTATTTTTTTTGTCCTTCATACATATTTGCCTTCACTTACCTCCCCAGCATGGTCTCCTGGCCCTATATTCACCTCATGTAGTCACTTAACAATGTATTTTATCAGCTCCATAGTAGTGCTTTACCCCAAACACCCCCTAACATGTTTTAAAATGTGATTTGTGCTTGAAATTCAGGCAGAGTGCCAGAGGCTTTTTTTTTGGGGTCCCCAAATGCTAAGTCAGCTGATACCAATTCTCTATCTATCCTCAATCATCTATCTGCTGACTTTGCCAAACCCATACACACTATACCCATCTCTTTTGTGGTCATATTTATGGATGAATTCCCCAAAGCATGTAGTGCAAGGGCCTGCCTGTATACTTTCAAATGGTACTGTTTAAAGTTTTTGTATACTATTATTATCTTGATAGGTTATAGCAGAATTTCCAAATGTGCTCAAATGTGTACAATGTGTATTTATATCTTTGTATTATGACACTTCTTACCTGTCCAGTGGGCTGTCAATAGTGTAAGTAAGGAGGGGCTGACCAAAGTAACACACATTATTTAGGCATTCATCTCTCAATGAAGTGGAGAGGGTTACCTGTCCAAGAGCTCCCCCCTATAATGTTAGAAATGGCCCATGGGGGGGGGGGGAATCTGATAGGTGAACCTTATACCTTGGTCTTTTAAAACAACCTCAAATAAATGTTATCTTGATGTTGGCCAAAAATGTTTGTGTCTAATCTGCTTTCCCTGTTTATGTGCAAAATGATAAATTTTTTCTCTTTGACTCCACAATTTCCTTCCAACCCTGTCAGGAAAAGCCTTCTTGCAAGCGTTCCAGCAATTTGAAGTTTAAAAGAGTGCCTGTGCACAGAAGCGCAATCCGGCGCATGCGCAATAGCGCCAATAGCAGTGCACGGGCGCGCGCGCTCCCTGTGACAGCACTTGGCGCCAAGATATGCTATTTAAAGGGGACTGTTCCATTGCTGCCTTTGCTGTCCGGTCTACAGCGTTCCTGAAGACCCCTACTGCCTTGTTACCTGTATTCTGCATTTTGCCACCTGATACCTGTTGGACTGTTCCTGACTACCCTGTTTGCTGCCTGCCCTGATCTCGGCTTTGGACTTTGAATATTCTCCTGGATTTACCTTCTGTACCTGATCTGCCCGCCTGTGTTTGACCCGACCTGCCTGTACCTTGCTGTCTGCATCCTGCTGTGGGACTACAAGACACCTCCCTGCTGTCTTCATCCTGCTGCTGTACTACAAGACACCTCCTTGCTGTTACATCCGGTTGCTGGACTACAAGACACCTCCTTGCTGTTACATCCGGTTGCTGGACTACAAGACACCTCCTTGCTGTCTACATCCGGTTGCTGGGCTACAAGTTACCTCCCTGCTGTCTGCATCCTGCTGCTGGACTACAAGACACCTCCTTGCTGTCTACCTCCGATTGCTGGACTACAAGTCACCTCCCTGCTGTCTGCATCCTGCTGTCAGACTACAGGACATCTTCTAGCTGACTTCCAGATCCAGCCCTCTGCTCCAGCTTTCCAGTCAGGCACTTGTGCCCCTTCGTATTCTCGAGCCCCTGTCCTCACTACCCTGGGTTCCAGGGTAGGAGGTATACGAGAGGCCGTTCCCTGCATTCCCGGCTTTACCTACCAGGTACGTGACAAACCCACAGGAATGGCAGACTGTGGCCTCCCACTTTGCCCAGCGGTGGGACTTTCCTAACTGCGGAGGGGCAATTGATGGGAAACACGTCCACATCGTCCCACCACCCAACTCGGGGTCATACTATTTCAACTATAAGGGGTTCAATAGTATTGTGATGTTGGCAGTGGTGTCGGCTACTTATGAGTTCCTGTATGTGGACGTGCGGAAGAATGGCCGGATGTCTGATGGTGGAGTCATTGCCCAGACGGAGTTCTACAGGCGTCTCCAGAATGGCAGCCTGGACTTTCCACCTCCAGAAGACAATGCGGAAGGACTCCCATTCATCTTTGTTGCGGATGAAGCGTTTGCGCTGGGGGACCATGTTATGCGGCCATTCCTGATGAGGACCCTCACCCCGGACCAGACGGTTTTTAATTACCGGCTGGCCAGAGCCAGAAAAGTGGTGGAGAACACGTTTGGAATCATGGCCAGCCGGTTCCGCCTATTTCTTACACCCATACACATGGCGGAGAACAAACTGAATCATATCATCCTGGCGTGCTGTGTTCTACACAACTTTTTACGGCAACATTCTGCCAACTATGCTGGCTCAGTTTGGCCTGAGGCCGGACTTCCGAATGACCCAACCCTGACGGCGCTTAAAAGTGGCCGTCCTGGCTTGCCCCACCTGAGTGCCGTGAGGTCTGTCTAAGATACCTTGAATACTTTGCGGGTAGGGGGGCCATCATTATGCCAGACAATGTCTGAAACCTTTTTCAAATAAAAAAATCATTTTAACTACTAAAATCTTTGGTGACATTTACTGCTTGTGTTTCTTTTAACTGACCCTGACAGAAATGTGGTGAGTCCTAAAAATGTCGTGATTGTGTAACATTACAAAGCACTGTTGGGTGTTATTTACTAAAGGCAAAGACACTTTGCACTACAAGTGCACTTGAAACTGCACTTGTAGTGCAAAGTGGATTTTACCTTTAAAAATAACACCCATTGTCACAGAAAACACCAATTAGAGCACAACAAACATTTCGGAGTGTTGAAACAATAATCCACACATTCTTGATTATCAATCTTTTTAATCCCAGCACAATCACATGTGCATTTGTAAAAGGTTTTTAAAACAAACCAACATGATTGTTGTATAACAATTTTTTGGGTCACATTAGAAAAAGTAGAAATGTCCATTTAAGATAAAACAGGCATGTTTAAAACCAACAAGAATGCCACAAATCTTGAACTTACAAAGTTCACATTTGGTAGAACTTGAAGGCAATATCAGACATGAGTATTTACAAACTGTGTTTGATATTGCGTTCAGATGGGGTGAAGTCACCCCAGGAAAAGCCAAATTTTTAAGATGCACACAAATTGCCGAATGTCAACATGTGCTACCTGCCATCACAGGGGATCAAGGGACGTGTTTTGGGGGTGCAACCCCTTACTCACAGCTACTTTATTATTGAGGAAGAGGTTGCACCCCCAAAACGCATCCATTGATCTCCCGTGATGGCAGATAGCACATGTTGACACACTGTGTGCATCTTCAAAATTTGGCTTTTCGTGAATATGTCAAAAAAATTTAGAAATTTTTAGATCACAAAAAGCACAAAAAAACAAAGGGATTTGGATGGGTTTTAAACTCTCCCTAAAACATCAATGATGTTCTTCATTTTTTTATGAACATCATTGATGTTTTTCTGGATGTTTTCCAAGTCCCTATTACACCCCATGATCTCCCCGATCAGGATCTGTGCACTTTCAGAGGTGAAATGATCTGGATCCACAACATCACGATCACCTAAAAAGATAGAAACAAAAACATACCATGTATTATAAATATGCCGCCATCCATCTCTTACCTGAACCTGTGGTCGCAGACACTCACCTGTTGTGGTGACAATTTCCACCACGTCTCCTTCCTCCTCCTCCTCCTGTTGTGTTTGTGGGATTTCCCCTTCTTCCAGAGGTGGGGGGTCTGTGGTCTCCTCGGATGAGGGGTGTCCTCCGAGTCTTTTATCCCCTATGTAAAAAAAAATAGGTATACTTAGCACACAGATATTTGATGGCAGAACTATAAATATGAAACATTGCTTGGAAGTGGGGTACAATTGTCTGTTTTGGCAGAGTTCCAAGATGTTGAAATTTTTTTGTCCTTTGTCAAGCTTGAATACTTACCTGTTAAGTACAAGCTTCACAGATGGAGACACCCCTATAGTATACACTGGAGCACCTGTGTGGGCCCCCTAATAAAAAGGTTGTTCTGGTGTACCCCACTAGTGCTCCAGCGTCCAGATGTGTAAACAGCTGCTGAGTGTCCTCTCCTTACACAGAATCTAGTTTGCATTTCATTCTAGTTACAAACCCATCTACACAACCAAATTATTTTCTGACAAGTAGGCCATAAAAAATGTTTTCAAATGCATATGGCCAAAACAATGGTGTTTTCTAGGCTGAACGAACAATGTTTCATACGAATGCCCCGTACACACGGTCGGACTTTGTTCGGACATTCCGACAACAAAATCCTAGGATTTTTTCCGACGGATGTTGGCTCAAACTTGTTTTGCGTACACACGGTCGCACAAAGTTGTTGGAATTTCCGATCGCCAACCACGCGGTCACATACACCACGTACGACGAGATTAGAAAAGGCCGGTTCAGAACCAAGTGCGGCACCCTTTGGGCTGCTTTTGCTAATCTCGTGTTAGTAAAAGTTTGGTGAGAGACGATTTGCGCTTTTTCAGACTCGTGGCTTTCAGATCGTTTTCTGCCGTTCAGTTTGTGCTTGTGGGTTTGTATCTGCTCTTCAGTGCGTGCAAGCAAGTTCCACGTGACTTTAATTAGTCATTGTATTCTTGTTCGTTCGTTACTGTTTTTCAGGTCGCTCTTCACAGGCCTTGCTGTTCTTCAGTGCGTTCTGTTACTTCGTTCTGAGCAGCCGGACGTTTTCTAGCCATGTTGCGTATGCGTACTCCTCGTAGAGTTCGTGCTGTGCGGGGGCTTGGTGTTGGGGTCCTGACCTTGACACAAGTCCAGTCCATGAACAGGGTGGGGAGGAGTTCATGGACCAAGAATTGGTTGCTTCAGCGTGACCAGTTCTCTCATATGCCTTTGCTCCGTGAGATCCGTTCTACCGTTCTACAGGCGTCTTCAGAATGGTAGCTTGGACTTGCCAGCTCCAGAGGACAATGTGGAAGGACTCCCATTTGTGGTCGTTGCTGATGAAGCGTTTGGGGGACCACCTGATGCGGCCATTCCCGATGAGGACCCTCACCCCAGAACAGAGGGTTTTTAATTACCGGCTGGCCAGAGCACGAAGAGTGGTGGAGAACACATTTGGAATCCTGGCCAGCCGGTTCCGCCTATTTATGACACCCATCCATATGGCGGAGTATAAACTGAACCATATTATACTGGCGTGCTGTATTCTCCATAACTTTTTAAGGAAACATTCGGCCAACTATGCTGGCTCAATTGGGCCGGAGGCCATGATGATACATGAAACCACACTGACGCCGCTTGAAAGCGGCCGTCCTGGCTTGCCCTCCCTGAGTGCCGGTGATGTACGGTTACGCTACCTGGAGTTCTTTGCGGGTAGGGGGGCTATCAATATGCCAGCAAATCTGTGAAGCCTTTTTATAATAAAACAAAAAAAGAAATTCTTTGTGGACATTTACTGCTTGTGTTTGTTTTAGCTGACCCTGACAGAAATGTGGTGAGTCCAGAAAATGGCGTGATTGTGTAACCTTATTATACAAAGCACTGTTGGCTGTTATTTACTAAAATGCAAAAACACATTTCACTACAAGTGCAGTTGCAACTCCACTGAAACTGCACTTGTAGTGCCAAGAGGATTTGCCCTTAGTAAATAACCCCCATTTTCTCAGAAAACACCAATGACATCACCCCAAAAGTGTTGTAGCGTTGAGACAATAATCCACACATTCTTGCTTAAACTTTTTTATACCCGCACAATCACATGTGCATTTACCAAAGGTTTTTCAAACAAACCAACATGTTTGTTGTATAACAATTTTTGGGGTAGCATTATCAAAAATCGAAATGTCCATTTTAGATAAAACAGGCATGTGTAAAACCAACAAGAAAGACACAAATCTTGAACTTACAAACGTCACATTTGGTAGAACTTGAAGGCAATATCAGACATGAGTATTTAGGAACTGTGTTTGATATTGCGTTCAGATGGGGTGAAGTCACCCCAGGAAATGCCAAATTTGGAAGATGCACACCAATTTAACAATGTCAACATGTGCTAGCTGCCATCACGGGGGATCAAGGGATGTGTTTTGGGGGAGCAAGCCCTTCCTCACCGCTACTTTATTATTGAGGAAGGGGTTGCACCCCCAAAACGCGTCCATTGATCTCCCGTGATGGCAGATAGCACATGTTGGCACACTGTGTGCATCCTCCAAATTTGGCTTTGGGAAAAATCGCAAAAACATTTTGCACATTGTAGCACACAAAAGAAGAAAGTGATTTGGAGGGGTTTTAAACTCGCCCCAAAACATCAATGATGTTTTTATTTTTTGGAATAACATCATTGATGTTTTTCTTGATGATTTCCAATTGTAAATTACACCCCATGATCTCCCCGATCAGGATCTGGGCACTTTCTGATGTGAAAGGATCTGGATCCACAACATCACGATCACCTAAAAAGAGAGGAACTCCAAAATAAATTAGGTCTCAAAAATATGCCACCATCCATCTCTTACCTGAGCCTGTGGTCGCAGACACTCACCTGTTGTGGTGATTAGTTCCACCACGTCTTCTTCCTCCTGCTCAGATTGTGTTGGGGGGATTTCACCTTCTTCCAGAGGGGGGGGGGCTCTGGTCTCCTCGGATGAGGGGTGTCCTCCGAGTCTTTTATCCCCTATGTAAAACAAAAATGGTATAATTAGCACACAGATATTTGAGGGAAGAACTATAAAGATGAAACATTGCTTGGAATTGGGGTACAATTGTCAATTTTAGCAGAGTTCCAAGATATAGCTTTTTTAGTGTCCTTTGTCAACCTGCAATACTTTACCTGTTTAGTACAAGCTTCACAGATGGAGACCCCCCTATAGTATACACTGGAGCACCTGTGTGGCCCTGTGACAGACTCACCCGAGACAGAGACTATTGGAGGGGACTGAACGCTAGCCTGTTGCCTTTTGATTATGGGCCCTGGATTTTCAATGAAACGGTGCTCTTTGTGGGGTGAATTGGAGGTCCGGTTTGAACTGTATTAATTGGACTCGTGTTCCAGAACTTAGGAAGCGGTATATGACGGAAGCACTCAAGCGGAGTGTGGGATGTTCCGTGACATTGGTGGCAAGCAGCGGGAAAGCTTCCTGAAGTCTGGGACATCCAAACCTCCAACTGGATCCAAGATCAGCATAGCAGACTTCAGTCACCCCAGCGGACATATGGACCTGGCATCAGAGTTCCCGGGGCTGCTGCGGATCATCCTTTCAACATACACCAGGACTGTGTCTGAGGATGAATACCTGGAGCTTAGGCAGCAAATTCGGGTGGAGCTCTGGATTGCAGCCCTCCGTCTCGCTGGTATAAAACAGGGCAAGTGCTTTCCAACCCAAGAGCAACGGGCCAGTGACCAACGGGCATTGCGGATGGCACTCCTGGGAAAGCAGCCCCAGGAGCAATGGGTGACTGAGTTGGACAGGCTGGTCCAGCAGGAGATAGAGCTGGACAATCATTATCGGGCTCTGCAATGGCACGCAGAGGAGGGATATTTAGGGGAGACAACAGAATGCTCTCCGGAGGGATATGACTTTGGCGGCCCTAGATTGCTGTGGGAGAACCTTACAGATCTTTTTATGTTTGGCGATGAGGGGGAACCTGACCTTGAGGACCCGAGAGACTATAGAGAGTGTATGCTCGGTCTTGCAGGGGTCTCAGAGCTCAAACCTGATCTGGACCATTTGCTAAGGAAGGAACAGCATCTGGAAAGGGCATACAGGAAACTGCTAGAACAAGTTCAGCAGCATGCCAGAGAATCGGCAGTGGAAAATCCGGAGATTGCCGTCCCCAAACCTGAAGTGCTGACAACAGGGCAGAGATCTGCTAACCTCTGCCCAGAAATGATAGCATCTTCTGGGTTCCATGGACAGGAGATGGTGAACCTCTATCCCTGGACATCAGTTGCAGAGACATGGGATTTGATAGACTTTTCTGCTGAGGAAGAACAACCTGATGAGCCTCCAGCAGAAGAGCTGCTATCAGGGCCAAAGTTCACTGTGTTCTGCCCAGCACCAACAGTGGCTTCAGCCTTCTTGAGAGAAGAGGTAGTCGGCCTTTCTCCCACAACACTGACAGGGACATGTGATTTTCTGCCAGCAGCATCTATGGAGTTAAAACAAACTTCTCCAGCTGAAGATCTGGTAACTGAACAGAGGGTCCAAGACCTCTGTCCCACACTTTTACCACTTCCAAAGACTGGGGATTTAATAGACGTTTCTGTAGAGGAGGAACCACCTAGCAAACCCCCAGCAGAAGTGCTGGCAACCGGACAGAGGGTCCAAGACCTCTGCCCCACACCTGTGGCAGTTTCAGAGGCTCAGGGTGAGAAGGTGGCAATCACTTCCCAGCAGCAGATACAGGGGGAGAAGGGAGAGGAGGTGTGTGTTGTCCCTCCCCAACAGTTGGCCAGGGTGGAGGAAGCGGGCTTTCCTCCCCAGCAAAGATCCGTGTACCTGGGAGACAGTACCATCGACATGTCGTCCCAGCAGCCAGAGGAGGGAATGGAAATGGAAGTAGCCGGCTCCCTTTTCCAATGGCAACTACACAGTTTCGGAGTGGAGGAAGCCAGCCTCCTGCCCCAACGGTTAGCTGGAGCGGAGGATGCAGAGTCCCCAGCAGAAGTGCTGGCAACAGAGCAGAGTGCTACCAACCTCTTCCCAGCACCGGCAACCACTGTGGAGTTCCAGGGAGCCGGGGCAGTTGGCCCCTCTCTCCGACGACAAGCTGATGTAGTGGAGCTGCTACTCCCAGCTGAATCGCTGGCAACAGGGCAGAGCACCGCTGGCCTCTGCATAGCACCTAGTGTCCCTCTACAGCTTCAAGAAGCAGGGGTGATTGGCCCCTCTGCCAAGCAGCAGACCGAGTCCAGGAATGTTAAAAACAATCCAGCTGAAGCCCTGGCAGCCAGACAGAGAGTAAATGACCTCTGCCCCACACCTACTGAGGTCAACTATTCCTTGCAGCCAAGAATGGAGATCATGCGGGAAGACTATGTGAGTTCACTCTGCCTGACTAACGTATGTCCAGACCAGGTGGAGGTCTGGGACCTTGTTAGTCAACCTTTGATGGGGGAGAAATGTGACAGACTCACCCGAGACAGAGACTATTGGAGGGGACTGAACGCTAGCCTGTTGCCTTTTGATTATGGGCCCTGGATTTTCAATGGAACGGTGCTCTTTGTGGGGTGAATTGGAGGTCCGGTTTGAACTGTATTAATTGGACTCGTGTTCCAGAACTTAGGAAGCGGTATATGACGGAAGCACTCAAGCGGAGTGTGGGATGTTCCGTGACAGGCCCCCTAATAAAAATGGTGTTCTTGTGTCCCACACTAGTGCTCCAGTGTCCAGATGTGAAAACAGCTGCTGAGTGTCCTCTCCTTACACAGAATCTAGTTTGCATTTCATTCTAGTAACAAAGCTATCTACACAACCCAATTCTTTTAAGACAAGTATAGGGCATAAAAATGGTGGCCAAAACAATGGTATTTTAGAGTCCGAAAGAAAAATGTTTGATACGAACGAATAATGTGCCCATGAACATGAAAGTTGCCATTTTAAACTGTACAACAGTTCCTAAAAGCACATGGAGCAGCACGAACGTAATAAACATAAAGAAGAGGAACACAGCACAACTACTTACTTTTTTGCAGCACTCTCCAGATCTTTCTGTACTGCTCATGTTCTCGTAATTTCAGGTCCGACCACCGGTTCCTGAGCTGATCTTTTGATCGTCGTACCCCGAAATTCCGGTGCAGACTCTTGACCACTTTCGCCATGATCTTGGCCTTTCTGACATTGGGGTTGGGGTAAGGCCCATACTTCCCGTCATAGTCGGCCTTCTTCAGGATGTCCACCATCTCCAACATCTCCCCAAAGGACATATTTGAGTCCTTAAATCTCCTTCTGGATCGGGACGTGTCCGGATCCGGCCTTTCCTCCGCCTCCTCCTCGTTGCTACAATTAGCACGAACTGCTGTGTATCCGTGCTCTTCCCCCACTGCGCCGAATGAAAAGGGGCGGGGAATAGACTAGAAAGAACGTCAGGGGCGGGCGGAGTTACACGCATGCGCAGTGTGTATAAAGCGTAACACACGTGCATCTTACGTACGATCTGTGAGCGGAGGAAGGAGCATCGGAGGCGCCGATCGTGATAACGAAGGTAGGATCTAAACTTGGGCCTATACTGCTTCGAAATGGAAGCCTATATTGTAACAAGATTAGGGGAGTTTGGCCTGACATTAGGGTTTGTCTTGTGTTGTGTCTTGCAGAGAAAATGGATGGGTTCAACGACCACAATTTCCTCCCCCTGTTCATTGACAAATACAGGGAGCTGCCCTGTCTGTGGCAGGTGAGACACCCCCACTATAACCATAAACAAAAGAGGCAGGCAGCGCTGGAGAAACTGCTGGAGTTTGTGAAGCCGGTGGTCCCCACAGCAACCATCCCCTATTTAAAAGCCAAAATTGGTGGCCTGAGGGGCACATATCTTAGGGAGCGCAAGAAGGTCACAGATTCCCAGAGGTCCGGAGCTGCAGCAGATGACGTTTATGTCCCCAGGCTGTGGTACTATGAGAGACTGCGATTTCTGTCAGACCACACTGAAGTCAGGGAATCCCTCTCTACTCTTCCTTCCACGCTTCCTTCCACCCCAGCTGAGGCTTCCGATGTCCAACCTGGGCCTTCCAGGCAGGAAGAAGTGGAGGAGCCCAGCTGGAGTCAGGTATAGCATTGTTCTACAGATTTCTGGTCAATAAATAAATTATGTTTACTAGATATTCGTATTGATCACTATTTGCTGATTGAAAAAAGTGTTTTACATATCAATAGACAGTAGTGGGCCCCCAAATTTGGGACAAGAATGAAAAATGCAGGGCTCAGAAGGATAGTCTGTTATATTTGTTAACATTCAATTTGCAACAGTCAGGAGGTGAAAATTGTGTGTGATTGATGACTAAAAAACTAAAATTATGTCCCTTTTTCATACACAGGAAGACCTCAGCCAGGAGGAGGAGGCTGTGGAATGTGGCAGTCAGGAGGAGGCGGGGGTCAGTGGCAGCCAGGAGGAGGCGGGGCTAAGTGTCAGCCAGGAGAAGCCTGGGACCAGTCGCAGCCTGACTGAATCTCAGGTTCTTCCCCTCCGCCTTCCATATAAAAGCGTCAGGAAGACGACTCCGAGTCCCGTGCAGGATTCTGCGTTCAGACTCATTCAGGAGGCTTCGGCGTCCCTACGAGCCTTACCCACTCCCGAAGAGGCCTTTGCCTGCATGGCTGCCACCAAACTGCAGGGCATGCAGGAGGGTCAACGCAGGCTCTGTGAGGACCTTATGTATAAAGTCCTACGTAAGGGGGTGAGTGGGGAACTAACACCCAAGACGGATGTCATTGAGTTGGACCATCCTCCTCCTCCTCCTCCTGCTACCACAACTCCACCACCACAGCCACCGCGTGGAAGGAAGCGTGGAAAGAAGACCTGAGAGTGATGACCCTGGGTTCAGTCTGGTCTGACAGAAGATGCAGTCTCTCGTATGACCACAGCCTGGGGACACAGATGTCATCTGCAAATGGATATTTAAGGAGATAGAAGTGGCGCTGCCCTCTATATTAATTGAATAATGATCTTTAGCCTGAGTTCAATTGACTGTGGCATATAGGAACTTCATCACTAAATGCCAAGTCCAGGTCCCAAGATAGAAAATCTATATGATATAAGCAACCGGAGAAATTGTAATAATGTAAAATGAAACTATAATGCAGAAGAGAAGTGTATATGATTTTACATGTGTCGTAGTGCTAGCAGAAGTGAAGCAATGATCATTGCACTATATGAAAAGAAAATTAAAAAATTAGTGAAAAATACACCAAAGTTCAAAAGTTTTGGGACAAGATGGTGCCAAAAGTTGAAGAAATTTTTTTTTAAAAATAAATCAAAAACCATGGGTGAAAGAAGGTGTCAGTGCAATAACTAGTGTACCAGTCACAAATTATAAGTGAAATGATGGAATTAAGTGGTAAGTAACCCCAAGATTCAAAAGTATTGTGACGGTGAACGCCTGCTGTGAGTGCAGAGTAGTAAACTGATTAATGTGTAGCATATGATATACACTCCCTAAACATAACATACAATGCATATAACAACCCCGGACTTATCATGCACAAATTTGTAAATTCAGATGTTTTATATATCATAGATGTTGGTGGTTGATTTCTAAAAAGTTAGTATTTATATGCATAAACTCCGTGTAAGCAACACTTTTCAACCAGATGGGATAATTAATAAGTTCAGTGTATATATTATATATTTTTCACCCCTTAGGGCTTTACATCCGTGACTTCTGTGCTTGTTGTTCAGAGTAGTGACTTGAGGTGCTCACCCCCCAGTGCTCCCCCACTCACCAGAATTAATCACCCCTGCAGGGGTACCGAGTGATAGAATCGGTGCCTTGGGGTAGTTGGTGATCTCTCCTGTTGAGCTGCTGTTGCTCTAATTGATGCGATCCTTTGCAGGTATTCCAGGTTAAGCTGTGTGCTCCAGTATGACCAAGTTACTCCATACCTCCTTTGTCTGTTAACCTCTCCGGGATACCGGAGACAAGAGAAACACAAAGAGGCTTCCTTCGTGAAGTATGTCAATGAGTTTTTTATTGCACAAAAGCTTAATCCAGTCCAATATAGTATGTAATCGTAGAAATTTATCAAGTCTTAGCAGAAAATTGTGAAAACGGCACCGCTGTGTGCAAGGATGGGACCAGAAGCGAGCTGTAAGCGTGCGTCCCACCTTGCGTTCCAGCATCCACTTCCGGGTATGACGTGTGAGCGTGACTCCGCCTTACGCGTTTCATCATAGGACGTTTTCAAAGACGGTCCAGATGTCATCTGCTGTTTTCCGGATCTCTGGGACTTCTGGACCAGACTGCCCTCCCTTAGATATGGACTCCTCGGGCCACCAATTTTGCTTCAAAATAGTTGATGTGTGCCCTGGGGGTCCAAGGCTTCGCCCACTTCTCCAGCGTTGCCTCCCTCTTTGTTTAGTTGTGAGCCCTTAATAAAAAAAATTTTGGGAAATTATACTCTCCTGTGTGTGTTTTCATCCAAAAAGGACAGTTTGTTGGTGACGATTCAGGTACATTTATAACATAAAATGTGAAATTAACAAGGGACAACAACACCAAACAATCTCCTACAGATTAAATAGAACAACATATCAATGGTGTTGTGGGAACTTGACACAAAAAACACACACAAACATTTTCGGGAGTACAAATAAAAATCCCCCCAAAAAAAACACCCTTCAAAAAAATACAAACACAAAAAAGAATCTACATTAAAGCCAAAAAAAATAAAAAAAAACAACAAAAATATGTTGTCAGATGTGAGAAATCAAAATATATTGAGGGAATCCCGATAAATAGTAACGAAATAAGTTTGTGAGAAGTCTGTGTGAATATGAGCAGCAAAACTACTATATTCTTGTCACATTATAAAGAAGAAGAGATTGCGCTGTATTAAACCATTTTTAACATTGCAGCGTGACGAAAGTGCTGTATCCATTGCGAACGCTAAGTTTACCAGAACGAGCTGTTCCGTTTCGGAATTTCTTCTGAGCATGCGTGACACTTTGTGTGTCGGAACAGGCCACACATGGTCGCAATTGACGCGATCGGATTTTGTTGTCGGAAAATTTTATCTCCTGCTCTCCAACTTTGTGTGTCGGAAAATCCGAGGGAAAATGTCCGATGGAGCCCACACATGGTCGGAATTTCCGATAACACGCTCCAATCGGACATTTTCCATCGGAAAATCCGACCGTGTGTACGGGGCATAACAGTGTGCTTTGCCAACCTGCCCCCGCAGCTATGGACGCGGAGGTCTTATGGCGGATGCAGCAAGTTCTGACTGACCTTGATGATCCTGTTTCTGCATAGGATGATCTTGGATGGAGGAATGTGCCTGTCCAGCAGCATGCCAGAGAATCGGCAGTGGAAAATATGGAGATTGCCATCCCCAAAGCTGAAGTGCTGACAATAGGGCAGAGCTCTGCTAACCTCTGCCTAGCACCGATAGCATCTTCTGGGTTCCACGGGCAGGAGATGGTGAACCTCTATCCCCAGACACCAGTTGCAGAGACAGGGGATTTGATAGACTTTTCTGCTGAGAAAGAACAACCTGATGAGCCTACAGCAGAAAAGCTGTTATCAGGGCCAAACTTCACTGTGCTCTGCCCAGCACCAAAAGCAGTATCTGTGGAGTTGCAAGGAACTTCCATAGCTGAAGCGCTGGTCACTGGACAGAGGGTCCAAGACCTCTGCCCCACACCTGTAGCAGTTCCGGAGGCTCAGGGTGAGAAGGTGGCGATCACTTCCCAGCAGCAGATACAGGGGGAGAAGAGAGAGGAGGTGTTCGTTGTCCCTCCTCAAAAGTCGGCCAGGGTGGAGAAAGCAGTCATTCCTCCCCAGCAAAGATCCGTGCACCTGGGAGACAGTACCATGGACATGTCGTCCCAACAGCCAGATGGGGAAATGGAAAAGGAAGCAGTCAGCTCACCTCCCCAATGGCAGCTACACAGTTTGGGAGTGGAGGAATCCAGCTTCCTGCCCCAACAGTTAGCCAAAGCGGATGATGTGGAGTCCCCAGCAGAAGTGCTGGCAACAGAGCAGAGTGCTATCAAACTCTGCCCAGCACCGGCAGCAACTGTGGAGTTCCAGGGAGCTGGGGCAGTCGGCTCATCTCTCCATCCACAGATTACAGAATGTATGGACTTAATGGACTGTTCATCAGAGGATGTTACAGATTATGCATCACCTGCTCAAGTACTGGTAGCAGGACAGAGTACTGCAGACCCCTGCTCCACACCCGTGGCAGTTTCGGAGGCCCGAGATGAGAAGGTGATGGTTCCTCTTTTCCAGTGGATTTCAGAGATGCAGGGAGGAGAAGCAGCCATTTCCCCTCCCCAACAAGAGTTTGTGCACCTGGGAGACAATACCAGTGAAAAGGAGTTCCAACAGCAGACGGCACCTCCGGAATGATGACACCAACCCAGCTGAAGCGCTGGCAACCGGACAGAGGGTCCAAGACCTCTGCCCCACACCTGCGGCAGTTCTGGAGGCCCAGGGTGAGGAGGTGGCGGTCACTTCAAAGCAGCAGATCAAGACCCAAGGAGAGAATGGAATCGGCACCTCACAACTGCAGCTTGATCTGGTGTCGTTGGGCCTGCTGTCTCCCCTAGCATAAACCCAGCAAAAGTGCTGGCAACTGGGCAGGGTGCTACCAACCTCTGCCCAGCACCGGCAAAAACTACAGAGTTCCAGGGAGCCGGGGCAGTCAGCCTCCCTCCCCAACAGTTAGCCGGAGCAGATGGTGTGAGGTTTCCAGCAGAAGGGCTGGCAACAGGGCAGACTTCTGTGGCCTCTGCCCTCAACTAACAGAGGACGGATTTCCTGTAAAGGTGGATGGGACTTCAGTCTCCACCTGTATACCCCAGGGATGCTGGGCAGTCAGCTCAGATGCCCAACAGCATGACGGACTGAGCCCAGCCACCCTGTCTTCTCTCCTGCAGCTAAAGGGACTCCAGGGGGAAGGACCAGTCCGCACTTCCCCCCAGCAGCGGGTATGTTCTATGAGAGAGGCAGAGGTTGGCTGGGTGAGTAATGCTCTGTTTGGAACCATTTGTTTGGGGTACTGTGTGGGTACAGGCATTAGAGGACTGGAACTATGGACTAACTTCGGAGTCAACCCAGCTGGGGCCTCCTCCTGTGTTAGTCTTCTGCCGAAAGGGGAGAGATGTGACGGGAGGGCCCGTGGAACCCAGAATCCCTTGGAAAGGTTGGGAAACCCTTGTTTCAGCTCCCCATGCACCTCTTATGTCTAAGTCACCCTGTGCCATCCTGGCACAGGGTGACTGAGAATATATATCTTGGATTACTTAAAATGGGACAGTAATATTTATCCACAATATCTCCCAGGATATATGTAAAGAGAGCGATCACATTGGCCTCTGTACAATGTAGGAGACGGGCCGACTCCTGCTGGAGCTCCTGCTATTATGAGAAGGTGTCCTGTGTTTATACTTATGATAATATATAATCTACTGTGTGAAGCTTGGTGACAACAAGTCTGACCTGTATTGAAATCCTGATTAATCATAACAATGCTCAGGAGGGCACGGAGTCACTACGGCTGCTATAAGGGATTAGTTAATTAGCTCATGTTAATTAGGTTTCTGGTTACAGGTGTATTGTTAGAGTAATATGAGCAGGAGGGGGGACCTCCTCTTCTACTGTATATAAGACTTGTATTTTGGTTCTAATAAACAGTCCATGTTCAACAACTAAACAAGTATCATCTTGTTTTGTGCTTGTGAGCGGTTGGAATATCTGATATCTATATTCAGACTGGGAGGAAGCGGTATATGACGAAAGCACTCAAGCAGAGTGTGGGACATTTCATTACAGTGACTCTGGTTTTATCCTATAGTATTCTCTCCACAGTCCACACACGTTTTACTTCTCCCATGACCCCCATCCTGGTGGCACTCCCACTCTTGACTCCTCTCCAGACTCCCCCTCAGAGACTGAAGACATGATATAAGACAAGAGATGGTCAGAGGTTGCGAACATGGTACAAGAGATGGTTAGAGACTGAGGACATGATACAAGAGATGACTAGAGACTGAGGACATGATACAAGAGATGGTCAGAGACTGAGGACAGGATACAAGAGATGGTCAGAGATTGAGGACTGTATACAAGAGACGGCTAGAGACTGAGGACATGATAAAAGAGATGGCTAGAGACTGAGGACATGATAGAAGAGATGGCTAGAGACTGAGGACATGTTACAAGAGATAGCTAGAGACTGAGGACAGGATACAAGAGATGGTCAGAGGTTGCAGACATGATACAAGAGATGGTCAGAGGTTTTGGACATGATACAAGAGATGGTCAGAGGCTGCAAGCATGATACAGTAGATGTCAGAGGCTGCAGACATGATACAGTAGGTCTCAGAGGCTGCAGGCATGGTACAGGAGATGGTTAGAGACTGAGGACATCATACTAAAGATGGTCAGAGACAGCAGACATAGTACAAGAGATGGCCAGAGACTGCAGACAAGGTACAAGAGATGGCCAGAGACTGCAGACATGGCACAAGAGATCAATGCAGCCTCATCAGTGCCCATCAAATGCAGCTTTACAGTGCCCGTGAATGCAGCCTCACTCTGCCCACCAATTGCAGCCTCTCTGTGCCCGCCACTGCAGCCTTTCTTTGCCCACCACTGCAGCCTCTCTGTGCCCACCAATTTCAGCCTCTCTGTGCCCACCAATTGCAGCCTCTCTGTGCCCACCACTGCAGCCTTTCTGTGCCACCCAATTGCAGCCTCTGTGTGCCCACCATTGCAGCCTCTGTGCCCACCGATTGCAGCCTCTGTGTGCCAGCCATTGCAGCCTCTGTGTGCCAGCCATTGCAGCCTCTGTGTGCCAGCCATTGCAACCTCTGTGTGCCCGCCATTGCAGCCTCTGTGTGCCAGCCATTGCAGCCTCTGTGTGCCTGCCATTGCAGCCTCTGTGTGCCAGCCATTGCACCCTCTGTGTGCCAGCCATTGCAGCCTCTGTGTGCCAGCCATTGCAGCCTCTGTGTGCCCACCATTACAGCCTCTGTGTGCCAGCCATTGCAGCCTCTGTGTGCCCACCATTGCAGCCTCTGTGCCTACCAATTGCAGCCTCACCATTTCCTGGATAACACACAGCAGCCGATGTATGGCATGGAGCTGGGTCTGTGTGTGTAAGGCGGCGCTGTAATAAGGTCCCGCCCCCCTAGACCAGGTCATGTGATAGGCGGAACAATGATTCAATCAGTGTTCCATCTAGAAGACTATCACACAAGCCGGTCTAGGGGGGCGGGACCTTGTTACAGCGCCGGCTTACACACACAGACCCAGCTCCATGACATACAAGAGGAGGAGCTGGAGGACAGAGGGAGGGAGGGGAGCACTGCACCCGCAACTCAAAGTGACCCCAGGGCAGCTGGCCTACCGGGAAATTTCCCAGTATCCCGGTAGGCCAGTCCAGCCCTGGGTGAAGTCTCTGTCATCCTCAAAGCCAATGATTCCCAGTTAAATTGTAAACTCACCCTGGCTGAGTTTGTGTTGGCTTTTGGTACATACAGAGATGTAATTTGCTCAGTCAGCCCTAATAGGAGAGAAGAACTGGATACCTATTTGCTTATAGTGGTGAATCTGGCTCATGAGTACAGTGGCATGGCATTTTATGATTATCTAACTGGGATAGGCTGGATATGGAAATGTTCTTTAGATAGTTTTCAGGTTTTAAATCTGCAATCTGCTCACTTTGTCAGTCCCAGGGGCGGATCCAGAGTCTAGTCTGCGAAGGGGCAAAATTAATAAAAAAGTTCCCTCTCTGCTACAGCTTCCTGGGGAAACATAATACATCTGCAAATCAATAACATGGGAGCCACAGGGAAGCATATACAGTGGAGAATGATGGATGAAGGGCGCGTGATCAAGCTCACATCAAAACATATAAAATTTATTTCAGAGGAAATAAAGAAAAAATAAAAACAGTAGAATAATACCAATACTACGTATCATGCAAACAGGTGACAAAATGTAAAAGACATCAAAAATTAAAAATAGGTTAAAAATATATCAAGAGCCCATGTTAAGGCAGGTATTTAGAGTATTTAACATGGGCTCTTGATATATTTTTAACCTATTTTTAATTTTTGATGTCTTTTACATTTTGTCACCTGTTTGCATGATACGTAGTATTGGTATTATTCTACTGTTTTTATTTTTTCTTTATTTCCTCTGAAATAAATTTTATATGTTTTGATGTGAGCTTGATCACGCACCCTTCATCCATCATTCTCCACTTAGCCTACCTGACCACCCCGGGGTCATTCTCTGGGCAGCGGGACAAGCATTATCATCTCTTCTAGCTTCGTTACAGTTTACAATACTACTCTTCCCAAAATCAAATCAGACCCTCACAAGCGCAGGAGTAATTTTTTCCTTGTCCACAAGCATATACAGTATATACTGGCTGTACACTTAATAAAACTTAAAGGCTAAGTTCACCCTTTTTGTTTATTATTCCAGCTCCCCTATGTACCAATATAGCATTCATGTACTTTTTTGCAAAAATATCAAAGCTTTCCATAAAATGTACAGACACTTACCTTACTGTCCTCCATCCATGAGTCCAAACATATCTATTGCTTCTGTCTTATGTCCTTACAGACTTTAGGTCATGACACAGGAAGGAGTTGAACAGCTAATCTCATTAGCACAAACCCTGCATCATCCACACTTCCACTCCCAGCTGCACATTTTTTAAATGAAATGCAATCAATCAGTGATCACCCTTCTCACTAAATATACAATCAGATTGCATAGTGTATAGCCATATTTATACAAGTACATAGGAGGGAGTGGACAGAAACACTCAGCTGTCAAGCCCCGTTCATATATCTGCATAGCATTTTTTTAGCGAGGGGAGGTGTTTTGGAGCATTTTCACTCGTCACACATAGGGCAGCTCATCCACCTGAATGGGCCGCCCTACACACAGCAATCATCCCAAAGAAGCTTCAGAACTTTTTTTTTAGATCGGAGCTTGGTGCGTTTTTTTACTGCGATTTTTGGTGCAGCGCATTTCTGAAAAGCAAGGAAATGCACAGATGTGAATGGAGCCTCATTATTCTTGTGTTATCGCACCAATTTCACGTCCCGTTCACATCTAGCTTAGTGGGAGCGCACGTTTTGTGTCTCGTTTTCCCTGTGACACGCATAGGGTAACCCGTTGATTTAAATGGGCTGTGCTATATGTGGCTTATAGGACATGTTGGCATTTTGTGGGTTGTGTGTTTTTTTGCTGTGTGTTTTGCAGCATTTGCCACTAGTTTTTTCACATGCCAAAATGTGTGTTTGCTTCTGTGTTTGGTGTGTTGTTAACAAATAATGGCACTGAAAGGGCAACTAGTAATTTTAGGTGTATAAAGGTGGCCATACACTATACAATCTGATTGTACAAGGACGTAAGACAGAAGCAATAGATACGTTTGGAATCATGGATGGAGGACAGTAAGGTACGTGTCTGTACATTTTATGGAAAGCTTTGATATTTTTGCAAAAAAAGTACATGAATGCTATATTGGTACATAGGAGAGATGGAATAAAAAAAAAAGGGTGAACCTAGCCTTTAAAGCTGCCGGGCCCCCATGTTAAATTGATGGGACCCAGGCCCCCCTACAGGAGGACCGGTGGTACTCCCTTATCGGTGGCCCTGTATATATATGTTTATATACCCAAATTACAAACACCAAAAAATATATTTATATGTATATGTATATATATATATATATATATATATATATATATATATATATATATATATATATTTGTAATTGTGGTATATTTAGTACTGGCTGAGTAAATGCAGTGCAGTGTTAAAAAATTATATAGACACTTTAAATGCAGGACACCTTGTGTAAAAAAGAGACAGTGACCAAACCAAAGCATGCTTTTATAATGAATTTTTTGGCAAACAGGCAGGCTGGCATAGTGACACTTACTTTGTCAGTGGTCCAGGCCCTGGTGTCTGCAGCTGCAAAGACACCTTTCCCGACATGATGCTGAAGGGGTCTCCGCCAGCTACTCCCCTTTCACAGTCAGCTGACACCTAATATTCTACCCCCCTGGCTCTGACAGGCTGGTATGATGATGCGATGTACAGAACCTGGTGTATAATGTAGAGCCTAGTATATGATGTACAGAGCCCTGTCTGTGTATAATGTACAGCCTGGTATATAATGTACAGAGCCCGGTGTACAATGGCGTCACCAGGGTGGGGCCTGAGGGGGCCACGACCACCCCAATTTTACTGTGTGCTCCCCCATGCCCCCCCCCAAGTTAAGTACTGACTGTATAACCCGAATAATGGCCGATGGCCGACGGCGCGGCTGTCCGAGCGTCCGCCCGCTTGAATGACTCCCTATTGACTGTCAGTCTCTCAGTCTCTGAGCCTTGAGTAAGCGGGGCTAGCCCAGGTAATGCCGCATGACGGCCGTCGGCCGCTGCTGTTGTTTATGGGAGTTGTAGTCCACGGCGGCGGTTGCGTGCTCAAGCAGCTCCCTGCTCCCAGGGGGTGGAGTCAGTCTGAGGAGAGCAGCACAGCCAGCCTACGTGCTACAACTCCCATCGCCGCGGTTGGATATTGCCTGCCTGGACACTGTGGAAACACCACATGACATGGCTGGCCTGGGTGCACCGCTGCTGGCTGGTGGCTGCAGTACAGAGTACTGTGGAGTGGACTTGACCCCAGGAGCAACATCACTGATCCCCAGGACTGGGGGAAGCAGTGCAAGGAGAAGGAGGAAGAGAGGACCTGTCCTGTCCTGCTGCTGCTGAGCTCTGAGTCTGACGAGGTGAGAGACCCTGACACCCCCACAGGATCAATCATCCCATCGATCTCCCCCCCATACACCTCATTTACCTTGCCCATGGCCTGTGAATCCTGTTGGGAGCTGCCCATGGCCTACAGGCCAGCAGGACCCACAGGCCATGGCCAGCACACCCATAGGCTATTGTCAGAGGTTGCGAACATGGTACAAGAGATGGTTAGAGACTGAGGACATGATACAAGAGATGACTAGAGACTGAGGACATGATACAAGAGATGGTCAGAGACTGAGGACAGGATACAAGAGATGTTCAGAGATTGAGGACTGTATACAAGAGACGGCTAGAGACTGAGGACATGATAAAAGAGATGGCTAGAGACTGAGGACATGATAGAAGAGATGGCTAGAGACTGAGGACATGTTACAAGAGATAGCTAGAGACTGAGGACAGGATACAAGAGATGGTCAGAGGTTGCAGACATGATACAAGAGATGGTCAGAGGTTTTGGACATGATACAAGAGATGGTCAGAGGCTGCAAGCATGATACAGTAGGTCTCAGAGGCTGCAGGCATGGTACAGGAGATGGTTAGAGACTGAGGACATCATACTAAAGATGGTCAGAGACAGCAGACATAGTACAAGAGATGGCCAGAGACTGCAGACAAGGTACAAGAGATGGCCAGAGACTGCAGACATGGCACAAGAGATCAATGCAGCCTCATCAGTGCCCATCAAATGCAGCTTTACAGTGCCCGTGAATGCAGCCTCACTCTGCCCACCAATTGCAGCCTCTCTGTGCCCGCCACTGCAGCCTTTCTTTGCCCACCACTGCAGCCTCTCTGTGCCCACCAATTTCAGCCTCTCTGTGCCCACCAATTGCAGCCTCTCTGTGCCCACCACTGCAGCCTTTCTGTGCCACCCAATTGCAGCCTCTGTGTGCCCACCATTGCAGCCTCTGTGCCCACCGATTGCAGCCTCTGTGTGCCAGCCATTGCAGCCTCTGTGTGCCAGCCATTGCAGCCTCTGTGTGCCAGCCATTGCAACCTCTGTGTGCCCGCCATTGCAGCCTCTGTGTGCCCGCCATTGCAGCCTCTGTGTGCCAGCCATTGCAGCCTCTGTGTGCCTGCCATTGCAGCCTCTGTGTGCCTGCCATTGCAGCCTCTGTGTGCCAGCCATTGCACCCTCTGTGTGCCAGCCATTGCAGCCTCTGTGTGCCAGCCATTGCAGCCTCTGTGTGCCCACCATTACAGCCTCTGTGTGCCAGCCATTGCAGCCTCTGTGTGCCCACCATTGCAGCCTCTGTGCCTACCAATTGCAGCCTCACCATTTCCTGGATAACACACAGCAGCCGATGTATGGCATGGAGCTGGGTCTGTGTGTGTAAGGCGGCGCTGTAATAAGGTCCCGCCCCCCTAGACCAGGTCATGTGATAGGCGGAACAATGATTCAATCAGTGTTCCATCTAGAAGACTATCACACAAGCCGGTCTAGGGGGGCGGGACCTTGTTACAGCGCCGGCTTACACACACAGACCCAGATCCATGACATACAAGAGGAGGAGCTGGAGGACAGAGGGAGGGAGGGGAGCACTGCACCCGCAACTCAAAGTGACCCCAGGGCAGCTGGCCTACCGGGAAATTTCCCAGTATCCCGGTAGGCCAGTCCAGCCCTGGGTGAAGTCTCTGTCATCCTCAAAGCCAATGATTCCCAGTTAAATTGTAAACTCACCCTGGCTGAGTTTGTGTTGGCTTTTGGTACATACAGAGATGTAATTTGCTCAGTCAGCCCTAATAGGAGAGAGGAACTGGATACCTATTTGCTTATAGTGGTGAATCTGGCTCATGAGTACAGTGGCACGGCATTTTATGATTATCTAACTGGGATAGGCTGGATATGGAAATGTTCTTTAGATAGTTTTCAGGTTTTAAATCTGCAATCTGCTCGCTTTGTCAGTCCCAGGGGCGGATCCAGAGTCTAGTCTGCGAAGGGGCAAAATTAATAAAAAAGTTCCCTCTCTGCTACAGCTTCCTGGGGAAACATAATACATCTGCAAATCAATAACATGGGAGCCACAGGGAAGCATATACAGTGGAGAATGATGGATGAAGGGCGCGTGATCAAGCTCACATCAAAACATATAAAATTTATTTCAGAGGAAATAAAGAAAAAATAAAAACAGTAGAATAATACCAATACTACGTATCATGCAAACAGGTGACAAAATGTAAAAGACATCAAAAATTAAAAATAGGTTAAAAATATATCAAGAGCCCATGTTAAGGCAGGTATTTAGAGTATTTAACATGGGCTCTTGATATATTTTTAACCTATTTTTAATTTTTGATGTCTTTTACATTTTGTCACCTGTTTGCATGATACGTAGTATTGGTATTATTCTACTGTTTTTATTTTTTCTTTATTTCCTCTGAAATAAATTTTATATGTTTTGATGTGAGCTTGATCACGCGCCCTTCATCCATCATTCTCCACTTAGCCTACCTGACCACCCCGGGGTCATTCTCTGGGCAGCGGGACAAGCATTATCATCTCTTCTAGCTTCGTTACAGTTTACAATACTACTCTTCCCAAAATCAAATCAGACCCTCACAAGCGCAGGAGTAATTTTTTCCTTGTCCACAAGCATATACAGTATATACTGGCTGTACACTTAATAAAACTTAAAGGCTAAGTTCACCCTTTTTGTTTATTATTCCAGCTCCCCTATGTACCAATATAGCATTCATGTACTTTTTTGCAAAATATCAAAGCTTTCCATAAAATGTACAGACACTTACCTTAATGTCCTCCATCCATGAGTCCAAACATATCTATTGCTTCTGTCTTATGTCCTTACAGACTTTAGGTCATGACACAGGAAGGAGTTGAACAGCTAATCTCATTAGCACAAACCCTGCATCATCCACACTTCCACTCCCAGCTGCACATTTTTTAAATGAAATGCAATCAATCAGTGATCACCCTTCTCACTAAATATACAATCAGATTGCATAGTGTATAGCCATATTTATACAAGTACATAGGAGGGAGTGGACAGAGACACTCAGCTGTCAAGCCCCGTTCATATATCTGCATAGCATTTTTTTAGCGAGGGGAGGTGTTTTGGAGCATTTTCACTCATCACACATAGGGCAGCTCATCCACCTGAATGGGCCGCCCTACACACAGCAATCATCCCAAAGAAGCTTCAGAACTTTTTTTTTAGATCGGAGCTTGGTGCGTTTTTTTACTGCGATTTTTGGTGCAGCGCATTTCTGAAAAGCAAGGAAATGCACAGATGTGAATGGAGCCTCATTGTTCTTGTGTTATCGCACCAATTTCACGTCCCGTTCACATCTAGCTTAGTGGGAGCGCACGTTTTGTGTCTCGTTTTCCCTGTGACACGCATAGGGTAACCCGTTGATTTAAATGGGCTGTGCTATATGTGGCTTATAGGACATGTTGGCATTTTGTGGGTTGTGTGTTTTTCTGCTGTGTGTTTTGCAGCATTTGCCACTAGTTTTTTCACATGCCAAAATGTGTGTTTGCTTCTGTGTTTGGTGTGTTGTTAACAAATAATGGCACTGAAAGGGCAACTAGTAATTTTAGGTGTATAAAGGTGGCCATACACTATACAATCTGATTGTACAAGGACGTAAGACAGAAGCAATAGATACGTTTGGAATCATGGATGGAGGACAGTAAGGTACGTGTCTGTACATTTTATGGAAAGCTTTGATATTTTTGCAAAAAAAGTACATGAATGCTATATTGGTACATAGGAGAGATGGAATAAAAAAAAAAAAGGGTGAACCTAGCCTTTAAAGCTGCCGGGCCCCCATGTTAAATTGATGGGACCCAGGCCCCCCTACAGGAGGACCAGTGGTACTCCCTTATCGGTGGCCCTGTATATATATGTTTATATACCCAAATTACAAACACCAAAAAATATATTTATATGTATATGTATATATATATATATATATATATATATATATATATATATATATATATATATATATATATATATATATATATATATATATATATATGTAATTGTGGTATATTTAGTACTGGCTGAGTAAATGCAGTGCAGTGTTAAAAAATTATATAGACACTTTAAATGCAGGACACCTTGTGTAAAAAAGAGACAGTGACCAAACCAAAGCATGCTTTTATAATGAATTTTTTGGCAAACAGGCAGGCTGGCATAGTGACACTTACTTTGTCAGTGGTCCAGGCCCTGGTGTCTGCAGCTGCAAAGACACCTTTCCCGACATGATGCTGAAGGGGTCTCCGCCAGCTACTCCCCTTTCACAGTCAGCTGACACCTAATATTCTACCCCCTGGCTCTGACAGGCTGGTATGATGATGCGATGTACAGAACCTGGTGTATAATGTAGAGCCTGGTATATGATGTACAGAGCCCTGTCTGTGTATAATGTACAGCCTGGTATATAATGTACAGAGCCCGGTGTACAATGGCGTCACCAGGGTGGGGCCTGAGGGGGCCACGACCACCCCAATTTTACTGTGTGCTCCCCCATGCCCCCCCCCCAAGTTAAGTACTGACTGTATAACCCGAATAATGGCCGATGGCCGACGGCGCGGCTGTCCGAGCGTCCGCCCGCTTGAATGACTCCCTATTGACTGTCAGTCTCTCAGTCTCTGAGCCTTGAGTAAGCGGGGCTAGCCCAGGTAATGCCGCATGACGGCCGTCGGCCGCTGCTGTTGTTTATGGGAGTTGTAGTCCACGGCGGCGGTTGCGTGCTCAAGCAGCTCCCTGCTCCCAGGGGGTGGAGTCAGTCTGAGGAGAGCAGCACAGCCAGCCTACGTGCTACAACTCCCATCGCCGCGGTTGGATATTGCCTGCCTGGACACTGTGGAAACACCACATGACATGGCTGGCCTGGGTGCACCGCTGCTGGCTGGTGGCTGCAGTACAGAGTACTGTGGAGTGGACTTGACCCCAGGAGCAACATCACTGATCCCCAGGACTGGGGGAAGCAGTGCAAGGAGAAGGAGGAAGAGAGGACCTGTCCTGTCCTGCTGCTGCTGAGCTCTGAGTCTGACGAGGTGAGAGACCCTGACACCCCCACAGGATCAATCATCCCATCGATCTCCCCCCCATACACCTCATTTACCTTGCCCATGGCCTGTGAATCCTGTTGGGAGCTGCCCATGGCCTACAGGCCAGCAGGACCCACAGGCCATGGCCAGCACACCCATAGGCTATTGTCAACTCCCAGCAGAGAAAGATAAAGAATAGCTGCCCTATTAGAAACTGGGTGGATATAAGAAGAATGATAAGGTAGATAACCCTACCTATATGGAGGGAAATTCCTATCCTAGTAGACTAAATGTGTGTATATGTGTCCTCTATAGGGATGAGCCGAATACCCCCCGGTTCGGTTCGCACCAAAACCTGCGAACGGACCGAAAATTCGCACGAACGTTAGAACCCCATTGACATCTATGGGACTCGAACGTTCGAAATCAAAAATGCTCATTTTAAAGGCTAATTTGCATGGTATTGTCCTAAAAAGGGTTTGGGGACCCGGGTCCTGCCCCAGGGAATATGTATCAATGCGAAAAAAACTTTTAAAAACAGCCGTTTTTTCGGGAGCAGTGATTTTAATGATGCTTAAAGTAAAAAAAAAAGTGAAATATTCCTTTAAATATCGTACCTGGGGGGTGTCTATAGTATGCCTGTAAAGTGGCGCGTGTTTCCCGTGCTTAGAACAGTCCCTGCACAAAATGTCATTTTTAAAGGAAAAAAAGTCATTTAAAACTGCTTGCGGCTTTAATGTAATGTCGAGTCCTGGCAATATGGATGAAAATCAGTGAGACAAACGGCATGGGTACCCCCCAGTCCATTACCAGGCCCTTTGGGTCTTGTATGGATATTAAGGGGAACCCCGCACCCAATTCAAAAAAAGGAAAGGTGTGGGGCCTCCAGGCCCTATATACTCTGAACAGCAGTATACAGGCGGTGCAAACAAGACAGGGACTGTAGGTTTGTTGTTAAGTAGAATCTGTTTGTAATTTTGAACTGGTACATTTTTAACGTGTTTAGCTCCAGCCAAAAAATCTTTTTTAAGCTTTTTTGGAAAACATATGGAAGTGTTATCACCCCTGTGACATTTGTTTTGCTGTCTGTGCTCCTCTTCAGAAGATTGAACCTCACTTTTTGTCCCAATGACAAATGTTTTTTGAAAATTCGGGGTTTTTTGTGAAACAAGGATTGGTGATAAAGCATCAGTGAAAAGGAGAAATGTTTTTCCCATATTAACTCTTACAGGAGAGAATTTCCCTTCCTAGGGGTAGATTTCATCTCACTTCCTGTTGTCTCCTTCCGTTTGCAAGTAGGAGTCGTTTGTAAGTTGGATGTTTGAAAGTAGGGGCCTGCCCTATATACTCAGCAGAAATTTGGGCCTTAGGTGTTGTTGTGGCCACAACACTGTAAGCCCTCACAGGGCCCTGCTGTGAAATATTAGATCAAGAAATGTAATTACATGCCCTGTTGAACAGGGGCAGAAAAATTGGGCCTTTGGTGGTGGTGCTGGTGCCACCACACTGTAAGTCCTCACTCGCTCTTGGTGGGTGCAGAAACGGGCCCTGCTGTGAAATATTAGATCAAGAATTGAAACTACATGCCCCTGTTGAACAGGGGCTGAAAAATTGGGCCTTAGGCACTGGTGCTGGTGCCACAACACTGCAACCGCTCACAGATACTCTAGTTGGAACGCAGGAACAAGCCCTGCTGCAAAGTATTGCATCAAAAATTGTAATTACATGCCCCTGTTAAACAGGGGCTGAAAAATTAGGCCTTAGGCACTGGTGCCACAACACTGCAACCCCTCACAGATACTCTAGTTGGAACGCAGGAACGAGCCCTGCTGCAAAGTATTGCATCAAAAATTGTAATTACATGCTGTGACGGGAGGGCCTGTGGAACTCAGAATACATCTTATGTCTTATGCCGCGTACACACGAGCGGACTTTACGGCAGACTTTGCCCGGCGGATTTTTCGACGTACTTTACGACGGACTTTCTGAATGAACGGACTTGCCTACACACAATCCACCAAAGTCCGTCGAATTCGTACGTGATGACGTACGACTGGACTAAAACAAGGAAGTTCATAGCCAGTAGCCAATAGCTGCCCTAGCGTGGCTTTTTAGTCCGTCAAACTAGCATACAGACGGCAGACTTTTCGACCAGACTCGATTTCAACGGATAAATTTTAAACAAGTTTCAAATCTAAGTCCGTCCAACTTTTGAGAAAACAAAGTCCGCTGGAGCCCACACACATCGAATTTTCCGACGAAATCCAGTCCGCCGGGCAAAGTCCGCCGTAAAGTCCGCTCGTGTGTACGCGGCATAAGTCACCCTGTGCCATCCTGGCACAGGGTGAGTGAGAAAATATATCTTGGACTACTTAAAATGGGACAGTAATATTTGTCCACAATATCTCCCAGGATGTATGTAGAGACTATTATTGGTTTGGTTGATTCTGAACTCAACCTGTTAATTGAGTGAGCTGATCACATTAGCCTCCAGGACTGGCTAGGAGCCGAACTGTTGATGAATAGGCTGAGGAGGGGGGAGATTGTTGTTTGTATTGTTAATTGTAATTAGCTCCAGCTATTGTGTTTATACTACTGTGTGAAGTCTGTCATCTGGTCTCAGTAAATGATTTAGTAAACTAGCTCATGTTAATTATGTTACAGTTGTATTGTTAGAGGAGGTTCCAACGGCATATAAAGTCTTGTAATTTTGATTCTAAATAAAACAGTTCATGTTAGCAACAAGCAAGTGTCGCCTTGTTTTGTGCTCAGAGAGGTTGGGATATCTGTATACAGACTGGGAGGAAGTGGTATATGACGGAAGCACTCAAGCGGAGTGTGGGACATTCCGTGACATTGGTGGAAAGCAGCGGGAAAGCTTCTGACAGTCTGGGAAATCTAAACCTCCACCTGGATCCAAGATCAGGATAGCAGACTTCAGTCACCCCAGCGGAGATATGGACCTGGCATCAGAATTCCCGGGGCTGCTGCGGATCATCCTTTCAACATACACCAGGACTGTGTCTGAGGATGAATACCTGGAGCTTAGGCAGCAAATTCGGGTGGAGCTCTGGATTGCAGCCCTCCGTCTCGCTGGTATAAAACAGGGCAAGTGTTTTCCAATCCAAGAGCAACGGGCCAGTGACCAACGGGCATTGCGGATGGCATTCCTGGGAGAGCAGCCCCAGGAGCAATGGGTGACTGAGTTGGACAGGTTGGTCCAGCAGGAAATAGAGCTGGACAATCGTTATCGGGCTCTGCAATGGCACGCAGAGGAGGGATATTTAGGGGAGACAACAGAATGCTCTCCGGAGGGATATGACTTTGGCGGCCCTGGATTGCTGTGGGAGAGCCTTACAGATCTTTTTATGTTTGGCGATGAAGGGGAACCTGACCTTGAGGACCTGAGAGAATATAGAGAGTCTATGCTCAGTCTTGCAGGGGTCTCAGAGCTCAAACCTGATCTGGACCATTTGCTAAGGAAGGAACAGCATCTGGAAAGGGCATACAGGAAACTGCTAGAACAAGTTCAGCAGCATGCCAGAGAATCGGCAGTGGAAAATATGGCGATTGTTGTCCCCAAACCTGAAGTGCTGACAACAGGGCAGAGCTCTGCTAACCTCTTCCCAGAAATGATAGCATCTTCTGGGTTCCATGGACAGGAGATGGTGAACCTCTATCCCCAGACATCAGTTGCAGAGACATGGGATTTGATAGACTTTTCTGCTGAGGAAGAACAACCTGATGAGCCTCCAGCAGAAGAGCTGCTATCAGGGCCAAAGTTCACTGTGCTCTGCCCAGCACCAACAGTGGCTTCAGCCTTCTTGAGAGAAGAGGTAGTCGGCCTTTCTCCCACAACACTGACAGGGACATGTGATTTTCTGCCAGCAGCATCTATGGAGTTAAAACAAACTTCTCCAGCTGAAGATCTGGTAACTGAACAGAGGGTCCAAGACCTCTGTCCCACACTTTTACCAATTCCAGAGACTGGGGATTTAATAGATGTTTCTGTAGAGGAGGAACTACCTAGCAAACCCCCAGCAGAAGTGCTGGCAACCGGACAGAGGGTCCAAGACCTCTGCCCCACATCTGTGGCAGTTTCGGAGGCTCAGGGTTGGAAGATGGCAATCACTTACCAGCAGCAGATACAGGGGGACAAGGGAGAGGAGGTGTGTGTTGTCCCTCCCCAACAGTTGGCCAGGGTGGAGGAAGCGGACTTTCCTCCCCAGCAAAGATCAGTGCACCTGGGAGACAGTACCATCGACATGTTGTCCCAGCAGCCAGATGAGGGAATAGAAAAGGAAGCAGCCGGCTCCCTTTTCCAATGGCAACTACACAGTTTGGGAGTGGATGAAGCCAGCCTCCTGCCCCAACGGTTAGCTGGAGCGGAGGATGCGGAATCCCCAGCAGAAGTGCTGGCAACCGGACAGAGGGTCCAAGACCTCTGCCCCACACCTGCAGCAATTGTGGAGGCCCAAGTTGAGGAGGTGGCAGTCTATCGTGAGCTGCAGATCAGGATCCAAGGAGAGAATGCAGTCAACACCTCACAACTGCAGCTTGATCTGGTGTCGGTGGATGGGGCTTCAGTCCCCACCTGTATACCCCAGGGATGCTGGGCAGTCGGCCCAGATCCCCAACAGCAGGATAGAGTGAGCCCAGTCCCCCTCTCTTCTCTCCAGCGGCAGAAAGGACTCCAGGGAGAAGGGCCAGTCCAGGCCTCTCCCCAGCGGTGGGCATGTTCTCTGAGAGAGGCAGAGGATGGCTGGGTGAGTAATACTTTGTTTGGAACAATTTATTTGGGGTACTGTGTGGGTACAGGCAGTAGAGGACTGGAACTACTTACTAACTTCGGAGTCAACCCGTCTGGGGTCTCCTCCTGTGTTAGTCTCCTGCGAAAGGGGAGAGATGTGACGGGAGGACCCGTGGAACTCAGAATACATCTTATGTCTAAGTCACCCTGTGCCATCCTGGCACAGGGTGAGTGAGAAAATATATCTTGGACTACTTAAAATGGGACAGTAATATTTGTCCACAATATCTCCCAGGATGTATGTAGAGACTATTATTGGTTTGGTTGATTCTGAACTCAACCTGTTAATTGAGTGAGCTGATCACATTAGCCTCGAGGACTGGCTAGGAGCCGAACTGTTGATGAATAGGCTGAGGAGGGGGGAGATTGTTGTTTGTATTGTTAATTGTAATTAGCTCCAGCTATTGTGTTTATACTACTGTGTGAAGCTCGGTGCCCACAAGTCTGTCATCTGGTCTGGGTAAATGATTTAGTAAACTAGCACATGTTAATTATGTTACAGTTGTATTGTTAGAGGAGGTTCCAACGGCATATAAAGTCTTGTGATTTTGATTCTAAATAAAACAGTTCATGTTAGCAACAAGCAAGTGTCGCCTTGTTTTGTGCTCAGAGAGGTTGGGATATCTGTATACAGTCTGGGAGGAAGTGGTATATGACGGAAGCACTCAAGCGGAGTGTGGGACGTTCCGTGACACATGCTCCTGTTAAATAGGGGCTGAAAAATTAGGCCTTAGGCACTGGTGCTGGTGCCACAACACTGCAACTCCTCACAGATACTCTAGTTGGAACGCAGTAACGAGCCCTGTTGCAAAGTATTGCATCAAAAATTGTAATTACATGCCCCTGTTTAACAGGGGCTGAAAAATTAGGCCTTAGGCACTGGTGCCCCAACACTGCAACCCCTCACAGATACTCTAGTTGGAACGCAGGAACGAGCCCTGCTGCAAAGTATTGCATCAAAAATTGTAATTACACACCCCTATTAAACAGGGGCTGAAAAATTGGGCCTTAGGCACTGGTGCTGGTGCCACAACACTGCAACCCCTCACAGAAACTCTAGTTGGAATGCAGGAACGAGCCCTGCTGCAAAGTATTGCATCAAAAATTGTAATTACACGCCCCTGTTAAACAGGGGCAGAAAAACTGGGCCCTAGGCACTGGTGCTGGTGCCACAACACTGCAACCCCTCACAGATACTCTAGTTGGAATGCAGGAACGAGCCCTGCTGCAAAGTATTGCATCAAAAATTGTAATTACACGCCCCTGTTAAACAGGGGCAGACAAATTGGGCCTTAGGCACTGGTGGCGGCACCCAGAACCAAAAATGTTCTTACAAGCTATCAGCGTGATCATTGAGGAGGAAGAGGATAATTACTCAGAATAGTCACTCAGCATCAGCATAGGCAGTCTTTGAAGGGATCTGAGATTTCAAAAAAAATTATTCGGTTACATCAGCATCAGGTGCTTGGTAGCTGGTGGTGATCCAAGACTGATTCATTTTTATGAAGGTCAGTTGATCGACCGAGTCGGTGGACAGACGCACCCTGTGATCGGTTACAAAGCCTCCAGCAGCACTGAATGTGCATTCCGAAAGAATGCTGGATGCAGGACAGGCCAGTAGCTCAATTGCATACTGTGCAAGCTCTGACCAGTGATCCATCCTCAAGACCCAGTAACCCAGAGGATTTTCGGTGGGAAAGGTGTCCAAGTCAGATCTTGCCCCTAGGTATTCCTGCACCATGTAAAACAGACACTGGCGATGGTTGCTGGAACCGATAATACCTTGGGGCTGCGGACTAAAAAATTGTCTGAACGCAACGGTCAGACAGCCACCTTCTCCACGGCTCCTTCTTTGACTGACCGAAGCCTGAGGAACCGCACATTCCACACTCACGGAAGGGGGCAGAGTCTACCAACTGAAAAGGCAGCAGTTGAAGTGCTAGCAATTTAGCCAAGCTAGCATTCAACCGCTGGGCATGTGGATGGCTAGGAGCGAATTTCTTTCGGCGGTGCAGCATCTGGGGCAGGAAAATTTGCCTGGTACAATCTGACGTCGGTGTACCGAAAGCAGATTGCCCACAAGTACTTGGCTGTGACACACCTAATTCTACACCTTCATTACTCTCAGTGCAGGTCTCATAGAGGATTGAAGGTATAGTGGGGTTGGAGATCTCAGCTGATGAGGAGCAAGGAGAGGTCTTTGTTCTTACGTGTGGGTCTTTTAGATACGCTTGCCAACAAACTGCATGGCAGGTCAACATATGTCTGGTCAAGCATGTGGTGCCCAAGCGGGAGATGTTTTGGCCATGCGAGATACGCTTGAGATATATGTTGCAAAGAGCAGCAGTACGATCTGATGCACTCGTCTCAAAAAAGGCCCACACCAAAGAACTTTTTGAATAATGCGCAGAGACTGCAGCGCCCTGCACATGCAGAGCTTTGGGGTGTGATGCAGTCAGTGTGCTGCCCTTAGGCTGGCCCCTGGAGGGCATCCTGCCTCGTTGGTGATGTGCCTCCTCCTCCTCCTCTCTCCTATCAGGCACCCACGTTGAGTCAGTGGCTTCATCATCCCCTCCCTCCTCATCACTGCAGCAAACCTGGCAGTATGCTGCAGCAGGGGGAGCATGACTGCCAGATTGCTGTCCTTCTTGGGCACCCCCTCTGTCCGTGCTCACGTTACTGCCTTCATCTAGCTCAGTATCATCTTTAGAGCCTTACAAATGCTGGGAATCCTTCTAGAGCATGTACCCAACACTGTGGTCAAACAGTTCGAGGGACTCCTCAGAAGGACATGGTGGGGCTAGGGAAGGAGTCACTGATGACATTGAGTCGAGGGAAGAGGCTGCGTTGGCAGCTGCTTTGCCAGACAAAGTACCCTGAGCATGGGTGAGAGAGGATGAGGAGGATGAGGACGGCTTGGTCATCCACTAGACCAAGTATTCCACATGTTGCGCCTCAACACGGCCAGCTGCCGAAAAAAAGGCCAAGTGTGTCCCACGGCCACGTGCTGATGAGGATGCACCGTCTCCATGACCAGCACTGTTGCCTCTAGACACAGAGCCTGCTTGCCCTCTTTTATTGGCTTGTGACTGTCTGCCTCTCCTTGTTGGCCTTCCAGACATACTAATGGCCTGTAGCTGCACTAAGATGATATATATATATATATATATATATATATATATATATATATATATATATATATATATATATATATATATATATATATATATATATGTATGTACTGATACTGCAGCTAGCAAAATCAACTGCCTGCCTGTAGTATGAGAACACCACCAACCTTCAGGTAGCTTTAGGTGAACACTGTGCAGAGCTCGCACTACACTAACTTGTAGCTTATTTAGCTGCCTGCGGTAGTGATAGGGTCAAGAAAACACCACCAACCTTCTACAGGTAGCTTTAGGTGAACACTGTGCAGAGCTCGCCAAAAAATAACTTGTAGCCTTTTTAGCTACCTGCGGTAGTGATAGGATCAGGAAAACACCACCAACCTTCTACAGGTAGCTTTAGGTGAACACTGTGGAGAGCTCGCAAAAAAATAACTTGTAGCTTATTTAGCTGCCTGCGGTAGTGATAGGATCAGGAAAACACCATCAACCTTCTACAGGTAGCTTTAGGTGAACACTGTGCAGAGCTCGCCAAAAAATAACTTGTAGCTTATGTAGCTGCATGCGGTAGTGATAGGATCAGGAAAACACCGCCAACCTTCTACAGGTAGCTTTAGGTGAACATTGTGCAGAGCTCGCACTACACTAACTTGTAGCTTATTAGCCTGCCTGCGGTAGTGATAGGATCAGGAAAACACCACCAACCTTCTACAGGTAGCTTTAGGTGAACACTGAGCAGAGCTCGCACTACACTAACTTGTAGCTTTTTTAGCTGCCTGTGGTAGTGATAGGATCAGGAAAACACCACCAACCTTCTACAGGTAGCTTTAGGTGAACACTGTGCAGAGCTCGCCAAAAAATAACTTGTAGCTTAAGTAGCTGCCTGCGGTAGTGATAGGATCAGGAAAACACCACCAACCTTCTACAGGTAGCTTTAGGTGAACACTGTGCAGAGCTCGCCAAAAAATAACTTGTAGCTTATTTAGCTGCCTGCGGTAGTGATAGGATCAGGAAAACACCACCAACCTTCTACAGGTAGCTTTAGGTGAACACTGTGCAGAGCTCGCACTACACTAACTTGTAGCTTATTTTGCTGCCTGCGGTAGTGATAGGATCAGGAAAACTCCACCAACCTTCTACAGGTAGCTTTAGGTGAACACTGTGCAGAGCTCGCCAAAAAATAACTTGTAGCTTATTTAGCTGCCTGCGGTAGTGATAGGATCAGAAAAACACCACCAACCTTCTACAGGTAGCTTTAGGTGAACATTGTGCAGAGCTCGCACTACACTAACTTGTAGCTTATTTAGCTACCTGCGGTAGTGATAGGATCAGGAAAACACCACCAACCTTCTACAGGTAGCTTTAAGTGAACACTGTGCAGAGCTCGCCAAAAAATAACTTGTAGCCTTTTTAGCTGCCTGCGGTAGTGATAGGATCAGGAAAACACCACCAACCTTCTACAGGTAGCTTTAGGTGAACACTGTGGAGAGCTCGCACTACACTAACTTGTAGCTTATTTACCTGCCTGCGGTAGTGATAGGATCAGGAAAACACCACCAACCTTCTACAGGTAGCTTTAGGTGAACACTGTGCAGAGCTCGCACTACACTAACTTGTAGCTTATTTTGCTGCCTGCGGTAGTGATAGGATCAGGAAAACTCCACCAACCTTCTACAGGTAGCTTAAGGTGAACACTGTGCAGAGCTCGCCAAAAAATAACTTGTAGCTTATTTAGCTGCCTGCGGTAGTGATAGGATCAGGAAAACACCACCAACCTTCTACAGGTAGCTTTAGGTGAACACTGTGGAGAGCTCGCACTACACTAACTTGTAGCTTATTTACCTGCCTGCGGTAGTGATAGGATCAGGAAAACACCACCAACCTTCTACAGGTAGCTTTAGGTGAACACTGTGCAGAGCTCGCACTACACTAACTTGTAGCTTTTTTAGCTGCCTGTGGTAGTGATAGGATCAGGAAAACACCACCAACCTTCTACAGGTAGCTTTAGGTGAACCCTGTGCAGAGCTCGCCAAAAAATAACTTGTAGCCTTTTTAGCTGCCTGCGGTAGTGATAGGATCAGGAAAACACCACCAACCTTCTACAGGTAGCTTTAGGTGAACACTGTGGACAGCTCGCACTACACTAACTTGTAGCTTATTTACCTGCCTGCGGTAGTGATAGGATCAGGAAAACACCACCAACCTTCTACAGGTAGCTTTAGGTGAACACTGTGCAGAGCTCGCACTACACTAACTTGTAGCTTTTTTAGCTGCCTGTGGTAGTGATAGGATCAGGAAAACACCACCAACCTTCTACAGGTAGCTTTAGGTGAACACTGTGCAGAGCTTGCCAAAAACTAACTTGTAGCTTATGTAGCTGCCTGCGGTAGTGATAGGATCAGGAAAACACCACCAACCTTCTACAGGTAGCTTTAGGTGAACACTGTGCAGAGCTCGCCAAAAAATAACTTGTAGCTTATTTAGCTGCCTGCGGTAGTGATAGGATCAGGAAAACACCACCAACCTTCTACAGGTAGCTTTAGGTGAACACTCTACAGAGCTCGCACTACACCAACATGTAGCTTATTTAGCTGCCTGCGGTAGTGATAGGATCAGGAAAACACCACCAACCTTCTACAGGTAGCTTTAGGTGAACACTGTGCAGAGCTCGCACTACACTAACTTGTAGCTTATTTTGCTGCCTGCGGTAGTGATAGGATCAGGAAAACTCCACCAACCTTCTACAGGTAGCTTTAGGTGAACACTGTGCAGAGCTCGCCAAAAAATAACTTGTAGCTTATTTAGCTGCCTGCGGTAGTGGTAGGATCAGAAAAACACCACCAACCTTCTACAGGTAGCTTTAGGTGAACATTGTGCAGAGCTCGCATTACACTAACTTGTAGCTTATTTAGCTACCTGCGGTAGTGATAGGATCAGGAAAACACCACCAACCTTCTACAGGTAGCTTTAAGTGAACACTGTGCAGAGCTCGCCAAAAAATAACTTGTAGCCTTTTTAGCTGCCTGCGGTAGTGATAGGATCAGGAAAACACCACCAACCTTCTACAGGTAGCTTTAGGTGAACACTGTGGAGAGCTCGCACTACACTAACTTGTAGCTTATTTACCTGCCTGCGGTAGTGATAGGATCAGGAAAACACCACCAACCTTCTACAGGTAGCTTTAGGTGAACACTGTGCAGAGCTCGCACTACACTAACTTGTAGCTTTTTTAGCTGCTTGCGGTAGTGATAGGATCAGGAAAACACCACCAACCTTCTACAGGTAGCTTTAGGTGAACACTGTGCAGAGCTCACCAAAAAATAACTTGTAGCTTATGTACCTGCCTGCAGTAGTGATAGGATCAGGAAAACACCACCAACCTTCTACAGGTAGCTTTAGGTGAACACTGTGCAGAGCTCGCCAAAAAATAACTTGTAGCTTATTTAGCTGCCTGCGGTAGTGATAGGATCAGGAAAACACCACCAACCTTCTACAGGTAGCTTTAGGTGAACACTCTGCAGAGTTCGCACTACACCAACTTGTAGCTTATTTAGCTGCCTGCAGTAGTGATAGGATCAGGAAAACACCACCAACCTTCTACAGGTAGCTTTAGGTGAACACTGTGCAGAGCTCGCACTACACTAACTTGTAGCTTATTTTGCTGCCTGCGGTAGTGATAGGATCAGGAAAACTCCACCAACCTTCTACAGGTAGCTTTAGGTGAACACTGTGCAGAGCTCGCCAAAAAATAACTTGTAGCTTATTTAGCTGCCTGCGGTAGTGATAGGATCAGGAAAACACCACCAACCTTCTACAGGTAGCTTTAGGTGAACACTGTGCAGAGCTCGCCAAAAAATAACTTGTAGCCTTTTTAGCTGCCTGCGGTAGTGATAGGATCAGGAAAACACCACCAACCTTCTACAGGTAGCTTTAGGTGAACACTGTGGAGAGCTCGCAAAAAAATAACTTGTAGTTTATTTTGCTGCCTGCGGTAGTGATAGGATCAGAAAAACACCACCAACCTTCTACAGGTAGCTTTAGGTGAACACTGTGCAGAGCTCGCCAAAAAATAACTTGTAGCTTATTTAGCTGCCTGCGGTAGTGATAGGATCAGGAAAACACCACCAACCTTCTACAGGTAGCTTTAGGTGAACATTGTGCAGAGCTCGCACTACACTAACTTGTAGCTTATTTACCTGCCTGCGGTAGTGATAGGATCAGGAAAACACCACCAACCTTCTACAGGTAGCTTTAGGTGAACACTGTGCAGAGCTCGCACTACACTAACTTGTAGCTTTTTTAGCTGCCTGCGGTAGTGATAGGATCAGGAAAACACCACCAACCTTCTACAGGTAGCTTTAGGTGAACACTGTGCAGAGCTCGCACTACACTAACTTGTAGCTTATTTCGCTGCCTGCGGTAGTGATAGGATCAGGAAAACACCGCCAACCTTCCATAGGTAGCTTTAGGTGAACACTATGCAGAGCTCGCCAAAAAATAACTTGTAGCTTATTTAGCTGCCTGCGGTAGTGATAGGATCAGGAAAACACCACCAACCTTCTACAGGTAGCTTTAGGTGAACATTGTGCAGAGCTCGCACTACACTAACTTGTAGCTTATTTAGCTGCCTGCGGTAGTGATAGGATCAGGAAAACACCACCAACCTTCTACAGGTAGCTTTAGGTGAACACTGTGCAGAGCTCGCACTCCACTAACTTGTAGCTTATTTCGCTGCCTGCGGTAGTGATAGGATCAGGAAAACACAACCAACCTTCTACAGGTAGCTTTAGGTGAACACTGTGCAGAGCTTGCCAAAAAATAACTTGTAGCTTATTAGCTGCCTGCGGTAGTGATAGGATCAGGAAAACACCACCAACCTTCTACAGGTAGCTTTAGGTGAACACTGTGCAGAGCTCGCACTACACTAACTTGTAGCTTATTTCGCTGCCTGCGGTAGTGATAGGATCAGGAAAACACAACCAACCTTCTACAGGTAGCTTTAGGTGAACACTGTGCAGAGCTTGCCAAAAAATAACTTGTAGCTTATTAGCTGCCTGCGGTAGTGATAGTATCAGGAAAACACCACCAACCTTCTACAGGTAGCTTTAGGTGATCACTGTGCAAAGCTCACCAAAAAATAACTTGTAGCTTATTTAGCTGCCTGCGGTAATGATAGGATCAAGAAAACACCACCAACCTTCTACAGGTAGCTGTAGGTGAACACTGTGCAGAGCTTGCCAAAAAATAACTTGTAGCTTATTTAGCTGCCTGCGGTAGTGATAGGATCAGGAAAACACCACCAACCTTCTACAGGTAGCTTTAGGTGAACACTGTGCAGAGCTCGCACTACACTAACTTGTAGCTTATTTAGCTGCCTGCAATAGTGATAGGATCAGAAAAACACCACCAACCTTCTACAGCTAGCTTTAGCTGAACACTGTGCAGAGCTCACAAAAAAATAACTTGTATGTTTAGCGAAACACTGTGAGGAGGACGCACTACACTAACTTGTAGCTTTAGCTGAACACTGTGCAGAGGTCACACTAAACTAACTTGTAGCTTTAGCTAAAGACTGTGAGGAGGACGCACTACACTAACTTGTAGCTTTAGCTGAACACTGTGCAGAGGTCGCACTACACTAACTTGTAGTTTTAGCTGAACACTGTGAGGAGGACGCACTACACTAACTTGTAGCTTTAGCTGAACACTGTGCAGAGTTCGCACTACACTAACTTGTAGTTTTCGCTGAACACTGTGAGGAGGACGCACTACACCAACTTGTAGCTTTAGCTGAACACTGTTAGGAGGACACACTACACCAACTTGTAGCTTTAGCTGAACACTGTGAGGAGGACGCACTACACTAACTTGTAGCTTATTTAGCTGCCTGCAATAGTGATAGGATCAGAAAAACACCACCAACCTTCTACAGGTAGCTTTAGCTGAACACTGTGCAGAGCTCGCAAAAAAATAACTTGTATGTTTAGCGAAACACTGTGAGGAGGACGCACCACACTAACTTGTAGCTTTAGCTGAACACTGTGCAGAGGTCTCACTACACTAACTTGTAGTTTTAGCTGAACACTGTGAGGAGCACGCACTACACTAACTTGTAGCTTTAGCTGAACACTGTGCAGAGCTTGCAATACACTAACTTGTAGCTTATTTAGCTGCCTGCGGTAGTGATAGGATCAGGAAACCACCACCAACCTTTTACAGGTAGCTTTAGGCGAACACTGTGCAGAGCTCACACTACACTAACTTGTAGCTTATTTCGCTGCCTGCAGTAGTGATAGGATCAGGAAAACACTACCAACCTTCTACAGGTAGCTTTAGGTGAACACTGTGCAGAGCTTGCCAGAAAATAACTTGTAGCTTATTTAGCTGCCTGCGGTAGTGATAGGATCAGGAAAACACCACCAACCTTCTACAGGTAGCTTTAGGTGAACACTGTGCAGATCTCGCACTACACTAACTTGTAGCTTATTTAGCTCCCTGCGGTAGTGATAGGATCAGGAAAACACCACCAACCTTCTACAGGTAGCTTTCGGTGAACACTATGCAAAGCTCACCAAAAAATAACTTGTAGCCTATTTAGCTGCCTGCGGTAGTGATAGGATCAGGAAAACACCACCAACCTTCTACAGGTAGCTTTAGGAGAACACTGTGCAGAGATTGCCAAAAAATAACTTGTAGCTTATTTAGCTGCCTGCGGTAGTGATAGGATCAGGAAAACACCACCAACCTTCTACAGGTAGCTTTAGGTGAACACTGTGCAGAGCTCGCACTACACTAACTTGTAGCTTATTTAGCTGCCTGCGGTAGTGATAGGATCAGGAAAACACCACCAACCTTCTACAGGTAGCTTTAGGTGAACACTGTGCAAAGCTCACCAAAAAATATCTTGTAGCTTATTTAGCTGCCTGCAATAGTGATAGGATCAGAAAAACACCACCAACCTTCTACAGGTAGCTTTAGCTGAACACTGTGCAGAGCTCGCAAAAAACTAACTTGTATGTTTAGCGAAACACTGTGAGGAGGACGCACTACACTAACTTGTAGCTTTAGCTGAACACTGTGCAGAGGTCACACTAAACTAACTTGTAGCTTTAGCTAAAGACTGTGAGGAGGACGCACTACACTAACTTGTAACTTTAGCTTAACACTGTGCAGAGGTCGCACTACACTAACTTGTAGTTTTAGCTGAACACTGTGAGGAGGACGCACTACACTAACTTGTAGCTTTAGCTGAACACTGTGCAGAGTTCGCACTACACTAACTTGTAGTTTTCGCTGAACACTGTGAGGAGGACGCACTACACCAACTTGTAGCTTTAGCTGAACACTGTTAGGAGGACACACTACACCAACTTGTAGCTTTAGCTGAACACTGTGAGGAGGACGCACTACACTAACTTGTAGCTTATTTAGCTGCCTGCAATAGTGATAGGATCAGAAAAACACCACCAACCTTCTACAGGTAGCTTTAGCTGAACACTGTGCAGAGCTCGCAAAAAAATAACTTGTATGTTTAGCGAAACACTGTGAGGAGGACGCACTACACTAACTTGTAGCTTTAGCTGAACACTGTGCAGAGGTCACACTAAACTAACTTGTAGCTTTAGCTAAAGACTGTGAGGAGGACGCACTACACTAACTTGTAGCTTTAGCTGAACACTGTGCAGAGGTCGCACTACACTAACTTGTAGTTTTACCTGAACACTGTGAGGAGGACGCACTACACTAACTTGTAGCTTTAGCTGAACACTGTGCACAGTTCGCACTACACTAACTTGTAGTTTTCGCTGAACACTGTGAGGCGGACGCACTACACCAACTTGTAGCTTTAGCTGAACACTGTGAGGAGGACGCACTACACTAACTTGTAGCTTTAGCTGAACACTGTGCAGAGGTCTCACAACACTAACTTGTAGTTTTAGCTGAACACTGTGCAGAGCTCGCCAAAAAATAACTTGTAGCTTATTTAACTGCCTGCGGTAGTGATAGGATCAGGAAAACACCACAACCTTCTACAGGTAGCTTTAGATGAACACTGTGCAGAGCTTGCCAAAAAATAACTTGTAGCTTATTTAGCTGCCTGCGGTAGTGATAGGATCAGGAAAACACCACCAACCTTCTACAGGTAGCTTTAGCTGAACACTGTGCAGAGCTCACAAAAAAATAACTTGTATGTTTAGCGAAACACTGTGAGGAGGACGCACTACACTAACTTGTAGCTTTAGCTGAACACTGTGCAGAGGTCACACTAAACTAACTTGTAGCTTTAGCTAAAGACTGTGAGGAGGACGCACTACACTAACTTGTAACTTTAGCTTAACACTGTGCAGAGGTCGCACTACACTAACTTGTAGTTTTAGCTGAACACTGTGAGGAGGACGCACTACACTAACTTGTAGCTTTAGCTGAACACTGTTAGGAGGACACACTACACCAACTTGTAGCTTTAGCTGAACACTGTGAGGAGGACGCACTACCCTAACTTGTAGCTTTAGCTGAACACTGTGCAGAGGTCACACTAAACTAACTTGTAGCTTTAGCTGAACACTGTGAGGAGGACGCACTACACTAACTTGTAGCTTTAGCTGAACACTGTGCAGAGGTCTTACTACACTAACTTGTAGTTTTAGCTGAACACTGTGAGGAGGACGCACTACACTAACTTGTAGCTTTAGCTGAACACTGTGCAGAGATTGCACTACACTAACTTGTAGCTTATTTAGCTGCCTGCGGTAGTGATAGGATCAGGAAAACACCACCAACCTTCTACAGGTAGCTTTAGGTGAACACTGTGCAGAGCTCGCACTACACTAACTTGTAGCTTATTTCGCTGCCTGCGGTAGTGATAGGATCAGGAAAACACAACCAACCTTCTACAGGTAGCTTTAGGTGAACACTGTGCAGAGCTTGCCAAAAAATAACTTGTAGCTTATTTAGCTGCCTGCGGTAGTGATAGGATCAGGAAAACACCACCAACCTTCTACAGGTAGCTTTAGGTGAACACTGTGCAGAGCTCGCACTACACTAACTTGTAGCTTATTTAGCTGCCTGCAATAGTGATAGGATCAGAAAAACACCACCAACCTTCTACAGGTAGCTTTAGCTGAACACTGTGCAGAGCTCGCAAAAAAATAACTTGTATGTTTAGCGAAACACTGTGAGGAGGACGCACTACACTAACTTGTAGCTTTAGCTGAACACTGTGCAGAGGTCACACTAAACTAACTTGTAGCTTTAGCTAAAGACTGTGAGGAGGACGCACTACACTAACTTGTAGCTTTAGCTGAACACTGTGCAGAGGTCGCACTACACTAACTTGTAGTTTTAGCTGAACACTGTGAGGAGGACGCACTACACTAACTTGTAGCTTTAGCTGAAAACTGTGCAGAGGTTGCACTACACTAACTTGTAGTTTTAGCTGAACACTGAGAGGAGGACGCACTACACTAACTTGTAGCTTTAGCTGAACACTGTGCAGAGGTCGCACTACACTAACTTGTAGCTTATTTAGCTGCCTGCGGTAGTGATAGGATCAGGAAAACACCAACAACCTTCTACAGGTAGCTTTAGGTGAACACTATGCAGAGCTCGCACTACACTAACTTGTAGCTTATTTACCTGCCTGCGGTAGTGATAGGATCAGGAAAACACCACCAACCTTCTACAGGTAGCTTTAGGTGAACACTGTGCAGAAATCGCCAAAAAATAACTTGTAGCTTATTTAGCTGCCTGCGGTAGTGATAGGATCAGGAAAACACCACCAACCTTCTACAGGTAGCTTTAGGTGAACACTGTGCAGAGCTCGCACTACACTAACTTGTAGCTTATTTAGCTGCCTGCGGTAGTGATAGGATCAGGAAAACACAACCAACCTTCTACAGGTAGCTTTAGGTGAACACTGTGCAGAGCTTGCCAAAAAATAACTTGTAGCTTATTTAGCTGCCTGCGGTAATGATAGGATCAGGAAAACACCACCAACCTTCTACAGGTAGCTTTAGGTGAACACTGTGCAGAGCTCGCACTACACTAACTTGTAGCTTATTTAGCTGCCTGCGGTAGTGATAGGATCAGGAAAACACCACCAACCTTCTACAGGTAGCTTTAGGTGAACACTGCAGAGCTCGCCAAAAAATAACTTGTAGCTTATTTAGCTGCCTGCGCTAGTGATAGGATCAGGAAAACACCACCAACCTTCTACAGGTAGCTTTAGGTGAACACTGTGCAGAGCTCGCCAAAAAATAACTTGTAGCTTATTTAGCTGCCTGCGGTAGTGATAGGATCTGGAAAACACCACCAACCTTCTACAGGTAGCTTTAGCTGAACACTGTGCAGAGCTCGCAAAAAAATAACTTGTATGTTTAGCGAAACACTGTGAGGAGGACGCACTACACTAACTTGTAGCTTTAGCTGAACACTGTGCAGAGGTCACACTAAAGTAACTTGTAGCTTTAGCTAAAGACTGTGAGGAGGACGCACTACACTAATTTGTAGCTTTAGCTGAACACTGTGCAGAGGTCGCACTACACTAACTTGTAGTTTTAGCTGAACACTGTGAGGAGGACGCACTACACTAACTTGTAGCTTTAGCTGAACACTGTGCAGAGTTCGCACTACACTAACTTGTAGTTTTCGCTGAACACTGTGAGGAGGACGCACTACACCAACTTGCAGCTTTAGCTGAACACTGTTAGGAGGACACACTACCCTAACTTGTAGCTTTAGCTGAACACTGTGCAGAGGTCACACTAAACTAACTTGTAGCTTTAGCTGAACACTGTGAGGAGAACGCACTACACTAACTTGTAGCTTTAGCTGAACACTGTGCAGAGGTCTCACTACACTAACTTGTAGTTTTAGCTGAACACTGTGAGGAGGACGCACTACACTAACTTGTAGCTTTAGCTGAACACTGTGCAGAGCTTGCACTACACTAACTTGTAGCTTATTTAGCTGCCTGCGGTAGTGATAGGATCAGGAAAACACCACCAACCTTCTACAGGTAGCTTTAGGTGAACACTGTGCAGAGCTCGCACTACACTAACTTGTAGCTTATTTCGCTGCCTGCGGTAGTGATAGGATCAGGAAAACACAACCAACCTTCTACAGGTAGCTTTAGGTGAACACTGTGCAGAGCTTGCCAAAAAATAACTTGTAGTTTATTTAGCTGCCTGCGGTAGTGATAGGATCAGGAAAACACCACCAACCTTCTACAGGTAGCTTTAGGTGAACACTGTGCAGAGCTCGCACTACACTAACTTGTAGCTTATTTAGCTGCCTGCGGTAGTGATAGGATCAGGAAAACACCACCAACCTTCTACAGGTAGCTTTAGGTGAACACTGTGCAAAGCTCACCAAAAAATAACTTGTAGCTTATTTAGCTGCCTGCGGTAATGATAGGATCAAGAAAACACCACCAACCTTCTACAGGTAGCTGTAGGTGAACACTGTGCAGAGCTTGCCAAAAAATAACTTGTAGCTTATTTAGCTGCCTGCGGTAGTGATAGGATCAGGAAAACACCACCAACCTTCTACAGGTAGCTTTAGGTGAACACTGTGCAGAGCTCGCACTACACTAACTTGTAGCTTATTTCGCTGCCTGCGGTAGTGATAGGATCAGGAAAACACAACCAACCTTCTACAGGTAGCTTTAGGTGAACACTGTGCAGAGCTTGCCAAAAAATAACTTGTAGCTTATTTAGCTGCCTGCGGTAGTGATAGGATCAGGAAAACACCACCAACCTTCTACAGGTAGCTTTAGGTGAACACTGTGCAGAGCTCGCACTACACTAACTTGTAGCTTATTTAGCTGCCTGCAATAGTGATAGGATCAGAAAAACACCACCAACCTTCTACAGGTAGCTTTAGCTGAACACTGTGCAGAGCTCGCAAAAAAATAACTTGTATGTTTAGCGAAACACTGTGAGGAGGACGCACTACACTAACTTGTAGCTTTAGCTGAACACTGTGCAGAGGTCACACTAAACTAACTTGTAGCTTTAGCTAAAGACTGTGAGGAGGACGCACTACACTAACTTGTAGCTTTAGCTGAACACTGTGCAGAGGTCGCACTACACTAACTTGTAGTTTTAGCTGAACACTGTGAGGAGGACGCACTACACTAACTTGTAGCTTTAGCTGAAAACTGTGCAGAGGTTGCACTACACTAACTTGTAGTTTTAGCTGAACACTGAGAGGAGGACGCACTACACTAACTTGTAGCTTTAGCTGAACACTGTGCAGAGGTCGCACTACACTAACTTGTATCTTATTTAGCTGCCTGCGGTAGTGATAGGATCAGGAAAACACCAACAACCTTCTACAGGTAGCTTTAGGTGAACACTATGCAGAGCTCGCACTACACTAACTTGTAGCTTATTTACCTGCCTGCGGTAGTGATAGGATCAGGAAAACACCACCAACCTTCTACAGGTAGCTTTAGGTGAACACTGTGCAGAACTCGCCAAAAAATAACTTGTAGCTTATTTAGCTGCCTGCGGTAGTGATAGGATCAGGAAAACACCACCAACCTTCTACAGGTAGCTTTAGGTGAACACTGTGCAGAGCTCGCACTACACTAACTTGTAGCTTATTTCGCTGCCTGCGGTAGTGATAGGATCAGGAAAACACAACCAACCTTCTACAGGTAGCTTTAGGTGAACACTGTGCAGAGCTTGCCAAAAAATAACTTGTAGCTTATTTAGCTGCCTGCGGTAATGATAGGATCAGGAAAACACCACCAACCTTCTACAGGTAGCTTTAGGTGAACACTGTGCAGAGCTCGCACTACACTAACTTGTAGCTTATTTAGCTGCCTGTGGTAGTGATAGGATCAGGAAAACACCACCAACCTTCTACAGGTAGCTTTAGGTGAACACTGCAGAGCTCGCCAAAAAATAACTTGTAGCTTATTTAGCTGCCTGCGCTAGTGATAGGATCAGGAAAACACCACCAACCTTCTACAGGTAGCTTTAGGTGAACACTGTGCAGAGCTCGCCAAAAAATAACTTGTAGCTTATTTAGCTGCCTGCGGTAGTGATAGGATCTGGAAAACACCACCAACCTTCTACAGGTAGCTTTAGCTGAACACTGTGCAGAGCTCGCAAAAAAATAACTTGTATGTTTAGCGAAACACTGTGAGGAGGACGCACTACACTAACTTGTAGCTTTAGCTGAACACTGTGCAGAGGTCAAACTAAAGTAACTTGTAGCTTTAGCTAAAGACTGTGAGGAGGACGCACTACACTAATTTGTAGCTTTAGCTGAACACTGTGCAGAGGTCGCACTACACTAACTTGTAGTTTTAGCTGAACACTGTGAGGAGGACGCACTACACTAACTTGTAGCTTTAGCTGAACACTGTGCAGAGTTCGCACTACACTAACTTGTAGTTTTCGCTGAACACTGTGAGGAGGACGCACTACACCAACTTGCAGCTTTAGCTGAACACTGTTAGGAGGACACACTACCCTAACTTGTAGCTTTAGCTGAACACTGTGAGGAGAACGCACTACACTAACTTGTAGCTTTAGCTGAACACTGTGCAGAGGTCTCACTACACTAACTTGTAGTTTTAGCTGAACACTGTGAGGAGGACGCACTACACTAACTTGTAGCTTTAGCTGGACACTGTGCAGAGCTTGCACTACACTAACTTGTAGCTTATTTAGCTGCCTGCGGTAGTGATAGGATCAGGAAAACACCACCAACCTTCTACAGGTAGCTTTAGGTGAACACTGTGCAGAGCTCGCACTACACTAACTTGTAGCTTATTTCGCTGCCTGCGGTAGTGATAGGATCAGGAAAACACAACCAACCTTCTACAGGTAGCTTTAGGTGAACACTGTGCAGAGCTTGCCAAAAAATAACTTGTAGTTTATTTAGCTGCCTGCGGTAGTGATAGGATCAGGAAAACACCACCAACCTTCTACAGGTAGCTTTAGGTGAACACTGTGCAGAGCTCGCACTACACTAACTTGTAGCTTATTTAGCTGCCTGCGGTAGTGATAGGATCAGGAAAACACCACCAACCTTCTACAGGTAGCTTTAGGTGAACACTGTGCAAAGCTCACCAAAAAATAACTTGTAGCTTATTTAGCTGCCTGCGGTAATGATAGGATCAAGAAAACACCACCAACCTTCTACAGGTAGCTGTAGGTGAACACTGTGCAGAGCTTGCCAAAAAATAACTTGTAGCTTATTTAGCTGCCTGCGGTAGTGGTAGGATCAGGAAAACACCACCAACCTTCTACAGGTAGCTTTAGGTGAACACTGTGCAGAGCTCGCACTACACTAACTTGTAGCTTATTTAGCTGCCTGCAATAGTGATAGGATCAGAAAAACACCACCAACCTTCTACAGGTAGCTTTAGCTGAACACTGTGCAGAGCTCGCAAAAAAATAACTTGTATGTTTAGCGAAACACTGTGAGGAGGACGCACTACACTAACTTGTAGCTTTAGCTGAACACTGTGCAGAGGTCACACTAAACTAACTTGTAGCTTTAGCTAAAGACTGTGAGGAGGACGCACTACACTAACTTGTAGCTTTAGCTGAACACTGTGCAGAGGTCGCACTACACTAACTTGTAGTTTTAGCTGAACACTGTGAGGAGGACGCACTACACTAACTTGTAGCTTTAGCTGAACACTGTGCAGAGTTCGCACTACACTAACTTGTAGTTTTCGCTGAACACTGTGAGGAGGACGCACTACACCAACTTGTAGCTTTAGCTGAACACTGTTAGGAGGACACACTACCCTAACTTGTAGCTTTAGCTGAACACTGTGCAGAAGTCACACTAAACTAACTTGTAGCTTTAGCTGAACACTGTGAGGAGGATGCACTACACTAACTTGTAGCTTTAGCTGAACACTGTGCAGAGGTCTCACTACACTAACTTGTAGTTTTAGCTGAACACTGTGAGGAGCACACACTACACTAACTTGTAGCTTTAGCTGAACACTGTGCAGTGCTTGCACTACACTAACTTGTAGCTTATTTAGCTGCCTGCGGTAGTGATAGGATCAGGAAACCACCACCAACCTTCTACAGGTAGCTTTAGGTGAACACTGTGCAAAGCTCACACTACACTAACTTGTAGCTTATTTCGCTGCCTGCAGTAGTGATAGGATCAGGAAAACACTACCAACCTTCTACAGGTAGCTTTAGGTGAACACTGTGCAGAGCTTGCCAAAAAATAACTTGTAGCTTATTTAGCTGCCTGCGGTAGTGATAGGATCAGGAAAACACCACCAACCTTCTACAGGTAGCTTTAGGTGAACACTGTGCAGATCTCGCACTACACTAACTTGTAGCTTATTTAGCTCCCTGCGGTAGTGATAGGATCAGGAAAACACCCCCAACCTTCTACAGGTAGCTTTCGGTGAACACTATGCAAAGCTCACCAAAAAATAACTTGTAGCCTATTTAGCTGCCTGCGGTAGTGATAGGATCAGGAAAACACCACCAACCTTCTACAGGTAGCTTTAGGAGAACACTGTGCAGAGATTGCCAAAAAATAACTTGTAGCTTATTTAGCTGCCTGCGGTAGTGATAGGATCAGGAAAACACCACCAACCTTCTACAGGTAGCTTTAGGTGAACACTGTGCAGAGCTCGCACTACACTAACTTGTAGCTTATTTAGCTGCCTGCGGTAGTGATAGGATCAGGAAAACACCACCAACCTTCTACAGGTAGCTTTAGGTGAACACTGTGCAAAGCTCACCAAAAAATATCTTGTAGCTTATTTAGCTGCCTGCAATAGTGATAGGATCAGAAAAACACCACCAACCTTCTACAGGTAGCTTTAGCTGAACACTGTGCAGAGCTCGCAAAAAAATAACTTGTATGTTTAGCGAAACACTGTGAGGAGGACGCACTACACTAACTTGTAGCTTTAGCTGAACACTGTGCAGAGGTCACACTAAACTAACTTGTAGCTTTAGCTAAAGACTGTGAGGAGGACGCACTACACTAACTTGTAACTTTAGCTTAACACTGTGCAGAGGTCGCACTACACTAACTTGTAGTTTTAGCTGAACACTGTGAGGAGGACGCACTACACTAACTTGTAGCTTTAGCTGAACACTGTGCAGAGGTGGCACTACACTAACTTGTAGTTTTCGCTGAACACTGTGAGGAGGACGCATTACACCAACTTGTAGCTTTAGCTGAACACTGTTAGGAGGACACACTACACCAACTTGTAGCTTTAGCTGAACACTGTGAGGAGGACGCACTACACTAACTTGTAGCTTATTTAGCTGCCTGCAATAGTGATAGGATCAGAAAAACACCACCAACCTTCTACAGGTAGCTTTAGCTGAACACTGTGCAGAGCTCGCAAAAAAATAACTTGTATGTTTAGCGAAACACTGTGAGGAGGACGCACTACACTAACTTGTAGCTTTAGCTGAACACTGTGCAGAGGTCTCACTACACTAACTTGTAGTTTTAGCTGAACACTGTGAGGAGCACGCACTACACTAACTTGTAGCTTTAGCTGAACACTGTGCAGAGCTTGCAATACACTAACTTGTAGCTTATTTAGCTGCCTGCGGTAGTGATAGGATCAGGAAACCACCACCAACCTTTTACAGGTAGCTTTAGGCGAACACTGTGCAGAGCTCACACTACACTAACTTGTAGCTTATTTCGCTGCCTGCAGTAGTGATAGGATCAGGAAAACACTACCAACCTTCGACAGGTAGCTTTAGGTGAACACTGTGCACAGCTTGCCAGAAAATAACTTGTAGCTTATTTAGCTGCCTGCGGTAGTGATAGGATCAGGAAAACACCACCAACCTTCTACAGGTAGCTTTAGGTGAACACTGTGCAGATCTCGCACTACACTAACTTGTAGCTTATTTAGCTCCCTGCGGTAGTGATAGGATCAGGAAAACACCACCAACCTTCTACAGGTAGCTTTCGGTGAACACTATGCAAAGCTCACCAAAAAATAACTTGTAGCCTATTTAGCTGCCTGCGGTAGTGATAGGATCAGGAAAACACCACCAACCTTCTACAGGTAGCTTTAGGAGAACACTGTGCAGAGATTGCCAAAAAATAACTTGTAGCTTATTTAGCTGCCTGCGGTAGTGATAGGATCAGGAAAACACCACCAACCTTCTACAGGTAGCTTTAGGTGAACACTGTGCAGAGCTCGCACTACACTAACTTGTAGCTTATTTAGCTGCCTGCGGTAGTGATAGGATCAGGAAAACACCACCAACCTTCTACAGGTAGCTTTAGGTGAACACTGTGCAAAGCTCACCAAAAAATATCTTGTAGCTTATTTAGCTGCCTGCAATAGTGATAGGATCAGAAAAACACCACCAACCTTCTACAGGTAGCTTTAGCTGAACACTGTGCAGAGCTCGCAAAAAACTAACTTGTATGTTTAGCGAAACACTGTGAGGAGGACGCACTACACTAACTTGTAGCTTTAGCTGAACACTGTGCAGAGGTCACACTAAACTAACTTGTAGCTTTAGCTAAAGACTGTGAGGAGGACGCACTACACTAACTTGTAACTTTAGCTTAACACTGTGCAGAGGTCGCACTACACTAACTTGTAGTTTTAGCTGAACACTGTGAGGAGGACGCACTACACTAACTTGTAGCTTTAGCTGAACACTGTGCAGAGGTGGCACTACACTAACTTGTAGTTTTCGCTGAACACTGTGAGGAGGACGCATTACACCAACTTGTAGCTTTAGCTGAACATTGTTAGGAGGACACACTACACCAACTTGTAGCTTTAGCTGAACACTGTGAGGAGGACGCACTACACTAACTTGTAGCTTATTTAGCTGCCTGCAATAGTGATAGGATCAGAAAAACACCACCAACCTTCTACAGGTAGCTTTAGCTGAACACTGTGCAGAGCTCGCAAAAAAATAACTTGTATGTTTAGCGAAACACTGTGAGGAGGACGCACTACACTAACTTGTAGCTTTAGCTGAACACTGTGCAGAGGTCTCACTACACTAACTTGTAGTTTTAGCTGAACACTGTGAGGAGCACGCACTACACTAACTTGTAGCTTTAGCTGAACACTGTGCAGAGCTTACAATACACTAACTTGTAGCTTATTTAGCTGCCTGCGGTAGTGATAGGATCAGGAAACCACCACCAACCTTTTACAGGTAGCTTTAGGCGAACACTGTGCAGAGCTCACACTACACTAACTTGTAGCTTATTTCGCTGCCTGCAGTAGTGATAGGATCAGGAAAACACTACCAACCTTCGACAGGTAGCTTTAGGTGAACACTGTGCACAGCTTGCCAGAAAATAACTTGTAGCTTATTTAGCTGCCTGCGGTAGTGATAGGATCAGGAAAACACCACCAACCTTCTACAGGTAGCTTTAGGTGAACACTGTGCAGATCTCGCACTACACTAACTTGTAGCTTATTTAGCTCCCTGCGGTAGTGATAGGATCAGGAAAACACCACCAACCTTCTACAGGTAGCTTTCGGTGAACACTATGCAAAGCTCACCAAAAAATAACTTGTAGCCTATTTAGCTGCCTGCGGTAGTGATAGGATCAGGAAAACACCACCAACCTTCTACAGGTAGCTTTAGGAGAACACTGTGCAGAGATTGCCAAAAAATAACTTGTAGCTTATTTAGCTGCCTGCGGTAGTGATAGGATCAGGAAAACACCACCAACCTTCTACAGGTAGCTTTAGGTGAACACTGTGCAGAGCTCGCACTACACTAACTTGTAGCTTATTTAGCTGCCTGCGGTAGTGATAGGATCAGGAAAACACCACCAACCTTCTACAGGTAGCTTTAGGTGAACACTGTGCAAAGCTCACCAAAAAATATCTTGTAGCTTATTTAGCTGCCTGCAATAGTGATAGGATCAGAAAAACACCACCAACCTTCTACAGGTAGCTTTAGCTGAACACTGTGCAGAGCTCGCAAAAAACTAACTTGTATGTTTAGCGAAACACTGTGAGGAGGACGCACTACACTAACTTGTAGCTTTAGCTGAACACTGTGCAGAGGTCACACTAAACTAACTTGTAGCTTTAGCTAAAGACTGTGAGGAGGACGCACTACACTAACTTGTAACTTTAGCTTAACACTGTGCAGAGGTCGCACTACACTAACTTGTAGTTTTAGCTGAACACTGTGAGGAGGACGCACTACACTAACTTGTAGCTTTAGCTGAACACTGTGCAGAGGTGGCACTACACTAACTTGTAGTTTTCGCTGAACACTGTGAGGAGGACGCATTACACCAACTTGTAGCTTTAGCTGAACACTGTTAGGAGGACACACTACACCAACTTGTAGCTTTAGCTGAACACTGTGAGGAGGACGCACTACACTAACTTGTAGCTTATTTAGCTGCCTGCAATAGTGATAGGATCAGAAAAACACCACCAACCTTCTACAGGTAGCTTTAGCTGAACACTGTGCAGAGCTCGCAAAAAAATAACTTGTATGTTTAGCGAAACACTGTGAGGAGGACGCACTACACTAACTTGTAGCTTTAGCTGAACACTGTGCAGAGGTCTCACTACACTAACTTGTAGTTTTAGCTGAACACTGTGAGGAGCACGCACTACACTAACTTGTAGCTTTAGCTGAACACTGTGCAGAGCTTGCAATACACTAACTTGTAGCTTATTTAGCTGCCTGCGGTAGTGATAGGATCAGGAAACCACCACCAACCTTTTACAGGTAGCTTTAGGCGAACACTGTGCAGAGCTCACACTACACTAACTTGTAGCTTATTTCGCTGCCTGCAGTAGTGATAGGATCAGGAAAACACTACCAACCTTCGACAGGTAGCTTTAGGTGAACACTGTGCACAGCTTGCCAGAAAATAACTTGTAGCTTATTTAGCTGCCTGCGGTAGTGATAGGATCAGGAAAACACCACCAACCTTCTACAGGTAGCTTTAGGTGAACACTGTGCAGATCTCGCACTACACTAACTTGTAGCTTATTTAGCTCCCTGCGGTAGTGATAGGATCAGGAAAACACCACCAACCTTCTACAGGTAGCTTTCGGTGAACACTATGCAAAGCTCACCAAAAAATAACTTGTAGCCTATTTAGCTGCCTGCGGTAGTGATAGGATCAGGAAAACACCACCAACCTTCTACAGGTAGCTTTAGGAGAACACTGTGCAGAGATTGCCAAAAAATAACTTGTAGCTTATTTAGCTGCCTGCGGTAGTGATAGGATCAGGAAAACACCACCAACCTTCTACAGGTAGCTTTAGGTGAACACTGTGCAGAGCTCGCACTACACTAACTTGTAGCTTATTTAGCTGCCTGCGGTAGTGATAGGATCAGGAAAACACCACCAACCTTCTACAGGTAGCTTTAGGTGAACACTGTGCAAAGCTCACCAAAAAATATCTTGTAGCTTATTTAGCTGCCTGCAATAGTGATAGGATCAGAAAAACACCACCAACCTTCTACAGGTAGCTTTAGCTGAACACTGTGCAGAGCTCGCAAAAAACTAACTTGTATGTTTAGCGAAACACTGTGAGGAGGACGCACTACACTAACTTGTAGCTTTAGCTGAACACTGTGCAGAGGTCACACTAAACTAACTTGTAGCTTTAGCTAAAGACTGTGAGGAGGACGCACTACACTAACTTGTAACTTTAGCTTAACACTGTGCAGAGGTCGCACTACACTAACTTGTAGTTTTAGCTGAACACTGTGAGGAGGACGCACTACACTAACTTGTAGCTTTAGCTGAACACTGTGCAGAGGTGGCACTACACTAACTTGTAGTTTTCGCTGAACACTGTGAGGAGGACGCACTACACCAACTTGTAGCTTTAGCTGAACACTGTGAGGAGGACGCACTACACCAACTTGTAGCTTTAGCTGAACACTGTTAGGAGGACACACTACACCAACTTGTAGCTTTAGCTGAACACTGTGAGGAGGACGCACTACACTAACTTGTAGCTTATTTAGCTGCCTGCAATAGTGATAGGATCAGAAAAACACCACCAACCTTCTACAGGTAGCTTTAGCTGAACACTGTGCAGAGCTCGCAAAAAAATAACTTGTATGTTTAGCGAAACACTGTGAGGAGGACGCACTACACTAACTTGTAGCTTTAGCTGAACACTGTGCAGAGGTCACACTAAACTAACTTGTAGCTTTAGCTAAAGACTGTGAGGAGGACGCACTACACTAACTTGTAGCTTTAGCTGAACACTGTGCAGAGGTCGCACTACACTAACTTGTAGTTTTACCTGAACACTGTGAGGAGGACGCACTACACTAAATGGTAGCTTTAGCTGAACACTGTGCACAGTTCGCACTACACTAACTTGTAGTTTTCGCTGAACACTGTGAGGAGGACGCACTACACCAACTTGTAGCTTTAGCTGAACACTGTGAGGAGGACGCACTACACTAACTTGTAGCTTTAGCTGAACACTGTGCAGAGGTCTCACTACACTAACTTGTAGTTTTAGCTGAACACTGTGCAGAGCTCGCCAAAAAATAACTTGTAGCTTATTTAACTGCCTGCGGTAGTGATAGGATCAGGAAAACACCACAACCTTCTACAGGTAGCTTTAGATGAACACTGTGCAGAGCTTGCCAAAAAATAACTTGTAGCTTATTTAGCTGCCTGCGGTAGTGATAGAATCAGGAAAACACCACCAACCTTCTACAGGTAGCTTTAGGTGAACACTGTGCAGAGCTCGCCAAAAAATAACTTGTAGCTTATTTAGCTGCCTGCGGTAGTGATAGGATCAGGAAAACACCACCAACCTTCTACAGGTAGCTTTAGGTGAACACTGTGCAGAACTCGCCAAAAAATAACTTGTAGCTTATTTACCTGCCTGCGGTAGTGATAGGATCAGGAAAACACCACCAACCTTCTACAGGTAGCTTTAGGTGAACACTGTGCAGAGCTCGCACTACACTAACTTGTAGCTTATTTCGCTGCCTGCGGTAGTGATAGGATCAGGAAAACACCACCAACCTTCTACAGGTAGCTTTAGGTGAACACTGTGCAGAGCTCGCCAAAAAATAACTTGTAGCTTATTTAGCTGCCTGCGGTAGTGATAGGATCAGGAAAACACCACCAACCTTCTACAGGTAGCTTTAGCTGAACACTGTGCAGAGCTCGCAAAAAAATAACTTGTATGTTTAGCGAAACACTGTGAGGAGGACGCACTACACTAACTTGTAGCTTTAGCTGAACACTGTGCAGAGGTCACACTAAACTAACTTGTAGCTTTAGCTAAAGACTGTGAGGAGGACGCACTACACTAACTTGTAGCTTTAGCTGAACACTGTGCAGAGGTCGCACTACACTAACTTGTAGTTTTAGCTGAACACTGTGAGGAGGACGCACTACACTAACTTGTAGCTTTAGCTGAAAACTGTGCAGAGGTTGCACTACACTAACTTGTAGTTTTAGCTGAACACTGAGAGGAGGACGCACTACACTAACTTGTAGCTTTAGCTGAACACTGTGCAGAGGTCGCACTACACTAACTTGTAGCTTATTTAGCTGCCTGCGGTAGTGATAGGATCAGGAAAACACCAACAACCTTCTACAGGTAGCTTTAGGTGAACACTATGCAGAGCTCGCACTACACTAACTTGTAGCTTATTTACCTGCCTGCGGTAGTGATATGATCAGGAAAACACCACCAACCTTCTACAGGTAGCTTTAGGTGAACACTGTGCAGAACTCGCCAAAAAATAACTTGTAGCTTATTTACCTGCCTGCGGTAGTGATAGGATCAGGAAAACACCACCAACCTTCTACAGGTAGCTTTAGGTGAACACTGTGCAGAGCTCGCACTACACTAACTTGTAGCTTATTTCGCTGCCTGCGGTAGTGATAGGATCAGGAAAACACCACCAACCTTCTACAGGTAGCTTTAGGTGAACACTGTGCAGAGCTTGCCAAAAAATAACTTGTAGCTTATTTAGCTGCCTGCGGTAGTGATAGGATCAGGAAAACACCACCAACTTTCTACAGGTAGCTTTAGCTGAACACTGTGCAGAGCTCGCAAAAAAATAACTTGTATGTTTAGCGAAACACTGTGAGGACACACTACACTAACTTGTAGCTTTAGCTGAACACTGTGCAGAGGTCACACTACACTAACTTGTAGTTTTAGCTGAACACTGTGAGGAGGACGCACTACACTAACTTGTAGCTTTAGCTGAAAACTGTGCAGAGGTTGCACTACACTAACTTGTAGTTTTAGCTGAACACTGTGAGGAGGACGCACTACACTAACTTGTAGCTTTAGCTGAACACTGTGCAGAGGTCGCACTACACTAACTTGTAGCTTATTTAGCTGCCTGCGGTAGTGATAGGATCAGGAAAACACCACCAACCTTCTACAGGTAGCTTTAGGTGAACACTATGCAGAGCTCGCACTACACTAACTTGTAGCTTATTTACCTGCCTGCGGTAGTGATAGGATCAGGAAAACACCACCAACCTTCTACAGGTAGCTTTAGGTGAACACTGTGCAGAGCTCGCCAAAAAATAACTTGTAGCTTATTTAGCTGCCTGCGGTAGTGATAGGATCAGGAAAACACCACCAACCTTCTACAGGTAGCTTTAGGTGAATACTGTGCAGAGCTCGCACTACACTAACTTGTAGCTTATTTCGCTGCCTGCGGTAGTGATAGGATCAGGAAAACACAACCAACCTTCTACAGGTAGCTTTAGGTGAACACTGTGCAGAGCTTGCCAAAAAATAACTTGTAGCTTATTTAGCTGCCTGCAGTAATGATAGGATCAGGAAAAAACCACCAACCTTCTACAGGTAGCTTTAGGTGAACACTGTGCAGAGCTCGCACTACACTAACTTGTAGCTTATTTAGCTGCCTGCGGTAGTGATAGGATCAGGGTAACACCACCAACCTTCTACAGGTAGCTTTAGGTGAACACTGTGCAGAGCTTGCCAAAAAATAACTTGTAGCTTATTTAGCTGTCTGCGGTAGTGATAGGATCAGGAAAACACCACCAACCGTCTACAGGTAGCTTTAGCTGAACACTGTGCAGAGCTCGCACTACACTAACTTGTAGCTTATTTAGCTGCCTGCGGTAGTGATAGGATCAGGAAAACACCACCAACCTTCTACAGGTAGCTTTAGGTGAACACTGTGCAAAGCTCACCAAAAAATATCTTGTAGCTTATTTAGCTGCCTGCAATAGTAATAGGATCTGAAAAACACCACCAACCTTCTACAGGTAGCTTTAGGTGAACACTGTGCAGAGCTCGCACTACACTAACTTGTAGCTTTTTTAGCTGCCTGCGGTAGTGATAAGATTAGGAAAACACCACCAACCTTCTACAGGTAGCTTTAGGTGAACACTGTGCAGAGCTCGCCAAAAAATAACTTGTAGCTTATTTAGCTGCCTGCGGTAGTGATAGGATCAGGAAAACACCACCAACCTACTACAGGTAGCTTTAGGTGAACATTGTGCAGAGCTCGCACTACACTAACTTGTAGCTTATTTAGCTGCCTGCGGTAGTGATAGGATCAGGAAAACACCACCAACCTTCTACAGGTAGCTTTAGCTGAACACTGTGCAGAGCTCGCCAAAAAATAACTTGTAGCTTATTTAGCTGCCTGCGGTAGTGATAGGATCAGGAAAACACCACCAACCTTCTACTGGTAGCTTTAGGTGAACACTCTACAGAGCTCGCACTACACCAACATGTAGCTTATTTAGCTGCCTGCGGTAGTGATAGGATCAGGAAAACACCACCAACCTTCTACAGGTAGCTTTAGGTGAACACTGTGCAGAGCTCGCACTACACTAACTTGTAGCTTATTTTGCTGCCTGCGGTAGTGATAGGATCAGGAAAACTCCACCAACCTTCTACAGGTAGCTTTAGGTGAACACTGTGCAGAGCTCGCCAAAAAATAACTTGTAGCTTATTTAGCTGCCTGCGGTAGTGGTAGGATCAGAAAAACACCACCAACCTTCTACAGGTAGCTTTAGGTGAACATTGTGCAGAGCTCGCATTACACTAACTTGTAGCTTATTTAGCTACCTGCGGTAGTGATAGGATCAGGAAAACACCACCAACCTTCTACAGGTAGCTTTAAGTGAACACTGTGCAGAGCTCGCCAAAAAATAACTTGTAGCCTTTTTAGCTGCCTGCGGTAGTGATAGGATCAGGAAAACACCACCAACCTTCTACAGGTAGCTTTAGGTGAACACTGTGGAGAGCTCGCACTACACTAACTTGTAGCTTATTTACCTGCCTGCGGTAGTGATAGGATCAGGAAAACACCACCAACCTTCTACAGGTAGCTTTAGGTGAACACTGTGCAGAGCTCGCACTACACTAACTTGTAGCTTTTTTAGCTGCTTGCAGTAGTGATAGGATCAGGAAAACACCACCAACCTTCTACAGGTAGCTTTAGGTGAACACTGTGCAGAGCTCGCCAAAAAATAACTAGTAGCTTATTTAGCTGCCTGCGGTAGTGATAGGATCAGGAAAACACCACCAACCTTCTACAGGTAGCTTTAGGTGAACACTCTGCAGAGTTCGCACTACACCAACTTGTAGCTTATTTAGCTGCCTGCAGTAGTGATAGGATCAGGAAAACACCACCAACCTTCTACAGGTAGCTTTAGGTGAACACTGTGCAGAGCTTGCACTACACTAACTTGTAGCTTATTTTGCTGCCTGCGGTAGTGATAGGATCAGGAAAACTCCACCAACCTTCTACAGGTAGCTTTAGGTGAACACTGTGCAGAGCTCGCCAAAAAATAACTTGTAGCTTATTTAGCTGCCTGCGGTAGTGATAGGATCAGGAAAACACCACCAACCTTCTACAGGTAGCTTTAGGTGAACACTGTGCAGAGCTCGCCAAAAAATAACTTGTAGCCTTTTTAGCTGCCTGCGGTAGTGATAGGATCAGGAAAACACCACCAACCTTCTACAGGTAGCTTTAGGTGAACACTGTGGAGAGCTCGCAAAAAAATAACTTGTAGTTTATTTTGCTGCCTGCGGTAGTGATAGGATCAGAAAAACACCACCAACCTTCTACAGGTAGCTTTAGGTGAACACTGTGCAGAGCTCGCCAAAAAATAACTTGTAGCTTATTTAGCTGCCTGCGGTAGTGATAGGATCAGGAAAACACCACCAACCTTCTACAGGTAGCTTTAGGTGAACATTGTGCAGAGCTCGCACTACACTAACTTTTAGCTTATTTACCTGCCTGCGGTAGTGATAGGATCAGGAAAACACCACCAACCTTCTACAGGTAGCTTTAGGTGAACACTGTGCAGAGCTCGCACTACACTAACTTGTAGCTTTTTTAGCTGCCTGCGGTAGTGATAGGATCAGGAAAACACCACCAACCTTCTACAGGTAGCTTTAGGTGAACACTGTGCAGAGCTCGCACTACACTAACTTGTAGCTTATTTCGCTGCCTGCGGTAGTGATAGGATCAGGAAAACACCGCCAACCTTCCATAGGTAGCTTTAGGTGAACACTATGCAGAGCTCGCCAAAAAATAACTTGTAGCTTATTTAGCTGCCTGCGGTAGTGATAGGATCAGGAAAACACCACCAACCTTCTACAGGTAGCTTTAGGTGAACATTGTGCAGAGCTCGCACTACACTAACTTGTAGCTTATTTAGCTGCCTGCGGTAGTGATAGGATCAGGAAAACACCACCAACCTTCTACAGGTAGCTTTAGGTGAACACTGTGCAGAGCTCGCACTACACTAACTTGTAGCTTATTTCGCTGCCTGCGGTAGTGATAGGATCAGGAAAACACAACCAACCTTCTACAGGTAGCTTTAGGTGAACACTGTGCAGAGCTTGCCAAAAAATAACTTGTAGCTTATTAGCTGCCTGCGGTAGTGATAGGATCAGGAAAACACCACCAACCTTCTACAGGTAGCTTTAGGTGAACACTGTGCAGAGCTCGCACTACACTAACTTGTAGCTTATTTAGCTGCCTGCGGTAGTGATAGGATCAGGAAAACACCACCAACCTTCTACAGGTAGCTTTAGGTGATCACTGTGCAAAGCTCACCAAAAAATAACTTGTAGCTTATTTAGCTGCCTGCGGTAATGATAGGATCAAGAAAACACCACCAACCTTCTACAGGTAGCTGTAGGTGAACACTGTGCAGAGCTTGCCAAAAAATAACTTGTAGCTTATTTAGCTGCCTGCGGTAGTGATAGGATCAGGAAAACACCACCAACCTTCTACAGGTAGCTTTAGGTGAACACTGTGCAGAGCTCGCACTACACTAACTTGTAGCTTATTTAGCTGCCTGCAATAGTGATAGGATCAGAAAAACACCACCAACCTTCTACAGCTAGCTTTAGCTGAACACTGTGCAGAGCTCACAAAAAAATAACTTGTATGTTTAGCGAAACACTGTGAGGAGGACGCACTACACTAACTTGTAGCTTTAGCTGAACACTGTGCAGAGGTCACACTAAACTAACTTGTAGCTTTAGCTAAAGACTGTGAGGAGGACGCACTACACTAACTTGTAGCTTTAGCTGAACACTGTGCAGAGGTCGCACTACACTAACTTGTAGTTTTAGCTGAACACTGTGAGGAGGATGCACTACACTAACTTGTAGCTTTAGCTGAACACTGTGCAGAGTTCGCACTACACTAACTTGTAGTTTTCGCTGAACACTGTGAGGAGGACGCACTACACCAACTTGTAGCTTTAGCTGAACACTGTTAGGAGGACACACTACCCTAACTTGTAGCTTTAGCTGAACACTGTGCAGAAGTCACACTAAACTAACTTGTAGCTTTAGCTGAACACTGTGAGGAGGACGCACTACACTAACTTGTAGCTTTAGCTGAACACTGTGCAGAGGTCTCACTACACTAACTTGTAGCTTTAGCTGAACACTGTGAGAAGCACGCACTACACTAACTTGTAGCTTTAGCTGAACACTGTGCAGAGCTTGCACTACACTAACTTGTAGCTTATTTAGCTGCCTGCGGTAGTGATAGGATCAGGAAACCACCACCAACCTTCTACAGGTAGCTTTAGGCGAACACTGTGCAGAGCTCACACTACACTAACTTGTAGCTTATTTCGCTGCCTGCAGTAGTGATAGGATCAGGAAAACACTACCAACCTTCTACAGGTAGCTTTAGGTGAACACTGTGCAGAGCTTGCCAAAAAATAACTTGTAGCTTATTTAGCTGCCTGCGGTAGTGATAGGATCAGGAAAACACCACCAACCTTCTACAGGTAGCTTTAGGTGAACACTGTGCAGATCTCGCACTACACTAACTTGTAGCTTATTTAGCTCCCTGCGGTAGTGATAGGATCAGGAAAACACCAGCAACCTTCTACAGGTAGCTTTCGGTGAACACTATGCAAAGCTCACCAAAAAATAACTTGTAGCCTATTTAGCTGCCTGCGGTAGTGATAGGATCAGGAAAACACCACCAACCTTCTACAGGTAGCTTTAGGAGAACACTGTGCAGAGATTGCCAAAAAATAACTTGTAGCTTATTTAGCTGCCTGCGGTAGTGATAGGATCAGGAAAACACCACCAACCTTCTACAGGTAGCTTTAGGTGAACACTGTGCAGAGCTCGCACTACACTAACTTGTAGCTTATTTAGCTGCCTGCGGTAGTGATAGGATCAGGAAAACACCACCAACCTTCTACAGGTAGCTTTAGGTGAACACTGTGCAAAGCTCACCAAAAAATATCTTGTAGCTTATTTAGCTGCCTGCAATAGTGATAGGATCAGAAAAACACCACCAACCTTCTACAGGTAGCTTTAGCTGAACACTGTGCAGAGCTCGCAAAAAACTAACTTGTATGTTTAGCGAAACACTGTGAGGAGGACGCACTACACTAACTTGTAGCTTTAGCTGAACACTGTGCAGAGGTCACACTAAACTAACTTGTAGCTTTAGCTAAAGACTGTGAGGAGGACGCACTACACTAACTTGTAACTTTAGCTTAACACTGTGCAGAGGTCGCACTACACTAACTTGTAGTTTTAGCTGAACACTGTGAGGAGGACGCACTACACTAACTTGTAGCTTTAGCTGAACACTGTGCAGAGGTGGCACTACACTAACTTGTAGATTTCGCTGAACACTGTGAGGAGGACGCACTACACCAACTTGTAGCTTTAGCTGAACACTGTTAGGAGGACACACTACACCAATTTGTAGCTTTAGCTGAACACTGTGAGGAGGATGCACTACACTAACTTGTAGCTTATTTAGCTGCCTGCAATAGTGATAGGATCAGAAAAACACCACCAACCTTCTACAGGTAGCTTTAGCTGAACACTGTGCAGAGCTCGCAAAAAAATAACTTGTATGTTTAGCGAAACACTGTGAGGAGGACGCACTACACTAACTTGTAGCTTTAGCTGAACACTGTGCAGAGGTCACACTAAACTAACTTGTAACTTTAGCTAAAGACTGTGAGGAGGACGCACTACACTAACTTGTAGCTTTAGCTGAACACTGTGCAGAGGTCGCACTACACTAACTTGTAGTTTTACCTGAACACTGTGAGGAGGACGCACTACACTAACTTGTAGCTTTAGCTGAACACTGTGCACAGTTCGCACTACACTAACTTGTAGTTTTTGCTGAACACTGTGAGGAGGACGCACTACACCAACTTGTAGCTTTAGCTGAACACTGTGAGGAGGACGCACTACACTAACTTGTAGCTTTAGCTGAACACTGTGCAGAGGTCTCACTACACTAACTTGTAGTTTTAGCTGAACACTGTGCAGAGCTCGCCAAAAAATAACTTGTAGCTTATTTAACTGCCTGCGGTAGTGATAGGATCAGGAAAACACCACCAACCTTCTACAGGTAGCTTTAGGTGAACACTGTGCAGAGCTTGCCAAAAAATAACTTGTAGCTTATTTAGCTGCCTGCGGTAGTGATAGGATCAGGAAAACACCACCAACCTTCTACAGGTAGCTTTAGCTGAACACTGTGCAGAGCTCACAAAAAAATAACTTGTATGTTTAGCGAAACACTGTGAGGAGGACGTACTACACTAACTTGTAGCTTTAGCTGAACACTGTGCAGAGGTCACACTAAACTAACTTGTAGCTTTAGCTAAAGACTGTGAGGAGGACGCACTACACTAACTTGTAACTTTAGCTTAACACTGTGCAGAGGTCGCACTACACTAACTTGTAGTTTTAGCTGAACACTGTGAGGAGGACGCACTACACTAACTTGTAGCTTTAGCTGAACACTGTGCAGAGGTCGCACTACACTAACTTGTAGTTTTCACTTAACACTGTGAGGAGGACGCACTACACCAACTTGTAGCTTTAGCTGAACACTGTTAGGAGGACACACTACACCAACTTGTAGCTTTAGCTGAACACTGTGAGGAGGACGCACTACCCTAACTTGTAGCTTTAGCTGAACACTGTGCAGAGGTCACACTAAACTAACTTGTAGCTTTAGCTGAACACTGTGAGGAGGACGCACTACACTAACTTGTAGCTTTAGCTGAACACTGTGCAGAGGTCTCACTACACTAACTTGTAGTTTTAGCTGAACACTGTGAGGAGGACGCACTACACTAACTTGTAGCTTTAGCTGAACACTGTGCAGAGCTTGCACTACACTAACTTGTAGCTTATTTCGCTGCCTGCGATAGTGATAGGATCAGGAAAACACCGCCAACCTTCCATAGGTAGCTTTAGGTGAACACTATGCAGAGCTCGCCAAAAAATAACTTGTAGCTTATTTAGCTGCCTGCGGTAGTGATAGGATCAGGAAAACACCACCAACCTTCTACAGGTAGCTTTAGGTGAACATTGTGCAGAGCTCGCACTACACTAACTTGTAGCTTATTTAGCTGCCTGCGGTAGTGATAGGATCAGGAAAACACCACCAACCTTCTACAGGTAGCTTTAGGTGAACACTGTGCAGAGCTCGCACTACACTAACTTGTAGCTTATTTCGCTGGCTGCGGTAGTGATAGGATCAGGAAAACACAACCAACCTTCTACAGGTAGCTTTAGGTGAACACTGTGCAGAGCTTGCCAAAAAATAACTTGTAGCTTATTTAGCTGCCTGCGGTAGTGATAGGATCAGGAAAACACCACCAACCTTCTACAGGTAGCTTTAGGTGAACACTGTGCAGAGCTCGCACTACACTAACTTGTAGCTTATTTAGCTGCCTGCGGTAGTGATAGGATCAGGAAAACACCACCAACCTTCTACAGGTAGCTTTAGGTGAACACTGTGCAAAGCTCACCAAAAAATAACTTGTAGCTTATTTAGCTGCCTGCGGTAATGATAGGATCAAGAAAACACCACCAACCTTCTACAGGTAGCTGTAGGTGAACACTGTGCAGAGCTTGCCAAAAAATAACTTGTAGCTTATTTAGCTGCCTGCGGTAGTGATAGGATCAGGAAAACACCACCAACCTTCTACAGGTAGCTTTAGGTGAACACTGTGCAGAGCTCGCACTACACTAACTTGTAGCTTATTTAGCTGCCTGCAATAGTGATAGGATCAGAAAAACAACACCAACCTTCTACAGCTAGCTTTAGCTGAACACTGTGCAGAGCTCGCAAAAAAATAACTTGTATGTTTAGCGAAACACTGTGAGGAGGACGCACTACACTAACTTGTAGCTTTAGCTGAACACTGTGCAGAGGTCACACTAAACTAACTTGTAGCTTTAGCTAAAGACTGTGAGGAGGACGCACTACACTAACTTGTAGCTTTAGCTGAACACTGTGCAGAGGTCGCACTACACTAACTTGTAGTTTTAGCTGAACACTGTGAGGAGGACGCACTACACTAACTTGTAGCTTTAGCTGAACACTGTGCAGAGTTCGCACTACACTAACTTGTAGTTTTCGCTGAACACTGTGAGGAGGACGCACTACACCAACTTGTAGCTTTAGCTGAACACTGTTAGGAGGACACACTACCCTAACTTGTAGCTTTAGCTGAACACTGTGCAGAAGTCACACTAAACTAACTTGTAGCTTTAGCTGAACACTGTGAGGAGGACGCACTACACTAACTTGTAGCTTTAGCTGAACACTGTGCAGAGGTCTCACTACACTAACTTGTAGTTTTAGCTGAACACTGTGAGGAGCACGCACTACACTAACTTGTAGCTTTAGCTGAACACTGTGCAGAGCTTGCACTACACTAACTTGTAGCTTATTTAGCTGCCTGCGGTAGTGATAGGATCAGGAAACCACCACCAACCTTCTACAGGTAGCTTTAGGCGAACACTGTGCAGAGCTCACACTACACTAACTTGTAGCTTATTTCGCTGCCTGCAGTAGTGATAGGATCAGGAAAACACTACCAACCTTCTACAGGTAGCTTTAGGTGAACACTGTGCAGAGCTTGCCAAAAAATAACTTGTAGCTTATTTAGCTGCCTGCGGTAGTGATAGGATCAGGAAAACACCACCAACCTTCTACAGGTAGCTTTAGGTGAACACTGTGCAGATCTCGCACTACACTAACTTGTAGCTTATTTAGCTCCCTGCGGTAGTGATAGGATCAGGAAAACACCACCAACCTTCTACAGGTAGCTTTCGGTGAACACTATGCAAAGCTCACCAAAAAATAACTTGTAGCCTATTTAGCTGCCTGCGGTAGTGATAGGATCAGGAAAACACCACCAACCTTCTACAGGTAGCTTTAGGAGAACACTGTGCAGAGATTGCCAAAAAATAACTTGTAGCTTATTTAGCTGCCTGCGGTAGTGATAGGATCGGGAAAACACCACCAACCTTCTACAGGTAGCTTTAGGTGAACACTGTGCAGAGCTCGCACTACACTAACTTGTAGCTTATTTAGCTGCCTGCGGTAGTGATAGGATCAGGAAAACACCACCAACCTTTTACAGGTAGCTTTAGGTGAACACTGTGCAAAGCTCACCAAAAAATATCTTGTAGCTTATTTAGCTGCCTGCAATAGTGATAGGATCAGAAAAACACCACCAACCTTCTACAGGTAGCTTTAGCTGAACACTGTGCAGAGCTCGCAAAAAACTAACTTGTATGTTTAGCGAAACACTGTGAGGAGGACGCACTACACTAACTTGTAGCTTTAGCTGAACACTGTGCAGAGGTCACACTAAACTAACTTGTAGCTTTAGCTAAAGACTGTGAGGAGGACGCACTACACTAACTTGTAACTTTAGCTTAACACTGTGCAGAGGTCGCACTACACTAACTTGTAGTTTTAGCTGAACACTGTGAGGAGGACGCACTACACTAACTTGTAGCTTTAGCTGAACACTGTGCAGAGGTGGCACTACACTAACTTGTAGTTTTCGCTGAACACTGTGAGGAGGACGCATTACACCAACTTGTAGCTTTAGCTGAACACTGTTAGGAGGACACACTACACCAACTTGTAGCTTTAGCTGAACACTGTGAGGAGGACGCACTACACTAACTTGTAGCTTTAGCTGAACACTGTGCAGAGGTGGCACTAAACTAACTTGTAGTTTTCGCTGAACACTGTGAGGACGCACTACACCAACTTGTAGCTTTAGCTGAACACTGTTAGGAGGACACACTACACCAACTTGTAGCTTTAGCTGAACACTGTGAGGAAGACGCACTACACTAACTTGTAGCTTATTTAGCTGCCTGCAATAGTGATAGGATCAGAAAAACACCACCAACCTTCTACAGGTAGCTTTAGCTGAACACTGTGCAGAGCTCGCAAAAAAATAACTTGTATGTTTAGCGAAACACTGTGAGGAGGACGCACTACACTAACTTGTAACTTTAGCTTAACACTGTGCAGAGGTCGCACTACACTAACTTGTAGTTTTAGCTGAACACTGTGAGGAGGACGCACTACACTAACTTGTAGCTTTAGCTGAACACTGTGCAGAGGTCGCACTACACTAACTTGTAGTTTTCACTGAACACTGTGAGGAGGACGCACTACACCAACTTGTAGCTTTAGCTGAACACTGTTAGGAGGACACACTACACCAACTTGTAGCTTTAGCTGAACACTGTGAGGAGGACGCACTACCCTAACTTGTAGCTTTAGCTGAACACTGTGCAGAGGTCACACTAAACTAACTTGTAGCTTTAGCTGAACACTTTGAGGAGGACGCACTACACTAACTTGTAGCTTTAGCTGAACACTGTGCAGAGGTCTCACTACACTAACTTGTAGTTTTAGCTGAACACTGTGAGGAGGACGCACTACACTAACTTGTAGCTTTAGCTGAACACTGTGCAGAGCTTGCACTACACTAACTTGTAGCTTATTTCGCTGCCTGCGGTAGTGATAGGATCAGGAAAACACCGCCAACCTTCCATAGGTAGCTTTAGGTGAACACTATGCAGAGCTCGCCAAAAAATAACTTGTAGCTTATTTAGCTGCCTGCGGTAGTGATAGGATCAGGAAAACACCACCAACCTTCTACAGGTAGCTTTAGGTGAACATTGTGCAGAGCTCGCACTACACTAACTTGTAGCTTATTTAGCTGCCTGCGGTAGTGATAGGATCAGGAAAACACCACCAACCTTCTACAGGTAGCTTTAGGTGAACACTGTGCAGAGCTCGCACTACACTAACTTGTAGCTTATTTAGCTGCCTGCGGTAGTGATAGGATCAGGAAAACACCACCAACCTTCTACAGGTAGCTTTAGGTGAACACTGTGCAAAGCTCACCAAAAAATAACTTGTAGCTTATTTAGCTGCCTGCGGTAATGATAGGATCAAGAAAACACCACCAACCTTCTACAGGTAGCTGTAGGTGAACACTGTGCAGAGCTTGCCAAAAAATAACTTGTAGCTTATTTAGCTGCCTGCGGTAGTGATAGGATCAGGAAAACACCACCAACCTTCTACAGGTAGCTTTAGGTGAACACTGTGCAGAGCTCGCACTACACTAACTTGTAGCTTATTTAGCTGCCTGCAATAGTGATAGGATCAGAAAAACACCACCAACCTTCTACAGCTAGCTTTAGCTGAACACTGTGCAGAGCTCGCAAAAAAATAACTTGTATGTTTAGCGAAACACTGTGAGGAGGACGCACTACACTAACTTGTAGCTTTAGCTGAACACTGTGCAGAGGTCACACTAAACTAACTTGTAGCTTTAGCTAAAGACTGTGAGGAGGACGCACTACACTAACTTGTAGCTTTAGCTGAACACTGTGCAGAGGTCGCACTACACTAACTTGTAGTTTTAGCTGAACACTGTGAGGAGGACGCACTACACTAACTTGTAGCTTTAGCTGAACACTGTGCAGAGTTCGCACTACACTAACTTGTAGTTTTCGCTGAACACTGTGAGGAGGACGCACTACACCAACTTGTAGCTTTAGCTGAACACTGTTAGGAGGACACACTACCCTAACTTGTAGCTTTAGCTGAACACTGTGCAGAAGTCACACTAAACTAACTTGTAGCTTTAGCTGAACACTGTGAGGAGGACGCACTACACTAACTTGTAGCTTTAGCTGAACACTGTGCAGAGGTCTCACTACACTAACTTGTAGTTTTAGCTGAACACTGTGAGGAGCACGCACTACACTAACTTGTAGCTTTAGCTGAACACTGTGCAGAGCTTGCACTACACTAACTTGTAGCTTATTTAGCTGCCTGCAGTAGTGATAGGATCAGGAAAACACTACCAACCTTCTACAGGTAGCTTTAGGTGAACACTGTGCAGAGCTTGCCAAAAAATAACTTGTAGCTTATTTAGCTGCCTGCGGTAGTGATAGGATCAGGAAAACACCACCAACCTTCTACAGGTAGCTTTAGGTGAACACTGTGCAGATCTCGCACTACACTAACTTGTAGCTTATTTAGCTCCCTGCGGTAGTGATAGGATCAGGAAAACACCACCAACCTTCTACAGGTAGCTTTCGGTGAACACTATGCAAAGCTCACCAAAAAATAACTTGTAGCCTATTTAGCTGCCTGCGGTAGTGATAGGATCAGGAAAACACCACCAACCTTCTACAGGTAGCTTTAGGAGAACACTGTGCAGAGATTGCCAAAAAATAACTTGTAGCTTATTTAGCTGCCTGCGGTAGTGATAGGATCAGGAAAACACCACCAACCTTCTACAGGTAGCTTTAGGTGAACACTGTGCAGAGCTCGCACTACACTAACTTGTAGCTTATTTAGCTGCCTGCGGTAGTGATAGGATCAGGAAAACACCACCAACCTTCTACAGGTAGCTTTAGGCGAACACTGTGCAGAGCTCACACTACACTAACTTGTAGCTTATTTCGCTGCCTGCAGTAGTGATAGGATCAGGAAAACACTACCAACCTTCTACAGGTAGCTTTAGGTGAACACTGTGCAGAGCTTGCCAAAAAATAACTTGTAGCTTATTTAGCTGCCTGCGGTAGTGATAGGATCAGGAAAACACCACCAACCTTCTACAGGTAGCTTTAGGTGAACACTGTGCAGATCTCGCACTACACTAACTTGTAGCTTATTTAGCTCCCTGCGGTAGTGATAGGATCAGGAAAACACCACCAACCTTCTACAGGTAGCTTTCGGTGAACACTATGCAAAGCTCACCAAAAAATAACTTGTAGCCTATTTAGCTGCCTGCGGTAGTGATAGGATCAGGAAAACACCACCAACCTTCTACAGGTAGCTTTAGGAGAACACTGTGCAGAGATTGCCAAAAAATAACTTGTAGCTTATTTAGCTGCCTGCGGTAGTGATAGGATCGGGAAAACACCACCAACCTTCTACAGGTAGCTTTAGGAGAACACTGTGCAGAGATTGCCAAAAAATAACTTGTAGCCTATTTAGCTGCCTGCGGTAGTGATAGGATCAGGAAAACACCACCAACCTTCTACAGGTAGCTTTAGGAGAACACTGTGCAGAGATTGCCAAAAAATAACTTGTAGCTTATTTAGCTGCCTGCGGTAGTGATAGGATCAGGAAAACACCACCAACCTTCTACAGGTAGCTTTAGGTGAACACTGTGCAGAGCTCGCACTACACTAACTTGTAGCTTATTTAGCTGCCTGCGGTAGTGATAGGATCAGGAAAACACCACCAACCTTCTACAGGTAGCTTTAGGCGAACACTGTGCAGAGCTCACACTACACTAACTTGTAGCATATTTCGCTGCCTGCAGTAGTGATAGGATCAGGAAAACACTACCAACCTTCTACAGGTAGCTTTAGGTGAACACTGTGCAGAGCTTGCCAAAAAATAACTTGTAGCTTATTTAGCTGCCTACGGTAGTGATAGGATCAGGAAAACACCACCAACCTTCTACAGGTAGCTTTAGGTGAACACTGTGCAGATCTCGCACTACACTAACTTGTAGCTTATTTAGCTCCCTGCGGTAGTGATAGGATCAGGAAAACACCACCAACCTTCTACAGGTAGCTTTCGGTGAACACTATGCAAAGCTCACCAAAAAATAACTTGTAGCCTATTTAGCTGCCTGCGGTAGTGATAGGATCAGGAAAACACCACCAACCTTCTACAGGTAGCTTTAGGAGAACACTGTGCAGAGATTGCCAAAAAATAACTTGTAGCTTATTTAGCTGCCTGCGGTAGTGATAGGATCGGGAAAACACCACCAACCTTCTACAGGTAGCTTTAGGTGAACACTGTGCAGAGCTCGCACTACACTAACTTGTAGCTTATTTAGCTGCCTGCGGTAGTGATAGGATCAGGAAAACACCACCAACCTTCTACAGGTAGCTTTAGGTGAACACTGTGCAAAGCTCACCAAAAAATATCTTGTAGCTTATTTAGCTGCCTGCAATAGTGATAGGATCAGAAAAACACCACCAACCTTCTACAGGTAGCTTTAGCTGAACACTGTGCAGAGCTCGCAAAAAACTAACTTGTATGTTTAGCGAAACACTGTGAGGAGGACGCACTACACTAACTTGTAGCTTTAGCTGAACACTGTGCAGAGGTCACACTAAACTAACTTGTAGCTTTAGCTAAAGACTGTGAGGAGGACGCACTACACTAACTTGTAACTTTAGCTTAACACTGTGCAGAGGTCGCACTACACTAACTTGTAGTTTTAGCTGAACACTGTGAGGAGGACGCACTACACTAACTTGTAGCTTTAGCTGAACACTGTGCAGAGGTGGCACTAAACTAACTTGTAGTTTTCGCTGAACACTGTGAGGAGGACGCACTACACCAACTTGTAGCTTTAGCTGAACACTGTTAGGAGGACACACTACACCAACTTGTAGCTTTAGCTGAACACTGTGAGGAAGACGCACTACACTAACTTGTAGCTTATTTAGCTTCCTGCAATAGTGATAGGATCAGAAAAACACCACCAACCTTCTACAGGTAGCTTTAGCTGAACACTGTGCAGAGCTCGCAAAAAAATAACTTGTATGTTTAGCGAAACACTGTGAGGAGGACGCACTACACTAACTTGTAACTTTAGCTTAACACTGTGCAGAGGTCGCACTACACTAACTTGTAGTTTTAGCTGAACACTGTGAGGAGGACGCACTACACTAACTTGTAGCTTTAGCTGAACACTGTGCAGAGGTCGCACTACACTAACTTGTAGTTTTCACTGAACACTGTGAGGAGGACGCACTACACCAACTTGTAGCTTTAGCTGAACACTGTTAGGAGGACACACTACACCAACTTGTAGCTTTAGCTGAACACTGTGAGGAGGACGCACTACCCTAACTTGTAGCTTTAGCTGAACACTGTGCAGAGGTCACACTAAACTAACTTGTAGCTTTAGCTGAACACTTTGAGGAAGACGCACTACACTAACTTGTAGCTTTAGCTGAACACTGTGCAGAGGTCTCACTACACTAACTTGTAGTTTTAGCTGAACACTGTGAGGAGGACGCACTACACTAACTTGTAGCTTTAGCTGAACACTGTGCAGAGCTTGCACTACACTAACTTGTAGCTTATTTCGCTGCCTGCGGTAGTGATAGGATCAGGAAAACACCGCCAACCTTCCATAGGTAGCTTTAGGTGAACACTATGCAGAGCTCGCCAAAAAATAACTTGTAGCTTATTTAGCTGCCTGCGGTAGTGATAGGATCAGGAAAACACCACCAACCTTCTACAGGTAGCTTTAGGTGAACATTGTGCAGAGCTCGCACTACACTAACTTGTAGCTTATTTAGCTGCCTGCGGTAGTGATAGGATCAGGAAAACACCACCAACCTTCTACAGGTAGCTTTAGGTGAACACTGTGCAGAGCTCGCACTACACTAACTTGTAGCTTATTTCGCTGGCTGCGGTAGTGATAGGATCAGGAAAACACAACCAACCTTCTACAGGTAGCTTTAGGTGAACACTGTGCAGAGCTTGCCAAAAAATAACTTGTAGCTTATTTAGCTGCCTGCGGTAGTGATAGGATCAGGAAAACACCACCAACCTTCTACAGGTAGCTTTAGGTGAACACTGTGCAGAGCTCGCACTACACTAACTTGTAGCTTATTTAGCTGCCTGCGGTAGTGATAGGATCAGGAAAACACCACCAACCTTCTACAGGTAGCTTTAGGTGAACACTGTGCAAAGCTCACCAAAAAATAACTTGTAGCTTATTTAGCTGCCTGCGGTAATGATAGGATCAAGAAAACACCACCAACCTTCTACAGGTAGCTGTAGGTGAACACTGTGCAGAGCTTGCCAAAAAATAACTTGTAGCTTATTTAGCTGCCTGCGGTAGTGATAGGATCAGGAAAACACCACCAACCTTCTACAGGTAGCTTTAGGTGAACACTGTGCAGAGCTCGCACTACACTAACTTGTAGCTTATTTAGCTGCCTGCAATAGTGATAGGATCAGAAAAACACCACCAACCTTCTACAGCTAGCTTTAGCTGAACACTGTGCAGAGCTCGCAAAAAAATAACTTGTATGTTTAGCGAAACACTGTGAGGAGGACGCACTACACTAACTTGTAGCTTTAGCTGAACACTGTGCAGAGGTCACACTAAACTAACTTGTAGCTTTAGCTAAAGACTGTGAGGAGGACGCACTACACTAACTTGTAGCTTTAGCTGAACACTGTGCAGAGGTCGCACTACACTAACTTGTAGTTTTAGCTGAACACTGTGAGGAGGACGCACTACACTAACTTGTAGCTTTAGCTGAACACTGTGCAGAGTTCGCACTACACTAACTTGTAGTTTTCGCTGAACACTGTGAGGAGGACGCACTACACCAACTTGTAGCTTTAGCTGAACACTGTTAGGAGGACACACTACCCTAACTTGTAGCTTTAGCTGAACACTGTGCAGAAGTCACACTAAACTAACTTGTAGCTTTAGCTGAACACTGTGAGGAGGACGCACTACACTAACTTGTAGCTTTAGCTGAACACTGTGCAGAGGTCTCACTACACTAACTTGTAGTTTTAGCTGAACACTGTGAGGAGCACGCACTACACTAACTTGTAGCTTTAGCTGAGCACTGTGCAGAGCTTGCACTACACTAACTTGTAGCTTATTTAGCTGCCTGCGGTAGTGATAGGATCAGGAAACCACCACCAACCTTCTACAGGTAGCTTTAGGCGAACACTGTGCAGAGCTCACACTACACTAACTTGTAGCTTATTTCGCTGCCTGCAGTAGTGATAGGATCAGGAAAACACTACCAACCTTCTACAGGTAGCTTTAGGTGAACACTGAGCAGAGCTTGCCAAAAAATAACTTGTAGCTTATTTAGCTGCCTGCGGTAGTGATAGGATCAGGAAAACACCACCAACCTTCTACAGGTAGCTTTAGGTGAACACTGTGCAGATCTCGCACTACACTAACTTGTAGCTTATTTAGCTCCCTGCGGTAGTGATAGGATCAGGAAAACACCACCAACCTTCTACAGGTAGCTTTCGGTGAACACTATGCAAAGCTCACCAAAAAATAACTTGTAGCCTATTTAGCTGCCTGCGGTAGTGATAGGATCAGGAAAACACCACCAACCTTCTACAGGTAGCTTTAGGAGAACACTGTGCAGAGATTGCCAAAAAATAACTTGTAGCTTATTTAGCTGCCTGCGGTAGTGATAGGATCAGGAAAACACCACCAACCTTCTACAGGTAGCTTTAGGTGAACACTGTGCAGAGCTCGCACTACACTAACTTGTAGCTTATTTAGCTGCCTGCGGTAGTGATAGGATCAGGAAAACACCACCAACCTTCTACAGGTAGCTTTAGGTGAACACTGTGCAAAGCTTACCAAAAAATATCTTGTAGCTTATTTAGCTGCCTGCAATAGTGATAGGATCAGAAAAAACACCACCAACCTTCTACAGGTAGCTTTAGCTGAACACTGTGCATAGCTCGCAAAAAACTAACTTGTATGTTTAGCGAAACACTGTGAGGAGGACGCACTACACTAACTTGTAGCTTTAGCTGAACACTGTGCAGAGGTCACACTAAACTAACTTGTAGCTTTAGCTAAAGACTGTGAGGAGGACGCACTTCACTAACTTGTAACTTTAGCTTAACACTGTGCAGACGTCGCACTACACTAACTTGTAGTTTTAGCTGAACACTGTGAGGAGGACGCACTACACTAACTTGTAGCTTTAGCTGAACACTGTGCAGAGGTGGCACTACACTAACTTGTAGTTTTCGCTGAACACTGTGAGGAGGACGCACTACACCAACTTGTAGCTTTAGCTGAACACTGTTAGGAGGACACACTACACCAACTTGTAGCTTTAGCTGAACACTGTGAGGAGGACGCACTACACTAACTTGTAGCTTATTTAGCTGCCTGCAATAGTGATAGGATCAGAAAAACACCACCAACCTTCTACAGGTAGCTTTAGCTGAACACTGTGCAGAGCTCGCAAAAAAATAACTTGTATGTTTAGCGAAATACTGTGAGGAGGACGCACTACACTAACTTGTAGCTTTAGCTGAACACTGTGCAGAGGTCACACTAAACTAACTTGTAGCTTTAGCTAAAGACTGTGAGGAGGACGCACTACACTAACCTTTAGCTTTAGCTGAACACTGTGCAGAGGTCGCACTACACTAACTTGTAGTTTTACCTGAACACTGTGAGGAGGACGCACTACACTAACTTGTAGCTTTAGCTGAACACTGTGCAGAGTTCGCACTACACTAACTTGTAGCTTATTTAGCTGCCTGCGGTAGTGATAGGATCAGGAAACCACCACCAACCTTCTACAGGTAGCTTTAGGCGAACACTGTGCAGAGCTCACACTACACTAACTTGTAGCTTATTTCGCTGCCTGCAGTAGTGATAGGATCAGGAAAACACTACCAACCTTCTACAGGTAGCTTTAGGTGAACACTGAGCAGAGCTTGCCAAAAAATAACTTGTAGCTTATTTAGCTGCCTGCGGTAGTGATAGGATCAGGAAAACACCACCAACCTTCTACAGGTAGCTTTAGGTGAACACTGTGCAGATCTCGCACTACACTAACTTGTAGCTTATTTAGCTCCCTGCGGTAGTGATAGGATCAGGAAAACACCACCAACCTTCTACAGGTAGCTTTCGGTGAACACTATGCAAAGCTCACCAAAAAATAACTTGTAGCCTATTTAGCTGCCTGCGGTAGTGATAGGATCAGGAAAACACCACCAACCTTCTACAGGTAGCTTTAGGAGAACACTGTGCAGAGATTGCCAAAAAATAACTTGTAGCTTATTTAGCTGCCTGCGGTAGTGATAGGATCAGGAAAACACCACCAACCTTCTACAGGTAGCTTTAGGTGAACACTGTGCAGAGCTCGCACTACACTAACTTGTAGCTTATTTAGCTGCCTGCGGTAGTGATAGGATCAGGAAAACACCACCAACCTTCTACAGGTAGCTTTAGGTGAACACTGTGCAAAGCTTACCAAAAAATATCTTGTAGCTTATTTAGCTGCCTGCAATAGTGATAGGATCAGAAAAACACCACCAACCTTCTACAGGTAGCTTTAGCTGAACACTGTGCATAGCTCGCAAAAAACTAACTTGTATGTTTAGCGAAACACTGTGAGGAGGACGCACTACACTAACTTGTAGCTTTAGCTGAACACTGTGCAGAGGTCACACTAAACTAACTTGTAGCTTTAGCTAAAGACTGTGAGGAGGACGCACTTCACTAACTTGTAACTTTAGCTTAACACTGTGCAGACGTCGCACTACACTAACTTGTAGTTTTAGCTGAACACTGTGAGGAGGACGCACTACACTAACTTGTAGCTTTAGCTGAACACTGTGCAGAGGTGGCACTACACTAACTTGTAGTTTTCGCTGAACACTGTGAGGAGGACGCACTACACCAACTTGTAGCTTTAGCTGAACACTGTTAGGAGGACACACTACACCAACTTGTAGCTTTAGCTGAACACTGTGAGGAGGACGCACTACACTAACTTGTAGCTTATTTAGCTGCCTGCAATAGTGATAGGATCAGAAAAACACCACCAACCTTCTACAGGTAGCTTTAGCTGAACACTGTGCAGAGCTCGCAAAAAAATAACTTGTATGTTTAGCGAAATACTGTGAGGAGGACGCACTACACTAACTTGTAGCTTTAGCTGAACACTGTGCAGAGGTCACACTAAACTAACTTGTAGCTTTAGCTAAAGACTGTGAGGAGGACGCACTACACTAACCTTTAGCTTTAGCTGAACACTGTGCAGAGGTCGCACTACACTAACTTGTAGTTTTACCTGAACACTGTGAGGAGGACGCACTACACTAACTTGTAGCTTTAGCTGAACACTGTGCAGAGTTCGCACTACACTAACTTGTAGTTTTCGCTGAACACTGTGAGGAGGACGCACTACACCAACTTGTAGCTTTAGCTGAACACTGTGAGGAGGACGCACTACACTAACTTGTAGCTTTAGCTGAACACTGTGCAGAGGTCTCACTACACTAACTTGTAGTTTTAGCTGAACACTGTGCAGAGCTCGCCAAAAAATAACTTGTAGCTTATTTAACTGCCTGCGGTAGTGATAGGATCAGGAAAACACCACCAACCTTCTACAGGTAGCTTTAGGTGAACACTGTGCAGAGCTTGCCAAAAAATAACTTGTAGCTTATTTAGCTGCCTGCGGTAGTGACAGGATCAGGAAAACACCACCAACCTTCTACAGGTAGCTTTAGCTGAACACTGTGCAGAGCTCACAAAAAAATAACTTGTATGTTTAGCGAAACACTGTGAGGAGGACGTACTACACTAACTTGTAGCTTTAGCTGAACACTGTGCAGAGGTCACACTAAACTAACTTGTAGCTTTAGCTAAAGACTGTGAGGAGGACGCACTACACTAACTTGTAACTTTAGCTTAACACTGTGCAGAGGTCGCACTACACTAACTTGTAGTTTTAGCTGAACACTGTGAGGAGGACGCACTACACTAACTTGTAGCTTTAGCTGAACACTGTGCAGAGGTCGGCACTACACTAACTTGTAGTTTTCACTGAACACTGTGAGGAGGATGCACTACACCAACTTGTAGCTTTAGCTGAACACTGTTAGGAGGACACACTAAACCAACTTGTAGCTTTAGCTGAACACTGTGAGGAGGACGCACTACCCTAACTTGTAGCTTTAGCTGAACACTGTGCAGAGGTCACACTAAACTAACTTGTAGCTTTAGCTGAACACTGTGAGGAGGACGCACTACACTAACTTGTAGCTTTAGCTGAACACTGTGCAGAGGTCTCACTACACTAACTTGTAGTTTTAGCTGAACACTGTGAGGAGGACGCACTACACTAACTTGTAGCTTTAGATGAACACTGTGCAGAGCTTGCACTACACTAACTTGTAGCTTATTTAGCTGCCTGCGGTAGTGATAGGATCAGGAAAACACCACCAACCTTCTACAGGTAGCTTTAGGTGGACACTGTGCAGAGCTCGCACTACACTAACTTGTAGCTTATTTCGCTGCCTGCGGTAGTGATAGGATCAGGAAAACACAACCAACCTTCTACAGGTAGCTTTAGGTGAACACTGTGCAGAGCTTGCCAAAAAATAACTTGTAGCTTATTTAGCTGCCTGCGGTAGTGATAGGATCAGGAAAACACCACCAACCTTCTACAGGTAGCTTTAGGTGAACACTGTGCAGAGCTCGCACTACACTAACTTGTAGCTTATTTAGCTGCCTGCGGTAGTGATAGGATCAGGAAAACACCACCAACCTTCTACAGGTAGCTTTAGGTGAACACTGTGCAAAGCTCACCAAAAAATAACTTGTAGCTTATTTAGCTGCCTGCGGTAATGATAGGATCAAGAAAACACCACCAACCTTCTACAGGTAGCTGTAGGTGAACACTGTGCAGAGCTTGCCAAAAAATAACTTGTAGCTTATTTAGCTGCCTGCGGTAGTGGTAGGATCAGGAAAACACCACCAACCTCTACAGGTAGCTTTAGGTGAACACTGTGCAGAGCTCGCACTACACTAACTTGTAGCTTATTTAGCTGCCTGCAATAGTGATAGGATCAGAAAAACACCACCAACCTTCTACAGGTAGCTTTAGCTGAACACTGTGCAGAGCTCGCAAAAAATAACTTGTATGTTTAGCGAAACACTGTGAGGAGGACGCACTACACTAACTTGTAGCTTTAGCTGAACACTGTGCAGAGGTCACACTAAACTAACTTGTAGCTTTAGCTAAAGACTGTGAGGAGGACGCACTACACTAACTTGTAGCTTTAGCTGAACACTGTGCAGAGGTCGCACTACACTAACTTGTAGTTTTAGCTGAACACTGTGAGGAGGACGCACTACACTAACTTGTAGCTTTAGCTGAACACTGTGCAGAGTTCGCACTACACTAACTTGTAGTTTTCGCTGAACACTGTGAGGAGGACGCACTACACCAACTTGTAGCTTTAGCTGAACACTGTTAGGAGGACACACTACCCTAACTTGTAGCTTTAGCTGAACACTGTGCAGAAGTCACACTAAACTAACTTGTAGCTTTAGCTGAACACTGTGAGGAGGACGCACTACACTAACTTGTAGCTTTAGCTGAACACTGTGCAGAGGTCTCACTACACTAACTTGTAGTTTTAGCTGAACACTGTGAGGAGCACGCACTACACTAACTTGTAGCTTTAGCTGAACACTGTGCAGAGCTTGCACTACACTAACTTGTAGCTTATTTAGCTGCCTGCGGTAGTGATAGGATCAGGAAACCACCACCAACCTTCTACAGGTAGCTTTAGGCGAACACTGTGCAGAGCTCACACTACACTAACTTGTAGCTTATTTCGCTGCCTGCAGTAGTGATAGGATCAGGAAAACACTACCAACCTTCTACAGGTAGCTTTAGGTGAACACTGTGCAGAGCTTGCCAAAAAATAACTTGTAGCTTATTTAGCTGCCTGCGGTAGTGATAGGATCAGGAAAACACCACCAACCTTCTACAGGTAACTTTAGGTGAACACTGTGCAGATCTCGCACTACACTAGCTTGTAGCTTATTTAGCTCCCTGCGGTAGTGATAGGATCAGGAAAACACCACCAACCTTCTACAGGTAGCTTTCGGTGAACACTATGCAAAGCTCACCAAAAAATAACTTGTAGCCTATTTAGCTGCCTGCGGTAGTGATAGGATCAGGAAAACACCACCAACCTTCTACAGGTAGCTTTAGGAGAACACTGTGCAGAGATTGCCAAAAAATAACTTGTAGCTTATTTAGCTGCCTGCGGTAGTGATAGGATCAGGAAAACACCACCAACCTTCTACAGGTAGCTTTAGGTGAACACTGTGCAGAGCTCGCACTACACTAACTTGTAGCTTATTTAGCTGCCTGCGGTAGTGATAGGATCAGGAAAACACCACCAACCTTCTACAGGTAGCTTTAAGTGAACACTGTGCAAAGCTCACCAAAAAATATCTTGTAGCTTATTTAGCTGCCTGCAATAGTGATAGGATCAGAAAAACACCACCAACCTTCTACAGGTAGCTTTAGCTGAACACTGTGCAGAGCTCGCAAAAAACTAACTTGTATGTTTAGCGAAACACTGTGAGGAGGACGCACTACACTAACTTGTAGCTTTAGCTGAACACTGTGCAGAGGTCACACTAAACTAACTTGTAGCTTTAGCTAAAGACTGTGAGGAGGACGCACTACACTAACTTGTAACTTTAGCTTAACACTGTGCAGAGGTCGCACTACACTAACTTGTAGTTTTAGCTGAACACTGTGAGGAGGACGCACTACACTAACTTGTAGCTTTAGCTGAACACTGTGCAGAGGTGGCACTACACTAACTTGTAGTTTTCGCTGAACATTGTGAGGAGGACGCACTACACCAACTTGTAGCTTTAGCTGAACACTGTTAGGAGGACACACTACACCAACTTGTAGCTTTAGCTGAACACTGTGAGGAGGACGCACTACACTACCTTGTAGCTTATTTAGCTGCCTGCAATAGTGATAGGATCAGAAAAACACCACCAACCTTCTACAGGTAGCTTTAGCTGAACACTGTGCAGAGCTCGCAAAAAAATAACTTGTTTGTTTAGCGAAACACTGTGAGGAGGACGCACTACACTAACTTGTAGCTTTAGCTGAACACTGTGCAGAGGTCACACTAAACTAACTTGTAGCTTTAGCTAAAGACTGTGAGGAGGACGCACTACACTAACTTGTAGCTTTAGCTGAACACTGTGCAGAGGTCGCACTACACTAACTTGTAGTTTTACCTGAACACTGTGAGGAGGACGCACTACACTAACTTGTAGCTTTAGCTGAACACTGTGCACAGTTCGCACTAAACTAACTTGTAGTTTTCGCTGAACACTGTGAGGAGGACGCACTACACCAACTTGTAGCTTTAGCTGAACACTGTGAGGAGGACGCACTACACTAACTTGTAGCTTTAGCTGAACACTGTGCAGAGGTCTCACTACACTAACTTGTAGTTTTAGCTGAACACTGTGCAGAGCTCGCCAAAAAATAACTTGTAGCTTATTTAACTGCCTGCGGTAGTGATAGGATCAGGAAAACACCACAACCTTCTACAGGTAGCTTTAGATGAACACTGTGCAGAGCTTGCCAAAAAATAACTTGTAGCTTATTTAGCTGCCTGCGGTAGTGATAGGATCAGGAAAACACCACCAACCTTCTACAGGTAGCTTTAGCTGAACACTGTGCAGAGCTCACAAAAAAATAACTTGTATGTTTAGCGAAACACTGTGAGGAGGACGCACTACACTAACTTGTAGCTTTAGCTGAACACTGTGCAGAGGTCACACTAAACTAACTTGTAGCTTTAGCTAAAGACTGTGAGGAGGACGCACTACACTAACTTGTAACTTTAGCTTAACACTGTGCAGAGGTCGCACTACACTAACTTGTAGTTTTAGCTGAACACTGTGAGGAGGATGCACTACACTAACTTGTAGCTTTAGCTGAACACTGTGCAGAGGTCGCACTACACTAACTTGTAGTTTTCGCTGAACACTATGAGGAGGACGCACTACACCAACTTGTAGCTTTAGCTGAACACTGTTAGGAGGACACACTACACCAACTTGTAGCTTTAGCTGAACACTGTGAGGAGGACGCACTACCCTAACTTGTAGCTTTAGCTGAACACTGTGCAGAGGTCACACTAAACTAACTTGTAGCTTTAGCTGAACACTGTGAGGAGGACGCACTACACTAACTTGTAGCTTTAGCTGAACACTGTGCAGAGGTCTCACTACACTAACTTGTAGTTTTAGCTGAACACTGTGAGGAGGACGCACTACACTAACTTGTAGCTTTAGCTGAACACTGTGCAGAGCTTGCACTACACTAACTTGTAGCTTATTTAGCTGCCTGCGGTAGTGATAGGATCAGGAAAACACCACCAACCTTCTACAGGTAGCTTTAGGTGAACACTGTGCAGAGCTCGCAAAAAACTAACTTGTATGTTTAGCGAAACACTGTGAGGAGGACGCACTACACTAACTTGTAGCTTTAGCTGAACACTGTGCAGAGGTCACACTAAACTAACTTGTAGCTTTAGCTAAAGACTGTGAGGAGGACGCACTACACTAACTTGTAACTTTAGCTTAACACTGTGCAGAGGTCGCACTACACTAACTTGTAGTTTTAGCTGAACACTGTGAGAAGGACGCACTACACTAACTTGTAGCTTTAGCTGAACACTGTGCAGAGGTGGCACTACACTAACTTGTAGTTTTCGCTGAACATTGTGAGGAGGACGCACTACACCAACTTGTAGCTTTAGCTGAACACTGTTAGGAGGACACACTACACCAACTTGTAGCTTTAGCTGAACACTGTGAGGAGGACGCACTACACTACCTTGTAGCTTATTTAGCTGCCTGCAATAGTGATAGGATCAGAAAAACACCACCAACCTTCTACAGGTAGCTTTAGCTGAACACTGTGCAGAGCTCGCAAAAAAATAACTTGTTTGTTTAGCGAAACACTGTGAGGAGGACGCACTACACTAACTTGTAGCTTTAGCTGAACACTGTGCAGAGGTCACACTAAACTAACTTGTAGCTTTAGCTAAAGACTGTGAGGAGGACGCACTACACTAACTTGTAGCTTTAGCTGAACACTGTGCAGAGGTCGCACTACACTAACTTGTAGTTTTACCTGAACACTGTGAGGAGGACGCACTACACTAACTTGTAGCTTTAGCTGAACACTGTGCACAGTTCGCACTAAACTAACTTGTAGTTTTCGCTGAACACTGTGAGGAGGACGCACTACACCAACTTGTAGCTTTAGCTGAACACTGTGAGGAGGACGCACTACACTAACTTGTAGCTTTAGCTGAACACTGTGCAGAGGTCTCACTACACTAACTTGTAGTTTTAGCTGAACACTGTGCAGAGCTCGCCAAAAAATAACTTGTAGCTTATTTAACTGCCTGCGGTAGTGATAGGATCAGGAAAACACCACAACCTTCTACAGGTAGCTTTAGATGAACACTGTGCAGAGCTTGCCAAAAAATAACTTGTAGCTTATTTAGCTGCCTGCGGTAGTGATAGGATCAGGAAAACACCACCAACCTTCTACAGGTAGCTTTAGCTGAACACTGTGCAGAGCTCACAAAAAAATAACTTGTATGTTTAGCGAAACACTGTGAGGAGGACGCACTACACTAACTTGTAGCTTTAGCTGAACACTGTGCAGAGGTCACACTAAACTAACTTGTAGCTTTAGCTAAAGACTGTGAGGAGGACGCACTACACTAACTTGTAACTTTAGCTTAACACTGTGCAGAGGTCGCACTACACTAACTTGTAGTTTTAGCTGAACACTGTGAGGAGGATGCACTACACTAACTTGTAGCTTTAGCTGAACACTGTGCAGAGGTCGCACTACACTAACTTGTAGTTTTCGCTGAACACTATGAGGAGGACGCACTACACCAACTTGTAGCTTTAGCTGAACACTGTTAGGAGGACACACTACACCAACTTGTAGCTTTAGCTGAACACTGTGAGGAGGACGCACTACCCTAACTTGTAGCTTTAGCTGAACACTGTGCAGAGGTCACACTAAACTAACTTGTAGCTTTAGCTGAACACTGTGAGGAGGACGCACTACACTAACTTGTAGCTTTAGCTGAACACTGTGCAGAGGTCTCACTACACTAACTTGTAGTTTTAGCTGAACACTGTGAGGAGGACGCACTACACTAACTTGTAGCTTTAGCTGAACACTGTGCAGAGCTTGCACTACACTAACTTGTAGCTTATTTAGCTGCCTGCGGTAGTGATAGGATCAGGAAAACACCACCAACCTTCTACAGGTAGCTTTAGGTGAACACTGTGCAGAGCTCGCACTACACTAACTTGTAGCTTATTTCGCTGCCTGCGGTAGTGATAGGATCAGGAAAACACAACCAACCTTCTACAGGTAGCTTTAGGTGAACACTGTGCAGAGCTTGCCAAAAAATAACTTGTAGCTTATTTAGCTGCCTGCGGTAGTGATAGGATCAGGAAAACACCACCAACCTTCTACAGGTAGCTTTAGGTGAACACTGTGCAGAGCTCGCACTACACTAACTTGTAGCTTATTTAGCTGCCTGCAATAGTGATAGGATCAGAAAAACACCACCAACCTTCTACAGGTAGCTTTAGCTGAACACTGTGCAGAGCTCGCAAAAAAAATAACTTGTATGTTTAGCGAAACACTGTGAGGAGGACGCACTACACTAACTTGTAGCTTTAGCTGAACACTGTGCAGAGGTCACACTAAACTAACTTGTAGCTTTAGCTAAAGACTGTGAGGAGGACGCACTACACTAACTTGTAGCTTTAGCTGAACACTGTGCAGAGGTCACACTACACTAACTTGTAGTTTTAGCTGAACACTGTGAGGAGGACGCACTACACTAACTTGTAGCTTTAGCTAAAAACTGTGCAGAGGTTGCACTACACTAACTTGTAGTTTTAGCTGAACACTGAGAGGAGGACGCACTACACTAACTTGTAGCTTTAGCTGAACACTGTGCAGAGGTCGCACTACACTAACTTGTAGCTTATTTAGCTGCCTGCGGTAGTGATAGGATCAGGAAAACACCAACAACCTTCTACAGGTAGCTTTAGGTGAACACTATGCAGAGCTCGCACTACACTAACTTGTAGCTTATTTACCTTCCTGCGGTAGTGATAGGATCAGGAAGACACCACCAACCTTCTACAGGTAGCTTTAGGTGAACACTGTGCAGAACTCGCCAAAAAATAACTTGTAGCTTATTTAGCTGCCTGCGGTAGTGATAGAATCAGGAAAACACCACCAACCTTCTACAGGTAGCTTTAGGTGAACACTGTGCAGAGCTCGCACTACACTAACTTGTAGCTTATTTCGCTGCCTGCGGTAGTGATAGGATCAGGAAAACACAACCAACCTTCTACAGGTAGCTTTAGGTGAACACTGTGCAGAGCTTGCCAAAAAATAACTTGTAGCTTATTTAGCTGCCTGCGGTAATGATAGGATCAGGAAAACACCACCAACCTTCTACAGGTAGCTTTAGGTGAACACTGTGCAGAGCTCGCACTACACTAACTTGTAGCTTATTTAGCTGCCTGCGGTAGTGATAGGATCAGGAAAACACCACCAACCTTCTACAGGTAGCTTTAGGTGAACACTGCAGAGCTCGCCAAAAAATAACTTGTAGCTTATTTAGCTGCCTGCGCTAGTGATAGGATCAGGAAAACACCACCAACCTTCTACAGGTAGCTTTAGGTGAACACTGTGCAGAGCTCGCCAAAAAATAACTTGTAGCTTATTTAGCTGCCTGCGGTAGTGATAGGATCTGGAAAACACCACCAACCTTCTACAGGTAGCTTTAGCTGAACACTGTGCAGAGCTCGCAAAAAAATAACTTGTATGTTTAGCGAAACACTGTGAGGAGGACGTACTACACTAACTTGTAGCTTTAGCTGAACACTGTGCAGAGGTCACACTAAACTAACTTGTAGCTTTAGCTAAAGACTGTGAGGAGGACGCACTACACTAATTTGTAGCTTTAGCTGAACACTGTGCAGAGGTCGCACTACACTAACTTGTAGTTTTAGCTGAACACTGTGAGGAGGATGCACTACACTAACTTGTAGCTTTAGCTGAACACTGTGCAGAGTTCGCACTACGCTAACTTGTAGTTTTCGCTGAACACTGTGAGGAGGACGCACTACACCAACTTGCAGCTTTAGCTGAACACTGTTAGGAGGACACACTACCCTAACTTGTAGCTTTAGCTGAACACTGTGCAGAGGTCACACTAAACTAACTTGTAGCTTTAGCTGAACACTGTGAGGAGAACGCACTACACTAACTTGTAGCTTTAGCTGAACACTGTGCAGAGGTCTCACTACACTAACTTGTAGTTTTAGCTGAACACTGTGAGGAGGACGCACTACACTAACTTGTAGCTCTAGCTGAACACTGTGCAGAGCTTGCACTACACTAACTTGTAGCTTATTTAGCTGCCTGCGGTAGTGATAGGATCAGGAAAACACCACCAACCTTCTACAGGTAGCTTTAGGTGAACACTGTGCAGAGCTCGCACTACACTAACTTGTAGCTTATTTCGCTGCCTGCGGTAGTGATAGGATCAGGAAAACACAACCAACCTTCTACAGGTAGCTTTAGGTGAACACTGTGCAGAGCTTGCCAAAAAATAACTTGTAGCTTATTTAGCTGCCTGCGGTAATGATAGGATCAAGAAAACACCACCAACCTTCTATAGGTAGCTGTAGTTGAACACTGTGCAGAGGTTGCCAAAAAATAACTTGTAGCTTATTTAGCTGCCTGCGGTAGTGGTAGGATCAGGACAACACCACCAACCTTCTACAGGTAGCTTTAGGTGAACACTGTGCAGAGCTCGCACTACACTAACTTGTAGCTTATTTAGCTGCCTGCAATAGTGATAGGATCAGAAAAACACCACCAACCTTCTACAGGTAGCTTTAGCTGAACACTGTGCAGAGCTCGCAAAAAAATAACTTGTATGTTTAGCGAAACACTGTGAGGAGGACGCACTACACTAACTTGTAGCTTTAGCTGAACACTGTGCAGAGGTCACACTAAACTAACTTGTAGCTTTAGCTAAAGACTGTGAGGAGGACGCACTACACTAACTTGTAGCTTTAGCTGAACACTGTGCAGAGGTCACACTACACTAACTTGTAGTTTTCGCTGAACACTGTGAGGAGGACGCACTACACCAACTTGTAGCTTTAGCTGAACACTGTTAGGAGGACACACTACCCTAACTTGTAGCTTTAGCTGAACACTGTGCAGAAGTCACACTAAACTAACTTGTAGCTTTAGCTGAACACTGTGAGGAGGACGCACTACACTAACTTGTAGCTTTAGCTGAACACTGTGCAGAGGTCTCACTACACTAACTTGTAGTTTTAGCTGAACACTGTGAGGAGCACGCACTACACTAACTTGTAGCTTTAGCTGAACACTGTGCAGAGCTTGCACTACACTAACTTGTAGCTTATTTAGCTGCCTGCGGTAGTGATAGGATCAGGAAACCACCACCAACCTTCTACAGGTAGCTTTAGGCGAACACTGTGCAGAGCTCACACTACACTAACTTGTAGTTTATTTCGCTGCCTGCAGTAGTGATAGGATCAGGAAAACACTACCAACCTTCTACAGGTAGCTTTAGGTGAACACTGTGCAGAGCTTGCCAAAAAATAACTTGTAGCTTATTTAGCTGCCTGCGGTAGTGATAGGATCAGGAAAACACCACCAACCTTCTACAGGTAGCTTTAGGTGAACACTGTGCAGATCTCGCACTACACTAACTTGTAGCTTATTTAGCCCCCTGCGGTAGTGATAGGATCAGGAAAACACCACCAACCTTCTACAGGTAGCTTTCGGTGAACACTATGCAAAGCTCACCAAAAAATAACTTGTAGCCTATTTAGCTGCCTGCGGTAGTGATAGGATCAGGAAAACACCACCAACCTTCTACAGGTAGCTTTAGGAGAACACTGTGCAGAGATTGCCAAAAAATAACTTGTAGCTTATTTAGCTGCCTGCGGTAGTGATAAGATCAGGAAAACACCACCAACCTTCTACAGGTAGCTTTAGGTGAACACTGTGCAGAGCTCGCACTACACTAACTTGTAGCTTATTTAGCTGCCTGCGGTAGTGATAGGATCAGGAAAACACCACCAACCTTCTACAGGTAGCTTTAGGTGAACACTGTGCAAAGCTCACCAAAAAATATCTTGTAGCTTATTTAGCTGCCTGCAATAGTGATAGGATCAGAAAAACACCACCAACCTTCTACAGGTAGCTTTAGCTGAACACTGTGCAGAGCTCGCAAAAAACTAACTTGTATGTTTAGCGAAACACTGTGAGGAGGACGCACTACACTAACTTGTAGCTTTAGCTGAACACTGTGCAGAGGTCACACTAAACTAACTTGTAGCTTTAGCTAAAGACTGTGAGGAGGACGCACTACACTAACTTGTAACTTTAGCTTAACACTGTGCAGAGGTCGCACTACACTAATTTGTAGTTTTAGCTGAACACTGTGAGGAGGACGCACTACACTAACTTGTAGCTTTAGCTGAACACTGTTCAGAGGTGGCACTACACTAACTTGTAGTTTTCGCTGAACACTGTGAGGAGGACGCACTACACCAACTTGTAGCTTTAGCTGAACACTGTTAGGAGGACACACTACACCAACTTGTAGCTTTAGCTGAAAACTGTGAGGAGGACGCACTACACTAACTTGTAGCTTATTTAGCTGCCTGCAATAGTGATAGGATCAGAAAAACACCACCAACCTTCTACAGGTAGCTTTAGCTGAACACTGTGCAGAGCTCGCAAAAAAATAACTTGTATGTTTAGCGAAACACTGTGAGGAGGACGCACTACACTAACTTGTAGCTTTAGCTGAACACTGTGCAGAGGTCACACTAAACTAACTTGTAGCTTTAGCTAAAGACTGTGAGGAGGACGCACTACACTAACTTGTAGCTTTAGCTGAACACTGTGCAGAGGTCGCACTACACTAACTTGTAGTTTTACCTGAACACTGTGAGGAGGACGCACTACACTAACTTGTAGCTTTAGCTGAACACTGTGCACAGTTCGCACTACACTAACTTGTAGTTTTTGCTGAACACTGTGAGGAGGACGCACTACACCAACTTGTAGCTTTAGCTGAACACTGTGAGGAGGACGCACTACACTAACTTGTAGCTTTAGCTGAACACTGTGCAGAGGTCTCACTACACTAACTTGTAGTTTTAGCTGAACACTGTGCAGAGCTCGCCAAAAAATAACTTGTAGCTTATTTAACTGCCTGCGGTAGTGATAGGATCAGGAAAACACCACAACCTTCTACAGGTAGCTTTAGATGAACACTGTGCAGAGCTTGCCAAAAAATAACTTGTAGCTTATTTAGCTGCCTGCGGTAGTGATAGGATCAGGAAAACACCACCAACCTTCTACAGGTAGCTTTAGCTGAACACTGTGCAGAGCTCACCAAAAAATAACTTGTAGCCTATTTAGCTGCCTGCGGTAGTGATAGGATCAGGAAAACACCACCAACCTTCTACAGGTAGCTTTAGGAGAACACTGTGCAGAGATTGCCAAAAAATAACTTGTAGCTTATTTAGCTGCCTGCGGTAGTGATAAGATCAGGAAAACACCACCAACCTTCTACAGGTAGCTTTAGGTGAACACTGTGCAGAGCTCGCACTACACTAACTTGTAGCTTATTTAGCTGCCTGCGGTAGTGATAGGATCAGGAAAACACCACCAACCTTCTACAGGTAGCTTTAGGTGAACACTGTGCAAAGCTCACCAAAAAATATCTTGTAGCTTATTTAGCTGCCTGCAATAGTGATAGGATCAGAAAAACACCACCAACCTTCTACAGGTAGCTTTAGCTGAACACTGTGCAGAGCTCGCAAAAAACTAACTTGTATGTTTAGCGAAACACTGTGAGGAGGACGCACTACACTAACTTGTAGCTTTAGCTGAACACTGTGCAGAGGTCACACTAAACTAACTTGTAGCTTTAGCTAAAGACTGTGAGGAGGACGCACTACACTAACTTGTAACTTTAGCTTAACACTGTGCAGAGGTCGCACTACACTAATTTGTAGTTTTAGCTGAACACTGTGAGGAGGACGCACTACACTAACTTGTAGCTTTAGCTGAACACTGTGCAGAGGTGGCACTACACTAACTTGTAGTTTTCGCTGAACACTGTGAGGAGGACGCACTACACCAACTTGTAGCTTTAGCTGAACACTGTTAGGAGGACACACTACACCAACTTGTAGCTTTAGCTGAACACTGTGAGGAGGACGCACTACACTAACTTGTAGCTTATTTAGCTGCCTGCAATAGTGATAGGATCAGAAAAACACCACCAACCTTCTACAGGTAGCTTTAGCTGAACACTGTGCAGAGCTCGCAAAAAAATAACTTGTATGTTTAGCGAAACACTGTGAGGAGGACGCACTACACTAACTTGTAGCTTTAGCTGAACACTGTGCAGAGGTCACACTAAACTAACTTGTAGCTTTAGCTAAAGACTGTGAGGAGGACGCACTACACTAACTTGTAGCTTTAGCTGAACACTGTGCAGAGGTCGCACTACACTAACTTGTAGTTTTACCTGAACACTGTGAGGAGGACGCACTACACTAACTTGTAGCTTTAGCTGAACACTGTGCACAGTTCGCACTACACTAACTTGTAGTTTTTGCTGAACACTGTGAGGAGGACGCACTACACCAACTTGTAGCTTTAGCTGAACACTGTGAGGAGGACGCACTACACTAACTTGTAGCTTTAGCTGAACACTGTGCAGAGGTCTCACTACACTAACTTGTAGTTTTAGCTGAACACTGTGCAGAGCTCGCCAAAAAATAACTTGTAGCTTATTTAACTGCCTGCGGTAGTGATAGGATCAGGAAAACACCACAACCTTCTACAGGTAGCTTTAGATGAACACTGTGCAGAGCTTGCCAAAAAATAACTTGTAGCTTATTTAGCTGCCTGCGGTAGTGATAGGATCAGGAAAACACCACCAACCTTCTACAGGTAGCTTTAGCTGAACACTGTGCAGAGCTCACAAAAAAATAACTTGTATGTTTAGCGAAACACTGTGAGGAGGACGCACTACACTAACTTGTAGCTTTAGCTGAACACTGTGCAGAGGTCACACTAAACTAACTTGTAGCTTTAGCTAAAGACTGTGAGGAGGACGCACTACACTAGCTTGTAACTTTAGCTTAACACTGTGCAGAGGTCGCACTACACTAACTTGTAGTTTTAGCTGAACACTGTGAGGAGGACGCACTACACTAACTTGTAGCTTTAGCTGAACACTGTGCAGAGGTGGCACTACACTAACTTGTAGTTTTCGCTGAACACTGTGAGGAGGACGCACTACACCAACTTGTAGCTTTAGCTGAACACTGTTAGGAGGACACACTACACCAACTTGTAGCTTTAGCTGAACACTGTGAGGAGGACGCACTACCCTAACTTGTAGCTTTAGCTGAACACTGTGCAGAGGTCACACTAAACTAACTTGTAGCTTTAGCTGAACACTGTGAGGAGGACGCACTACACTAACTTGTAGCTTTAGCTGAACACTGTGCAGAGGTCTTACTACACTAACTTGTAGTTTTAGCTGAACACTGTGAGGAGGACGCACTACACTAACTTGTAGCTTTAGCTGAACACTGTGCAGAGCTTGCACTACACTAACTTGTAGCTTATTTAGATGCCTGCGGTAGTGATAGGATCAGGAAAACACCACCAACCTTCTACAGGTAGCTTTAGGTGAACACTGTGCAGAGCTCGCACTACACTAACTTGTAGCTTATTTCGCTGCCTGCGGTAGTGATAGTATCAGGAAAACACAACCAACCTTCTACAGGTAGCTTTAGGTGAACACTGTGCAGAGCTTGCCAAAAAATAACTTGTAGCTTATTTAGCTGCCTGCGGTAGTGAAAGGATCAGGAAAACACCACCAACCTTCTACAGGTAGCTTTAGGTGAACACTGTGCAGAGCTCGCACTACACTAACTTGTAGCTTATTTAGCTGCCTGCAATAGTGATAGGATCAGAAAAACACCACCAACCTTCTACAGGTAGCTTTAGCTGAACACTGTGCAGAGCTCGCAAAAAAATAACTTGTATGTTTAGCGAAACACTGTGAGGAGGACGCACTACACTAACTTGTAGCTTTAGCTGAACACTGTGCAGAGGTCACACTAAACTAACTTGAAGCTTTAGCTAAAGACTGTGAGGAGGACGCACTACACTAACTTGTAGCTTTAGCTGAACACTGTGCAGAGGTCGCACTACACTAACTTGTAGTTTTAGCTGAACACTGTGAGGAGGACGCACTACACTAACTTGTAGCTTTAGCTGAAAACTGTGCAGAGGTTGCACTACACTAACTTGTAGTTTTAGCTGAACACTGAGAGGAGGACGCACTACACTAACTTGTAGCTTTAGCTGAACACTGTGCAGAGGTTGCACTACACTAACTTGTAGCTTATTTAGCTGCCTGCGGTAGTGATAGGATCAGGAAAACACCAACAACCTTCTACAGGTAGCTTTAGGTGAACACTATGCAGAGCTCGCACTACACTAACTTGTAGCTTATTTACCTGCCTGCGGTAGTGATAGGATCAGGAAAACACCACCAACCTTCCACAGGTAGCTTTAGGTGAACACTGTGCAGAACTCGCCAAAAAATAACTTGTAGCTTACTTAGCTGCCTGCGGTAGTGATAGGATCAGGAAAATACCACCAACCTTCTACAGGTAGCTTTAGGTGAACACTGTGCAGAGCTCGCACTACACTAACTTGTAGCTTATTTCGCTGCCTGCGGTAGTGATAGGATCAGGAAAACACAACCAACCTTCTACAGGTAGCTTTAGGTGAACACTGTGCAGAGCTTGCCAAAAAATAACTTGTAGCTTATTTAGCTGCCTGCGGTAATGATAGGATCAGGAAAACACCACCAACCTTCTACAGGTAGCTTTAGGTGAACACTGTGCAGAGCTCGCACTACACTAACTTGTAGCTTATTTAGCTGCCTGCGGTAGTGATAGGATCAGGAAAACACCACCAACCTTCTACAGGTAGCTTTAGGTGAACACTGCAGAGCTCGCCAAAAAATAACTTGTAGCTTATTTAGCTGCCTGCGCTAGTGATAGGATCAGGAAAACACCACCAACCTTCTACAGGTAGCTTTAGGTGAACACTGTGCAGAGCTCGCCAAAAAATAACTTGTAGCTTATTTAGCTGCCTGCGGTAGTGATAGGATCTGGAAAACACCACCAACCTTCTACAGGTAGCTTTAGCTGAACACTGTGCAGAGCTCGCAAAAAAATAACTTGTATGTTTAGCGAAACACTGTGAGGAGGACGCACTACACTAACTTGTAGCTTTAGCTGAACACTGTGCAGAGGTCACACTAAAGTAACTTGTAGCTTTAGCTAAAGACTGTGAGGAGGACGCACTACACTAATTTGTAGCTTTAGCTGAACACTGTGCAGAGGTCGCACTACACTAACTTGTAGTTTTAGCTGAACACTGTGAGGAGGACGCACTACACTAACTTGTAGCTTTAGCTGAACACTGTGCAGAGTTCGCACTACACTAACTTGTAGTTTTCGCTGAACACTGTGAGGAGGACGCACTACACCAACTTGCAGCTTTAGCTGAACACTGTTAGGAGGACACACTACCCTAACTTGTAGCTTTAGCTGAACACTGTGCAGAGCTTGCACTACACTAACTTGTAGCTTATTTAGCTGCCTGCGGTAGTGATAGGATCAGGAAACCACCACCAACCTTCTACAGGTAGCTTTAGGTGAACACTGTGCAGAGCTCGCACTACACTAACTTGTAGCTTATTTCGCATGCCTGCGGAAGTGATAGGATCAGGAAAACACCACCAACCTTCTACAGGTAGCTTTAGGTGAACACTGTGCAGAGCTCGCCAAAAAATAACTTGTAGCTTATTTAGCTGCCTGCGGTAGTGATAGGATCAGGAAAACACCACCAACCTTCTACAGGTAGCTTTAGGTGAACATTGTGCAGAGCTCGCACTACACTAACTTGTAGCTTATTTAGCTGCCTGCGGTAGTGATAGGATCAGGAAAACACCACCAACCTTCTACAGGTAGCTTTAGGTGAACACTGTGCAGAGCTCACCAAAAAATAACTTGTAGCTTATTTAGCTGCCTGCGGTAGTGATAGGATCAGGAAAACACCACCAACCTTCTACAGGTAGCTTTAGGTGAACATTGTGCAGAGCTCACACTACACTAACTTGTAGCTTATTTAGCTGCCTGCGGTAGTGATAGGATCAGGAAAACACCACCAACCTTCTACAGGTAGCTTTAGCTGAACACTGTGCAGAGCTCGCAATAAAATAACTTGTATGTTTAGCGAAACACTGTGAGGAGGACGCACTACACTAACTTGTAGCTTCAGCTGAACACTGTGCAGAGGTCACACTAAACTAACTTGTAGCTTTAGCTAAAGACTGTGAGGAGGACGCACGACACTAACTTGTAGCTTTAGCTGAACACTGTGCAGAGGTCGCACTAAACTAACTTGTAGTTTTAGCTGAACACTGTGAGGAGGACGCACTACACTACTTGTAGCTTTAGCTGAACACTGTGCAGAGGTCGCACTACACTAACTTGTAGTTTTCGCTGAACACTGTGAGGAGGACGCACTACACCAACTTGTAGCTTTAGCTGAACACTGTTAGGAGGACACACTACACCAACTTGTAGCTTTAGCTGAACACTGTGAGGAGGACGCACTACCCTAACTTGTAGCTTTAGCTGAACACTGTGCAGAGGTCACACTAAACTAACTTGTAGCTTTAGCTGAACACTGTGAGGAGGACGCACTACACTAACTTGTAGCTTTAGCTGAACACTGTGCAGAGGTCTCACTACACTAACTTGTAGTTTTAGCTGAACACTGTGAGGAGGACGCACTACACTAACTTGTAGCTTTAGCCGAAAACTGTTCAGAGGTCGCACTACACTAACTTGTAGCTTTAGCTGAACACTGTGAGGAGGACGCACTACCCTAACTTGTAGCTTTAGTTGAACACTGTGCACTACACTAACTTGTAGTTTTAGCTGAACACTGTGCAGAGGTCACACTAAACTAACTTGTAGCTTTAACTGAACACTGTGAGGAGGACGCACTACACTAACTGTAAATAGTCTAGCTGCCTGACTGTGGTACTAATAGGATCAAAAGAACACAAGCAATTTTCTTCAGGTAGCTGTAAATACTGTAACAAGACAAGCCTGCCTGTCAGTAGGAAGATAGCAGGAACGGATCTAGCTAAACTGAATACAGTGTATATATATATATATATATATATATATATATATATACAACACCTGGGATGCATATATATACACATTACACTGTAATGCCCCGTACACACGGTCGGATTTTCCGACGGAAAATGTGTGATAGGACCTTTTTGTCGGAAATTCCGACTGTGTGTAGGCTCCATCACACATTTTCCATCGGATTTTCCGACACACAAAGTTTGAGAGCAGGATATAAAATTTTCCGACAACAAAATCCGTTGTCGGAAATTCCGATCATGTGTACACAAATCCGACGGACAAAGTGCCACGCATGTTCAGAATAAATAAAGAGATGAAAGCTATTGGCCACTGCCCCGTTTATAGTCCCGAAGTACGTGTTTTACGTCACCACGCTCAGAACGATCGGATTTTCCGACAACTTTGTGTGACCGTGTGTATGCAAGACAAGTTTGAGCCAACATCCTTCGGAAAAAATCCTAGGATTTTGTTGTCGGAATGTCCGAACAAAGTCCGACCGTGTGTACGGGACATAAGTGCAGCTAACTCACTGACTGTCCTGCCTAATCTAGCTAACTCAAATGAAATGACACAGTCTCTCTCTCTCTCTAAGCATGCCGGAACACACTACACAGGGCCGCCGTGCAGGCACAGCTGATCCGCACTTCCTCCCTCTCGTGTCTGAAGCATCAGGCTAGAAGCACACTGTGTCCTCACGTGATAACGGTTGCCGTCGTATCGTGCTCTGACTAGTTTCGTCAGGAAGACCAGGAAGACGAGAGGGAGGAAGTGCGGATTAGCTGTGCCTGGTTGACACGCAGTGCGCTCCAAGCTTGTAGTTGTATACTAGTGGAATGAAGGACTGATCAGCTGTGAGTGTGTATCATCCATCCAGTCTGCAACCAGTACCCTTGTGCTTTGAGAGAAGCAGTTTGAGTTATCCACTATTACCAACCAACTGAACGCTAGAAGGCTATCCTTTGTAAGGAACTGCGCAGACTCATTTTTACAGTGTATTTACTTTATTAGTTTTTTTTCTCTTATCTGTGACTTACAATAAATTATCAAAACGGTACTGGACTAGTCGGCGTCTCTTTTTTACATGTGGACATTGTTGCTGTTATCTGATCATCAACCATGGAGGACTTCGGGAGTAACCAGAGAGAGGATTTGATCCAAGGCTTGTTAACCTCTTGGCTCCGGTGAGTTTGAACCCCTACGGGGTGTGTGCAGCACAAGGTGTCCCAATAGATGGTGAAAGGTGCACTCATCAGATCTACTATTCATATAAGGGAATCCAGACCGAGCTCATACCGCTGTGTCTTTGTTGGAATTTTCCTGCCTGCATGTGTTTTGCTTGCATTTACAAAGACTTTGTTTTATCAGTCAGCATTGAGGACAGAAAATAGCGCTGCTTTGATGGGTTAATTGCTGTTTCATATAGTACATTCATTCATCCATATTTATATATTTTTTTGTATTAAGTGGCTGCTGAGAGATATCTCACTCAGAATATGGTGACATCAGGTTAAATCACTGCGGTTTATTACCATTATTATCTTCCATCTTCATATACCGAATATCCTTTAGTGCTGAGATAGGAGGATTGGAGTAGGGCTTATCGTCTCCTTTTTGTTAGTATTTAGAATTGATTTATTAAAAATAGATTAAAAACAATAGCTTCTCATCAAAGATGTGGAAAAGCTCAAGAATAATACTACAATAGCTGATCAATTTGATAAGTAGGAGAAGCCGGTTCGCTTCATATGTACATCATATACCAGGCTCTACATAATACACTGGGCTCTGTACATCATATACCAGGCTCTACATTATATACAGGGCTCTGTACATCATATACCAGGCTCTACATTATACACCAGGCTCTGCACATCATATACCAGGCTGTACATTATACACCGGGCTCTGTACATCATATACCAGGCTGTACATTATACACAGGGCTCTGTACATCATATACCAGGCTCTACATTATACACCGGGCTCTGTACATCATATACCAGGCTGTACATTATACACCGGGATCTGTACATCATATACCAGGCTGTACATTATACACCGGGCTTTGTACATCATATACCAGGCTGTACATTATACACTGGGCTCTGTACATTATATACCAGGCTCTACATTATACACAGGGCTCTGTACATCATATATCAGGCTCTACATTATACACAGGGCTCTGTACATCATATACCAGGCTGTACATTATACACCGGGATCTGTACATCATATACCAGGCTGTACATTATACACCGGGCTTTGTACATCATATACCAGGCTGTACATTATACACTGGGCTCTGTACATTATATACCAGGTTCTACATTATACACAGGGCTCTGTACATCATATATCAGGCTCTACATTATACACAGAGCTCTGTACATCATATACCAGGCTCTACATTATACACCGGGCTCTGTACATCATATACCAGGCTGTACATTATACACTGGGCTCTGTACATCATATACCAGGCTGTACATTATACACAGGGCTCTGTACATCATATACCAGGCTCTACATTATACACTGGGCACTGTACATCATATACCAGGCTCTACATTATACACAAGGCTCTGCACATCATATACCAGGCTCTACATTATACACAGACAGGGCTCTGTACATTATATACTAGGCTCTACATTATACACCGGGCTCTGTACATCATATAACAGGCTGTACATTATACACTGGGCTCTGTACATCATATACCCGGCTGTACATTATACACAGGGCTCTGTACATCATATACCAGGCTCTACATTATACACCGGGCTCTGTACATCATATACCAGGCTCTACATTATACACCGGGCTCTGCACATCATATACAGACAGGGCTCTGTACATGATATACCAGGCTCTACATTATACACCGGGCTCTGTACATCATATACCAGGCTGTACATTATACACATGGCTCTGTACATCATATACCAGGCTGTACATTATACACAGGGCTCTGTACATCATATACCAGGCTCTACATTATACACCGGGCTCTGTACATCATATACCAGGCTGTACATTATACACATGGCTCTGTACATCATATACCAGGCTGTACATTATACACAGGGCTCTGTACATCATATACCAGGCTCTACATTATACACCGGGCTCTGTACATCATATATCAGGCTCTACATTATACACCGGGCTCTGCACATCATATACCAGGCTCTACATTGTACACAGACAGGGCTCTGTACATCATATACCAGGCTCTTCATTATACACCGGGCTCTGTACATCATATACCAGGCTGTACATTATACACTGGGCTCTGTACATCATATACCAGGCTCTTCATTATACACAGGGCTCTGTACATCATATACCAGGATGTACATTATACACCGGCTCTGTACATCATATACCAGAACACTGTGAACACTGTGCAGAGCTCGCCAAAAAATAACTTGTAGCTTATTTAGCTGCCTGCGGTAGTGATAGGATCAGGAAAACACCACCAACCTTCTACGGGTAGCTCTAGGTGAACATTGTGCAGAGCTCGCACTACACTAACTTGTAGCTTATTTCGCTGCCTGCAGTAGTGATAGGATCAGGAAAACACAACCAACCATTTACAGGTAGCTTTAGGTGAACACTGTGCAGAGCTCGCCAAAAAATAACTTGTAGCTTATTTAGCTGCCTGCGGTAGTGATAGGATCAGGAAAACACCACCAATCTTCTACAGGTAGCTTTAGGTGAACACTGTGCAGAGCTCGCACTACACTAACTTGTAGCTTATTTCGCTGCCTGCGGTAGTGATAGGATCAGGAAAACACAACCAACCTTCTACAGGTAGCTTTAGGTGAACAGTGTGCAGAGCTTGCCAAAAAATAACTTGTAGCTTATTTAGCTGCCTGCGGTAATGATAGGATCAGGAAAACACCACCAACCTTCTACAGGTAGCTTTAGGTGAACACTGCAGAGCTCGCCAAAAAATAACTTGTAGCTTATTTAGCTGCCTGCGGTAGTGATAGGATCAGGAAAACACCACCAACCTTCTACAGGTAGCTTTAGGTGAACACTGTGCAGAGCTCGCCAAAAAATAACTTGTAGCTTATTTAGCTGCCTGCGGTAGTGATAGGATCAGGAAAACACCACCAACCTTCTACAGGTAGCTTTAGCTGAACACTGTGCAGAGCTCGCAAAAAAATAACTTGTATGTTTAGCGAAACACTGTGAGGAGGACGCACTACACTAACTTGTAGCTTTAGCTGAACACTGTGCAGAGGTCACACTACACTAACTTGTAGTTTTAGCTGAACACTGTGAGGAGGACGCACTACACTAACTTGTAGCTTTAGCTGAAAACTGTGCAGAGGTTGCACTACACTAACTTGTAGTTTTAGCTGAACACTGTGAGGAGGACGCACTACACTAACTTGTAGCTTTAGCTGAACACTGTGCAGAGGTCGCACTACACTAACTTGTAGCTTATTTAGCTGCCTGCGGTAGTGATAGGATCAGGAAAACACCACCAAATTTCTACAGGTAGCTTTAGGTGAACACTATGCAGAGCTCGCACTACACTAACTTGTAGCTTATTTACCTGCCTGCGGTAGTGATAGGATCAGGAAAACACCACCAACCTTCTACAGGTAGCTTTAGGTGAACACTGTGCAGAGCTCACCAAAAAATAACTTGTAGCTTATTTAGCTGCCTGCGGTAGTGATAGGATCAGGAAAACACCACCAACCTTCTACAGGTAGCTTTAGGTGAATACTGTGCAGAGCTCGCACTACACTAACTTGTAGCTTATTTCGCTGCCTGCGGTAGTGATAGGATCAGGAAAACACAACCAACCTTCTACAGGTAGCTTTAGGTGAACACTGTGCAGAGCTTGCCAAAAAATAACTTGTAGCTTATTTAGCTGCCTGCAGTAATGATAGGATCAGGAAAAAACCACCAACCTTCTACAGGTAGCTTTAGGTGAACACTGTGCAGAGCTCGCACTACACTAACTTGTAGCTTATTTAGCTGCCTGCGGTAGTGATAGGATCAGGGTAACACCACCAACCTTCTACAGGTAGCTTTAGGTGAACACTGTGCATAGCTTGCCAAAAAATAACTTGTAGCTTATTTAGCTGCCTGCGGTAGTGATAGGATCAGGAAAACACCACCAACCTTCTACAGGTAGCTTTAGCTGAACACTGTGCAGAGCTCGCACTACACTAACTTGTAGCTTATTTAGCTGCCTGCGGTAGTGATAGGATCAGGAAAACACCACCAACCTTCTACAGGTAGCTTTAGGTGAACACTGTGCAAAGCTCACCAAAAAATATCTTGTAGCTTATTTAGCTGCCTGCAATAGTAATAGGATCTGAAAAACACCACCAACCTTCTACAGGTAGCTTTAGGTGAACACTGTGCAGAGCTCGCACTACACTAACTTGTAGCTTTTTTAGCTGCCTGCGGTAGTGATAAGATTAGGAAAACACCACCAACCTTCTACAGGTAGCTTTAGGTGAACACTGTGCAGAGCTCGCCAAAAAATAACTTGTAGCTTATTTAGCTGCCTGCGGTAGTGATAGGATCAGGAAAACACCACCAACCTACTACAGGTAGCTTTAGGTGAACACTGTGTAGAGCTCGCCAAAAAATAACTTGTAGCTTATTTAGCTGCCTGCAGTAGTGATAGGATCAGGAAAACACCACCAACCTTCTACAGTTAGCTTTAGGTGAACACTGTGCAGAGCTCGCACTACACCAACTTGTAGCTTATTTAGCTGTCTGCGGTAGTGATAGGATCAGGAAAACACCACCAACCTTCTACAGGTAGCTTTAGGTGAACATTGTGCAGAGCTCGCACTACACTAACTTGTAGCTTATTTAGCTGCCTGCAGTAGTGATAGGATCAGGAAAACACCACAACCTTCTACAGGTAGCTTTAGGTGAACACTGTGCAGAGCTTGCCAAAAAATAACTTGTAGCTTATTTAGCTGCCTGCGGTAGTGATAGGATCAGGAAAACACCACCAACCTTCTACAGGTAGCTTTAGCTGAACACTGTGCAGAGCTCACAAAAAAATAACTTGTATGTTTAGCGAAACACTGTGAGGAGGACGCACTACACTAACTTGTAGCTTTAGCTGAACACTGTGCAGAGGTCACACTAAACTAACTTGTAGCTTTAGCTAAAGACTGTGAGGAGGACGCACTACACTAACTTGTAACTTTAGCTTAACACTGTGCAGAGGTCGCACTACACTAACTTGTAGTTTTAGCTGAACACTGTGAGGAGGACGCACTACACTAACCTGTAGCTTTAGCTGAACACTGTGCAGAGGTCGCACTACACTAACTTGTAATTTTCGCTGAACACTCTGAGGAGGACGCACTACACCAACTTGTAGCTTTAGCTGAACACTGTTAGGAGGACACACTACACCAACTTGTAGCTTTAGCTGAACACTGTGAGGAGGACGCACTACCCTAACTTGTAGCTTTAGCTGAACACTGTGCAGAGGTCACACTAAACTAACTTGTAGCTTTAGCTGAACACTGTGAGGAGGACGCACTACACTAACTTGTAGCTTTAGCTGAACACTGTGCAGAGGTCTAACTACACTAACTTCTAGTTTTAGCTGAACACTGTGAGGAGGACGCAATACACTAACTTGTAGCTTTAGCTGAACACTGTGCAGAGCTTGCACTACACTAACTTGTAGCTTATTTAGCTGCCTGCGGTAGTGATAGGATCAGGAAACCACCACCAACCTTCTACAGGTAGCTTTAGGTGAACACTGTGCAGAGCTCGCACTACACTAACTTGTAGCTTATTTCGCTGCCTGCGGTAGTGATAGGATCAGGAAAACACAACCAACCTTCTACAGGTAACTTTAGGTGAACACTGTGCAGAGCTTGCCAAAAAATAACTTGTAGCTTATTTAGCTGCCTGCGGTAGTGATAGGATCAGGAAAACACCACCAACCTTCTACAGGTAGCTTTAGGTGAACACTGTGCAGAGCTCGCACTACACTAACTTGTAGCTTATTTAGCTGCCTGCGGTAGTGATAGGATCAGGAAAACACCACCAACCTTCTACAGGTAGCTTTAGGTGAACACTGTGCAAAGCTCACCAAAAAATAACTTGTAGCTTATTTAGCTGCCTGCGGTAGTGATAGGATCAGGAAAACACCACCAACCTTCTACAGGTAGCTTTAGGTGAACACTGTGCAGAGCTTGCCAAAAAATAACTTGTAGCTTATTTAGCTGCCTGCGTTAGTGATAGGATCAGGAAAACACCACCAATCTTCTACAGGTAGCTTTAGGTGAACACTGTGCAGAGCTCGCACTACACTAACTTGTAGCTTATTTAGCTGCCTGCGGTAGTGATAGGATCAGGAAAACACCACCAACCTTCTATAGGTAGCTTTAGGTGAACACTGTGCAAAGCTCACCAAAAAATATCTTGTAGCTTATTTAGCTGCTTGCAATAGTGATAGGATCAGAAAAACACCACCAACCTTCTACAGGTAGCTTTAGCTGAACACTGTGCAGAGCTCGCAAAAAAATAACTTGTATGTTTAGCGAAACACTGTGAGGAGGACGCACTACACTAACTTGTAGCTTTAGCTGAACACTGTGCAGAGGACACACTAAACTAACTTGTAGCTTTAGCTAAAGATTGTGAGGAGGACGCACTACACTAACTTGTAGCTTTAGCTGAACACTGTGCAGACATCGCACTACACTAACTTGTAGTTTTAGCTGAACACTGTGAGGAGGACGCACTATACTAACTTGTAGCTTTAGCTGAACACTGTGCAGAGTTCGCACTACACTAACTTGTAGTTTTCGCTGAACACTGTGAGGAGGACGCACTACACCAACCTGTAGCTTTAGCTGAACACTGTTAGGAGGACACACTACCCTAACTTGTAGCTTTAGCTGAACACTGTGCAGAGGTCACACTAAACTAACTTGTAGCTTTAGCTGAACACTGTGAGGAGGACTCACTACACTAACTTGTAGCTTTAGCTGAACACTGTGCAGAGGTCTCATAACACTAACTTGTAGTTTTAGCTGAACACTGTGAGGAGCACGCACTACACTAACTTGTAGCTTTAGCTGAACACTGTGCAGAGCTTGCACTACACTAACTTGTAGCTTATTTAGCTGCCTCCGGTAGTGATAGGATCAGGAAACCACCACCAACCTTCTACAGGTAGCTTTAGGTGAACACTGTGCAGATCTCACACCACACTAACTTGTAGCTTATTTCGCTGCCTGCGGTAGTGATAGGATCAGGAAAACACTACCAACCTTCTACAGGTAGCTTTAGGTGAACACTGTGCAGAGCTTGCCAAAAAATAACTTGTAGCTTATTTAGCTGCCTGCGGTAGTGATAGGATCAGGAAAACACCACCAACCTTCTACAGGTAGCTTTAGGTGAACACTGTGCAGAGCTCGCACTGCACTAACTTGTCGCTTATTTAGCTGCCTGCGGTAGTGATAGGATCAGGAAAACACCACCAACCTTCTACAGGTAGCTTTAGGTGAACACTGTGCAGAGCTCGCACTACACTAACTTATAGCTTATTTAGCTGCCTGCGGTAGTGATAGGTACAGGAAAACACCACCAACCTTCTACAGTTAGCTTTAGGTGAACATTGTGCAGAGCTCGCACTACACTAATCTTTAGCTTATTTACCTTCATGCGGTAGTGATAGGATCAGGAAAACACCACCAACCTTCTACAGGTAGCTTTAGGTGAACACTGTGCAGAGCTCGCACTACGCTAACTTGTAGCTTTTTTAGCTGCCTGCGGTAGTGATAGGATCAGGAAAACACCACCAACCTTCTACAGGTAGCTTTAGGTGAACACTGTGCAGAGCTCGCCAAAAAATAACTTGTAGCTTATTTAGCTGCCTGCGGTAGTGATAGGATCAGGAAAACACCACCAACCTACTACAGGTAGCTTTAGGTGAACACTGTGTAGAGCTCGCCAAAAAATAACTTGTAGCTTATTTAGCTGCCTGCGGTAGTGATAGGATCAGGAAAACACCACCAACCTTCTACAGGTAGCTTTAGGTGAACACTGTGCAGAGCTCGCACTACACCAACTTGTAGCTTATTTAGCTGCCTGCGGTAGTGATAGGATCAGGAAAACACCACCAACCTTCTACAGGTAGCTTTAGGTGAACACTGTGCAGAGCTCGCACTACACTAACTTGTAGCTTATTTAGCTGCCTGCGGTAGTGATAAGATCAGGAAAACACCACCAACCTTCTACAGGTAGCTTTAGGTGAACACTGTGCAGAGCTCGCCAAAAAATAACGTGTAGCTTATTTAGCTGCCTGCGGTAGTGATAGGATCAGGAAAACACCACCAACCTTCTACAGGTAGCTTTAGGTGAACACTGTGCAGAGCTCGCCAAAAAATAACTTGTAGCTTATTTAGCTGCCTGCGGTAGTGATAGGATCAGAAAAACACCACCAACGTTCTACAGGTAGCTTTAGGTGAACATTGTGCAGAGCTCGCACTACACTAACTTGTAGCTTATTTAGCTGCCTGCGGTAGTGATAGGATCAGGAAAACACCACCAACCTTCTACAGGTAGCTTTAGGTGAACACTGTGCAGAGCTCGCCAAAAAATAACTTGTAGCCTTTTTAGCTGCCTGCGGTAGTGATAGGACCAGGAAAACACCACCAACCTTGTACAGGTAGCTTTAGGTGAAAATTGTGCAGAGCTCGCACTACACTAACTTGTAGCTTATTTACCTGCCTGCAGTAGTGATAGGATCAGGAAAACACCACCAACCTTCTACAGGTAGCTTTAGGTGAACACTGTGCAGAGCTCGCACTGCACTAACTTGTAGCTTTTTTAGCTGCCTGCGGTAGTGATAAGATCAGGAAAACACCACCAACCTTCTACAGGTAGCTTTAGGTGAACACTGTGCAGAGCTCGCCAAAAAATAACTTGTAGCTTGTTTAGCTGCCTGCGGTAGTGATAGGATCAGGAAAACACCACCAACCTACTACAGGTAGCTTTAGGTGAACACTGAGTAGAGCTCACCAAAAAAAAACTTGTAGCCTATTTAGCTGCCTGCGGTAATGATAGGATCAGGAAAACACCACCAACCTTCTACAGTTAGCTTTAGGTGAACACTGTGCAGAGCTCGCACTACACCAACCTGTAGCTTATTTAGCTGCCTGTGGTAGTGATAGGATCAGGAAAACACAACCAACCTTCTACAGGTAGCCTTAGGTGAACACTGTGCAGAGCTTGCCAAAAAATAACTTGTAGCTTATTTAGCTGCCTGCGGTAATGATAGGATCAGGAAAACACCACCAACCTTCTACAGGTAGCTTTAGGTGAACACTGTGCAGAGCTCGCACTACACTAACTTGTAGCTTATTTAGCTGCCTGCGGTAGTGATAGGATCAGGAAAACACCACCAACCTTCTACAGGTAGCTTTAGGTGAACACTGCAGAGCTCGCCAAAAAATAACTTGTAGCTTATTTAGCTGCCTGCGGTAATGATAGGATCAGGAAAACACCACCAACCTTCTACAGGTAGTTTTAGCTGAACACTGTGCAGAGCTCGCAAAAAAATAACTTGTATTTTTAGCGAAACACTGTGAGGAGGACGCACTACACTAACTTGTAGCTTTAGCTGAACACTGTGCAGAGGTCACACTAAACTAACTTGTAGCTTTAGCTAAAGACTGTGAGGAGGACGCACTACACTAATTTGTAGCTTTAGCTGAACACTGTGCAGAGGTCGCACTACACTAACTTGTAGTTTTAGCTGAACACTGTGAGGAGGACGCACCACACTAACTTGTAGCTTTAGCTGAACACTGTGCAGAGGTCGCACTACACTAACTTGTAGCTTCAGCTGAACACTGTGCAGAGGTCACACTAAACTAACTTGTAGCTTTAGCTAAAGACTGTGAGGAGGACGCACTACACTAACTTGTAGCTTTAGCTGAACACTGTGCAGAGGTCGCACTACACTAACTTGTAGTTTTAGCTGAACACTGTGAGGAGGACGCACTACACTACTTGTAGCTTTAGCTGAACACTGTGCAGAGGTCGCACTACACTAACTTGTAGTTTTAGCTGAACACTGTGCAGAGGTCGCACTACACTAACTTGTAGTTTTAGCTGAACACTGTGAGGAGGACGCACTACACTACTTGTAGCTTTAGCTGAACACTGTGCAGAGCTTGCACTACACTAACTTGTAGCTTATTTAGCTGCCTGCGGTAGTGATAGGATCAGGAAACCACCACCAACCTTCTACAGGTAGCTTTAGGTGAACACTGTGCAGAGCTCTCACTACACTAACTTGTAGCTTATTTCGCATGCCTGCGGTAGTGATAGGATCAGGAAAACACCACCAACCTTCTACAGGTAGCTTTAGGTGAACATTGTGCAGAGCTCGCACTACACTAACTTGTAGCTTATTTAGCTGCCTGCGGTAGTGATAGGATCAGGAAAACACCACCAACCTTCTACAGGTAGCTTTAGGTGAACACTGTGCAGAGCTCACCAAAAAATAACTTGTAGCTTATTTAGCTGCCTGCGGTAGTGATAGGATCAGGAAAACACCACCAACCTTCTACAGGTAGCTTTAGCTGAACACTGTGCAGAGCTCGCAATAAAATAACTTGTATGTTTAGCGAAACACTGTGAGGAGGACGCACTACACTAACTTGTAGCTTCAGCTGAACACTGTGCAGAGGTCACACTAAACTAACTTGTAGCTTTAGCTAAAGACTGTGAGGAGGACGCACTACACTAACTTGTAGCTTTAGCTGAACACTGTGCAGAGGTCGCACTACACTAACTTGTAGTTTTAGCTGAACACTGTGAGGAGGACGCACTACACTACTTGTAGCTTTAGCTGAACACTGTGCAGAGGTCGCACTACACTAACTTGTAGTTTTCGCTGAACACTGTGAGGAGGACGCACTACACCAACTTGTAGCTTTAGCTGAACACTGTTAAGAGGACACACTACACCAACTTGTAGCTTTAGCTGAACACTGTGAGGAGGACACACTACCCTAACTTGTAGCTTTAGCTGAACACTGTGCAGAGGTCACACTAAACTAACTTGTAGCTTCAGCTGAACACTGTGAGGAGGACGCACTACACTAACTTGTAGCTTTAGCTGAACACTGTGCAGAGGTCTCACTACACTAACTTGTAGTTTTAGCTGAACACTGTGAGGAGGACGCACTACACTAACTTGTAGCTTTAGCCGAACACTGTTCAGAGGTCGCACTACACTAACTTGTAGCTTTAGCTGAACACTGTGAGGAGGACGCACTACCCTAACTTGTAGCTTTAGTTGAACACTGTGCACTACACTAACTTGTAGTTTTAGCTGAACACTGTGCAGAGGTCACACTAAACTAACTTGTAGCTTTAACTGAACACTGTGAGGAGAACGCACTACACTAACTGTAAATAGTCTAGCTGACTGACTGTGGTACTAATAGGATCAAAAGAACACAAGCAATTTTCTTCAGGTAGCTGTAAATACTGTAACAAGACAAGCCTGCCTGTCAGTAGGAAGATAGCAGGAACGGATCTAGCTAAACTGAATACAGTGTATATATATATATATATATATATATATATATATATATATATACAACACCTGGGATGCATATATATACACATTACACTGTAATGCCCCGTACACACGGTCGGATTTTCCAACGGAAAATGTGTGATAGGACCTTTTTGTCGGAAATTCCGACTGTGTGTAGGCTCCATCACACATTTTCCATCGGATTTTCCGACACACAAAGTTTGAGAGCAGGATATAAAATTTTCCGACAACAAAATCCGTTGTCGGAAATTCCGATCATGTGTACACAAATCCGACGGACAAAGTGCCACGCATGCTCAGAATAAATAAAGAGATGAAAGCTATTGGCCACTGCCCCGTTTATAGTCCCGAAGTACACTACCGTTCAAAAGTTTGGGGTCACCCAAACAATTTTGTGTTTTCCATGAAAAGTCACACTTATTCACCACCATACGTTGTGAAATGAATAGAAAATAGAGTCAAGACATTGACAAGGTTAGAAATAATGATTTGTATTTGAAATAACATTGTTTTTACATCAAACTTTGCTTTCATCAAAGAATCCTCCTTTTGCAGCAATTACAGCATTGCACACCTTTGGCATTCTAGCTGTTAATTTATTAAGGTAAGCTGGAGAAATTGCACCCCACGCTTCTAGAAGCAGCTCCCACAAGTTGGATTGGTTGGATGGGCACTTCTGGCGTACCATACGGTCAAGCTGCTCCCACAACAGCTCAATGGGGTTCAGATCTGGTGACTGTGCTGGCCACTCCATTACCGATAGAATACCAGCTGCCTGCTTCTGCTGTAAATAGTTCTTGCACAATTTGGAGGTGTGTTTAGGGTCATTGTCCTGTTGTAGGATGAAATTGGCTCCAATCAAGCGCTGTCCACTGGGTATGGCATGGCGTTGCAAAATGGAGTGATAGCCTTCCTTATTCAGAATCCCTTTTACCCTGTACAAAGCTCCCACCTTACCAGCACCAAAGCAACCCCAGACCATCACATTACCTCCACCATGCTTAACAGATGGCGTCAGGCATTCTTCCAGCATCTTTTCATTTGTTCTGCGTCTCACTAACGTTCTTCTTTGTGATCCAAACACCTCAAACTTGGATTCATCCGTCCACAACACTTTTTTCCAGTCTTCCTCTGTCCAATGTCTGTGTTCTTTTGCCCATCTTAATCTTTTTCTTTTATTGGCCAGTCTCAGATATGGCTTTTTCTTTGCCACTCTGCCCTGAAGCCCAAAATCCCGCAGCCGCCTCTTCACTGTAGATGTTGACACTGGTGTTTTGCGGGTACTATTTAATGAAGATGCCAGTTGGGGACCTGTGAGGCGTCTGTTTCTCAAACTAGAGACTCTAATGTGCTTATCTTCTTGCTTAGTTGTGCAACGCGGCCTCCCACTTCTTTTTCTACTCTGGTTAGAGCCTGTTTGTGCTGTCCTCTGAAGGGAGTAGTACACACCGTTGTAGGAAATCTTCAATTTCTTTGCAATTTCTCGCATGGAATAGCCTTCATTTCTAAGAACAAGAATAGACTGTCGAGTTTCAGATGAAAGTTCTCTTTTTCTGGCCATTTTGAGCGTTTAATTGACCCCACAAATGTGATGCTCCAGAAACTCAATCTGCTCACAGGAAGGTCAGTTTTGTAGCTTCTGGAAGGAGCTAGACTGTTTTTAGATGTGTGAACATGATTGCACAAGGGTTTGCTAATCATCAATTAGCCTTCTGAGCCAATGAGCAAACACATTGTACCATTAGAACACTGGAGTGATAGTTGCTGGAAATGGGCCTCTATACACCTATCTAGATATTGCACCAAAAACTAGACATTTGCAGTTAGAATAGTCATTTACCACATTAGCAATGTATAGAGTATATTTGTTTAAAGTTAGGACTAGTTTAAAGTTAGCTTCATTTAAAAGTACAGTGCTTTTCCTTCAAAAATAAGGACATTTCAATGTGACCCCAAACTTTTGAACGGTAGTGTACGTGTTTTACGTCACCACGCTCAGAACGATCGGATTTTCCGACAACTTTGTGTGACCGTGTGTATGCAAGACAAGTTTGAGCCAACATCCGTCGGAAAAAATCCTAGGATTTTGTTGTCGGAATGTCCGAACAAAGTCCGACCGTGTGTACGGGACATAAGTGCAGCTAACTCACTGACTGTCCTGCCTAATCTAGCTAACTCAAATGAAATGACACAGTCTCTCTCTCTCTCTAAGCATGCCGGAACACACTACACAGGGCCGCCGTGCAGGCACAGCTGATCCGCACTTCCTCCCTCTCGTGTCTGAAGCATCAGGCTAGAAGCGTCCTCACGTGATAACGGTTGCCGTGGTATCGTGCTCTGACTAGTTTCGTCAGGAAGACCAGGAAGACGAGAGGGAGGAAGTGCGGATTAGCTGTGCCTGGTTGACACGCAGTGCGCTCCAAGCTTGTAGTTGTATACTAGTGGAATGAAGGACTGATCAGCTGTGAGTGTGTATCATCCATCCAGTCTGCAACCAGTACCCTTGTGCTTTGAGAGAAGCAGTTTGAGTTATCCACTATTACCAACCAACTGAACGCTAGAAGGCTATCCTTTGTAAGGAACTGCGCAGACTCATTTTTACAGTGTATTTACTTTATTAGTTTTTTTTCTCTTATCTGTGACTTACAATAAATTATCAAAACGGTACTGGACTAGTCGGCGTCTCTTTTTTACATGTGGACATTGTTGCTGTTATCTGATCATCAACCATGGAGGACTTCGGGAGTAACCAGAGAGAGGATTTGATCCAAGGCTTGTTAACCTCTTGGCTCCGGTGAGTTTGAACCCCTACGGGGTGTGTGCAGCACAAGGTGTCCCAATAGATGGTGAAAGGTGCACTCATCAGATCTACTATTCATATAAGGGAATCCAGACCGAGCTCCAACCGCTGTGTCTTTGTTGGAATTTTCCTGCCTGCATGTGTTTTGCTTGCATTTACAAAGACTTTGTTTTATCAGTCAGCATTGAGGACTGAAAATAGCGCTGCTTTGATGGGTTAATTGCTGTTTCATATAGTACATTCATTCATCCATATTTATATATTTTTTTGTATTAAGTGGCTGCTGAGAGATATCTCACTCAGAATATGGTGACATCAGGTTAAATCACTGCGGTTTATTACCATTATTATCTTCCATCTTCATATACCGAATATCCTTTAGCGCTGAGATAGTAGGATTGGAGTAGGGCTTATCGTCTCCTTTTTGTTAGTATTTAGAATTGATTTATTAAAAATAGATTAAAAACAATAGCTTCCCATCAAAGATGTGGAAAAGCTCAAGAATAATACTACAATAGCTGATCAATTTGATAAGTAGGAGAAGCCGGTTCACTTCATATGTACATCATATACCAGGCTCTACATAATACACTGGGCTCTGTACATCATATACCAGGCTCTACATTATATACAGGGCTCTGTACATCATATACCAGGCTCTACATTATACACCGGGCTCTGCACATCATATACCAGGCTGTACATTATACACCGGGCTCTGTACATCATATACCAGGCTGTACATTATACACAGGGCTCTGTACATCATATACCAGGCTCTACATTATACACCGGGCTCTGCACATCATATACCAGGCTGTACATTATACACCGGGATCTGTACATCATATACCAGGCTGTACATTATACACCGGGCTTTGTACATCATATACCAGGCTGTACATTATACACTGGGCTCTGTACATTATATACCAGGCTCTACATTATACACAGGGCTCTGTACTTCATATATCAGGCTCTACATTATACACAGGGCTCTGTACATCATATACCAGGCTCTACATTATACACCAGGCTCTGTACATCATATACCAGGCTGTACATTATACACTGGGCTCTGTACATCATATACCAGGCTGTACATTATACACAGGGCTCTGTACATCATATACCAGGCTCTACATTATACACCGGGCTCTGTACATCATATACCAGGCTCTACATTATACACAAGGCTCTGCACATCATATACCAGGCTCTACATTATACACAGACAGGGCTCTGTACATTATATACTAGGCTCTACATTATACACCGGGCTCTGTACATCATATAACAGGCTGTACATTATACACTGGGCTCTGTACATCATATACCCAGCTGTACATTATACACAGGGCTCTGTACATCATATACCAGGCTCTACATTATACACCGGGCTCTGTACATCATATACCAGGCTCTACATTATACACCGGGCTCTGCACATCATATACAGACAGGGCTCTGTACATGATATACCAGGCTCTACATTATACACTGGGCTCTGTACATCATATACCAGGCTGTACATTATACACATGGCTATGTACATCATATACCAGGCTGTACATTATACACAGGGCTCTGTACATCATATACCAGGCTCTACATTATACACCGGGCTCTGTACATCATATATCAGGCTCTACATTATACACCGGGCTCTGCACATCATATACCAGGCTCTACATTGTACACAGACAGGGCTCTGTACATTATATACCAGGCTCTTCATTATACACCGGGCTCTGTACATCATATACCAGGCTGTACATTATACACTGGGCTCTGTACATCATATACCAGGCTCTACATTATACACAGGGCTCTGTACATCATATACCAGGATGTACATTATACACCGGCTCTGTACATCATATACCAGAACACTGTGAACACTGTGCAGAGCTCGCCAAAAAATAATTTGTAGCTTATTTAGCTGCCTGCGGTAGTGATAGGATCAGGAAAACACCACCAACCTTCTACAGGTAGCTTTAGGTGAACACTGTGCAGAGCTTGCCAAAAAATAACTTGTAGCTTATTTAGCTGCCTGCGGTAATGATAGGATCAGGAAAACACCACCAACCTTCTACAGGTAGCTTTAGGTGAACACTGTGCAGAGCTCGCACTACACTAACTTGTAGCTTATTTAGCTGCCTGCGGTAGTGATAGGATCAGGAAAACACCACCAACCTTCTACAGGTAGCTTTAGGTGAACACTGCAGAGCTCGCCAAAAAATAACTTGTAGCTTATTTAGCTGCCTGCGGTAGTAATAGGATCAGGAAAACACCACCAACCTTCTACAGGTAGCTTTAGGTGAACACTGTGCAGAGCTCGCCAAAAAATAACTTGTAGCTTATTTAGCTGCCTGCGGTAGTGATAGGATCAGGAAAACACCACCAACCTTCTACAGGTAGCTTTAGCTGAACACTGTGCAGAGCTCGCAAAAAAATAACTTGTATGTTTAGTGAAACACTGTGAGGAGGACACACTACACTAACTTGTAGCTTTAACTGAACACTGTGCAGAGGTCACACTAAACTAATTTGTAGCTTTAGCTAAAGACTGTGAGGAGGACGCACTACACTAACTTGTAGCTTTAGCTGAACACTGTGCAGAGGTCGCACTACACTAACTTGTACTTTTAGCTGAACACTGTGAGGAGGACGCACTACACTAACTTGTAGCTTTAGCTGAAAACTGTGCAGAGGTTGCACTACACTAACTTGTAGTTTTAGCTGAACACTGTGAGGAGGACGCACTACACTAACTTGTAGCTTTAGCTGAACACTGTGCAGAGGTCGCACTACACTAACTCGTAGTTTTCGCTGAACACTGTGAGGAGGACGCACTACACCAACTTGTAGCTTTAGCTGAACACTGTGAGGAGGACGCACTACCCTAACTTGTAGCTTTAGCTGAACACTGTGCAGAGGTCACACTAAACTAAATTGTAGCTTTAGCTGAACACTGTGAGGAGGACGCACTACACTAACTTGTAGCTTTAGCTGAACACTGTGCACTACACTAACTTGTAGTTTTAGCTGAACACTGTGCAGAGGTCACACTAAACTAACTTGTAGCTTTAACTGAACACTGTGAGGAGAACGCACTACACTAACTCTAAATAGTCTAGCTGCCTGACTGTGATACTAATAGGATCAAAAGAACACAAGCAATTTTCTTCAGGTAGCTGTAAATACTGTAACAAGACAAGCCTGCCTGTCAGTAGGAAGATAACAGGAACGGATCTAGCTAAACTAAATACAGTGTATATATATATATATATATATATATATATATATATATATACAACACCTGGGATGCATATATATACACATTACACTGTAAGTGCAGCTAACTCACTGACTGTCCTGCCTAATCTAGCTAACTCAAATGAAATGACTGTCTCTCTCTCTCTCTAAGCACGCCGGAACACACCATACAGGGCAGCCGTGCAGGCGGCCTTATATAGTGTATTGTGTTCTAAACCCCCTGAGCCATAATTGGCCAAAGCCACCATGGCTTTGGCCAATTACAGCTCTCTCTACCGACGGCGCTGTGATTGGCCAAGCATGTGGGTCATAGTGCATGCTTGGCCAATCATCAGCCAGCAATGCACTGCGAAGCCGCAGTGAATTATGGGCTGTGATGCGCCACACTAATTTGGCACGAACATGGGTTCGACTCGAACACAAAGCTCATCCCTAGTCCTCTAGTATTGGATATAAGGGTGTGTGATATAGCAAAAGTGTGCTAATCAGGTATCAAAACTATTATACCAAATAGAAACACATAGGTGTAAAGTGATCAGAAAAAACTATCATAAGCATAAATATGCACATAGTGATGTATGCATAACATGAATGGTCTGGTCTGATAAACATAAATGGTTCCCAGAGTTACCATCAGTAGTTCATCCAGAAAAAAATTATACCAAAAAGGTATGGATGTCTGTCAAGACAATCAAAACAGTGGTAAAAACCTAAAAAAACATACATATATAGTGAAAGTGTTGCATAGGTGAAGCTTCAAAGTGACCAAAAATATATATATATATATTTATCTATATATATAGATAAATATATATATTTATATATAAAAAAGGTACCAAAAAATTATAAAGGTACCGGAAAATATTAAAAATAACCAAAAATAGATCCCAAACAAATGTGTGTAAAAAATATATATAGTCCCACACAGGATGTGTGTAAGAAATAGTTACTTAGAATCCAAGTCCCAAAAATAGTGTATATATAACATGAGTATAACTCCAGAATAGCCAAATGTTCAACTCGTTCAGATGACTCTGGTTCTCAGAAAATCAAGTGACTCGTTGTGCTCCCCCTATTGGGTCCCCACTCACCAAATGCTGTTACCCTTGCAGGGGTGATAGGCATATGTGGGTAACCGTGGATGGACTTCCTCCTCAGCTCTCCCAGTGACCTGTCCGTGGTCTATCGGACTCCTGCAGCTGTCTCCACAAGGTCGGGGCATCCACACCAGTCAGCACCTCGCCAAGAACTCACTCCACAGCTTCTCAAGGCTGGGTCCTCATATGAAGGGAAAGAAGGGCTCCCATAGTGTAGTATTTAGAATTTAAATATGGATGAATGAATGTACTATATGAAACAGCAATTAACCCATCAAAGCAGCGCTATTTTCAGTCCTCAATGCTGACTGATAAAACAAATTCTTTGTAAATGCAAGCAAAACGCATGCAGGCAGGAAAATTCCAACAAAGACACAGCGGTTGGAGCTCGGTTTGGATTCCCTTATATGAATAGTAGATCTGATGAGTGCACCTTTCACCATCTATTGGGACACCTTGTGCTGCACACACCCCGTAGGGGTTCAAACTCACCGGAGCCAAGAGGTTAACAAGCCTTGGATCAAATCCTCTCTCTGGTTACTCCCGAAGTCCTCCAGGGTTGATGATCAGATAACAGCAACAATGTCCACATGTAAAAAAGAGACCCCGAATAGTCCAGTACCATTTTGATAATTTGTTGTAAGTCACAGATAAGAGAAAAAAAAAATAATAAAGTAAATACACTGTAAAAATTAGTGGGCGCAGTTCCTTACAAAGGATAGCCTTCTATCTTTCAGTTGCTTCTCTCAAAGCACAAGGGTACTGGTTGCAGACTGGATGGATGATACACACTCAGAGCTGATCAGTAGAACTAGTATAGAACTACAAGCTTGGAGCACACTGCGTATCAACCAGGCACGGCTGATCCTCACTTCCTCCCTCTCGTGTCTGAAGCTTCAGGCTAGAAGCACACTGCGTCCTCACGTGATAACGGTTGCCGTGGTATCGTGCTCTGACTAGTTTCGTCAGGAAGACCAGGAAGACGAGAGGGAGGAAGTGCGGATCAGCTGTGCCTGGTTGACACGCAGTGCGCTCCAAGCTTGTAGTTGTATACTAGTGGAATGAAGGACTGATCAGCTGCGAGTGTGTATCATCCATCCAGTCTGCAACCAGTACCCTTGTGCTTTGAGAGAAGCAGTTTGAGTTATCCACTATTACCAACCAACTGAAAGCTAGAAGGCTATCCTTTGTAAGGAACTGCGCTCACTCATTTTTACAGTGTATTTACTTTATTCGTTTTTTTTTCTCTTATCTGTGACTTACAATAAATTATCAAAGCGGTACTGGACTATTCGGGGTCTCTTTTTTACATGTGGACATTGTTGCTGTTATCTGATCATCAACCCTGGAGGATTTCGGGAGTAACCAGAGAGAGGATTTGATCCAAGGCTTGTTAACCTCTTGGCTCCGGTGAGTTTGAACCCCTACGGGGTGTGTGCAGCACAAGGTGTCCCAATAGATGGCGAAAGGTGCACTCATCAGATCTACTATTCATATAAGGGAATCCAGACCGAGCTCCAACCACTGTGTCTTTGTTGGAATTTTCCTGCCTGCATGTGTTTTGCTTGCATTTACAAAGACTTTGTTTTATCAGTCAGCATTGAGGACTGAAAATAGCGCTGCTTTGATGGGTTAATTGCTGTTTCATATAGTACATTCATTCATCCATATTTATATATTTTTTTGTATTAAGTGGCTGCTGAGAGATATCTCACTCAGAATATGGTGACATCAGGTTAAATCACTGCAGTTTATTACCATTATTATCTTTCATCTTCATATACCGAATATCCTTTAGCGCTGGGATAGGAGGATTGGAGTAGGGCTTATTGTCTCCTTTTTGTTAGTATTTAGAATTGATTTATTAAAAATAGATTAAAAACAATAGCTTCCCATCAAAGATGTGGAAAAGCTCAAGAATAATACTACAATAGCTGATCAATTTGATAAGTAGGAGAAGCCGGTTCGCTTCATATGTACATCATATACCAGGCTCTACATCATACACTGGGCTCTGTACATCATATACCAGGCTCTACATTATATACAGGGCTCTGTACATCATATACCATGCTCTACATTATACACCGGGCTCTGCACATCATATACCAGGCTGTACATTATACACCGGGCTCTGTACATCATATACCAGGCTGTACATTATACACTGGGCTCTGTACATTATATACCAGGCTCTACATTATACACAGGGCTCTGTACATCATATATCAGGCTCTACATTATACACAGGGGTCTGTACATCATATACCAGGCTCTACATTATACACCGGGCTCTGTACATCATATACCAGCCCGTACATTATACACTGGGCTCTGTACATCATATACCAAGCTGTACATTATACACAGGGCTCTGTACATCATATACCAGGCTCTACATTATACACAGATAGGACTCTGTACATTATATACTAGGCTCTACATTATACACCGGGCTCTGTACATCATATACCAGGCTGTACATTATACAATGGGCTCTGTACATCATATTCCCGGCTGTACATTATACACAGGGCTCTGTACATCATATACTAGGCTGTACATTATACACCGGGCTCTGTACATCATATACCAGGCTCTACATTATACACCGGGCTCTGCACATCATATACCAGGCTCTACATTATACACAGACAGGGCTCTGTACATGATATACCAGGCTCTATATTATACACCGGGCTCTGTACATCATATACCAGGCTGTACATTATACACATGGCTCTGTACATCATATACCAGGCTGTACATTATACACAGGGCTCTGTACATCATATACCAGGGTCTACATTATACACTGGGCTCTGTACATCATATATCAGGCTCTACATTATACACCGGGCTCTGCACATCATATACCAGGCTCTACATTGTACACAGACAGGGCTCTGTACATCATATACCAGGCTCTACATTATACACTGGGCTCTGTACATCATATACCAGGCTGTACATTATACACTGGGCTCTGTACATCATATACCAGGCTCTACATTATACACAGGGCTCTGTACATCATATACCAGGATGTACATTATACACCGGCTCTGTACATCATATACCAGGCTCTACAGTATACACCGGGCTCTGTACATCATATACCAGGCTCTACATTTTACACCGGGCTCTGTATATCATATACCAGGCTCTACATTATACACCGGGCTCTGTACATCATATACCAGGCTGTACATTATACACTAGGCTCTGTTCATCATATACCAGGCTCTACATTATACACCGGGCTCTGCACATCATATACCAGGCTCTACATTATACACCAGGCTCTGCACATCATATACCAGGCTCTACATTATACACAGACAGGGCTCTGTACATCATATACCAGGCTGTATGTTATACACCGGGCTTTGTACATCATATACCAGGCTGTACATTATACACAGGGCTCTGTACATCATATACCAGGCTCTACATTATACACCGGGCTCTGCACATCATATACCAGGCTCTACATTATGCATAGACAGGGCTCTGCACATCATATACCAGGCTCTATATTATACACTGGGCTCTGTACATCATATGCCAGGCTCTACATTATACACAGGGATCTGTACATCATGTACCAGGCTGTACATTACACACTGGGCTCTGTACATCATATACCAGGCTCTTTATTATACACAGGGCTATGTAAATCATATATAGATTTGTAGGATGAAAATATCAGTCCAGCTTTTTGCATCTGAAGTTCGTCCTTTTACATCAGAAGCCCCTTCCATCAGAATACCTCTTTGACATCAGAAGCTCCCCATGACATAAGAGTCCCTCCTTTCACACCAGACACCCCTATCACATCAGGATCCCCCTTTCACATTATAAGTCCCCTCATCACATCCAAGAGCCACCCCTCCCCCTATATGTCAGAAGCCCCCATCATACCAGAGTTGCTGCAGACCGGGTAAAATCTTGTAGTGGGTCAGATGTGGTTCTTATGCCATAGTTTGGAGACCCCTCGTCTATACTGCCTTTCAAGTGTGCAATCTAAAGGGAAATGCCCCAAAATAACAACTGATAGCTATTTTTTTCCAAGATAAACTGAAAATTTCTGGCTGTGTTTTTTGAATAAACATGCTTCCAGAACAGCTGGAAAAATGTGGTGATCAGATTGAACCTACATAATGTACACTGTACACTTCTCCTCTGAAGTCTATTGCCACAGTATAAAAGCCAGCCAGGAAGTCAGTACAGGGATGGGGGAAACCCCTTATAATGGGCAGAGCAGCCAGCAGGTGTACAGACTTGGGAACCCCTCATTATGGGCACAGCGGGTGTACAGACCCAGGAACTCAGCACAGGGATGGTGGGAAACTGCCATTCCGCTCCTTGACAGTGAGGTGTGAGGTTGCTGGTTCCTTTGCTCCTGTGCTTCCAGAGACCGGGGGCTAAAGTTGCTCCTCTGCCCCAGGAGTGATGCTGGATCCTGGGGAGGACCCTGGTGGAGGCCCCCTGGATAGGCCTCAGCCTGTGGAAGACACTGGGCCTGGCCCAAGGAAAAATGAGTCCCTGTCTGCCTTTAGACGGAGGGTTATTGAAACACTGAAGCGGATTGAGAAGGAAGAGGAGAAATTGGTAGCTTTGAAAAATGAATTTAAAAAGAAAAAACAGATTTGTGCCAAAGTGTTCAGCAAGAAAAGACCGGCTCTGAGGCCTGAGTTGAAAGACCTGGAACAAGCTCTGCGGAAACAGAAAGAACTGGTGAGTTCTCTGGAGGAGAATAGTGGAGCATTTAAAGAAAAATATAAGAATGAAGAAAGATTCAGCCAAATGAGAAGAGGAGCCGCTTCCTGCATGGAGGGTGAGGAGACCAGTGAGGAGATGCAGGTACAGACAGCAGAGAGTGAAAAAGTGGGCCCGGAGGATGAGCCTAGCTCTTCAACACCTCAGACATCTGCTGAGCCCTCAATGGTGGAGGCCTCTGTCCCCCTCCCTCCCCAGCAATGTGGAACATCTGAGCAGGAGGTTGAAGGTTCTGGCATGCTGGATTATATCAATAAACTTGAATCACCTCCGAATGTGGCTTCCCAGGATGATGAGGAGGAGATGGACACTGTTCCTAGCCCTGTGGAAGAAAGACCTGCGGAGAGAGCAGGTGCAGGTACAGTGTGTGTGCAGGACGGTGTGAACTTTAATGACAATGTGTTTGCTGAGGGTTGTAGTGCTGCAGGCAGTCAGCCCAGACCCATAGACAATACACAGCATGCAATAACATCTGTTAATAACTGTCAGCTTCAGTCTGCAGAGAGGTCCATGGACAATACAGAGACTTTGCCTGGACCAGGCACAGCGGCTGTTCCTGTGAATGGTGGAGGAAATGCTGGGTGCAGTAGTGCTACAACTTTCCAGGAGTCAGCAGCAGCCATGACTGTGATTGATCCCAGAAAAGAAACTGTGTGTTCACAGCAGGGGGAGGGGGAGGGTCCTGCTTCTGCTAATCAGAAGACTGCTATCCCAGCTGATTCAGACTCTCTGCCAGCAGGTTTGAATGTGTCTAAGGACAAGACTGCAAATGCTGCTGGTGTAAAAAAAAACTTATGCTGGTGTTGCTGCTACAGGATCTGGGAAGGGGCAGCAAGCAGGGAAGGAGCATGAAAATGGTTTATCTTCCTCCCTATTTAAAAGGAGGAATGTTGTCCAGTTAAAATGGGAAGGCGGTGGAATCCCCCAACATAGGGGGGCAGTGGGGGATAAGATTCTGCAGATGGGGTTTACACCCACAGATATCTTCGCCCTGATCAGTCCGGCAGGTTCCTATGAGTATGATTTGTCCTTTATCCGTCCGGAGTCTTTGGACATATTTTGGGAGAAGTATGAACACGTGTGTAGGGGCCTGCCGGACTGGAAAGGGCTCATCCCCAGGCTTGTTTCATGCCAACCCCTCATTAAAATGGTGACAATTCTTGTCCGTAATGAATCCATACCGCAAGGGGGTTTAACTGTTTGGTTGAGGAGGTATGGAGACGTCCTGAGCCCCCTAAAAAACATTCTGGACAATCGGGGAATATGGACGGGGGGATGGTCTGTGCAGCTAAAATTAAAGGTCGTTGACAATGTCGTCCAGCATCTGCCATCCTCAGCTTTCCTGGGGAGGGACAGGCTGACCATCTTCTATCCAGGCCAGCCAAAGCTCTGCAATAAGTGTGGGGATAAAGGGCATCTTGTATCCTCCTGTCCAGTGATGAAGTGCTCTCTGTGTCAGGGTATAGGACATTTGGTGAAGGACTGCAATATCATCAGGTGCAATGCGGTGGGACATCCTTACAGTCAGTGTCCTGAGGCAATGCACAACAAGCCTGAGCTCATGAGAGAGTTCTTCCGCCTGGACATGGAGGATGCTCAGAGCTCAGCTGCTGGGGTGCCTGTGAGTCCATCTGAGTCTGTGCCAATACCCAATGTGTCTCCCCAGTCTGTGGTGCCCCAGTCTGTGCCAATACTTAATGTGTCTGTGTCTCCCCAGTCTGTGCGCTTACCTAGTGTGCCCGTGTCTTCTGTAGGTAAGGTATCAGTTGCCAAAAATGTGTCCAATCCTTCTGTGTCTGTGTCTTCTAAAATTGCACAGGCAGCAAGAGGTGCTGAGGCAGGTGCGTCAAGTGTGGTGCCAATCCCCCTCCCCCGACACTGCAAGGTTTCTATTGAGGATCGTGGGGTGCAGAGGAGTGGGGAAAATGGTGGAGAGGCTGGCCTGGTGGTAGATAAGGGAAGGTTGAGTGGGGGTGAGGGGGGTGAAGGGGAGGATAGGTGTAGGGAGGCTGTTGAGTCTGGTTTGTCTAAGGATGATATGGAGTGGTTGGAGGATAGGAGGAGGAGGGGCAAAAGAAGGAAAAAAAAGGGGTTCAGTTACCTTAAATTCTAAAGTTTTGCCTTTGGAAAATAAGTTTAAGGTCCTGTCTGATGATGATGAGTGGGACTCGTTCAGTTCAGCATCCTCTATGGATGATGAGTGCCAGGGTGCAACGAAGCGCGCTGGTTCTCCAGGAAGAGGGAGTAGTCAGGCTAAGAAACGGCTGCCTCAACTACACTAATGGCAGTTCCCACTTCGTTAAAAGTGGCAACCATTAATGTTGCCAGCTTAAGATCAGTAAGTGCTCATCATATGGCCTTATTTTTGCTCAGCGAGTTTGATGCTGACATTTTGTTTTTGCAAGAGACCCATCTGAGTAATCTGGCCGATATACATCTGGCAAAGAAGGAGTGGAGACGTGGTTCCTCATTTTGGTCTCTTGCGGCCGAGCCTTACAGCGGGGTTGCAGTCCTTTTTTCTGGTATGGTAACGTGGTAATTGAGGTAGAGATAGGGAGATGCATGGTCTTAGACGTCTCTGTGAAGGGGCAGGACTTGCGCCTGATTAACATCTATGGTCCCCAGACGAAGTGGGATAGGAAATGCCACTTTACAAAAATTAAGCCTTTTCTTTTTACGGCCCAGCAGGTTATCTTTGGAGGTGATTTCAACACCATTACTAGGTCTAAAGATAGGAGAGGTTTCAGAGATAAGCTGGGCTATTACACCCTTTTTCTTAATGCGATAGTTAGGGAAGCAGGTCTGGTAGATGCGCACATTAAGCGCTGCCCAGACAGCACAGGGTTCACTTTTCAGCGAGGTAATAGTCAGAGTAGGATAGATAGGTTTTTAAAGGGAGACTCCGCTTTTTCGGCACCTGTGTGTCGGGCAGTAGAGTTTTCTGATCACTGTATTCTATCTGTGACTCTGAATGCCCCAGACATGCCACCTAGGGGGAGGGGTATCTGGAGATTGAATTCGGCCCTCCTGGAAGACAAGAGAGTAAGACAATCCTTTGAGGATTTTTTTCAAGCACAGGTAACGATCCTAGACTTTTGCAACAGGAAGTCAGAATGGTGGGAGCTTGTTAAACAGCGGACTATTGGGCTTTTCAAGGCCATAGGAAGAAAGAAGCAGCAAGATAAGTATATCACCTACCAGCGTTTGCGGAGGAAACTTGAACGCCTTGTTTCGAATGGAGGAGATTCTGGGGCGATCTCTGAGGTGAAGTTCCTTCTTAGGAGACATCAATATGACCAGCATGCCTCTTTGGTTCAGGAGAGGGATTACGGGAAATACCATTTGCCTGACCCTTACCAGAACTGTAAACAGAGCGTAGCAGTTAATACGGTCAATGGCCTGAGGGACAGTACGGGCTCGAAGTCTAGGTCAGGGATCCTGGAGGTTGTCAGGTCATACTATGCCGATCTCCTGGGAGGAAGGAACCTTGATCGAACAAGGATGTTGGGTTTTTTGCACTCTACACCAGGACTGGAAAGTAATGTTCTTTTGATGAATTTGATAGATGAAATCACTACAGATGAGGTAATCCAGGCTATTGATAAACTAGCCATCAAGAAAACGCCAGGGCCAGATGGTTTGACAGCCAAATTTTATAAGTGTTTTAAGATGATCCTGGCTCCCTACCTTGCGGAGATTTTTAATGGCTGTTTAAATGAGGGTTCTCTCCCTCCCTCCATGAGGCAATCTGCAGTGATCCTTCTGTCAAAGGTTAAAGATCCTTCGATGATTGGGAATTGGCGCCCCATTAGCCTTCCCAATGTCGATAGAAAGATACTGGCAAAGATTTTCTTCTGGCGATTATCACCAGTTGCGGGCAGTTTGTTATCCTGCCACCAGCACTGTTCGGTCCAAGGTAGAAGCACTTTCTCAGCGGTGTTAGCTGTCCGTTGTAGGGCTGCTGGTTGGGGTACATTTTTGCTGACATTGGATCAGGCTAAGGCCCTTGATTGGGTTAATCGTGAGTACTTGTGGCTCCTTCTTGACAAATATGGCCTGGAGGGGGGTTTCATTGATTGGCTCAAGATTTTGTACAAAGGGGCTGAAAGCTTTCCTCTGGTTAATGGTTGGGTCGGGCAGCCCTTTGTGGTTGGCTCGGGTGTGCGTCAGGGGTGTCCATTGAGTCCTCTGCTATATGTGTTTGCAATCGACCCCTTCATTAGAAGGCTAGAGAGTGGACCGTTGTGTGGGGTACCTTTGGGCATCACCGGTGAGCCTCCTTTGAAGGTTGTGGCCTATGCTGATGATGTTTCTGTTTTTATCTCTGGGACTGGGGAGACGCAGGAGGTGGTCTCAGTGATAGGGCAGTATGCAGAGGCGTCAGGTCCAAAGGTCAACCAGGACAAGTGTGAAGCTTTCTGGATGGGCGTGGAAGGTGAGAGCTTTGTTCTTCCCGGAGCCCCAACAAAAAATTCGAGTTCTAGGCATTGAATTTGGCCCAGGTGACTATGGTCATGCAAATTGGGTGAACAGGCTGGAGAATGCAGATGCCAAGGTGGCAAGCTGGAAAGGTTGGCAGCTTTCCTTGAGGGAAAAGGTTGATCTGATCAGGTCTTACCTGATTCCGATTTTCCTATATGTCAGTTTTGTTTGCATTTTGCCAGTTTTTCTCTATACCAGTGTCTATAGTTGTTTCTTCCAGCTGTTATGGGGGAACAGAATAAACCTTGTTAAAAGGAATGTGACTTACCTTCCTAGGCGGGAGGGTGGTCTAGGGATGATCAACCCTGTAGTCTTTTTCTCTCTGATGTTTGTGAAGTATAATCTTGGTAACATGTTGGCAGAGAGACCACCTGGATGGGTTGGTATTTTCCAGTCCTGGTTTAGGCCCTTTCTGCGAGACTGGGAAAATGGTGGGCCAGTGAAAAGCCTGAGGGTCAAGCATGATAAGATCCCGGCTTATGTTGCCCCATGTTTGAAAATGCTTCGGCAGTGGCAAGTAACAGCAGGAGAAGTCAGATCTCTTCCAAGGAAACTTTTTGAGAAGCGGATCATGAGCTCTGCTTTTTGCGAGCCACTGGCCTTGAGGGATTGCCTAAGCCTGGTTTTGGGGGTGGGTTTGCGATTGATTAATTTGGAGAGAATCCCAATGAAGTTTAGGGATCAGGCTTGGCTTGCCTTTCATGGAAAGCTATATGTGAAGGGCAACTTAAAGTTTCTTTCCATGAGTGATCGGGGCTGCCCGAGAGTGGAGTGTGGAGGAGTGGTGGAGTCCATGGATCACTTTCTACTTCAATGCCCTTTTAATATAGAGGTGTGCAAGAGGGTGGGGAGGGCTCTGAGTATACCCTTCCTCCCTCATATGAGTTATGCAGAATGGGTGTATGGGGCATTCCAGAGTCGTCGGGATTATGATTTGGAAACACTTTTTTTAGTTAGTCTAGTAGTCCGTTATTTCACGTGGAGTGCACCGTGTCAGGTATCCTTACGGAGTAAAATCCTCCCTGTCGAAGTGGTGGTGCAGGACGTTCTGGGTGAGGTTGGGAAGATTCAGGGTTTTGAGAAAGGCAGGTGGCAGCAGGAGGCCTGGATAAGGGCGTGGAGGAATATCAGGACTCTGTAGCTGCTGCCTGTTGATCTCGGGGTGTGCGGGTTTTCTTTGTATTCTTGTTTCACTCCCCTAGATTTTCAAGATCAAATATATTTTTGATAAAAGGCTACATGCATGGTGACGGTGATGTTCCTTAGTCTGGCTCTCCCGTAGGGTTGCGTTGTGCGCAATTTGGTTTGCACCATTTATTATGTTCTTGTTTTGTATAATCATATTGAATTATTTTGTAAATATGTTTTATTCATTTATTATGGTTTTATTGTATATAAGTTGTTGTTTGTAAGATTTTTCAATAAACAAAAATTAACCCCTTATAATGGGCACAGCAGACAGTAGGTGTACAGACCCGGGAACTTAGCACAGGCATGGTGGGAACTAGGGATGAGCTTCGTGTTCGAGTCGAACCCATGTTCGACTCGAACATCGGCTGTTCGGTCGTTCGCCGAATTGCGAACGATATGGGCCGTTCGCGCCAAATTCGTGTGGCGCGTCACGGCCCATAATTCACTGCGACATCACAGTGCATTGCTGGCTGATGATTGGCCAAGCATGCACTATGACCCGCATGCTTGGCCAATCACAGCGCCGCCTGAACAGAGAGCCGTAATTGGCCAAAGCCAAGGAGGCTTTGGCCAATTATGGCTCAGGGGATTTAGTACACGCCCCATACTATATAAGGCCGCCTGCACGGCGGCCCTGTGTAGTGTGTGTTCCGGCGTTCATTGAGAGAGAGAGAGAGAGAGAGAGAGAGAGAGACAGACAGTGACATTTGATTTGAGTTAGATAGATTAGGCAGAACAGTCAGTCAGTTAGCTGCACTTACAGTGTATTGTGTATATATATGCATCCCAGGTGTTGCATATATATATATATATACACTGTATTCAGTTTAGCTAGATCCGTTCCTGTTATCTTCCTACTGACAGGCAGGCTTGTCTTGTTACAGTATTTACAGCTAACTGAAGAAAATTACTGGTGTTCTTTTGATCCTATTAGTACCACAGTCAGGCAGCTAGACTATTTACAGTTAGTGCAGTGCGTCCTGCTCACAGTGTTCAGCTAGATCCGTTCCTGTTATGTTCTTACTGACAGGCAGGCTTGTCTTGTTACAGTATTTACAGCTACCTGAAGAAAATTACTGGTGTTCTTTTGATCCTATTAGTACCACAGTCAGGCAGCTAGACTATTTACATTTAGTGCAGTGCGTCCTGCTCACAGTGTTCAGCTAAAACTACAAGTTAGTGGGGTGCGTCCTGCTCACAGTGTTCAGCTAAACCTACAAGCTAGTGGGGTGCATCCTGCTCACAGTGTTCAGCTAGATCCGTTCCTGTTATCTTCTTACTGACAGGCAGGCTTGTCTTGTTACAGTATATACAGCTACCTGAAGAAAATTACTGGTGTTCTTTTGATCCTATTAGTACCACAGTCAGGCAGCTAGACTATTTACAGTTAGTGCAGTGCGTCCTGCTCACAGTGTTCAGCTAAAACTACAAGTTAGTGGGGTGCGTCCTGCTCACAGTGTTCAGCTAAACCTACAAGCTAGTGGGGTGCGTCCTGCTCACAGTGTTCAGCTAGATCCGTTTCTGTTATCTTCTTACTGACAGGCAGGCTTGTCTTGTTACAGTATATACAGCTACCTGAAGAAAATTACTGGTGTTCTTTTGATCCTATTAGTACCACAGTCAGGCAGCTAGACTATTTACAGTTAGTGCAGTGCGTCCTGCTCACAGTGTTCAGCTAAAACTACAAGTTGGTGGGGTGCGTCCTGCTCACAGTGTTCAGCTAAACCTACAAGCTAGTGGGGTGCGTCCTGCTCACAGTGTTCAGCTAGATCCGTTCCTGTTATCTTCTTACTGACAGGCAGGCTTGTCTTGTTACAGTATATACAGCTACCTGAAGAAAATTACTGGTGTTCTTTTGATCCTATTAGTACCACAGTCAGGCAGCTAGACTATTTACAGTTAGTGCAGTGCGTCCTGCTCACAGTGTTCTGCTAAACCTACAAGTTAGTGGGGTGCGTCCTGCTCACAGTGTTCAGCTAAACCTACAAGTTAGTGGGGTGCGTCCTGCTCACAGTGTTCAGCTAAACCTACAAGCTAGTGGGGTGTGTCCTGCTCACAGTGTTCAGCTAGATCCGTTCCTGTTATCTTCTTACTGACAGGCAGGCTTGTCTTGTTATAGTATATACAGCTACCTGAAGAAAATTACTGGTGTTCTTTTGATCCTATTAGTACCACAGTCAGGCAGCTAGACTATTTACAGTTAGTGCAGTGCGTCCTGCTCACAGTGTTCAGCTAAAACTACAAGTTAGTGGGGTGCGTCCTGCTCACAGTGTTCATCTAAACCTACAAGCTAGTGGGGTGCGTCCTGCTCACAGTGTTCAGCTATATCCGTTCCTGTTATCTTCTTACTGACAGGCAAGCTTGTCTTGTTACAGTATATACAGCTACCTGAAGAAAATTACTGGTGTTCTTTTGATCCTATTAGTACCACAGTCAGGCAGCTAGACTATTTACAGTTAGTGCAGTGCGTCCTGCTCACAGTGTTCTGCTAAACCTACAAGTAAGTGGGGTGCGTCCTGCTCACAGTGTTCAGCTAAACCTACAAGTTAGTGGGGTGCGTCCTGCTCACAGTGTTCAGCTAAACCTACAAGCTAGTGGGGTGCGTCCTGCTCACAGTGTTCAGCTAGATCCGTTCCTGTTATCTTCTTACTGACAGGCAGGCTTGTCTTGTTACAGTATATACAGCTACCTGAAGAAAATTACTGGTGTTCTTTTGATCCTATTAGTACCACAGTCAGGCAGCTAGACTATTTACAGTTAGTGCAGTGCGTCCTGCTCACAGTGTTCAGCTAAAACTACAAGTTAGTGGGGTGCGTCCTGCTCACAGTGTTCAGCTAAACCTACAAGCTAGTGGGGTGCGTCCTGCTCACAGTGTTCAGCTAGATCCGTTCCTGTTATCTTCTTACTGACAGGCAGGCTTGTATTGTTATAGTATATACAGCTACCTGAAGAAAATTACTGGTGTTCTTTTGATCCTATTAGTACCACAGTCAGGCAGCTAGACTATTTACAGTTAGTGCAGTGCGTCCTGCTCACAGTGTTCTGCTAAACCTACAAGTTAGTGGGGTGCGTCCTGCTCACAGTGTTCAGCTAAACCTACAAGTTAGTGGGATGCGTCCTGCTCACAGTGTTCAGCTAAACCTACAAGTTAGTGGGGTGCGTCCACCTCACAGTGTTCAGCTAAAGCTACCTGTAGAAGGTTGGTGGTGTTCTCATACTACAGGCAGGCAGTTGATTTTGCTAGCTGCAGTATCAGTACATATATATATATATATATATATATATATATATATATATATATATATCCCAGCTTAGTGCAGCTACAGGCCATTAGTATGTCTGGAAGGCCAAGAAGGAGAGGCAGACAGTCACAAGCCAATAAGAGAGGACACGCTTGGCCTTTTTTTCGGCAGCTGGCCGTGCTGAGCCGCAACATGCGGAAGACTTGGTCGAGTGGATGACCAAGCCGTCCTCATCCTCCTCATCCTCTCTCACCCATGCCCAGGGTACTTTGTCTGGCAAAGCAGCGGCCTCTTCCCTCGGCTCAATGTCATCAGTGACTCCTTCCCTAGCCCCACCATGTCCTCCTGAGGAGTCCCTCAAACTGTTTGACCACAGTGTTGGGTACATGCTCCAGGAGGATGCCCAGCATTTGGAAGGCTCTGATGATGATACTGAGCTCGATGAAGGCAGTAACATGAGCACAGACAGAGGGGTGCCCAAGAAGGACAGCAATCTGACAGTCATGCTCCCCCTGCTGCAGCATACTGCCAGGTTTGCTCCAGTGATGAGGAGGGAGGGGATGATGAGGTCACTGACTCAACGTGGGTGCCTGATAGGAGAGAGGAGGAGGAGGAGGAGGCGGCACATCACCAACGAGGCAGGATGCCCTCCAGGGGCCAGCCTAAGGGCAGCACATTGACTGCATCACACCCCAAAGCTCCACATGTGCAGGGCGCTGCAGTCTCTGCGCGTTATTCAAAAAGTTCTTTGGTGTGGGCCTTTTTTTGAGACGAGTGCATCAGATCGCACCGCTGCTATTTGCAACATATGTCTTAAGCGTATCTCGCGTGGCCAAAACATCTCCCGCTTGGGTACCACATGCTTGACCAGACATATGTTGACCTGCCATGCAGTTCGTTGGCAAGCGTATCTAAAAGACCCACACCAAAGAACAAAGAGGACCTCTCCTTGCTCCTCATCAGCTGAGATTTCCAACCCCACTAGACCTTCAGTCCTCTCTGAGACCTGCACTGAGAGGAATGAAGGTGTAGAATTAGGTGTGTCACAGCCAAGTACTTGTGGGCAATCTGCTTTTGGTACACCGACGTCAGATTGTACCAGGCAAATTTCCCTGCCCCAGCTGCTGCACCGCCGAAAGAAGTTTGCTCCCAGCCATCCACATGCCCAGCGGTTGAATGCTAGCTTGGCAAAATTGCTAGCACTTCAACTGCTGCCTTTTCAGTTGGTAGACTCTGCCCCCTTCCGTGAGTTTGTGGAATGTGCGGTTCCTCAGTGGCAGGTACCCAAACGCCACTTTTTCTCATGGAAGGCGATTCCGGCTCTCTACCGGCATGTGGAAGGCAATGTCCATGCCTCGCTGGACAGGGCGGTCAGCGATAAGGTGCATATTATCGCTGACTCATGGTCCAGCAGGCATGGACAGGGACGTTGCCTAAGTTTCACGGCGCATTGGGTGACTCTGCTGGCAGCTGGGAAGGATGCAGGACAAGGTGCAGTAGTGTTGGAGGTTGTTCCGCCACTACGCCTCCAAAATGCTAATGATTGTGACACACCTCTCTCCTCCACCCCTCCTCTTCTTCTTCCTCCATGGCCTCTTCCTGTGCTTTGTCCTCAGAACCAGCGGTGCTCCGTAGTCGTTCAAGGGGCTACGCAAGTACGCAGGCCAAAAGATGCCATGCAGTGCTTGAGCTGGTGTGCTTGGGGGGCAGGAGCCACACTGGGGCAGAGGTTCTGTCAGCTCTGCAGGGGCAGGTTCAGAGGTGGTTGACGCCACGCCAACTTAAGGCAGGAATGGTGGTTTGCGACAATGGCAACAACCTCCTCTCTGCCCTCCGACAGGGACAAATGACCCATGTGCCCTGTTTGGCTCACGTCCTTAACTTGGTGGTGCAGCGGTTCTTGGGCAGGTACCCGGGCTTACAGGATGTCCTGAGGCAGGCCAGGAAAGTCTGTGTGCATTTCCGCCGGTCATATAATGCCAGTGCTCGGCTGACGGACCTCCAAAAGGAGTTTAACCTGCCCAAGAACCGCCTAATCTGTGACATGCCCACCAGGTGGAACTCAACGTTGGCCATGCTGCAGCGGCTGCACACGCAGCAGAGGGCCATCAATGAGTACCTGTGCGACTATGGCACCAGGACAGGGTCAGGGGAGCTTGGTTTTTTTTCCCCACGCCAGTGGGCCATGATCAGGGATGCATGCACTGTCCTGTCACCATTTGAGGAGGCCACGAGGATGGTGAGCAGTGACAGTGCATGCATCAGTGACACTGTCCCCCTTGTCCACCTGTTGGAGCACACGCTGCGTGGAATAATGGACAGGGCACTTGAGGCAGAGCAGAGGCAGGAAGAGGAGGACTTCCTTAGCTCTCAAGGCCCCCTTTATCCAGTGTTCCTGCGTGCCCGCCGATCACACAGGAAGAGGACGAGGAGGAGGAGGAGGAGGAATATTGTGTCAGTATGGAGGTGGAGCCTGGCACTCAGCATCAGCAGCTGTCTTTAAGGGATCAGTCCCAAGAAACACATGGACTTGTACGTGGCTGGGACTAGGTGGCTGCGGACCATGTCGTCCTTAGTGACCCAGAGGACTCCGGACCAAATGCCTCAGCAAACCTACGCTGCATGGCCTCCCTGATCCTGCAAAGCCTGCATAAGGATCCTCGTATTCGTGGTATCAAGGAGAAGGACCAATACTGGCTGGCAACCCTCCTTGATCCACGTTACAAGGGTAAGGTTGCGGACCTTATCTTGCCATCGAAGAGGGAGCAGAGGATGAAACATCTTCGGGAGGCCTTGCAGAAAGGTCTGTGCAACGTGTTCCCAGAGACTGGGAGGTTACAAACTCCTGTTTCTGGACAACGTGTTGCTGAGGCTTCGGTCAGTCAAAGAAGGAGCGGTGGAGAAGGTGGCCGTCTGACCGATGCGTTCAGACAATTTTTTGGTCCGCAGCCCCAAGGTATGATCGGTTCCAGCATCTGTTTTACATGGTGCAGGAATACCTAGGGGCAAGATCAGATTTGGACACCTTTCCCACCGAAAATCCTCTGGGTTACTGGGTCTTGAGGATGGATCACTGGCCAGAGCTTGCACAGTATGCAATTGAGCTACTGGCCTGTCCTGCATCCAGCGTTCTTTCGGAACGCACATTCAGTGATGCTGGAGGCGTGGTAACCGATCACAGGGTGCGTCTGTCCACCGACTCGGTCGATCGACTGACCTTCATAAAAATGAATCAGTCTTGGATCACCACCAGCTACCAAGCACCTGATGCTGATGTAATCGAATAATTTTTTTTGAAATCTCAGATCCCTTCAAAGACTGCCTATGCTGATGCTGAGTGACTATCCCTAAGTAATTATCCTCTTCCTCCTCAATCATCACGCTGATAGCTTGTAAGAACATTTTTGGTTCTGGGCGCCACCACCAGTGCCTAAGGCAAAATTTTTCAGCCCCTGTTTAACAGGGGCGTGTAATTACAATTTTTGATGCAATACTTTGCAGCAGGGCTCGTTCCTGCGTTCCAACTAGAGTGTTTGTGAGGGGTTGCAGTGTTGTGACACCAGCACCAGTGCCTAAGGCCCAATTTTTCTGCCCCTGTTTAACAGGGGTGTGTAATTACAATTTTTGATGCAATACTTTGCAGCAGGGCTCGTTCCTGCCTTCCAACTAGAGTGTTTGTGAGGGGTTGCAGTGTTGTGACACCAGCACCAGTGCCCAAGGCCCAATTTTTCTGCCCCTGTTTAACAGGGGTGTGTAATTACAATTTTTGATGCAATACTTTGCAGCAGGGCTCGTTCCTGCGTTCCAACTAGAGTGTCTGTGAGGGGTTGCAGTGTTGTGGCACCAGCACCAGTGCCTAAGGCCCAATTTTTCTGCCCCTGTTTAGCAGGGGCGTGTAATTACAATTTTTGATGCAATACTTTGCAGCAGGGCTCGTTCCTGCGTTCCAACTAGAGTGTCTGTGAGGGGTTGCAGTGTTGTGGCACCAGCACCAGTGCCTAAGGCCCAATTTTTCTGCCCCTGTTTAACAGGGGCGTGTAATTAAAATTTTTGATGCAATACTTTGCAGCAGGGCTCGTTCCTGCGTTCCAACTAGAGTGTCTGTGAGGGGTTGCAGTGTTGTGGCACCAGCACCAGTGCCTAAGGCCTAATTTTTCAGCTCCTGTTCAACAGGGGCATGTAATTACAATTCTTGATCTAATATTTCACAGCAGGGCCCATTTCTGCACCCACCAAGAGCGAGTGAGGACTTACAGTGTTGTGGCACCAGCACCACCACCACCACCACCAAAGGCCCAATTTTTCTGCCCTTGTTCAACAGGGGCATGTAATTACAATTCTTGATCTAATATTTCACAGCAGGGCCCATTTCTGCACCCACCAAGAGCGAGTGAGGACTTACAGGGTTGTGGCACCAGCAGCACCACCACCAAAGGCCCAGTTTTTCTGCCCCTGTTCAACAGGGGCATGTAATTACAATTCTTGATCTAATATTTCACAGCAGGGCCCTGCTTGAAAGTGTTGACAGTGTTGTGGCCACAACAACACCTAAGGCCCAAATTTCTGCTGAGTATATAGGGCAGGCCCCTACTTTCAAACATCTAACTTACAAACGACTCCTACTTGAAAACGGAAGGAGACAACAGGAAGTGAGATGAAATCTACCCCTAGGAAGGGAAATTCTCTCCTGTAAGAGTTAATATGGGAAAAACATTTCTCCTTTCCACTGATGCTTTCCAATTCTTGTTCCACAAAAAAACCCAAATTTTCAAAAAACATTTGTCATTGGGACAAAAGTGAGGTGAAATCTTCTGAAGAGGAGGAAAGACAGCAAAACAAATGTCACAGGGGTGATAACCCTTCCCTATGTTTTCCAAAAAGCTTAAAAAAGATTTTTTGGCTGGAGCTAAACACGTTAAAAATGTACCCGTTCAAAATTACAGACAGATTCTACTTAACAATAAACCTACAGTCCCTGTCTTGTTTGCACCGCCTGTATACTGCTGTTCAGAGTATATAGGGCCTGGTGGAACCACACCTTTCCTTATTTTAATTTGGGTGCGGGGTTCCCCTTAATATCCATAAAGACCCAAAGGGCCTGGTAATGGACTGGGGGGTACCCATGCCGTTTGTCTCACTGATTTTCATCCATACTGCCAGGACCCGACATTACATTAAACCCGCAAGCAGTTTGAAATGAGATTTTTTCCTTTAAAAATGACATTTGGTGCAGGGAGATGTTCTAAACACGGGAAACATGCGCCACTTTACAGGCATACTATAGACACCCCCCAGGTACGATATTTAAAGGAATATTTCACTTTTTTTTTTTTTACTTTAAGCATCATTAAAATCACTGCTCCCGAAAAAACGGCCGTTTTTAAAAGTTTTTTTTGCATTGATACATGTCCCCTGGGGTAGGACCCGGGTCCCCAAACCCTTTTTAGGACAATACCATGCAAATTAGCCTTTAAAATGAGCACTTTTGATTTCGAACGTTCGAGTCCCATAGACGTCAATGGGGTTCTAACGTTCGTGCAAATTTTCGGTCCGTTCGCAGGTTCTGGTGCGAACCGAACCGGGGGGTGTTCGGCTCATCCCTAATGGGAACCCCTCATTATGGGCACAGTGAGGCTGCAATTAATGGGCACAGTGAGGCTGCATATGATGTGCACAGTGAGGCTGCATTTGATGAAATAGGCACTTGCATTTGGCAGAGCCATACCTATCTCTCTTTTAAACTTACCCAGATTTTCATTTGACTCATAGGTACTGATCATTGTGGAAATTCTTTTCAAAATGAATGAAAATTCGGTTCCATCTTTGAAACTATTTCCCTTCACAAGACGTTCAGATGAAGAAAAAAAAGAGGATAAAGGAGCTTGGACCACATCAACCCAAATGGCAAATTCAGCAGAGGTCAGGTGATTGTGGTCGATATTGCACTCAAAGCTTTTCCACCACTTCTTATAGTAAATGGAGTTGGCTAGCTGGATGTGATATGACTCATGACTATTATTGTTTTCCTTGTTTGCTATTTCAAAGTCATGGCACCGACACGTTGTGGATATCAACAGGGGTTTGCGACCTAAAGCATGTCACTGAAAAGTGCAAGCGGCATGAAACTACCCAAAGCCATCTTGACATTATGAGGCTCAAGTTTTTTGGGAAGCTAGCATTGGTGATCAGCTAGGTTCAGGCTACAGAATTGGCATTAGAAGAAACAATGAAGAGGTCACAAAAAATCGACACATCCTGTCTAGAATAATAGACTCTGTGAAATTTTGTTATGCATTCGAGCTGGCTTTGCGTGGCCATGACGAGAGTGAGAGATCAGATAATCCTGGGATATTCCGTGGCTTGGTCGATTTTGTTGCTTCTCTTGATGGAGTTTTGAAAGAGCACCTTGAGAATGCCACTGTTTTTAAAGGGAACTTCGAAAACTGTGCAGAACAAGCTGTTATACTGTATGTTGTCTGTTGTGAAGGAGCACATTATCCAAGCACGGAGCAGCGATTTTATCTCAATCCAGGCCAATGAGATCACTGAAATTGTCACACAGTGTCAACTTGTGCTTGTACTGTGCTACATTGATGCCAAAAGCAACGTACAGGAGAGTTTTTTGGAGTTTATTTCTCTGCTATGCACATCAACTCAATCTGATAATGCAACAGGCCACTTCTCAAATGCCAAAAGTGAGACATTTTTTTGCTAACCTTGGAGGATTTGCCAGCTTTTTTGCAAGATCACCCAAGCGCACAGATGATCTTGATAAAGTAGTTGCCCATAGACTACCGACATCAAGCAGTGTCAGATGGAACTTCCACAGCCGTGCCATCAATACAGTGTTTGAGCACAGAGAGGACCTCATCCGCTGTTTTGAAACTATGCGAGACTCAGGTGACTTTGACCTTGTTACCATGAGAGAGGCAGCAGGCTTTACCGTGCTGCTGGAGGATCAGGATTTTAAATATTTTCTGACACTTTTCCACAACATCATGTCACATGTGGACCTCCTCTATGCCAAACTCCAGAAGAAGGACATGGATTCAGTCCACATTAAGGGGAGCATCCAGCAGTTCCAGCAGGACATACAGAAGATCAGGTAGCAGCTGTATTCCTCCTTTTCCATGTGCTGTTGTTATTATTATTATTATTTTTATTATTATTGCTCATACATTTTGCAGAGATTCTATTCCATCCCTGGTTGAGAAAAGCAGTGAAGGTGGTTCTCAACCGTGGAGGCGGTGCTCGCTGAATCCAGGAGAACATAAACGCATTGCAGCTGAGGTGAGTTTTTATTTGTTGCAATATTTGTCTTTTTGATAGCTCCCTCTTATAGATATGAAGATTGAAAAAAAACATATTTTTCTTACAATATTCATATAAAAATGATGTGATCTAAAAGGATTTGTTATTCCCTCTAGTGGATAACATTAGTATTACAGATTTCATCTGTGTTAGTTGCCTGAACATCAGAAATGCATGAAACTTCACATATTTACTAATAATGTCCTGTCCATGTATATGCAGTTCTGAGAAGTTATGGATTCAAAACCACTGAAACTGATCTCCCTTCATAACTTAAAACTGAACATTTTAAAATGACCAGTTTTTAGTTATGAAGGGAGATCAGTTTCAGTGTTTTTGAATCCATAATTTCTCAGAACTCCATACATATGGACAAGACATTCTTAGTAAATACGTCCAGTTTCATGCATTTCTGATGGCCAGGGAGCTAACAGAGATGTCATTGACATTTTTTCATCACTACATAATTTTTGTTTTTATCCTTTACTCTATAGGTCTGTGATACCATACTCTTGCACACCATGCAACGCTTCTCCTTCACAAACCACCTTGTTAGTGCCACCTTGCTTCAAGCAGACAGGTTTGAACAGTACGCAATGGAGTTTCCGGAGGATGCACTGAGTAAGACTTTGAAGGCCTATCCACTGTTCAATAAGAGTAAGTTAAAGACAGAGCTTACTCTCATCTACCGCAAAGAAGAGTTCAGAAAGTGTAAAGAGTTCAGCTGTTTATGGAGAACAATCTTGAAAAAGTATTTTCAGAGACTGTCACTCTGCTAAAGATCCTCATCACCACACCCATGACCACAGCAGAAGCTGAGAGTTGCTTCTCAACCTTAAAAAGGATTAAGACTTTTCTGAGAAATAGCATGACCCAGGAGAGGCTGAATGCATTGGCCATGCTGTCAATAGAACAGAGAGTGGTGACAGAGATGACAGACTTCAATCAGAAGGTCATTGAGAAATTTGCAAGTCAGAAAGAAAGGAGAGCAAAATTTATTTTCAAATAGTTCTACTGGCGCTAAAGTGAATGTGGCGTGCATTTATATTCAGTCACCTTTACTCTGATTCAGGGTTTTTTTATTGTTTATTGTACAATAAAGTTTGTTTACTGGTACATTTATTGCATTCTTTAACAGTTGACTTTAACATTAAAATGTTCTATATTTTATCTAGCAGTAATGACACATAATCACCTGATAAATGCCTATTTAGAGTCCTTCATTACTAACAGTGTCATTTTTCAGTTGGCTTGCGCCAATCTGTGAGGCTGTGCTATATACCATGATCTGCGAGGCTGCGCTATATACCATGATCTGTGAGGCTGAGCTATATACTCTGTCCTGTGATGCTGAACTATATACCCTGATCTGTGATGCTGAGCTATTGACTCTGTCCTGTGATGCTGAGCTATATACTCTGTCCTGTGATGCTGGGGCTGTATACTCTGTCCTGTGATGCTGGGGCTATATACTCTGTCCTGTGTTCTGAGCTGTATACTCCCGACACTATGGGTGGAAGCAAGTGGAATACAGGGGACGGAGTGGGTGGATTCTATAAGGGGTATGGCTTATGAGAAGTGGGAGGGGTCAAAAAGGAAGGGCGGGGTCTGGTGCCACCCATCCTAAAACTTCACCAGCTGCCACTGCTCCTGAGGGTCAGGCTGACTAAGGCCAGCCATACATAGGGAAAATTTCTTTCCTGCAACCACGGGTTGCAGGAAAGAAATGTGCTTGATTCCCCCAGCAACACAGACAGTGTTGATGTGGGATTCTGTCCTGCCTCACCATTGTCTTCTCCCGGGGGGGGAGAAGATAGTGATTATCGATTGTGGCTATAGCAGCCTCTTGCAATAATCGCCAGCAAATCCGGCAAGCTGAATGTACCAAGTTGATCAACCAGTCTGTCGAATTCGCTTGCTATTATCGCAAGCGGCTGCTATAGCCGCTAGTGATAATCACTGTCTTCTTCCCCGCCTCCCCCTCATTCTGCTGAACCGGCTGAGATTTGAACCATCTATGACTGGCTTTACTTATTTAACCCAGGGAACTTAAACTACCAAGAGGTTTTTCTACTTAACGAATATTGTATAATTTCTCCTTTTGCAACGACCTCCTCCCCTTCTGCTTCCCCCCAAGAGGTTTTTCTACTTAACGAATATTGTATAATTTCTCCTTTTGCAACGACCTCCTCCCCTTCTGCTTCCCCCCATGCCCCTCTTCTCTCCTTTAGGCCGTTTCACACTGATGCGAGTTCATAACGAATGCGATGCGTCAAAAACACTTTAAATTCGCATGTCATCCCTAAAGTCATTGTTTTCAATGACGGTAGTTCACATACTTGCATTGTGATACCTCTACGAATGCGATGCGATAAAAAAAAGGGTCTTGTGGGAGTTTACTGCATTGCATTGCGAATTTAGTCTCCATAGACATCAATGTAAATCGTTCTTGAATCGCATTAATGGTTCACATATGTGCGAATTCGTCACCTCCAGCTCTTCCTCCCAGTACTGCCCCCTCACTTCCCGTTTCCTGTCTCATGTCCATATGCAAACAGATAAGATGGCCCCCAGGCATCGGAACAGCATCGACAATGAGGAGCTCATCAGACTGGTCCGTGACAGGCCATATATATGCCCGAATATAAAAATAATGCCCAGAAGATCAGAGGCTGGGAAGAAATTTGTAAAACTTTGTATTCAGACTGGGAAGCCTTCACACCACAAGTTCACAAACCTCTGACCACCAATGTAAGGGCATGCATCCCTCTGACCACCCATGTAAGGGCATGCATCCCACTGACCACCAATCCCTCTGACCACCAATGTAAGGCCATGTATCCCACTGACCACCAATGTAAGGGCATGCATCCCGCTGACCACCCATGTAAGGGCATGCATCCCACTGACCACCAATCCCTCTGACCACCAAGGTAAGGCCATGTGTCCCACTGACCACCAATGTAAGGGCATGCATCCCTCTGACCACCCATGTAAGGGCATGCATCCCACTGACCACCAATCCCTCTGACCACCAATGTAAGGCCATGTATCCCACTGACCACCAATGTAAGGGCATGTATCCCACTGACGAACAAGGTAAGGGCATGTATCCTACTGACGAACAAGATAAGGGCATGCATCCCACGGACCACAAATCCCACTGACCAGCTATGTAATGAGCATTGTTCCCACTCACCACCAATTAATTGTTTATGTTTTATTTGATTACAGAAGAACTCATTTGTACTAGGTGGCGAAGCCTCAAGGATACACTTCAAAGATATCAGAGACTGGAGCGTGAAGCACGAAGTAGGTCTGGTGCCGCCCCAAAGCGTCCCTATGCCTTTGCCAGATACCTGCATTTTCTCAAGCCAGTTCTAGAATTAAGGAAGTAAGTTTACATACAAGAATACCTTTCTCTACCATCCCTCTCTAATTTACCAGTCCTCCCCCTAACTTTCGCTTCTACCGCTATCATCTTCATAGTTAGAATTTCATGCATCAACTTTTGTATGAGGAGGAAGAGGCAGAGGAGCATGCTTCTATTGTTGACGTAGATGAGGGAGTATCATTTGCTTGCACAAACATAGAGGATTCATCATCTATGGTGGTAGAGGGTGACGCAATTGAGGTACATGAGTCATCCACTCAGGAGCAAGATAATGAGGATACTGACATTTCTACACCTTCCAACAGAAGGCAAAGGCAAACATCTACCTCACGCAGGAAGCGAAGCAGCAGGGCAGCAGAACAGGTGGAAGACCCAGACGAGACAAATAAATTACTCCACATAGTGTCGGGGATCACTGAACAAATCAAATCGATGTCCAGCGATGCCCTCATACTATGTTTGCCCTAAGTTTGGTGTCTCTTCTCAAAGAGGTCTTGCCAGACCATTACTTCAACGTGAGGATTGCAGTGCAACATTGCATACATTCCTTCACTATGCCATGCCATGTTTCAGTGCCAACGCACAAGAGTACTAGTACTCAAATAATTACTCCCATTTCTTCTGCCTCAAACCCTGCATCAAACCCTTATCCTTCTAGTTTTTCTGACCACTCAAGCATGTATGAGACCCCCAGATCAAGAATCCCATATCCCATTCCTTCACCAATTACCTCCTTAACCACTTGCCGACCGCCGATTTACGCCCCTTTTTTGAGGACGGATATCGTTGTTATGGCAACAACTAGCTGCCATAACCCCGGTATCCCTGTTTTTGGCCGGCGGTCGGCTACAAGATAAAAGTGGTCTCTGTGGCGGATTCACCGCAAGATCACTTTTATCAGTGGCGGGAGAGGGGGCCCCCCTCCTGCCGCGATCCGGTGCCCTCTGCCGCTTACCGGAGCCGTCGGTAGCGGCGGAGGTGATCGCGTCCTCTCACTTGCTGTGCATGGAAACGAGTGAGGGGAAGATGGCCCCCACCCGTCTCCATGACACTGCAGGGCAGAAGCGACGTCATAACTTCCGCCCATACGTCTTAAAGGCACATTTTTTCAATGTCATTTTTTCAAATGACATTTTTTTTTTTTATTGCATAAATATGAGATCTGAGGACTTTTTGACCCCAGATCTCATATTTAAGAGGACCTGTCATGCTTTTTTCTATTACAGGGAATGTTTACATTCCTTGTAATAGGAATAAAAGTGACCCAAATATTTAAAAAAAAAAAATAGTGTAAAAATCAATAAAATCAAATAAAATAAATAAGAAAAAAATTTTTTTTTAAAACGCCCCGTCCCGACGAACTCGCGCGCAGAAGCGGACGCATACGTGAGTAGTGCCCGCATATGAAAACGGTGGTCAAACCACACATGTGAGGTATCACCGTGATCGTTAGAGCGAGAGCAATAATTCTAGCCCTAGACCTCCTCTGTAACACAAAACATGCAACCTGTAGAATTTTTTTAAACGTCGCCAATGGAGATTTTTGATGGTAAAAGTTTGACGCCATTCCTCGAGCAGGCGCAATTTTGAAGCGTGACATGTTGGGTATCAATTAACTCGGCATAACATTATCTTTCACAATATAAAAAAAAAATTGGGCTAACTTTACTGTTGTCTTATTTTTTTATTCAAAAAAGTGATTTTTTTTTTTCCAAAAAAGTGCGCTTGTAAGACCACTACGCAAATACGGTGTGAAAAAAAGTATTGCAATGACCGCCATTTTATTCTCTAGGGTGTTAGAAAAAAAACAATATATAATGTTTGGGGGTTCTAAGTAATTTTCTAGCAAAAAAAAACTGTTTTAAACATGTAAACACCTAAATTCCAAAACCAGGCTGGTCTTTAAAGTGGTGTTACGGCCGAAATGATACTTTTTAAATAAAAATACCCCAATAATACACAAGCTTAATGTATTCTAGTAAAGTAAGTCTGTAAACTAAGGTCTGTTTTGTTAGTTTATAGCAGTAGTTTGTTATTTTATAAACTTACAGCAGGCCGTGGCCATCTTAAGTGTGGGCATCTGAAGCCAGACTGTATTTCTTCCTGGATCTCATCCTTGCAGATTTCGCACATGCTCAGTGCAGCACAAGCAGTGTAATAGGTTTCAGGTCAGATTTCCATAGCAACGGCAGTGTCAGAGGAAGTTGCCGCCACTACCCAGAAGGCATTGCAAACAGGAAATGATGCGATGGGCCACGGCCAGGGAGGAGGAAGTGAAAAATGAATACAGCAGATATACAGTAGGTGCTGAGAAAAAAAATTAAAAATATCCAATTCATTTACAGTGCACAGTTTAGTGAGGGATGCTGAAGAGTTGTAAAAGTGGGTGGAACTCCCCTTTAAGTGGTTAATGACCCCTCCAAATTATGGCAAGAGTGGTTGTCTTAGTTGCAGCAGGCTGTGGTGGAGCAAGAGGGCCCGAAGGTGAGGTTGCTGGTCCTTTACTTTGTCTTACGGAACCTTGAGGAGGGGGTGTTGGTGTCAGTCGTGGAACGCAAATTGGCAGGATTAGCATTTTTCTTCAAATTGCAGGGCTGTCGTGATTTCACAAAAGATTTTTGGGTCTGTGGGGCTCTAAAGGGGTATCATAGGTCTCAGAAGTGCAGGGATTTCAGGCACCCTGTTTCTTTTGATATTCTGCAAAATGTTTTAGCCCAGTCGGTTTCCCTGTGTTCCTCAGCCTACGAGGTTTCTTTGTTTAAAACAGCCTTCTCTCTGGCTTTTTTTGTAGCTTTTCAGATTAGCGAACTAGTCAGCCCTTCCAAGAGGGTCCATGGGGGTATTTTGCATCGGGAGGTCACCTGTGGGGAGGACAGGGTATCCCTGCTTTTGCGATGGTCCAAAACGGATCAGGCTGGCAGGGGCAGAAGGGTTCAGATTTTTGCTGTGCCGGCTTTGCCCTTGTGTCTGGTGGGTGCTGTCAGAGTTTCTCACAGGGCGCCTGGATTTGGCTGGGTCCTTTTTGTTACATGCAGATGGGTCTCCCTTGTCCAGATTTCAATTCATATCCATTTTCTGTAAATGTTTAAGGGCATTGGGTTTGGAGGAGAAAGAATTCATCTTGCACTCATTCCGAATTGGGGCAGCCACGGAAGCCACCAGGTGTGGGTTGGATGACGAAGCGGCCAAGCGTATTGGTAGGTGAGAATCGAAAATGTTCCAGCTATATGTTCATCCTCATCTGTTGTCTGATTTTTAGGTCATTTTGTGAGTATTCTGTGTTGGTAAGACTGTGTTTGCGTGCTTGTTTGGTGTTATTTGTAGAGTTGTTTCTTCTCTTTCAGGTGGTGTGATGGGCCTTGTCTGGATACTGGACCATGCCTATGTGTTTTGGAGTGCCAGGCGAGCAGACGTTAGGTCCAATGGTAGGCAACTAGGCATTTCTAGGCAGAAAGCTTGTGTCTGCCGGTTGGGGGTACCGGGCATGCTGTGGAGCAGAATGGTGCCGGAAGTGCATCGCTTTGCACTACTGGATAGACCGCCAAACATTCTGGTGCTACGCGTCGGCGGCAATGATTTAGGACTGAGGTCCATGTTGGACACCATTTGTGATGTCAAGTTTGATTTCCTGTGGCACCGCATGGCCTTCCCAGATATGCTCGTCGTGTGGTCCGACATCATTGCTCAGACGACTTGGCATTTGGCTAGGTCAGTGGATTGGCTCAATAAGGCCCGCAGGAAGGTTAACAGCGAGGTAGGCAGATTTGTAGTTAGGAATGGGGGCCTGGTTATCTGGCATTTGGAACTGGAAGTGGATACTTGGGGATACCTTTGGGGTGACGGGGTACACCTCAATGTGGTGGTAATTGATTTGTGGGCCCTGGGGTTGCAGGATGGTATTCAGAGAGCTTTGAGGGTGTGGAGGGGCACTCAAAGGTAAGGTCTTCCCCTTGTGCGCTGTGGCGGAGGTTGGTCTTTGCTGGCGAATGGAGAAACCTCGGATAAGGAAGGATTCGGGGCCCATCAGTGGTATAGGTCCCTCTGGTGTATTCCAGGTAATGTGATTTAGCTGGAATTGGTTAATGGGTGCACTGCGGTTAGAGGGTTATCTCCGAGACAGTATGTCGGCTGGAGGCCTAGTATAGTAAAAGGTACCGCAGTGCATTCTTGAACATTTGTTTGGGGTTCCTGCAAAGACCAACGCGATTAGTGACTGATGGGTTTTTGGTTTAATAAATGTTTTTTACGGTTTATGTTCATTTAAGTTTATTTGTTAATAAAGAGGCTCCTACAGCCAATTTTTTTACTCCATTTATGGTGTGGTCTGGGATGGAGTATGGGATTGGTCTGGCAGTTATTGGCTAAGGATGGAACATCTGTTTTACAATGGTCATGCCTTTTCCAGGATACAGTATGAAGTGCAGTGCCCTTTACAGTGGAAGGAGCATTACATTAAGGAAACCCAAGCTGAGTATAGGTTCTGTAAGTTCTGTTTGTAAGAGTTATTAACGAGGTGTAAAGTCAGTGTGGTTTGGCAACATATAACGCACAATGTCTCTGAAACCAAAGCGGCACAAAAGTTCATTTTTGCGGGACAAACCAGCACAAACGCAGCACAAACGAATGGCGTGTTTGTTTTTAAAATTCAACAACGTGGGTTGCAAAATGGTTTAAGCAACTATAACGCACAATATCTCCAAAACCAAAGCGGCACAAAAATGTATTTTTGCGGCACAAACCAGCACAAACGCGGCAAAAACAGATGGCGTGTTGGTTTTTTAAATTCAACAACATGGGTTGCAAAGTGGGCGGGCTTTAAGCAACTATAACGCACAATATCTCCGAAACCAAAGCGGCACAAACGTTTATTTTTGTGGCAAAAACCAGCACAAATGTGGCACAAACGAATGGCGTGTTTGTTTTAAAAATCCAGTAACATGGGGTGCAAAGTGGGCGGGGCTTACATAAAATTGAATATCTAATATCTCAGAAACTGAACCGGCACAAAACGCTAATTTTTGCGGCACAAATCAGCACAAACGCGGCACAAACGAATAGTATATTTTTATTCAGGTTTTACAAACATGGGGTAACAACTTCACACAGCTAGTGCCAGCTCATCTGCCACCAGCCGCTTCTGCTGCCAAATCCACCTTCTGACTGCTGCCACCACACAGTCTACTGGACTGATCACAGGCACTTAGACCTCGCTGTGCTCCCATGGCTGCTGTCTAACCAGGAGCTCACTAACCAGGTACGTGGCAGAAGGGCGGGCTGATGTCATCGTCTGGAAAAAAACTAATTGCTATTATCTTAAAAATAAAAACAGCACAAATTTTTATTTTTATGACATAAAAAGCACAAAGGTAGCACTAACAAATAGTATGTTTGTTTTTAAGATTTAATAACATGGGGTGCAAAATGGGTGGGGTGTTATCAAATATAAACAAGCTATTATAACTAAAAAAAACATAACAGCACAAATAAAAATGTTAGCAGGACAAAACAGCACAAATGAGGCACTAACCAACCAGCCCAATTTTGTGTCTTTTGGGTGTTGTAGGGGGGCTCAGTGACCTTTGGTGACCTTTAATAATTTATTAATAACGCAAAAACGATAAAAGATAGAACGAAAATGTAAACAGCACAAATGTAGCACTAAAGAAACACACTTGAGTTTTTATTTGTGCTGATTGTAGGGGGGGAAAAGTGAGTGGGGTTTGAAAAAAAAAAAACTGTTATAACTTAAAAACCATAACAGCACAAATAAAAATTTTAGCAGCACAAACCAGCACAAACGTAGCACTAACCAACGAGACCAGTTTCGTGTCATTTGGGTGTTGTAGGGGGGCTGACTGACCTTTGGTGACCTTTAATAAATCATTAATAAAGCAAAAACGATAAAAGATAGAACGAAATTTTTAGCAGCACAAAACAGCACAGACGTAGCACTAACCAACGAGACCAGTTTTGTGTCATTTGGGCGTTGTAGGGGGGCTAGGTGATGTCATAGTCTGGAAAAAACAATTGCTAATATCTTAAAAATAAAAGCACAAATTTTTACGGCACAAAACAGCACAAAAGTAGCACTAAAGAAATACACTTGAGTTTTTATTTGTGCTGATTGTAGGGGGGCCAGCTTCGCTGAGCTATCCCACTGACCACCAATGTAATGGCATTTATCCCACTGACAACCAATCCCACTGACCATCAATGTAAGGTCATGTATCCCACCTCTGACCAAAATGTAAAGGGCTGTGGTGCGATTATGCAACATGGGCCCCCGAGTGAACCACCGGATAGAGTGATATCCCTGCCTGTACCTTTGAGGCTAGCAACGCCTGAGCAACAGAGTGTTGCTACTTTTTTGAGTTTATAGATGCCTACCTGTTTATCGGCACAGCCTCTTTCATGTTGTTAACCATATTGCATTTGTTTGCGTAATGTAAAACTTTTTTGCTCCATACCAACTTTTCAGGTCCGTGTGGATTATGCAGTGGGATAGATGTACAAAAGGAGGAGGAAGAGAGAGAGTACGAGAGTGAGGTGGAGGTTTAGGTGCTTTATTTTGGACAAGAAAAGTGAAAATGTTCAGTATGTCCATAAAGGGTATAGAAACAGATAGGAAGTAGGAGGGTCAGAGGAAGTAGGAGGGTCAGAGGAAGTAGGAGGTTTCAGAGAAAGTGAGAGGGTCAGAGAAAGTTAGAGGGTCAGAGGAAGTTAGAGGGTCTGAGGAAGTTAGAGAGTCTGAGGAAGTTAGAGGGTCTGAGGAAGTTAGAGGGTCAGAGGAAGTTAGAGGGTCAGAGGAAGTGAGAGGGTCAGAAAAAGTGAGAGGGTCAGAGAAAGTGAGAGGGTCAGAGAAAGTGAGAGGGTCAGAGAAAGTGAGAGGGTCTGAGGAAGTGAGAGGGTCTGAGGAAGTGAGAGGGTCTGAGGAAGTTAGAGGGTCTGAGAAAGTTAGAGGGTCATACTAAGTTTGACTTGAAGGAAGAGATCGAGTGAGGGGGAGAAAGCATGAAGGGTGAGAGAAAGGGAAGAAGGAGACAGAGTATTATCTCCTCGTTATGTGGTTCTTTACAAAGTTTGAAGTTTGATTGTTTCCCAAAAATATTTCAAAAAGTATGTAATTACATGAAGATTTAAAAAATTAAAAAATGTTTTTTGAAGATAACTATGGTGTGATATCTGTCTGCATTGCTTCTATTGCTTACTAATGCTTACTATGGTGCAAATCATCCATCTCATGTACCATGACCGGTACAGCTTACCTCCTGGAACCTATAAACAAAATTGTAAGTATATTGCTTATCGATGTGTATTTGTCTATTGATGCACTTATTGGAGATGTCAGGGTTAGGCTTCATTTTACGGTTAGGGTTACGGAAAGTGTTGGGGTTAAGATTAGGGTTAAGGTTATCTGTAGTGAGGATATGGTAGGGAAGATCGATATGTACACAACACACCCTGTAAAATAATGACACGTGAATTTTTACCGATGAAAATTGACACCATGCAAATATGTGAAGCAGAGTACAGCATTTTAACCTATTGCATCGAGCTGCCATGTTAGCTGCCCAATTGCTGACATAAAATACTCTGTGAAGTCCTGGCGCACATTTTCCCCATCGTAGTTGCCACGGGTTCTGATCCATGTTGCATCTTCGAGGTCATGCATCAAAGAGTCCTCAAATAGTAATACCCATCTCGAGCACGAACAAAATTGTGCAATGCGAGGCGCTCTGTGTGATGGCCGCCTGAACACGAAGCTCCGTCCCGCTCCGGACATTCCGCACCCCCAGCACCAAGCGTATTAGCCTGCACACAGCTACATCGGGTCTGGTGTGGTCGACAAGGAACACTGTGGGGGATAATTTGAGAGGCAGATCAAGCCCTAATAGCGCTCCCGGAGGCCTCCCCAGAAACGGCCAAAAATCTAAGATGGCCTCAAGAGGCTCTCACAGGACTCCCCTGCTCAACATCATGGAGGAACACTTTGCATGAGGAGGTATGTGGAGAGGCCCCCTCACCCACTATGTGTGGAGGACCATTATCCCCAGCCACCACAGTCTTACTGCTGGACCAAACCCTGGATGACATGCAGGGGCTTCTGTCCTCAGGAGCACACACTAGCAGTCCTAATGTCTTCTGTCAGAGGTCTGATCAAATCACCTCACAGCCCCAGGACATTGATTTTATGTTCTCTAAATTTGCAGAGATGCTAGATAGGGGATTAACACAGACCGCAGCCAGAATTACCTCAGATAATAAAGCAGACCTCCAACTCCTAGGCACTCGCATTGACAGCATTGAAAATAAAGTGGATGCTACGATTGACCGGGTGAACCAAAATACTGATCGTTTTCAAGAACTGCACAACCAACTGGAGGGGGCCATGGCAAAGATTGATGACCTTGAAAACAGGTCCAGGAGACTTCATTTAGAATTTGGGGACTGCCTGAGTCTGTCACAGACGTTCCTGAAGCGGTGCACACGCTTATCAAAAACCTCATCCCCAACATCCGTACTCACAAATTGGAGCTTGACCGAGCGCACAGGGCCCAGGGACCTCCACACCAGGACGGCCTCCCACGCGACATTGTAGTCAAAACGCACTACTACAATGTCAAGGAGGAAGTGATGAGAAGAGCCCGCACTACCCCACATACCCCACACATCCAACTCATGGGGCACGCTATCCAAATTTATGCGGACATCTACCCCTTCACCATGCAGAAGAGGCGGGCACTTAAACCCCTTTTGACGGTTCTGAAGCAGAAGAATGTCAAATATTGGTGGCTCTTCCCCTTCAGCCTAAAGTTTGATTGCAATGGCAAATCCTTTCGATTCTCCACATTCCAGGAAGGAGAACACTTGCTGCAGAAACTAGGATTACTTCCCAAAGATCCACCCTCTCCAATGCAGACTTCTGTGTCCAACTTGACCAAACGTCCGCCCCCATCTAGCCCTCTCACCTCTCTTTAGATGAAGCCCAGGACCAAGAAAGCCAAGGAAGGACTACCCCTTAATTTAGAGGAGTTCCCTCCCCTTTGTCCATACACGCGTCTTCCTGGGTCTGGTCACACCTAAACTCCTAGGCATCAATAACTAACTTGATTTCTTCGCTAGGCTACTTCAAAACCCTATTGCTCCCCCGGCAACTCGGGCCCCCCCCATTCGGTTCTCACCACCATGTTCTTTTACACCTGCACTTACGCAAGCTTCGTAGAGACTCTTCTTTCCCTGGCCACGGCACCTCCTACGGATTCCGGGGCTCCCTACACGTCACCCAAATTCGATCGACCGGTCATATCAAGTCTGTCAAACGAAGAATACTTCACCTATGCGAGAGGAAAATTAGAATTAAAATTAAAAAATTAAAAAACCTAGAGGGAACTTTCTAAACCCCCTCCCACCGCCATTGGTGCAGATCCGTGACTAACCATTGGGCTTCCGTCCCCCTCCACCCTTCTCCCTATGTTATGTCCGATTCCCCCATCCCAGCTCCCAGGGCTGGTTCACGACCAGATTCACGGATCCTGATTCCAAGCTGTTGTTGCCTATACTCTTGCTTACCCCACATCCCTTTCCCTCACCCTGAGTTACCCCGGGTTTCTGACCTATCGGTTTACAGTTATTCAGGGCAGACACCCTGACTGTTTATGCTTTTAAATTTATCTTGCTCTTTTCTATTTAGAACTTAGGGGCACGCAGGACTGAGCGGGTCTGATGCACCTCCTCCCGTACTCAGAGCCGTTAACCGTTTCGGTTTTTCTGCTTCTGGTCGGAAAACCCCCCACCAGAGGGGGGACACCATGATTGTATTTTTCCGGATGAGGCGGGAACGTTTTCCCCTCTCCCCCGGAGCGTATTCCTAGCTTCTCTCTTCTCTGTCCTCTTTCTCTCTTTCCTCTCTCTCGCCTTTCTAATTTTTCTTTCAGTGGCGGATGTGGTCTTGCTCCTTTGCAGGAACCGGCTGGACAACACGATCAGCCTCTTAGCAGCTCGTGCACTGGAACTAACCCCGGATACACAGGTAGGTGGTCGGGGATCGCCCGCTTTCACCTTTATACTGCTCCATGGCTGACCCCACTACACATAGACCGGCTCTACGCATGGCCACCCACAATGTTCAGGGGCTTAACTCCCCTGTGAAACGCAGGAAAATCTTCCAACATTATCATACCCAAAAAATTGACATACTGTTCCTGCAGGAAACACATTTTCCTAAATCTTATACCCCCTCATTCATTCATGCCAAATTCCCCACATTTTATTTAGCAAACTCTGACAATAAGACCAAAGGTGTAGGCCTGTTCTTTGCCCGCAAAACTCAGTTATCCCTGGTTTCTGAATTTAAGGACCGGAGGGCAGATTTTTGATGGTGAAGGTCCTCATAGACAAACAACTCTACTCCCTCATTTCATATTACGCGCCAAACAAGGGGCAAGCTAAGTTCTTTAGATCCCTCTTCCACATGCTAGCACCACTTACTGAAGGCCTAGTCATTTTTGGAGGAGACTCCAACCTGGCATTCAATGCTGGAATCGATAAAACCCATCCCCCAGGCAAAAACCGGGTTCGTCCTACCAGGCAGAGTCTTAATGTGGCCAGACAGATATTCCATCACGGATTGGTGGATATCTGGAGGGAAATTAATCCAAGAACACGGGACTATACGCACTATTCCAACCCACATCAATCCTTTTCTAGAGTTGACCATTTTTTTTATTCCCCAGCAATATGTTCCGCTGGTGCATAGGTCAGACATTAGAGACTCTGCCTGGTCGGACCACTCTCTTCTCCTACTGACATTGAACGGAGGCCCAATTCAACGTCCGGGATTCCATTGGAGACTTAACACCTCCACTCTTAGCAACCCCACGCACGTTAGCGAAATTTAAAAACACATTCAGGAATACTTCCTTCTGAATGACACTGACAACATCTCCCCGTCCACTCTGTGGGCAGCTCATAAGGCTGCAATTAGGGGTAGCCTAATCCAAATTTCTTCTAGACTACGTAAGGCTCGCAAGAAGGATATTTAAAGGTTAGAGAGGGAGTTTTCCTCCCTAAGCAAACTACACAAATCCAAACCTTCCTCTAGTTCTGCAAAATGGCTGGAATCATCACGCACAGCCCTGAATCTAGCCCTCACCGTGATGGCGGAAAAAAGGGTCAGATGGGAGGGGGGACGGTTTTACCACCAAAAAGATAGCCTTGGTTCTTTATTAGCGAGACGATTAACCCCTAAAATTAGAACCCATGCACTTCCTAAAATAAAATTAAGTGACGGGTCTCTCACACAGAACCCCAAAAAAAATCATGGAAGCCTTTCATGACTACTATCGCACTCTATATAGCAAAATGGGGACGGAACCATCTCCTGACATCATAGACTCCTTCTTGGTATCGGTGAAGATCCCGAAAATCAGGGAACAGTACAGGGACGAGTTAGAGGCTCCGATCTCTACGGAAGAAGTAGCACATTAAAAACCTTAAAAACAACTCGGCTCCAGGCCCTGACGGCTTCTCTGTTCCGTATTATAAACATTTCTCCCCTATACTCTCCGCATACTTAGCTCTCTTTTTTAATCATCTCTGATCTGGAGCATCCCTTGATCAGGCCTCAAACTCAGCATTCATTACAGTGATCCCTAAGCCAGGAAAGGAACCCAGTTGCACCTCCAATTATAGGCCCATATCCCTGATCAACAATGATCTCAAAATTCTAACAAAAATTGTAGCTGACAGGATTTCCAACTTTATTGGCCTTTACATTCATAAGGATCAAGTTGGCTTTATTCAAGGGCGACAAGGACCGGATCAGATCAGGAGGGCTATTGACGTCATCTCCCTCTTAGGATCAGGATGGGATGGAGGTCCCCAACCAAAGGGTTTTCTGCTCTCGCTGGATCTTATGAAGGCGTTTGATTCCGTCTCCTGGTCTTTTCTGGTCCCTACCCTGCAAAAATGGGGATTTAGTGAATTTTTTATGAACATAATAGGTGCTCTGTATTCTACTCCGGAAGCGAAAATTAAGATGCAGGGATACCACTCGAATTCCTTCCCAATCCTGCGTGGTACAAGACAGGGGTGCCTCTTATCCCCATTGATCTTTGCCATGATCATCGAGACCCTGGCCATTTCTATCAGAGACAACCCTGACATACAAGGAGTTCAATGTGGACCACAATCTCATAAATGCGCTTTGTTCGCCCACGACATCCTGCTCTTTATATCTTCACCAATCACCTCCCTTCCTATTATATGCAGGGTGCTGGATGATTTTGGCAAAGTCTCTGGACTTGTAGTCAATTTTTCAAAGTCTTTAGCTCTCAATATTAATCTACCGACTCAGTTGGTCTCTCAGCTTAAAAACCACTTTGGGTTTGGGTGGACAGAGACAGCGCTCCCCTATTTGGGAATTAATTTGACTGCGACTATAGATAATCTCTACTCAGCCAACTTGCCTGCAATCTTTCGCAAAATGGAGGAAGATCTCTCAACATGGGACAAAATGGGCCTTTCCTGGATTGGCAGGGTGAACTTGGTGAAAATGACCCTGCTACCTCGCATCCTGTATCTCTTTAGATCTTTATCTATACCCATCCCTAAGGACCGTATCCAGAATTTCCAATCAAAAATCATACAATTGAAATGGGGCACCAAAGGGCACAGAATTGCCAAGGGGACTCTCTTCCGCAGTAGAGACCAGGGTGGGGTGGGAGTGCCAAACATACTCTGGTTCTAACAAGCAGCTCAACTTTCCCAACTATCCACTATATATTCCAAACTCGCTCACCCTGATTGGGTGCATATGGAACGACAGGCTATCCCACATCACATTCTAGACTATATACTTTGGTGTTCGACCAAGTCCAGACCGGCCATCCTAGCTCCCACACTCTCTCATTCCTTGAAACTTTGGGATTCCCTTAAAAACAATTCACAATTGATCTCCCACTGGCGCCCTCTATCCCACATTTTCAAAATCCCCTCTTTCCACCAGGACAGGACATTAAAGCTTTCCAATGGTGGCTAGATAAGGGGCTTTACAGGATCGGCCACTTTGTAAACACGTCGGGCCCTCTTACTTCTGCCCACTGTACCAGTAAACTTGACATGCCAGGGACGGAAAGGTTTAGACTCAAATATCCCATTTTATCAGATCTCTAAGGATCTCCGTTCACAAACCTCTATCCATCACCGAATATGAACTTTGGTGTGGTCAGGCCATGGAGCAAAGGGGAGGATAACGGTGATTTACCGAGCACTTGCTAGGGCAGTATCTAAAACACTTTTCATGCGAGAATGGGAGACTGATCTACAACAAGAATGGCCCCTAAATGAGTGGCACAGAGCTTCTGTCGCTGCTTCGAAAGGCATTCTCAACATGGCGCTAATTGAAGCTAACTTGAAAATATTAATGAGATGATATATGGTTCCCATGCGGTTAGCTAAAATCTACCCGAATGCATCCCCCTTATGCTTCCGTAACTGCGGACATATTGGATCCATGATCAATATATGGTGGGAATGCCCCAAAGTTAGGGATTTACGGAACAAAATATTTCATATTATTAGGAAAATCACAAATGTACCTATCCCAAAAACTCCACAGTGCGCATTATTAAACTTCTCCATCCCGGGTATACCGAAATTTACCGAAAATCTTATATGGTTCATCCTTATCGGAACTAAAATAACAATAGCTCGAGCTTGGAAACAACCCACCGTCTCATTTATATTAGTTAAAAGAAAGATATCCTGGATTATGGCTCAGGAAAAAACAGTCAGTATCCTTCTGGACATGGTGGATAGAAATGACGCAGTTTGGGAACCCTGGGTCAATTACATTTCCGGGCCACTGAACCGCGTTTTACCTCCTGATTAAACGCAGAGGAGCGAGCACCACTCCGTATTAAGTCACTTTCTCTACACCTCTCTTTCTCTCTCTCCTTTTCCTCTCTCTACTCTTTTCCGTTTACGCTATCCCTTTATTATCTTGGTTTAGTTTATAGGTACAGCATGGTTCTAGGTGGGGTCATAGATACTAAAAGCAGCAAGGCTGTATGTGAAATTCAGGGGATATACCCAAATAGATACCTACGGGCTCTTAAAACAGGTCCTCTCCAATCGAGCGGCCCAGGCCAGCTGGTTAGGCAGTGAACAATAGATGAGCGAGCAGCTCCCAGGGGGGGGTGGCGCTCCTCGGACACCAACACAGTTAGTTCCCATTAGGGGTGTTGGGGCTGAGGAGTTCTATCCTCCCTGGATTATTGATGATGAAGGCTCATTGCATTCACTCTGTAAGCTGGACCTTGTTTGTTTTGGCTTTGTTGCACCTCTGAAATACACTGCTGATGTACTCTCTGCCTGATACATGTCTTCGCTGTACCATGTTATTTCTCCACTGTTAAAACTTCAATAAAAATCTATTGAAAGAAAAATTGTGCAATGCACATGCTGCTTGCACTGCACCAATGGCATGCTCCATACTAAGGCTGATAGGTGAGTGCAGGAAACGCCGCTTATTGGCAAGTATGCCAAATACACACTCCACTACACGTCTTGACCTTGACAGTCTGTAATTGAATACCCTCTTTGCAGTGGACAATCCCCTGTTTGCACTTGGCCATAGAAGGCGCTCAGAAATAGGGAATGCTTCATCCCCAACAAAGACATAAGGCTCCAGAGGTTGATTTGTTCCAGGAAGTGAGAGATTATCAGGAAGGTTCAGTGAGTTTTCTCGAAACATCTTGCCAAAAGAAGAATGCGAGAAGATGCTGGAATCAGAGCTACTTCCATATGATCCTCTATCCACATAGGTAAAGGAATAATTGCCACTGCCATTAGGACAAATGAAAAATATTTTTTATAGTTAAAATACTTTGAGCCACTATGAATTGGGCTGATTATTCTGATGTGCTTTCCATCTATTGCACCCACACAATTTGGGAAATTGCACCGCTCCCAAAAAACTTTGGCAATTTTAGCCCAGTCTTCCCTAGTCGGCTTCTTCATCACCAAGTCCTTTAAACCTTACCAGATAGCTGCACGGGTTGTATGCACAATAGAACTCACGGTCGATTTGCCCAGCTTGAATTCGTATTGTAAACTGGCGAAATAATTGCCGGTAGCCAGGTACCTGTAAGGAAGGAGAAGGATAATTAATTGTGTGCTACTTTTTTCGTTTTTTGCTCTAAGTTAAGTAAAGACGAGGTGGCGTAGTCTACGCAACACCTACATCAAAGAGTGGCCAAGAGTGGATCAGCTGCCACAACAAATAAAAAAGCATACGCATTTGCTGGCTATCTGGCTTTTTATTAAATATGTTACCTTAAGGTGACAAGTAATCGCTCAGCTGGCTCCACACTATTTCGGAAAGTGGTGTTCTGATGCTCCACACTGCTGTAGATCACTCGAAGCAATTCGTTGAAACTGAAATCTAAATATATACAGTGAAGAGGTAAGATTACATAGATAAGGGAAGAGGTATCAGATAAGGAAGTGGGGTGAAAGGGGGGGGAAATTAGGATAAGGGGGAGAAGTGGGGAGAGGGAGGGAGGTTGGATACAGAGCAGAGGGATTTAATTGGGTTATGGAGGGTGAGGGATGGAGGGGCTAAGGGAAAGTGGGGGTGAGGGATAGATGGGTGATGTATAGTGGGGGGGGGGGGGGGATAGCGGGATAAGGGATATTGGGGTGGGAGGGATGTTGGGATACCGGTTACTGTTAAGGTTAGGGATGGAAGGGGAAGTGATGTAGGGTGAGGGATGGAGGGGGGGGGGAATGTAAGGTAAGGCAGGTATGGAGGAATGGGGAGAAAGGGTATAACTTTTACATAATTGCTCACCTGTCAACTGACATACGAGTGTAGTTGAACAATTTTTCATTATGTTGACGTAGATCGTTGTAGATCATCTTGAACTGTCCTCTCTCCTCCCTATTTGTAATTACAGGGTGTACCCAGTATCTTCTGGTTGACGGCATCATCATCATCATCACCCGCCTGGCTTTCTTCTTTTTTATAATGACTACAGCAGTAGCAGTAACTACTGCTGCCATAACCAAAGACAATGAATGGTACATTATCCTACGCTCCTCTCTACACACTCTCCACACACTCCACAAAAACCAGGAAGAGAACAGGAAGTAAATAAAGCTATTTTTTTTTTTACATCAGCATAAAACACTGGGTTCCATTGGCCAGACATGAAATCGCAGTCACCTCCCAAAATTACAACTAATTCCAGTAGAATCGCAGTAATTTTGCAACAAACACGTAATGAAGATTTGCAACGCATCAGTGTGAACCGGGCCTTACTCTGTGTACTATTGTGTTATCTCTTTTAAGAGATAACTCTTATCTCATTGTACTCTGTTTGCACTTAATCTCAGTTTTTTCATTATACAGCAAAGCAGCTAAGATAGCAATATGCAAAGTCGCACAGTTTGCATCGATGTCTATATAGACAGTAGCTGGATAAGAGCAGTATAGATGAAAAATCCTTATTGGGATTTCATGCAGCAATTATCTTTATAATGAGGCTGGTTAACTAAGCATTTAGATATTCTTTATAGCCATTCAGCACTCATATCTTCAACCACCTAATAAACCTTTAGTATCCTTTTGTAGTTTTATACTGCTTTAATATTATAGTGTCCACGTCCCTTGGTGTAAGGATTTCTTGCACAGCAGCAGTAAGGGCTGTGAGCAGCAATAGAATAGCCAATGCATGCACAAGCATAAAGCACATCAAATTGCAACAGCTAAAAGTTAAAGCGGGATTCCGGCCAGCGAAATTATTTTTTCAAACACTGTAGCTGCTGACTTTAAATAAGTAGACTTACCTGTCCTGGGTGCCCTCGATGTCGGCCGCTCGAGGCCGACCTGTCCCTCGGCTCTCGGGTCCCGGCACCGCCATGATCCATCCTAAGTAAGGGAAACAGGCAGTGGAGCCTTGCGGCTTCACTGCCAGTTTCTTACTGCGCACGCGCGAGCAGCGTGGCGCTCTGTGAATGGCCCCGTGGTTTTCTGGGAACACATACAGTTCCCAGAAGGCAACGCGGCCGCTCACCGAGGAGCATTACACGCCGCGGAATAGGAAGAGGCAGATTAGGAAGACTGCCTAGCAACAAGGCTTTCAGGTAAGTCAATTTTTTTTTTTTCACGTTTTTTTTTTTTTTTTTTTACATTTTTGGTGCATTTTTTTTTTTTTTTGGGTGGCCCTCCACTTTAAGGTGATCCTCTAAGAATCTTAGACACTGGTACACAACATCATATTGATTGAAAGGTAACGCTGTCCTCAGGGAGGTGGAGATACTGACTCAATCGTCCCAATACCTTTCTTACCACCACCGCTTTCCGGTTCAAGGATGTCTATTACGCTGCTTCTCCAGGCTCCGGTTGGTCCATGCCTCTATCTTCATCAACTGCCTGCATGATCCCGAGGCTACAGAGGGCTGCGCCATTTGACATCAGATGTGATAGTCCATTGACTTCAATGCCTTCCATGGATAGGGCGTAGTTCAGCTTCGTCAGGACATTGAGAACTCACAGACAGTCTTCTATTTAGGTTTAGTATAGTTGTGGACCTCTCACTTTACAAATCAGCTTCCTCTCTAAGCCTATTTAATAAACAATTAGAACATAATGTTAACCACTTGACCTCCGGAAGATTTACCCTCCTTCATGACCAGGCCATTTTTTGCTTTTTGGCACTGCATTACTTTAACTAACAATTGCGCAGTCATGCAACGCTGTACACAAATGAAATTTATGTAATTTTTTTCCCCATAAATAGAAATATTCTTTTGGTGATATGTGATCACCACTGGGTTTTTATTTTTTGAGCTATAAACAAAAAAAGACTGAACATTTTGAAATAAAAACAATATTTATCACTTTCTGCTATAAAACATATCCAATAAAAAAAAAATGTTATCTAATTTTTTCATAAATTTAGGCCAATATGTGTTCTACTACATATTTTTGGCAAAAAAAAATTCCAATAAGCATATATTGATTGGTTTAAGCAAACGTTATAGAGTCTATAAACTATTGCATATATACTGGAATTTTTATTTGATTTTTTTTATGCAATTAATGGCGGCAATCAGCGACTTACAGCGAGACTGTGATAGTAATGCGGGCAGTCTGACACTAGCTGACAGTGGGGGTCCTAGTAGATGATAGGCTCAGCAATGTCATGCAATGCCAAGCTGCTGCTAACAAAGCAAACAGAATATTGGCATGCATTAAAAAGGGGATCAACTCCAGAGATAAAATGATAATTCTCCCGCTCTACAAGACTCTGGTCCGGCCGCACCTGGAGTATGCTGTCCAGTTCTGGGCACCAGTCCTCAGGAAGGATGTACTGGAAATGGAGCGAGTACAAAGAAGGGCAACAAAGCTAATAAAGGGTCTGGAGGATCTTAGTTATGAGGAAAGGTTGCAAGCACTGAACTTATTCTCTCTGGAGAAGAGACGCTTGAGAGGGGATATGATTTCGATATACAAATACAGTACTGGTGACCCTACAATAGAAATAAAACTTTTTCGCAGAAGAGAGTTTAACAAGACTCGCGGCCACTCATTAAAATTAGAAGAAAAGAGGTTTAACCTTAAACTACGTAGAGGGTTCTTTACTGTAAGAGCGGCAAGGATGTGGAATTCCCTTCCACAGGTGGTGGTCTCAGCGGGGAGCATCGATAGCTTCAAGAAACTATTAAATAAGCACCTGAATGACCGCAACATACAGGGATATATAATGTAATACTGACACATAATCACACACATAGGTTGGACTTGATGAACTTGTGTCTTTTTTCAACCTCACCTACTATGTAACTATATGTAACTAACTGACACTTTGTGGGAACTAGTGACACTAATACAGTGATCAGTGCTAGAAATATGCACTTTCACTGTACTAATGACACTGACTGGGAAAGGGTAACATCTAGGTTTATGAAACAAAAACAAAAAAAATCTAGGGCGATCAAAGGATTAAATGTGTGCATAACAGTGCTTAGTGTGTTTACTGTGAGCTGTTTTTACTAAGTGATATGCTGGTTTTTAATCTCTGCTTTGCAGGGAAACAAAAACTGTCACGTCCCCACTGACTGGACAGAGATCTGTATTGTTTACATACACAGAGCTCTGTCTTGTCATCCTCCTCGCCGATCAGCAGGTGCTGGAAGTCATCCATTGGCCGGGACCCACTGATCGGCTTGTGCTGCGTCTATTCACAGCACAGTGGGCGCGCCCCCTACCCAGAAGTACAAGATCACGTACTAGGTACGTGATCCTGCACAGGAGAACCACTCAGCCGCTGTACTCATATATGAGGCGGTCGTTAAGTAATTAATATGACATAATGCATTAGGGGAACTCCCTAGAATGAAGGAATAGTGATATTCCATCACTTATGACCAAAACTAGATGCTGAATCATCAAATCTAAAACATCAAACCCCGCACCACATTTTTACCCAATTAAATATTAATCATATTTTTATGGTACCTCTATGGAACCTTAATCCCTGAATCTCACATCCGGGATCAACAAAACTCAAAAGAGAGAACCTCTCAAAAACAGAATATAAATCACATAATTCACAGTACTGTCAAGGATTCAGAATCAATAACCATAAATCGTAATCTTTATCCTGTGATCTGCTTGAGAGCAGATATGTAACTATGTACCTTTTTAAAATAGTGAAGGAATAGTCTACTGAGCAGGTTTATTGTGACATCTGGACACCTAGTTTGCATGTGAAGGCACTGTTGTATTTTTAACAGGGTGTGGTGAAGGGTTATATGTATATTTATTGACTTTTGTATTGATTTACTATTCATATCCAAGAAATTTTGAAATTGAGAGGAATTTAAGTATATGCCACTTGGACTGCAACAAATAGTGGTTCTGTCCATCCAGGCCACAACATCTGTGTTGTGATCTATTTCTTTTAATGTAATTTGTAAGTAATGCAGAGTTAGGAGATGAGTAGTATGTAAAAAAGAGTGCAGTGGCTAGTAGTAATTAATGCAGAGGGCAGGGGTCAGTATTAAAGTGGTTGTAAACTCTTTACAACTTAATGCTACAGGTAAGCCTATAGTAAGGCTTACCTGTAGCTACCCAGGATATCTCCCAAACCTGCACGGTTTAGGAGATATCTCCTGTCCCCTGCATGTGCCGATGACATTGGCACATGCACACTGGGGCAAACTGAAACAATGGCATATGTGCCGTTGCTTCAGTCTGTGTGCCGTTATCGGCGGCTCCTGCGCGCATGTGCGGGAGTGATGTCATCACGGCTCCGGGCAATTACAACGCCGGAGCCGCGATACCCAGAAGTAACCCCCGGGAGAGATGTTGCCAGCCGGAGGGGGAGACGAGGACGGTTGAGGGGGCTTCATTCTCGGGTAAGTAATTCATAGTGGGCTAGTATGCTATGTATACTAGCTCATTATGCCTTTGTCTTTGCAGGGTTTTTGTTTTTTTTTTACCAGGGTTTACAACCACTTTAAGTAATGCAGAGTGTGGAGGTTAGTAGTAAGTAGTGCAGAATGCTTGGTCCAGAAGTAAGTAATTCAGAATGCAGGGGTCTGTAGTAAGTAATGCAGAGTGTACGGGTCAGTAGTGAGTAGTGCAAAACGCAAGGTCCAGTAGTAAGTGACGCAGAGTGCAAGGGCCAGTGGTAAGTAATACAGAGGGCAGAGGTCAGTAGTAGGTAATTCCGAGTGCAGGGGTCTACAGTAAGTCATGCAGAGTTTAGGGGTCAGTAATTAAGTAGTGCAGAACGCTTGGTCCAGTAGTAAGTGATGCAAAGTGCAGGTGTCTGTAGTGAATAATGTAGAGGGCAGGGGTCAGTAGTAGGTAATTCAGAGTGCAGGGGTCTATAGTAAGTAATGCAGAGTGTGGGGGTCAGTAGTAAGTAGTGCAGAATGCAGGTTCCAGTAGTAAGTGATGCAGAGTCCAGAGGCAAATAGTAAGTAATACAGAGGGCAGGGGTACATAGTAGGTCATTCAGAGTGCAGGGGTCAGTAATAGTAAGTGATTTGTAAGTAATTTGGAATTCAGGGGTCAGTAGTAAGTAATGCAGAGTTCAGAGGTCAGTAGTAAGAAACAGTGCATGGTTCAGGAGTAAGTAATGCATAGTGCATCGATGTAAATTAAGTAACACAGAGCTCGGAGGTCGGGAGTAGGTATTGCAGAGTGCAAGGGTTAGTAGCATTTAATGCAGAATGCAGGGGTATAGTATACTTCTGTATAGTGTGGGTTGCAAGGCATAGTGGGTGTAATGTAAGGTAGATTCATGGGCACCAGACACTTCTTGAATGCAAAGAGATTTATTTTCTCTTTGCATTCAGTGGCAGAACAGTGGGAGAGAGGGTTTAGGGCCAGGACACCCTTAGAAAGTTGCAAAGTCATTTAGCAGACTCCGAGACCAGTGGCGTCACTAGGGTTGGTGTCACCCGGTGCAAAAAAAATTGGTGTCACCCCCCTCCACTAACTATAGCCCCCCAAGGCAGACCCCCCTCCATCAGTATATCAGTGCAGACCCTCCTCTCCCTGTTCAGAACACCCCCCTCCATCAGTACAGACCCCCCCTCCATCAGTGCAGACCCCCCTCAGTACAGATCCCCTCCATCAGTGCAGACCACCCCCCTCCATCAGTGTAGACCCCCCTCCATCAATGCAGACCCCCCTCCATCAGTGGGACCCCCCTCAGTGCAGACCACCCCCCTCCATTAGTGCAGACCCCCCTCCATCAGTGAAGATCCCCCTCCATCAGTGCAGACCCCCCTCCATCAGTGCAGATCCCTCCTCCATCAGTGCAGACCCCCCCTCACTGTAGAACCCCCCTTCCATCAGTGCAGACCCCCTCCATCAGTGCAGACCCCCCTGAGTGCAGACCCCCCTCCATCAGTGCAGACCACCCCTCCATCAGTGCAGACCCCCTCTCCATCAGTGAAGACCCCCCTCAGTGCAGACCCCCCTCCATCAGTGCAGACCACCCCTCCTCCATCAGTGCAAATCCCCCTCAGTGCAGACCCCCCTCCATCAGTGAAGATCCCCCATCCATCAGTGCAGACCCCCTCCATCAGTGCAGACCCCCCTCTCCCCTCCCATAGCACCCCCCCAGCACATGTCCATTTGTATTACGTTCAACTACAGACCTCAGAACAGCGCGGGATAGGCACAGAAGTGTGTCCCTCCGACTCCCTCTCACACAGCAGAGTGGACCGCAAGCCCCTCCTGTGTAGATGTAAACAGAGAGGAGGGAGAGGCGGCTTCATTCCGCTCCCCTGTGTGAGACAGCAGGTTGGTGAGTTCAGTGCAGCGTTAGCACACAGGTGTCACCCCTCTGGCGGGTGTCACCCGGTGCGGCCTGCACCCCCAGCCTCCCCCCTAGTGACGCCACTGTCCGAGACTTCTACAGGTAGACAGCCTTCCAGGGAAAGGCATCCAGCAAGACACCACATCTGCATGTGTAGGAGTGCTGTCTCCCATGGAAACAGTCTTAGAACAGTTCCTAACACAAATTGTAACAAACTCCTTTTCTTTTATACAGTCACTTCTTGTAGACTCTCAGCCCACTGAGCTCCCAGTCTCTCTCACTAGACTCGCTGATTCGATATGCTGTAAATGGTGCTGCGCTGTTGAAAACTCAGTAATAAACTACAAAAACTATGTGATATCCAAGTAAGAATGAACACCAGCTGGCAAACAAACACTGGTATCAGCTAACATATAACTTCTGAAATGTATTACTCAAAATGAACAAAAGATGGCAGTGAAGATCCAATAGCCACTGTATAAAACTTCTTAAAGTGCAATAGTGAAATAAAACGTCCAGTGCAAATACACAAAGTATGAAGTGACTAAATCCACACAGTCTATGAAATCACAAAGTGCTTGACAGATATGTAAAGTGCAATAACGGTGTTCTCTTGATTCAATAAAAAATAAAACGTCCCAATCTATATCATGCAAATAAAGCAGGTGTGGTGGGTATCTTCTTTCCATGCAGTGACACCTCTAACGGGGGTGGCCTCTTACCTTACGGCTGTAAGGTAACAGCATGAAAATGTAGCAATGGTCTGATTTCCTCTGCGGGTCCTTTCATGGATATCTGGTGGATCCTATCTCCTGGGGGGGAGTTCTCCTTGTATAAATCCAACAAATGGTAGTGACTGATATACTCCGCTTCCACATACACCCCGAATGGGGTAAAAGAGAAGGGGGGAGGAGAGGAAAGCCCAAATAGTGTAGTATATCTTGTAAAAAGTTTTATTTCATAAAAACCCAGTAAATGTAACACTCACATTTGTTTGTAGTAAAGCAAGTAAAAACTCCACAAGCGCCAAGCCCGTCACCAGCGGCACTTCTGGTGGCGCCTGTCAGCCAATCCCAACGCGTATCGTCATGTGACTTCATCAGGGGTTTAAGGCTAACAAGTGAGGTGTCCTTAAATAGGCTAATAGTGACAGATTATTGATGTGGCCATTTAGTTGTGGATCGCATGGCAAACAAAGGTGGCGGCCATTTTTTAATAGTCTTCCTGTTTACTCAGTAAGTCATCCATTTTGCTGGAGCTGAAGCAGGGGCCATTTTCCCAGAGCTAGCCATGGTAATAATGAACCATGTAAAAGTAGTATCAGATAATGTCTACTAAATGAACAAATACAAGTGTCCCACAAAATGGGAATAAATACTGAACTACATAAAAAACAATATATATTAAAAAACTATATATATTTAAAAAAGGGGGGCTAAAAACATAAGAAACAATGCAATAGAGATGGATGCTGGTCAGGATCAGCCGAAATGCCGCACGGGTGCGCAATAACAACATAAAGTATGTATACAAATGATCCAAACAGGAACCGAAAATAATCATATAACAGCAAAAAGGGTCTAACTCCCAAGGTGAAATAGAAATATGATAAGCCCAGAAATAAGAATGTAATAGACAGAGTCAACTAGAATTACAGCCCATTTGTGCACAGACAAGAGAATATGTGTATCCAGGGAAAGGCAGAAATTAGAAATCGCCAATGAAACAGTTTAAGTCGAACTCAAAGTTGAGTCCTTGCGGTGTAAGGGTCTCCGTCAGAAAGATCCATTTCAATTTGAGCTGACTTAATGTTCTCACTTTGTGGCTGCCACAGCAATGTCTCTTATAAGGTTCTATTCCCCAGAATTTGAGATGGGAGGGGTCCTTATTATGTACAAGGGAAAAATGCTTGGTATACGCTATGTTTGTCATAGCCCTTCAAAATGTTTTTGAATTCTAAAGCATAAACAGCCCCCTCAGTATTACAACATAAAAAGTCATTAATCTCATATGTAGTACCTGTACTAGTTGAATTGAAGCTAAATGTTTTCGCCTTGGGACGTTTGGTTCGTGAGCATGCAAAGCATCTCTTGCAGGGAAAGAAACCATTCCCATTGAAAAACGTAAAAGGTTTTTTAGGTGGTTCCACTACATTTCTTACCATTCTATCTTTAATAGTAGGTGCCCTTCTATAAATGAATTTTAGGCTTCATAGGTAATACACATTGAAGATATTTATCTGCTTGCAGTATGTGCCAATGTCTCTTTTACAATCTTCTCTATCTTACGATATTGAAAGTTATAGTCCAAGATAATAGTGACTAGATAGGGTTGCTGTTCTACTGATCTCTTATCACAAATCAATTTTGTCCTATTCATGTCAGCCACTTCCATTATTTTTCATCTATATGTTCTCTTTTGTAGCCTTTATCAACAAATATATGTCCAATTTTTTGAGCTTGAAGGGTATAATCCCTTAAATTGGTACAGTTTCTCCTTAAACGCATGAATTGGCCCTTCGGAATATTGAAGAGCCTTGTGTTGACAGCTCTCCATTGGGAGGTAGCTGTTCCGATCCACATTCTTGAAGTGAGTTTTGGTAGTTAATTCTTGGTCCTTTTGTGTGATTTCGAGATCTAAAAAGGATATGGAGGTTTCACAAATTTCCCAGGATAGTGTAATATTCCTATTAATAATATTTTATCTCTGTATAAACTCATCTAGTCGGTTTTGTTCTCCCTTCCACAATATAAAAATGTCGTCAATATATATTTTATATACGGTAAGTTCTCTTGGTGCATCCATGAACACTGACTCTTCCTCCCACTGCGCCATGAACAACCCTGCTACGCTGGGTGCAAATTTAGCTCCCATTGCTACTCAAGTGTTCTGATGGTAATATTTCTGATCATACCAAAAATAACTATTCCGTAGGCAGAAGTCCAAGCATTTCATAAGGAATTTCCTTTGAACAGAAGGTAACTTAGTGTAAGTCCCCATTTGGTAGCTTCACATGCCTGGTGATGCTGGATGATAGTATAGAGTGAGAAGACATCAGCCATAGCCAAAATCCAAGGTCCGGCTTCAGCATTAAACTCCTCAAGCAGTTGAAGCATTTGCTTAGTATCCCTCAAATAAGCCTTATGCCATGTACACACGACCGGACTTTCCGGCAGAAAAATTCCGGCGGAACTAATCTGTCGGACATTCCGATCGTGTGTGTGCTTCATTGGACCTCTTCTGTAGAAAAATCTGACGGACCTTAGAAATAGAACAGTTTCACATCTTTCCGACGGACTCGATTCCTATCTAAAAAAACGTTTGTCTGTATGCTAGTCCGACGGACCGAAAATGATCAAGGGCAGCTATTGGCTACTGGCTATTGAACTTCCTTTTCTAGTCCGGTCGCATGTCATCACATTTGAAACGATCGACTTTGGAGGGGTTGTGTGTAGGCAAGTCCGTTTCATCAGAACTCCATCGAAACTCCGTCAAAAAGTCCTTCGGGGTTCAGTCCGATGAGAAGTCCGCTCGTGTGTACGCGGCATTAGTGTTGTGAACTGCTGGTTGTAAGTACCTATCTATATACTGCCTCAGACTTGCTGGTTCACTGCCACTAAATCCCGTGAGCTCTTCTAATCTTCTTACTTTAGTATCTTCCTCAAGCGTCACCCCCGCTTCCCCGCTGGGTCCCTAGCTTGGCACTCCAGATACTCCTCAAGCGTCACCCCACTGGCTGGGTCCCTGGCTTGGCACCTGCTGAAGTTTCCCGATTCATCACCATCCCCAGTTGGTGAGACTACTGCTCCGGTACTTGCTTCAGCTACTCACTGTGGTCCCTGGTAACAAGGTGGTTGGTCCCTTAGTGGCGACAGCTTCGCCTCTACCTCCGACCATGACAGGTTCTCCGGCCAGCAGAACCGTCACTTCTGGTTGGACTGCAAGCCACAATCCCAACCCTACGCTGTTCTCTTGCTTCTGGATAGGCCCTCAGACAGCCTAGCAGCCAGATGTGCCCGGGATAGGTACAAACTCCGGCCTAGCAGCCCGGGCAGCACAACACACGTCCACCCAGACAACCATCCAGGTGGCACAGAACCCCGATCACCTGACCTCACCCAAATAACTAGGCTCTCCCAGCAGGCCAAGGGACCCAAGAAAATCCCTGCCCATTGGCTGAGATACCCTATCTATTCCTAATCTGTCCTTGCAATGCCCTTGTCTTATCTAATGTCACTGTTACGTGCCTTGTAGTAGAGTCTGACTTGTAGGAGGAGACCTCTCTTACAGCCCTGGCTCAGGAGCCACTGGAGAGGAAACAGTAGAGTGGATGATGAGCCACCAGATAGGTCCGAGATGCCAGTGTCAGCTGAGGCAGATGCAGGTCAGCAACCTTGGAAGCTGGCAGGTACAGGCTGGAGCAGGATGAGACAAGCCGGGTCAAACACAGGTAATCAACAGAGCAGATCAGTAGGCTGGAGCAAGGTGAGACAAGCCGGGTCAAACACAGGTAGTCAGGCAGAGTGGGCTGTAAGTTGAAGCAGAGTCAGATGAACAGGCAGAGGTCGGCAACAGGGTATAAAACAAGGAAGTTCTTATAACAGGGTCAAGGCAAACATAGGTCAGGTTTGGAGATATCGGGTAAGTCAACGGAGCTGGGTCAATACAGGTGATCAGAAGGCAGGTACAGGTTTTCAGGACACACTAGCTGCAGATCAAACAGCACTGCACTTGTGCAGCTGCTGTCCTTTTAAAGGCCCATTGGCGCCAAGCAGCGTCTAATGCGCGTGCACATGCATCCAACGCATGACCCTGCGCACGTGTGCCTTCGTGCACACGCGCACACACACACACCCCTATCCGGTTTGTTGGACTGGCACCCATGTGCGCATGCACGCACCTCTGTCTTGCCACAGTAGGTCCCTGACAGTCACCAGATACCAGGCCATCTAGTGACAGAAGAGAGAAGTGCAGCAATTCCAGACTTAGGGTGAAATCAATTGATCCCTCACAATTGGCCAAGGCAAATTCACCTGGCAGGTAAATTTAGGAGCAACCCTGCCTATACATCTGGATGCTACACCCCCCCCCCCCCCCCCTGCCTACAAAACTACATTTCAGGGTTTGAAGAAAAAATTATTTGAGCTTTCAAGCCTGAAAGTGAATGTCCTGGCAAAAGCTAGAATGGGTGGGGAAACAAGGAAAGGGTAACAATGACAACAGTACATGTGGTACACCACATGAAATAAACATGAGTATCAAACACATGAGCAGTGGTAGATCATATCTGACAGATAAATATCAAAAATTATGTACAATGTTAAAGGTGGCGTACCACCCAAATATTTAAAGGCAGACATGAGCAATGACCTTACTTCCTAACTATCTATCTAATATATACAGTGATAAGAGGGTATAAAGGGTTAGTGTTGTCGTCAGGTTAGAGCCCCGTCTATCCTTGTCCAAGGAACATGACCTGATGCAGCAATGAAACAGCAATGAAAATGCATCCTATCCTATAATAACATGGTGCATTATATACATACGTGATTAAAGAGGAAGTAAACCCCTGATGGGTTTACTTCCTCTTTGTTTCCCTGCAAAGGTAAAGCATAATGGGCTACTGTGCATCGCATAGTAGCCCATTATGTGTCACTTACCTGACACAGGAGCCTGCAATGTCACCGCTGTCCCCTCTGCTACGGAGCGTCCATCTTCTTCCTGGGTATCGTGGCTCCGACGCTGTGATTGGCCAGAGGCGCAATGACGTCACTCCCGCGCATGCGCATGGGAGCCGCCACTAACGGCATATCACTGTTAGCAGCGGCATGCTCAGTGCGCCTGTGCGCCACTGTCTACGGTGCATGCGCCGTAGACAGCGGTGCCTGTCTGTTTGTAAATATCTCCTAAACCGTTTAGGTTTAGGAGATATTTCTTGGACCTACAGGTAAGCCTTAATCTAGGCTTACCTGTAGGTCAAAGTGGTCTGGAAGGGTTTACAACCACTTTAAGTGGTTTTTAGTTGCTCTCAGCCGAGAACAGCATAGCAGTGTAAATACACCCTATAATATATCTACATAATACACATCATGAAAGCAGGCCCCATTCTCAGCCGAGAATGCCACCCCCTTTTTCTTATCAAAACAAACTTCCCTAATGTTCATCGAGCAACAGTCCTGATGCATGGATTAGTCCGTTATTCACAGAGCAGGTAATGTGCCCCTTTGACACAGCTCATTCTACCTAACTAACTATGCACCCAGTGCCCATGACGTGTTACAGTCCATCAAATTTTACTCGGGGTCAAGCTGTGTCTGTTGGGATGGTTGGACGAAGAACTATATACACCACATACGTATATAGCAATCACCAGAATGTTGTTTATTGCTAGAAAACTTATAGCTAAGAAATGGCTTTCGGTGACACCACCGACACACGCAGAATGGGTGAATACAATAAATGAAACTCTGTTGAGGGAAAAGCTGACATACCAACACAGGGGTAGCCCAGCAAAATTTGAACGTATATGGGATCCTTGGTTGGAGGTACCTGGTTTAGCCCCCTTCCAATTGGTCCAAAATAAAATACTAGGTGGCAGAACGCAGACGCCTACCCCCCTTGTTTGAGGAGGGAGGCTGTCTACATTGAATGGATACAGGATGCTATGATGTCATAGGGACTCAGAATATAGATCAAAATGTCAATAATTTTGATGAGAAGTTGTTTTACTCTGCGGTGACGTGTTATAAGGTTTTAATTATATATTAGTTAAAAGAAGAAAGGAGACACTATCCCCCCCCCCATTGTTTAGGGGGGAGAGGTACCTCTACACCGACCGATTGTCCGTTGAAGGACCGGGAGCGGAGTAGGGGTACAAAGTACTAAAAGGACACACTTACTAATTATAGAAAATATGAGGTAAAGCTGAAATTGGTATAGATATGTAAAGATTTGTTTTCATAGATTGATTGTAAGCCTATATATACCATAATATTGCAGGAAACATAAGCTGATTGACTGTATATGTGGATAATAATATGTCCTTGGCAACGTAATTTGATGTATGTTTTTGTTTTTGTTTTAAGGAAGAGTTTTTTCTCTTCTTATGTTTTAAAAATCAATAAAAAGAATCTGATTTAAAAAAAAAAAATTTACTTGGGGTGGACACTTCCCAGCTGCTCCCCTTCTTCCTTAGGGGTAACTCCGGGGACAAAGAGGCACAGCTGCATTCAGATAACAAGCAGCCAGGCCATGGTGCAAGAGACCGCACTTTGGGACCAGGGATGAGCTCCGAGTTCGAGTCGAACCCATGTTCGACTCGAACATCACCTGTTCGACCGTTCGTCGAATTGCGAACGTTATGGGCAGTTCGTGCCAAGTTCGAGTGGAGCGTCACGGCCCATAATTCACTGCGGCATCGCAGTGCATTGCTGGCTGATGATTGGCCAAGCATGCACTATGACCCGCATGCTTGGCCAATCGCAGCGCCGTCTGTACAGAGAGCCGCAATTGGCCAAAGCCAGGGTGGCTTTGGCCAATTATGGCTCAGGGGGTTTAGTACACGCCCCACACTATATAAGGCCGCCTGCGTGGCGGCCTTGTGTAGTGTGTTGCAGCAGTGAGAGATAGACAGAGAGACAGTGTCATTTGATTTAAGTTAGATAGAGTAGGCAGGCGAGTCAGCTGCACTTACAGTGTATTGTGTATATATATATATATGCATCCTAGATGTTGTATATATATATCATAGTTGCCAACATTGCAAAAAAAAAATGTGGGACACTTTTTTGGCTGTAGGCGGAGCTGTACAATATTTAGGGGGCGGGGGCATTCATTTGTAGGCGTGGCTTCGCAAAAAAATGCAAGTGCGGCGCGTGAAGCGCGTCGCCGCAAAAAATGGGCGTGGCTTACGTGGAATAGTGGGCGTGGCTTAAATGGGCATAGCTCAAGAGGGAGTGGTTAGAGTCTGAGATGAATGAGGGGGGGAGAGGGAAAGGGGGAGAGGGAAAGGGGGAGAGGGGAATGACGGGACAGCAGCCCCAGATCCTACACAATAAAAATATGTGTATTCTAGAAAGTTTAACAATCAGCAGATAAAGATACTCCAAACACCTGGTGTTAACGCTTCAATCATCCTGGCACCATGGTTGTTATGGTGTCAGGATGATTGAAGCGCATTATTTCTATTATTACATTGTAATATAAAATTAAATCATTCAACTCACCATAATGCCGAATCAGTGGGATCCCTGAGCGTGTCACTAGCCACATCGCCTGCCACCAGCAGAGTCTGCCCTTGCATCAGGTGCCCCCGGCAGAGTCTGTCCTTGCATCAGGTGCCCCCAGTACCAGAGTCAGTATAGACCCCCTCAGTGCAGACCCCTCCATCAGTGCAGACCCCCTCAGTGCAGACCCCCTCCTTCAGTGCAGACCCCTTCAGTGCAGACCCCATCAGTGCAGACCCCCTCAGTGCAGACCCCCTCCATCAGTGCAGACCCCCTCCATCAGTGCAGACCCCCTCAGTGCAAACCCCCTCCATCAGTGCAGACCCCCTCCATCAGTGCAGACCCTCTCAGTGCAGACCCCCTCCATCAGTGCAGACCCCCTCCATCAGTGCAGACCCCCTACATCAGTGCAGACCCCCTCCATCAGTGCAGACCACCTCCATCAGTGCAGACCCCCTACATCAGTGCAGACCCCCTCCATCAGTGGAGACCCCCCTCTATAAGTGCAGACCCCCCTCAGTGCAGCCCCCCCTCTATTAGTGCAGCCCCCCTATTAGTGCAGACCCCCCTCAATTAGTGCAGCCCCCCTCAGTGCAGCACCCCTCTATTAGTGCAGACCCCCTCAGTGCAGACCCCCCTCTATTAGTGCAGACCCCCCTCAATTAGTGCAGCCCCCCTCAGTGCAGCCCCCCTCTATTAGTGCAGACCCCCCTCAATTAGTGCAGCTCCCCCTCAATTAGTGCAGCTCCCCCTCTATTAGTGCAGACCCCCCCTTCTCAGTGCAGCCCCCCCTCAGTGCAGACCCTCCCCTCGTCCAGGAGCGGTCGGTGTTCTGCCGAGAAAGTTCCCCTCGGCAAGTAAGGACCCCCTGTACTGCGCCAGCGCACTACGAGCCAGCGGAAATGGCCAAGCTGGGGAACTTTTCGGCAAGACACGGCGGCGCCGTGTGTTCAGTGGAGAGGGGAGGGGCCGTGCAGCTAAAGAAGGTGATTCATTGGCTGCACGGATCGAGCCCCCTTACTCTCTCCACTGAACACTAGGGGGAAGATCGAGCGGCGGCGCCGGCCGCCATTTTGCTGGAGCCAGCTGCTCCAAAAATGAAAAAAAAACAACATTCCCGATTTTCCTGATGGAATTCCTGATTCGGGACAGCATCCAATCGGGACGAGGGTCCCAAAATCGGGATTGTCCTGGGAAAATTGGGACTGTTGGCAACTATGATATATGTATACACTGTTATCAGTTTAGCTAGATCCGTTCCTGTTATTCTCTTCCTACTGACAGGTAGGCAGGCAGGTGTTTTTACAGTATATACAGTTAGTGTACTGTGTCCTTTGTACAGTGTGCACCTAAAGCGACCTGAAGAAAATTGCTGATGTTCTTCTGATCCTATTAGTATCACAGGCAGGCAGCTACAGTATTTACAGTTAGTGTATTGTGTCCTCTGCACAATGTGCACCTAAAGCTGCCTGAAGAAAAATGCTGGTGTTCTTCTGATCCTATTAGTACCACAGGCAGGCAGCTACAGTGTTTACAGTTAGTGTACTGTGTCCTCAGCATAGTGCGCACCTAAAGCTACCTGAAGAAAATTGGTGGTGTTCTTCTGATCCTATTAGTACCACAGGCAGGCAGCTACAGTATTTACACTTAGTGTACTGTGTCCTCTGCACAGTGTGCACCTAAAGCTACCTGAAGACAATTGCTGTTGTTCTGATTCTATTAATACCACAGGCAGGCAGCTGCAGTATTTACAGTTAGTGTACTGTGTCCTCTGCACAGTGTGCACCTAAAGCTACCTGAAGAAAATTGGTGGTGTTCTTCTGATCCTATTAGTACCACAGACAGGCAGCTGCAGTATTTACAGTTAGTGTACTGTGTCCTCTGCACAGTGTGCACCTAAAACTACCTGAAGACAATTGCTGGTGTTCTCATACTAATAATAATACTACAGGCAGGCAGTTGATTCTGCTAGCTGCAGTATCAGTATATATACATCCCAGCTTTGTGCAGCTACATCCCACTGCAGGCCATTAGTATGTCTGGAAGGCCAACAAGGAGATGCAGACAGTTACAAGCCAATAAAAGAGGGCAAGCAGGCTCTGTGTCTAGAGGCAACAGTGCTGGTCGTGGAGACAGTGCATCCCAAAAAAAGTGGGACACATTTTTGGCTGTAGGCGGAGCTGTACAATATTTAGAGGGCGGGGGCATTCGTTTGTAGGCGTGGCTTTGCAAAAAAATACAAGTGTGGCGCGGCGAAAAATGGGCCCGGCTTACGTGAAATAGTGGGCGTGGCTTAAATGGGCGTAGCTCAAGAGGGTGTGGTTAGAGTCTGAGATGAATGAGGGGGGGAGAGGGAAAGGGGGAGAGGGAAAGGGGGAGAGGGAAAGGGGGAGAGGGGAATGACGGGACAGCAGCCCCAGATCCTACACAATAAAAATATGTGTATTCTAGAAAGTTTAACAATCAGCAGATAAAGATACTCCAAACACCTGGTGTTAACTCTTCAATCATCCCGGCACCGTGGTTGTTATGGTGTCAGGATGATTGAAGCGCATTATTTCTATTATTACATTGTAATATAAAATTAAATCATTCAACTCACCATAATGCCGAATCAGTGGGATCCCTGGGCTTGTCACTAGCCACATCGCCTGCCACCAGCAGAGTCTGCCCTTGCATCAGGTGCCCCTGGCAGAGTCTGTCCTTGCATCAGGTGCCCCCAGCAGAGTCAGTATAGACCCCCTCAGTGCAGACCCCTCCATCAGTGCAGACCCCCTCAGTGCAGACCCCCTCCATCAGTGCAGACCCCCTCCATCAGTGCAGACCCCATCAGTGCAGACCCCCTCAGTGCAGACCCCCTCCATCAGTGCAGACCCCCTCAGTGCAGACCCCCTCCATCAGTGCAGACCCCCTCCATCAGTGCAGACCCCCTACATCAGTGCAGACCCCCTCCATCAGTGCAGACCCCCTCCATCAGTGCAGACCCCCTCAGTGCAGACCCCCTCCATCAGTGCAGACCCCCTCCATCAGTGGAGACCCCCCTCTATTAGTGCAGCCCCCCTCAGTGCAGCCCCCCTATTAGTGCAGACCCCCCTCAATTAGTGCAGCCCCCCCTCAGTGCAGCCCCCCCCTCTATTAGTGCAGCCCCCCTCTATTAGTGCAGACCCCCCCCCCCAGTGCAGCCCCCCTCTATTAGTGCAGACCCCCCTCAATTAGTGCAGCCCCCCTCAGTGCAGCCCCCCTCTATTAGTGCAGACCCCCCTCAGTGCAGCCCCCCCTCAGTGCAGCCCCCCCCCCTCTATTAGTGCAGGGGAGGGGAGGGTCCATGCAGCTAAAGAAGGCGATTCATTGGCTGCACGGATCGAGCCCCCTTCCTCTCTCCACTGAACACTAGGGGGAAGATCCGTTCCAGTTCTTCTCTTCCTACTGACAGGCAGGCAGGCAGGTGTTTTTACAGTATATACAGTTAGTGTACTGTGTCCTCAGCATAGTGCGCACCTAAAGCTACCTGAAGAAAATTGGTGGTGTTCTTCTGATCCTATTAGTACCACAGGCAGGCAGCTACAGTATTTACAGTTAGTGTATTGTGTCCTCTGCACAATGTGCACCTAAAGCTACCTGAAGAAAAATGCTGATGTTTTTCTGATCCTATTAGTACCACAGGCAGGCAGCTACAGTATTTACACTTAGTGTACTGTGTCCTCTGCACAGTGTGCACCTAAAGCTACCTGAAGACAATTGCTGTTGTTCTGATTCTATTAATACCACAGGCAGGCAGCTGCAGTATTTACAGTTAGTGTACTGTGTCCTCTGCACAGTGTGCACCTAAAGCTACCTGAAGAAAATTGGTGGTGTTCTTCTGATCCTATTAGTACCACAGACAGGCAGCTGCAGTATTTACAGTTAGTGTACTGTGTCCTCTGCACAGTGTGCACCTAAAACTACCTGAAGACAATTGCTGGTGTTCTCATACTAATATAATACTACAGGCAGGCAGTTGATTCTGCTAGCTGCAGTATCAGTATATATACATCCCAGCTTTGTGCAGCTACATCCCACTGCAGGCCATTAGTATGTCTGGAAGGCCAACAAGGAGATGCAGACAGTTACAAGCCAATAAAAGAGGGCAAGCAGGCTCTGTGTCTAGAGGCAACAGTGCTGGTCGTGGAGACAGTGCATCCCAAAAAAAGTGGGACACATTTTTGGCTGTAGCCGGAGCTGTACAATATTTAGAGGGCGGGGGCATTCGTTTGTAGGCGTGGCTTTGCAAAAAAATACAAGTGTGGCGCGTTAAGCGTGGCGCGGCGAAAAATGGGCCTGGCTTACGTGAAATAGTGGGCGTGGCTTAAATGGGCGTAGCTCAAGAGGGTGTGGTTAGAGTCTGAGAGGAATGAGGGGGGGAGAGGGAAAGGGGGAGAGGGAAAGGGGGAGAGGGGAATGACGGGACAGCAGCCCCAGATCCTACACAATAAAAATATGTGTATTCTAGAAAGTTTAACAATCAGCAGATAAAGATACTCCAAACACCTGGTGTTAACTCTTCAATCATCCCGGCACCATAGTTGTTATGGTGTCAGGATGATTGAAGCGCATTATTTCTATTATTACATTGTAATATAAAATTAAATCATTCAACTCACCATAATGCCGAATCAGTGGGATCCCTGGGCTTGTCACTAGCCACATCGCCTGCCACCAGCAGAGTCTGCCCTTGCATCAGGTGCCCCCGGCAGAGTCTGTCCTTGCATCAGGTGCCCCCAGCAGAGTCAGTATAGACCCCCTCAGTGCAGACCCCTCCATCAGTGCAGACCCCCTCAGTGTCACACAGGATGCGCCTGTCCACCGAATCGGTCGATCGGCTGACCTTCATAAAAATTAATCAGTCTTGGATCACCAACTTACAATTTTTGCTGCAATACTTTGCTGCAGGGCTAATTCCTGCGCTCCATTTATAGCATCTATGAGGGGTTGCAGTGTTGTGGCACCAGCGCCTAAGGCCTAATTTCTCTGCCCCTGTTTAACAGGGGCGTGTAATTACAATTTTTGATGCAATACTTTGCAGCAGGGCTCATTCCTGCACTCCAACTAGAGTATCTGTGAGGGATTGCAGTGTTGTGGCACCAGCACCAGTGCCCAAGGCCCAATTTTTCAGCCCCTGTTTAACAGGGGCGTATAATTACAATTTTTGATGCAATACTTTGCAGCAGGGCTGATTCCTGCAATCCAACTAGAGTATCTGTGAGGGGTTGCAGTGTTGTGGCACCAGCTCCAGAGCCCAAGGCCCAAATTTTCAGCCCCTGTTTAACAGGGGAGTATAATTACAATTTTTGATGCAATACTTTGTAGCAGGGCTCATTCCTGCGCTCCAACTATAGCATCTGTGAGGGGTTGCAGTGTTGTGGCACCAGTGCCTAAGACCCAATTTTTCTGCCCCTGTTCAACAGGGACATGCAATTACAATTCTTGATCTAATATTTCACAGCAGGGCCCATTCCTGCGCCCACCAAGAGTAACTGTGAGGGCTTACAGTGTTGTGGCAACACCACCACCACCAAAGGCCCAATTTTTCTGCCCCTGTTCAACAGGTGCATGTAATTACAATTCTTGATATAATATTTCACAGCAGGGCCCATTCCAGCACCCACCAAGAGTAACTGTGAGGACTTACAGTGTTGTGGCACCAGCACCACCACCAAAGGCCCAATTTTTCTACCACTGTTCAACAATGGCATGTAATTGCAATTCTTGATCTAATATTTCACAGCAGGGCCCGTTCCTGCGCCCACCAAGAGTAACTGTGAGGGCTAAGGCCCTCACCAACACCTAAGGCCCCAATTTCTGCAGAGTATATAGGGCAGGCCCCTACTTTCAAACATCCAACTTACAAACGACTCCTACTTGCAAACAGAAGGAGACAACAGGAAGTGAGATGAAATCTACCCATAGGAAGGGAAATTCTCTCCTGTAAGAGTTAATATGGGAAAAACGTGTCTCCTCTTCACTGATGCTTTCTGATGCTCTTCTGAAGAGGTGCACAGACAGCAAAACAAATGTTACAGGGATGGCAACCCTTCCCTATGTTTTCCAAAAAGCTTAAAAATACATTTTTTGGCTGAAGCTACACTTTAAAAATGTACCTGTTCAAAATTACAAACAGATTCTACTTAACAACAAACCTACAGTCCCTGTCTTGTTTGCACCGCCTGTATCCTGCTGTTTAGAGTATATAGGGCCTGGGGGACCCACGCCTCTCCTTTTTTTAATTTGGGTGTGGGGTTCCCCTTAATACCCATACAAGACCCAAAGGGCCAGGTAATGGACTTGGGGGGGGTACCCATGCCGTTTGTCTCACTAATTTCCATCTATTTTTCCGGGACCCGACATTACATTAAAGCCGCAAGCAGTTTTAAATGACTTTTATTCATTTACAAATGTCATTTTGTGCAGGGACTGTTCTAAGCATGGGAAACACGCGCCACTTTACAGGCATACTATAGACACCCCCCAGGTACGATATTTAAAGGAATATTTCACTTTTTTTTTTCACTTTAAGCATCATTAAAATCACTGCTCCCGAAAAAACGTCCGTTTTTAAAACTTTTTTTTTTTGCATTGATACATGTCCCCTGGGGCAGGACCCGGGTCCCCAAACCCTTTTTAGGACAATAACTTGCAAATTAGCCTTTAAAATGAGCATTTTTGATTTCGACTTTAATGGGGTTCTAAAGTTTGCGCAAACTTTCGGTCCGTTTGCAGGTTCTGGTGCGAACCGAACCGGGGGGTGTTCGGCTCATCCCTATTCGGGACATAGGTCCCCTTGCAATGATGTCCTCAATCTATTCGTATGACAGCCGGGGACTGAGAAGATCTTCCTCATCAATTAGAGAAACAACAACCTGCGGAAGATCACTGGTCCCTTTTCAGAGTGAAGCACCCTGACAACTTCAATCACTAGCCAACAAGTCTCAGGTGGGCACTCACTGTATCTGTCGGCAGCATTCAGTCCTGCACAATCTCAGCAGTATAGTCCTGGCAACAACTTTTGTGCAAAGGTCAAGTGGCTTACAGCATAGCGTCCTTAACTACATACAGTAAGGTTCATAAATATTGGGACTATGACACAATTCTAATCTTTTTGGCTCTATACACCACCACAATGGATTTGAAATGAAACGAACAAGATGTGCTTTAACTGCAGACTTTCCGCTTTAATTTGAGGGTATTTACATCCAAATCAGGTGAACGGTGTAGGAATTACAACAGTTTACTTTCACTTTTTAATACTTGGTTGCAAATCCTTTGCAGTCAATTACAGCCTGAAGTCTGGAACGCATAGACATCACCAGACGCTGGGTTTCATCCCTGGCGATGCTCTGCCAGGCCTCTACTGCAACTGTCTTCAGTTCCTGCTTGTTCTTGGGGCATTTTCCCTTCAGTTTTGTCTTCAGCAAGTGAAATGCATGCTCAATCTGATTCAGGTCAGGTGATTGACTTGGCCATTGCATAACATTCCACTTCTTTCCCTTAAAAAACTCTTTGGTTGCTTTCGCAGTATGCTTCAGATCATTGTCCATTTGCACTGTGAAGCGCTGTCCAATGAGTTCTGAAGCATTTTGCTGAATATGAGCAGATAATATTGCCCGAAACACTTCAGAATTCATCCTGCTGCTTTTGTCAGTGGTCACATCATCAATAAATACAAGACAACCAGTTCCATTGGCAGCCATACATGCCCACACCATGACACTACCACCACCATGCTTCACTGATGAGGTGGTATGCTTTGGATCATGAGCAGTTCCTTTCCTTCTCCATACTCTTCTCTTCCCATCACTCTGGTACAAGTTGATCTTGGTCTCATCCGTCCATAGGATGTTGTTCCATAACTGTTAAGGCTTTTTTAGATGTTGTTTGGCAAACTCTAATCTGGCCTTCCTGTTTTTGAGGCTCTTGTGGTAAACCCTCTGTATTTACTCTGGTGAAGTCTTCTCTCGATTGTTGACTTTGACACACATACACCCACCTCCTGGAGAGTGTTCTTGATCTGTCCAACTGTTGTGAAGGGTGTTTTCTTCACCAGGGAAAGAATTCTTCGGTCATCCACCATAGTTGTTTTCCGTGGTCTTCCGGGTCTTTTGATGTTGCTGAGCTCACCGGTGCGTTCTTTCTTTTTAAGGATGTTCCAAACAGTTGATTTGGCCATGCCTAATGTTTTTGCTATCTCTCTGATGGGTTTGTTTTTTCAGCCTAATGATGGCTTGCTTCACTGATAGTGACAGCTCTTTGGATCTCATATTGAGAGTTGACAGCAACAGACTCCAGATGCAAATAGCACACTTGAAATGAACTCTGTACCTTTTATCTGCTCCTTGTAAATGGGATAATGAGGGAATAACAAACACCTGGCCATGGAACAGCTGAGCAGCTAATTGTCCCATTACTTTTGGTCCCTTAAAAAGTGGCATATGTAGGTAACGATGGGGCCCTCAAACCCTGGCTACTATGCCATATTCAATGATAACAACTTCTTCATGAGGTGCTTAAGGTGGCACTATCTTTTTGCTGTTAAAAAAAAGGTGGCACTATCTGAACAACTCTGCCAACGGCAAGAATACTTCTTCCCTTAAGGTTGGGAAGATGAGCAGTACAACGTAGATATTGTTGCTATTCGGTACATCTCAACAACTTCATACAACAGTCACTCTATTCGTCTCATACATTTTCCACTCCCTCTTTGCTTACCAATCTCAGGCACCACTGGGTATAAACACAAGATCAAAAAACATAAAAAAATGCAGCGCTAATGTAATATACACAATCCCCAGAGTGGCCTCCAGGAGTAAGTATAGGACCAATGGCCGTTCATAGATGAGAAGCCAATGTCTAGTGAGTATAACATAAAATAAATCACAAAATCAGTGTGCAGTGAATAACAAAAAAGAAATAAATACCAATAAAAAAACATATAAAGTTTTTGTGACCAAAAAACCAACAGACAGTCCGTGGTGAACAAAAAATTCAACTGCAATGCTCCTCTATAGAGTGTGATGTAGTCCCATGTAAGGGAAATAATAGAGTGATGGCCCTTCCACAGATGATAGGTGAAACTGCATAGGCTTCTCCATATGTCATTCGCAGATATACATGTGAAATAAAGGGAGATTGGGTACGCTTACTGCAAAAGATGGACACACACATGCCGTAGGGCGGTGGCTCAGACAAGCATTTGGACCATTCAATCCAGCAGGTCTTTAATGGAGGACACAGATGATGGTGTACTTCAATGGTTACATCCAGGACGATGAAGGGTAGATGATGCACACCTGGAATTCCAATAAACAGACGTGCCTAGATCCCCAATCATTCGCCAGCTGGGTGAAATGTATGGTACTTCCAAGGACATCAGATCAGCATGGTAAATCGTGAGGAAGAGACAAGAGAGCCTCCACATAGTGTATGAATCCGGATAAAAAAATTTATTAAAAAATACCAAAGTTAAAAGTACAAACACCAGCCAAGGTGGGTACAAGGAATGATCACATAAAAAAAAAGAGAAAGATTGCGTGGTGTCAGATGCACAGTAGGCTAGCAACCCGACATGTTTCCGACCATAGTCCTTCTACTGGGGCCATGTATTGTGGGGCCATTGTGTATATTACATTAGCGCTGCATTTTTTTATGTTTTTTGGTCATTACACAGTTCACTACACTGTTGATGCTGGCTGCTGATCTACTTTTTCACAGATTCACTAGGAGCGCAATTTTTTTCACTTATATAAACACATGATCGCCCACCTTCCTTGGTACGAGATGAGTGGACATACTGGGCCAGATGAGTGAGAACCGTAGGACCGCAATCCTCAGTAGTAGTGACACCCGGGGTGGTAGTTGAGGAAGGAACTTGAATTTACTTAGAAGGCAGGTGGGGTGCTGGTACTACTTGTTTTGGACTAGCAGTTGTAGAAAGCTCAGATTGAACGGTGGCAGTGGGAACTGACACTTCCACTGTGGTCTCTGTAAGGTCACCGGACAAAATGTGTTCCTGTACAGAAGAATCTGCCCAGTCCGGAATAGGCCAGCCAGAATAGGCGGCCATGGTGCTGGAGGGAGGTTCCTCCACAGTGGCATATCCGCGAACCTAATCTGCCCTCATCACCTGCGATGGTAGTGGCGGTCTGGCAGCCACCAGCAGCAATTCTCCACAACGATAGCACTGACTCAATGGGCGCAAGAACATGGCAAATCCAGAACACCTCCAGCAAACGATCCCCGTAGCTGCAGAACTTTGAGAGATATACAATGCGATCTCCCCTCTTGGCACCATCCGAATACCCCTGTCAGTAATCGTGGCTCCAGAGGCAAAGAAGCTAGCAATTTCCCATGGGTCTTATGCACATGCATTCTGATGGATAGGTGAGAGCAGGTGGACTGAACGGGAGCCACCCCTTCTTAAAGGTACAGGGGCACACTGAACACCTAGCATATAGCACAATGGCTACAAAGGTGTCAGTGCGTTGCCTGACCAAAAAACATGACAGTGATACAAAAAAAGATACCACTTGCTCCCATCTATAGCTGGCTATCGCAGTAAGAAGCATTGAAAGCCTAACAACAGGTGCAAACAAGGCCAAGGGTAAATCCAAGGGAAAAAACAAGCTTAACTTACCACCAGCCCGCAGACAACCAAATAACCTGTCTCACAGTATGCGTTAAAAGCAGGGGTTTAGTCTGCACACATTTGCAAATGCATGCATAAGCCACAGAGCCTCGTCAAGGCACCCTGGTATCTGTGGTACCTAACAATAATTTATAAGTGTCCCCACACACAAACTTAGGAGCAACACTGCCTAAACATCAGGGTGCTATATCAGTAAAGAGTGCAAGTGTCAGTAGTAGTCAAGGTAAGTATTTGCAGTGCAAACGGACGAACAAAACATAAATATCAAAATTCCCAGTGAATTATACCTCACATATAAATCATAAAAAAAAACATGACAAAAGTAATTAATATGGGTCAGTAGTATGTAAAACACAGTGCAGATGCCAGGAAGAAGTCATACAGAGCGCAGGATTTAGTAGTAATCAGGGCTTTTTTTCAGTGTGAACGTGAGCACCTCCCGCACTGAATGTATGTAATGGAAAGGGGTGTTGATGTGTGCTGCAGGGTCTGTTGATACTGGCTGCTGGGGGATCTATTGTTGCTGGAGAGGATCTATTTTTGGAGGGGGGTCTATTGTTGCTGGTGGGGGATTTATTGTTGCTAGGGTGGGTCTTATGTTGCTGGGGGGGTCAGTTGTTGCTAGGAGGGATCTACAGTTGAGGGAGGGGTCTATTGTTGCTGGCTGCTGGGGGGTCCATTGATGCTAGCTGCGGGGAAATTTGATGTTGCTGCCAGGGGTCTATTGTTGCTGGGGGAGGTATATTGTTGTAAGCAGTCCATTGTTGCTGGGGAGATTTTTTGTTGATGGGGGTCTATTGTTGCTATCTTCTTTTCTTTTTATCATTGACAAATTCCATACAAAATAATTCACACCACAAATGTTACTTGGTTCTGTATTCTCTAAAAGGGATGGTACTGGCAGGAGGGTAGGGGTTGGAACCGAGGGACGGTGCTTGGAGGTGGGTAGAGAGGGAAAACAAGGGGTTACTCTGAAAGGGTTTGTTCCTACACCTATTCTCTGAGAAAAAAAAAGTAGTAACACAGAGTGCAGAAGTCTATAGTAAGTAATGAAGAATGCAGGGGTCAGTAGTATGTAACACAGAGTGTAGGAAAAGAAGTAATGCAGGGTGCAGGGACCAATAGTAAGTAATGTGGAGTGCAGGGGTCAGTACTATATTATGCACAGCGCATTAGTCAATAGTAAGGTGGTCAAATTTGGACAGGTGTGTGTGGTCAATACATGGACGCCAGACTTGGAGAAATTTGTTGTGAGAATCCACCAAAATAGCTGTCAGCTTTTCATTGATCATGATGTTGTTCATGTTTTATTGCCTCTAAGCTAAGGGTAGGAAATTTTCAAGTCCTCTCAATTGTTAATTTGGTGGCTGTAAAAAGGCGTGCAGCTAGTAGGTGTTCCAAGTGAAAGGGGAGTCAATTGGCCTGTGGAGGAGAGCTTCATGCAGGTTTTTCTTAAGATTAGAAAGAAGTAATGTACAGAGTAATGCATAGACTCTGATCTATAATCGGCTCACTCTTGGACAAGACCACCTGTGTGCCACCAAATGCGTGCCATCGTCCCGACATGGGCACAGCCCCGGAAGCATAATGGCGAGTAATTTGGAACAATGCTTGCTAGACGAGCTGGAGTGTAGTACCATCAGTACAATATTTGATATGCATTTTCTAGAATTGAAGCATTTAGAAATGGTCTGCGTCCTGGCCTGCCAGTCCTCGGAATCAACACCATCCGTAGTTCATGACTGCTGAGGTGCAATAATCCTAGGTCCCATACCATAACTTACCATAACAACTTATAACACCTTACCCCTTCTTCCCATTCAATAAAGACCACATACAACTATTAATGTTGGAAAGGGCAAGGCCACAGCTTTTATTAACTCAAAACATAACATTAAATATTTAAACCGTGCCAGTCACAGTTGCACTGTGAGCACACAATTCCAAATTTAAAAGGGAGATGAAGGAGGGGCCTGTCCTTACCATAAGTGCCGGACCGGCCGTCTATCTTCCAATTACCAACAGGGCATAACAAATCTTCCATATTTGCTGGCAAGGTCACCAAAACCGCAGCACGCTGTGACATACCATCAGAAATAGGGCGGGAGGGTGGGCAGCTCTTCCATGCTTCCGTTCGAAAAGGCTCAGAATCCCCTGGGGTGCAAAACTCCTGAGCTCAGGCCTAGCCCCTGTCCCTTCCTGTACCAATCCCAAGTGACCTAATAGTCACCTTAACTCCTCCCTGGCCATGCCCCCATCAGTCAGGGCTCTCTTTCCCGAGGGGCTCAAGAGGCCTTCATAACTGCTGAGGTGCAATAAGCCCAGGTCCCATACTATAACTTACCATAACAACTTATAACACCTTACCCCTTCTTCCCATTCAATAAAGACCACATACAACCATTAATGTTGGAAAGGGCAAGGCCACAGCTTTTATTAACTCAAAACATAACATTAAATATTTAAACCGTGCCAGTCACAGTTGCACTATGAGCACACAATTCCAAATGTAAAAGGGAGATGAAGGAGGGGCTTGTCCTTACCATAAGTGCCGGACCGGCCTTCTATCTCCCAATTACCATCAGGGCATAACAAATCTTCCATATTTGCTGGCAAGGTCACCAAAACCGCCACCCGCCAGTCAGTAAGCTGCTGACGGGCGCCCCACCGCAGCCAGCGCTTGTTCCACACCCCTCTGAAGTCCCAGGTTAAAGATGCCCATACCAATCTCGTTGAGATGGACACCTCCTCAGCAAGTCAGTGTTGTCCCCTTCCAGACCTCTGTGACGGACCACCACCCCCCCCCCCTGATCCGACAGACGAACTTGGACACCTGAGCATTAACTTTTCTGCGAAAATTCTCCAAGCAGGGGCCAGGGACTTCTCTCACCCATACTGAGCGAGGAACTATTTCGGACCAGACGAAAGTCATACTGGTGAACATTGCGAAACACTGAGCAATATCGCTTTTAATTGCAGAAATGAGATCCACAGACCGCGTGTAGCCAACATCAATCCCACCAATGACCCGGAGCTGCCAACATTCCGTCAGGACCTGATACCAACGGAACCCGCGCAGGCCAAACCAGCGAATTCTTGCCACTTTGGATGAAAATCCCAGGTTTCTGCCGTAATTGCGGATCTCCGCACGACGAGCGGCCCAGAAGACAAAAGAATCACCCAGTATCCATATTTGAGCCGGAGGGAAACCTGAAAGATTTAACACAAAAGATGTGGGCGAACATACAGTGAAAAACGAGATGACTCCCATCTCCCCAGTCGCTGAAGTTCCGTATCGGAAAACCCCAAGCCAGAAGCGGCGGTAGCAGCACCTATTCGAAATGAATGGGTCAAGAAGTCGCCCGCAGGTAAGCCTAAGGCCTCGAGACAAAGACGAAAAAAAAAAAAACCTTAAAAATTGGAACCGACTCAGCGAGGAGGAGTCAGCATGTACGAAAAATGTGGGGGACAGGGGGCGCGCGGAAACAAACGGGAAGGCCAGTGACACTGGGCAAAATGGGCCGCCACAGTGGTACAGCACCACTCGGCGGCCCCTACCGAAGCTGTCAGTCTTGGATGAGCGCAACAAAACCGTGACGCTGCGCTCCGACAAAGAAACGTCCTCCGACCGAATACCCCCCGGGGACGACTTGGATTTTGCAACTAATTCCCCTAATGCGAAAAGCCCCAAAAAACGCCCATGAAAAAGCCACCCGGAAAAGCAGGGTCTCAAACTCAGATGAGCATACCTCCGGCAATATTGACAAAATACCCGATAAGATCTGAAGGGAAAGCGGGCGCCTGGAATCGGGAAGATGTGTGCTGCGTTTCCAACCCCGCAATACCGTCGGACCGGGAAAGCTTTAGTGACATCCTCCCACCCAAGGAGTTGGAACCAAAAGGACAGGGCCGACATGGCAGAAGAAGCGGTGGAACCCGAGACACCCTTTTCTTGTAATTGGACAAGGTAGGCGAATAAAGCCAAATGTCTATCATCTGGGGAAGAAATAGAAAACTCACCGCCCGACGCTTGGAACCACTCGTGCCAGACCCGACAATACGACGCCCACGTCCGCGGAGAAAGTGATGACCGAAGAAGTTCTAGCAACCCCCGGAAACGAGGTTCCATAAGTGGGCCGGACAGGGGAGGCCCTCCAGCAAAGCCGACGGAGCCAAGGAGTGAAAGCGAAGAAACTGTTGGCGGGAAAGAGCATCGGCAATATCGTTAGAAACTCCCAGAACGTGTTTTGCCTTAATTTAAATGTTAAAATGCAAACATTTTAGAACTAAAAAACGCAACAGCGAAACAACCGGAGGGGAACTGGCCGACTGTTTGTTCACTACCTGCACTACGCTCATATTGTCTGACCAGAAGATTACCTGATGATTGCGCAGCTGTTCACCCCAGAGCTCCACGGCTACGATGATCGGAAAAAGCTCCAACAGGGTGAGATTGCGCAACAAGTCCATGCGGGCCCATGAGGCCGGCCAACATTCCGCAGACCACTCCCCACGGAAGAAAGCACCGAAACCACAGGAGCCCGCAGCATCCGTGTATAATTCCAGCTGTGAGTTCGGTACCTCCTCCCGCAACTAACAAGACTGTCCGTTGTAAAACTGCAAAAAGGTTAGCCAAATCCCCAAATCGGCCCGCATGGGCTTGGTGATCCGGACGTAGTGCTGAAGGGCTGTAACGCCCTTCGTAGCCCAGGACAGGCGCCTGCAAAAGGCTCTCCCCATGCGTATGACCCTACAGGCAAATACTATGTGGCCCAGCAACGATTGTAGCTGTTTCAACTGCAGTTTCTTTGCCCCTTTGGCCAAACGAACCAAGGAGAGAAGCTTGGTCGGCTTCTCCCTCGGCAGACGAAAGACCATGGCCACTGTGTTAATCTCGATCCCCAGAAAAGCCAGTACCATTACCGGACCCTCGGTTTTGTCCGCGGACAGTGGGATGGCGAAAAGCCGGCAAACATCCTGAAAAACAGAGAGCAGGCGTTGACACTGCCCACTGCCCGCGGGGCCCACGAAAAGGAAATCATCCAAGTAGTGCAGAAGGGACTGAAACCCAGCCTCCTGGTTGACTACCCACTCAAGGAAGCTGCTAAATAACTCAAAGAAATAGCACGAAATGGCGCAACCCATAGGCAGGCACATGTAGAAGAAATAGCTTCCTTGGAAGTAGCAACCCAGGAGATGGAAATAGTCCGGGTGGACCGGAAGAAGGCGAAAAGGGGACTCAATATCTGCTTTTGCCAAAAGAGCAGACCGCCCTGTTGTCCTAACGAGGTGAAGAGCCTTATCGAAAGACGCATAGTGGACCCTGGATTCCTCCCGATCGATACCGTCGTTTACCGAGGATGAATTAAACGGAATTTACCACTCGCCTTTTTTGGGACCACACCGAGTGGGGACACCCGCAGGTTGTGGAAAGGGGGGAGATCAAAGGGGCCCGCCATGCGCCCCAGTTCCAACTCCTTCTGTAGCTTCTCGGCCACGACGGACTCGAATTCTGCAGCCGATTTTAAGTTTGGAGACATAGTCGGGGCGTCCGACGGGGAAAAGGGGATCCAGAAACCGCGATCCAGGCCATCCTTCAGGATCAGGGCCTGCCCGATGAAGGGGGTACCGGTCTAGCCAGGGAAGCATCTCTAAGACGTTCACCGCCATCTTCCGGCTTAGGAAGGTCAGTCTTGGCTCCTGCTCTGGGAAGCGGCTGTCTACCCTTCCTAAAACACCGGCTGGCGGGGTGTGCACCCCCACAGCTGGAGCACTCGTGCCTGAAGCGACAGGCGGAGTACCATTTACAGTGGCTTTCATTGAAAAGCCAGCAGATACCCTTTTTGGAAGTGGCCGACGCTCCAGATTGAGGAGCGCCGACCGTGGACTGAAAGGACCAAGGCCTGTGGGGGCACATGAGCAGCAACCACAGGCTACCATCCTGACAGTGGAAGCGAAGCTCTTTCCGCGCCGCCATTTTTTGTCGAAACTGGGTGTCCTACTGGAACCAACACTGACCCCCATAAACTTTGTACGCCCCCCACATGAGATCTAAATAACAGAACAACGAAGTCGCCAACCCCGGGAAACGCTCGCAGAGCACTCCCGCGTAGGCGCAGAACCCCTGCAGCCAGTTCCCGAAAGTCCTAGGAAGCTGTTTAACTTTTTCGCCCTGCGTCGACACGTCTACCCGACGAGATTTATCGATCGTCTCCCTATCCGGCGCCACAAGGGAGAGGAAATCAACAAATTCGCGTCGCCAAATCTTTTCCTTCGTATGTGGGTACCAGTGGGCGCGACTGCCCACAAGGCACCTCCGGGAGGGGGGGTAGAATTGGGCGCCATGCCCGAAACACCCATACTTGAAAGAGCCAATTTGACGACCGACACTATGCGGTCTTCAGGGCCCGATACGGAATCATCGACTGACCTACCCCAAATCAGTTCACATTTATACTCACTGATCCTCGGGGGCATCATGGATGACGAATTGGTGTCTGAAACGAATCTGGAAGGCTGTAGACTGATGCGGCCAGCACCGTGAAGACCAACGGGCCGTGTTCGACAGGACCGTCCCGACCTATGGAGAGATCCAGGGGCGGGGGGTCCCACCACCGACCCGGAAGAGTCCCCCTGGCCGAGGGCAGCGACTGAGCAGGTACAGGAGCATCTACTGGTTCTGGCTGGCTGACCCGGGGTGGGAGCTGCCGCCAGCCCGGATCCGGAGCCCAATTCTCCCGCCCTGCTGGGCGTGGGGAGACGGGAACGGGTGACTGTTGCCGACGTCCGACCAGATCCCCCGGCCTGGCTAGGCGCATGGGGGGGGCAAGCTCCAGCGATGGGATGGATGACAATCAATCGTCTTCCGCCCGGTTGGGCGCGGGAGGACGGCGGTGGGCACGGAGCAGAGGAGGAAGGGTGTCAGCGAAAGCCAGCGGACCCATACCCGCCCGTCCGGGCGCAGAGGGGGCATACACAGCCCGGGAAGTGATGTTGGAGGGACCAGCCGGGGAATGGAGCCTGTCCCCCACCCATCCGGGCACAGAGGGGGTCCTAATCTGTGAGCCGTCGGTGAAGGATGGCCCAAGGGCCGGCTAAGACCCCGCCCAGGAGGGCGCAGGGGAATACTGCACATGCCTAAAACTATTTGATGGATTGCCTGATGGAGAATTACCCCCCACCCGTCCGGGTGCAGAGGGGTGCTGATCACACTGGCACTGTGACAAATTGACAGCCAGTTCTGAAACTCCCGCCCAGCCAGGCGCAGGGAGTGAACTGGCTGCCAGGGGGAGCCGATCCCGCTCCGAGCCACCGTCGAATCCGCCGCCCGAGGGATCCGACACAGCGGCCGTAACAGAAGGTACAGGCGCAGGCGAACGGGTCCGACCCCTGCCTCCCACCTCCGAGAAGAAAGCCGGGCAGAGGAGCAGAGCGATCGCTCACCCGCCGCCCCCCCACCGGCCGCGGGGGCGGAAGCAGGTACCGCACCGCACAAAGCCAGGCGGTGGAACGCTCCGGCTCCAGCCCGGCCTCGTGTCAGACTCTGGGCAGGGGAAGAGGACGGGGGGGACCACCGCTCGGGGGCTACGTGATCGCGGGCACCGGGGGGAAGGCCGCGAAGCAACCCGGAGGCTAGGAGAGGGGGAGCGCCGAGGAGGGGCGCGCCGAGAGCGGGTGGCCGAACCCGCTGGGGAAGCCCTGGGAGCCACACTAGCAGGGGAGGAATGGAGAGGGGGAGGAGGAGGGGGGCAGTAAGAGGCCGAGGAGGGACTGGGGCTGAGACGGGAAGGGGGCGGGCACGTCTGCGGGCCCTGTGGCCACCCATCTCAGGAGAGGGAGCAGGGGAAGGGGCGGGGGAAGGCACCCCAGGGGACAGGAGGGCAAAGAGCCAGTCAGCCTCACCCCTGAGAGCCAGCTCACGGACCTTAGCCAGGAGGCGATCCGCGTCCATGGCTGGAGCCGCAGGGTCAGGTCCGAGCTCTTCCATGCTTCCGTTCGAAAAGGCCCAGAATCCCCTGGGGTGCAAAACTCCTGAGCTCAGGCCCAGCCCCTGTCCCTTCCTGTACCAATCCCAAGTGACCTAATAGTCACCTTAATTCCTCCCTGGCCATGCCCCCATCAGTCAGGGCTCTCTTTCCCGAGGGGCTCAAGAGGCCTTCACTTTCCCAGTGTTGTTAGACTATAAGTCTGCAATTGAGTGTGAAGTAATTGATAGATAAAGTGTCTAAGTTAGATGTAACAGTAATGTTCTCTCAATGGAATTTCATAAGAGGATCTAAGGGCTTCAAAGGTGAGTATTCTCACAGGAGTGAGAAGGAAGTGAATGTTAACAAATCCATGATTAGTCCACCACTGAAATTGCGCTGGCTGCTCCGTGCCCGGGAGAAATAGAGGGCAAAGCAGCAGGGGCAGTAAAGGTAGGTGTGGTGAAATCAAAGGGCAGAAAACTTAACTGAGTCTCAAAGTTTGAGAGTAAAAGCCAAAATCGGATTGAAGGATCCAGGACGAGAAGAAGGGGGAGCCAAGGTTGGGATGACAATGAGATCAGGTGAATGAAAAAGGAAGTTTGGGACTTTGTATGAAGCAATTGAGTAGTGGAGGTAGATTACAATAAAAGCATATTTATTAGGTAGCATGAGTTTGCATACAAAAATAGATAAAAGAATGTTTCATATCATATATACATGAGAGACGTGCACAAAGGCTGAATATGCAAGAATGGGAAAATACATGCATAACATCATGTGGTCAAAACAATAAATACATATATGCATAAGAAATACATGTACATGCCAATAGCAGCAGGCCTACCACCGGCACATGCACCCACATGGTACATCTGTGTCCACCAGATGGTATAAAAAACATCATATATTAAAAATAAGTAAATCTCAATCCATATGGAGTAAGTGGCTGCGGCATCATATAAAGCTCTACGCGTTTCGTGGGTGTTCCCACTCGTCAGGAGCGGATGCGTCAGACATTTCTATGGAATTAAAAAAGGATTTAAGGAACCATACTTCTCAGAAAAGTTCAAAAATGTTGTTTCTATTAGTATGGGTGGTTGACCACTGACACTCACCAACCCAGGCATGGACCGCAAGGTGGAATGATCGGAGCAGGGCCGGCCGAGACATAGCCTCAACGCGGGAGCTGAGGCGGCATAATGCAGGGTTGCAGCATCGGATAGGATGAGAACTTAAAGTATGAATGAGAGCTGATGTGGCCAAGAAAATAGTGTATACTCAAAGGAGCAAGGATATCTGGGAACAAGATTAAAATAAATATATGTATAATTATAATATATTAATGATAGTGATGATATATAGTGGGGGATAGTGATAAAGGTAAATGAACCCAGTATAGCTCCATATAGGAGGTGTATGAATAATATGAAAAATATGAAAAAGGTAAGGAAGATACAGATGATGCCCAAAGATGTGCAAGTATCTGTGTATGGAAATGATGAAAATGAACATACAACAGATTAAGGTATAAATGCTGATAGGAATGCCACGTGGAAACAAGGGCAAATAGTGTGAACCGAAAACAAATCCACCAAGAGAGAGAGGGGAAAGGAAGATAAAGGTTGGAAAAGCAAAGGAGAACACCTACCCTAATGCTGCAACAAAACAACTCCCAGCAGGACGTGTAGCTGGTGTGTGGAAACCCCAAAGGGGAACTGACGAATTGGGCAGTTCACCTGAATGGGGGATGTAATTATGCCGCCAACGCCACGCTAATGACCCAATGGAGGCGAGGGAGCCGCACCTGAAGTGAGTGATGCACTCAACAGCTGACGCGGAGATCTCACCATACCGGGACAGAAGATGTTCTGGCTAGACGCCGGCGCCATGACCTCATTACTGACGTCACACGCACGGAGTGGAGCCGTGACAGGCGTGGCGCCGATGCGCAAAGCGGCAGACGCCCCGTTCTCCCAAACACACTGGGTGCAGGGGGAGGAGGGGGAGAGTCCAATGAGCGCATCGCAGCTCCCGCGATAGAGGTGGAGCTCAGCCATGTCCAAAACATCAACCCATCCACCTACGTCAGGCCATGGGCAGGCGGAGGGAGTGTGCATGGAACATGTGATTGGGGGCAGTCTATGTGGGTACATGAAGCTTAGTGAAGAGACTGCTGTCTATAAAGAATGACATATGCAAAACATGAAAACATAGATGTTAAATAAACGATCTAGATAAATGTTTGTATTGACAAAATTTAAACCTTAATGAAGGTACCCTATGAATGAGGGTGGGCCTCACACTGGGATGGCAGGGGAGCACTGCCACTCCAATTACTCAATTGCTTCCATCCCGGTATCTGTATGAGAAAATGGGGGGAGTTTGGGACTTTATATGAAGCACCATAAGTGCCTCCATCCCGCGGGACTTTGAATGAAGCACCCTAAGGTGCCTCCATCCCTGTAAATAAATGAAAAAGGAAGTTTGGGACTTTGTATGAAGCAATTGAGTAGTGGAGGTAGATTACAATAAAAGCATATTTATTAGGTAGCATGAGTTTGCATACAAAAATAGATAAAAGAATGTTTCATATCATATATACATGAGAGACGTGCACAAAGGCTGAATATGCAAGAATGGGAAAATACATGCATAACATCATGTGGTCAAAACAATAAATACATATATGCATAAGAAATACATGTACATGCCAATAGCAGCAGGCCTACCACCGGCACATGCACCCACATGGTACATCTGTGTCCACCAGATGGTATAAAAAACATCATATATTAAAAATAAGTAAATCTCAATCCATATGGAGTAAGTGGCTGCGGCATCATATAAAGCTCTACGCGTTTCGTGGGTGTTCCCACTCGTCAGGAGCGGATGCGTCAGACATTTCTATGGAATTAAAAAAGGATTTAAGGAACCATACTTCTCAGAAAAGTTCAAAAATGTTGTTTCTATTAGTATGGGTGGTTGACCACTGACACTCACCAACCCAGGCATGGACCGCAAGGTGGAGTGATCGGAGCAGGGCCGGCCGAGACATAGCCTCAACGGGGGAGCTGAGGCGGCATAATGCAGGGTTGCAGCATCGGATAGGATGAGAGCTTAAAGTATGAATGAGAGCTGATGTGGCCAAGAAAATAGTGTATACTCAAAGGAGCAAGGATATCTGGGAACAAGATAAAAATAAATATATGTATAATTATAATATATTAATGATAGTGATGATATATAGTGGGGGATAGTGATAAAGGTAAATGAACCCAGTATAGCTCCATATAGGAGGTGTATGAATAATATGAAAAATATGAAAAAGGTAAGGAAGATACAGATGATGCCCAAAGATGTGCAAGTATCTGTGTATGGAAATGATGAAAATGAACATACAACAGATTAAGGTATAAATGCTGATAGGAATGCCACGTGGAAACAAGGGCAAATAGTGTGAACCGAAAACAAATCCACCAAGAGAGAGAGGGGAAAGGAAGATAAAGGTTGGAAAAGCAAAGGAGAACACCTACCCTAATGCTGCAACAAAACAACTCCCAGCAGGACGTGTAGCTGGTGTGTGGAAACCCCAAAGGGGAACTGACGAATTGGGCAGTTCACCTGAATGGGGGATGTAATTATGCCGCCAACGCCACGCTAATGAGCCAATGGAGGCGAGGGAGCCGCACCTGAAGTGAGTGATGCACTCAACAGCTGACGCGGAGATCTCACCATACCGGGACAGAAGATGTTCTGGCTAGACGCCGGCGCCATGACCTCATTACTGACGTCACACGCACGGAGTGGAGCCGTGACAGGCGTGGCGCCGATGCGCAAAGCGGCAGACGCCCCGTTCTCCCAAACACACTGGGTGCAGGGGGAGGAGGGGGAGAGTCCAATGAGCGCATCGCAGCTCCCGCGATAGAGGTGGAGCTCAGCCATGTCCAAAACATCGACCCATCCACCTACGTCAGGCCATGGGCAGGCGGAGAGAGTGTGCATGGAACATGTGATTGGGGGCAGTCTATGTGGGTACATGAAGCTTAGTGAAGAGACTGCTGCCTATAAAGAATGACATATGCAAAACATGAAAACATAGATGTTAAATAAACGATCTAGATAAATGTTTGTATTGACAAAATTTAAACCTTAATGAAGGTACCCTATGAATGAGGGTGGGCCTCACACTGGGGTGGCAGGGGAGCACTGCCACTCCAATTACTCAATTGCTTCCATCCCGGTATCTGTATGAGAAAATGGGGGGAGTTTGGGACTTTATATGAAGCACCATAAGTGCCTCCATCCCGCGGGACTTTGAATGAAGCACCCTAAGGTGCCTCCATCCCTGTAAATAAATGAAAAAGGAAGTTTGGGACTTTGTATGAAGCAATTGAGTAGTGGAGGTAGATTACAATAAAAGCATATTTATTAGGTAGCATGAGTTTGCATACAAAAATAGATAAAAGAATGTTTCATATCATATATACATGAGAGACGTGCACAAAGGCTGAATATGCAAGAATGGGAAAATACATGCATAACATCATGTGGTCAAAACAATAAATACATATATGCATAAGAAATACAAGTACATGCCAATAGCAGCAGGCCTACCACCGGCACATGCACCCACTGGTACATCTGTGTCCACCAGATGGTATAAAAAACATCATATATTAAAAATAAGTAAATCTCAATCCATATGGAGTAAGTGGCTGCGGCATCATATAAAGCTCTACGCGTTTCGTGGGTGTTCCCACTCGTCAGGAGCGGATGCGTCAGACATTTCTATGGAATTAAAAAAGGATTTAAGGAACCATACTTCTCAGAAAAGTTCAAAAATGTTGTTTCTATTAGTATGGGTGGTTGACCACTGACACTCACCAACCCAGGCATGGACAGCAAGGTGGAGTGATCGGAGCAGGGCCGACCGAGACATAGCCTCAACGCGGGAGCTGAGGCGGCATAATGCAGGGTTGCAGCATCGGATAGGATGAGAGCTTAAAGTATGAATGAGAGCTGATGTGGCCAAGAAAATAGTGTATACTCAAAGGAGCAAGGATATCTGGGAACAAGATTAAAATAAATATATGTATAATTATAATATATTAATGATAGTGATGATATATAGTGGGGGATAGTGATAAAGGTAAATGAACCCAGTATAGCTCCATATAGGAGGTGTATGAATAATATGAAAAATATGAAAAAGGTAAGGAAGATACAGATGATGCCCAAAGATGTGCAAGTATCTGTGTATTCTCTCATTCATACTTTAAGCTCTCATCCTATCCGATGCTGCAACCCTGCATTATGCCGCCTCAGCTCCCGCGTTGAGGCTATGTCTCGGCCGGCCCTGCTCCGATCACTCCACCTTGCGGTCCATGCCTGGGTTGGTGAGTGTCAGTGGTCAACCACCCATACTAATAGAAACAACATTTTTGAACTTTTCTGAGAAGTATGGTTCCTTAAATCCTTTTTTAATTGCATAGAAATGTCTGACGCATCCGCTCCTGACGAGTGGGAACACCCACGAAACGCGTAGAGCTTTATATGATGCCGCAGCCACTTACTCCATATGGATTGAGATTTACTTATTTTTAATATATGATGTTTTTTATACCATCTGGTGGACACAGATGTACCATGTGGGTGCATGTGCCGGTGGTAGGCCTGCTGCTATTGGCATGTACATGTATTTCTTATGCATATATGTATTTATTGTTTTGACCACATGATGTTATGCATGTATTTTCCCATTCTTGCATATTCAGCCTTTGTGCACGTCTCTCATGTATATATGATATGAAACATTCTTTTATCTATTTTTGTATGCAAACTCATGCTACCTAATAAATATGCTTTTATTGTAATCTACCTCCACTACTCAATTGCTTCATACAAAGTCCCAAACTTCCTTTTTCATTTATTTACAGGGATGGAGGCACCTTAGGGTGCTTCATTCAAAGTCCCGCGGGATGGAGGCACTTATGGTGCTTCATATAAAGTCCCAAACTCCCCCCATTTTCTCAATGAGATCAGGTGGACGTAAATAAGGTCCAATGCATCCCAGTGCGGCAGGTGGCAAATACCATATTGATGTAGAATGTGGGCTATGTTGGCCACTAGGTAGTAAGCTAGGTAGTAAGCATGGAGGTTAAATATTGTTTACTAATACGAGGTCGGGAAGAACCCCAAACAAATTGCAGAATTTTCAGTTGGTGAAACTGAAGTATATTAGAGGGGATGGGAACAAGCAGCACTCGAAAAACATATAATAATTAAGGAAGATAAGTCCTCCGCACAGCGTTAATTCTGCCACACCATGATATGGGAAAGTGAGTCCACAAATAAAGCAAGGAGTTTCTGAAACAAAAGAGGATAATTCGATTGGTACAATCCCTTGTATGGGTAACCATTGGAAGGGGAAGGAACGTTGCAGAGCGTCACTGGTATTCGGCGAGAGGGTTATCAACATGGCGTTTGATTTACATGGCCTAGAGCTTCTAAAAGAGGATGCAGAGGAGTCAAGAGGAGGGGCAAAAAAGAAAAAGGAGTGAAGGAGAAATTCTCTACAAAAAAAACCTTCAATTTGTCATCCAGAGAATTGTCTACAGAAGAAATGTCTGTGCTCCAAAAAGGGCTACCCTAATGCCTCGTACACACATTCCGATTATCATACGACGTATCAATCGCATTTTGTTGCCTAAAACTAATATTGAATACAACAGTGCAAAATGTGCTCTACGAAAAGTAAAATTTTTGTCGTACGATTCTGGAAAAACCTTTCGGTGTGCGTAGCTATGTATCTGAAATGATGTCAAATACGTGTGACCCCTGTGTCCTTCTGGTTTATTTTTGTATTTCTGATCATGCATGGTGTTTGTCTATCGATTTTTAGCGGACGCATACTGTACTGATTACACAATTGTCGTATGATGGGCTGTTGTCTGAGCAAAGTTTTTGTGTTTGTCCCTTCGGATTTTGTTGGATGGACTGTCGTGATCGGCTGTCGAAAGCTGTGTACTAACGATCAGATTAGCGAACCATCAATCCGAAAGCGATTTTTATCATCCGATAATTGGAACATGTGTACGAGGCATGACGAATAGGCCCAACCATTTTAATTTTTTTTTAATGGTTATAAAGTCATAAGGTTTTTTTTCACCTTAAAGGCTAAGTTCACCTTTTTAGGCACAATAAATAGAAGCCTTTTCTAATGTCTTTTCTGCCAAAGCCATCCTAATATGCTTATCTCTCACTTACCTAGTCCACGGCAGCTTTGAATCTGAACCTTCCTATACAAAATTTTTAAGAAATGCTTTTTGAGCCCGTCACTTCCTGTGGCATCATGTGATCATTGAGGAAGCTTCATATCCCATCATGCACTGCCTTACTGCACCACAGAATAGGGTGTGTTTTACTTCTGTGGACACCTCCCTCACTTCTATACCACCTCTTTTTTATTTCCACCCACTTTCCTACTTCTTTCTTTAAGGCGGCCATACACTGCACAGTCAGATTGTACAATCTCCTTTAGATCTGCCATCATGTAGTTCAAGGGAATGCCTGCTTTGATACAACTTGAATCAGAGGCGTAACTAGAATCTTCAGGGCCCCGCTGCAAGAAACCATGAAGGGCCCCCACCAGGGGCTTTGCTAGATCTACAAAAGATCTCGGGCTAGAGCCCATAGCAGCGAAGTAAAGAAAGTTGTACACTTGGGCGGGCATACACCACATGCTGACCAGCCGCCGCAGTTGTACTGCGGCAGAATTGCACGGCTGGGCGAAATGATGTTATGTAACGTCGCTTCGGCGCGAGTGCCCGGCGGTCTCAATCAAACACACAGTTTCCAGTTCTCTGAGGGGAGAACTGACAGATCCTCTGTTCATACAGAGTTTCCCTGCACAGTCCACATTGCCCTTCAGTTAGAACACTTCCTAGGACACACATTAACCCCTTCACTGCTCCCTAGTGTTAACCCCTTCACAGCCAGTGACATTTTTTTTTCCAAAAATGTGTCAAAATTGTCCGACGTGTCCGCCATAATGTCGCAGTCACAATAAAAATTGCTGATCGCCAACATTACTAGTAAAAAAAAAATTGCCATAAAACTATCTCCTATTTTGTAGACGCTATAACTTTTGCGCAAACAAATCAATATACGCTTATTGCATTTTTTTTTTACCAAAAATATGTAGAAGAATACGTATCGGCCTAAACTGAGGAAAAAAAATGTTTTTTTATATATTTTTTGGGGATATTTATTATAGCAAAAAGTAAAACATAATGCTTTTTTTTTCAAAATTGTCGCTCTTTTTTTGTTTATAGTGCAAAAAATAAAAACCGCGGTGATCAAATACCACCAAAAGAAAGCTCTATTTGGGGGGAAAAAAAGAGCAACGGCGCACGACCAGGCAATTGTCAGTTAAAGCGACGCAGTGCCGCATCACAAAAAGTGCTCTGGTCTTTGGCCAGCCAAATGGTCCGGGGCTGAAGCGGTTAAAGTTACACAGGAAGTCTGGTGCTAGAATTATTGCTCGCACATGTGTGGTGCAATTTCCATTTACATATGCATGCAGAACCGACGTGCACACTCTCATTTGCACATTAGCACAGGGGGACAGTGGCGCTTTACATATTTTTAATTTTCTTTCAGTCTGTGTTATTAACCACTTCAGCCCCGGAAGATTTTACCCCCTTCCTGACCAGATCGTTTTTTGCGATTCGGCACTGCGTCGCTTTAACTGACAATTGCGCGGTCGTGCGACGTGGCTCCCAAACAAAATTGACGTCCTTTTTTTCCCACAAATAGAGCTTTCTTTTGGTGGTATTTGATCACCTCTGCGATTTTTATTTTTTGCGCTATAAACAAAATAAGAGCGACAATTTTGAAAAAAACGCATTATTTTTTACATTTTGCTATAATAAATATTCCCCAAAAATATATAAAAAAACATTTTTTTTCCTCAGTTTAGGCCGATCGTATTCTTCTACATATTTTTGGTAAAAAAAAAATCACAATAAGCATTTAATAATTGGTTTGCGCAAACGTTATAGTGTTTACTAAATAGGGGATAGTTTTATGGCATTTTTAATAATAATTTTTTTTTTACTAGTAATGGCGGTGATCAGTGATTTTTATTGTGGCTGCGACGTTATGGCGGACATGTCGGACATTTTTGACACATTTTTGGGACCATTGTCATTTACGCAGCGATCAGTGCAATTAAAAATGCACTGATTACTGTGTAAATGGCACTGGCAGTGAAGGGGTTAACCACTAGGGGGCGGGGAGGGGTTAAGTGTGTCATAGGGAGTGATTACTAACTGTAGGGGGATGGGCTGTATGTGTGACGTCACTGATCTCTGCTCCGATGACAGGGAGCAGAGATCGAGTGACACTTGTCACTAGGCAGAACGGGGAGATGCTGTTTACAACGGCGGCGGCGCGCACGCAATGGCACGGCGGGGAATTCAAATAGACGTACAGGTACGCCCATTTGCCCAGCCGTGCCATTTTGCCGACGTACATCGGCGTGCGCCGGTCGGGAACCAGTTAAAGAGAAGCTCCAGTCATTTTTGTGCTTATTAAAAGTCAGCAGCTACAGTTTTTACTTCTTGACTTTTAATAAACACACACTCACCTGTCCCAGGATCCAGCGATGTGCTCTCCCAAGCCATCCCCTCTCTCCCTCCTCTGTCACCGGGGCACCCGGGCACCCAGCTGTGACAGCTTGTCACTGTCCGAGCAGAAGTGTACCTGTCAAAACTAGGTAACCTCTCCCCCCAACAAAAATGACATGCCAAATGTGGCAGGGGAGGTGTAATTAATGCCAAACTTCCCCTTTTGGGTGGAGCTCCGCTTTAAGTTTTGAAGTAGAAAATATCAAACGGTTCAGTAGACACAGCACAGACTTAATCATGGAAAAACAGCACAACAGGAAAATCATTACAGTAAATGACTATTCGCAACTGAAGTTCTACTAAAAAAAGAATCTTCACAATGATTGAAGCAGTACAATTTTGGCATCTCACCCATTGCTGAGGGGTCACTCCTGTGATCCCAAGAGAGTATGCATTGACAACCATGAGTACAAATATCAGTGCAGTGCCCAAAAAGGGAAGGTAAAGAAAGGAAGAAAGAGAGCCAGATAAAAAGGGGAAAGAGCGAGACAAAGGGGGATAAGAAAGGAAGGGAAAGGAGAGTAAGGGCCAAATGAGGAGCAGAATGTGGAGTATGAGGAGCAGAATGTGGCATGCCAAATGACCGTCATGAGAGGTGCATGGACTCCAGACCCTCTCGAACCATTTGGTATTATCATTGAGTACGCTTGCGAGTTTCTCATTGGGAAGCTGCTAACTTTTAATAAACTGACACTCACCTGTCCTAGGATCCTGCTATTCTTTCCATCTGTCGTCTGTCTTCTGGGACCTGTGACAAAAAAAGTGCCATTACTGAAAGAGGAGGGGGGAGGAGGCCCTAAAGTGGAACTTCCCCTCTTGGGTGAAGCTTTGCTTTAAACATGAAAATGGGCACTCTAGTCTTCTTCCATGAGTGAGCAATGCTCAGCTTGGCTGCTAGGAGCATTAATAAGATCAGTTTTAGCATATGATGGGGAATTTGCTTCAATGGTTCATTAAACAAAGCAATATTTGGTAGTTGTCATGACCCATATCCCTTTTTTTTTTCCCAGGCCAGCTTCATTTTCATTTTTAGCAGGCCAGGGTGGGGAGATTTTCACAATTTTCTATGTTTTAGGTTCTATTCAAAACAGTATTGTGTTGTGGTCTATCACATGCTCATTCGTCAATACGCATAGCACATTCCCCCATAGATTTCACATATATCATCAGTTCTTCCTAGTAGCCTAGGTTGTGTTCATTTTGTCTATTTTCCTGCATTCAGGAAATGTATCATAGGGACTTATGTTGTTATTTTTTAAATATATATATATATATATATATATATGATGTGGCAACCCTAGTGGCGATGGTGCTGACTAAGTATTTAGTCAGGCACCAATTGTGCAAGTTCTCCCACTTAAAAAGATGAGAGAGGCCTGTAATTGTCATCATAGGTATACCTCAACTATGAGAGACAAAATGTGGAAACAAATCCAGACAATCACATTGTCTGATTTTTTAAAGAATTTATTTTCAAATTATGGTGGAAAAAAAGTATTTTGTCAATATCAAAAGTTCATCTCAATACTTTGTTATATATCCTTTGTTGGCAATGACAGAGGTCAAACATTTTCTGTAAGTCTTCACAAGGTTGTCACACACTGTTGCTGGTATGTTGGCCCATTCCTCCATGCAGATCTCCTCTAGAGCAGTGATGTTTTGGGGCTGTCGCTGGGCAACACAGACTTTCAACTCCCTCCAAAGGTTTTCTATGGGGTTGAGATCTGGAGACTGGCTAGGCCACTCCAGGACCTTGAAATGCTTCTTACAAAGCCACTCCTTTGTTGCCTGGGCTGTGTGTTTGGGATCATTGTTACACTGAAAGACCCAGCCACGTTTCATCTTCAATGCCGTTGCTGATGGGAGGAGGTTTGCGCTCAAAATCTCACGATACATTGCCCCATTCATTCTTTCATGTACACGGCACGGATCAGTCGTCCTGTTCCCTTTGCAGAGAAACAGCCCCAAAGCATGATGTTGCCACCCCCATGCTTCACAATAGGTATGGTGTTCTTTGGTTGCAACTCAGCATTCTCTCTCCTCCAAACATGACGAGTTGTGTTTCTACCAAACAATTCTACTTTGGTTTCATCTGACCGTTTGAGGTTGTGGACAGGTGTCTTTTATACTGATAACAAGGTCAAACAGGTGCCATTAATACAGGTAATGAGTGGAGGACAGAGGAGGACAGAGGAGCCTCTTAAAGAAGAAGATACAGGTCTGCGAGAGCCAGAAATCTTGCTTGTTTGTAGGTGACAAAATACTTATTTTCCACCATAATTTGCGAATAAATTCTTTCAAAAATTGAATTGTGATTGTCTGGATTTGTTTCCACATTTTGTCTCTCATAGTTGAGGTATACCTATGATGACAAGGCCTCTCTCATCTTAAGTGGGAGAACTTGCACAATTGGTGTCTGACTAAATACTTTTTTGCCCCACTGTATATACCGTATATATATATTCAATATATACTGTATGTTAATTACATCCTACAGTGTAACTGCTACATGAATGTGATTTTTCATCATTTATTTCCTACTACCATTACTATTAAACATTATTTCTAACTATTCATTTACTCATTACTACTATTATTCCTTTTTTATTATTATAATATTTAATATTGACTTTTAAAAAGTTCTCATGTTTTATCAATTAATTTTTTTTTTCATATTTCATTCTTTATTTTTATTCGTCTAATGTAAATTTATTATATAATATTATCATTATTATACATTTTTTGTTTAATCAATTCATTCATTTAACTTATTTATTTTCTATATTGTCATCATCAGTATTCAAGGCTGTACTTTCAGTATAAATTAGACCAACGTAGCAGCTACAGACATCTACTTCAACCATATGCAAATAGGCATTTAAAATTTTTTCATCATTTTTTGATAATTCATTTTTCTTTGGTCTTTTTACCACCATTTGCATTCTCATGCAAGATGCGCTAATAGGTTGTTATCCATTTCATTATTTATACCTTTTTCCTAAAATTTTCTTATTGCATCCTCCGGTGGTTTCATCACTAATAATGATTGTGCATTCTAATTACCATGGCTCCCTTTTTAGATTCATTTACCATTATGTGGTATATACCTGTATTAAGATTTATTTTTATATTCCCATAGAGGTGCTCTATGATTGATTTTTATTTATATTGCTTCTTGATCTTAATTGCTAGTAAAGACATTAGGCTGTTGCACAGCTGTTTACTATTAGGTTGCCCTCTCTAAACATGGCAGGCTATAAATATGGTCACAGGTAATCCTTGAATCGGCTGATGAAAGGGGAACCCCCCAGAAACATGTCCCTTCCTTTGGCACACATCAGTTGATGATGTCATTCAGGTGGGCAGGTCCGACCGTATCTAACAGTGGTCAGTATCTCCCACCTCTTCATGAGCCAGCAGTCTTTACCATAGCCTGGCCAGGCTCCCCTTGGTTTGTCTGTGGACTGAGTGGTTTAATGGCCCCTGCACTTATGGATTACATGCCCTAGTAGTTTTGTGAGTTCATCTTTTCACTTTATTTAATAAACTACATTGCTTTAACATACTGGGCTATGATTATCCCATTCTGTTTCCTTTTCAGTGTGAGAGGATTGTCAAAAAGTGCTCAAATCTCTCAGCTGCAAATTATTAATGTCACCCATTTAGACCTAGTCTATATTTATTACATTCAGTACGTGCATTTTATCAAAGTGTTTTTTGATCTATCCGCAGCCACATATACAAAAGCAATGGTAAGGCCTCCCTCTGCTGTAAAAAGCAAGCATTGCACAAGTTGTTTGCAATTTTTTTTTTTCGCATATAACCAAACATTATTAGTATATTATATTATGTCCTAAAGAGTTGCTACCATTGCAGCAATACAAAATGTCTGTATTATTAAACAATGACACTGACAGGATGGGCGGACCCTTGTCCTTTGTAATGACCTTATCCCTTTCGCTACCACAGACATATGGCATAAATTGCCAGCAGTAGGGTTTTTAACCGCTTGTCAACCGTATCACTTAGATGTACGGCGGCACAGCTCATGTACCTAGAACGTAATCCGGCACTTTTGGGTAGGGGGCGCGCGCGAGCACTGTCGCCACTAGGGTTGCCACATCATCCCTTTAATCCAGGACACACATTAATTACACAGGTTCTGTGGCTGATTAAGATGGTAATTAAACTCACTTGGTGCCTTATTTGCATTAAATCATTCTCATAACCTGTGTAATTAATACGTGTTCTGGATTAAAGAGATGATGTGGCAACCCTAGTCGGCACCTGCTGATCAGCGCGGAGGGACACAGGACAGAACTCTGTCCTCTCAGCGGGGAAGTGATGGATTTTGATTCCCTGCAAAACAGGGAATAAAATCCACCACGTACGCTAGTAAAACCACAACATAGTACACAGAAAAATACATGTTAGGCACACAGTTAACCCTTTGATGTTTAACCCCTTCCCAGCCAGTGTGATTAGTACAGTGACAGTGCATATTTTTAGCACTGATCACTGTATTAGTGTCACTGGTTCCCAAGTGTCAGATGTCTGCTGAAAGTCGCTGATCACCGCCATTACTAGTATAAAATAAATAAATAAATACAAATTCCAGTATATATCCCATAGTTAGTAGACACTATAACCAGTGGTGGAACTATAGGGGTCGCTGCAGTCGCGCTTGCGACTGGGCCCTGTCGTTCTGCTGCTGTGGTGGGGCCCCAAGGCCCGGCATCTCCCCCTGCACCCTTGGTCGTCCATTTAACATGCAGTGGGGGAGGTGGGGGGTGGCAATCGGCAGCTCTATGGTGCCTGCGACCCGCGGGATCTCCCTGGGGCTTGTAGTTCTCTCTCCAACTGTATACATTCGGAGAGAGAACTACAAGCCCCAGGGAAATCCTGCCGCCCGTGGACACCATAGAGCTGCCGATCGCTTCCTACCACCTCCCCCCAGGTGGAGATGTGCTGGGGGTCCAAGGTGCACAACAGAGACCAGCCAGGTACAGGGGGAACCTCTGGAAGGGGGTGACTGTTTGGGGACCCTGATGTAAGGGGGGCTCTCTGGGGACCCTGAAGTAAGGGGGGCACTCTGGGGACCCTGATGTAAGGGGGGCTCTCTGGGGACCCTAAAGTAAAGGGGGCCTCTGTTGATCCTGAAGTAAGGGGCCCTCTGGGGACACTGATGTAAGGGGGGCTCTCTGGGGACCCTAAAGTAAAGGGGTCCTCTGGGGACCCTGAAGTAAGGGGGGCCCTCTGGGGACCCTGATGTAAGGGGGGCTCTCTGGTGACCCTAGAGTAAGGGGGGCCTCTGGGGACCCTAAACTAAGAGGGGCCCTCTTGTAACCCTGATGTAAGGGGGGCTCTCTGGGGACCCTGATGTAAGGGGGCTCTCTGGGGACCCTGATGTAAGGAAGGCTCTCTGGGTATCCTGATGTAAGGGGGGCTCTCTGGGGACCCTGATGTAAGGGGAGGCTCTCTGGGGACCCGGATGTAAGGGGGCTCTCTGGGGACCCTGATGTAAGGAAAGACCCTGATGTAAGAGGGGGTTCTTTGGGGACCCTGATGTAATGGGGCTCTCTGGGGACACTGATGTAAGAGGGGCCCTCTGGGGACCCTGATGTAAGGGGGGCTCTCTGGGGACCCTGATGTAAGGGGGGGCTCTCTGGGTACCCTGAAGGGGGCTCTCCGGGAACCCTGATATAAGGAAGGGGCTCTCTGGGGACCCCGATGTAAGAATGGGCTCTCTGGGGACCCTGATGTAAGGGGAGGCTCTCTGGGGACCCTGAAGTAAGGGGAGGCTCTCTGGGGACCCTGAATTAAGGGGGGCTCTCTGGGGACCCTGATGTAAGGAAGGGGCTCTCTGGGGACCCTGATGTAAGGAAGGGGCTCTCTGGGGACCCTGATGTAAGGAAGGGGCTCTATGTGGAACCTGATGTAAGGAAGGGGCTTTCTGGGGACCCTGATGTAAGAGGGGGGCTCTCTGGAGACCCTGATGCAAAGGCAGGCTCTCTGGGGACCCTGATGTAAGGGGGAGCTCTTTGGGGACCCTGATGTAAGGAGGGGCTCTCTAAGGACCCTGATGTATGGGGGGCTCTCTGGGGACCCTGATGTAAGGTGGGGGACTCTCTGGGGATCCTATTGTAAGTAGGGAGGCTCTCTGAGAATCCCGATGTAAGGGGGATCTGCATGTAACAATATTTTATATATATATATATATATATATATATATATATATATATATATATACACACACACACACATGTATATTATATTCATGTGTATGCCCGCCCAAGCATATGACTTTCTTTACTTCGCTGCTTTGGGCTCTAGCCCGAGATCTTTTGTAGACCTAGCCCAAAATTCGGGCTGAAATCAGACCTGAAACAGTGAATAGAGATGCACCGGACTCCTGCTGTGAGCCGCATGCGGCTTAGATGTGACCTCAGCCTTAGTGATTTCAGATGATAACTTCCTTGCCAGCCTGAATATGGAAGCCCTTTAAACCAACATTGGGCATTCTTTAGGCTTGCAAGTGTGTGAACACTTCCTCCAGATGAGAGGGGTGGTCTTTTCTACCCATACAAGTTTGTACTGAAGCTCCTCAAGTTCTTATTGGAACACAATTATTTCCTTTTCAATGGAAATATATCTTGACTATGCATGGGGACTGCAATGGGTACAGCTTGCGCACCCACCTACACCAACCTATTTTTAGGTTGGTGGGAGGAGACAATTGTGTTTACAGAAGGTATGCTTCAATACACATCATGCATCTTGCGGTGGACAAAGTTCATTGACAACTTGTTGGTCCTATGCAAGGGTACTCAAGAATCCTTCCAACAATTTGTGGAGTGTCTCAATGACAACGCCATCTGAATGTATTTCACTAGTAAGATACATTGGGAGACCATCAATTTCTTAGTGTAAAATGTGAAAATCAGTAGAGATGTGGAAGCAGCGATTTATACTACCATTGTTTGCAAGTCCATATCAACAGTCTATTTCACTGGACATGTAATTACCCTAAGTACCTGAGGAGGGGGATCCCCACAGGACAATTTGTGTGGACAAAATGTAATTGCACCACACAGATTGAATTTGAACGTGAGTGTAGAGTGCTCTCTGAGAGATTTACTATTGGACTACCATGATAACTGGGAGGAAACCGGAAAAAAGGATTATTGTTACATATTTGCATCAGTCAGGACACATTTATAACATCATCAAGAAATATTGGCAAAGTCCTATTGGACGATAAGGACCTGAATACAGTTCTCCCTAGGAATCATTATTTATAGGAGAGAAAAAATCTTAGGAACTCTTTGGTCCATAGTCATGTGGCAAAGGTCTCAACAGAATCCAGAAATCCTTTGTGGCTCCCGATGAGGCCAAATGGTTCCTATCATTGTGGGGACTCTAAGACATGTGTGTATGTACCAATTACCATTAATAGCCACACTCCGGAATATAGCCTTTATTTGTAAAAAGTCCAACAGATACAAGCCACAACAAAAAATGGGACAAATGATCTGATGCGTTTCACACTTAACAGTGCTTACTCATAGCAGCAATGTTAGCCTTGAGTATAATTTATGGGTCTGATAATGTTGATTTATATATATATACAGTGCCTTGCAAAAGTATTCGGCCCCCTTGAACTTGAATCACCAACAAGTGGGACACAATTGTGAAGTGGAACGAAATCTATTGGATATTTTAAAATTTTTTAACAAATAAAAAGCTGAAAAGTGGTGCGTGCAAAATTATTTGGCCCCTTTACTTTCAGTGCAGCAAACTCACTCCAGAAGTTCAGCGAGGATCTCTGAATGATCCAATGTTGTCCTAAATGACTGATGGTGATAAATAGAATCCACCTGTGTGTAATCAAGTCTCTGTATAAATGCACCTGCTCTGTGATAGTCTCAGGGTTCTGTTGAAAGCGCAGAGAGCATCATGAAGACTAAGGAACACACCAGGCAGGTCCGTAATACTGTTGTGGAGAAGTTTAAAGCCGGATTTGGATACAAAAAGATTTCCCAAGCTTTAAACATCCCAAGGAGCACTGTGCAAGCGATCATTTTGAAATGGAAGGAGTATCAGACCACTGCAAATCTACCAAGACCTGGCTGTCCCTCTAAACTTTCAGCTCAGACAAGGAGAAGACTGATCAGAGATGCAGCCAAGAGGCCCATGTTCACTCTGGTTGAACTGCAGAGAACTACAGCTGAGGTGGGAGAGTCTGTCCATAGGACAACAATCAGTCGTACACTGCACAAATCTGGCCTTTATGGAAGAGTGGCAAGAAGAAAGCCATTTCTCAAAAATATCCATAAAAAGTCTCGTCTAAAGTTTGCCACAAGCCACCTGGGAGACACACCAAACATGTGGAAGAAGGTGCTCTGGTCCGATGAAACCAAAATCAAACTTTTTGGCCACAATGCAAAACGATATGTTTGGCGTAAAAGCAACACAGCTCATCACCCTCAACACACCATCCCCACTGTCAAACATGGTGGTGGCAGCATCATGGTTTGGGTCTGCTTTTCCTCAGCAGGGACAGGGAAGATGGTTAAAATTGAGGGGAAGATGGATGCAGCCAAATACAGGGCCATTCTGGATGAAAACCTGTTGGAGTCTGCAAAAGACCTGAAACTGGGACGGAGATTTATCTTTCAACAAGACAATGATCCCAAACATACAGCAAAATCTACAAAGGAATGGTTCACAAATAAACGTATCCAGGTGTTAGAATGGCCAAGTCAAAGTCCAGACCTGAATCCAATCGAGAATCTGTGGAAAGAGCTGAAAACTGCTGTTCACAAACGCTCTCCATCCAACCTCACTGAGCTCGAGCTGTTTTGCAAGGAAGAATGGGCAAGAATTTCAGTCTCTCGATGTGCAAAACTGATAGATAGAGACATACCCCAAGCGACTTGCAGCTGTAATCGCAGCAAAAGGTGGCTCTACAAAGTATTAACGCAAGGGGGCCGAATAATTTTGCACGCTCCACTTTTCATTTTTTTATTAGTTAAAAAAGTTTCAACAATCCAATAGATTTCGTTCCACTTCACAATTGTGTCCCACTTGTTGGTGATTCTTGACAAAAAATAAAAATTTTATATCTTTATGTTTGAAGCCTGAAATGTGGCAAAAGGTTGAAAAGTTCAAGGGGGCCGAATACTTTCGCAAGGCACTGTATATATTTATGTATATAGAGACTGTCACTTTAAGAATTTATATTGTGCTTGATTTGTTCCTTTCCTTTTTTAGATGGCTTGTTTCAATTCCTGGGAATCAAAACTGTTGGATATGTGATGACACAAACACTGATAAGAAACCCAGAAAGCTGCTCAAAATAAGCCTTCGTACCAAAACCAGTCTGAACTGACCAGATACTGTTGAAATCTCTTTCTTTGCCAGTCACATGATGTAACCACCCATTTAACTGTTCCCTTGCTACTAAGAAGATGATGCTTGGACTAAACTATACGATCACACCTATAACACGCCTAGTGCTTATGCATATTCATAAAGTATATACTGTATGGTTAAGACTGGCTAGTGCGTAGACCCAGTGTCTCAGGTGAGACTGCGTCTTTCCTTAAGTGCATCTGTTTGTGTATTAATCCAGCTTACTACTCATGAATCTTTCAACTGCTACAGCCACTGGCCTTCGAGCCTGACTCCAGACCGAGACACAGTGACTGTTTAAAGCAAATTTGGACTATCTTTATATACTATTGCTAGGTAAATGCAGTTCAGTTCAGTTGATTACTGTTAATTAGAATAGTGCAGGTGTTTATCTATAGCTGAGTAATGTTGGCGTCTCGTTGATTGTATGTATAAGTACACTTGCTAATCCTATCTTCTTTTAGGCTATGCTTGGCCTAATAAATTCCTTGAAATACCTTAACCACTTCAGCCCCGGAAGGATTTACCCCCTTCCTGACCAGAGCACTTTTTACAATTTGGCACTGCGTCGCTTTAACTGCTAATTGTGCGGTCATGCAATGCTGTACCCAAACAAAATTTGCGTCCTTTTCTTCCCACAAATAGAGCTTTCTTTTGATGGTATTTGATCACCTCTGCCGTTTTTATTTTTTGCGCTATACACGAAAAAAGACCGAAAATTTTGAAAAAAATGATATTTTCTACTTTTTGTTCTAAAAAAAATCCAATAAACTCAATTTTAGTCATACATTTAGGCCAAAATGTATTCGGCCACATGTCTTTGGTAAAAAAAATGTCAATAAGTGTATATTTATTGGTTTGCGCAAAAGTTATAGCGTCTACAAACTAGGGTACATTTTCTGGAATTTACACAGCCTTTAATTTATGACTGCCTATGTCGTTTCTTGAGGTGCTAAAATGGCAGGGCAGTACAAAACCCCCACAAATGACCCCATTTTGGAAAGTAGACACCCCAAGGAAATTGCTGAGAGGCATGTTGAGCCCATTGAATATTAATTTTTTTTGTCCCAAGTGATTTAATAATGACAAAAAAAAAAAAAAATTACAAAAAGTTGTCACTAAATGATATATTGCTCACACAGGCCATGGGCATATGTGGAATTGCACCCCAAAATACATTTAGCTGCTTCTCCTGAGTATGGGAATACCACATGTGTGGGACTTTTTGGGAGCCTAGCCGCGTACGGGGCCCCGAAAACCAATCACTGCCTTCGGGATTTCTAAGGGCGTACATTTTTGATTTTACTCCTCACTACCTATCACAGTTTTGAAGGCCATAAAATGCCCAGATGGCATAAAACCCCCCCAAATGACCCCATTTTGGAAAGTAGACACCCCAAGCTATTTGCTGAGAGGCATGGTGAGTATTTTGCAGCTCTCATTTGTTTTTGAAAATAAAGAAAGACGAGAAAAAAAAATTTTTTTTTCTTTTTTCAATTTTCAAAAGTTTATGACAAAAAGTGAGGTTTGCAAAATACTCACTATACCTCTCAGCAAATAGCTTGGGGTGTCTACTTTCCAAAATGGGGTCATTTGGGGGTGTTTTTTGCCACCTGGGCATTCCATGGCCTCCGAAACTGTGATAGGCAGTGAAGAGTGAAATCAAAAATTTACGGCCTTAGAAAGCCTGAAGGCGGTGCTTGGTTTTCAGGGTCCCGTACGCGGCTAGGCTCCCAAAAAGTCCCACACATGTGGTATCCCCGTACTCAGGAGAAGCAACAGAATGTATTTTGGGGTGTAATTTCACATATTCCCATGGCATGTTTGAGCAATATATCATTTAGTGACAACTTTGCGCAAAAAAAAATAAAAAAAAATAAAAAATTGTCTCTTTCCCGCAACTTGTGTCACAATATAAAATATTCCATGGACTCGACATGCCTCTCAGCAAATAGCTTGGGGTGTCTACTTTCCAAAATGGGGTCATTTGGGGGGGTTTTGAACTATCCTGGCATTTTATGCACAACATTTAGAAGCTTATGTCACACATCACCCACTCTTCTAACCACTTGAAGACAAAGCCCTTTCTGACACTTTTTGATTACATAAAAAAATATTTTTTTTTTGCAAGAAAATTACTTTGAACCCCCAAACATTATATATTTTTTTAAAGCAAATGCCCTACAGATTAAAATGGTGGGTGTTTCATTTTTTTTTTCACACAGTATTTGCGCAGCGATTTTTCAAACGCATTTTTTGGGGAAAAAACACACTTTTTTAAATTTTAATGCACTAAAACACACTATATTGCCCAAATGTTTGATGAAATAAAAAAGATGATCTTAGGCCGAGTACATGGATACGAATCATGACATGCTTTAAAATTGCGCACAAACGTGCAGTGGCGACAAACTAAATACATTTTTAAAAGCCTTTAAAAGCCTTTACAGGTTACCACTTTAGATTTACAGAGGAGGTCTACTGCTAAAATTACTGCCCTCGATCTGACGTTCGCGGTGATACCTCACATGCATGGTGCAATTGCTGTTTACATTTGACGCCAGACCGACGCTTGCGTTCGCCTTAGCGCGAGAGCAGGGGGGGCAGGGGTGCTTTTTTTTTTTTTTCTTCATTATTATTATTTTTTTTTATCTTATTTTTAAACTGTTCCTTTCATTTTTTTTTTAAATCATTTTTATTGTTATCTCAGAGAATGTAAATATCCCCTATGATAGCAATAGGTAGTGACAGGTACTCTTTTTTGAAAAAATTGGGGTCTATTAGACCCTAGATTTCTCCTCTGCCCTCAAAGCATCTGACCACACCAAGATCGGTGTGATAAAATGTTTTCCCAATTTCCCAATGGCGCTGTTTACATCCGGCGAAATCCAAGTCATAAAATGCTCGTAGCTTCCGGTTTCTTAGGCCATAGAGATGTTTGGAGCCACTCTGGTCTCTGATCAGCTCCATGGTCAGCTGGCTGAATCACCGGCTGCATTTTCAGGTTCCCTGTTGAGACAGGAGAGCCAGAGAAAAACACGGAAGACGTTGGGGGGGGCATTCCCTCCCACGGCTTGTAAAAGCAGTCTAGAGGCTAATTAGCTGCTAGGATTGCTTTTACATGAAAGCCGACTGCTGGCTGAAAAGAATGATACCAAGATGATACCTAAACCTGCAGGCATCATTCTGGTATAACCACTCAAAGTCGTGAATGGCGTACCTGAAGACAAAAAAATGGTTAACAATAAAGCACAGTAAACGGTAAAGTATAAAAAATTGCATACCTGAAAAGCAAACATGATAAAACATAATAACAATAAAACATTGCAGAATAGAATACAGTAAAAAAGAGCAGAACAATAGAGAGAATAGAGAGAGAGAGAACAATAAAACGACAACTATTTTTTTTTATTTTATATTTTTGTATGTGTTTTTTTTTTACACTTTTTTTTGTAACTGTAACTTTTATAACTGTAACGGGTTCCAGGTTCGGGTCTCTCAAAATGCGATGGCATCTTGGGAGACCCTGTGAAAGTGTGTCCTAGTCTGTGCAATGCTGTACCCTACGCTAATACTCAACTAGTGAATGGTAGCGTTCAAAACATTCACCAATGCAAAGATCAGGATTGTCAGGACAGGAGGGACAATAATAGCGGGTGTCACACCTATATCCGTGCTAGCTGCAGACACAACATCTTTTTCGGGAGGGTTTGTTGGGTAGGGGTACTCGGGAGGACATAAAGAAAATGCCTCTCATGCAGCCGACTGCATTTGGTTGGGGATGTGAATGGGGTAAATACGGGCGCTGCAGAAGTGGTGGGTTCCCAATTAGGATTGGCGAATGCAGCAGGAAGGGCATTATGGGCACGACGGGCCTGTGTTTGTCTTTTTGGTGGCAGCGGGACACTACTTGTGCTTGCCACCTCACCAGCTTGAACTGCACTTATGGGACTCGCCACGTCACCAAGTGTTACTGCAGTGCTGGTTTGACTACGACCGGGGTGTACTAGGCCGCTAGTGCTTGCCAGTTCACCAAAACACTACCAAAAAAAGTGTTAGCGATCGCAGGGATCAGGCCTGACTCTGCGAATGCTGCAGTTATGCGTTTAGTGTTTTGTAAGTGTCAGTGACCGATCGATACTGCACTTGGGTGGGCTGGGCTGGGCCGGGCGGAGGGGCAAAACGCAGGTGCTAGCAGGTATCTGGGCTGATCCCGCTAACACTGCATTTTTGGGAACCCTAAACTGCTGGGGACGCCAGTATAGATCTGATCGGATCAGATATTGATCCGTTCAGATACTATACCACTAATGGAGGTGTACGGTGCGTGCGTGGGTGTTAGCGGTACTGGCGCTAACCTGACACTGCCTGGGGCTGGTGCTTGCCAGTTCACCAAAACGCTACCAAGAAAACTGTTAGCGATCGCAGGGATCAGGCCTGACTCTGTGAACGCTGCAGTTATGCGTTTAGTGTTTTGTAAGTGACAGTGATCGATCGATACTGCACTTGGGTGGGCTGGGGTGGGCCGGGCGGAGGGGAAAAACGCAGATGCTAGCAGGTATCTGGGCTGATCCTGCTAACACTGCGTTTTTGGGAACCCTAAACTGCTGGGGACGCTAGTATAGATCTGATCGGATCAGATATTGATGCGTTCAGATACTATACCAATAAGGGAGGCGTATGCTGCGTGCGTGGGTGTTAGCGATACTGGCGCTAATCTGACGCTGCCTGGGGCGACGCATATCACCGCCGGGCGATCAGGGGGCTAAACCTTTATTCGGTAATAAACGGCGGGTGCCCTGACACTATAATAAATAAACGAACTAACCAGCGTCACCCGTAATGGTTATATACGGTGATCAGTGGTGAAAGGGTTAACTAGGGGGCAATCAAGGGGTTAAAACATTTATTAGGTAGTATATGGGGGTCCCTGACGCTATAAAACGCTGACGGCGAACCTAAATATTTACGTCCCTAAATAGCGGAACCAGCGACACTAATACAGCGATCAGAAAAATGATCGCTTAGTGACACTGGTGACAGGGGGTGATCAAGGGGTTAAAACTTTATTAGGGGGGGGTTAGGGGGGTACCCTAGACCTACAGGGGGCTAATACTCACTGCCCTAACACTGTAACTGTCACAAACTGACACCAATGCAGTAATCAGAAAAAAAAAAAAAAAAACCTGCTTGGTGTCAGTTTGTGACAGGGGGGGGGGGTGATTGGGGGGGATCGGGGTGTTTTGTGTGCCTGGCATGTTCTACTGTGTGTGTGTGTAGTGTTGTGCACTCACTCACATGTCTTCTCTCCTCGACCCGGAACGGAAAATACAGAGCCGAGGAGAGATGACATCATTTCCTCTGCCTCTGTGTACAATACAAAGGCAGGGAAATGATCCCATTGGCTGGGAGCGATCGCGAGGGGGGGGCCACGAATGGATGACCTCCCCCTCACCACCGATCGCCGGGGGAGATTTGCCGACCGCCGCAGGCACCGGGGGGGGTCCGATCGGACCCCCCTCCCGCGGGCAGGCAAGGACGTACAGGTAAGCCCTTTTGCCTGCCCGTGCCGCTCTGCCGACGTACATCGGCGTGCGGCGGTCGGCAACTGGTTAATAATAATTATTGTGCGGGAAACCTGTCCTTAAAAAGGCACAACTTATTATTACTTATTATTCACGACAGTTTTATAGCGTCAGGGACCCGCATATACTACCTAATAAAGGTTTTAACCCCTTGATTGCCCCCTAGTTAACCCTTTCACCACTGATCACCGTATAACTGTTACGGGTGACGCTGGTTAGTTCGTTTATTTTTTATAGTGTCAGGGCACCCGCCGTTTATTACCGAATAAAGGTTTAGCCCCCTGATCGCCCGGCGGTGATATGCGTCGCCCCAGGCAGCGTCAGATTAGCGCCAGTACCCCTAACACCCATGCACGCAGTATACGCCTCCCTTAGTGGTATAGTATCTGAACGGATCAATATCTGATCCGATCAGATCTATACTAGCGTCCCCAGCAGTTTAGGGTTCCCAAAAACGCAGTGTTAGCGGAATCAGCCCAGATACCTGCTAGCACCTGCGTTTTGCCCCTCCGCCCAGCCCAGCCCAGCCCAGCCCACCCAAGTGCAGTATCGATCAATCACTGTCATTTACAAAACACTAAACACATAACTGCAGTGTTCGCAGAGTCAGGCCTGATCCCTGCGATCGCTAACAGTTTTTTTGGTAGCGTTTTGGTGAACTGGCAAGCACCAGCCCCAGGCAGTGTCAGGTTAGTGCCAGTACCGCTAACACCCACGCACGCACTGTACACCTCCCTTAGTGGTATAGTATCTGAACGGATCAATATCTGATCCGATCAGATCTATACTAGCGTCCCCAGCAGTTTAGGGTTCCCAAAAACGCAGTGTTAGCGGGATCAGCCCAGATACCTGCTAGCACCTGCGTTTTGCCCCTCCACCCGGCCCAGCCCAGCCCACCCAAGTGCAGTATCGATCGATCACTGACACTTACAAAACACTAAACGCATAACTGCAGCGTTCGCAGAGTCAGGCCTGATCCCTGCGATCGCTAACAGTTTTTTTGGTAGCGTTTTGGTGAACTGGCAAGCATCAGCGGCCTAGTACACCCGGTCATAGTCAAACCAGCACTGCAGTAACACTTGGTGACGTGGCGAGTCCCATAAGTGCAGTTCAAGCTGGTGAGGTGGCAAGCAGAAGTAGTGTCCCGCTGCCACCAAGAAGAAGACAAACAGGCCCGTCGTGCCCATAATGCCCTTCCTGCTGCATTCGCCAATCCTAATTGGGAACCACCACTTCTGCAGCGCCCGTAATTCCTCCCATTCACATCCCCAACCAAATGCAGTCGGCTGCATGAGAGGCATTTTCTTTATGTCCTCCCGAGTACCCCTACCCAACAAACCCTCCCAAAAAAGATGTTGTGTCTGCAGCAAGCGCGGATATAGGCGCGACACCCGCTATTATTGTCCCTCCTGTCCTGATAATCCTGGTCTTTGCATTGGTGAATGTTTTGAACGCTACCATGCACTAGTTGAGTATTAGCGTAGGGTACAGCATTGTACAGACTAGGCACACTTTCACAGGGTCTCCCAAGATGCCATTGCATTTTGAGAGACCCGAACCTGGAACCGGTTACAGTTATAAGAGTTAGTTACAAAAAAAAGTGTAAAAAAAAATAATATATAAAATAAAAAAAAATAGTTGTCGTTTTATTGTTCTCTCTCTCTCTCTATTCTCTCTCTATTGTTCTGCTCTTTTTTACTGTATTCTATTCTGCAATGTTTTATTGTTATTATGTTTTATCATGTTTGCTTTTCAGGTATGCAATTTTTTATACTTTACTGTTTAGTGTGTTTTATTGTTAACCATTTTTTTGTCTTCAGGTACGCCATTCACGACTTTGAGTGGTTATACCAGAATGATGCCTGCAGGTTTAGGTATCATCTTGGTATCATTCTTTTCAGCCAGCGGTCGGCTTTCATGTAAAAGCAATCCTAGCAGCTAATTAGCCTCTAGACTGCTTTTACAAGCAGTGGGAGGGAATCCCCCCCCCACCGTCTTCCGTGTTTTTCTCTGGCTCTCCTGTCTCAACAGGGAACCTGAGAATGCAGCTGGTGATTCAGCCATCTGACCATAGAGCTGATTAGAGACCAGAGTGGCTCTAAACATCTCTATGGCCTAAGAAACCGGAAGCTACGAGCATTTCATGACTTAGATTTCGCCGGATGTAAACAGCGCCATTGGGAAATTGGGAAAGCATTTTATCACACCGATCTTGGTGTGGTCAGATGCTTTGAGGGCAGAGGAGAGATCTAGGCTCTAATAGACCCCAATTTTTTCAAAAAAGAGTACCTGTCACTACCTATTGCTATCATAGGGGATATTTACATTCCCTGAGATAACAATAAAAATGATTTAAAAAAAAATATGAAAGGAACAGTTTAAAAAGAAGATAAAAAAGCAAAAAAATAATAAAGAAAAAAAAAAAAAAAAGGACCCCTGTCGCCCCCTGCTCTTGCGCTAAGGCGAACGCAAGCGTCGGTCTGGCGTCAAATGTAAACAGCAATTGCACCATGTATGTGAGGTATCACTGCGAAGGTCAGATCGAGGACAGTAATTTTAGCAGTAGACCTCCTCTGTAAATCTAAAGTGGTAACCTGTAAAGGCTTTTAAAGGCTTTTAAAATGTATTTATTTTGCTGCCACTGCACGTTTGTGCGCAATTGTAAAGTATGTCATGTTTGGTATCCATGTACTCGGCCTAAGATCATCTTTTTTATTTCATCAAACATTTGGACAATATAGTGTGTTTTAGTGCATTAAAATTTAAAGAAGTGTGTTTTTTGCCCAAAAAATGCGTTTGAAAAATTGCTGTGCAAATACCGTGTGAAAAAAAAAAATGAAACACTCACCATTTTAATCTGTAGGGCATTTGCTTTAAAAAAATATATAATGTTTGGGGGTTCAAAGTAATTTTCTTGCAAAAAAAAAAAAAATTTTCATGTAAACAAAAAGTGTCAGAAAGGGCTCTGTCTTCAAGTGGTTAGAAGAGTGGGTGATGTGTGACATAAGCTTCTAAATGTTGTGCATAAAATGCCAGGACAGTTCAAAACCCCCCCAAATGACCCCATTTTGGAAAGTAGACACCCCAAGCTATTTGCTGAGAGGCATGTCGAGTCCATGGAATATTTTATATTGTGACACAAGTTGCGGGAAAGAGACAATTTTTTTTTTTTTGCACAAAGTTGTCACTAAATGATATATTGCTCAAACATGCCATGGGAATATGTGAAATTACACCCCAAAATACATTCTGTTGCTTCTCCTGAGTACGGGGATACCACATGTGTGAGACTTTTTGGGAGCCTAGCCGCGTACGGGACCCCGAAAACCAAGCACTGCCTTCAGGCTTTCTAAGGGCGTAAATTTTTGATTTCACTCTTCACTGCCTATCACAGTTTCGGAGGCCATGGAATGCCCAGGTGGCACAAAACCCCCCCAAATGACCCTATTTTGGAAAGTAGACACCCCAAGCTATTTGCTGAGAGGTATAATGAGTATTTTGCAGACCTCACTTTTTGTCACAAAGTTTTGAAGATTGAAAAAAAAAAAAAATGTTTTTTCTTGTCTTTCTTCATTTTCAAAAACAAATGAGAGCTGCAAAATACTCACCATGCCTCTCAGCAAATAGCTTTGGGTGTCTACTTTCCAAAATGGGGTCATTTGGGGGGGGGGTTGTGCCACCTGGGCATTCCATGGCCTCCGAAACTGTGATAGGCAGTGAAGAGTGAAATCAAAAATTTACACCCTTAGAAATCCTGAAGGCGGTGATTGGTTTTCGGGGCCCCGTACGCGGCTAGGCTCCCAAAAAGTCCCACACATGTGGTATTCCCATACTCAGGAGAAGCAGCTAAATGTATTTTGGGGTGCAATTCCACATATGCCCATGGCCTGTGTGAGCAATATATCATTTAGTGATAACTTTGTGCAAAAAAAAAAAAAAAAAATTGTCACTTTCCCGCAACTTGTGTCAAAATATAAAATATTCCATGAAGTCAACATGCCTCTCAGCAAATAGCTTGGGGTGTCTACTTTCCAAAATGGGGTCATTTGGGGGGGGTTTGTGCCATCTGGGCATTTTATGGCCTTCAAAACTGTGATAGGTAGTGAGAAGTGAAATAAAAAATTTACGCCCTTAGAAATCCTGAAGGCGGTGATTGGTTTTTGGGGCCCCGTACGCGGCTAGGCTCCCAAAAAGTCCCACACATGTGGTATCCCCGTACTCAGGAGAAGCAGCTGAATGTATTTTGGGGTGCAATTCCACATATGCCCATGGCCTGTGTGAGCAATTTATCATTTAGTGACAACTTTTTGTAATTTATTTATTTTTTGGTCATTATTCAATCACTTGGGACAAAAAAATTAATATTCAATGGGCTCAACATGCCTCTCAGCAATTTCCTTGGGGTGTCTACTTTCCAAAATGGGGTAATTTGGGGGAGGGTTTGTACTGCCCTGCCATTTTAGCACCTCAAGAAATGACATAGGCAGTCATAAACTAAAAGCTGTGTAAATTCCAGAAAATGTACCCTAGTTTGTAGACGCTATAACTTTTGCGCAAACCAATAAATATACGCTTATTGACATTTTTTTTACCAAAGACATGTGGCCGAATACATTTTGGCCTAAATGTATGACTAAAATTGAGTTTATTGGATTTTTTTATAACAAAAAGTAGAAAAAATCTTTTTTTTTCAAAATTTTCGGTCTTTTTCCGTTTATAGCGCAAAAAATAAAAACCGCAGAGGTGATCAAATACCATCAAAAGAAAGCTCTATTTGTGGGAAGAAAAGGACGCAAATTTTGTTTGGGTACAGCATTGCATGACCGCGCAATTAGCAGTTAAAGTGACGCAGTGCCAAATTATAAAAAGTGCTCTGGTCAGGAAGGGGGTAAATCCTTCCGGGGCTGAAGTGGTTAAGTAATTTTTAACGAGGATATTTTTAAGATACAAAATCAATCTATATGACACAGTCTGTGCATGTGAAACTTATTCACGGAGACGTGTGGGCATACGAAATAGAAATTTATTGGTTAACAAACACAAATAATCACATGAAATTAAGATACCGATTGCGCTACATGAACGTCTTGAAAATCAATAAAAACACTTGCAAAAATGGGCGTACCGTCCCTTTGACCTAATACCACCATGATAACTTCTCAGTAGAATCAATAACCTTGTGAACTTGACAATTAAACAGAACGTCTGTATTTCACACGTACAACCGTTACTATTCTGCAGGTAAGTAAGTGGTTAACAATGTGAAATAAATTAGACGTTTGTTTTGTCAATAAATGTGGCAACTATGCAAAAAGAAAAATACGAAAAAATTTGAATCTTTAGAGAAAAATCTACAAGGCAGTTATTGATTCGGGAGAATGATTATCAATTGTATAATATTCAATACATCAATATTTGAGAGAACATATCAATATTTGAGAGAACATACAAGATAAAATCAACATGACATAATTACCCATTCCAGGATGGCTACAGTTCCTATTGGCTGGTTACCAGAGTTAAGATGGCTGCCGTAGTTTCAAAATGGATACTCTTAAAGAGGATTTACTTCTTGTGACCTCCGAGTTATAAGTATTAGGTGTTGAGGAATCTTCATGAATGTAAATATATGTATTCATGCATGGTGCATGAGTGTCAGTCTGGGAGTGTATGTATCTCCCAGTGTCCCCCCTCAGGGTGGATCCCTGAGCTTCCTTCCTCCACTCCTTGGCATCTTACTTGCCTCTAAATACCATTTCAGATAATAAGACCATAAAAATTATAATGGCTCTGCCCAAAAGGACGTGGCTTCTTTCTATTGGTTTAAGAGACTTAATTATTAACCTTCTCTGGAAATTTAGTGAGTTCAAATAATACCACCTTCAACCACCAGGTGTCTCACATGTGTTTTGAGTCTATCCTTTTAAGTTAATACGTTCTATTTTCATAATGTGTATAATGGTAAGGATAGTATATACCTTTAAATATTCTGGTAATCGGTCTAATGTAAAATACACTCAGTATAAGTTTGATTAGTTAACCATTACATAACTTGGTTATATATATATGTATCTCTATAAATGTATGTCTATAAAAACTGGTCTATCTATGCAATACACACGTTGTTATATATATTAATCAATACTACCTAAAAATGAGTATCTATATGGATACCTGTATAATTCTTGTATCTCCAATGAATATTCGTTTATCTAAGCATAGGCTACAGTCTTATATAGTTATAATCATAATTATATGTTTTTCCTAATACTAATTAGTTTCTTAAAACACTTCTACTTATAAAATCACACTTTCATATATATTTTCTTCATACCAAAGTTGTTGGGTCCGCAGATGCCAAAATTATAATATGTCTCTGTGACCTACAATGTCATAGATAGTTTGAAATGACTTATAATAACCTTATAGATACTTTTAAAATATTTTTTTTGACTTGCACCAACTTCAAATCTTTCCCACTGGACGTTTAAAGATGACTTGTTTGTCTAAACAGTTCCTAAAATTCACACAATGGGTTTTGTTAGCCATGGTGTTAGCTATTTAAACAGTCCCTCACTTGAACACAATGGGTTTAGGCTAGGTGAGGTTATTTCTATGTGAGAATAGTCTGTATAACCTTGTCTCCTATTTTTTCGTTTATTCACTAATACCATGTAAATATCTCCTTGTTTTGTGACGAGAGCAGTCATTGTTCCAACGAGTTTTCCTCACAATACGTGCTTGTAAAAGTCTTCAATATTTGAAGTAGTAGAAAAACTTGGAAAAACATGAGAACGTCAATTTTGTCCTAAAGGTCTCCAAAAGGGCAACAGTTCAATTATTGAAACATCACAGTTCATCTACTTTTTGAGGCCTAAGCATCATGTTTCTGCCAGTAAATATAAAATATATTTCTTCGTGAATTCACAACAAAGCCCCCCTTGTGAAGTGTTCAAATGCCGGAAGTCGTTTGAAAGACTTCACCAATGCAAAATGTTGAAGAAATATGGCTTCATTCGGGCCTTGTAAATCTAGCTGTGGAGATGGATCCGTATCGTGGATCTATGTTTAAAAGGGTGTAGACACCTTCATATGGGTGTAATTCTTTGAAGGGAAAAAAAAATTGGTTGGTGATTGATGTGTGCATCTCAGGGCCGTCATCCGTTGGTTGGCGGGAAATGGATCACTCCGGGCACCTTTGGGTCTTGGCCGTCCTGGTAGGTTTGTCCGTGTAGACTGGCCATCAGTGGTGTCCCTGAATCCCCCATACGGTTCCTTCTCTGGATGTTTCACACCCGTTGGGCTCTCGGTTCTGTTGACCGGCTCATGGACATCTTAGTCCTGTAAGGGAAAATGGATTCCGTTAGAAAAGACATATATAGTCCCTTTTTATTTTTTACATGATCTGTGTTTGAGATCTCAGTGTTAAGCTGGTATCCTGGGCTTCCTTAGCCCCCTTTTTTTTTTCTTTGTGTCATCAGTCCTTTAACTAAACACTCTGGATAGCAAGACAATGTATGAACATTTGCTATGGGAGACAAAGCTCCAGGGCTCATTAACATTAGGACATTTCTTTACAGCTGTGGATACCAGACATGAATGACTGACTGACATTCTTCAGAACCATTTTTTTTTTACTTGTAGCGGTTCTGGAATAATAACAATTAAAACATTTCAGTTTGACATGTGACACTTATTATCAGTACTAAGATATTTGACATTGTAGTCAACCTTCTACTTGTGAGGAATAAAACAAATAAAATCTCCCCCCTTTGGGGTGTCAATACAACTCATTTGAGGCAATCAAACTACCTTATGCGGGTAACTCCTCATCTTTTACCAAAATATCAAACCATTTAGGCCTCCTGATATTAATGTCTTTAGGATTCGGTCTTCCTCTGGAATTACCGTCTTCGGCGACTTCTTGAAATTAGGCTGTTTGGAGCGTCCTGTGTAAGTCAGAGGAATGAAGTGACCACTGAAAAATAGGAGAATAATTAATATCTAACAACCACCAGGATCCTCATTACTGTGACCTGGGGAAAAACATGGTGTTAGAACCTCTGTCTCCTATACCTTTATTCAGTGCATCCCTCTGATTTATTTTAACATAGGCACTTCAAAGGTTCTGTGGCCCTTGGCTGGCCACGGAATTTGCCCCTTGAAGAAATGCTATTCACGTTCCATACAGCAAAGAAACCGTGTAACATATTCATAATTTGAACTACTTTGGTTTCTGTATTGCCTACAGGTCAGAATTGGGTCGTGGACCCGGTTTCTGTACCTTCTAGGGACTACTGGCTCAGTTTGATCAGACATATTACCATCAGAACCACTGTCTTCATTCTGGAATAGTTGTCTGGGCCTTAGTTGCTCCCTATTTTTCCAGGGATTTTGGGGTGTCTTACCCTGTGATTGCTCCCTATTTACCTGTGTAGGCCCACAAGGCCAATTACACTGGTGAGGGTGTCTACCCTTAAGTTTAAATCTGACCCGTGGAAGATACACCCTATAGTTTCTTCCAAACCCTGGGCCAGGATCCCATGGGTGATACTCCTGAGGTGGTCTTTGCTCCCCCCTTCTGTTTAGTGGGGTATCTGGTCTCCTGCTGGGGAAACTCTTTGGCATGTCTCCTCTGACTATGTCAGCGTATGTCTTTTTCTGGGTTTCAACATGTAATGATTGAGGAGATACATGAATTTCATTCACAAATTTATTTGAGGGTCCAGGCCCCTCTTTGTTTTCACCAGTCTGTTGGATAGAATACAAATTGTTACTCTCTTTTACCAACGACTCCGGTGAACACCCCCCTTTGTAGTCTTTCACTAAACTCACTTTTATGTAGTTAGGTAGGGCCTCGAAAAATGTGGATTTAAACTCAGGGTTATTGTAATCTGGCTCCTTTTCTGCTATGTGGGAAGCACTTTTGAGCACAGCCAGAATTTCGTTGGGGCTTTGATTACTTTTACATCTGAGATTGGGTATAGCCGCTGTAGCCGCGGTAACATTTTCATATGGGCCAAATTTTAGATGACAGCGGTGTTTAATTTCTTGCCATGAAGCACCATACAGACCTTTTAAAGATTTGCAGAATCTACGGTGTTTGGTTTCAAATAACCACGGCAAGAAATTAATCCTAGACTGGTCATCATCTAGGCCTAAAACTGATAGGGTATTTTCGTAGGTCTCGATGTGTTCAATAACGCACATGGATCCCTCTTCCTTAAAGACGGGGACAGCATCATTTACAAATTTTATTATTTCTGAGGAGTCTTGTGTAGGGGTGTCTGGCTTTTTCTCTGATCCCAAAGAAAATTGATTAGACCTACTTTTATGTGGTGGTTCAATTTTTACCCCCCTTTGCTTTACAGATGGCTTGGGGTAGGATATTGGTTCTTTTTCTGATTCCTCCTCATTGTCTGACTCCCAAATTTCAGATTCAGAGTCAGATTCTGAAGTATTGTCAGACTCTTCACTTTCAGGGTTAAGTATCTGAGTATTACCCTGGGGCATAAACTTCACTTGTTCTTTTAATTCTACTGATTGCTTAATTAGGGATTCCTGTCCTGACCTAAGCTGATTTGTTTCTTCTTTTAAATTTCCACTGCATATTACTCGGCAACTTCCTAAATTTCCACTGCCTATTACTCGGCAACTTTCGTCAGGAGACCCGTCTTCCTGCAGAGAATTCTCCCTCTCCTCTATTAATTGTTCCCACTTTTTACTTATTTGGTGAAGTCCGTCCATAATTATTTTAGTGTCTTTTGTCAACTGTTCTATTTTAAAATGCAATTCCTTTACTTGGGATTCTAAGATATCACTCTCCTGTTGGGTACTTTGACATTTAAACTCATTATGAAGATACATCAGGATAAGGCATAATTCCACAAGAAGGCGATCACGCCTTTTTATTCCCTTTGCCTCAGGGAATCTGTCTGTGAGTCCATAGATTTGCAATCCTATAATCCACATGCCATTTACTAAATTTCTGGCGTGGTTTTTAAGGCCTTTAACAAATGCTTCTAGATCAGTCTCATTAGACAAACTTTTTCCGGCTTGATCCGCCGTTTCCATTTTATAAATTATTTCCAACATTTCCTGTACCTGTATCAATTTTTTCTGAGTACTCATACTACCACTAAGGGCTGATTCTTGGTAATCCCCATTAACATAAATTTCACTTTGACCAGACATTTTTTTGGCAAACAAAAAAATTTTTTTCCAAAAATTAATAATTAAAATTTTCATGCAAAATATTATGTATGTCACCACCATAACTATGATTGATCTTGTACAAAACATCGACGTTATCTCAGCGCAGTGCCTCCATTAAATATGTCGTGAATAATAAGTAGTAATAAGTTGTGCCTTTTTAAGGACAGGTTTCCCGCACAATAATTATTATTGAGTAATTTTTAACGAGGATATTTTTAAGATACAAAATCAATCTATATGACACAGTCTGTGCATGTGAAACGTATTCACGGAGACGTGTGGGCATACGAAATAGAAATTTATTGGTTAACAAACACAAATAATCACATGAAATTAAGATACCGATTGCGTTACATGAACGTCTTGAAAATCAATAAAAACACTTGCAAAAATGGGCGTACCGTCCCTTTGACCTAATACCACCATGATAACTTCTCGGTAGAATCAATAACCTTGTGAACTTGACAATAAACAGAACGTCTGTATTTCATACGTACAACCGTTACTATTCTGCAGGTAAGTGGTTAACAATGTGAAATAAAGTAGACGTTTGTTTTGTCAATAAATGTGGCAACTATGCAAAAAGAAAAATCTGAAAAAATTTGAATCTTTAGAGAAAAATTTACAAGGCGGTTATTGATTCGGGAGAATGATTATGAATTGTATAATATTCAATACATCAATATTTGAGAGAACATATCAATATTTGAGAGAACATACAAGATAAAATCAACATGACATAATTACCCATTCCAGGATGGCTACAGTTCCTATTGGCTGGTTACCAGAGTTAAGATGGCTGCCGTAGTTTCAAAATGGATACTCTTAAAGAGGATTTACTTCTTGTGACCTCCGAGTTCTAAGTATTAGGTGTCAAGGAATCTTCATGAATGTAAAGATATGTATTCATGCATGAGTGTCAGTCTGGGAGTGTATGTATCTCCCAGTTTCCCCCCTCAGGGTGGATTCCTGAGCTTCCTTCCTCCACTCCTTGGCATCTTACTTGCCTCTAAATACCATTTCAGATAATAAGACCATAAAAATTATAATGGCTCTGCCCAAAAGGACGTGGCTTCTTTCTATTGGTTTAGGAGACTTAATTATTAACCTTCTCTGGAAATTTAGTGAGTTCAAATAATACCACCTTCAACCACCAGGTGTCTCACATGTGTTTTGAGTCTATCCTTTTAAGTTAATACGTTCTATTTTCATAATGTGTATAATGGTAAGGATAGTATATACCTTTAAATATTCTGGTAATCGGTCTAATGTAAAATACACTCAGTATAAGTTTGATTAGTCACCATTACATAACTTGGTTATATATATGTATCTCTATAAATGTATGTCTATAAAAACTGGTCTATCTATGAAATACACACGTTGTTATATATATTAATCAATACTACCTAAAAATGATTATCTATATGGATACCTATATAATTCTGGTATCTCCAATGAATATTCGTTTATCTAAGCATAGGCTACAGTCTTATATAGTTATAATCATAATTATATGTTTTTCCTAATACTAATTAGTTTCTTAAAACACTTCTACTTATAAAATCACACTTTCATATATATTTTCTTCATACCAAAGTTGTTGGGTCCGCAGATGCCAAAATGATATGTCTCTGTGACCTACAATGTCATAGATAGTTTGAAATGACTTATAATAACCTTATAGATACTTTTAAAATATTTTTTTGACTTGCACCAACTTCAAATCTTTCCCACTGGATGTTTAAAGATGACTTGTTTGTCTAAACAGTTCCTAAAATTCACACAATGGGTTTTGTTAGCCAAGGTGTTAGCTATTTAAACAGTCCCTCACTTTAACACAATGGGTTTAGGCCAGGTGAGGTTATTCCTATGTGAGAATAGTCTGTATAACCTTGTCTCCTATTTTTTAGTTTATTCACTAATACCATGTAAATATCTCCTTGTTTTGTGACGAGAGCAGTCATTGTTCCAACGAGTTTTCCTCACAATACGTGCTTGTAAAAGTCTTCAATATTTGAAGTAGTAGAAAAACTTGGAAAAACATGAGAACGTCAATTTTGTCCTAAAGGTCTCCAAAAGGGCAACAGTTCAATTATTGCAACATCACAGTTCATCTACTTTTTGAGGCCTAAGCATCTCTCATGTTTCTGCCAGTAAATATAAAATATATTTCTTCATGAATTCACAACAAAACGCTGACGGTGAACCTAAATATTTACCTTACTAACTAGCGTCACCGGCGACACTAATACAGCGATCAGAAAAATGATCGCTTAGTGACACTGGCGACAGGGGGTAATCAAGGGGTTAAAACTTTATTAGGGGGGTTAGTGGGGTACCCTAGACCTAAAGGGGGCTAATACTAACTGCCCTACCACACTAACTTTCACAAACTGACACCATGCAGTAATCAGAAAAACAAAAAAAAACTGCTTGGTGTCAGTGTGACGGGGGGGGGGGGGTGATTGGGGGGTGATCGGGGGGTAAAGGGGGGTGTTTTGTGTGCCTGCCATGTTCTACTGTGTGTGTGTGTGTTGTGCACTAACATTACAGTCTTCTCTCCTCAGCGCCGGAACGGAAAATGCTGAGCCGAGGAGAGATGACATAATTTCCTTTGCTGCTGTTTACCATACAGCAGCAGAGGAATGATTTCATTGGTCAGCAGGGATCGCGAGGGGGGGGCCACGAATGGATGGCCTCCCCCTCACCTCCGATCGCCGCTGGACAAAAGCCGACCGCCTCGGGCACCGGGGGGGGTCTTATCGGAGCCCCCCGCCCGCGGGAGGCAGATCACGTACGGGTACGTGATTCTGCTTGCCCGTGCCATTCTGCCGATGTATATCGACGTGAGGCAGTCGGCAAGTGGTTAAACAAGTGTGTTCATGGACACTATGTTGTCTATGAGCTCTAAAGTACATGAGGTTCCTAAGGGTGCCTGCATTTACCAGCAGTTTCCTCCACAAAGCTAAAAATCCATAAACTCAGGTGCTCTATTATTATTTTTCTTATTATCAGTGGTGGCCCGTCCATTAGGGGTGCTGCCCCCTCTCTCCTCTCCACCCTCTATATGCAGTGTATAAATTCATGCATAGCATGAATCTATCTGCGGCCGTCCCCTATTCATGTGGGCTCTTCCGGGGCACCGGGCACATGAATTACAGCGGGGTTTTTTTTAAGCATCTGATTATAGCCATAGGCTCTAATAGGCTTCATAATAGCGTGGGCTTGGGTCACAGAGAGTGCATCCTGAGCCCACGCACGTGTGTTGCAACAGCGAATGAATATTCGCAGTTGAAACACTAATCCTCCTCACAGACAATCAGGCACCAGGTATGAAACTCATTTCCCGATTGTCCAAAACGTCAGGCGATCCTATTGGACGCCTAGTACTGGGAAGGACAGAGAGAGGAGAACTCCAGGAGAGGACACCGGAGCCCGCCACGCTGGGAGATGGCCACAGCAGCTCTGATCGCTACTCTCACCGGTCGCATCCACGGTAAGGACAGCGGGTGGTGGAGGGGGGTGTTAGTGCCGTGCCATGGGGGGGTAGCTGGCAGTTGTGCTAGTGCTGCTCCACCGGCGGCCGGGGGGGGGGTTGCTTGCCGCCCCCCCCAAAAAAAACCCTCACTAGCCGCCATTGATTATTATACAGGATTATATAGCGCCAACAGTTTGCGCAGTGCTTTACAACATTAGGGCAGACAGTACAGTTACAATACAATTCAATATAGGAGAAAGCAGAGGGCCCTGCTCATTAGAGCTTACAATCTAGTAGGGAGGGTCAAGTGATACAAAAGGTAATAACTGTGGGGGATGAGCTGATGAAGACAATTAAAGTGCAGTTGTTAGGTGGAGGCAGGATAGGCTTCTCTGCAGAGAAAAATTTTCAGGGAACACCTAAAGGTGGATGGAGTTTGAGATAGTCAGACAGATTGGGGTAGGGAATTTCAAAGGATGGGAGAGGCTCGGGAGAAGTCCTGGAGGCGAGTAGGGGAGGGGGTGATGAGGGAGCTAGAAAGCAGGAGGTCTTGGGAGGAACAATTTGGTTGGTATTTTGAGACTAAGTTAGTGATGTAGCTGGGGGCAGAGTTGTGGATGGCTTTTTAAGTTGTTGTTAGTATTTTGAATTTAATTTGTTGGGTGAGTGGCAGCTAATGGAGGGATTGGCAGAGAGGGGTAGCAGACAATGAGCGGTTTGTAAGGTGGATGAGTCTAGCAGCAGCATTCATGATGGACTAAAGAGGGGATAGCCTATTCAAAGGTAAGCCAATGAGGAGGGATTTGCAGTAGTTGAGGTGAGAGATAACTAGGGCGTGAACTAGGAGCTTTGTGGTTTCATTGGTTAGGAAGGGATGTATTCTGGAGATGCTGCGGAGGTTAAGGTGGCAAGCTTTGCAAAGTGATTGGATGTGGGGCAAAGGAGAGTTCAGAGTCCAGGATAACACCTAGCACCCTGACATGCGGGGAAGGGTTGATGGCTGTGCTATTGCTATGGACAGAGAAGTCAGGGGAAGAGGCATGTGGGGGAGGAAATATTATGAGCTTTTACAAGTTGAGTTTAAGGAAGTTGTGTGACATCCAGACAGATATGTCTGTTAGTAAATTAGTGATGCGTGAGGAGATTGATGGAGTGAGTTAAGGGGTGTAGAGATAGATTTGGGTGTCATCAGCGTAGAAATTGTATTGAAAGCCGTGGGAGGCTGACCCCGGGGAGTGGGTTTAGATTGAAAATAGCAGAGGTCCAAGAACAGAACCTTGGGGATCCTCAACGGAGAAAGGAGGGGGAGAGGAGGAAGTCGATTTTTAGGTGACACTGAAGGTGAGGTGGGATAGGTAGGATGAGAGCCAGTGAAGAGCACAGTCTAGGAGATCAAAGGAGTAAAGTTCTTTGAGGAGGAGGGGGTGGTCAACCATATCAAAGGCAGCCGAAAGGTCCAGAAAGCAAATTAATGCTTGGAACTTGTACAGTATATAATGGTGATTTCCCGCGCTCCAAATAACAAAGAAAAATTACAAACAATGCTGCTACTATATCAAAACCAGTAAAAATTAAATATATATACCAAAGTGCATTTATAGCAAAATTCACAGTAGCGTAACAATAACACCTAATTAATTCAGTGTTCAATAGAAAAATATTCAAAGATTCCTTAATAAGCCAATCCAATTCTCCACAGTTCCTTTTAGAAAAGGTGCATATCCATGGGTACATGAAAAAGAAAGGCTCCACTAGTGAAATATAGTAAAGCTCAATCTTTAATCTAAAAACAATACCCAGTCCACTCACGTGTAAAACATCTTGTATCAAACATTGTATAGCTCATGACATGAGTTCCCCCAGTGACAGGGTAGGATAGAATTTTCATGGCTGAAAGGTGCAGGATGTGTAACAATTGGGCGGCAGTCACTATAAAGACTTTAAGGATTTTTTTCTTCAAAGCAACACATGGGAGAGAAGGGTGGGGGACTCAGAACACCTTTACCGACTTGCAGACTCACAACTCCACTCATAGACATCAGTAGAGGCATAATGGACTATTAAGCTGAATCCAGCAACATGTACCTTTGTCAGAAGAAGCAGTAGTAGCTCCAGTAGCAACAGCATCCATAGTTATCCTCCTGATGCTTTCCCAGGTTCTCCAAGACTTCCCCTTTCTTTGGTTTTCCAGCTTCAGAGTCACCTCTGGTACGTCATTCCAGGCATCATTTTTGCATACAGATCCTTGTCTGAGCCCAGGGCCTCAAGCAGTAGGACCACACTGGACACGCAGCCTTCTTTTGCTTCCAGGCATTTGCACCAAGCACATGCAAAGGCCTCCTCAGCTGCTCAACACACAACTTCCCCAAGCCAAAGCCTGTTAGTAAGAGGGAGCTCACAAGGTCCACCCTAAATATTTATGCTCCCCTCCAGCATATACAAGTGGCAATAAATCTTCTACTGGTTAGCCAGGAGAAACATTAATATTGATAACTCAGTCCTACGGTAGCTTCTCAATCTATTGCCAGAGGAACCAGTAACACTTACTGGCCACAGACAAAAGCAACAACACTGAGCTTAGGGGAAAACCAATTGAACCAATAAACTATAAATCAGCTTAGGCTGACTACCACCCAGGAAGGATATATTTAAATAGTCACCCCTGTTTGGGACAGGGTGGCTACACATGAACATACCTTCACTGTTGTTAATTTTGATAAACATCCAAGAACTATAAGCATGCGCAAGAATATTCCAGGTGTTCTGCTGACATCTACTGGTAGGTTATACACATCTATATAATTATGGCAACATGCGTTCTACACTATGGTACACCTAGGTGAATGGGCACTGGTATGCCTATAAACGATAAAAAAAAAAACAGGCTCAAAAAGGCAAGGATCATTCGGAGGTGTAGAAGGTAATCCCATCTATTGTAAAAATGGGTGTAGCGCTGACAACTGTTGTTTCAAGTTCTATGTGTATTATTCAGTACAATAGTTGTGTTAGTGCCATCTTGTGGACAATTGATAAAGCACAATAAGTTTACGTCTCAGGATTAAGTGACATGGCAGTGATTTACTGTTTACTTGGGAACTGTAGCTTTGACCCACCCACAATGCTCCTGGAAAAAGTCAGAACTGAACTGCATTGTGGGAGGATATAAAAGGGTCATGCAGCGGCCATTTTGGGTCTCTTGTTCCTGGGACGCGTGGCTTGCCAGCAGAACTCTGTGGGTGTGTGCGTCCCACAGGGTTGCGGCCTACCTTGCGAGGGAGCAGAGCAGCTGCAGTATCCTGCCACTGCATCGCAGCGAGCCGGACAAGAGACGTGATTGTTCCGGAGGACCCGTGGGGAGTTAACCGAGGACTCCTGGTCGTTTGTGGACGGAACAGTGTGACGGCGTGGTGGTGCCTCTATACGGAACTGAGAACTGCTGAACCGCAGACATCCACCTGCCTGGATCCCGTGTGGTGAGAGGGTTGATGCCCAGAAGTTTAATTGAGTATTACACACACATCTTTAGAACTGTACAGAGTGTTGCTGGGACTGACAGTTCCACGGAACAAGTTAAGTCTGAGAGTATTACATCCAAATAGACTTCAGCATTCAAGAGCGGATGTAGATGTTTGTTTCTTCATATAAAGACACCTAGTTACCCTGTTGGATTACAATTGTTTTAGGGTGTTACACTACACTGAGTAACACCCAGGAGGAACCCTTTGCGGATTACAATTACAAAAGCTAGCGAAGACTGAAGACGTCTGGACTACATTTTCATTGCAGGGCCCTGCATTTTTAGTATAGTGACTTTAAGGTCTAGAGCAGGGGGAGCTCCCGGGTATAGGCTTATACCACTGTATATATATATATATATATATATATATATATATATATATATATATATATATATTTCTGTGATTGTTATTGACTGTCATTATCATTCCTTATACTACCACACTACGTTGGTGTGATAGTATATTCATTGAAATAACTTTTTATATAAATATATTACTTACTCAAAGAAAGAAGTTATTTTTGGTCATTATTGAAGTTTGCGTGCAGTGTTGTCATTTCTCCTACAGGTGGAGTTACCAGCACCCAGGCAGAGGTAACCATAATTGTAAGTGTATATTGTGGGTTAAAGTTAATGCTCATATTGTTACAACACTGCACTACAGTTGTGTCAAGGGGAGTGAACAATTTAAGAAGGGTGTAGAGCAAAGAGGACAGGCCCGCTTAAACCAGCAGCTCCACCGTGAGTTATTTCTACATGGGTAATTTCCCATTCATGTTTACAGATGAACTTCAGACTTACCTCCAGTCTTACGCCATTGTGCAGGCTCCTCTTCTGTACTGAAATTGCTTATTGTGATCTCAATTCCCACTGCAAGTGTTTCACATTGTGCATTAGAAGCTTCAGCAAGCTATATAGGGCCCACCTCATTTCCTGTCTGGAGGACATCCAGCATCATCTACCTCACTCCTTCCCAACCTTACCCTTTCATTCATTGGATTTTAAGTGTTACTAAACCAACAATAGTAAAATAAGGCTGTATATGCAGTAAAGAATGATTGTTATACTCACTGTGGAACCTAAAGGGTTAATCATCTGCATTGTGTAAAAAGGCTGTTTGGTCTGTGTTCTCTGATTAGACCCTTCTTTTACTGTCCCCAATACATCTGCTGATAGCACAGAGCCTTGGAGACAAGCTGCACATGCTCAGTTTTGTGTGTATTGCACGGAAGTTTGTTTTTTGTTTGTTTTTTGGGAGGGTGCATGTGATCAGCACAGGGCCAATCAGCACTGTCCAGGCAGAAAGTCAGAGGTCATGCAGCCTAATAGGACAGTCAGAGGTGAATGAAAACTCCTCCTACAAGCTATAACCAGTGCTCAGCCAGACACTGATAGAAGTCACAAGGCTGCTATATACTGCTGATGAGAAAAGGTATTTGACAGTTTATATTTACTAAATTAATTGCATTTCCATGTTCTGTGTACCGTGGGAGGTCAGATATAGTGAATGCAGCGTCCTGGGTTTAGTAACACTAAGTTATTTCAATCCTTGAGGCTCAGAATTACAAGTGGGCAATAATTAGGGAAGTCTGTATGTAAAAGTAGCCTGTCTAGAAGTGTCGAGTCCTTTGATGTTTGCATAACTGCCCCAAGAGGCAACCCACTGCTACCCTCAGGGTTGAGGCCCGAGGAAGGGTGCTGAGACATTTTCAGGAAGCTATATAGCATCCTGCCAGCCCCTCCCACCAGCCATGGGTTGCAGAGAGAAGCACAGAGATCCAGTGATTACATTACTGGGCATTAAATAAGGTATGTGCAAAAATGTAATGGTTTTTTTTTAAAAATCATTAGCATGTTGATGAGGGGGGAAAGACGAAGGAAAATATAAGCTAATTAACCTTAACGTCTAGGCAAATCATGTAATATATTCCAGTCAGGAGAGGAGGAGGGGTTTTCTCAGCTAAGCACACCCTCCTGCTTGCATACCTGAGCTAAGGGCAGATGGATTCCAGGAAGTAAATGCAACATGAGTCATCTGCCCTCACTCAAGATGGCCAAGGCCAGAAAAGTCAGGGGTTGGGGGTTTCAAAGTGATTTTTTCAAGAAAATAAAGCATGGAGACATGGATAGATGGATGGAGGAGTTTGTGTAGAATATGAAGATGAAGTTATGAAGTGTTTTCAGTTTCTGGTGCTCAAATACAGTTAAGCTCCACTAAGTCATGTGTTTTTCAAACTGATTTGGCAGCAAAATAAAGCATGGAGAGTTGGATGGATGGGAGAGTTTGCTTTGAATATTAAAAATAAATGTAAATAGCATTTTTGGTTTGTGGTGCTCAGATATAGTGCAGTTCCACTTTAAGCTTTAGGTCCAAATGGGATACTAGTATTTAAAGTTGAAGTTTAGTATATATTTTTGGGGGGATACATTGTCATACTCATTCAGTTTTGTGTTATTGTGTGCAATCCATTTCCTGCCGGCGGCTGCTTATACTTAGACTCTTCTTTGTAGCATCTCCCTTACAGCCTCTGATACTGCCCTAAGCATTTGTCTTCCGGAGCAGTAAAGGTTAAGAGCAACGCTGCTATAGAGAAAAGTTACACTGCTTGCCTGTCCCCTTCTGCCCTCTCCACCATTCATATAACTCGTATTACTGCACTCCCACAATGCATTGCGTTCTATGAATGGGTGAAGGAGAACCTGTGATTCAACTGTTCCTCCCCCATTCACAAAATGTGATGCATTGTATTATTTTTTGCTGGAGTTCTGCTTTAAGATAAAATCCCTAAAATATCCCTCCTACACAGATTCTCTTACGCTGCCTTCCTTATCTTTAAATATCCTGTATTTCAGGAAGGAGTAACCCATTCCATGTGCATAAACAAAGTGCCTAGCTATATTTCTATCCTAACATTGCTGATGCTGTATATGATCTCCAAACGGATACTTCAGTCGGTCCATGTATTCAGCTTTACATTTATTAAATGTAAGTATTGCAGATCATATTTTAAATCATTATAGACACCTAATTGTTTTTTTTCTAGGTATGGATTGATATGATATTATATATATTGTATATACAGTATACCCCTCACATTTTTGTACATATTTTATTCTATCTTTTCATGTGACAACACGGAAGAAATTACATTTTGCTACAATGTAAAGTAGTGAGTGTACAGCTTGTATAACAGTGTAAATTTTCTGTCCCCTCAAAATAACTCCACGCACAGCTATTAATGTCTAAACCAAAAGTGAGTACACACCTAAGTGAAAATGTCCAAATTGAGCCCAAAGTGTAAAATATTTTGTGTAGCCATCATTATTTTCTAGCACTGCCTTAATCCTCTTGGGCTTGGAGTTCACCATAGCTTCAAAGGTTGCCACTGGAGTCCTCTTCCACTCCTCCATGATGACATCACAGAGAGCTGGTGGATGTTAGACCTTGCGCTTCTCCACCTTCCATTTGAGGATGCCCCACAGATGCTCAATAGGGTTTAGGCCTGGAGACATGCTTGGCCAGTCCATCACCTTTACCCTCAGCTTCTTTAGCAAGGCAGTGGTCGTCTTGGAGGTGTGTTGGGGGTCGTTATCATGTTGGAATACTGCCCTGCGACCCAGTCTCTGATGGGAGGGGATTATGCTCAGCTTCACTATGTCACAGTACATGTTGGCATTCATGGTTCCCTCAATGAACTGTAGCTCCCAAGTGCTGGCAGCACTCATGCAGTCCCAGTGCTTGACTGTAAGCAAGATACACTTGTCTTTGTACTCCTCACCTGGTTGCCGCCAGACACACTTGACACCATCTGAACCAAATACGTTTATTTTGGTCTCATCAGACCACAGGACATGGTTTCAGTTAGTCTGCTTGTCTTCAGCAAACTGTTTGTGGGCTTTCTTGTGCATCATCTTTAGAAGAGGCTTCCTTCTGGGACGACAGCCATGCAGACCAATTTGATGCAGTGTGGGGCGTATGGTCTGAGCACTGACAGGCTGACCCCCACCCCCTTCAACCTCTGCAGCAATGCTGGCAGCACTCATACATCTACTTCCCAAAGACAACTTCTGGATATGACGCTGAGCACATGCACTCAACTTCTTTGGTCGACCATGGCGAGGCCTGTTCTGAGTGGAACCTGTCCTGTTAAGCAGCTGTATGATCTTGGCCACCGTGCTGCAGCTCAGTTTCCGGGTCTTGGCAATCTTTTTATAGCCTAGGCCACCTTTATGTAGAGCAACAATTTTTTTTTTCAGATCCTTGGAGAGTTCTTTGCCACAAGGTGCCATGTTGAACTTCCAGTGACCAGTATGAGAGAGTGAGAGCGATAACATCAACTTTAATACACCTGCTCCCCATTCACACCTGAGACCTTGTAACACTAACGAGTTACATGACACCGGGGAGGGAAAATTGCTGATTGGCCCCATTTTGAACATTTTCACTTAGGGGTGTACTCACTTTTTTTGCTAACAGTTTAGACATGAATGGTTTTGTGTTGAGTTATTTTGAGGGGACAGCAAATTTACACTGTTAATTAAACTGTACACTCACTACTTTACATTGTAGCAAAGTGCCATTTCTTCAGTGTTGTCACATGAAAAGATATAATAAAATATTTACACAAATGTGAGGGGTGTACTCACTTTTGTGGGATTATCTATCTATCTATCTATCTATCTATCTATCTATCTATCTATCTATCTACATACATAGTCTATATATCCTACCACTAGAGGTCAGCAGAGTACCTTGATGATTCTGGTCTAGGGCTTGCATATGTTTGCAGGTTCACGTTTCATTTATATATTTAATATATGCTACTTGAGCTACTTTTTACAGTTTTTCTCCATTGTTTTGGCTCATTTCTTGAAACAGAAATGACATTCTCAAAACTCTAAGTTCATTTGGCAAAACAGTCTTACAGTTCAGCACAACTCTATAACTCACGTGCAAAAGCTCATATCTCTCCCAAAACTGTTCACTCATGCTTCAAAACCATATTCCTTTCCCATATAAAGAGTCAGTGCTACCAAAATGGCAAAGATTCTTCTCAATTGCTTTGGCTCATTTCTTGAAACAGACCGGACGTTCTCAACTCTCTTGGTGCTTTTGCCAAAATAACCTGGATGGTTCAGCACAACACCATGGTTCACCTTCAAAAGCTCATATCTTTCCCAAAACAGTTCACTCATGTGTCAAAAATAAATTTCTTTCTCATTCAAATAGTCAGTGCACCCAAAATGCTTTGTCCCTTTGGCATTGTGTAAGCACTGCAAGTCAAAATGTTTAGATGTTTTGTCTCTAAGGCAGAGGACCATTGAAATATCCCTCATGTCCACCTTTCAGTCTTAGCCCAGTCCTTCATTGACAATGGTTACTGTACAGTTTTTGTCTAGCTAGCTGAACTGTGTATAAAACTGAAAAAAAAGAAAAGATTTTAGGGTAAGAGTAGCCTCCAAGGTTTGGCATCACACATTGCACTCATACTGCCAAGGAAAAATTACTTTACAGTATTGTAACCATTATCCTTCACACACAAAGTAACTTCCATAAATCAGAGTAAAAAGAAATTGTATACAGCATAATACACGGAAATTTAAACACACAAACAAAAAAACAAGGAAAATTACATTTAGCCTACAATGCTGTAAATAAAGCTGGAGTTTCACAACTACTGTACCATCTCTTCACTGGCCACCGTCCTCACCCTCCTCCCAATCCACACGCTGCTGTCTGTAAGGCCACAGATTCTCATCAACATTACAGCGTATATCCTCCCCTGAAATGCAACGAGGGAAGAAATGGTGTGCATGTCTCAACCATCCCCTGCACTAATCTCCTGTAATATCCTAACAGGCAGCATCCATTGCATGGAGCAGGGACCTCTGATTTTGAGCCCGATGCTCATACACTCTCCACCTCCAAGTGGAGAAAAACTCCTCAATAGGGTTGAGGAAAGGAGAGTAAGGTGGTAGGAACACCATATCCATCCTTGGATGAGCAGTGAACCGGGCCCTGATAAGCAGGCCACGGTGGAAATTCACATTGTCCCATACAATTATATATTGTGGTAGGTGAGGCCCTATTAGACCTCTCTTATTTTCAGGGATCAAATCCAAATGAAGGCGGTCCAAGAAGATGAGGAGCTTCTGTGTATTGTATGGGCCAAGTCTGGGGATGTGAGTGGCCACACCATTCTCAGAAATGGCAGCACACATAGTTATATTACCCCCTCGCTGGCCTGGGACATCCACGTGGCCCGGTGGCCAATAAAATTTTGGCCACGTCTTCGGCCCTTGGCCAGGTTGAAGCCAGCCTCATCCACATACACAAGTATGTGAGAAGTCTCGTTTCCTTCCAATGCCATTATTCTCTACAATAGAGTAAAAAAAGAAAACATCAAATCAGTCATACAGAAGAGTCATACACTACAGTTACAGACAGTTACATAGGAATGTTCTATGTTCTAAACAAGTTCAATATATTACTGGCCAGTATTCCAGTGGTTCCAAACCTGGGGTACATGTACCCTATGCAGAGGTACTACAGGGAGTATTTGACAGAAAGGGGAGGGGAAAAATTATCAATGAGTAGACTTACTGAAATGTTACAGTAAAACCCACAGTATTAGATAGATTTACATGGGAGTCAATACTGTAATTGCAGCTCTTTGACCCTTTTTCTTACTGTATTGTATGTTATATTCTTCAAAATAAGGATTATAATGATAATTGCATCATACAGTAAGCTGCAGTTTTTAGACAAAATGTTTATAAATCAGATACGTAAATCAAATACTTTCATACCTGGATTACCTGGATTCAGAAATCAGGTAAAGTGGGTACTGAAACCAATACATTTTGGGAACCACTGTTTACGGTAATTGTAAAAAGGTTATCTTGATGGACAACCAGTGACTGACTTCCATGTACATACTGGTACCGCAGCTCTTTCACTCTGTCAGAGTTCCTCTCAAATGGTACCCTGTAAATTTGCTTCATTGTCATCTGATGCTTCTTCAATATGCGGGCCATTGTGGAGATGCTTATAGAGTGACATTTTGGAATATGGCTTTGTCTTGTAGGATTGCAGTGCAGATCTGTCTCAATGTGATGGCATTATTTGCAAACACCATGTTACAGATCTCTTGTTCTTGTTGTTTATTGAGAAGTTTTCCTCGGCCACCCATGCCAAGTTGTCGTCCAATCCTAGACATAGAATTCAAAGGACAACACTCCATTCATAATTTATACCTTATGTATTCCGTACAGAATGAGTTACCAATGTAATCGTATTGTTGTTTTACTTACAGTAACTTTACCACAATTTCAATGCATCACTGTACAGTGACTGGAATACTACTGTAAACTGTATCATCAATATTGTAGAAAATAAACTATTCCATACTATTCCATAGTTTATTTTCTACAATATTTTTCTTGTTATTGTTAGCATCATACGTAACATCCCACTGAGGTAAGATACTGTAATACTGTAGGCCTATCACACACACACACTAAATGAATACGTAAATGAGTAAATAAACATATTTGTTGCTCTATGCACAGTGTCCTGTCCTATACATTATATAATTCCATCATTGACTATCTACATACCTGTTTTCCCTGCGAAAGGTTTGGATGATAGAGGAGACTGTAGAGCGAGGCACATTAGGTTGCACTCGGCGACCTTCCTCCGCCATTGTGAGGCCATGGTTGATGACATGATCTATAATTGTGGCCCGAATTTCATCAGGGACAGCATGGCGTCTTCGTGCTCCTCTGGCTCTTCCCCCTATTCCACCGCCACTCACCCTTACTCATCTTCCTCTTCTTCTTCCTCTTCCTCTAGCAGGCAGTTTCCCTTGTTCATTTACTTGGCCAGGTGCCTCCATGTTCAGAAATTGTACTGGTCCTGCATGGTCAAGCTCTATATATACATGTTTGGCAGCATTTACAATCATGGACAGCACCTGTCAGGTAACTCAACATACTGTTTGATTGGTCATCTGAGACCAACTCTGACTCCTCCTTTGTTAGGCTCCTTTTACACTGGGGCGGGGGCGTTGTCGGCGGTAAAGCGCCGCTATTGTAAGCGGCGATCTACCGTCAGTATGCGGCCGCTAGTGGGGCAGTTTCACCCCCCTGCTAGCGGCCGAGAAAGGGTTAATACCACCGCAAAGCGCCTCTGCAGAGGCGCTTTGCCGGCGGTATAGCCGCGCCGTCCCATTGATTTCAATGGGCAGGAGCGGTAAAGGAGCGGTATACACACTGCTCCTTCATCGCTCCGAAGATGCTGCTGGCAGGACTTTTTTTACCATCCTGCCAGCGCATCGCTCCAGTGTGCAAGCCCTCGGGGCTTTCACACTGGAATGAAAGCAGCGGCACTTTCGGGTCGGTTTGCAGGCGCTATTATTAGCGCAATAGCGCCTGCAAACCGCCCCAGTGTGAAAGGACCCTTAGTCAAGTTCTAGTTGCACCTGACTGTCAATTGCTGTAATCATTTTATCACATGTTCCAAGAGATTCATATATGGTATTCAAGGTATTATGTTCCTGAATAATTTTGACAATTGAACAGACTATTGTGCATGTGATGACTTACAGTTTTTTTCCATTGTTTTGGCTCATTTCTTGAAACAGAAATGACATTCTCAAAACTCTAAGTTCATTTGGCAAAACAGTCCTACAGTTCAGCACAACACTATAACTCACGTGCAAAAGCTCATATCTCTCCCAAAACTGTTCACTCATGCTTCAAAACCATATTCCTTTCCCATATAAAGAGTCAGTGCTACCAAAATGGCAAAGATTCTTCTCAATTGCTTTGGCTCATTTCTTGAAACAGACCAGACGTTCTCAACTCTCTTGGTGCTTTTGCCAAAATAACCTGGATGGTTCAGCACAACACCATGGTTCACCTTCAAAAGCTCATATCTTTCCCAAAACAGTTCACTCATGTGTCAAAAATAAATTTCTTTCTCATTCAAATAGTCAGTGCCCCCAAAATGCTTTGTCCGTTTGGCATTGTGTAAGCACTGCAAGTCAAAATGTTTAGATGTTTTGTCTCTAAGGCAGAGGACCATTGAAATATCCCTCATGTCCACCTTTCAGTCTTAGCCCAGTCCTTCATTGACAATGGTTACCGTACAGTTTTTGTCTAGCTAACTGAATACAATTGTGTATAAAACTGAAAAAAAAGAAAAGATTTTAGGGTAAGTGTGGCCTCCAAGGTTTGACATCACACATTGCACTCATACTGCCAAGGAAAAATTACTTTACAGTTTTGTAACCATTATCATTTACACACAAAGTAACTTCCATACAGTAAAAAGATAATGTATACAGCATAATATACGGAAATATAAACACACAAACAAAAAACAAGGAAAATTACATTTAGCCTACAATGCTGTAAATAAAGCTGGAGTTTCACAACTACTGTAACATCTCTTCACGTGACCACCGTCCTCACCCTCCTGCCCATCCACACGCTGCTGTCTGTCTGGCCACAGATTCTCATCAACATCGCAGCGTATATCCTCCCTTGCGATGCAACGAGGGAAGAAACGGCGTGCATGTCGCAACCATCCCCTACACTGATCTCCTGTAATATCCTCACAGGCAGTGTCCATTGCATGGAGCAGGGACCTCTGATCTTGAGCCCGATGCTCATACACTCTCCACCTCCAAGAGAGAGAAAAGCTCCTCAATAGGATTGAGGAAAGGAGAGTAAGGTGGTAGGAACACCATATCCATTCTTGGATGAGCAGTGAACCAGGCCCTGATAAGCAGGCCACGGTGGAAATTTACATAGTCCCATACAATTATATATTGTGGTAGGTGAGGCCCTATGAGACCTCTCTTATTTTCAGGGATCAAATCCAAATGAAGGCGGTCCAAGAAGATGAGGATCTTCTGTGTATTGTATGGGCCAAGACTGGGGATGTGAGCGGCCACACCATTCTCAGAAATGGCAGCACACATAGTTATATTGCCCCCCTCGCTGGCCTGGGACATCCACCGTGGCCCGGTGGCCAATAAAATTACGGCCACGTCTTCAGCCCTTGGCCAGGTTGAAGCCAGCCTCATCCACATACACGAGTATGTGAGAAGTCTCGTTTCCTTCCAATGCCATTATTCTCTACAATACAATAAAAAAAGAAAACATCAAATCAGTCATACAGAAGAGTCATACACTACAGTTACAGACAGTTACATAGGAATGTTCTAAACAAGTTCAATATATTACTGGCCAGCATTCCAGTGGTTCCAAACCTGGGGTACATGTACCCTATGCAGAGGTACTACAGGGGGGATTTGACAGAAAGGGGAGGGGAAAAATTATCAATGAGTAGACTTATTGAAATGTTACAGTAAAACCCACAGTATTAGATAGATTTACATGGGAGGCACTACTGTAATTGCAGCTCTTTGACCCTTTTTCTTACTGTATTGTATGTTATATTCTTCAAAATAAGGATTATAATGATAATTGCATCATACAGTAAACTGCAGTTTTTAGACAAAATGTTTATAAATCAGATACGTAAATCAAATACTTTCATACCTGGATTACCTAGATTCAGAAATCAGGTAAAGTGGGTACTGAAACCAATACATTTTGGGAACCACTGCTTATGGTAATTGTAAAAAGGTTATCTTGGTGGACAACCAGTGACTGACTTACATGTACATACTGGTACCGCAGCTCTTTCACTCTGTCAGAGTTCCTCTCAAATGGTACCCTGTAAATTTGCTTCATTGTCATCTGATGCTTCTTCAATATGCGGGCAATTGTGGAGATGCTTATAGAGTGACATTTTGGAATATGACATTGTCTTGTAGGATTGCAGTGCAGATCTGTCTCAATGTGATGGCATTATTTGCCAACACCATGTTACAGATCTCTTGTTCTTGTTGTTCATTGAGAAGTTTTCCTCGGCCACCCCTGCCAGGTTGTCGTCCAATCCTAGACATAGAATTCAAAGGACAACACTCCATTCATAATTTATACCTTATGTATTCCGTACAGAATGAGTTACCAATGTAATCGTATTGTTGTTTTACTTACAGTAACTTTACCACAATTCCAATGCATCACTGTACAGTGACTGGAATACTACTGTAAACTGTATCATCAATATTGTAGAAAATAAACTATTCCATACTATTGCATAGTTTATTTTCTACAATATTTTTATTGTCATTGTTAGTATCATACGTAACATCCCACTGAGGTAAGATACTGTAATACTGTAGGCCTATCACACACACATACACACTAAATGAATACGTAAATGAGTAAATAAACATATTTGTTGCTCTATGCACAGTGTCCTGTCCTATACATTATATAATTCCATCATTGACTGACTACATACCTGTTTTCCCTGCGAAAGGTTTGGATGATAGAGAAGACTGTAGAGCGAGGCACATTAGGCTGCACTCGGCAACCTTCCTCCGCCATTGTGAGGCCATGGTTGATGACATGATCTATAATTGTGGCCCGAATTTCATCAGGGACAGCATGGCGTCTTCGTGCTCCTCTGCCTCTTCCCCCTATTCCACCGCCACTCACCCTTACTCCTCTTCCTCTTCTTCTTCCTCTTCTTCTTCCTCTTCCTCTAGCAGGCAGTTTCCCTTGTTCATTTACTTGGCCAGGTGCCTCCATGTTCAGAAATTGTACTGGTCCTGCATGGTCAAGCTCTATATATACATGTTTGGCAGCATTTACAATCATGGACAGCACCTGTCAGGTAACTAAACATACTGTTTGATTGGTCATCTGAGACCAACTCTGACTCCTCCTTTGTTAGGCTCCTTTTACACTGGGGCGGGGGCGTTGTCGGCGGTAAAGCGGCACTATTGTAAGCGGCGATTTACCGTCGGTATGCGGCCGCTAGTGGGGCGGTTTTACCCCCTGCTAGCGGCCGAGAAAGGGTTAAAACCACCGCAAAGCGCCTCTGCAGAGGCGCTTTGCCGGCGGTATAGCCGCGCCGTCCCATTGATTTCAATGGGCAGGAGCGGTAAAGGAGCGGTATACACACCGCTCCTTCACCGCTCCGAAGATGCTGCTGGCAGGACTTTTTTTACCGTCCTGCCAGCGCATCGCTCCAGTGTGAAAGCCCTCGGGGCTTTCACACTGGAATGAAAGCAGCGGCACTTTCGGGTCGGTTTGCAGGCGCTATTATTAGCGCAATAACGCCTGCAAACCGCCCCAGTGTGAAAGGACCCTTAGTCAAGTTCTAGTTGCACCTGACTGTCAATTGCTGTAATCATTTTATCAAATGTTCTAAGAGATTCATATATGGTATTCATGGTATTATGTTCCTGAATAATTTTGACAATTGAACAGACTATTGTGCATGTGATGACTTAAACAATGAAATGACGCTGATACGTTTTGGAGAGAACAACCATTAGACTGAGAATTGACAATCAGTTTAGATCAACAAGATCTATTCACTTGGAAATTGTGCTAAATGTAGGCTACTTGTACTTAATCATTTGAAAAATGTACTGAGACATTGAGACATGTACTGAGGCATTTGCAATTTTGATGAAATGAGTGAGAAATTCAATTCAGTTGTGAACAATTGCCAAGTGGTTTGGAGATTTGTCCATGTTGTTTTTGTAATGTCATTTCTGTTTCAAGAAATGAGCCAAAACAATGGAGAAAAACTGTAATAAAATTAAAAAAATATATAACAACATTGAATGTATGTTCAGGTTTTTAAAGATGTTGTTACTAACATTAAAGGCCTCGTTCACATAGGCAACGACACACATGCAATTATATGCATTTATATATGTTTATAGGCCATTTCTAAATGTATAAAAATGTAGGTCATTATTTTGAATGGGATAGTGCACACTGTTTGTTTACTGCATTAATGTGCATTGTGTTACAGTAAATTAAAAAAAAAAAAAATCTCTGCATCTAGCATCAAATTAGATACTCTGAACACATCCAACACGTGTAAATGCATGTACTTTTCACATATTAAGCCATATCAATTTTTTCCTGTGTTTAAATAAAACAAACACGAAAGGCCTGTATGAATGAGGCCTTACATCATAGTTTGAGATGTGGATATGTTAATAATAAGTAATTGGTTGTTTAGGCAGTTAATCAGCAGGTTTTGATGTCACAAGTTAAAGAGAAACGAACGTTCAATATACTTATCTTTCCTTGACATTGTAGGACTTAAGCCCATATACTTAATACCATCCTACCCGTACATACCCTCCCTCCAAAAACATCAGGGATGACTCAGACTAGTTTCTAGAGTAAAATGGCCTTGCGGCCTTTTATTTAAAACATATAATTTAACATAAATATATAAATAACTGTATTTCCTTAAATAACATGTTAAGGTAACTTACTCAGTAAGAACTATGACTATGACCTAAGTCACTGGTACAACCTCGTTAATTTAAAACCTGCCAGTCGGAAACCCCGGACACGGCATTATAACAACATACCCCAGTGACCTGGCATTTTAACTCCTGCAGGTTAACCCTTAGGGCCTGAAGGTACCAACTACAATCCCCATCCTTCCATGTATGGGTACCAGCAAAACTCCCATCATCTGGATGGGTACAATCAAACAACCCCCCATCCTTGGATGGGTACACATGTTACAACTTGTAACAGAACTTATCCTATTCAAGGAACAAACAACTACTGCCAACCATTGGGAGGGTGGGTGGGAATCTCGTCCACCACCACTCTCAAACTGACATCACTTCCCCTTCCTACATCTCCTACACAAAACTTCCTGCAGCCCCTCCCCTTCTCTAAAAGGAGAAGTGTAACCCTTTCAGGGACAGGCAGATGTGCAGTCCAGCACTGTCATGCCGTCCCTGCGCTTAGGGTCCCCCTGGCTCCGTGACTCTCTTGACACTGTAGGACTTAAGGCAATATACTTAATACCATCCTACCCGTACATACCCTCCCTCCAAAAACATCAGGGATGACTCGGACTAGTTTCTGGAGTAAAATGGCCTTGCGGCCTTTTATTTAAAACATATAATTTAACATAAATATATAAATAACTGTATTTCCTTAAATAACATGTTAAGGTAACTTACTCAGTAAGAACTATGACTATGACCTAGGTCACTGGTACAACCTCATTAATTTAAAACCTGCCAGTCGGAAACCCCGGACACGGCATTATAACAACATACCCCAGTGACCTGGCATTTTAACTCCTGCAGGTTAACCCTTAGGGCCTGAAGGTACCAACTACAATCCCCATCCTTCCATGTATGGGTACCAGCAAAACTCCCATCATCTGGATGGGTACAATCAAACAACCCCCCATCCTTGGATGGGTACACATGTTACAACTTGTAACAGAACCAGACATGCATCTTGACCTGTAGACAAATTAGCTAATACAACCTCATGAACTTTAAACCCAACACCCCACTCATCAAACAACCCCAGCTAACATTACATTTGAACCATGTTAGGGCGGACATACAGTTTGAATCTATCCGAATCCCATCTGCCAATACGTCTAATCACCTCCTAACTCAAACCTGCCCTGGCCGCCTCTGTGGCCGCCCCAATCCTAAAAGAATGTGATGAGAATTGTAAAGGGTCACATCCCACCCTGGCCACGCATTTCCTAAAAACTGTTACAAACTGGTATTTTGAAAGGCACAAACCGTCCACATGTATCAAGAAGGGGCCAGTAACGGCAGGCCTAACCGTCATGAAAGCTCCCACAAGCCTAACCGGGCATATGTCATGCTCTGCAATCTTCCCAAACTCCAGATATTTTCCTCTCCCTGCTTGATCCGTTTTTGACCTATGAATCCATATGCGGACTCTATCTGCCCATACTTCAACCTCCCCGTGAAAAAGCCCGCCCGGAACCGTCTGCGACGGGCTCACCAACTCACTTATCCTCCGCGCCCCAAAAAAGGCCAGCACGAACGCTGCTTGGAATAATGCGCATTCGTACTCGGATCTGCTGACCCTTTCCAAACTAAGCATCAACTGCTTAAGCATTTCAAAAGAGACAGGGCGCCTCCCGTCCCTCTGTTTATAAGCTTTTCTATATCCCTTGACTGCTTGCCGTAACCAAAATTCCTTCGTATGGTCCCGACTCCCTTGCCACTTAAAAAGGAAGGCCAAACCTGCCAATTCACGATTGATGGCAGCTGCCGAGATACCTTTTTCAAAGTCCCTAATTATAAAATACAGCACTGCCTTGTCCACGTCCGGATCATCTGATCCCATGCCCAAGTCCTGCAGAAAGGCGAACCACTCCTTCCATACCTTAGAGTAGGCATTCCATGTAGCCATACTCACGGATCGCTGAATCCATTTTGCTGCTGTTCCAAGGCAATGTTCCATATCCAGCTGGGACAGGCGACCCCCTGATGATCTGCCTCTGGTGCCAACCTCCGGAACCTGTCCCACTGAAAACGAGACAAAGCATCAGCCAAGGTGCTCTCCGACTCTGGTAGATGCACGGCATAAATGAACACATTCAGTTGTAAACAACAAAGTACTAGATGGCGCAAAAGCCTGACCACTGGCACTGATGCCGCAGTCAGCCGATTAACCACTTGCACCACCCCCAGATTGTCACAATTGAAGCGAACCTTCAGGTTTCGCAACGACTCGCCCCATAGCTCCATGGCCACCACAATGGGGAACAGCTCCAAAAGTACCAGGTTCTTTAAGAACCCAGCCTCCCGCCAAGCCGCCGGCCACATAGCCGCACACCAGTGGCCCTTACAAAAAGCACCAAACCCCGTTGACCTGGCGGCGTCAGTAAACAACTCTAGGTCCCAGTTGCTGACCGGCCCAGACATCCATAAAGCCCTTCCATTGAAAGACTCCAAGAATACCTGCCACACCCGTAAGTCCTCCCTGTGATCTCTAGTCAGACTCACGAAATGTGTCGGCGCCCGGATCCCTGCAGTGGCGGCTGACAGCCGCCTGCAGAAAATTCGTCCCATAGGGATGATTCGGCAAGCGAAGTTTAGCTTACCTAGCAAAGATTGGAGTTGGCGAAGTTGCAATTTCCTAACTCCAATGGTCCCTCGAACTTCCTCTTTCAACTTCGACAGTTTGTCCTGCGGAATCCTGCATTCCATCCTCCTTGAATCTATCTCTATTCCGAGAAATGTGATAATCGCCGTTGGACCTTCTGTTTTTTCCGGGGCTAGCGGCACCCCAAATCTTTCCGCTAGATACTGCAAAGTACCCAAAAGTACTGCACATATGTTGGAACTTGCTGGACCCACACATAAGAAGTCGTCCAAATAATGGATGACTGAATTGATACCAGACGCATCCCGTACCGCCCATTCCAAGAACGAACTGAACGTTTCGAAAAGAGCACAGGATATAGAGCATCCCATTGGAAGGCATCGGTCTACATAGTAGGCCCCTTCCCATTTACAGCCTAGCCATCTGAAACTGTCGGGATGAACTGGCAACAGCCGAAAAGCCGATTCGATATCGGACTTGGCCATTAATGACCCCTGCCCATATCTCCTAACCCATGAGACCGCTGCGTCAAAAGATGTGTACGTAACCGCACAATCTTCCGGGGCTATAGCATCATTCACCGACCCTCCCTTCGGGAAGGAAAGGTGATGTATGAGTCTAAACTTATTGGGCTCTCTCTTTGGTACCACGCCCAAGGGAGAGACCACTAACCCTTGTAGTGGTCTTTCCTTAAACAGACCCGCCATGCGTCCCAATGACACTTCTTTTTCCAATTTTTCAGAGACCACTGCTACATGCAGCAAAGCTGACCTCAAATTTTTGGCCTCAGGCGGCACCTCCGCCAAGGCACAAGGAATGTGAAAACCCTCCCTAAAACCTGCCTCCAGCGTGGCGGCCGCTGTTCGGTCAGGGTACCTACTGAGGAAAGGCCGCATCCTTTCCACCCGTACCGGGGTCCTCCCTCTTACCTGGAGTATCTCCGGCGCGTCCTTTTCCTTTTTTGAAACATTTAGCCAATGCATGGGATCCCCCGCAGCCGGAACACAAATGCTTGAAACGACAGTTGGCTCCAAATCTGCAAGTTCCCTCATTAAATTGCCAGCAATATCCCCATTTTTTCCCGGCCGGTTGTCCTGGGATTGCTGAACCTCCGACCCCTGCCTGAAAAAACTGACTAGGGGCCCTCGCTGCCGTCATCAACCTCATCCACAAGCTGATGTCCTTGTGATCCCAGCGTAGATTCGGTCGCACCGCCATCCTCTGACGAAATTGCTCATCATAGCGTAGCCACGCCATGCCCCCGTATGTTCTATGGGCCTCACTAATGGCCTCTAGGTACACAAACAGCGCTGAACAATGTTCTGGCGCTTTTTCACCTACCACACTCGCCAAAATGGCGAACGCTTGTAGCCAATTGGAGAACGTTCGCGGGATCAAGCGATACCTACACTTCTCCTCATCCTCCTTTTTTCCTTCCACCGGTTTTAACCTATCCAGATTAAATTTTTCTAGCGGCAGCAACGTGAAAATTTCCACGTACTCGCCTTTCCGTATTTTTTCCTTTACCTCTGCTTTTAAATGAGCCCCCAAAGGGCCCTCAAAGCAGACATATACCTCGCTCCTTGCCGCATCTGCTAATCTAACTGAATCAGCTTTTTTCTCAGTTGTCTTCACCTGGTCCCCCGAAGTCGTAGCCACCGCAGTGCCAGAGGGGGGCACCACGACCGCTGAAACAGCTGCCTCCGGCGAAACCTGAACCTCACCCGCAACAGATGGGGTGGTCCCTGTCTGTGGGGTTTCCTCTCTGCTGTCCACGCAGTCGCCGGACCACCTCCTGACCCTGATTCCACCCGTGCTACAAGTTCTTTTAGGCCAGTTAACAACTCCCGCAACCCCTCATTCCCTGTTTGAGGCGCTGCTGCTGACGGTGGAGCTGATACCTTCTCCCCCCCCTGGCCTGACTACACCCCCCGACCGTGAACTACCCCCCTGCACATTTTGTCCCAATAAATTATGTAAAAGAATAGTAACAGGATTAGAAGAATCGCACTCACCTGGCTGCACTGGACCGCGCCCAACAGCCGCCACTCCTGGAATCAGCGATGCTTGATGTCCCTGATCGTCGCCTCCGTCAGACCCGGACAGCTCTCCTTCCGACCGATCGTCGTGCTTGTTCATCCTGCCGATTTCTCGTTGCACCCCACTTGCGGATGCAGTGGTTGCCGAGGGCCTGCGGTGCTGTGTACGGCCACTCCTCCCTTGGATACCGCTAGGCCCGCTGGATACCCCTGGTGATGGACTCCTGCGTCTACTGCTGCGCGGGGTGCGTGCCGACCGTCTATTTCCTCCCCTCACGTTGGCACTGGCGTCTCTCTCTGACCCGCTATCACCCTGCGGCGGACTACTGTCCATCTCGGTCGCCCGTGACCCTCCTCCACTTGCCGCGGTGCGTTCTTGTGCATCCCGTGCCCTCCGTCCCTCTCCTGCTGACCTCTCAGGGGGCTGTAAGCATCTGCGCCTGGCTGGGGGGGAAGAGCCGCGTGCGTTGCTGGGCACCCTTCCCCCAGTCCCTCCAACTTTCCTCCGATTCCCCCAGGCCTCTCCTCGTCCATCCCTCTGCCTGGCCTGTATGATGGGTGTCTGGGCCTCTCCCGCTGCCATCCCCCGCTGCGCTGTTCTAGACGAGCCCATATCAGCCTCAGGGCTGTATCTCTCTGGTGGATGTGATCGCCTTGCCCTGGGAGTTGGAGACCCCCCCCCGCTCACCGTCGCCCTGCCGTCCGTGATCAAACGCAGCTGCTCCTGGAGCCAGTCCGCGCCGTTAGCGGTAACCGCCGCTCTCAGCTGCTCTACAAAACCCTCCATCGCTGCCATGCTGTGTATCAGGAAGGGGAAGGTGGAGAGCTGTGATGTGTGCTTCTAATCTCGTCCACCAACACTCTCAAACTGACATCACTTCCCCTTCCTACATCTCCTACACAAAACTTCCTGCAGCCCCTCCCCTTCTCTAAAAGGAGAAGTGTAACCCTTTCAGGGACAGGCAGATGTGCAGTCCAGCACTGTCATGCCGTCCCTGCGCTTAGGGTCCCCCTGGCTCCGTGACTCTCTTTAAAGGTCCAACTTCCCTTGCCAGCACTGGTGTCTTCTAACTGACTCTTCCAGGTGCCAGGCTGCAGCCATCTTCATTGGTCGGTGCAGGATGACCTCACTCTTGCCCAGTCCTGTCATATCAGCATTCAGGATCTGTGCCGGAATGTAAACTGAGCTGTGCTTGTGGGGCTCAATGTACATTCTAAGAAAAACTGTTAGCAGGCAGGTAGGTTTATTTTACTGCAGTTCAGTCATTTCATGTCTCTTCCTCAGTAAAGACCCCCCCTGTAAACAGTTGCTGAAACTGAGACTTTAGATCTGCTTTAACCACTTCAGCCCTGGAAGGATTTAAAGAAGGACTACAGGAAAAACTTTTTTTTTTTCATTTTGGATAGAGTAAGGGAGGATTTTGGGAACTGTCCAAAGAAAAACCCCAATCAGACTTTACAGGTACATATTGAGACCATACATGTTTTTAAAATCACACAAAGAAGGTCCCGGAGCAGAGAGGAGCAGGAGATCAGCGCAGGGACAGCATGACTTGTGTGGACTGCACAGTCAGGCTGTTTACGCTGGTCGCTTTCCCCTTTAAGGATAAGGGAGGGGCTGGTGCAGAGGAGGAGGCAGAAGGAAATGTAGAGAGGAGAAGGGGGGATGTGACGTCAGTGGAGAGCGCCGGGGATGAAGATTCGGGCCGGGGATGAAGATTAGACACGCTCTCACACTGCTCCATTGAAATCCACCATCATGTCTGATGTAACGGCGGCGGCTTTGCTCGAGCAGCTCAGAGCGGTGGGCGCAACCCAAGGGGCAGACTGGCTGCAGGCTCAGGTCGCAGCCATAATACAGGAGGACAGAGCGGCACCGAGCGGGGGGGGCCAGGGGACTCCACGTGGGCGCCGTTCCAGGCCGCCACAGCGCTTCAGCCCTGACTCTTCTCCTGTTAGTCAGAGGCCCAGGGACCAGCACAGAGGCAGATCGAATCAGCCACCCCCCCCCCCCCCAGCGCTCAGCAAGCTCGGGGAGCCAGCATGGGAGAGGTACAGCGTTCACAGCGCAGAGGAAGAAGTGCAGGGATGGGGGAGACCAGCGCAACCCTCGGTTCCCCCCCCTCAGCGCGTCGCAGGCGACAGGAACAACCGGATGGAGAGTCGATGGGGACAGCAAGCGGTCAGTCGGACCGTCGATCATCGTCAGTCGATCGGGGGGCTGGCCAGGTGGTCCAGGCGGCCAGCAGCCCTACGCCAGCCAGAGGTGGAACCTTGAGAAGCACAGTGTCGGTGGTGAACAGAGGTGAAAGGAGAACAGCGGAGGCCCAGCATGGTCAGAGGAACAGAAGTCCGTCTACAAGGCCAGGATGCGGGTCCGGTGTTGCGGCGCAGCGTGCAGGGAGAGAGCAACAGCGGAGACCCCCGGCAGCCAGAGCGGGAACCTCTGGAGTGCAGGCATCAGTCGTTCGCCAGGAGGAAGTCAGCGACAGGTCGGAAGGTGAACTGTCCGGGTCAGAGAGAGACGAGGACCAGGGACAAGCGTTGGCGGTGGATTCCGGAAGGGCGGCTGATCGGCCCAGTCCTGTGCAGCCTGGTGAGTGCAGATCTAATGTTACCATTTCTTCTTTATTGTTCTTCTTTATGAACAATTGTTAGAACAGGGTAGAACAGGGGCTCCCTCTGGGGGGGCTGGTCCCCGGGGGGTGAGTGGGGGTAGGTCACCGGCTACACATTCTAGGGAGGCAAGTGAGAGGGCGAGTAGTAAGGGCTTGCAGGATTTGTTGGCTGGTTTGCGGGATTTAGTGCAGCGTTTTGATCCACCCACGGGGGACGGAGCATCACCGGCGCGGGCGTGGGTCACAACCCCAGAAAAGGAGACGGCTGTGGTAAGTACGCCAGTACCGGCGGTCATGGTGGGTGGAAGTGCGGAGACAGCGGCCGCAGGGTCGGCGACCGTTGAGTCGCCTGGGACGTCAAGTGGCGATTCCGCCACGAACAGCCAGGGTAAACCTGGAGATAAGAAGGCCGAGTCCGTCAGATTGGCGGATGCGGCGAAAAGTGAAGTGTACGTTTGCTTTGAAGGACCATTGGGTGCACATCTCAAAGCAGAGGTAAAAGAGAAAATTTGGAAGGGGGAATATGTGGAGATATTCACGTTGTTGCCCTTAGAAAAATTCAATCTGGATAGATTGAAGCCAGAAGAACGCAAAAAAGAGGATGAGGAAAAACGCAGATATCGGCTGATTCCGCGTACCTTTTCCAATTGGTTGCAAGCGTTCGCTATCCTGGCGAGTGTGGTGGGGGAGAAGGCTCCCGAGCACTGCTCGGCCTTGTTTGTGTACTTGGACGCTATTAGCGAGGCTCATCGGACGTACGGCGGAGTGGCGTGGCTGCGGTACGATGAACAGTTTAGACAACGGATGGCCGTCCGACCGTCACTACGCTGGGATCATAAGGACATCAGCCTGTGGATGAAGCTTATGACAGCGGCGAGGGCTCCGAACCAGTTTTTTCAGGCAGGGGTCGGAGGTAGCGCAGCTCCAGGACAGCCGACCGACAAAAAATGGGGCTTCTGCTGGCAGTTCAATGAGGGCACCTGTAAGTTTGGTGCAACCTGCCGGTTCAAGCACACGTGCTCGGGTTGCGGGGGATCCCATGCCCTGTCAAAATGCTTTAGATGGGGAAAAGGTCGTGGAGGAGAGCCTTCGCACAAAAGGGAAGACCCCAGTACGGGTGGAAAGGATGCGTCCTTTTCTCAGTAGATATCCCGACCGGGAGGCAGCACGGTTATTAGACTCGGGTTTTGAGAGCGGATTTAAAATACCAGCTTCCTTGGAGGCGGCGCCCCCCTTAGCAAAGAATTTACGGTCGGCGCTCATGCACCCATCGGTGGTTGCTGAAAAATTGGGAAAAGAGGTACATTTGGGGCGCATGGCGGGCCCATTTACCTCCGCACCCCTGCCGGGATTGGTGGTTTCTCCGTTGGGGGTAGTCCCTAAGAAGGAGCCCAACAAATTCCGGTTGATCCACCACCTTTCCTTTCCGAAGGGTGCGTCGGTCAACGATGCAATTGCGCCGGAAATGTGTGCGGTGACGTACACTTCCTTTGATGCTGCAGTATCATGGGTGCGGCGCTACGGGCGGGGGGCGCTGCTGGCAAAGGCGGATATTGAGTCTGCTTTCAGGCTTTTGCCGGTCCATCCGGACAGTTTTCACTTGCTTGGGTGCACATGGAATGGCGCGTTCTACGTGGATCGCTGCCTTCCAATGGCATGTTCTATCTCATGCGCCTTTTTCGAGAAATTCAGTTCATTTCTCGAATGGGTGGTCAGGGACGTGTCGGGGATCCAATCGGTAATCCATTACTTGGACGATTTCCTTTGTGTTGGCCCAGCGGGTTCCAACGTTTGTGCGGTCCTATTAGGGACTTTGCAGCACATAGCAGACCGTTTCGGCGTCCCGTTAGCACCGGAAAAGACGGAGGGCCCTACGTCCACCATTGTTTTTCTGGGTATTGAGATAGACTCCATGGGAATGGAGTGTCGGCTACCGGTGGACAAGCTGGAAAATCTCAAGGCGGAAGTACGTGGGACCATTGGCAAGCGTAAGGTGCAATTGCGGCAGCTGCAATCATTATTGGGCAAGCTGAATTTTGCTTGCCGAATAATGCCAATGGGCAGGGTGTTCTGCCGACGGTTGTCGGCAGCGACCGCAGGGGTCACCGCCCCCACTCACTTTGTGACGCTCAACAGGGAGCACAGAGAGGACTTACGGGTATGGCACGAGTTCTTAGACTCCTTTAACGGGCGGGCCTTGTGGATGTCAGGTCCCATCAGTAATTGGGATCTCGAACTATTTACTGATGCGGCAGGTTCCACGGGCTATGGGGCAATTTTCCAAAGAACTTGGAGCTCCGCCCGTTGGCCCACAACTTGGGTGGAGGCAGGGTTCTTGAAGAACCTGGTCCTGCTGGAATTGTTTCCAATTGTGGTGGCAATGGAAATATGGGGAGAGTCTTTTAGGAATTTGAAGGTGCGGCTGAACTGTGACAACCTAGGCGTGGTTCAGGTGATTAATCGTTTGTCGGCCAAGTCTTTGCCAGTGGTCAGGTTGCTGAGGCATTTAGTGTTGCGCTGTTTGAAAATGAATGTTTTCATCTACGCTGTACACTTACCTGGAGTGGACAACACCGTAGCTGATGCACTGTCTCGTTTTCAGTGGGACAGGTTTCGGGAACTGGCACCAGACGCGGAGCAGCAGGGGGTTACCTGCCCGGACTGGATATGGACCGTTGCCTTGGGAGCGCGGCCAGGTGGATCCAAAACTCCGTGAGTAAGGTCACTTGGGGCGCTTACTCTAAGGTATGGCAAGAATGGTTGGCATGCTTAAAAAATGTAAACATCGACCCTGTGAGCCGGGAGATACCTCAGGCGATGCTATACTTTCTCAATTTAGGTTTCGAGCGGGGCATCTCGGCAGCCGCCATCGATAAAAAAATGGCGGGTTTGGCCTTTCTCTTTAAGTTACAGGGGCTGCGAGACCATACAAAGGATTTTTGGGTTAGGCAGGCGTTGAAGGGTTACAGAAAAGGTCATAAGAGCAGGGATGGGCGACGACCTGTGTCGTTTGAAATGTTACACGGGCTATTTAGCCAGATAGAAGGCATTTGTACTTCTAGTTTTGAAAGCGCACTTTTTTGCGCGGCTTTTGCTTTAGCGTTCTTTGGGGCGCTACGGGTGGGCGAACTGGTCAGCCCGTCCAAACGTGCAAATGGGGGACTGCAATGGGATGATTTGGTGTGTACACAGGAATCAGTTAGGATTTACATAAAACGGTCAAAAACAGATCAGGCAGGGAAGGGAGTACAACTGGAGGTGTTCTGGATCGCGGGATCACAGATTTGTCCGGTAGCAGCGGTGAAGAAATTTAGTGATTTGCGCCCGCGTTGCCCGGGCTCCTTTCTGATACATGCGGACAGATCCTCTTTGTCAAAATTCCAGTTTGTGGCCGTGTTCAAAAGGTGTTTATCGGCAGCCGGGTATGACCCCAGTAGATACTCGTCCCATTCCTTTCGTATTGGGGCTGCTACTGAAGCGGCCAGGGCGGGCCTGGGTTCTGAGGCAGTTAAGCGTATTGGCAGGTGGGACTCAGATAGGTTTAAGCTTTACATCCGCCCACATTTGTTATAGGCTTGTTGAATAAAGGGGGGTGTTTCTTCTTGAATTTTGGGGGGCCTGGGTAAAGTTTTGGTGATTTATTGTTGTGTTCTGTTAACCTTACTTTACAGGTGACTCGGTGGCCCTGGTTTGGATATTGGGCCACTCATTCGTGTTCTGGGGTGCCAAGCGGGCCGATGTTCGGCCGAATGGTAGGCAGCTGGGTATCCCAAGGCAGGAAGCACGGGTAAGGTGGATTGGGTTGTCAGGGATGATGTGGAACAGGGTAAGGTCAGAGGTCCACAAGTTTGCTCGGTGGGACAGGGCCCCGGATGTCTTAGTTTTACATGTGGGGGACAATGACATGGGGGTCAGGTCTATGAGGGACCTCATACGTGACATAAAATGTGATGTCTTACGTTTACAGGCGGCTTTCCCTGGGATGGTGATAGTATGGTCGGACATGGTGGGTAGAGGGTCATGGCGCTGGGCTTTGTCCGATAAAAAGGTTGACAGGGCCCGTGTGAAGGTAAATAAGGAGGTCAGCAAGTTTGTTATGAGGAATGGGGGAGTGACCATACGGCATAGGGAGTTGGAGGTGGATACCTGGAGGTACCTTAGAAGTGATGGGGTGCATCTTAATGAGGTGGGCACTGATCTTTGGGCGCTTGGTTTGCAGGAGGGGGTACAGCGAGCTTTGAGGGTGTGGAGGTTTTACCCCTTGTGAGCGGTGGCAGTGGTTTGGGTCTGTGAGGAGGAGGAGATTGATGGTATGGAGAGTTTACACGGTTGGTACCCATATATAATATGGGCTGTTTTATGTACCTTCCGGTTACGAGGGGTTAACCAGGAAGGGGAAAAGTTTGGTCACTGAGAAGGTTGGGTACTGTCTCACAGTCTGGGGTTAGCGACTGGAGGCCTTAAAAAGTTTAAGAGTTCATATGCAGTGACCTGTGGGTGGATTCCCCTCCTAGACTCCAATAATTCCGTGAAGTTATTTAAAAGTTATTTAAAAGTTATTTATAAAAATGTTATTTATTGGTTTTATATTTTATTAATAAAAGGCCGACAAGGCCATTTACTCCACCACCTTGTCGCGTCATTTGTGGGAGGTATTAGAGGTTAATGGTTAAGGGGTAGCTTCTAGGACTGAAGTTTAGTCCTTCACAGGTCAAGAAGGTCCCGGAGCAGAGAGGAGCAGGGGATCAGCGCAGGGACAGCATGACTTGTGTGGACTGCACAGTCAGGCTGTTTACGCTGGTCGCTTTCCCCTTTAAGGATAAGGGAGGGGCTGGTGCAGAGGAGGAGGCAGAAGGAAATGTAGAGAGGAGAAGGGGGGATGTGACGTCAGTGGAGAGCGCCGGGGATGAAGATTCCCACCCACCCTCCCTGAGGTTATGGCAATAGGGGACGTTGGTTTTAGTGTGGCAGTGGTTTGGGTCTGTGAGGAGGAGGAGATTGATGGTATGGAGAGTTGACACGGTTGGTACCCATATATAATATGGGCTGTTTAGAGTTTACACGGTTGGTACCCATATATAATATGGGCTGTTTTATGTACCTTCCGGTTACGAGGGGTTAACCAGGAAGGGGAAAAGTTTGGTCACTGAGAAGGTTGGGTACTGTCTCACAGTCTGGGGTTAGCGACTGGAGGCCTTAAAAAGTTTAAGAGTTCATATGCAGTGACCTGTGGGTGGATTCCCCTCCTAGACTCCAATAATTCCGTGAAGTTATTTAAAAGTTATTTAAAAGTTATTTATAAAAATGTTATTTATTGGTTTTATATTTTATTAATAAAAGGCCGACAAGGCCATTTACTCCACCACCTTGTCGCGTCATTTGTGGGAGGTATTAGAGGTTAATGGTTAAGGGGTAGCTTCTAGGACTGAAGTTTAGTCCTTCACAGGTCATGCACTTTATTTATACATAATTGTTAAATTATATACAGTTTTAAACATACTTGTTGCAAACCTCCCAACTTTTGAACTTGAGAATGAGGGTCACTTGAGGCAGGGAGTGATTAGCGTGTGGGTGTGGCCAAACTCTTAACAGTAGGAGGGGTTTAAGGAGTGTGGTTAAACAAAAGTCAGACAGGGGTCAGCTGGGTGGAGAGCAGGGGTTATCAGGGCAGAAGACAGGGGTCAGCAGAGTGGAGGACAGGAATCAGCATGGCAGAGGAGAAGGATCTGCAGGGCAGTGCACGCAGGTCAGCAGGGCTGAGAAGAGGGGTCATAAGGGCAGAGGACAGGGATCAGCAGGACAGAGAATAGGGGGTCAGTAGGGCAATGTAAAAGAGTCAGCAGGATGGAAGATAGGGTGTCAGTAGGGCAGGGTACAGGGGTCAGCAGGACAGAGGACCGGAATCAGTAGGGCAGGATACAAGGGTCAGCAGGATGGAGGACAGGGAGTCAGTAGAACAGGGTACAGGGGTCAGCTGGACGGAAGACAGGGGGTCAATGGGGCAGGGTACAGGGGTCAGCAGGATGGAGGACAGGGAGTCAGTAAGGAAGGGTACAGGGGTCAGCTGGACAGAAGACAGAGGGTGAAATGGGGCAGGGTACAGGGGTCAGCAGGATGGAGGACAGGGGGTCAATAGGGCAGGGTACAGGGGTCAGCAGGATGGAGGACAGGGAGTCAGTAGAACAGGGTACAGGGGTCACCTGGACGGAAGACAGGGGGTCAATGGGGCAGGGTACAGGGGTCAGCAGGATGGAGGACAGGGAGTCAGTAGGGCAGGGTACAGGGGTCAGCTGGACAGAGGGTGAAATGGGGCAGGGTACAGGGGTCAGCAGGATGGAGGACAGGGGGTCAGTAGAGCAGGGTACAGGGGTCAGCAGGATGGAGGACAGGTGGTCAGTAGGGCAGGGTACAGCAGGACAGAGGACAGGAGTCAGTTGGGCAGGGTACAGGGGGACTAAATAAACTTTTGATAGAAAACTACTACACTATGGGAGGCATAATATATGTTTGGTCCTAACATGTTGATGAGCGCCATAAACGACGCCTTAAAGGGACCAATACTCCAGTTTGAGCAGTTCACTTGGAATGATAAGGAGAACACTTGTAATCAAGGGTGATCAGATTATCTACCGGGATTTATTATATGGAGGATTTGAGTATTTATCAAGGTGACAGTTCTGTAAGCACTGAGGTGATAAGCGGAGGTGGAAGTGCACATTAACAGTTTTTTACCACCAAGCGTGGATTGAAGTGTATCACAAAAGTGGAGATTTTTATCACGATTGGATATCATTGACTTATTATTCATTATACACCCAGCACTGATTTATTTTGTGGTTTAATGGACACTGCTATTGTATCTAATTTACTTTAAACTTATTTTTATCTATTATTGTATACATTTGAATGGTGGATTTTGAATATGGTTATTTCATGATAATTTGTTCATAGGCTGCGCAACTCCATTAACACTAATATAACATCCAGAAGAGCAGCCACTAGCTGTGCAGTGGAAAAGTTTGTCAAATAAAAGCAACATACAGTAGATTGTGGTGATACACCCAAAAGAGCAGCCATTAGCCATGATAGTGAACAGTTTGTCAGATAAAGGCAACATAGACAGTGGTGCTGCATCCACAGGAGCAACCACTAGCTGTGATAGTAGACAGTTTGTTAAATACAGGCAACATATACTGTGATGTTGCTTCCAGAGGAGAATCCTCTAGCTGTGACAGTTGATTGTTTGTCATTTGAAAGCAACATAGACTGTGCTGCATCAAGAAGACCCAACACCCAAACACCAGCAAAGTAACTTGGTATTTGTAGTGCAGTGCAGTGAGGAATGCAAAGGCCTGTGATATAGCAACCTGTCAAAAAACGAATGGCCCAGCAGTGGAGAGAATAATCCACAGGTAAACACTCAGCAATTTTCCTACACCTGAGGAAAAAGGGACATTCTTTTGAGGACAATGAGGTGCACGTTTTGGAAAGAGAAGACAACTGCTTCACAAAAGGTGTGAAAGAGGCTATCTACGTCAAACTGAACAGTCACTAGCCAGGATAGTGGACACTTTAAGATTTAAAGGAAATGTAGAGTGAGGTAATTCATAATATAGTAGTGGACAGTAGGGATGAGCTTCGTGTTCGAGTCGAACCCATGTTCGACTCGAACATCGGCTGTTCGGTCGTTCGCCGAATTGCAAACGATATGGGCCGTTCGCACCAAATTCGTGTGGCGCGTCACGGCCCATAATTCACTGCGGCATCGCAGTGCATTGCTTGCTGATGATTGGTCAAGCATGCACTATGACCCGCATGCTTGGCCAATCACAGCGCCGCCTGAACAGAGAGCCGTAATTGGCCAAAGCCAAGGAGGCTTTGGCCAATTATGGCTCAGGGGATTTAGTACACGCCCTACACTATATAAGGCCGCCTGCACGGCGGCCCTGTGCAGTGTGTTCCGGTGTGCTTAGAGAGAGAGAGAGACAGTGTCATTTCATTTGAGTTAGCTAGATTAGGCAGGACAGTCAGTCAGTTAGCTGCACTTAAAGTGTATTGTGTATATATATGCATCCCAGGTGTTGCATATATATATATATACACTGTATTCAGTTTAGCTAGATCCGTTCCTGTTATCTTCTAGACTATTTACATTTAGTGCAGTGCGTCCTGCTCACAGTGTTCAGCTAGATCCGTTCCTGTTATCTTCCTACTGACAGGCAGGCTTGTCTTGTTACAGTATATAAAGCTACCTGAAGAAAATTACTGGTGTTCTTTTGATCCTATTAGTACCACGGTCAGGCAGCTAGACTATTTACATTTAGTGCAGTGCGTCCTGCTCACAGTGTTCAGCTAGATCCGTTCCTGTTATCTTCCTACTGACAGGCAGGCTTGTCTTGTTACAGTATATAAAGCTACCTGAAGAAAATTACTGGTGTTCTTTTGATCCTATTAGTACCACGGTCAGGCAGCTAGACTATTTACATTTAGTGCAGTGCGTCCTGCTCACAGTGTTCAGCTAGATCCGTTCCTGTTATCTTCCTACTGACAGGCAGGCTTGTCTTGTTACAGTATATAAAGCTGACTGAAGAAAATTACTGGTGTTCTTTTGATCCTATTAGTACCATGGTCAGGCAGCTAGACTATTTACATTTAGTGCAGTGCGTCCTGCTCACAGTGTTCAGCTAGATCCGTTCCTGTTATCTTCCTACTGACAGGCAGGCTTGTCTTGTTACAGTATATAAAGCTACCTGAAGAAAAGTACTGGTGTTCTTTTGATCCTATTAGTACCACGGTCAGGCAGCTAGACTATTTACATTTAGTGCAGTGCGTCCTTCTCACAGTGTTCAGCTAGATCCGTTCCTGTTATCTTCCTACTGACAGGCAGGCTTGTCTTGTTACAGTATATAAAGCTACCTGAAGAAAATTACTGGTGTTCTTTTGATCCTATTAGTACCACGGTCAGGCAGCTAGACTATTTACATTTAGTGCAGTGCGTCCTGCTCACAGTGTTCAGCTAGATCCGTTCCTGTTATCTTCCTACTGACAGGCAGGCTTGTCTTGTTACAGTATATAAAGCTACCTGAAGAAAATTACTGGTGTTCTTTTGATCCTATTAGTACCACGGTCAGGCAGCTAGACTATTTACATTTAGTGCAGTGCGTCCTGCTCACAGTGTTCAGCTAGATCCGTTCCTGTTATCTTCCTACTGACAGGCAGGCTTGTCTTGTTACAGTATATAAAGCTGACTGAAGAAAATTACTGGTGTTCTTTTGATCCTATTAGTACCATGGTCAGGCAGCTAGACTATTTACATTTAGTGCAGTGCGTCCTGCTCACAGTGTTCAGCTAGATCCGTTCCTGTTATCTTCCTACTGACAGGCAGGCTTGTCTTGTTACAGTATATAAAGCTACCTGAAGAAAAGTACTGGTGTTCTTTTGATCCTATTAGTACCACGGTCAGGCAGCTAGACTATTTACATTTAGTGCAGTGCGTCCTGCTCACAGTGTTCAGCTAGATCCGTTCCTGTTATCTTCCTACTGACAGGCAGGCTTGTCTTGTTACAGTATATAAAGCTACCTGAAGAAAATTACTGGTGTTCTTTTGATCCTATTAGTACCACGGTCAGGCAGCTAGACTATTTACATTTAGTGCAGTGCGTCCTGCTCACAGTGTTCAGCTAGATCCGTTCCTGTTATCTTCCTACTGACAGGCAGGCTTGTCTTGTTACAGTATATAAAGCTACCTGAAGAAAATTACTGGTGTTCTTTTGATCCTATTAGTACCACGGTCAGGCAGCTAGACTATTTACATTTAGTGCAGTGCGTCCTGCTCACAGTGTTCAGCTAGATCCGTTCCTGTTATCTTCCTACTGACAGGCAGGCTTGTCTTGTTACAGTATATAAAGCTACCTGAAGAAAATTACTGGTGTTCTTTTGATCCTATTAGTACCACGGTCAGGCAGCTAGACTATTTACATTTAGTGCAGTGCGTCCTGCTCACAGTGTTCAGCTAAACCTACAAGTTAGTGGGGTGCGTCCACCTCACAGTGTTCAGCTAAAGAGACCTGTAGAAGGTTGGTGGTGTTCTCATACTACAGGCAGGCAGTTGATTTTGCTAGCTGCAGTATCAGTACATATATATATATATATATATATATATATATATATATATATATATATATATCCCAGCTTAGTGCAGCTACAGGCCATTAGTACGTCTGGAAGGCCAAGAAGGAGAGGCAGACAGTCACAAGCCAATAAGAGAGGGCAAGCAGGCTCTGTGTCTAGTACTGGTCGTGGAGACGGTGCATCCTCATCAGCACGTGGCCATGGGACACGCTTGGCCTTTTTTTCGGCAGCTGGCCGTGTTGAGCCGCAACATGCGGAAGACTTGGTCGAGTGGATGACCAAGCCGTCCTCATCCTCCTCATCCTCTCTCACCCATGCCCAGGGTGCTTTGTCTGGCAAAGCAGCGGCCTCTTCCCTCGGCTCAATGTCATCAGTGACTCCTTCCCTAGCTCCACCATGTCCTCCTGAGTAGTCCCTCGAACTGTTTGACCACAGTGTTGGGTACATGCTCCAGGAGGATGCCCAGCGTTTGGAAGGCTCTGATGATGATACTGAGCTCGATGAAGGCAGTAACATGAGCACGGACAGAGGGGGTGCCCAAGAAGGACAGCACTCTGGCAGTCATGCTCCCCCTGCTGCAGCATACTGCCAGGTTTGCTCCAGTGATGAGGAGGGAGGGGATGATGAGGTCACTGACTCAACGTGGGTGCCTGATAGGAGAGAGGAGGAGGAGGAGGAGGCGGCACATCACCAACGAGGCAGGATGCCCTCCGGGGGCCAGCCTAAGGGCAGCACATTGACTGCATCACACCCCAAAGCTCCACATGTGCAGGGCGCTGCAGTCTCTGTGCGTTATTCAAAAAGTTCTTTGGTGTGGGCCTTTTTTGAGACGAGTGCATCAGATCGCACCGCTGCTATTTGCAACATATGTCTCAAGCGTATCTCACGTGGCCAAAACATCTCCCGCTTGGGTACCACATGCTTGACCAGACATATGTTGACCTGCCATGCAGTTCGTTGGCAAGCGTATCTAAAAGACCCACACCAAAGAACAAAGAGGACCTCTCCTTGCTCCTCATCAGCTGAGATTTCCAACCCCACTAGACCTCCAGTCCTCTCTGAGACCTGCACTGAGAGGAATGAAGGTGTAGAATTAGGTGTGTCACAGCCAAGTACTTGTGGGCAATCTGCTTTTGGTACACCGACGTCAGATTGTACTAGGCAAATTTCCCTGCCCCAGCTGCTGCACCGCCGAAAGAAGTTTGCTCCCAGCCATCCACATGCCCAGCGGTTGAATGCTAGCTTGGCAAAATTGCTAGCACTTCAACTGCTGCCTTTTCAGTTGGTAGACTCTGCCCCCCTCCGTGAGTTTGTGGAATGTGCAGTTCCTCAGTGGCAGGTACCCAAACGCCACTTTTTCTCACGGAAGGCGATTCCGGCTCTCTACCGGCATGTGGAAGGCAATGTCCATGCCTCGCTGGACAGGGCGGTCAGCGGTAAGATGCATATTACCGCTGACTCATGGTCCAGCAGGCATGGACAGGGACGTTACCTAAGTTTCACGGCGCATTGGGTGACTCTGCTGGCAGCTGGGAAGGATGCAGGACAAGGTGCAGTAGTGTTGGAGGTTGTTCCGCCACCACGCCTCCAAAATGCTAATGATTGTGACACACCTCTCTCCTCCACCCCCTCCTCTTCTTCTTCCTCCATGGCCTCTTCCTCGGAACCAGCGGTGCTCCGTAGTCGTTCAAGGGGCTACGCAAGTACGCAGGCCAAAAGATGCCATGCGGTGCTTGAGCTGGTGTGCTTGGGGGACAGGAGCCACACTGGGGCAGAGGTTCTGTCAGCTCTGCAGGGGCAGGTTCAGAGGTGGTTGACGCCACGCCAACTTAAGGCAGGAAAGGTGGTTTGCGACAATGGCACCAACCTCCTCTCTGCTCTCCGACAGGGACAAATGAACCATGTGCCCTGTTTGGCTCACGTCCTTAACTTGGTGGTGCAGCGGTTCTTGGGCAGGTACCCGGGCTTACAGGATGTCCTGAGGCAGGCCAGGAAAGTCTGTGTGCATTTCCGCCGGTCATATAATGCCAGTGCTCGGCTGACGGACCTCCAAAAGGAGTTTAACCTGCCCAAGAACCACCTAATCTGTGACATGCCCACCAGGTGGAACTCAACGTTGGCCATGCTGCAGCGGCTGCACACGCAGCAGAGGGCCATCAATGAGTACCTGTGCGACTATGGCACCAGGACAGGGTCAGGGGAGCTTGGTTTTTTCCCCACGCCAGTGGGCCATGATCAGGGATGCATGCACTGTCCTGTCACCATTCGAGGAGGCCACGAGGATGGTGAGCAGTGACAGTGCATGCATCAGTGACACTGTCCCCCTTGTCCACCTGTTGGAGCACACGCTGCGTGGAATAATGGACAGGGCACTTGAGGCAGAACAGAGGCAGGAAGAGGAGGACTTCCTTAGCTCTCAAGGCCCCCTTTATCCAGACAGTGTTCCTGCGTGCCCGCCGATCACACAGGAAGAGGACGAGGAGGAGGAGGAGGAGGAGGAAGGTTGTGTCAGTATGGAGGTGGAGCCTGGCACTCAGCATCAGCAGCAGTCTTTAAGGGATCAGTCCCAAGAAACACATGGACTTGTACGTGGCTGGGAGGAGGTGGCTGCGGACGTTGTCGTCCTTAGTGACCCAAAAGACTCCGGACCGAATGCCTCAGCAAACCTACGCTGCATGGCCTCCCTGATCCTGCAAAGCCTGCGTAAGGATCCTCGTATTCGTGGTATCAAGGAGAAGGACCAATACTGGCTGGCAACCCTCCTTGATCCACGTTACAAGGGTAAGGTTGCGGACCTTATCTTGCCATCGCAGAGGGAGCAGAGGATGAAACATCTTCGGGAGGCCTTGCAGAAAGGTCTGTGCAACGCGTTCCCAGAGACTGGGAGGTTACAAACTCCTGTTTCTGGACAACGTGTTGCTGAGGCTTCGGTCAGTCAAAGAAGGAGCGGTGGAGAAGGTGGCCGTCTGACCGATGCGTTCAGACAATTTTTTGGTCCGCAGCCCCAAGGTATGATCGGTTCCAGAAACCATCGCCAGCGTCTGTTTTACATGGTGCAGGAATACCTAGGGGCAAGATCAGACTTGGACACCTTTCCCACCGAAAATCCTCTGGGTTACTGGGTCTTGAGGATGGATCACTGGCCAGAGCTTGCACAGTATGCAATTGAGCTACTGGCCTGTCCTGCATCCAGCGTTCTTTCGGAACGCACATTCAGTGCTGCTGGAGGAGTGGTAACCGATCACAGGGTGCGTCTGTCCACCGACTCGGTCGATCGACTGACCTTCATAAAAATGAATCAGTCTTGGATCACCACCAGCTACCAAGCACCTGATGCTGATGTAACCGAATAATTTTTTTTTAAATCTCACATCCCTTCAAAGACTGCCTATGCTGATGCTGAGTGACTATCCCTGAGTAATTATCCTCTTCCTCCTCAATCATCACGCTGATAGCTTGTAAGAACATTTTTGGTTCTGGGCGCCACCACCAGTGCCTAAGGCACAATTTTTCAGCCCCTGTTTAACAGGGGCGTGTAATTACAATTTTTGATGTAATACTTTGCAGCAGGGCTCGTTCCTGCATTCCAACTAGAGTGTCTGTGAGGGGTTGCAGTGTTGTGGCACCATCACCAGTGCCTAAGGCCCAATTTTTCTGCCCCTGTCTAACAGGGGCGTGTAATTACAATTTTTGATACCATACTTTGCAGCAGGGCTCGTTCCTGCGTTCCAACTAGAGTGTCTGTGAGGGGTTGCAGTGTTGTGGCACCAGCACCAGTGCCTAAGGCCTAATTTTTCAGCTCCTGTTCAACAGGGGCATGTAATTACAATTCTTGATCTAATATTTCACAGCAGGGCCCTGTGAGGGCTTACAGTGTTGTGGCCACAGCAACACCTAAGGCCCAAATTTCTGCTGAGTATATAGGGCAGGACCCTACTTTCAAACATCTAACTTACAAACGACTCCTACTTGCAAACGGAAGGAGACAACAGGAAGTCAGATAAAATCTACCCCTAGGAAGGGAAATTCTCTCCTGTAAGAGTTAATATGGGAAAAAAATTTCTCCTTTCCACTGATGCTTTCCAATCCTTGTTCCACAAAAAAACCCCCATTTTCAAAAAACATTTTTCATTGGGACAAAAAGTGAGGTGAAATCTTCTGAAGAGGAGGAAAGACAGCAAAACAAATGTCACAGGGGTGATAACCCTTCCCTATGTTTTCCAAAAAGCTTAAAAAAGATTTTTTGGCTGGAGCTAAACACGTTAAAAATGTACCCGTTCAAAATTACAAAGAGATTCTACTTAACAACAAACCTACAGTCCCTGTCTTGTTTGCACCACCTGTATACTGCTGTTCAGAGTATATAGGGCCTGGTGGCCCCACACCTTTCCTTATTTTATTTTGGGTGCGGGGTTCCCCTTAATATCCATACAAGACCCAAAGGGCCTGGTAATGGACTGGGGGGTACCCATGCCGTTTGTCTCACTGATTTTCATCCATATTGCCATGATCCGACATTACATTAAACCCGCAAGGAGTTTTAAATGAGATTTTTTCCTTTGAAAATGACATTTGGTGCAGGGACTGTTCTAAACACGGGAAACACGCGTCACTTTACAGGCATACTATAGACACCCCCCAGGTACGATATTTAAAGGAATATTTCACTTTTTTTTTTTTTACTTTAAGCATCATTAAAATCACTGCTCCCGAAAAAACGGCCGTTTTTAAAAGTTTTTTTTGCATTGATACATGTCCCCTGGGGTAGGACCCGGGTCCCCAAACCCTTTTTAGGACAATACCATGCAAATTAGCCTTTAAAAGGAGCACTTTTGATTTCGAACGTTCGAGTCCCATAGACGTCAATGGGGTTCTAACGTTCGTGCGAACTTTCGGTCCGTTCGCAGGTTCTGGTGCGAACCGAACCGGGGGGTGTTCGGCTCATCCCTAGTGGACAGTGTGATATAAAGAAAAACAGACTGTGGCCCTGCATCCATTGGAAGAACCACTAGCCGTGATAGCAGAGTGTTTGACATTTAGAGACAACATAGACTGGGGCTCTGCACCATAGCGAACAGTTTCATATAGGGAAAACAGACTGTGAGGCTGCATGATAGCAGACAATGTCATATAATAGAAACACAGACTAAGGCACTGCATGATTGCAGACAGTGCTATATTAAGGATGCAGACTGTGGCGCATTGGAACAACCACCAGCCATGATAGTGAACCGTTCAACATATAGAGACAACGTAGACAGTGGCACTGCGTGATAGCGGACAGTGTCATATAAAGGAAACATAGACTGTGGTGCTGTGTGATAGCAGACAGTGTCCTATAAAGGAAACATAGACAATAGGGGTGTGTGATAGTGGACAGTGTCATATACAGGAAACATAGACTGTGGTGGTGTGTGATAATAGACAACGTCATATAAAGGAAACAGACTGTGGCTGTGTATGATAGCAGATAGTGTCATATAAAGGAAACATAGGACTGCAGTGCTGCATCCATTGATACAATCACTAGCCGTGATAGTGGACAGTTTGACATATAGAGGCAACATAGACTATGGCACTGTGTGATAGCAGACAGTGGGCGCAATTCACTAAAGGACATTACATGTGATATTTGGGTCATGTGATACTGAAAATGTGAATTCACTATCCCTGTGGGCTGAACGAAAAATATAACTTAACAGATTCCTCCATTCACATTTATTAATGTGGATGAAGAAATCTCTGCCAGAAAAAAGTATATGCTGAGCATAGGAGCTACCACCCCCTGACCACCCCACGCTCCTAATGGTGGGCATACAAGTTCTTTTTTTATCTGCAGATTGAGAAGTTTTCCCCTGCAGAGCTGCAGGCACTGGCGTATGTATTCTGAGGGTAGCACTACTGCTCTCAGAATACACAAATCAGTGCTGCAGCTAACCGTTAACTATAACACACGGTAACTCAATAAAACAATCTTTTTTCTTTTCTTAACTCTTCCAGGCTTTCATTTTAGGGTTTCTCAAAATGTGATAGACAGTTTCCTGACTACCTAACATCTTTGGAGACCCTTCTTGTGCAGAATTGTGTGGAGCACTATACTGTGCTGTGATGTACCCTAGAATAATAGTCCACTACAGTGTGGTAGCGACAGAAGCAATCCTTGATTCAGAGGCTAGGTTGGCCAGGTAAGAAGAGACAAAAAACGGATGTCACGCCTTATTCCATGTTTACCACAGACACATTTTTTTTGGGATGACTTTTGTGTTGGGGTAGGTTGGAGGACATCTGAAAAATGTTTCTCATGCAAAGTGCTAAGGATTTGGGTCACAGCCTCTCCTGAATAAAAAAAGAGCCGAGATGATCACTTCCTAAATTTTTAGGAAGAATCCAGTTCTTCCAGTAGCTTTGTAAATAACAAATACATTGTATAGAGCCAATTTAAATAAATATATAGACACCTTTCTGCACCAGTGTCTAACTCTGCGGGAGGCTAAATACGGCTTCATCATTTGGTTGTTAAACTCTACACCTTCCATATTTAGATTATAGTCGTGGATGCAGGCTTTCTATCTGTTTCTCTTTTTTTTCCTTCAAATTCTTTATTTAGAGTACAGAGGCAACCAACAAATCACATCAATATCTGAACAGCTAAAATGTAGTCAAACACGATAAGTGCAAAAATAACATAATACCTTAGATCACAAAATGTACAGAAATGAATAGCACTGCTATATTATCGAATATAAGACCACTGAATAGAAACAAGGTGGTATACCCAGGTTTTTGTTATATCAGAGGGAAGGAAGAAAGACGGAAAAGGGAGAAAAGGGAAAAGGATGGAACGGAAAAAGAAAAAAGAAAGAAAAACGCACTCGCCAAGGTGGGATATTAAGGGCGGCTGGGAGGGGCCATCTAGCAGAGATCTGCCTTCATCCGAGTATATAAACCTATTCCATGGGATCCACGTTTTCTTATAACGTTTGTTCTTGTTTTGTGCAGAGAGCACTAGGTCCTCCATATTGTTGATGTCCTCAACCTTTCTGAGCCACATTTGGATAGAAGGAGGGTCAAATTCTTTCCATCGCAAAGCGATGCAGTTTTTGGCAGCGTTAAGTAAATGGCGTGGAAATGACTTTTTATATGTTGTAGTAGGAATGTCAGAGCAATGAAGCAAAAAGAAGGCTGGGTCCTCTGGAACCGGATAGTCCGTAAACTGTTGCACAAGTCTGCGTACTTCCCTCCAGAAAGTCTCTAAGCCTGGGCAAGCCTAAAATATATGTAGGAGTGTCCCCCGTTCTCCTCGGCATCTCCAGCAGCAGTCCAAGGTCTCTGGGAAGAAGCGGCTTAAGACTGACGGAGTGTGATACCATCTGGTAAACAACTTATAGTTGCATTTCTGGATGTGTGTGCAAACAGAAGATTTAAGGATAAACTGAATGATTTGTTTATCTTGATCAGGGGCAATTGGTGGCCCCAATTTGGTTTCCCATTTAATGAGGCAAGGAAACCTAAAGTCTTCAGGCGGAGAGATCAGTAGAGTGTACATTATGGAAAGGGTGCGAGGGAGCGTGCCTCTGTCCATGCAATGAGACTCAAATGGAGTTGGCGAAGGTCTGTGCCCTGCCGGGGGATCCAGCATACGCAAAAAGTGGTGCAGCTGAAGTGCCCTCCAAAAATCTAAGACAAATTGTCCATCCAGGTGCGTCAAGAGTCAAGATTGTGGGCCAACTGTCTGAGTTGAGGAAATGTGAAACATGGAAGTAGCCTGCCTCAAACAGGTTTTGGAATGGGCCCCCACTAAGTCCCAAGGGGAAGTTGGGATTGCCCAAGACAGGTTATAGAGGTGACTTGGTGGTGGAAATAGCCGGGTTTTTGCACGCAAAATTATAGACTCTAAGGATAGGGCCAATGTTACAGTGCATATTAAGCAACTGAGAGGGACAGTGATGAATTGTTGTTCTAATTGTGTCCATAGCTTTTGATCGCTGTGTCTGCACCAGTCAATCACCTGTGTCTCTCCCTCTTTCTAAGTGGGGTGTTAACAATCCTTTGGGGGAAGCCCCTACGATTAGATTGCATGGTGCCACAGCAGACAATTTTTGAAGGATCAAATGTCTAAAAAGTGGCACGCTTGCATGAAAGTTGTCTATGTACAAATAGTACCCCATGTTGAACAAGGGTGACAACAAGTCCCACACTATCTTACCACTGCTCATTCATGTAGTTTGGGCATCCATGAGGCGCCACTTGACAGTATGTATAGCCTATGAAACAAAAATAAACAGCGCCACTAAGTGTAGACTTTAGGACAATTTTAATAACTCACAAAGTAAACCACTCACATTGTGGAAAAAACAAGAAGGTTCCACAAGTAAAGACTCCAGGAAAGATCGGCAAACTCTCAGCAGAGAAGCGCCAAGGGGTCTGTGTGTATGCAGGGGTCGGGGATAAGGAAACTGGTCTGGGTTATCCACCATCCTGGAACACACTGTGGACCGCAGCGCAGACATGATGACCTCACCGGGAGGGAGAAGCAACACATTTCTAAGCATGTGCGATGCCGGCAGTGGGCATACGTGCTCCTTTGTCAAGATAATGGAAGGAAACCAATAAAGCCATATACAGTGGCTTGCGAAAGTATTCGGCCCCCTTGAACTTTTCAACCTTTTGCCACATTTCAGACTTCAAACATAAAGATATAAAATTTTTATTTTTTGTGAAGAATCACCAACAAGTGGGACACAATTGTGAAGTGGAACGAAATCTTTTGGATTTTTGAAACTTTTTTAACTAATAAAAAAATGAAAAGTGGGGCGTGCAAAATTATTCGGCCCCCTTGCGTTAATACTTTGTAGAGCCACCTTTTGCTGCGATTACAGCTGCAAGTCGCTTGGGGTATGTCTCTCTCAGTTTTGCACATCGAGAGACTGAAATTCTTGCCCATTCTTCCTTGCAAAACAGCTCGAGCTTAGTGAGGTTGGATGGAGAGCGTTTGTGAACAGCAGTTTTCAGCTCTTTCCACAGATTCTCGATTGGATTCAGGTCTGGACTTTGACTTGGCCATTCTAACACCTGGATACGTTTATTTGTGAACCATTCCTTTGTAGATTTTGCTGTATGTTTGAGATCATTGTCTTGTTGGAAGATAAATCTCCGTCACAGTTTCAGGTCTTTTGCAGACTCCAACAGGTTTTCATCCAGAATGGTCCTGTATTTGGCTGCATCCATCTTCCCCTCAATTTTAACCATCTTCCCTGTCCCTGCTGAAGAAAAGCAGGCCCAAACCATGATGCTGCCACCACCATGTTTGACAGTGGGGATGGTGTGTTTAGTGTGATGAGCTGTGTTGCTTTTACGCCAAACATATCGTTTTGCATTGTGGCCAAAAAGTTCGATTTTGGTTTCATCGGACCAGAGCACCTTCTTCCACATGTTTGGTGTGACTCCCAGGTGGCTTGTGGCAAACTTTAGACGAGACTTTTTATGGATATTTTTGAGAAATGGCTTTCTTCTTGCCACTCTTCCATAAAGGCCAGATTTGTGCAGTGTACGACTGATTGTTGTCCTATGGACAGACTCTCCCACCTCAGCTGTAGTTCTCTGCAGTTCAACCAGAGTGATCATGGGCCTCTTGGCTGCATCTCTGATCAGTCTTCTCCTTGTCTGAGCTGAAAGTTTAGAGGGACAGCCAGGTCTTGGTAGATTTGCAGTGGTCTGATACTCCTTCCATTTCAAAATGATCGCTTGCACAGTGCTCCTTGGAATGTTTAAAGCTTGGGAAATCTTTTTGTATCCAAATCTGGCTTTAAACTTCTCCACAACAGTATTACGGACCTGCCTGGTGTGTTCCTTGGTCTTCATGATGCTCTCTGCACTTTCAACAGATCCCTGAGACTATCACAGAGCAGGTGCATTTATACAGAGACTTGATTACACACAGGTGGATTCTATTTATCACCATCAGTCATTTAGGACAACATTGGATCATTCAGAGATCCTCGCTGAACTTCTGGAGTGAGTTTGCTGCACTGAAAGTAAAGGGACCGAATAATTTTGCACGCACCACTTTTCAGTTTTTTAATTGCTAAAAAAGTTTAAAATATCCAATAGATTTCTTTCCACTTCACAATTGTGTCCCACTTGTTGGTGATTCTTCACAAAAAATAAAAATTTTATATCTTTATGTTTGAAGCCTGAAATGTGGCAAAAGGTTGAAAAGTTCAAGGGGGCCGAATACTTTCGCAAGCCACTGTATATATATATATATATATATATATATACACACACACACACACACATACAGTATCTCACAAAAGTGAGTACACCCCTCACATTTTTGTAGATATTTTATTATATCTTTTCATGTGACAACACTGAAGAAATGACACTTTGCTACAATGTAAAATCATGAGTGTACAGCTTGTATGACAGTGTAAATTTGCTGTCCCCTAAAAATAACACACAGCCATTAATGTCTAAACCACTGGCAACAAAAGTGAGTACACAAAATGTCAGCCATTTTACCTTCCCAGTGTCATGTGACTCATTAGTGTTACAAGGTCTCAGGTGTGAATGGGGAGCAGGTATGTTAAATTTGGTGCTATCGCTCTCACTCTCTCATACTGATCACTGGAAGTTCAACATGGCACCTCATAGCAAAGAATTCTCTCAGGATCTGAAAAAAAGAATTATTGCTCTACATAAAGATGGCCTAAGCTATAAGAAGACCCTGAAACTGAGCTGCAGCACAGTGGCCAAAACCATACAGCGATTTAACAGGACAGGTTCCACTCAGAACAGGCCTCGCCATGGTCGACCAAAGGAGTTGAGTGCACGTGTTAAGTGTCATATCCAGAGGTTGTCTTTGGGAAATAGACATATGAGTGCCAGCATTGCTGCAGAGGTTGAAGGGGTGGGGTTCAGCCTGTCAATGGTCAGACCATATGCCCCACACTGCATCAAATTAGTCTGCATGGCTGTCATCCCAGAAAGAAGCCTCTTCTAAAGATGATGCGCAAGAAAGCCCGCAAACAGTTTGCTGAAGACAAGCAGACTAAGGACATGATTACTGGAACTATGTCCTGTGGTCTGATGAGACCAAGATAAACTTATTTGGTTCAGATGGTGTCAAGCATGTGTGACGGCAACCAGGTGAGGAGTACAAGTGTGTCTTGCTTACAGTCAAGCATTGTGGAGGGAGTGTCATAGTCTGGGGCTGCATGAGTGCTGCCAGCACTGGGGAGCTACAGTTCATTGAGGGAACCATGAATGCCAACATGTACTGTGGAATACTGAAGCAGAGCATGATCCCCTCCCTTTGGAGACTGGGCTGCAGGGCAGTATTCCAACATGATAAGAACCCCAAACACACCTCCAAGTCAACCACTGCCTTGCTAAAGAAGCTGAGGGTAAAGGTGATGGACTAGACAAGCATGTCCCCAGACCTAAACCCTATTGAGCATCTGTGGGGCATCCTCAAACAGAAGGTGGAGGAGAGCAAGGTCTCTAACATCCACCGGCTCTGTGATGTCATTATGGAGGAGTGGAAAAGGACTCCATTGGCAAACTGTGAAGCTCCGGTGAACTCCATGCCCAAGAGGGTTAAAGCAGAGCTGTAAAATAATAGTGGCCACACAAAATATTGACACTCTGGGCCCAATTTGGACATTTTCACTTAGGGGTGTACTCACTTTTGTTTCCAGCAACTTAGACATTAATAGCTGTGTGTTGAGTTATTATATTTACAAAAATGTGAGGGGTGTACTCACTTTTGTGAGCTACTGTGTGTATATATATATATATATATATATATATATATATACACACACACACACACACCACACACACAAGGAAGACCCCAATGGCGGCGAGACTACAAAGCCTAGCAAGCAAAGCCATAACAATAAAAATAACACAGTGCATGTAAATAGTTGCCGACCACCTAACTGGGAAAATACAGTACGTCATTACTTTGATGTTTAATGCTGGGGTTTTGGCTAAGGCTATATACCAAAACCCCCGGAATTGAAATTTCCCTCAGGTTCTGGTCTTTCTGATAAAAGTGGTGGTGGGAGCCCAGGAACCGCCACTTTCCAGAGGTTCCCGGGCTTACCTAAAAGATTGGTCTCCCTGGGAACTGATCCAGCGCTGGCGGCGACTGGTCACAGAGACGAGCGAAGGAAATATGGCCTCCGCTCTATGGCGGAGCGACATCATGACAACACTTCCGGTTCTGGCCCAATGTAAACAAGGCCATTTTTTTAAAGCATTAGATTAGATCAGTGCTTTTTTTTTTTTTTTTTTTTAGGTCTAATGCTTTCCATTGTAGAGGAGAGATGTAGGTCTTATAGACCCTACATCTCTCCATAAAGAGGATCTGTCATGCTGTATTGTTAAAACGTAATAAAAAAAAATAATACAATTTTTTTTTTTAAAGTGCCCCTGTCCCGCCATGCTCACACGCAGTGGTGAACACATACGTAGGTCATGCCCACATATGTAAACTGTGTTCTCACCACATGTGAGGTATCGCCAGAGCGAGACCAATAATTCCAGCACTAGCCCTACGCTGTAACTCTAAACTGGTAACCTGTAGAAATTTTTAAAGCATCACCTATAGAGATTTTAAAGTTCTGTAGTTTGGCGCCATTCCACGAAGATACGCAATTTTAAAGCAAGACATGTTAGATATCTAATTACTCTGCATAACATTATCTTTCATATTTAAAAAAAAATTGGGGTATATATTGTGTGTTTTTTTTTTTAAAATTCATTAACCACTTCAGCCCCGGAAGAATTTACCCCCTTCCTGACCAGAGCACTATTTGCGATTCGGCACTGCGTTGCTTTAACTGACAATTGTGCGGTCGTGCGACGTGGCTCCCAAACAAAATTGATGTCCTTTTTTTCCCACAAATAGAGCTTTCTTTTGGTGGTATTTGATCACCCCTGTGGTTTTTATTTTTTGCGCTATAAACAAAAATAGAGCGACAATTTTGAAAAAAAAGCAATATTTTTTACTTTTTGCTATAATAAATATCCCCCAAAAATATATAAAAAAAATATTTTTTTATGTTATACAGCACAGTGCTTGTGCTGTGTCATCCCCCCCCCCCCCCATATTACCTGAAATACCTGGCTGACCCTACCAGTTTCTGCCCTCCCCCCTGTAAACTGACCACGGTATATCATAGATGCTGGGCCCTGACACCATGGTCAGTTTATGTACCTCTGTCATCTGCAATTCTGCTCTCCTGTGTCCTCCTCCCCCTCCCCTCCTTGCCAGTCAGCTAGTGACAGTGCCTGCCCCACCCCCTCCTGCTGCTGGAATCAATCTGATCTGTTAAAAGTATCAGCGCTGTCTCCTAATGACAAGTGCCCCCGTGTGTGTGATTTATGATAATAAAGCAGTATGTACGACATCTCTGAGCGCCGATCACGTGACCGGCTGGCTCTCTCCTCCTCCCCTCCTAACTGACATCAGGGGGGGGAATCTCGGCCTCGCCCGCTGCATCTGTCAGACGGGGAGAAGAGAGAGCCGGCCGGTCATGTGATCGGCGGGAATCACTCTTAAATCAGGTATATACTGTTTCATTTTTATAAATCACACACACAGGGGCAGTTTTTATTAGGAGACACTGCTGATGCTATTAACAGGTCAGAGTGGCTTAACAACCACTTTAATTGGTTAAAGCAAATAATAGGTAATATATATTTAAAAAAGGGGCTACAATTCATTGAGGCAATTAAATTGTTTACAGGATTAAAATGTAATTAAATAATAAATAAATGCAGATATAGATATAATGTACTATGGATGTACTAATATTATCAGACCACCGCTAATATAAAACCAGACCACCCATGACAACCATGTTATACAGCACAGTGCTTGTGCTGTGTCATTCCCCCCCCCCCCCATATTACCTGAAATACCTGTCTGACCCTACCAGTTTCTGCCCTCCCCCCTGTAAACTGACCACGGTATATCATAGCTGCTGAGCCCTGACACAATGGTCAGTTTACGTACCTCTGTCATCTGCAGCCCTGCTCTCCTGTGTCCTCCCCCCCTCCCCTCCTTGCCTGTCAGCTAGTGACAGTGCCCGCCCCACCCCCTACTGCTGCTGGAATCACTCTGATCTGTTAAAAGTATCAGCGCTGTCTCCTAATGACAAGTGCCCCCGTGTGTGTGATTTATGAAAATAAAACAGTATATACGAGATCTCTGAGCGCCGATCACCGATCACGTGACCGGCTGGCTCTCTCCTCCTCCCCTCCTGACTGACATCAGGGGGGGAATCTCGGCCCTGCCTGCTGCATCTGTCAGATGGGGAGAAGAGAGAGCCGGCCCATCATGTGATCAGCGGGAATTACTCTGAAATCAGGTATATACTGTTTCATTTTTATAAATCACACACACAGGGGTAGTTTTTATTAGGAGACAGTGCTGATACTATTAACAGGTCAGAGTGGCTTAACGACCACTTTAATTGGTTAAAGCAAATAATAGGTAATATATATTTAAAAAAGGGGCTACAATTCATTGAGGCAATTAAATTATTTACAGGATTAAAATGTACTTAAATAATAAATAAATGCAGATATAGATCTAATGTACTATGGATGTACTAATATTATCAGACCACCACAAATTATAAAACCAGACCACCCATGACAACCAAGGAGAGAGAAAAAAACCTGTAAATAAGTATATTGACATCATTATTTTACTTATGCTATGTCCTATTGAGAATATCAGCATTATTAATATTCAGAGACACAGCAGGGGACTGTATAACTGACAATCTTTTATATATAAATGTTGAGATTATTATATATATATATATATATATATATATATATATATATATATATAATGTATATCATTTATATATTTTTTAAAAAATAGTTTCAACCTCCAGTTGAACCTCACCAATATGTTTCCCCGTTGACAGAGCCTATGAAAGCACTCTGCTTTTGGAAGACTCTTGGGCACTGCTTCAATTACCCAGACTTGAAGTAGATTTATTATGAACCTCTGTAAACCTCTGAAAAGTGACAAGGGACACTATATTTGTCCTTTCCTTCCTCAATAAAGAGTCAGGTGTTTGCCAAATCTCTTTCTCAGTGGCCTAATAGTGCAGCCCACTGGGACAGGTAAGGCAATACACTACAAAATCAGACCAACAGTTGTAAAAGTCATTCCATCTTGCAGGTCTTGCCCTTGGACACAAATTCTTTTCGACCATGTCGTACAAAATTGCAGGTCTTACAAAGGGCCTTACAACACTGAAACATACCCTTTAGGGGAATGAGACATAATGAGCACAATTCAGAATGGGTTTAATTTGCTAGGAGCTACTTTGTTCTTTAAATTGGGAGCCCTTCTATAGGATCTTTTTTTGTTTTCCTTCATCTTCATTTCTAATGGGGAGACTTTTGGGAACCAATAGTTACATATATAGTTACATAGTTGGTAAGGTTGAATACACACAACAGTCCATCCAGTTCAAACATTCATAAATAACCACAACTGAAAGCGCTGATCGGAACCACCTCATATGGAAAAATGTTCGGATAAAGCCAGTGTAATAAAATCATAAGTCAGTTTATTGTTGACATGATGTAAGGTTGATGAATACCAACAGTTAAAATCTCCATGCATAGATGGAATAGCTGTGCAACATAATTACCACTGTGACAGTACCTTGTTGGGCAGTGAAGTGTGGATCAGTTGTAAGAAGCAATGCTGCGGTGGTAAACTGAGCTCCTTATATGCCAAGCCTACTCCAATTTGAAGGGAGAACGGATATATGCAGAGATGGAGGGTCAAGTGCATCAAACCGAAGCTCTGGTGGCGAGTGGCGGGATGGCCGTGGAGAGGAGAGGAGCCCATGGAGAGCTTTGAAACACCGCTAGTATGCATAAAAAGTGTTTAAATGTTCAATAAAAATAGTGTATATTTTATAACCTGTAGTTTGTGTCTCACAAAGTTCCTTGGGCATCCCCTTCTTTCCCCTTCTATAGGTAACCCTAACATGAATAATTTAATTTAAATGTGGGTTTTGCAACAGAATATCTCAATGTTTGGCAAGGATGCATTCCATTTTGCGATCCTCTCTGAGTGCTGGACCTGAGAGGATGCGCACATTCCTCTTTTCCTAGTTTCATTGGGTTTCCCACCCAAATAAAAGGTGTAGGCCTGCTCTTTCAAAGTTTCAGGGTATCCTTTATCCAAAAAAATGGTCTTTAGGAGGGCATGCTATGTATCAGAGTCTCTAGTACAATTCTGTCTAAGGTGGCACAATTGACCCTTGGGAAAGTTTTTGATCCACTGCAGGTAATCACAGCTATCAAAATGTAAAAAAAGTTACCAGCAGTGGGTTTAGTGTAACTTTTTGCAAAAATCTTTCCACTATCATGACCAGATCCAAAAAGACCTGGGTCTCAGTATCTCTCGCAAAAGTGAAAGATAGACCAAATAGGCCCCTTTTGCAGTACGCTACAAAGTCATCAACTAAGGATGGGGAACCATCCCAGATGATAATTATGTTATTGATGTATCGACTGTAGAATATGATCTTAACTGGAAAGGGATTTTTTTTGCCAAATATATTGGGATTCTCAATAACCCATGGCAAAACAGAAAATGGTAGCCTCTAAAATGAGAGTAGCTTGCCTAGAATTTAGGGGCGAATCTTGGGAAAGAAAATGTAATGCTAGCAAACCCAAATTATGGGGAAATGGATGTACAAAGGAAATTCACATCCAGCCACCTAAAAATAAATGGGCTCCCAAGTATAGGGTGCAAGAAGCTCCAACAAATGAATGCCATTCCGAACATAAGACTGTAGGCCCTGTGCAAGTGACTGTAAAAATTGGTCTATGTACTGAGAGAAACCACTGCTCCCCATGGCCGCAACTATAGGTCTTTCTTGGGGGGGGGGGGTAGTTGATTTTGATGTATCTTCAGTATATGGTAAAAATAACGAGTTTTGTAAAACTCCTAATGAAGAAAAAGCCTAATTTTTACCTATAACCAAAGTTACGACTGTAGTAAATAGGATTTGTGTGTTAGGAATGGCCAACCCACGACCACTGGAGCAAGATGACCTTCTAAAAGAAATGGCACATTCTTGAAAGGAGATTAGTGAGCTGGCTTGTCCGTATAGTCAGTTTACAGTGACATTACTATAGCATGAAATCATTTAAGGTAACCAGGATATTAGAGGCTTTCTTAGATATTTGCGAAGCCAACATTAATTAGAAACTATGAAATATGCAATTTCCCCATTACGCTGAAATGTCTAAAATGCATTATTGTCTCATTTCTTCTCCTGGCCATTGCAGCAGGGAACATGGGCATATGATGAATCAGGTCTGTGGACCAATTTGACCGCAATTCATTCTTTTTTGTAATGCCAATGTTAAGGGTTAGGCCTAAAAAAGTTTTATATTTGAAAACCGTGACCGGTTTCCACTCAAATGGCCTGGCAAGGTATGAATTTGGGTTGGTGGCGTTGTTCTGTTGGGCATAAACATTAGTTTGGTCCACAATCAAATTATAGAGGTATTTGGTGAAAAGCAGCTAAAAAAAGTCAAGGGGCTTATTGAAATAAATAGGGGATGGGTTTCGCTTCCCCCCATTTAAATTATAAATATGTATTATTTTATCTGTTCCTATATTTAGCTAGTCTATCAAAGCTCTGATGATATTGAAGTGATTGTAAAGGCTAGTTTTTTTTTTACTATAAAAATAAGAAACGTTATACTTACCTGCTCTGTTGCAGTTGATTTAAACAGAGCAGGCCGGATGCCTCCTCTTCTCGGGTCCCTCTTCTATGATCCTGGCCCCTCCCTCCTGATGAGTGCCCCGACATCAAGCAGCTTGTTATGGGAGCACCCGAGCTGAGTCACAGCTCCCTGTGTCCATTGAGACACTGAGCTTGACCTGGCCCCGCTCCCTCTGTGCCCTGATTGGCTAGCTGACTTTGATCGACAGCAGCGGGAACCAATGGCACCGATGCTGTGTCTCAGCCAACCAGGAAGGAGAATCTGGGACGACTGAGACACTCGTGGACATCGCTAGACAGAGAGGGACCTCAGGTAAGTGTTAGGGGGGCTGAGGGGGCTGCTACACACAGAAGGCATTTTATTTGAATGCATAGAATGCCTTTACAACCCCTTTAATGGTGATGATATAATAACAATGTTAGCTATAAAAATATACACAATGCTCAAAGAAGCAAAGGTCTTATTTATTTACAAAGAAAGTAGAAATACTAACATAGAAAACTAGAATAATAATACAGAGCATACAGTATCTCACAAAAGTGAGTACACCCCTTACATTTTTGTAAATATTTTATTATATATTTTCATGTGACAACACTGAAGAAATTACACTTTGCTACAATGTAAAGTAGTGAGTTTACAGCTTGTATAACAGTGTAAATTTGCTGTTCCCTCAAAATAACTCAACACACAGCCATTATTGTCTAAACCTCTGGCAACAAAAATGAGTACACCCCTAAGTGACAATGTCCAAATTGAGCCCAAAGTGTCAATATTTTGTGTGGTCACCATTATTTTACAGCACTGCCTTAACCCCCTTGGGCATTGAGTTCACCAGAGTTTCAATGGTTGCCACTGGAGTCCTCTTCCACTCCTCCATGAGGACATCACGGAGCTGGTGGATGTTAGAGACCTTGTGCTCCTACACCTTCCATTTGAGAATGCCCCACAAGTGCTTAATAGGGTTTAGGTGTGGAGACATGCTTGGCCAGTTCATTACCTTTACCCTCAGCTTCTTTAGCAAGGTAGTGGTCATCTTGGAGGTGTGTTTGGGGTCCTTATGTTGGAATACTGCCCTGCGTCCCAGTCTCAGAAGAGAGGGGATCATGCTCTGCTTCAGTATGTCACAGTACATGTTGGCAATCGTGTTTCCCTCAATGAAGTGTAGCTCCCCAGCATCGGCAGCACTCATGCAGCCCCAGACCATGACATTCTCACCACCATGCTTGACTGTAGGCAAGACACACTTGTCTTTGTACTCCTCACCTGGTTGCCGCCACTCACGATTGACACCATCTTAACCAAATAAGTTTATCTTGGTCTCATCAGACCACAGGACATGGTTCCAGTAACCCATGTCCTTAGTTTGCTTGTCTTCAGCAAACTGTTTGCAGGCTTTCTTGTGCATCATCTTTAGAAGAGGCTTCCTTCTGGGACGACAGCCATGCAGACCAGTTTCATGCAGTGTGCAGCATATGGTCTGAGCACTGACAGGCTGACCCCCCCACCCCTTCAACCTCGGCAGCAATGCTGGCAGCACTTATACGTCTATTTGCCAAAGACAACCTCTGGATATGACGCTGAGCTCGTGCACTCAACTTCTTTGGTCGACCATGGCGAGGCCTATTCTGAGTGGAACCTGTCCTGTTAAACTACTGTATGGTCTTGGTCACCATGCTGCAGCTCAGTTTCAGGATCTTGACAATCTTCTTATAGCCTAGGTCAATTTTATGTAGAGCAACAATTCTTTTTTTCAGATCTTCAGAGAGTTCTTTGCCATGAGGTGTCATGTTGAACTTCCAGTCACCAGTATGAGAGAGTGAGAGCGATAACACCAAATTTAACACACCTGCTCCCCATTCACACCTGAGACCTTGTAACATTAATGAGTCAAATGACACCGGTGAGGGAAAATGGCTAATTGGGCCCAATTTGGACATTTTCACTTAGGGTGTACTCACTTTTGTTGCCAGCGGTTTAGACATTAATGGCTGTGTATTGAGTTGTTTTGAGGGAACAACAAATTTATACTGTTATACAAGCTGTACACTCACTACTTTACATTGTAGCAAAATGCCATTTCTTCAGTGTTGTCACATGAAAATATATAATAAAATATTTACAAAAATGTGAGGGGTGTACTCATTTTTGTGAGATACTGTATAAAACAAAAGACCATAGATGATACGTTACACAAGTCCTTCTTCAGGGTTCTGTATCTTTGCTGGGCTCCAGGAGACAGAGAAAGAGAGAGAGGGGGTCTTCCTTGTTGGTGTTTGATATAAAAAACAATGTTGCGCCTTCCAACAGTTAGGTTGGCTGTTTCCACCTGAACCCCGGGCTGGGCTGTGAATGGAGGGATAAGGGGTGCTGCTAAATCTAGGGGCAGCCAAATAAGGTTTGCAAGCTCTACTGGAAGGCTACTATTGGCTATACAGGCCTGTGCTTCAGTTATTATTGGCTGCTTGCATTACGTTACTAGTGCTAACCACCTTACCAGCTTATACTGCACACCACTTCACTATGAAATACTGCAGTACTGGTGTCTAAAAAGCAAGGATGTACGCTGCTGGTGCTTTACCAGATCACCAAAAAGTAGCACAGCGCTAGTACTTATGCCCTGCTCCACCTGAGCATAATTATGTGTTTCTAGCTCTACAGCAACAGGGGGTTGGGTATGTCTGGTTTTTGCAGGGACCTCTTCACCTTTATCCGAGCTAGCTGCCAGGGTGCCGCAGCTTTCTACAGGTTCATATTCTGAGCCTGATTCTGACAGTGAGGCGTCTTCTTGGCTCTCATCTTTAATGCTCAGAATCCTGAAGTCCTCCTCACTAGTATGCCTTTCTTTGGACACTAACTTTACAAGTACCTAGTGGCGACTATGGGGAAAAAACTCCTGGCTAGCAATCAGGGACTGCATGCGTGCTAGAAATAAAATGAACTGCTAGTGCTGATAGAGATCAGGCTTGATTTTGCTAACAGTGTGGTTTTGTGGACAATTATACTGACACTGCACTTGTTAGGGATGGGGGGGGGGGGAGTTCTAAATGCAAGTGCTGGCAGTGATTGGGGCGGATCCTGCTAGCCCTGCATTTTTGAGGACACTATTATAGTTCTGAATGTGATCCATACAGACACTATACTAGTAATAGTGGTGATTAGCGACTTCTAGTGTTACTGTAATAGTGTGGTGGCCAATCTGGCACTGATACTGTCTGGAAGTGACACTAATAAAGTGATCAGCGATAACACTGTACTAATGACACTGGCTAGGTGACAGGAGTGATCAGGGGGTAAATCAAGGGGTTAAATGTGTGCCTAACAAGTGTATGTGTGCTGCTTTTACTTACAGGTTCTGGCAGGGTTTTCAGTTCTGAACAGTAACTGAAAGAAGGGGGAAATCCAGCCACAACCTGTATGTTGTGTTTACAAACACTGTGCTGTGATTGACCACAGCCGATCAGCAGGTATACAGCCAAGATCATTGGCTGTAACCTGCTGACAAACTCGCGCTGTGTCCAATCAAAGCACAGGTCAGCAGGGGGCACGTGCATGCTCACCTCTAAACCAGGAAGTTCACCACAACGTATGAGCGCATCATGGTGCCTGGGGGAGCCACCTGCCAGCAGTATATATACTGTTGACGAGTGGCAAGTGGTTAAAGTAAATTTACTAAATTAAATAAAAACATGCAATAAGTAGTGGTCCAGGCATGCATTATTTATCCACTTGCTGACCGCCTTCCGCATATATACTGCGGCAAGGTGGCTCGGCTGGGCAAACTAATGTACCTGTACGTCAGTCCGTGCATGTGATAGTGTGGGGGCGCACGCGTCCGCTGCAAGCCAGGGGAGCTCGTGCGTGGGTCCAGCGGCCACCTGCGATCGTGGTACAGAGAGGTAGAACAGGGATCTGCCTATGTAAACAAGGCGGATCCCCAGTCTGACAGGGGACAACATTGAGATCTGCTGTTCCTAGTGATCAGGAACAGTGATCTGTGTTGTCCTAGTTAGCCCACCCCCCAGCCAGTTAGAACACACCCAGGGAACACAGTTAACCCCTTGATCGCCCCCTAGTGTTAACCCCTTCCCTGCCAGTGTCATTTATACATTGATCAGTGCATTTTTTTTTTAGCAATGATCACTGTATTGGTGTCACTGGTCCCCAAAAATGTGACTTAGGGTCAGATTTGTCCGGCGCAATGCCGCAAAAAAAAAATCGCAGATCACCTCCATTACCAGTAAGAAAAAAAAATTAAAAGTCCCTAAATTGATCCCCTATTTTGTAGACGCTATAACTTTTGCGCCAATCAATATACGCTTATTGTGATTTTTCTTACCAAAAATATGTAGCAGATCACATATTGGCCTAAACTGATGAAGAATTTAGATTTTTTTTTTTTTTTGGATGTGTATTATAGCAGAAAGTAAACAATTTTGTGTTTTTTTTCAAAATTGTCGCTCCTTTTTTATTTATAGCGCAAAAAAAAAAAAACGCAGAGGGGATCAATTACCACCAAAATAAAAATCTATTTGTGGGAAAAAAAGGACATCAATTTTGTTTGGGTGCAACGTCGCATGCCCGCACAATTGTCAGTTAAAACAACGCAGTGCCGTATCGCAAAAAAATGGCCTGGTCATTAAGGGGGTAAATCCTTCCGGGGCTGAAGTGGTTAAGGAATGCATGAAATTTGTTTGGTGAGGTGGCGCTACACCTCAATGTGCGGGCAAGGCAATGTTCTAAAAAAAGCACTACAAGATCCAGAACTTTGGGCTCTCTCTTCTGCAAGGTCCTTCATGAGTGTCCATCGGAAAAGAAGTAATGCCCGTGATGATGATGTCATGCAATACAATACAGATCGGTTTCATGAGATAAATAGCACATATTTTGAAGGAATAATGCATGCCTTAATTTACCACCTTTTTTAATCAATGGCAAATTTTTTTTTAAAAACACTATGCGCTATTTTATCACTAAGCGATCAATAGTATTTCATGAATTGAGCCCAGTGTCATAGAAGGGAACATAGACTGTGGTGGCATGTGATAGCGGATAGTGCAGTTTTTCTCAACTCCTCAAGGAACCCCAACAGGTCATGTTTTCAGGATTTCCCTCAGATGAAGCAGCTGTGGTCATTACTAAGACACTGAAACTGATCAAATCACCTGTGCAAAATAATGGGAAGCCTGAAAACATGACCTGTTGGGGCGCCTTGAGGACTGGAGTTGAGAAACACTGGGATAGTGTCATATAGAGACAACATAGACTATAGCGATGTGTGATAACGGACAGTGTCCTATAAAGGAAACAGACTGTGCTGGTGTCATAGCAGACACCGTAAAATAAAGAAAACAGGCTGTGGCGCTGCATCCTTTGGAATAACCACTAGCTGTGATAGTGGACAGTTTGACATACTGTGATAACATAGATTGTGGCGATGTGTAATAGTGGACAGTGTCCTATAAAGGAAATAGACTGTGGCACTGCATGATAGTGGACAGTGTCATATAGAGACAAGATACACTGTGGCGGTGCGTGATAGCGGATAGTGTCATATAGAGGAAACATAGACTGTGGTGGTGTGCGATAGTGGACAGTGTCCTATAAAAGAAACAGAATGGGGCGGTGTGGGATAGTGGACAGTGTCATATAGAAGAAACCTAGACTGTGGCGGTGTGTGATAGCGGATGTTATCCTATAAAGTAAACAGACTGTGGCAATGTGTGATACTTGACAGTGTCATCTAGAAGAAACAGACTGTGGTAGTGTGTGATAGTGGACAGTGTCATATAAAGGAAAGACCGTGGCGGTGTGTGATAGCAGATGGTGACCTATAGAGGAAAATTACCAGTTACACTTACCGGTAACTGCGCTTCTGGGAAATCTTCCAGGATGGCACACCTGAGAGATGACTGGTCCCACCTGACAGGAAACACAATTAACAAACGAGGTTAAAAAACACACGCCCTTCCCCCTGCACCTCAGTTCTGCCAAAGTATTAGGTTATCCTGGTGTACGGGGGAAACTTTCCCAGAGCAGCTACACGAAACGGTGGGAAGTAGGCCTGCCGTCTTGGAAGATTTCCCAGAAACGTAGTTACTGGTAAGTGCAACATAATTTTCTCTGGTCATCTTGCAGGACAGCACACCTGAGACAAGGAACAAGAAGTGGAAGGCCTACCTTAGGGTGGGACCACTGCTTTTAAGACCTTTCTTCCAAACGCCAAGTCCTTGAGGCGACAACAGTTCCACTCTGTAGTGTCTCAAGAAGGTATCCTGCTTTGCCCATGTAGCTGTTCAACAGATCTGTTCTGTTGAGGCTCTGGCCTTCTCCGCCCAAGAGTAATCTTGTTGAATGGACTTCAAGATGATGCTACTAGGTACCCCAATTGCTCATATACTATACCGATGGCCTGTCTAGACCACCTGGCCACTATTGCTCTAGAAACCTGCCGTCCCTTTCTCAGGCCACTAAACAGAACTAAAAGGTGGTTAGATTTCCTGAAATCTTTAACTCTAAGTACGTCAGTAGACACCTTCTGGCATCTAATAAATAAAATTTCCCCTCTCTTTTATTCCTCAGAATTTCACAAAAGGAAATTAAGATGATTTCCTGTGATCTATGGAATTGAGAGACTACCTTGGGAAGATACAGGGGGTCTTGTCTCAGAACCACCCTGTCCTCCAAGATCAACAAAAAGGGCTCCTTAATAGACAGGGCCTGTAGGTCACTTATCCTCCTGGCTGTAGTAATGGCCAGCAGGACAGCTAACTTGAGAGATAAACATTTTACTGAAACCCTGGTTTAAAAGGAGCTTTCGTCAGCGCCTCTAACACCAGCGTCAGATCCCAAGACGGGAATCTGTTAATCCGGGAGTCAACTTCTCCCTAGCTAACAAAAATCTTTTGACAAGGGAATCCAACGCGAGCCTCTGGTCCACAAAGACAGAGCTGCTACCTGGACTCTTAGGGTGTTCAGGGCCACCCCCTGATCCAACCCTGCCTGTAAAAATTCTAGAACTGCTGGTACAGATAGAAGGGAGATCTCTCTCTCCTGACACCACAGAGAAAAAAAAAAACTTTCCAGACCTTAGCATTAGTTTTCCTAGTGATTGGCTTCCTACTCCTTAGAAGGGTCTCAATCACTTTTTCAGAACATCCCTTCCCTCGGAGGATCTCCCTCTCAAGAGCCAGGCCATCAAGTAAAAGAACCCCAGGTCGGGGTGACAAATTGGCCCCTATGTAGAAGATCTTGCCTGGCCGGGAAGCGCTGTGGAGGAGAAATTGACCATTACTTCAGAAAGGGAAACCAGACTCTTTTTGGCCACCAGGATCATGTCGCATGCTGAGCAGGCCCGTGGAATTAATGCTAGTGGGGGGGGGAAGGCGTACGCTATGTTGCAACCCCACTCCTGTGCCAGAGCGTCTACTCCCTCCGAACCCCATTCTTGGATGAGAGAGGAAAAAAACGCTCCACCCTCCTGTTCCTCCCGCAGGCAAAAAGGTCTATATCTGGGACCCTAAAGAGCTGACTTATTTGAAAAAAAAAATTTCTTTGTTTAACTCCCATTCCCCCTGATGGATGGGTTGCCGACTTAGAAAGTCTTCTTCTACATTGGCGGTCCCCTTTATGTGGACTGCTGATATCGAGGGAAGGACCCCTTTCGCCCAACTCAGAACTTCCAGGGACAATTTTAGGAGATTCCTGGACCTTGTCCTCCTTGACGGCTTTAGTAAGAAACTGTTACGTTGTCTAATAAGACTTGGACTTCTTGCCCCCCAATGCCCTCAGGGCCTGTCCTACCGCCAGGAGCTCCCTGTAATTGGAGGAGGTTCTTGCTTGAGCCAGGATCCAGGTTCCCTGAACTCATAGATCCTCTAGGTGGGTGCCCCAACCCCAGGAACTCGCGTCAGTAGTTAGTTTGACTGGATTCCACTGGGCTCAGGGTCGACCCGATGTCAACCTATCCTCGTCTAGCCACCATCTTAGAAAGGCTTTTACTTCCCCTGGGAGGGAAACCTTCCTGTCCAGTGACTCTCTCCTCTTGTCTCAGGAGGAAAGCAGGAAGAACTGAAGTTCCCTGGAATTAAGCTGTGCCCCAGGGACCACTGGGATGCAAGAAGCCATCAGTCCTAGAACTCTAATGATGTGTCTGCGTGAGCACTCCCTGAGTTCTAGCAAAGATGAAACTGAGGCCACTACTTTTCTCTTCCGGAGGAAAAACTTTTTGAGCACTGGAGTCTACCAGATATACCAGAAACTATTTCAACTGGGAAGATTCGAGGGATGACTTCTCCCGATTGACAATTCATCCTAGGACTTCTAAGGTGAGGATCACCTTTTCTAAGTCTGCTCTCATCTGCTGCTGGGAAGGGCCAAAAATTAGGAGGAGATAGTCTAAGTATGGAATTAGGGAGATCCCTTGAAGTGAGCCACTACCTCCGCCAGGACCTTGGTAAATACCCTTGGGCTTGCTGCTAGGCCGAAGGGGACGACCCAGAACTGCCAGTGCTGGATCCCTTATTTTGTAAGGACCGCAAATCTTAAAAAGGTCTGATGTTCCAGGGCGATCAGGAAGTTGAGGTAAGCGTCTCTTAAGTCTACCGTGACCATGAAAACGTCTTCCAACAGATGTTTTCGCACGCTGCATATACTTTTCATGTGGAAAAATTTGTTCAATTTCCTGAGGTTTACGATCAGGCTAAATTTGCCTGAAGGCTTCTGGACCACAAACATGCGGGAGTAAATTCCTTGACCGAGCTGTTCCGATGGAACCGGGATGATCACCTCCTAGTCAGCAAAATCTTGTAAACTGCCCAACAATCCTTTCGCCCTCCTACAAACCCTGAGTGGGTGGGTCAAAATAAAATTATGAGGGGGGGGAGTTCTAATCAATAGCCCCCTCTTAATAATTGTAGGGTATAGGGGCTCTTGGAAATTTCCTCCCACTGAGGAATAAAATGCGAGAGTCTCCCTCCTACCTTAAACCTGGCGTCACTTGGACTCCTTACTTGGGGTTTTAGGACCAGAAAAGAGCAGACTGCCCTCCTGCCTGTTTTTCCCCTTTTCCCATCTTCTGTTTGGGTCCTTTCTGGGCTTAAACTGGCCCTGGCTGGGGGGGGGGGGGGTCAGAAAAAACTTCTAGCCCTTTTCTTTTTTGTCCGCAAACCGCAAAAGAACCTGGTCTAGGCTGGGGCCAAAAGGCAAGGAGCCCTCAAAAGGCAGTCCGCAAAGACAGAATCTGGACATGTGGTCCTCCTCCCATGACTTGACCCAAACAGCCCTTCTTGCAGAGTTGAGAAGAGCCGCTGAATTAGCTGTGGTTCTAATGGTTTCAACTGCCACATCTGCCAGATACCCCACCACCTTACTAACAATCTCCAGGGAGTCAATGACCTCTTTGGACCTGGTCTCCCTAGCAACATGGTCAGTTAGCTTATGAAGCCATGCATTAAGGTTTCTTGCTACACAAGCTGAGGCTAATGCTGGAGCCATGGCCACAGCATTCGTATCCTAGGCCCTATGTAGCAGCATCTCAGACCTACGGTCCATTTAGTCCTTGATGTTGCCCGACTCTTTAAAGGACAGATCAGACTTCTTTGAAACCTGTGACAGAGCCACATCCAGTATGGGGGTTTTAAAGACTGATCAAATCACCTGTGCAAAATAATGGTAAGCTTGAAAACATGACCCGTTGGGGCGCCTTGAGGACTGGAGTTGAGAAACACTGCCCTGAAGTGTCAGGAACATTTCCCTTGTGCCTGGGAAACTCCACACAGGGGGGAAACCACATGCAAGAAAGGTGCCCCTTGAATGGGAAAAGCCCTGCTGGATCCACAGCCCTCCCCGGCCTTGGCATCCAGCAACCAGGGGAAAGACCTTACGCTGTCAACTTCAGGTCAGAACATAAAAAAATAGATGTTTCGCTACCAGGGAAACACAATCAAGAACTGAGGTACAGGGAAAGGGTGGGAGTTTTTAACCTCGTTTGTTGATTGTGTTTCTTGTGAGGTGGGACCAGTCATCTCTCAGGTGTGCTGTCCTGGAAGATGACTAGAGAAACAGACTGTAGCAGTGTGTGATAGCGGACAGTGTCCTATAGAGGAAACATAGACCGTGGCAGTGTGTGATAGCGGACGGTGTCCTATAGAGGAAACATAGACTGTGGCGGTGTGTGATAGCGGACGGTGTCCTATAGAGGAAACATAGACTGTGGCGGTGTGTAATAGCGGACGGTGTCCTATAGAGCAGTGGTCATCAACCCTGTTCTCAGGGCCCACTAACAGGCCAGGTTATATGTATTACCTTGGGGAGATGCAGACTAGAATACTCCAATCACTGGGCAGCAAATGATATCACCTGTAATGTATTTCAGTTATCATGCAAACCTGGCCTGTTGGTGGGCCCTGAGGACAGGGTTGACGACCACTGCTATAGAAGAAACATAGGTGTCCTTTTATGAAACTGAGATCAGCGGCGATCCCGAGTCTCACCGCTGATCTCAGCTCATTACCAGTTTATGAAACTGAGATAATCAGCGGAGAACATGTTCTCCGCTGATTATCTCAGCACAGTGAGAATTCACAGAAACGGCCAGTTTATGAAGGTGCGATCTCGGCACCTCACTGGCGATCTGTGACAGAATTCTCACTTTCTGATTCACCATTTCAGAAGTGGAGAATCAGAGTGAGAAGCCTGAAACTGGCTGATATTCTGGAGAAAGCAAGAAGTCTTTTGACTTCTTTCTTTCACCAAACAGTCAGAGCACATCTTCCCCACCATTACACACCCCAAAACCAGCAGGATAGGAATTTATAGTGTGTACATATATATATACATATATATATATATATATATATATATATATATATATATATATATATATATATACATACATATATATATATATATATATATATATATATATATATATATATATATATATATATATATATATATATATATGTGTGTGTATATATATATTGTAGCAGAGCGTCCCAGAGAGAGCCAGGAAAAGTCCTGTTCGGGGTTTATACATCTCCCAGGCTCCTCTCATACAGGTTCAGGGATCTCTGATCCATGGTCCGGTTCAGGTCTTGGTCCTCTCCCCCAGGCTAATTTAAGCTCACCTGAGCAAGACAGCCCTTGCTCTTGGCCTGGGATACTCAGAGAACTTCTGGGTAAGAGTGCAAAAAGGTATGTGGAAGCTGACAAGCTGTAGGCTTGCTCAGCGTAGTAGTTAGGATCTGTAAATATTGTTTAGTTAGTGCCGAGACACGGCTAGGTTTTGTTTTGGCTATTTTTGTTCCTATTTGTTTCTTTTGGAACACTGTACAGCACCTGTAAATAGACTTGTATATATCACAAATAAACACCCCACTGTTTGTCACTATTCCACTGGATTTGGTATCTGTGCCTGAAAGACTGCTCATCCCAGGGAGCTTTGTACCTGCTACCTGTCCCCCAGGTTACAATATGTATGTGTGTATATATGTGTATATATATAGATAGATAGATTTTTTTTTTTTTTTTAGATGTTCACGTCTCTGGCTGGGTTCACACTTGTGCGATGCGTGAACCAGCGTGATTCCTGTGTGGGTTTTCACATCGCACCTACATTGACATCTGCGCACCACTGCGGGTGTCAATGTAAAGTTAATGACACCCCCAGATCATTTCACAGATCGCAGTGCGAACTATGTAATGGTGCAGTAATCGGATCGCATGCGTGTTCACACCCATGCGATCAGATTCCAGTGCGGACCAAATAAAGGGTCCTGTACCATTTTGGTGCAAATGCAATATGGTTTGGGCCAGTTCCGACTGCTGCGGTGTCCAAGATCGGATATGATTCGCACCGCACTGCAGTGCAAAATCACATCCGATCTCTGTGCGATGCGATTTCAGCCATACAGATAGTATTGCTAAATTTGCATTGCCCTCGGACCAAACTCTTACAGGACCCTTTTTTTGGTCCACAGCAGAATCGGATCGCATGGGTGTTCACACCCATGCGATTCAATTACTGTCTGAGTTTGCAGATCGCACTGCGATATGCGAACTGATTTGGGGGTGTTGTTAACTTTTAGGCCCAGTTCACACTTGTGCGATGCCGGACATCGCACAGGCATCGCATTTAATTCGCAGCACACTGCCATTCACATTACATGCGATGTGTGTGCGGTGCGATATCAGCTGTACAGATAGTATGGCTGATATTGCACCGCATTTGGTGCAAACACGCACAGGACCCTTTTTTCTGTTCGGACCAGAATCGGATCGCATGTGTGTTCACACATATGCGATCCGATTCATGTCCGGACTGTAACCCGCAGTGGATTCGCAGTGTTCTCGCATTGCACCAGTTTATCAATTTTTATGTTTATCAATTATGAAATATATTTTATTTTAATTTATTAATAAATATTTATACTTGTATACTTTATTAAAATTATTTTTTTAATGATTATAAATGTATTTTGCATTTAGATGAATGGTGTATAGCTGCATTACATATGTGCATTACATTCATTTACTATACACCATTCACATTTAAATAAGGACATGTATGATCTTTAAATATTGATAAAAACAATGTTTTTTTATAATTAGGTTAACCACTTCAGCCCCGGAAGGATTTACCCCCTTCCTGACCAGACCACTTTTTACAATTTGGCACTGCGTCGCTTTAACTGCTAATTGCGCGGTCATGCAATGCTGTACCCAAACGAAATTTGCGTCCTTTTCTTCCCACAAATAGAGCTTTATTTTGATGGTATTTGATCACCTCTGCCGCTTTTATTTTTTGCGCTGTAAACGGAAAAAGACCGAAAATTTTGAAAAAAAAATGATATTTTCTACTTTTTGTTATAAAAAAAATCCATTAAAATCAATTTTAGTCATACATTTAGGCCAAAATGTATTCGGCCACATGTCTTTGGTAAAAAAAAATGTCAATAAGCGTATATTTATTGGTTTGCGCAAAAGTTATAGCGCCTACAAACTAGGGTACATTTTCTGGCATTTACACAGCTTTTAGTTTATGACTGTCCATGTCATTTCATGAGGTGCTAAAATGGCAGGGCAGTACAAAACCCCCCCCAAATGACCCCATTTTGGAAAGTAGACACCCCAAGGAAATTGCTGAGAGGCATGTTGAACCCATTGAATATTTTTTTTTTTTTTTGTCCCAAGTGATTGAATAATGACAAAAAAAAAAATTACAAAAAGTTGTCACTAAATGATATATTGCTCACACAGGCCATGGGCATATGTGGAATTGCACCCCAAAATACATTCAGCTGCTTCTCCTGAGTACGGGGATACCAAATGTGTGGGACTTTTTGGGAGCCTAGCCGCGTACGGGGCCCCGAAAACCAAGCACCGCCTTCAGGATTTCAAAGGGCATACATTTTTGATTTTACTCCTCACTACCTATCACAGTTTTGAAGGCCATAAAATGCCAGGATGGCACAACCCCCCCCCCCCAAATTACCCCATTTTGGAAAGTAGACACCCCAAGCTATTTGCTGAGAGGCATGTTAAGTCCATGGAATATTTTATATTTGGACACAAGTTGCGGGAAAGTGACAATTTTTTTTTTTTTTTTTTTTTGCACAAAGTTGTCACTAAATGATATATTGCTCACACAGGCTATGGGCTTATGTGGAAATGCACCCCAAAATACATTCTGCTGATTCTCCTGAGTATGGGGATACCACATGTGTGGGACTTTTTGGGAGCCTAGCCGCGTACGGGGCCCCGAAAACCCAGCACCGCCTTCAGGATTTCTAAGGGCGTAAAGTTGTGATTTCACTCTTCACTACCTATCACATTTTTGAAGGCCATAAAATGCCCAGATGGCACAAACCCCCCCCCAAATGACCCCATTTTGGAAAGAAGACACCCCAAGCTATTTGCTGAGAGGCATGATGAGTACATGGAATATTTTATATTTTGACACAAGTTGCGGGAAAGTGACAATTTTTTTTTTTTTTTTGCACAAAGTTGTCACTAAATGATATATTGCTCAAACATGCCATGAAAGCCTGAAGGCGGTGCTTGGTTTTCGGGGTCCCCTATGTGGTTAGGCTCCCAAAAAGTCTCACACATGTGGTATCCCCGTACTCAGGAGAGGCAACAGAATGTATTTTGGGGTGTAATTTCACATATTCCCATGGCATGTTTGAGCAATATATCATTTAGTGACAACTTTGTGCAAAAAAAAAAAAAAATAATAATAATTTGTCTTTTTCCCGCAACTTGTGTCACAATATAAAATATTCCATGGACTCGACATGCCTCTCAGCAAATAGCTTGGGGTGTCTACTTTCCAAAATGGGGTCATTTGGAGGGGTTTTGAACTGTCCTGGCATTTTATGCACAACATTTAGAAGCTTATGTCACACATCACCCACTCTTCTAACCACTGGAAGACAAAGCCCTTTCTGACACTTTTTGTTTACATGAAAAAATTATTTTTTTTTGCAAGAAAATTACTTTGAACCCCCAAACATTATATATTTTTTTAAAGCAAATGCCCTACAGATTAAAATGGTGGGTGTTTCATTTTTTTTTTTTCACACAGTATTTGCGCAGCGATTTTTCAAACGCATTTTTTGGGGAAAAAACACACTTTTTTAAATTTTAATGCACTAAAACACACTATATTGCCCAAATGTTTGATGGTCTCCGATCAGCTCTATGGTCAGCTGGCCGAATCACTGGCTGCATTCTCAGGTTCCCTGTTGGGACAGGAGAGCCAGAGAAAAACATGGAAGACGGTGGGGGGGGGGGCATTTCCTCCCACTGCTTGTAAAAGCAGTCTAGAGGCTAATTAGCCGCTAGGATTGCTTTTACATGAAAGCCGACCGCTGGCTGAAAAGAATGATACCAAGATGATACCTAAACCTGCAGGCATCATTCTGGTATAACCACTCAAAGTCCAGCAACATACCAGTACGTTGCTGGTCCTTGTTGGGCATATATTGTAAACTTTTTTTTTCATGCAGCCTGTGGGCTGAACGAAAAAAAGATATTGATCGGTGGGTATGCCCACCATTAGAATACCTCCCTTCATCCACCCACTTCTAATGATGGGCATACATGCACCATTTATATATGCCGAAGCATGGGGGCATCCTCCCGCAAAAGGCAGGAGCAAATTGCTCCTCCACCCACTTCTGCCCCCATGCTTCGGCATATATGCTGAAGTATGTAACTGTGGTGGTGAAATCACCTCCGACAGCGCTGGAGTCACGGCTTTATGTATCGTGGGAGCAAACGCTGTTGCTGTCAAGATAAATAAATCCGCGCTGCAACTGAATGGCGTACCTGCTAAGCAAATGATGGTTAACAAAAAAACAAAGTAACATTACAGTATAACAGTAATACTTACCATACCTGCAAAGCAAATACAAAAAAAAAACCATAGTAGAAAATAAAACATTTAACGCAACCTGTGCCTACCTAAAATATATATATGCCGAAGCATGGGGGCATCCTCCCGCAAAAGGCAGGAGCAAATCGCTCCTCCACCCACTTCTGCCCCCACGCTTCGGCATATATGCTGAAGTATGTAACTGTGGTGGTGAAATCACCTCCGACAGCGCTGGAGTCACAGCTTTATGTATCGTGGGAGCAAACGCTGTTGCTGTCAAGATAAATAAATCCGCGCTGCAGCTGAATGGCGTACCTGAAAACAAAAAAATGTTTAAAACACAGTAAACTATAAAAAAATTACATACCTGAAAAGCAAACATGATAAAACATAACAATAAAACAATGCAGAATAGAATACAGTAAAAAAGAGCAGAACAATAGAGAGAAAATAGAGAGAGAGAACAATAAAACGACAACTATTTTTGGTTTTTTTATTTTATATATTTTTTTTTTATTTTTTTTTTTATAACTAACTTTTAAAACTGTAACGGTTCCAGGTTTGGGTCTCTCAAAATGCGATGGCATCTTGGGAGACCCTGTGGAAGTGTGTCCTAGTCTGTGCAGTGCTGTACCCTACGCTAATACTCAACTAGTGTATGGTAGCGTTCAAAACATTCACCAATGCAAAGACCAGGATTGCCAGGACAGGAGGGACAATAATACCGGGTGTCACGCCTAAATCCGCGCTTTCTGCAGACACGACATTTTCTTTGGGGGGCTCGTTGGGTAGGGGTACTCTGGAGGACATAAGGAAAATGCCTCTCATGCAGCCGGCCTACTGCATTTGGATTGGGAAGGTGAGGTGGAGCACCGTCTGGAAACAGAAGGGCTCTGACGATCTCTTCCTGGAATTTAAGGAAGGATCCAGTCCGTCCTGAAGCTCTGTATAGCACATGAGCGTTCAGCAAAGCCAATTGAAATAAATAAACAGACACTTTTTTGTACCAGCGTCTGGCCTTACGGGCAACTAGGTGTGGCGCCAACAACTGGTCGTTGAGGTCCACCCCTCCCATATTAAGGTTGTATTCGTGGACACAGAGGGGTTTCTCCACAACACCAGTCGCCGTAGTAATTTGGGTCGTCGTGTCTGCATGAAGGGAGGTGAGAACGAAAACATTCTTCTTATCCCTCCACTTCATAGCGAGCAAATTATTATACTGCAAGCAGGCTCTCTCCCCCAGCCTAAGACGGGACTCTACAAGCCGCTGGGGAAAGCCCCAGCGATTAGGTCGCACGGTGCCACATGCTCCAATCTGCTGATCAAACAAGTGACTAAAAAGTGGCACGCTCGTATAATAATTGTCCACGTACAAGTGGTACCCCTTTCCGAATAAGGGTGACACCAAGTCCCACACTATCTTGCCAGCGCTTCCTATGTAGTCAGGGCAGTTTATCGGCTCTACGTGACTATCTTTGCCCTCGTAAACCATAAATCTACATGTATAGCCTGTGGCCCTGTCACAGAGCTTATACATCTTGACCCCGTATCTGGCACGCTTGCTGGGAAGGTACTGTTTGAAGGACAAGCGGCCAGAAAACTTAACCAGGGACTCATCAACGCAGACAACTTGATGGGGGGTAAACAAGTCTGCAAAACGTTGGTTGAAGTGGTTTACGAGGGGCCGAATTTTGTAGAGCCGATCGTATGCAGGGTCTCCACGAGGATGACAGAGTTCATTGTCGTTGAAGTGCATGAACCGCAAAATCTGCTCGTATCGTGCCCTGGCCATTGAAGCAGAGAACACGGGCATATGGTGAATTGGGTCAGTGGACCAATATGACCGCAACTCACTCTTTTTGGTTATGCCCATGTTGAGGGAAAGGCCCAGAAAGATCTTAAATTCGGAGACCGTAATTGGTCTCCAATCTCTGGCAAGGGAGGACTGGGGATTAGCGGCGATGTGTTGACCAGCGTACAAATTGCTTTGGTCCACAATAGATCTATAGAGATCTTCGGTGAAAAACAGTGAATAAAAATCCAGTGGCATAAAGTCAACTGTTTCCACCTGAATTCCGGGTTGGCCAGTGAAAGGGGGAAGTACGGGTGCTGCAGAAGTGGTGGGTACCCAATTCGGATTGGCGAATGCAGCAGGAAGGGCACTATGGGCACGACGGGCCTGTCTTTGTCTTATTGGTGGCAGCGGGACACTAGTTGTGCTTGCCACCTCGCCAGCTTGAACTGCACTTATGGGACTCGCCACGTCACCACGTGATACTGCAGTGCTGGATGTACGACCAGGGTGTACTAGGCCGCTGGTGCTTGCCAGTTCACCAGAAGGAGTAGCGGCACTAGTACCTCTCTGCTCCCTACGAGAGCCCTGCGGTTCTTGCACTTCAAGGACAGAAGAAGAAGATCGGGGTCTGGTACGCCTGACCCTAGCAGGGACCACAACTCCGTCGTCAGAGCTATCTGTCATGGAGCCGCTGTCCTCTACAGGTTCGTATTCTGAGCTTGAACTTGACAGATGAGTGACTTCCTCTTCACTATCTGTCATGCTCAGAATCCTGTAGGCCTCTTCACTGGTGTACCTTCTATTTGCCATTTTGGGCTCTAAATTTAGGGGTACACTAGTGAGACTCACAGGCAAAAAAGCTCCTGACTGTCAGCGACTGATTCAAAGCGCTACCAAAAAACTGTTAGCGATCGCAGGGATCAGGCCTGACTCTGCAAACGCTACAGTTATGTGTGCTTAGTGTTTTGTGACAGTTATCGATCGATACTGCACTTGGGTGGGCTGGGCTGGGCCGAGGAGCAAAACGCAGGTGCTAGCAGGTATCTGGGCTGATCCCGCTAACACTGCGTTTTTTTGGGGGACCCTAAACTGCTGGGGAGTATAGATCTGATCGGATCAGATATCGATCCGTTCAGATACTATAGCACTAAGGGAGGTGTATGCTGCGTGCGTAGGTGTTAGCGGTACTGGCGCTAACCTGACGCTGCCTGGGGCGACGCAGACCTTATCTGATCCTAAAAACTTAACTTCTATCACCGCCGGGCAATTAGGGGGTTAAACCTTTATAGGGTAATAAACGGCGGGTGCCCTAAAACTGTAATAAACTACAAAAAACCAAAACCAACTAACCAGCGTCACCTGTAACAATTATATGGTGATCGCTGGTGAAAGGGTTAACTAGGGGGCAATCAAGGGGTTAAAACCTTTAGTAGGTAGTATATGGGGGTCCCTGTCGCTATAAAACACTGACAGCGAACCTATATACTTACCTCCCTAACTAGCGTCACCTGTGTCACTAATACAGCGATCAGAAAAACGATCGCTTAGTGACACTGGCGACGGGGGGTGATCACGGGGTTAAAACTTTATTAGGGGGGTTAGGGGGGTACCCTGGACCTAAAGGGGGGTACCCTAGACCTAAAGGGGGCTAACCTAACAGCCCTAACACTTGTAACTGACACAAACTGACACCAATGCAATAAATCAGAAAAAAAAAAACCTGCTATTGGTGTCAGAGTGACAGGGGGTACAGGGGGGTGATCAGGGGGTGATCGGGGGGTGACAGGGGGGTGACAAGTGTGCCTGCGTGTTCTACTGTATGTGTAGTGTTGGTGCACTTACTTGGATGTCTTCTCTCCTCGGCGCCGGACGAAAAGACCGGCTCAAGGAGAGATGACATCACTTCCTCTGCTTCTGTTTACATTCACAGAAGCCGAGGAAGCTTGTCATTGGCCAGGAGCGATCGCGAGGTGGGGGCCACGAATGAGTGGCCTCCCCCTCACCTTTGATCGACCCTGACCTCGATCCGACCGCCGCAGGCACCGGGGGGGGGGTCCGATCGGACCCCCCACCCGCGGGCAGGCAGGGACGTACAGGTAAGCCTTTATGCCTGCCCGTGCCGCTCTGTCGACGTACATCTGTGTGCGGCGGTCGGCAAGTGGTTAATGTATATTGTGTAGGGGGAATTTAACGTTGTTATTTTATTAATATGTTGGGGAATGTGTGCTGATTTGTGTTACACTTTGTATTTTATGGTTCCTCATACTGTAATCCCGCTATATCACGCGAGATTATAGTGAGAGGAGCCGTTTCTCAGGAGTTCCTGGCATTTGTAGATCGCTTCTCAACTCAACATGAGAAGCCATCTACACACTTTCATAAACAGGCACTCAGAGGAGAGCGATCTCCTCTGAGAATGCCTGAGAACTGAATCGCGGTATTTTACCTCACTTTCATAAAAGGACATCACAGACTGTGGCGGTGTGTGATATCGGACGGTGTCCTATAGAAGAAACATACAGTGGGGCAAAAAAGTATTTAGTCAGCCACCAACTGTGCAAGTTCTCCCACTTAAAAAGATGAGAGAGGCCTGTAATTGTCATCATAGGTATACCTCAACTATGAGAGACAAAATGTGGAAACAAATCCAGACAATCACATTGTCTGATTTTTGAAAGAATTTATTTGCAAATTATAGTGGAAAATAAGTATTTGGTCACCTACAAACAAGCAAGATTTCTGGCTCTCACAAACCTGTATCTTCTTCTTTAAGGCCCCTTTCACAGGAGGCGGATCCGCTTCCACGGAGTCCGCCAGCTCAGCGGGAGATCTCTCCGTTGATCTCCGCTGAGCTGGCGGATGACAGGTCCCTCTCTGCTCACTGAGCGGGGAGGGGCTTGTCAACCACCGCTGCTGCCTATAGAGAGATCGGACGAAAACAGACAGCATGTCGGTTTTCATCAGATCTCACCTGATCTGATAGCGATGGATCCGAACGTAGAGGCATCCATCTGCTTTTAGCGGATCGGACACGTTTCTCGGCTGACTCCCGTCGCTCCATAGGCTAGCATGGAGCGCCCGTTCAGGTCCGCCGTCAAAACTGACAGGCGGACCTGAACGGTCCGACCGTGTGAAAGGGGCCTTAGAGTCTCCTCTGTCCTCCACTCATTACCTGTATTAATGGCACCTGTTTGAACTTGTTATCAGTATAAAATATAACTGTCAACAACCTCAAACAGTCACACTCCAAACTCCACTATGGTGAAGACCAAAGAGCTGTCGAAGGATACCAGAAACAAAATTGTAGACCTGCACCAGGCTGGGAAGACTGAATCTGCAATAGGCAAGCAGCTTGGTGTGAAGAAATCAACTGTGGGAGCAATAATTAGAAAATGGAAGACACACAAGACCACTGATAATCTCCCTCGATCTGGGGCTCCATGCAAGATCTCACCCTGTGGGGTCAAAATGATCACAAGAACGGTGAGCAAAAATCCCAGAACCACACGGGGAGACCTAGTGAATGACCTGCAGAGAGCTGGAACCAACGTAACAAAGGCTACCATCAGTAACACACTACGCCGCCAGGGACTCAGATCCTGCAGTGCCAGACATGTTCCCCTGCTTAAGCCAGTACATGTCCGGGCCCGTCTGAGGTTTGCTAGAGAGCATTTGGATGATCCAGAAGAGGATTGTGAGCATGTCATATGGTCAGATGAAACCAAAGTAGAACTGTTTGGTAGAAACACAATTTGTCGTGTTTGGAGGAGAGAGAATGCTGAGTTGCAACCAAAGAACACCATACCTACTGTGAAGCATGGGGGGTGGCAACATCATGCTTTGGGGCTGTTTCTCTGCAAAGGGAACAGGACAACTGATCCGTGTACATGAAAGAATGAATGGGGCCATGTATCGTGAGATTTTGAGTGCAAACCTCCTCCCATCAGCAAGGGCATTGAAGATGAAACGTGGCTGGGTCTTTCAGCATGACAATGATCTCAAACACACCGCCTGGGCAACGAAGAGTGGCTTTGTAAGAAGAATTTCAAGGTCCTGGAGTGGCCTAGCCTTTGGAGGGAGTTGAAAGTCCATATTGCCCAGCGACAGCCCCAAAACATCACTGCTCTAGAGGAGATCTGCATGGAGGAATGGGCCAACATACCAGCAACAGTGTGTGACAACCTTGTGAAGACTAATAGGGCGTACACACGGTCGGACTTTGTTCGGACATTTCGACTAGGGATGAGCTTCGTGTTCGAGTCGAACCCATGTTCGACTCGAACATCGGCTGTTCGGTCGTTCACCGAATTGCGAACGATATGGGCCGTTCGCGCCAAATTCGTGTGGCGCGTCACGGCCCATAATTCACTGCGGCATCGCAGTGCATTGCTGGCTGATGATTGGCCAAGCATGCACTATGACCCGCATGCTTGGCCAATCACAGCGCCGCCTGAACAGAGAGCCGTAATTGGCCGAAGCCAAGGAGGCTTTAGCCAATTATGGCTCAGGGGATTTAGTACACGCCCCACACTATATAAGGCCGCCTGCACGGCGGCCCTGTGTAGTGTGTGTTCCAGCGTTCATTGAGAGAGAGAGAGAGAGAGAGACACAGACAGTAACATTTGATTTGAGTTAGATAGATTAGGCAGAACAGTCAGTCAGTTAGCTGCACTTACAGTGTATTGTGTATATATATGCATCCCAGGTGTTGCATATATATTTATATATATATATATATATATACACTGTATTCAGTTTAGCTAGATCCGTTCCTGTTATCTTCCTACTGACAGGCAGGCTTGTCTTGTTACAGTATTTACAGCTACCTGAAGAAAATTACTGGTGTTCTTTTGATCCTATTAGTACCACAGTCAGGCAGCTAGACTATTTACAGTTAGTGCAGTGCGTCCTGCTCACAGTGTTCAGCTAAAACTACAAGTTAGTGGGGTGCGTCCTGCTCAGTGTTCAGCTACACCTACAAGCTAGTGGAGTGCGTCCTGCTCAGTGTTCAGCTAGATCCGTTCCTGTTATCTTCTTACTGAGAGGCAGGCTTGTCTTGTTACAGTATATACAGCTACCTGAAGAAAATTACTGGTGTTCTTTTGATCCTATTAGTACCACAGTCAGGCAGCTAGACTATTTACAGTTAGTGCAGTGCGTCCTGCTCACAGTGTTCAGCTAAAACTACAAGTTTGTGGGGTGCGTCCTGCTCACAGTGTTCAGCTAAACCTACAAGCTAGTGGGGTGCATCCTGCTCAGTGTTCAGCTAGATCCGTTCCTGTTATCTTCTTACTGACAGGCAGGCTTGTCTTGTTACAGTATATACAGCTACCTGAAGAAAATTACTGGTGTTCTTTTGATCCTATTAGTACCACAATCAGGCAGCTAGACTATTTACAGTTAGTGCAGTGCGTCCTGCTCACAGTGTTCAGCTAAAACTACAAGTTAGTGGGGTGCGTCCTGCTCACAGTGTTCAGCTAAACCTACAAGCTAGTGTAGTGCGTCCTGCTCACAGTGTTCAGCTAGATCCGTTCCTGTTATCTTCTTACTGACAGGCAGGCTTGTCTTGTTACAGTATATACAGCTACCTGAAGAAAATTACTGGTGTTCTTTTGATCCTATTAGTACCACAGTCAGGCAGCTAGACTATTTACAGTTAGTGCAGTGCGTCCTGCTCACAGTGTTCTGCTAAACCTACAAGTTAGTGGGGTGCGTCCTGCTCACAGTGTTCAGCTAAACCTACAAGTTAGTGGGGTGCGTCCTGCTCACAGTGTTCAGCTAGATCTGTTCCTATTATCTTCTTACTGACAGGCAGGCTTGTCTTGTTACAGTATATACAGCTACCTCAAAAAATGACTGGTGTTCTTTTGATCCTATTAGTACCACAGTCGGGCAGCTAGACTATTTACAGTTAGTGCAGTGCGTCCTGCTCACAGTGTGCAGCTAAAACTACAAATTAGTGGGGTCCGTCCTGCTCACAGTGTTCAGCTAAACCTACAAGCTAGTGGGGTGCGTCCTGCTCACAGTGTTCATCTAGATCCGTTCCTGTTATCTTCTTACTGACAGGCAGGCTTGTCTTGTTACAGTATATACAGCTACCTGAAGAAAATTACTGGTGTTCTTTTGATCCTATTAGTACCACAGTCAGGCAGCTAGACTATTTACAGTTAGTGCAGTGCGTCCTGCTCACAGTGTTCTGCTAAACCTACAAGTTAGTGGGGTGCGTCCTGCTCACAGTGTTCAGCTAAACCTACAAGTTAGTGGGGTGCATCCTGCTCACAGGGATCAGCTAAACCTACAAGCTAGTGGGGTGCGTCCTGCTCACAGTGTTCAGCTAGATCCATTCCTGTTATCTTCTTACTGACAGGCAGGCTTGTCTTGTTACAGTATATACAGCTACGTGAAGAAAATTACTGGTGTTCTTTTGATCCTATTAGTACCACAGTCAGGCAGCTAGACTATTTACAGTTAGTGCAGTGCGTCCTGCTCACAGTGTTCTGCTAAACCTACAAGTTAGTGGGGTGCGTCCTGCTCACAGTGTTCAGCTAAACCTACAAGTTAGTGGGGTGCATCCTGCTCACAGGGATCAGCTAAACCTACAAGCTAGTGGGGTGCGTCCTGCTCACAGTGTTCAGCTAGATCCGTTCCTGTTATCTTCTTACTGACAGGCAGGCTTGTCTTGTTACAGTATATACAGCTACCTGAAGAAAATTACTGGTGTTCTTTTGATCCTATTAGTACCACAGTCAGGCAGCTAGACTATTTACAGTTAGTGCAGAGCGTCCTGCTCAGTGTTCTGCTAAACCTACAAGTTAGTGGGGTGCGTCCTGCTCACAGTTTTCAGCTAAACCTACAAGTTAGTGGGGTGCGTCCTGCTCACAGTGTTCAGCTAAACCTACAAGTTAGTGGGGTGCGTCCACCTCACAGTGTTCAGCTAAAGCTACCTGTAGAAGGTTGGTGGTGTTCTGATACTACAGGCAGGCAGTTGATTTTGCTAGCTGCAGTATCAGTACACACACATAGATAGATATATATATATATATATATATATATCTATCTATCTATCTATCTATATCCCAGCTTAGTGCAGCTACAGGTCATTAGTATGTCTGGAAGGCCAAGAAGGAGAGGCAGACAGTCACAAGCCAATAAGAGAGGGCAAGCAGGCTCTGTGTCTAGTGCTGGTCGTGGAGACGGCCTCTTCCCTCGGCTCAATGTCATCAGTGACTCCTTCCCTAGCCCCACCATGTCCTCCTGAGGAGTCCCTCGAACTGTTTGACCACAGTGTTGGGTACATGCTCCAGGAGGATGCCCAGCGTTTGGAAGGCTCTGAGGATGATACTGAGCTCGATGAAGGCAGTAACATGAGCACGGACAGAGGGGGTGCCCAAGAAGGACAGCAATCTGGCAGTCATGCTCCCCCTGCTGCAGCATACTGCCAGGTTTGCTCCAGTGATGAGGAGGGAGGGGATGATGAGGTCACTGACTCAACGTGGGTGCCTGATAGGAGGAGGAGGAGGAGGCGGCACATCACCAACGAGGCAGGATGCCCTCCAGGGGCCAGCCTAAGGGCAGCACATTGACTGCATCACACCCCAAAGCTCCACATGTGCAGGGCGCTGCAGTCTCTGCGCGTTATTCAAAAAGTTCTTCGGTGTGGGCCTTTTTTGAGGCGAGTGCATCAGATCGCACAGCTGCTATTTGCAACATATGTCTTAAGCGTATCTCGCGTGGCCAAAACATCTCCCGCTTGGGTACCACATGCTTGACCAGACATATGTTGACCTGCCATGCAGTTCGTTGGCAAGCGTATCTAAAAGACCCACACCAAAGAACAAAGAGGACCTCTCCTTGCTCCTCAACAGCTGAGATTTCCAACCCCACTAGACCTTCAGTCCTCTCTGAGACCTGCACTGAGAGGAATGAAGGTGTAGAATTAGGTGTGTCACAGCCAAGTACTTGTGGGCAATCTGCTTTTGGTACACCGACGTCAGATTGTACCAGGCAAATTTCCCTGCCCCAGCTGCTGCACAGCCGAAAGAAGTTTGCTCCGAGCCATCCACATGCCCAGCGGTTGAATGCTAGCTTGGCAAAATTGCTAGCACTTCAACTGCTGCCTTTTCAGTTGGTAGACTCTGCCCCCTTCCGTGAGTTTGTGGAATGTGCGGTTCCTCAGTGGCAGGTACCCAAACGCCACTTTTTCTCACAGAAGGCGATTCCGGCTCTCTACCGGCATGTGGAAGGCAATGTCCATGCCTCGCTGGACAGGGCGGTCAGTGGTAAGGTGCATATTACCGCTGACTCATGGTCCAGCAGGCATGGACAGGGACGTTACCTAAGTTTCACGGCGCATTGGGTGACTCTGCTGGCAGCTGGGAAGGATGCAGGACAAGGTGCAGTAGTGTTGGAGGTTGTTCCGCCACCACGCCTCCAAAATGCTAATGATTGTGACACACCTCTCTCCTCCACCCCCTCCTGTTCTTCTTCCTCCATGGCCTCTTCCTGTGCTTTGTCCTCGGAACCAGCGGTGCTCCGTAGTCGTTCAAGGGGCTACGCAAGTACGCAGGCCAAAAGATGCCATGCGGTGCTTGAGCTGGTGTGCTTGGGGGACAGGAGCCACACTGGGGCAGAGGTTCTGTCAGTTCTGCAGGGGCAGGTTCAGAGGTGGTTGACGCCACGCCAACTTAAGGCAGGAATGGTGGTTTGCGACAATGGCACCAACCTCCTCTCTGCCCTCCGACAGGGACAAATGACCCATGTGCCCTGTTTGGCTCACGTCCTTAACTTGGTGGTGCAGCGGTTCTTGGGCAGGTACCCGGGCTTACAGGATGTCCTGAGGCAGGCCAGGAAAGTCTGTGTGCATTTCCGCCGGTCATATAATGCCAGTGCTCGGCTGACGGACCTCCAAAAGGAGTTTAACCTGCCCAAGAACCGCCTAATCTGTGACATGCCCACCAGGTGGAACTCAACGTTGGCCATGCTGCAGCGGCTGCACACGCAGCAGAGGGCCATCAATGAGTACCTGTGCGACTATGGCACCAGGACAGGGTCAGGGGACCTTGTTTTTTTTCCCCCACGCCAGTGGGCCATGATCAGGGATGCATGCACTGTCCTGTCACCATTTGAGGAGGCCACGAGGATGGTGAGCAGTGACAGTGCATGCATCAGTGACACTGTCCCCCTTGTCCACCTGTTGGAGCACACGCTGCGTGGAATAATGGACAGGGCACTTGAGGCAGAACAGAGGCAGGAAGAGGAGGACTTCCTTAGCTCTCAAGGCCCCCTTTATCAAGACAGTGTTCCTGCGTGCCCGCCGATCACACAGGAAGAGGATGAGGAGGAGGAGGAGGAGGAAGATTGTGTCAGTATGGAGGTGGAGCCTGGCACTCAGCACCAGCAGCAGTCTCAAAGGGATCAGTCCCAAGAAACACATCGACTTGTATGTGGCTGGGAGGAGGTGGCTGCGGACCATGTCGTCCTTAGTGACCCAGAGGACTCCGGACCGAATGCCTCAGCAAACCTACGCTGCATGGCCTCCCTGATCCTGCAAAGCCTGCGTAAGGATCCTCGTATTCGTGGTATCAAGGAGAAGGACCAATACTGGCTGGCAACCCTCCTTGATCCACGTTACAAGGGTAAGGTTGCGGACCTTATCTTGCCATCGCAGAGGGAGCAGAGGATGAAACATCTTCGGGAGGCCTTGCAGAAAGGTCTGTGCAGCGCATTCCCAGAGACTGGGAGGTTACAATCTCCTGTTTCTGGACAACGTGTTGCTGAGGCTTCGGTCAGTCAAAGAAGGAGCGGTGGAGAAGGTGGCCGTCTGACCGATGCGTTCAGACAATTTTTTGGTCCGCAGCCCCAAGGTATGATCGGTTCCAGCAACCATCGCCAGCGTCTGTTTTACATGGTGCAGGAATACCTAGGGGCAAGATCAGATTTGGACACCTTTCCCACCAAAAATCCTCTGGGTTACTGGCTCTTGAGGATGGATCACTTGCCAGAGCTTGCACAGTATGCAATTGAGCTACTGGCCTGTCCTGCATCCAGCGTTCTTTCGGAACGCACATTCAGTGCTGCTGGAGGCGTGGTAACCGATCACAGGGTGCGTCTGTCCACCGACTCGGTCGATCGACTGACCTTCATAAAAATAAATCAGTCTTGGATCACCACCAGCTACCAAGCACCTGATGCTGATGTAATCGAATAATTTTTTTTGAAATCTCAGATCCCTTCAAAGACTGCCTATGCTGATGCTGAGTGACTATCCTTGAGTAATTATCCTCTTCCTCCTCAATCATCACGCTGATAGCTTGTAAGAACATTTTTGGTTCTGGGCGCCACCACCAGTGCCTAAGGCACAATTTTTCAGCCCCCGTTTAACAGGGGCGTGTAATTACAATTTCCTGTGTTCCAACTAGAGTGTCTGTGAGGGGTTGCAGTGTTGTGGCACCAGCACCAGTGCCTAAGGCCCAATTTTTCTGCCCCTGTTTAACATATGGATCAGTTATCTATTAAAGAACTTTCTCTCAAAGTTGCCTTTCTAGTGGCCATAACATCGGCTAAGATGGTCTCCAAAATTGGTTCTTTAGGATTTAAGGAACCATTCCTAACTTTCTTTCCTGATCGAGTGGTCTTGATTCCTATGCTAGGATCAAATCCCAAAGTAACATCTGTCTTCTACGAGAATCAGGAGATTGTTCTTCCTACGTTCAGGTCTACTGAGGACTCTAGTATTCACCCTCTAGATGTTGGAGAAGTTTTAAAACAATATTTAGAAGCCACAGCTTCTTTTCTGAACATCTGTTCGTTCTCTTCCGTGGAAAAAGGATTGCGTGCCTCTTCTAGAACCATCACAGCATGGATTGTTCAGGCCATTCAGTGGGCTTATAAGTCTAAGGGTTTGGTTCCTCCGGAGTGTCAGGTCACCTTGAGGCTAGGTGACAGATGCACACCGATGGGATCAGGAGTGCACCGCAAGGCAGTGGACCCTACGGCTGACTGCTGTGGATGGGAGTCTGGAGGGTAAGGAAGACAGGGCTGCTGGAACACCAACACGGATCCCACCGGGGTTAGAGCATAGGATTCCCTGGGGCGCGGAGTTTAAGAGCCAGCAGGTGTTCACCAGAGCCTCTAGTGGTGAGGATGGACTGGGCTGCAACTGGCTCCAGGTCGCGACCCCCAGGGTCCCCCAGCTCACACCCACAGTAGGCAACAGGAGGATAGGGATAGTAAAGGAATAAGCTAAGGTCAGGGCCACAAGCAGACAAGGACAACAGAGTTCACACCAAGGTTCAGGGTCACAGGCAAACAGGGATATTCGGGGACATGCCAAAGGTCAGGGTCACAAGCAGACCAGAATAGTAGAGAAAACGCCAAGGTCGGTAACAGAAACAAATGTAGAGCACACGGCAGGCAGGAACAGGAAGCCAAAACACACAAAGGTTGATCAGCAGGGCTGGCCTGCAGTGCAGAGGTTAATATAGAGTTCTCTGATAGGAGCTGGGGTGGAGCCATGCTAGAGGAGAGTTAATAAAAGCAGTCAGGTGAGAGTCAGCTGGTCTTTAGAGATGAACACATGGAGACAGGTAAGCTGATAGACAAAACTCTATTGCATAACCATGACACGGAGGCAGTGACCGCTCATTCTACCAGGAGTGTTTCTACATCATGGGTGGCCTCTCGACATGTCGCCCCGGAAGAAATTTGCAAAGCGGCCTCATGGTCGTCAAGTAACACGTTCATGACGCACTACTGCGTAGAACCGGCCTCCTTGTCTTCGGTTAATTTTGGTCTACATATTTTGTCTGTTGATGGTGCCAATTAAACCTTTTTTTCTTTGACCAGCAATTGCCCACCAGGGTGTGTATGGCTAGTTATTGCCCATACGTAGGCTGCCATGGAGTCTGTCAGGAAAATGGAAAATTTCCTATCAAATACTTACCGTAATTTTCCTTTCCTGATGGACTCCATGGCAGCAGGAATTTCCTCACATTTGCTGGAGTAGGCTAAGTTACGGAACACGGTCTCTGACTAGAAGCAAAGATTTATGGGAGTGGGATCCTATGAGGTATGAGAGGCGGGATTAACCCATACGTAGGCTGCCATGGGTCCATCAGGAAAGGAAACTTACAGTAAGTATTTGATAGGAAATTTTCCGTTTTACCTTTAGTAAATCAGCTCCATACACTCAGGTTGATAGACTAAAAGAAAAAGAACAGAAAGGCCAAGTTTGAGAAAAAAAATTTCCCCTGTTGATAGAACATGTGCAGAATCAGAAATGGTGAGAAGGACTTCTTGAATACGCACCTGTGCTGCAATAGAACGCACCAACTGTTTATAAAATACCTGACCATGAGGTGTGGCTCATCTGCTTTTACTGGGGAATTCTGCTTTAACCACTTCAGCCCCGGAAGGATTTACCCTCTTCCTGACCAGAGCACTTTTTACAATTTGGCACTGCGTTGTTTTAACTGCTAATTGCGCGGTCATGCAATGCTGTACCCAAACAAAATTTGCGTCCTTTTCTTCCCACAAATAGAGCTTTCTTTTGATGGTATTTGATCACCTCTGCCGTTTATATTTTTTCCGCTATACACGGAAAAAGACCGAAAATTTTTGAAAAAAATGATATTTTCTAATTTTTCTAAAAAAAATCCAATAAACTCAATTTTAGTTATACATTTAGGCCAAAATGTATTCGGCCACAAGTCTTTGGTAAAAAAAATGTCAATAAGTGTATTTATTGGTTTGCGCAAAAGTTATAGCGCCTACAAACTAGGGTACATTTTCTGGAATTTACACAGCCTTTAATTTATGACTGCCTATGTCGTTTCTTGAGGTGCTAAAATGGCAGGGCAGTACAAAACCCCCACAAATTACCCCATTTTGGAAAGTAGACACCCCAAGGAAATTGCTGAGAGGCATGTTGAGACCATTGAATATTCATTTTTTTTGTCCCAAGTGATTGAATGACAAAAAAAAAAAAATTACAAAAAGTTGTCACAAAATGATATATTGCTCACACAGGCCATAGGCATATGTGGAATTGCACCCCAAAATACATTTAGCTGCTTCTCCTGAGTATGGGAATACCACATGTGTGGGACTTTTTGGGAGCCTAGCCGCGTACGGGGCCCCGAAAACCAATCACTGCCTTCAGGATTTCTAAGGGCGTAAATTTTTGATTTTACTCCTCACTACCTATCACAGTTTTGAAGGCCATAAAATGCCCAGATGGCATAAACCCCCCCAAATGACCCCATTTTGGAAAGTAGACACCCCAAGCTATTTGCTTTGAGGCATGTTGAGTCCATGGAATATTTTATATTTTGACACAAGTTGCGCGAAAGTGACAAAATATTTTTTTTTTTTTGCACAAAGTTGTCACTAAATGATATATTGCTCACACAGGCCATGGGCATATGTGGAATTGCACCCCAAAATACATTTAGCTGCTTCTCCTGAGTATGGGGATACCACATGTGTGGGACTTTTTAGGAGCCTAGCCGCGTACGGGGCCCCGTAAACCAATCACCGCCTTCAGGATTTCTAAGGGTGTAAATTTTTGATTTCACTCTTCACTGCCTATCAGTTTCGGAGGCCATGGAATACCCAGGTGGCACAAACCCCCCCAAATGACCCCATTTTGGAAAGTAGACACCCCAAGCTATTTACTGAGAAGCATGGTGAGTATTTTGCAGCTCTCATTTGTTTTTGAAAATGAAGAAAGACAAGAAAAAAAATTTTTTTTTTTCTTTTTTCAATTTTCAAAACTTTGTGACAAAAAGTGAGGTCTGCAAAATACTCACTATACCTCTCAGCAAATAGCTTGGGGTGTCATGGACATACTACTTCCAGACCTGCAACAGGGCTCAGGCGCATCCCCACCAACAGGTTCCCAGTAACGAACAGGTGTGCGCCAATGCGCATGTGCCGATCGTGGAGATCGCACGCACAGTGACGCGGCTTTGGCGCCCAGTGGCCTTTAAGAGGGGCTTCCACCATTCAGCTCTTGCTGTTTGATCTGGAGCTTCACCTGTGACCTGTTCCTGTAATCAGCATCCGATCACCTGACCTGGCTCTCTGACCATGCTGCTGTCTCCAATCCTGAACCTTGGCTTTCCCTGACTCTGATTCTGTTTACCTGCCTGCCTGATCTCCTGTTACCAGAAACCAGCCTGAACTTGACTATTCCTTGCCTGCCGATTCTGTTGAACTGATCCACTGTGTATGACCCGGCTTGTCTGACCTTGCTTCTGCCTGCTGTGTGCACCCTGCTGGCCTGCATCCTGCTGACCTGCATCCTGCTGACCTGCACCCAGCTCACATGCACCCTGCTGACCTGCACCCAGCTTACCTGCACCCTGCTGACCTGCATCCAGCTTACCTGCATCCTGCTGACCTGCATCCAGCTTACCTGCAGCCTGCTGACTTGTATCCAGCCTACCTGCACCCGGCACTCCAGCCAGTTCCAGTGTCTCCCAGTGGACATCATCTCCAGTTCCAGAGAATCCACCAGGCACTCATACCCCGCTGTGCTCCTACGGTCACTGTCCTCAACTCCAGTGATCTGGGAACCAGGGCTGTACGAGAGGTCTCCCTCTGCACGTCAGGCTCACATACGAGGTACGTGTCAGTATCAAACAGCCATGCCTGAGCCTGCAAGAGGGACCTCTGCTACTGATGAAATCTGCCAATTACTCTCCGTCCTCACTCAAGAGGTGAAATCCCTTCAGGACGGCTATGAACACCTGGTGAGACAAGTGCAGTCCCGGACGAGTATTACAAACCTTTCTTCCAGTGGGTTGTCATCAGAGGCTTCCCCCGCACTCCCTGTAATGATGTTATCTCCAGAACCCAGGGTCCCAATTCCGGAGAAGTTTTCTGGGGATTGAAGCAAGTTTCGGACTTTCCGTAATGCATGTGAGTTGTACTTTTCCTTACTACCCTTAACCTTTTCGCATGAAAACACCAAGGTGGGGTTTGTTGTCTCACTTCTGCTGGGAGAACCACAAGCCTGGGCTCATCACCTGCTGGAAGAACACCATGTTTCTCTGGACTCTTTGTCATCCTTCTTCGACGCAATGTCACTCTTATATGATGACCCCCAACGTATTTCCACTGCCGAAGCTGCTCTTAGCATGCTCCAGCAGGGCCGCAGAGTGGTTGAAGATTATATAACGGACTTTAGACGCTGGAGCGCGGATACCCAGTGGAACCATGCAGCTTTACGGCACCAGTTTCGCCTCGGCTTGTCAGATGGACTAAAGGATGAACTGGCTCGGGTCGGTGTACCAAATTCCCTGGAATCCTTGATGACCCTAACTATTCAGATAGACCGTCGTCTTCGGGAACGCAGGATGGAGAGGGTGACCCAGCAGACTCAACCAACTTGGATGTTACCCCAAGTGCCTACGACCTCTCGTCCTGTTCCCCTTAGACCGGTCCCAGTTAATCCTGCACCAACCAAACTAATACCGGACTTTCATAAATCTGGGCAGGTCGGACTAATGAGACCCGCATTGTCTGCCAAGGAACGTCTACGTCGGCAACAGCTCAACCTGTGTTTGTACTGCGGGGGACCGGGCCATTATGTACATTTGTGTCCTGCCAAGTACCGTAGATCTTCATCCATCCCACCACACAGTCACCCAGCTCTCTCTACTCACCTGGCTATTCCTTCAGTTTTCTGGAAAGACTGTGTCTGTTACTGCAATAATAGACTCTGGTGCATGCAGTTGTTTTATTGATTTGAACTTTGCCAACCAACAACGCATTCCACTCCAGCACAGGGCTCAAGGACTTTCCGTTTTCTTGGCAGATGGATCCCGTATTAAATCTGGCCAGGTGACTCAAGAGACTCCCCCACTGCCTGTAATTACTGTCTCGAACCACAAGGAACTGCTTAAGTTTGATGCTATTGCTTCCCCTCTGTTCCCGATCATCTTGGGTCTACCGTGGCTTCAGGCCCACAACCCGCAAATCGACTGGGGCTCCGGAGAAATCAGGTTTCAGTCCCTCTACTGTCAAGAACATTGTCTGCCTATACCTTCCAAGATATCTGGCCCTTTGCTGTGCCTGGAAGCTGACTCAGAATTACGCTCAGCAGTACCTGAACAGTATCACGAGTTCTTAGACGTTTTTAGTAAACGAGGGGCAGAGACACTTCCTCCTCATCGTTCCTACGATTGCCCGATTGAGTTACTGCCCGGAGCTGAAATCCCCTTTGGGCGAATTTTCCCTCTGTCTGAGCGAGAGTTGGAGGTTTTAAAGGAATATGTTGACGAAAACCTTAAGCGGGGGTTCATCCGGCCATCCACCTCTCCGGCTGGGGCAGGAATCTTTTTTGTGGAGAAGGACCACTCATTGCGTCCTTGTGTGGATTACCGGGAGCTGAACAAGGTCACGGTCAAGAACCAGTATCCCTTACCCCTGGTACCTGAGCTTTTTCAAAGATTAAGAACTACTGTTGTGTTCACCAAACTCGATCTTCGTGGGGCCTACAATTTGGTTCGCATTCGTGCAGGGGACGAGTGGAAAACGGCCTTCCGTACCAGGTTTGGCCATTACGAATATCTGGTGATGCCCTTCGGCCTGTGTAATGCCCCTGCTACCTTCCAGCACCTGAAAATTATATCTTCAGAGACTATTTGGACATTTTCGTCATAGCCTACTTAGACGATATCCTGATCTTTTCCTAAACCTTGGATCAGCACCGGAAACACGTCAAGATGGTACTCTGCCGACTCCGTCAGCATGGCTTATACGCCAAACCAGAAAAATGCGATTTAGAGCGACAGAGTATCCAATTTCTGGGCCTGGTAATTTCCACAGAAGGGTTCACAAGACTCGTGAACTAATCCAGCGCATTTTTTGGTGGCCGAAGCTTGAGGAAGATTGCAAGGACTATGTTAAGTCATGTGTCATCTGTACAGAAAGCAAGTCTGCCAGGACCAAGTCCTGGGGCCTCCTCAGACCACTACCAATTCCTGACAGACCCTGGAGCATGATTGCCATGGACTTTGTAGTGGAACTACCCCCTTCTGAAGGACATACAGCTATCTTTGTAGTGGTTGACTGTCTGTCTAAGATGGCCCACTTCATACCCCTAAAGAGTACGCCGTCTGCTTTGGAAACCGCCCTGGTGTTCATCAGGGAGATCGTAAGGCTGCACGGGGTACCAACCAACATTGTATCTGACAGGGGAGTCCAGTTCACCTCCCGCTTCTGGAGGTCACTATGCCAAATTCTGAAAATTGAACTTTCCATGTCATCTGCTTTCCACCCCCAGACTAACGGACAAACTGAAAGGACGAACCAAACCCTGGAACAGTACATCCGTTGCTTTACCTCATTTGTCCAAGATGATTGGGTAGCACTTTTGCCTCTAGCCGAATTTGCTTTCAACAATGCCAGCCATTCAGCCACAAGTCAGTCACCGTTCTTTGCGAACTATGGGTTCCATCCTGTCTTCCTGCCTAACATTATTCCGGAATCTCCTGTTCCAGCAGTACAAAGCACTGTCGAGTTCCTGGGCGCAACAACAAGTTGTTGCAAGAAGCTATGGCCAAGGCGCAGGCAACCAACAAGAGGCTTTATGACAGGAAGAGAAGAGGTGAATTACGTCTACAACCAGGTGATTAGGTGTGGTTATCTACCACCAACCTCAAGATGGCTTGCCCTTCAAAGAAGCTGGCACCCAGATTCACTGGCCCTTTCCCAGTTAAAATGAAATTGAATGAGGTCTCCTATGAACTTACCCTGCCTGAGTCGCTCAAAGTGCACCCAGTGTTTCACGTGTCTCTGCTTAAACCCACAGTACCCGACTCTTTCCCGGACAGAGGATTGGGGCCACCCGGACCCGTTATTATTAATAAGGACAAGGAGTATGAGGTGGAGGCTGTCGTAGACTGCAGGAGGAGAAGTAACCAACTTCAATTTTTAATCAAATGGAAGGGTTATGGACCAGAGGAGAACTCATGGGAACCTAAGCAAAATGTGCATGCTCAAGAACTGATCCAGGCCTTCTTCCGCAGACATCCTCAGAAAAGAGCTCTTTTGGGCACCCGGAGGTTGCCCTTAAGGGGGGGCAATGTCATGGACATGCTACTTTCAGACCTGCAACAGGGCTCAGGCGCATCCCCACCAACAGGTTCCCAGTAACGAACAGGCGTGCGCCAATGTGCCGATCGCGGAGATCACACGCACAGTGACACGGCTTTGGCGCCCAGTGGCCTTTAAGAGGGGCTTCCACCATTCAGCTCTTGCTGTTTGATCTGCAGCTTCACCTGTGACCTGTTCCTGTAATCAGCATCCGATCACCTGACCTGGCTCTCTGACCACGCTGCTGTCTCCAATCCTGAACCTTGGCTTTCCCTGACTCTGATTCTGTTTACCTGCCTGCCTGATCTCCTGTTACCAGAAACCAGCCTGAACTTGACTATTCCTTGCCTGCCGATTCTGTTGAACTGATCCACTGTGTATGACCCGGCTTGTCTGACCTTGCTTCTGCCTGCTGTGTGCACCCTGCTGGCCTGCATCCAGCTTACCTGCATCCTGCTGACCTGCATCCAGCTTACCTGCAGCCTGCTGACCTGCATCCAGCTTACCTGCAGCCTGCTGACCTGCATCCAGCTTACCTGCAGCCTGCTGACCTGCATCCAGCTTACCTGCATCCAGCTCACCTGCAGCCTGCTGACCTGCATCCAGCTCACCTGCAGCCTGCTGACCTGCATCCAGCTCACCTGCACCCTGCTGACCTGCATCCAGCTCACACCTGCACCCTGCTGACCTGCATCCAGCTTACCTGCATCCTGCTGACTTGTATCCAGCTTACCTGCACCCGGCACTCCAGCCAGTTCCAGTGTCTCCCAGTGGACATCATCCAGTTCCAGAGAATCCACCAGGCACTCATACCCCGCTGTGCTCCTACGGTCACTGTCCTCAACTCCAGTGATCTGGGAACCAGGGCTGTACGAGAGGTCTCCCTCTGCACGTCAGGCTCACATACGAGGTACGTGTCATGGGGTGTCTACTTTCCAAAATGGGGTCATTTGGGCGGGTTTTTTGCCACCTGGGCATTCCATGGCCTCCGAAACTGTGATAGGCAGTGAAGAGTGAAATCAAAAATTTACGCCCTTAGAAAGCCTGAAGGCGGTGCTTGGTTTTCGGGGTCCCGTGCGCGGCTAGGCTCCCAAAAAGTCCCACACATGTGGTATCCCCATACTCAGGAGAAGCAATAGAATGTATTTTGGGGTGTAATTTCACATATTGCCATGGCATGTTTGAGCAATATATCATTTAGTGACAACTTTGTGCAAAAAAAAAAAAAAAATTGTCTCTTTCCCGCAACTTGTCACAATATAAAATATTCCATGGACTCGACATGCCTCTCAGCAAATAGCTTGGGGTGTCTACTTTCCAAAATGGGGTCATTTGGGGGGTTTGAAATGTCCTGGCATTTTATGCACAACATTTAGAAGCTTATGTCACACATCACCCACTCTTCTAACCACTTGAAGACAAAGCCCTTTCTGACACTTTTTGATTACATGAAAAAAAATAATTTTTTTGCAAGAAAGTTACTTTGAATCCCCAAACATTATATATTTTTTTTAAAGCAAATGCCCTATAGATTAAAATGGTGGGTGTTTCATTTTTTTTTTTCACACAGTATTTGCGCAGCGATTTTTCAAACGCATTTTTTGGGGAAAAAACACACTTTTTTAAATTTTAATGCACTAAAACACACTATATTGCCCAAATGTTTGATGAAATAAAAAAGATGATCTTAGGCCGAGTACATGGATACCAAACATGACATGCTTTAAAATTGCGCACAAACGTGCAGTGGCAACAAAATTAATACATTTTTAAAAGCCTTTACAGGTTACCACTTTAGATTTACAGAGGAGGTCTACTGCTAAAATTACTGCCCTCGATCTGACCTTCGCGGTGATACCTCACATGCATGGTGCAATTGCTGTTTACATTTGACGCCAGACCAACGCTTGCGTTCGCCTTAGCGTGAGAGCAGGGGGGACAGGGGTGCTTTTTTTTTTTCTTTATTATTTTTTTGCTTTTTTATCTTATTTTTAAACTGTTCCTTTAATTTTTTTTTTTTAATCATTTTTATTGTTATCTCAGGGAATGTAAATATCCCCTATGATAGCAATAGGTAGTGACAGGTACTCTTTTTTTGAAAAAATTGGGGTCTATTAGACTCTAGATTTCTCCTCTGCCCTCAAAGCATCTGACCACACCAAGATCGGTGTGATAAAATGCTTCCCCAATTTCCTAATGGCGCTGTTTACATCCGGCGAAATCTAAGTCATAAAATGCTTGTAGCTTCCGGTTTCTTAGGCCGTAGAGATGTTTGGAGCCACTCTGGTCTCTGGTCAGCTCTATGGTCAGCTGGCTGAATCACCGGCTGCATTCTCAGGTTCCCTGTTGAGACAGGAGAGCCAGAGAAAAACACAGAAGACAGTGGGGGGGGGGGGGGCATTCCCTCCAACTGCTTGTAAAAGCAGTCTAGAGGCTAATTAGCCGCTAGGATTGCTTTTACCTGAAAGCCGACCGCTGGCTGAAAAGAATGATACCAAGATGATACCTAAACCTGCAGGCATCATTCTGGTATAACCACTCAAATTCGTGAATGGCGTACCTGAAGACAAAAAAATGGTTAACAATAAAGCACAGTAAACGGTAAAGTATAAAAAATTGCATACCTGAAAAGCAAACGTGATAAAACATTGCAGAATAGAATACAGTAAAAAAGAGCAGAACAATAGAGAGAGAGAGAACAATAAAACGACAACAATTTTTTTTTTTTTATATTTTTGTTTGTGGTTTTTTTTTTTTTTTTTTTTACACTTTTTTTTGTAACTGTAACTTTTATAACTGTAACCGGTTCCAGGTTCGGGTCTCTCAAAATGCGGTGGCATCTTGGGAGACCCTGTAAAATGGCGCCTAGTCTGTGGAATGCTGTACCCTACGCTAATACTCAACTAGTGTATGGTAGCGTTCAAAACATTCACCGATGCAAAGACCAGGATTGTCAGGACAGGAGGGACAATAATAGCGGGTGTCACGCCTATATCCGCGCTTGCTGCAGACACGACATCTTTTTTGGGGGGGTTCGTTGGGTAGGGGTACTCGGGAGGACATAAAGAAAATGCCTCTCATGCAGCCGACTGCATTTGGTTGGGGTTGTGAATGGGGGAAGTACGGGGGCAGAAGTGGTGGGTTCCCAATTAGGATCGGCGAATGCAGCAGGAAGGGCATTATGGGCACGACGGGCCTGTGTTTGTCTTTTTGGTGGCAGCGGGACACTACTTGTGCTTGCCACCTCACCAGCTTGAACTGCACTTATGGGACTCACCGCGTAACCAAGTGTTACTGCAGTGCTGGTTTGACTACGACCGGGGTGTACTAGGCCGCTGATGCTTGCCAGTTCACCAAAACGCTGCCAAAAAAACTGTTGGCGATCGCAGGGATTAGGCCTGACTCTGCGAACGCTGCAGTTATGTGTTTAGTGTTTTGTAAGTGACAGTGATCGATTGATACTGGGCTGGGCCGGGCGGAGGGGCAAAATGCAGGTGCTAGCAGGTATCTGGGCTAATCCCGATAACACTGCGTTTTTGGGAACCCTAAACTGCTGGGGACGCCAGTATAGATCTGATCGGATCAGATATTGATCCGTTCAGATACTATACCACTAAGGGAGGTGTATGCTGCGTGCGTGGGTGTTAGCGCTACTGGCACTAACCTGACGCTGTCTGGGGCTGGTGCTTGCCAGTTCACCAAAACGCTACCAAAAAAACTGTTACCGATCGCAGGGATCAGGCCTGACTCTGCGAACGCTGCAGTTATGCGTTTAGTGTTTTGTAAGTGTCAGTGATCGATCGATACTGCACTTGGGTGGGCTGGGCCAGGCGGAGGGGCAAAACGCAGGTGCTAGCTGGTATCTGGGCTGATCCCGCTAACACTGCGTTTTTGGGAACCCTAAACTGCTGGGGACGCTAGTATAGATCTGATCGGATCAGATATTGATCCGTTCAGATACTGTACCACAAAGGGAGGCGTATGCTGCGTGCGTGGGTGTTAGCGGTACTGGCGCTAATCTGACGCTGCCTGGGGCGACGCATATCACCACCGGGCGATCAGGGGGCTAAACCTTTATTCGGTAATAAACGGCGGGTGCCCTGACACTATAAAAAATAAATGAACTAACCAGCGTCACCTGTAACGGTTATACAGTGATCAGTAGTGAAAGGGTTAACTAGGGGGCAATCAAGGGGTTAAAACACTTATAAGATAGTATATGGGGGTCCCTGTCGCTATAAAACGCTGACGGTGAACCTAAATATTTACGTCCCTAACTAGCGTCACCAGCGACACTAATACAGCGATCAGAAAAATGATCGCTTAGCGACACTGGTGACGGGGGGTGATCAAGGGGTTAAAACTTTATTAGGGGGGGTTAGGGGGGTACCCTAGACCTAAAGGGGGCTAATACTAACTGCCCTACCACTTCTAAATGTCACAAACTGACACCATGCAGTAATCAGAAAAAAAAAACAAAAAACTGCTTGGTGTCAGTGTGACAGAGGGGGGGGTGATTGGGGGGTGATCGGGGGGGGGGCTCGGGGGTGTAAAGTGTGCCTGGCATGTTCTACTGTGTCTGTGTGTTTGTTTGTGCACTCACTCAGATGTCTTCTCTCCTTGGCGCCGGAACGGAAACTGCCGAGCCGAGGAGAGATGACATCACAGAGATGTAGTACACACAGGCAGGGGAGGATTCTCATTGGCTGGGTGCAATCGCGAGGGGGGGCCATGAATGGATGGCCTCCCCCTCATCTCTGAACGCTCCCAGACCAAAGCCGACCGCCGCTGGCACCGGGGGGGGGGTCCGATCGGACCCCCCGCCCGCGGGAAGGCAATCGCGTACCAGGTACGTGATTTTGCCTGGTCGTGCCATTCTGCAGACGTATATCTGCGTTAGGCGGTCGGCAAGTGGTTAAAAAAAGTTAGCTTTTTCTGTGTATCTCTTGAATACTTTGTGTAATGACATCACACTATTCAAGAAGTTTATAAAGCTGTAGTGCCAGGAATGTTTCATAGTACAGCTGGAATCTGAATCTTACAGATTAACATGGAGCATCATGATTGATGTGGATTTCAATGTCAATTTTTTTTTTTTTTTTTTTTATGTTCCTTATAATACAGTGGAACCTCGGATTACGAGTATAATCAGTTCCAGGAGTATGCTCGTAATCCATATCAAAGCGAGTTTTCCCATTGAAGTCAATGGAAACGAAAATAATTCGTTCCGCATTGACTTCAATGGAATGCGATACAGCATGCGGCCAGAGGCGGGGGGGCGCCGGAAAAGGTCCGAGGACACTTCGGCTGACCTTGGCAAACCTCGGAAAGACTTCCCACCCGAGATTTACCCAGGTCAGCTGTGCTGCCCTCAGGCCTCTCCGTTCATTTCCGAACAGCGCTGATCGGCTGCGATCGTCGACGTTCGGCTCTGCTCGGCTCTGGCGCCCCCCACCTCAGGCCAAAAGCGGTACTGCACACCGCTTTGGCCTGAATCGTGCTCGTTTTGCGAGACAACACTTGCAAGCCTAGTTACTATTTTTAAAAATACAGTGCTCGTATTGCGAAACCCTCGTTAACCGCGTTAATCGCAATCAGAGGTTCCACTGTAATTGTTTAAAGTATAACATTGTACTTCTACTGGAAATGAGTTATAGGGGCACTTATGTACTCTATACTATACATTTTATATAGTATTTTATTTATTTTATACAACATTTTATTTTTTATGCTACATTTTGGGAGGGCAGAGTTCCCTTGTCCCCTCTTATTCCAAAAAGGTTTTCCAAGTTCTGATACCCGCAAAAACCCCTATATCTTTTTGGGGGTAATGGGATCTGTGGATGATGCTCTTGTCTTCTCAACATAAGGGACAAGGTGTAAGTGGCCCCCTGCGCTACCAGGTAAATGATGTCTCAACTACTGCTGGCTAGGGATGAGCTTCGAGTTCGAGTCGAACTCATGTTCGACTCGAACATTGGCTGTTCGCAAGTTCGCCGAACAGCGAACAATTTGGGGTGTTCGCGGCAAATTCGAATGCCGCAGAACACCCTTTAAAAGTCTATGGGAGAAATCAAAAGTGCTAATTTTAAAGGCTTATATGCAAGTTATTGTCATAAAAAGTGTTTGGGGACCCGGGTCCTGCCCCAGGGGACATGGATCAATGCAAAAAAAAGTTTTAAAAACGGCCGTTTTTTCAGGAGCAGTGATTTTAATAATGCTTAAAGTCAAACAATAAAAGTGTAATATCCCTTTAAATTTCGTAGCTGGGCGTGTCTATAGTATGCCTGTAAAGGGGCGCATGTTTCCTGTGTTTAGAACAGTCTGACAGCAAAATGACATTTTGAAGGAAAAAACACATTTAAAACTACCCGCGGCTATTGCATTGCCGACAATACACATAGAAGTTCATTGATAAAAATGGCATGGGAATTCCCCACAGGGCAACCCCGAACCAAAATTAAAAAAAACAAATGACGTGGGGGTCCCCCTAAATTCCATACCAGGCCCTTCGGGTTTGGTATGGATATTAAGGGGAACCCCGGCCAAAACTAAAAAAAAAAATGACGTGGGGTTCCCCCTAAATTCCATACCAGACCCTTCAGGTCTGGTATGGATTTTAAGGGGAACCCCGCGCCAAAAAAAAACAAAACGGCGTGGGGTCCCCCCAAAAGTCCATACCAGACCCTTATCCGAGCACGCAACCTGGCAGGCCGCAGGAAAAGAGGGGGGGACGATAGTGCGGCCCCCCTCCTGAACCGTACCAGGCCACATGCCCTCAACATTGGGAGGGTGCTTTGGGGTAGCCCCCCAAAACACCTTGTCCCCATCTTGATGAGGACAAGGGCCTCATCCCCACAACCCTGGCCGGTGGTTGTGGGGGTGTGCGGGCGGGGGGCTTATCGGAATCTGGAAGCCCCCTTTAACAAGGGGACCCCCAGATCCCGGCCCCCCCTGTGTGAAATGGTAAGGGGGTACTTACCCCTACCATTTCACTAAAAAACTGTCAAAAATGTTAAAAATGACAAGAGACAGTTTTTGACAATTCCTTTATTTAAATGCTTCTTCTATCTTCCTTCATCTTCTTCTGGCTCTTCTGGCTCTTCTGGTTCTTCCTCCGGCGTTCTCGTCCAGCATCTCCTCTGCGGCGTCTTCTATCTTCTTCTCCTCGGGCCGCTCCGCACCCATGGCATGGGGGGGAGTCTCCCGCTCTTCTCTTCATCTTCTTCTTCATCTCTTCTTCCTTCTTCCTTTCTTCTCTTCTTCTCTTCTTCTCTTCTTCATTTTCTTCTCCGGGCCGTTCCGCGTCCATGCTGGCATGGAGGGAGGCTCCCGCTGTGTGACAGCGTCTCTTCGTCTGACGGTTCTTAAATAACAGGGGGCGGGGCCACCCGGTGACCCCACCCCCCCTCTGACGCACAGTGACTTGACGGGACTTCCCTGTGACGTCACGGGGAATGCCACAGGGAAGTCCCGTCATGTCCCGTGCATCAGAGGGGGTGGGGTCACCGGGTGGCCCCGCCCCCTGTTATTTAAGAACCGTCAGACGAAGAGACGCCGTCACACAGTGGGAGCCTCCCTCCATGCCACAGCATGGATGCGGAGCGGCCCGGAGAAGAAAATGAAGAAGAGAAGAAGAGAAGAAGGAAGAAGAGATGAAGAAGAAGATGAAGAGAAGAGCGGGAGCCTCCCCCCATGCAATGGGTGCGGAGCGGCCCGAGGAGAAGAAGATAGAAGACGCCGCAGAGGAGATGCTGGACGAGAACGCCGGAGGAAGAACCAGAAGAGCCAGAAGAACCAGAAGAAGATGAAGGAAGATAGAAGAAGCATTTAAATAAAGGAATTGTCAAAAACTGTCTCTTGTCATTTTTAACATTTTTGACAGTTTTTTAGTGAAATGGTAGGGGTAAGTACCCCCTTACCATTTCACATGGGGGGGGCCGGGATCTGGGGGTCCCCTTGTTAAAGAGGGCTTCCAGATTCCGATAAGACCCCCGCCCGCAGACCCCCACCGGCCAGGGTTGTGGGGATGAGGCCCTTGTCCTCATCAATATGGGGACAAGGTGTTTTGGGGGCTACCCCAAAGCACCCTCCCAATGTTGAGGGCATGTGGCCTGGTACGGTTCAGGAGGGGGGGGGGCGCACTATCATCCCCCCCTCTTTTCCTGCGGCCTGCCAGGTTGCGTGCTCGGATAAGGGTCTGGTATGGATTTTTGGGGGGACCCCACGCCATTTTTTGTTTTTTTTTGGCACGGGGTTCCCCTTAAAATCCATACCAGACCTGAAGGGTCTGGTATGGAATTTAGGGGGAACCCCACGTCATTTTTTTTTTAAATTTTGGCCGGGGTTCCCCTTAATATCCATACCAGACCTGAAGGGCCTGGTATGGAGTTTAGGGGGACCCCCACGTCATTTGTTTTTTTTAATTTTGGTTCGGGGTTGCCCTGTGGGGAATTCCCATGCCGTTTTTTATCAATGAACTTCTATGTGTATTGTCGGCAATGCAATAGCCGCGGGTAGTTTTAAATGTGTTTTTTCCTTCAAAATGTCATTTTGCTGTCAGACTGTTCTAAACACAGGAAACATGCGCCCCTTTACAGGCATACTATAGACACCCCCCAGCTACGAAATTTAAAGGGATATTACACTTTTATTGTTTGACTTTAAGCATTATTAAAATCACTGCTCCTGAAAAAACGGCCGTTTTTAAAACTTTTTTTTGCATTGATCCATGTCCCCTGGGGCAGGACCCAGGTCCCCAAACACTTTTTATGACAATAACTTGCATATAAGCCTTTAAAATTAGCACTTTTGATTATTCATGTTCGTGTCCCATAGACTTTAATGGTGTTCGCGTGTTCGAACTAACTTTTTTCCTGTTCGCATGTTCTGGTGCGAACCGAACAGGGGGGTGTTCGGCTCATCCCTACTGCTGGCCACTCGGTTAAGCTTTGTTATTACAGTGGTGCCGGTCCGCTGTGTAAAGCTCACTTCCCGCTGCCACAGGCACTCGGGAAGCTGTGTGGGTTGTGCAGGGAACCTGACTTCGTCTAGCCAACCGATTACGTCATCGGTTGCTATGGGAGGGTCGGGCGCACGCACTGCTCTCTGTGACGTGTGATCCGCGGGTGCCAGTAGAGTGACACTGGCTGGCATGCTTTTCCCTGAGGGGATGAGAAGAAGAATGCGAGTAAAGGTGAAAGCACAGTGAGGAGACACTGGTACAGTATTTGTACCTGTAATTTTCAATGTGTAATAGTTTTAATTGCAGGCATGGTGTTTATATAAATAAAAAAACCCTACATAACACTTGTTACAATTAGGGCACTTTCACATTGACTCATTGCATTGCAGGCATAGTGATTTTTTTAAAAATGTAATATAATATACATGGGCTATGTGGGTTATTATTGATAATGATTACTATACTTCAATACTGCAGTTTGGCCACAGTGCAGGTGTAGCGCAGGGTACCTGCGGTTTTCATGTGCGTTTCCTATAGACTATTGTAGCGCTGGTAGATTTGCGATCTACCATCTGATAGGTAAATTTAGTAACTTGTTCGTTAGGGAAGTTAGATTTGCCTCTGTTCCAGCTTGGCTGACGTTGCGTGTGTTTCCATACTGAGCCGGTGGGTGTCGCTGTTACCACTGGCTAATGTTGGAAAGGCAACGTGTCAAAGCGTATGGATGCTCCTCTGTCCCGGAGACGACTCGGTGGAGGTAGGTGGTCCTCCGAGTTGCATTCTGGGAGAGGGTATTTATGGAACATACGCCATATTTTGGGGTTCGTTTTACAGCCACCTGCTGGCCCTCCTGGCTGACAGGTATGTGTTAGAGTGCTACCTCGTGGTCCTCCCGTTCTGGAGGTCTGCAGCGCATGGGTGGGCCCAGAAGCTTGTCTGGGGCCTACCACAGCAGCCGAGGAATGGTCCTGAGCTGTCTATCCAGAGTGAAGAAGCTGGACAACCGAGGAGATCCAAGGGGAGGACCCCTCATGGATGGATCATGCAGAGTGCTGGTCTGGAGAGGGGCCTGGTGACTCGGTTGGAGGACGTATTCTAAGATAACTTTACAGCATAGTGTTGCTGGGTTTGGCTTAAAGGTTCAAGCACTGTGACTGACGTTCACCACAAAACCAATACATCCTGTGGCAGAGGATCGTACGGGTTCATCCCAAGCAAGTCTGTGGCAGAGACTTTTGTTCATGCTACGTACTGGCTGCTAGGCAAGTGAGAGAGGCCTATCCAGGCGAGCAAAGAGTGTGTCCCACGAGAGGAGCGCATTCTACTGTAATATTCAACTCTAAAGGACATTTGTCAAGAATCCTACAGAAAGGTATTTGAGCTTTCCCTGCAGTTTCCCTTCTGTCTCTTTCCTGCTACTTCCTACGTTAATTGTTCAATAAAGCATTGAAAACATACTCAAGTGTTGGTGCTTGTATCGTCCGGAGGTAAACTCAATGGAACCCTAGACCCGGTGCTGGTGAAACAGAGGGAAGGAGAGTGAAGGTAACAAGCCCGTTTAAATCAGCATCTCCACCGAGAGTTAGTGCTACACTATTATGTCCCTCATTTTTGGTGTTCTTTCAGAAAATGTACCAAAAATGTACTACATAGTAGAAGTTTATGAGAAACCACATGAAAACCGCAGGTAACCTGTGCTACACCTGCACTGCGTCCAAACTGCAGTATTGAAGTATAGTTATCATTATCAATAATAACCCACACAGCCCATGTATATTATATTACATTTAAAAAAAATCACCATGCCTGCAAAGGAATGAGTCAATGTGAAAGTGCCCCAATTGTAACAAGTGTTATGTAGGTTTTTGTTTTTTTTCCCCCACAAGACCCCAATTCGTAGTTGCAGATTTGAAATGGTTTGCCGGGGTTATGGCTGAAGATATGAGCCATAACCTTGGTATTGTTTTTTACAGCCAGTGGCTGGCTTTCTCATGAAAGTGTTCCAAGCGGCTCTTGAGCCACTGAAACGCTTTCAGAAGCGGCGGGAGGTGATGTCCCCCTCTCCCACCATCTCGCCTGAGAAACAATCCAATGGTGTGGCCAGCTAGTCCCAGAGGCGATGAAAGATTAGATCCCCTTTGATGGCCTTGATGGACGAGAGCCACGTCGTGACTTCCGGCCCAGGTTGGAAGTAAACATTTTCTTTTTAAATAAAAGATCCCATTTTTTTTAATCTTTTGCTTTTAAAGGTAAAAGGAGAGATATGAGGTCTTTTTGACCCCAGATCTCTCCATAAAGAGGACCTATCATTCTTATTTCTATTACAAGGGATATTATATTTACATTCCTTGTAAGAGGAATAAAAGTGATATTAAAAAAAAAAATTAAAGGGACAGTGAAAAAAAAAGTTAAACAAATAAGACAATTTTTTTTAAAGCACCCCCCATCCCTCCGTGCTTGCGCACAGAAGCAAATGGATACGCACACGTATATGTAAACAGTATTCACACCACACATGTGAGGTATCACCGCACATGCTGGAGCGGGTGTAATACTTCTATTGCTAGATCTCCTCTTTAAACATATAACCTGTTAAGGTGTTTTAATCATTACCTAAAGAGATTTTTAAGTACCACAGTTTGTCACCATTCCACGAGCGTGCCCAATTTTAAAGCGTGACATGTTAGGTATCTATTTACCCGCCTTAACATTATCTTTCGCACTATACCCAAAAATTGGGGTATATATTGTATTGTGTTTTGTTTTAATTCATTGAAGTGAAATTTAAAAAAAATAAATGCATTTGCAAAACCATTGGCATAAAAATTGCAACGATTACACCCTAGTGTGGTACAACATACTGAACTCTGTACTCTGCATTACAGAATACAGAACTACAGCGGCTACAAACTACTGAAAGGTCTAGCATGGGTCATTTTTTGCAAAGAAAGGCTCCAGTACCCAGCTCTGATTCAGAGCCATCAACTTCATCATCCACAAGTACAGTGGGGCAAAAAAGTATTTAGTCAGCCACCAATTGTGCAAGTTTTCCCACTTAAAAAGATGAGAGAGGCCTGTAATTGTCATCGTAGGTATACCTCAACTATGAGAGACAAAATGTGGAAACAAATCAAGACAATCACATTGTCTGATTTTTGAAAGAATTTATTTTCAAATTATGTTGGAAAATAAGTATTTGGTCACCTACAAACAAGCAAGATTTCTGGCTCTCACAAACCTGTATCTTCTTCTTTAAGAGGCGCCTCTGTTCTCCACTCATTACCTATATTGATGGCACCTGGTTGAACTTGTTATAAGTATAAAAGACACCTGTCCACAACCTCAAACAGTCACACTCCAAACTCCACTATGGTGAAGACCAAAGAGCTGTCGAAGGGCACCAGAAACAAAATTGTAGACCTGCACAAGGCTGGGAAGACTGAATCTGCAATAGGCAGAAGCAGCTTGGTGTGAAGAAATCAACTGTGGGAGCAATAATTAGAAAATGGAAGACATACAAGACCACTGATAATCTCCCCCGATTTGGGGCTCCACGCAAGATCTCACCCCGTGGGGGTCAAAATGATAACAAGAACGGTGAGCAAAAATCCCAGAACCAAACGGGGGGACCTAGTGAATGACCTGCAGAGAGCTGAGACCAACATAACAAAGGCTACCATCAGTAACACACTACGCCGCCAGGGACTCAGATCCGGCAGTGCCAGACGTGTCCCCCTGCTTAATCCAGTACATGTCCGGGCCTGTCTGAGGTTTGCTAGAGAGCATTTGGACGATCCAGAAGAGGATTGGGAGAATGTCATATGGTCAGATGAAACCAAAGTAGAACTGTTTGGTAGAAACACAACTCGTCGTGTTTGGAGGAGAGAGAATGGTGAGTTGCAACCAAAGAACAACATACCTACTGTGAAGCATGGGGGTGGCAACATCATGCTTTGGGGCTGTTTCTCTGCAAAGGGAACAGGACGACTGATCCGTGTACATGAAAGAATGAATGGGGCCATGTATCGTGAGATTTTGAGTGCAAACCTCCTCCCATCAGTAATGGCATTGAAGATGAAACATGGCTGGGTCTTTCAGCATGACAATGATCTCAAACACACCGCCCGGGCAACGAAGGAGTGGCTTCGTAAGAAGCATTTCAAGGTCCTGGAGTGGCCTAGTCAGTCTCCAGATCTCAACCCCATAGAAAAACTTTGGAGGGAGTTGAAAGTCCATGTTGCCCAGAGACAGCCCCAAAACATCACTGCTCTAGAGGAGATCTACATGGAGGAATGGACCAACATAACAGCAACAGTGTGTGACAACCTTGTGAAGACTTACAGAAAACGTTTGACCTCTGTCATTGCCAACAAAGGATATATAACAAAGTATTGAGATGAACTTTTAATATTGACAAAATACTTATTTTCCACCATAATTTGCAAATAAATTCTTTCAAAAATCAGACAATGTGATTGTCTGGATTTGTTTCCACATTTTGTCTCTCATAGTTGAGGTATACCTATGATGACAATTACAGGCCTCTCATCTTTTTAAGTGGGAGAACCTGCACAATTGGTGGCTGACTAAATACTTTTTTTGCCCCACTGTACCTCAGCAGAGAGGGTAGTGGAGGCCAGCATCAAGACAAGGAAAAGACAGTATGATGACAGATACTTGTCATATGGTTTCATCTGTACAGGGGTTTCATCATGCCCTCTCCCTATGTGTCTGATATGTGGTATGAAATCATCAAATGAAGCAATGGTTCCAAGCAAACTTAAAAGACACCTGACAACAAATTATCCATCACTAGCCAGCAAGGGACCAGAATATTTTATGCGTTTGAAAAGTTAACACAAATGACAAGAGCAAGTCATGATGAAGATTGAAAAAGTGTCAGAGAAAGCACTGGAGGCTAGCTATTTAGTGGCTGAGATAGTAGCTAAAGCTAAGAAGCCACACAGGATTGCGGAATTGTGCATTTTGTCAGCATGCACAGCTATTGTCAACCAAATGCAAAAGTTCCACTGTCTGACGGTGCGATTGGAAGATATTGCAGGTATTGAAAACCTGGTTTTTGAAAAACTCAGATCACTGGGAAATTTTCCTTACAAGTTGATGAATCCACTGACATAAGTGGGCATGCTCAGCTCTTGGCAAATGTTCGATTCATAGATGTGGACCATATCAGGGAGACTTTTTTTGTTGCAAACTGATACCTGAGAAAACAAGTGTAGAGGAGATTTATCGTGTGACAACGGAGTATCTTGAACAGGGTGCATTAAGCTGGAAAAACTGTATCAGTGTCTGCACTGATGGCGCTGCTGCCATGATGTGTAGTGATGTGAGTTCAGAACCCAAGTGTCCGAATCACTCACTGCTTTCTTCACAGGGAGGCACTAGTTGCAAATACCTTGCCAAAAGAACTGTCAGATGTACTGTATGGAGCAGTGAACATTGTAAATTATATCAAAATGCAGCCCTTAAAGACACGTTTGTTTTCAATTCTGTGCGCAGAAATGGGAGCAGAGCATCATAGCTTGTTACACACCGCAGTCCGCTGGCTTTCACGGGGAAAAGTCTCGGACAGAGTATACGAGTCAAGAGAAGAAATCAGAACATTTCTAATAGCACAGAACTCTGCATATGCAGAATTGATGGAAGACACTCAATGGTGTGCGAAATTTGCATACCTGGCCGACATTTTTAGACATCTGAATGAACTGAGTGCTAAAATGCAAGGTAAAGAAGAAAATCTTCTCACCTCGTCTGACAAATTACGTGGCTTCAGATCCAAGCTGACACTCTGGCGCTCCTTTGTAGAACAGGGCAGCCTTGAGATGTTTCCCCTGTGCAGTGCAGATTCAAACAGCAGCACACTTTCTAATCTTATCTCTCAACACCTACAAATTCTCAATGAAAGATTTAGTCACTATTTTCCATTGGAAGCTTATGCAGCATTTGACTGGGTCCGTAACTCTTGGAGTTCATGTGCATGGAATAGCTCAAAAGTCTTGCCACTAGCGGCACAAGAGCAACTGGCAGAGATCAGGGAAGATCGCACATTACAAATAAAATTTCAAGATGTGGCTTTGGATAAGTTTTGGGTATTATTGAATAGTGAGTACTCAGTAGTTTCAAGTACAGCCATTGCAATGCCGATAACCTTCTCTACTACGTACTTGTGTTAACTGAGCATTTCAAACCTAACCTACATCAAGAACAAGTACAGAGAGCGAATTATATATTAATAATATATTTCATTTATAGTTGTGTCTATGTGTTTTATTATGAGTACCGTATAAAAGAATAAAAACCTATATTTAAGGGAACTCTCCCCAATTTTTTACACTTCTCACACAATAGAAACACATATTTTTGTATTTTGGATTAAGTTGGAAAAATTGGTGAATCCTGGGTGAAACTTATATGAATCATGTGTGAAAAAAATAATAAACAGACCCTTTAAAAGTCATGATGCCCTTATATAAAATAACACATACCAAGACATGCTCTCAAGAACCTAACTGAAAACATAAATCCCATATATCCCACATACAGACAATGCACATGTGTGCAACCAGTCTTAGCTCCGTATCAGAGAAGCATCATTTGCGCTCTTTAGACATGTTTCCTGCTGGCAAGCATTTCCTTGAAAAATTCATGCAACCATTTTCCCAGAAAATGTGCAGATAGTGACAAACAGTCACATACAGCATATGCATGTGCAGCATAAAAAAGTCTCGCTCCCTCAAAATCTATTTTAATTTAATAAAAGAAAAAAAAAGTTTTATTGTTTTTTAATGTACTAATTTACAAAATTTTTATTTTCCAATTAAGTGAGAATCATGTTTTTTGTGTAATATGGGAAAAAGAAAAAATGTTCTGTGATATGGACTTGAGATTTTAAATCATCCTGCTAACATATTTGATTTTTTAATGTCCTTTTATTGGAAATTCCTGAGAATTAACCATTTTCTATTTACTAATGTGTTATTAATCATTTATTATAAGCCAATCCATGTTCTTGGTGTAAATGTTCAATATTGCACGTATGCAAGTATTTCAGCTCTTGCTGTTCTCAGTGAGGAACTGTATGTCACACTAGTTCCGATATGTAATTTGTAGACCAAGGGTCACTAGTTAACCATTTAGTTTTGTGCCAGCATTAGGGACTAAGGACTAGAATACAGGTTAAAGTATCTATAAAGCCAAGAGTATGGATAGGTTAAAACTCCTGACAGTCTTTCCTCTCTAAGACAGTTTAAGGCAGTTGTTACGGGACCAAAGTCTCCTTCAGAAGATTTCCTCTCCATTCCTAATCAAGTGACAACTCAACATTGAAGATTATGGCTTTAGATGCAATGCATGTGTTTCGGTTAAAGTTTTAAAGCTTACTTTTAGACAAACATAAAAGAAAAAAAATAGAGAACCAATATTACGTATTAAAATGCATGAAATGTATTTTTAAATGTAACTAGGCTAAGAACCTGACACCTTAAATTGCAGCATAAATAGTAATAACTACAGATACTCCTCGTTTAACGACTTACCTGTTTAACGACCACTCGAACTTACGACCAGCTCTCCCCACCCTAACATCACACTATATATCATTGTATTGTACAGTACAGAACAGAATTTTTGTTTTTGTTCTGTACTTATGCAAATTAAAACAACGTTATTGAGCTGGAGTTTTGTGTTTAGACCTTTTTTTCACAATACAGTACAGTACAGTAGTTAACCACTGCCCGCCCACTGTCATATGACGGCGGGACGAGGCAGCTCTCGTTCTGGGCCGCCATCATATGACATGATCTCCTTCCCTAGCCACTAGGGGGCACGCGCGCACCCGCCGCGTCACTGGGGACCCGATGCGTGTGCGCAGCAGCCGCGATGTCCGCCGGGCACCCACGATTGCCCAACAACTGGGCAGGACCATGGATCTGTGTGTAAACACACAGATCCACGTCCTGTCAGAGAAGAGGAGACCGATGGTGTGTCCCTTGTACATAGGGACACCGATCAGTCAACTCCCCCAGTCAGTCCCCTCGCCCCACAGTTAGAATCACTCCCAGGACACACGTGTAACCCCTCGATCACCCCCTAGTGTTAACCCCTTCCCTGCCAGTCACATTTACACAGTAATCAATGCTTTTTCATAGCATGGATCGCTGTATAAATGTGAATGGTCCCAAAAATGTGTCAAAAGTGTCCGATATGTCTGCCGCAATATTGCAGTCACGATACAAATCACAGATCACCACCATTTCTAGCAAAAAAAATAAAAATAATAAAAATGCTATAAATCTGTCCCCTATTTTGTAGACGCTATAACTTTTGCGCCAACCAATCAATATACGCTTATTGCTAAACCGTACCAGGCCGCATGCCCTCAACATGGGGGTTGGGTGCTTTGGGGAAGGGGGAGCGCGCTGCGGCCCCCCCACCCCAAAGCACCTTGTCCCTATGTTTATGAGGACAAGGGCCTCTTCTTGACAACCCTGGCCGTTGGTTGTCGGGGTCTGCGGGCGGGGGGCTTGTCAGAATCTGGGAGCCCCCTTTAATAAGGGAGCCCCCAGATCCCGGCCCCCCACCGTATGTGAATGAGTATGGGTACATGGTACCCCTACCCATTCACCTGGGGAGAAAAAAGTGTCAAGAAAAAAAAACACACTAGACAGGTTTTTAAAGTAATTTATTAGGCAGCTCCGGGGGTCTTCTTCTGACTTCGGGGGTCTCTTCTGCGCTCTTCGACCTCTTCTCCACGCTCTCTAGATCTTCTCCCGGTCTCCGGTTCTTCTCCGCGCTGTCCGGCCTCTTCTCCCGGTGTCCGGTTCTTCTCTGCGCTGTCCGGTTCTTCTGCCGGGCTCCTCTGCAATCTTCTGCTCTTTTGCCGCTCTTTTGCTAGAGGCGGCCCGGTCTTCTCCTGCTGTCTGGTTCTTCTGTCGCTGTCCGGTTCTTCTGCGGGCTCCTCTGCTATCTTCTGCTCTTTTGCCGCTCGGCCGGCCCGGTCTTCTCCCACTGTCCGGTTCTTCTGTTGCTCTCCGGTATCTTCTGCCGGACTCCCCCGCTATCTTCTTCCAGCTCTTTTGCTAGCGGTGGCCCGGTCTTTTTCGTCGTCTTCTCCCCTCTTCTCTTCTTCCGCTGTTGACACAACGCTCTCTCCCGCTGTAATGCCGTCTGCAAGGTTTGCGGCGACTTATATAGGCATGGGGCGTGGTCACCCTGTGATGTCACCGGCTGACCCCGCCCCTTATGACGGTATAGTCCCATCATGCCCCGGGACTGTGCCGACATTACAGGGTGACCACGCCCCATGCCTATATAAGTCGCCGCCCAGACCTCACAGACGGCATTACAGCGGGAGAGAGCGTCGTGTCAACATCGGAAGAAGAGAAGAGGGGAGAAGACGACGAAGAAGACCGGGCCACCGCTAGCAAAAGAGCTGAAAGAAGATAGCGGGGGAGTCCGGCAGAAGATACCGGAGAGCGACAGAAGAACCGGACAGCAGGAGAAGACCGGGCCGCCGCTAGCAAAAGAGCGGCAAAAGAGCAGAAGATAGCGGAGGAGCTCAGCAGATGAACCGGACAGTGACAGAAGAACTGGACAGCGACAGAAGAACCGGACAGCGGGAGAAGACTGGGCTGCCATTAGCAAAAGAGCGGCAAAAGAACAGAAGATAGCGGAGGAGCCCGGCAGAAGAACCGGACAGCGAGGAGAAGAACCGGACACCGGGAGAAGAGGCCGGACAGCGCGGAGAAGAACTGGACACCGGGAGAAGATCCGGAGAGCGCGGAGAAGAGGCCGGAGAGCGCGGAAGAGACCCCCGAAGTCGGAAGAAGGAGCTGCCTAATAAATTACTTTAAAAACCTGTCTAGTGTTTTTTTTTTTCTTGACACTTTTTTCCCCCCAGGTGAATGGGTAGGGGTACCATGTACCCCATACTTATTCACATAGGGTGGGGGGCCGGGATCTGGGGGCCCCCTTATTAAAGGGGGCTCCCGGATTCTGATAACCAGAATCAGATTCTCGAAACCAACGGCCAGGTTTGTCGGGAAGAGGCCCTTGTCCTCATCAACATGGGGACAAGGTGCTTTGGGGTGGGGGTGCCGCAGCATGCCCCCCCTTACCCAAAGCACCCATCCCCCATGTTGAGGGCATGCGGCCTGGTACGGATCAGGAGGGGGGGCGCTCGCTCGTCCCCATGCCCTTTCCTGACCGGCCAGGCTGCGTGCTTGGATAAGGGTCTGGTATGGATTTTGGGGGGACCCCCATGCCATTTTTTTGGCGTAGGGGGTTCCCCTTAAAATCCATACCAGACCGAAGGGCCTGGTATGCTCTTGGAGGGGAACCCATGCCGGTTTTTTATGTAAAATTTGGCGTGGAATTCTCCCTCAAGATTTATACCAAACAGTGGCTGGTATTGGCGGGGATCCAAGTCGGATCCCCGTGCTTGTCGCTCATTGGGAAAGGAAAAAACATTTTTTCCTTTCCCAATGAGCGAGTCAGCTTGGCGCTGCTATCTGCAGCTGACACAGTGCACTGCGATTACCTGCGGTTATGTGCGGATAGCTCTGCTAAATCGCTCCTGGACGCAGTCAATTCTATTTTTTCTATCTGCACCAAACTGCATGTAATCAAAACGCAGTGTGTGAATGGGGCCATAGAAAAGCATTGTGTGCGTTTAGCTGCGGTAGAAAACGCAGCTAAAAGCACAATCCTATCCGTTCGTGTGAAAGGGGCCTAAGGCCCCTTTCACATTGGGGCATTTTTCAGGCGCTATAGCGCTAAAAATAGCGCCTGAAAAATGCCCTAAAGAATTGGCTCCATTCACTCCAGTGTGAATCGGGCTTTCACACTGGAGCGGTGTGCTAGCAGGACAGTAAGGCTCCTTTCACACTGGGGCCTTGGGGGCGTCTGCGGTAAAGCTGCGCTATTTTTAGCGCCACTTTACTGTCGTTTTAGCGTCGTTATTCGACTGAATAGAAGAGAAGAGAAGAGGCCGGAGAGCGCGGAAGAGACCCCCGAAGTCGGAAGAAGGAGCTGCCTAATAAATTACTTTAAAAACCTGTCTAGTGTTTTCTTTTTTTCTTGACACTTTTTTCCCCCCAGGTGAATGGGTAGGGGTACCATGTACCCCATACTTATTCACATAGGGTGGGGGGCTGGGATCTGGGGGCCCCCTTATTAAAGGGGGCTCCCGGATTCTGATAAGCCCCCCGCCCGCAGACCTCGAAACCAACGGCCAGGTTTGTCGGGAAGAGGCCCTTGTCCTCATCAACATGGGGACAAGGTGCTTTGGGGTGGGGGTGCCGCAGCACGCCCCCCCTTACCCAAAGCACCCATCCAACCATGTTGAGGGCATGCGGCCTGGTACGGATCAGGAGGGGGGGCGCTCGCTCGTCCCCATGCCCTTTCCTGACCGGCCAGGCTGCGTGCTCGGATAAGGGTCTGGTATGGATTTTGGGGGGACCCCCATGCCATTTTTTTGGCGTAGGGGGTTCCCCTTAAAATCCATACCAGACCGAAGGGCCTGGTATGCTCTTGGAGGGGAACCCATGCCGGTTTTTTATGTAAAATTTGGCGTGGAATTCTCCCTCAAGATTTATACCGAACAGTGGCTGGTATTGGCGGGGATCCAAGTCGGATCCCCGTGCTTGTCACTCATTGGGAAAGGAAAAAACATTTTTTCCTTTCCCAATGAGCGAGTCAGCTTGGCGCTGCTATCTGCAGCTGACACAGTGCACTGCGATTACCTGCGGTTATGTGCGGATAGCTGTGCTAAATCGCTCCTGGACGCAGTCAATTCTATGTTTTCTATCTGCACCAAACTGCATGTAATCAAAACGCAGTGTGTGAATGGGGCCATAGAAAAGCATTGTGTGCGTTTAGCTGCGGTAGAAAACGCAGCTAAAAGCACAATTCTATCCGTTCGTGTGAAAGGGGCCTAAGGCCCCTTTCACATTGGGGCATTTTTCAGGTGCTATAGCGCTAAAAATAGCGCCTGAAAAATGCCCTAAAGAATTGGCTCCATTCACTCCAGTGTGAATCGGGCTTTCACACTGGAGCGGTGTGCTAGCAGGACAGTAAGGCTGCTTTCACACTGGGGCCTTGGGGGCGTCTGCGGTAAAGCGGCGCTATTTTTAGCGCCACTTTACTGTCGTTTTAGCGTCGTTATTCGACTGCTAGCGGGGCAGTTTTAACCCCCCTGCTAGCGGGCGAAAAAGGGTTAAATCCACCCGCAAAACGCAGCTGGACTGGCATTTTGCCGGCGGTATCACAGCGCTGCCCCATTGATTTCAAACCTAAGGCCTCTTTCACACTGACGGACCTTTCAGGTCCACCTCGGACCTGCGGACCTGAACGGACACTCCATAGACCTCTATGGAGGGTCGGATGTCAGTGGTGACATGTCCGCTGACATCCGACCCACTCCAATCCGAAAAAGTGTAACGGAGGAAAAACCTATTTTTCCATCCATCATCGGATCGGGTGATGACGGACTCTACAGTTCGTCATCATCCGATCCCCCATAGAGGAGAGCGGCACTCTGACAGGTCCATCCCTGCATAGTGTGCAGAGACAGACCTGTCACCTGCCTGCTCAGCGGGGATCCATGGAGCGATCCCCCGCTGAGCAGAGCGGGCTCCGTACACGGACACGTCCGTGTGAAAGAACCCTAAGGCCAACGCCCTTTGTACAAAAATTCACGGGAAAGTTTGTACAAAGTCCCATCGTGTGTATGAGGCTTAAACACCAGAAATTCAAGTTTTTATATCTTTAAAGGTCACCATACATTGGCCAATCAGTTAGATCTTCCATAAATTAGATTCAGTGCAAGAGCCTGTTTGGTTTTCTACAATTAGAAGTAATTATTACAGTGCATCTTCCTATTACCGCTTTAGCCTAATGCTCTCTTTCTACTTTTTCAACCCCAAAGTTGCGTGATTTACAATGTGCTTTTTCGGCTTGTTTTCCACTATTGCAACTTGTCATACCACTAGGGGCTGAAAAGTTGCATCACAAGTTCTACTCCATCATTTACAATGAGTACCATTCATATGTGTGCGACTTGCTTACGCCCATGCACACATGCCATATACACAGCAGGCACACATCTTAATTACAGAAATCCATATTTGGAATGGAAATTAACCACTTGCTTACTGGGCGCTTAAACCCCCTTGCTGTCCAGACCAATTTTCAGCGCTGATGCACTTTGAATGACAATTGCGCAGTCATACCTAGCCAAATGGTTTTTTTGGGGTTTTTTTTTTAAAGTTCCCACAAATAGAACATTCTTTTGGTGGTATTTGATCACCTCTGTGTTTTTTTTCTTCTGTTCAAAAAAAAGAAAAGACAGATTTTTATAAATAATTTTGGATATATTTGGATATTTTGATATTAAATTTTGCAAACGGGTAATTTTTCTCCTTCATTGATGTACGCTGATGAGGTGGCACTGATTGGTTACACTGATAGGCAGCACTGCTTGGGACCACTGGTGGGCATTGGTAGGTGGCACTGGCAGGTGGTACTGGTGGGCACAGATGAGGCAGAATTGCCTCTTCAGGACCAATGTCACTTGCACCTTACTTCGATCAGTGACTCAGTGCGTGCTGCGCGCCATGCAGGGAGCACACGGGGAGCCCGTCCTATGACAGTCTCCTAGAATTTCAGGTCCACACTGTGGCTTCATTTGGCTATAGCACAGACACCAAGTGGTTAATATAAAAACAGATGCAGATTTCTAGGACTGGCCAAAAATAATGTTTAGAGTCAAAGACAACTGATGACTTTCTATTAAAAGTCTAAATGGGCCATTAACATGCATCACAATTGAACTTAGGAATGTGTCTTTGCAAAGTTAAACTAATTAAAATCCTTTCTTATTTTTGCTTGGGGATAGACTACAGAGAGATTAGAAGTTTTGGGGGATGTCTACACCCCTGATAGGGTGACGACACCTCCCAAATTTTGCCAATTTCTCATTCAAAATTATTCACTTCCTGTCGCATAGCCAAACAGGATGTGAGGGTAAAACCCTACCAATGTATGTCCTTGGGGACACACCGGTCAATCTAAATAGTTTCCCCATTCGGGAAATTGCACTCTAGCATTTTGCCATGTACATCCCAAATTATTATGTATCTTGGGGTTTATTTACTAAAAGATAAATCCACTTTGCACTACAAGTGCAATTAGAAGTGCAGTTGCTGGAGATCCGAGGGGGACATGCAAGGAAAAGAAAAAAAACAGCATCTTTGCCTCTACATGATTGGATGATAAAATCACCAGTGCTTCCCCTCTGATTTTCTTCAACTATACTTGTATTGCAAAAATACTATCAAAGGAAAGGACCGGGGGGAAGCACAAGGGAGTGATCTCCCTCGGTCCAAAAAGTGGTTACCATGGATATGGTGGGCAATAAAGGGAGGGAAAAGGATGTATGTAAAAATATATAAAGGTTTATTGGAAAAATAACAGGTGCTATACCATCGACAATAGATCACATATATGGAGCTGATCCACCTGACACAATTTAATGGGCCCGTCCAGTGCAAACAGCACGGGGCGCGCCTATCAACCTACAACACACAGACATACAACATATACACATATAGACATATGAAATAAAACATAGAGTGCAGGCGCCTTTATACCCACAGATGCATTAGGTCCCTATGGCCAATCGCCAGATCAAAAAGGAAAATAATGTTTGTATGGAATATAATAATAGAGGGACCTAATGCATGTGTGGTCCCCCGGGGAGATGGGGAAAGTGGAGTGGATATATACAATTGGTTGCCTAACTCAAAACCTCGCTAGATATCATCTACGTTGGCTGTATGGATATTGCAGCTAAATTGGTGGGTCAGGGGGACTCATACATTGTGTTGCATGCGCATGCTTAAATCATGAATTTTGCTGAGAGTCCATTCCTGTAGTTAGTGGGGATGAATATATAGCTGAGAGTCTCTATAGAGTTTAGGGGATATAGAAGCCGCACAGTGTAATGAATGCTGTTTGTACCAGGAACAGATCACATGACCACTCAGAATGGCTCGATATCTCTCAGGACTGCCAGTGTATGAGGATATGAGGATATGCTGGAAGTCTATACAGAGCTGAATGTCACTGTGCTCTTCTGTCCACATTGGTCAGGGCCATATCATTTCAGTTATTAAGAAGGGGAAGGGGGAGAGACCAGTGGCCAAACACTTTGCCCGATATCACCAGGGCAAATTAGACGGGTTGAAGGTGAAAGGCATCTACACCCTAAAATTACCAGCAAGAAGAGGTGACTTCGATCGCATCTTACTTCAAAAAGAGAAATGGTGGATATACACCTTGAAGTCCCTTTCACCTATAGGAATGAACACGGAGTTGAGTATGCAACCCTTCCTAGAATAACATGATTCTTCCTCCGTCTGTCCCTTTCTGTCTCTCCCTCTCTTCCCCTGATTCCCCCTCTCCCTCCTCTCCTTTTCCCCCCCCTTCCCCTCTCCCCTTTCCCACGTGATCCCCACACCAGGGTGATTCCACCCAAGTAACCTCTACCAGTATACCGTTTTATTTCTTGGACAATAACGTCCTTATCTCCTTTTACAATGTTCTGGAGAATTATTCTTTCATTGATCTTATTCTTTAGCTCATTTTTATCTTTATATCTATTCTGATTTCTTCCTCTCCTTTCCTTTTCTTTGCGGAAGCTCTAGAATAGTTTACTACTACATGAGTCCCTAGCTCAGTCCCGGGTTTTAAATCCCTAGTATGGGACCACTGTGGTTGATGGTTGTTATTAATATATGTCATAGACACTGTAACTATATATGAATTAGCCACCAATGATGAGATCCCCATCCTTTTGAATTTCTATAAATGACAGGAAAGGGCAGGGGGACCGTAGTATGGACATAGTAAAGAAATTTACTCTATTCTGGACTTTCCTCTCCTGAATTCAAATCTAATAGGCCAAGCATGACTATTTTTCTTTCTACATATGCTGTGAGAACGAGAGACCAAAACCATATACACACATCCCCATAAAAATGGAACAACTACCCGGGCTGGACACTGACATAAATCTTGCCCGTCCTTGTTGACGATAGGGGTTAATTGAAAGAAGGAGGCGTGACAGCATCTCGGAGCAATAAGAGGGAGGGATGCTTGTCAAACTCCAGTACGTCCTGTTGAAGCTACGTAACAATGACGTTGCGAAACGCGTCGACGTAACCAAGAAGTGCAGACGCCGAAGCTATCTCCCGCGGTGATCAGGAGACGGGATTCCCTTTCAGTGGAAACATGAATAGTTTGACCGCCACACATACGGGGAAAGAACCCACCACACAAGCACAGTTGTAATGTGCTCCAGCGAGTGAAAGGATTATTATGTACCTGAACGCCTGGTGAATAGAGCATATCACGGTCGGCACTGGCAGCGCAGAGGCCACGGAGCGGTGGAGCAGCTGCAGGACATTAGACACAGCTAATGCTCGTACGACAGAGAGGTGGTAATGTAACCCCGTTAACTCCTATATGCAGTGGTGACTCTGAACTCTTAATAACTGAAATGATATGGCCCTGACCAATGTGGACAGAAGAGCACAGTGACATTCAGCTCTGTATAGACTTCCAGCATATCCTCATACACTGGCAGTCCTGAGAGATATCGAGCCATTCTGAGTGGTCATGTGATCTGTTCCTGGTACAAACAGCATTCATTACACTGTGCGGCTTCTATATCCCCTAAACTCTATAGAGACTCTCAGCTATATATTCATCCCCACTAACTACAGGAATGGACTCTCAGCAAAATTCATGATTTAAGCATGCGCATGCAACACAATGTATGAGTCCCCCTGACCCACCAATTTAGCTGCAATATCCATACAGCCAACGTAGATGATATCTAGCGAGGTTTTGAGTTAGGCAACCAATTGTATATATCCACTCCACTTTCCCCATCTCCCCGGGGGACCACACATGCATTAGGTCCCTCTATTATTATATTCCATACAAACATTATTTTCCTTTTTGATCTGGCGATTGGCCATAGGGACCTAATGCATCTGTGGGTATAAAGGCGCCTGCACTCTATGTTTTATTTCATATGTCTATATGTGTATATGTTGTATGTCTGTGTGTTGTAGGTTGATAGGCGCGCCCCGTGCTGTTTGCACTGGACGGGCCCATTAAATTGTGTCAGGTGGATCAGCTCCATATATGTGATCTATTGTCGATGGTATAGCACCTGTTATTTTTCCAATAAACCTTTATATATTTTTACATACATCCTTTTCCCTCCCTTTATTGCCCACCATATCCATGGTAACCACTTTTTGGACCGAGGGAGATCACTCCCTTGTGCTTCCCCCCGGTCCTTTCCTTTGATAGTATGTTTGTTTTGGGTTACGGATACGGCCTCTTACTCTGAGGAGAAGCATTGGGTGGAAAATTGTGACTTTGTGACTTTTTTTAAAGGCAGGTACTTATAGGGTGGTCCCCTTTCCTCTTTTCTAGCCAGTATTGTATTGCAAAAAGGATTTGCCTTTAATAAACCTAAAAATACCTAATAATTTGGGGTGTACACAACAAAGTGCTAGAGTGCAATTTGCATAATGGGGACACTAGTTAGATTGACCTGTGTGTCCCCAAGGAAAAATATTTTTAGGGTTTTACTCTCACTTCCTGTTTGGCTATGTGACAGGAAGCAAAGCCAATTTTAAGAAAAGGGACACAAAGCCCAACCTAAAAAAAAAACAAAACAAAAATCTTGATTTCCCTCAAATGTCCATAATTAGAATAGGATTGTCTTCAGCTTGATTTTAGTTCAGTGCTCTAAATCAGTGCTTCTTAACCCTGTCCTCAAGTACCCCCCAACAGGCCATGTTTGCAGGTTTCCCTTCATCTTGCACAGGTGCTTTAAATCAAAGTCAATGGCTTTGTATTTTGGACAGCTATTTTAGATAAGATACATTTCCTAAACATGTCAGGGGGTTACTTGAGGACTGAGGCTGAAAACCACTGCTCAAAAAGAAAATTGAATACTTACCACTCTGAAATGTTACTTTCCTGGTCACTATCCATGGCAGCATATGCACAATCCATGCATGTGCTACCATGAAGGCACCAGGAAAGCAGTGGCATCTCCAGCTTTCATATTTAGGGGGGGGCACATGGGGGGACAGGGACAAAAAGTAGGGGGGCAACTATAAAATGCAAATATATACAGTGGGGATGGAAAGTATTCAGACCCCCTTACATTTTTCACTCTTTGTTACATTGCAGCCATTTGCTAAAATCATTTAAGTTCATTTTTTTCCTCATTAAATGTACACACAACATTGACAGAAAAACACAGAATTGTTGACATTTTTGCAGATTTATTAAAAAAGAAAAACTGAAATATCACATGGTCCTAAGTATTCAGACCCTTTGCTCAGTATTTAGTAGAAGCACCCTTTTGATCTAATACAGCCATGAGTCTTTTTGGGAAAGATGCAACAAGTTTTTAATAATGCTTAAAGTCAAACAATAAAAGTGTAATATCCCTTTAAATTTCGTAGCTGGGGGGTGTCTATAGTATGCCTGTAAAGGGGCGCATGTTTCCCGTGTTTAGAACAGTCTGACAGCAAAATGACATTTCGAAGGAAAAAACCCATTAAAAACAACTCGCGGCTATTGCATTGCCGACAATACACATAGAAGTTCATTGATAAAAACGGCATGGGAATTCCCCACAGGGGAACCCCGAACCAAAATAAAAAAAAAAAATGACGTGGGAGTCCCCCTAAATTCCATACCAGGCCCTTCAGGTCTGGTATGGATATTAAGGGAAACCCCGGCCAAAATTTAAAAAAAAAATGACGTGGGGTTCCCCCTAAATTCCATACCAGACCTGGATTTTAGGGGGAACCCCGCACCAAAAAAGTCCCCCCAAAGACCCATACCAGACCCTTATCCGAGCACGCAACCTGGCAGGCCGCAGGAAAAGAGGGGGGGACGAGAGTGCAGCCCCCCCCCCTCCTGAACCGTACCAGGCCACATGCCCTCAACATTGGGAGAGTGCTTTGGGGTAGTCCCCCAAAACACCTTTTCCCCATGTTGATGAGGACAAGGGCCTCATCCCCACAACCCTGGCCGGTGGTTGTGGGGGTCTGCGGGCGGGGGGCTTATCGGAATCTGGAAGCCCCCTTTAACAAGGGGACCCCCAGATCCCGCCCCCCCCCTGTGTGAAATGGTAAGGGGGTAATTACCCCTACCATTTCACTAAAAAACTGTCAAAACTGTCAAAATTACAAGAGACAGTTTTTGACAATTCCTTTATTTAAATGCTTCTTCTTTCTTCTATCTTCCTTCATCTTCTTCTTCTTCTGGTTCTTCTGGCTCTTCTGGTTCTTCCTCCGGCGTTCTCGTTTTTCCTGTTCGCATGTTCTGGTGCGAGCCGAACAGGGGGGTGTTCGGCTCATCCCTGATTCCTCCCTATTCAGTTGCTGCCACGACTTCTTTGCAGGATCAAGCTGGAAAGAAAGCCGGTAATTCTGGTAGCCCCAGCATGGCCCAGAAGGTCCTGGTATGCAGAAATCATAAAGATGGCGGTGGAGGATCCATGGTCCCTTCCACTATGGCCAGACCTACTCTCACAGGGGCTGATATTCCAACCTACCTTACGAACTCTAAATTTAATGGCTTGGCTATTGAAACCCACATTCTGAAAAAGCGTGGGCTTTCCGGGTCACTACCTTGATTAAAGTGGAGTTCCACCCACTTTTACAACTCTTCAGCATCCCTCACTAAACTGTGCACTGTAAACAAATTGGATATACTTTTATTTTTTTTCTCATCACCTACTGTATTTCTGCTGTATTCATTTTTCACTTCCTCCTCCCTGGCCGCGGCCCATCGCATCATTTCCTGTTTGCAATGCCTTCTGGGAAGGGGCGGCAACTTCCTCTGAAACTGCCATTGCTATGGAAACCTGACCTGAAAGCTGTTACACTGCTTGTGCTGCACTAAGCATGTGCGAGATCTGCAAGGATGAGATCCAGGAAGAAATACAGTCTGGCTTCAGATGCCCACACTTAAGATGGCCACGGCCTGCTGTAAATTTATAAAATGACAAACTACTGCTATAAACTAACAAAACAGACCTTAGTTTACAGACTAACTTTACTAGAATACATTAAGCTTGTGTATTATAGGGGTATTTTTATTTAAAAAGTATAATTTCGGCCGGAACACCACTTTAATGCAAGGAAACCAGCTTCCAGAACTATATATTATAGAGTCTGGAGGGCTTATGTTTCCTGGTGTGAATCCAAGGGTTGGCACCCTCGGAAGTATATCATAGGCAGAATTCTTGCCTTTTTACAATTAGGGGTAGAGATGAAATTGGCCTTGAGTACTATTAAGGGCCAAGCCTCAGCTTTATTGATCTTATTTCAAAGACCACTTACGTTACATTCTTTAATCTGGTGTTTTATGCAAGGGTTGAGGCGGCTTAATCCACCAGTTAGATCACCTTTGAACCCTTGGGACTTGAACTTAGTTTTGTCAGTGTTACAAAAACAGCCATTTGAACCGATAGAGCATATTCCCTTAGTCCTTCTGACAAGGAAGTTAGTGTTCTTGGTTGCTATATCCTCAGCAAGGAGGGTTTCAGAATTAGCTGCTCTTTCTTGTAAAGAGCCATACTTGATTATTCACAAGGACAGAATGGTGTTGCGCCCTCGTCCAGGTTTTCTGCCAAAAGTGGTCTCAGGTTTTCACCTGAACCAAGATATTGTCCTGCCATCATTTTTTCCAAAACCATGTTCCAGGGAAGAGAAGTCACTACATTGTCTTGATGTGGTGAGAGCAGTCAAGGTCTATTTAAAGACGACTGCTCAGATCCAGAAGACTGATGTCTTGTTTGTACTGCCAGAGGGTCCTAAGAAAGGACAGGCAGTGTCAAAATCCACTGTCACTAAGTTGATTTGGCAAATTATAATTCAGACTTATGATTTAAGGGGTAAGATTCCACCTTTTCAAGTCAAAGCGCACTCTACCAGGGCGGTTAGTGCTTCTTGGGCAGTGCGTCAACAGGCCTCCATGTCTCAGATCTGTAAGGCCGCAACTTGGTCTTCAGTACATACATTCACCAAGTTTTATCAGGTGGATGTAAGAAGGCATGAGGACATCGCCTTTGGGCGCAGTGTGCTGCAGGCAGCAGTATAGGTCCTCAAGTCTGGGGGTGCCTTACGGGTTGTGTCTCCCTCCCCTCAAATAGCATTTCTATGGGACATCCCACATAGTGATTACTATGGTGCTCTGTGTCCTGTGATGTACGATAAAGAAAATAGGATTTTTATAACAGCTTACCTGTAAAATCCTTTTCTTGGAGTACATAACGGGACACAGAGGTCCCTCCCCTCTTTCTGGGGTTTAGGTATATTGCTTTGCTACAAAAACTGAGGTACTCCAGATAGGAGGAGGGGTTATATAGGGAGTGAACTTCCTGTATTAGGTATACCAGTGTCCATCACCCGGAGGTGCCAATATACCCACATAGTGATTACTATGATGCTCTGTGTCCCGTGATGTACTCCAAGAAAAGGATTTTACAGGTAAGCTGTTATAAAAATCCTATTATTTTGGCCACTTGCTACAATAGTTCAAACATACCTTATTTGCTACACGAGATGACAATCGCTTCATCAGCTAACTATTATGGTGTGCTGTGGGTCTGCTACACACACAATGTTTTTGTTCTTAATGGATCTAATGCATGAATTTCATAAATATTATGGCTTTTCAACTTATTAAATTTTTTGGAGGCCAAAAAATTGCCGGAGTTGGCCACATTTAAGAGCACATTGTCACTGTAACTACAACAACTTAACAAATACACTGGTACTGAGCATTTAAATAATAAGCCACACATTGTTTAGTAGAAAACGTTTTACTCAAAGCACATTCACATGTGTTTTTAAGGTTTTAAAACAAACCAACATCTTGGTGTATAACATGTTGATGGGTTTTTCGACTGTACATTGATATTTTATTGTAAAAAGATATATATTTGCGTTTATCCCAAAAAATTATATATATGGTGAAGGTACTGCTGCTTATGATAGCCTGAATACTTTAGCTAATAATGTGTGTAAAAAAATTATATAAGATCCACAACTGTATTACCACACTGTTTTTGTGGAATTGTCTAAAACTTTCTGTGTTTTTTTTTACTTTTTGACACTTTTTTGGTGAATGGGTAGGTGAATCAACATGCGGACAAGGCACTGAAACAGCAGTTTAAATAAGTAAGAGGGCAGGAAGCACCGCCTGAGGTAATCAAGCCCCTGAACCCGGCTGCATAGGATTCCTACCTCCAGAAAAGGATGATTACCCTACAGCTGCCCCAGAAGGAGACAGCAACACCACAGACTGAAGAACAGACAGAGAAAGGAGGAAAAAAGGGAGCCGGAGTGCTGCCATAAGGACCAAACGCTGAGTCCTTCCATCTATGCCCCAAAATTGACCATAGAAAAATGGGCTCCCCCATTCAGGCCATTTAGCAGCCCAAGTGGTGGGACCTCATATCAGGAGAATATAAACCTAAATGGCGGCACCATATGGGTGAGGCAGGGGCTGGCAAAGCCTTAATCCTGTGTCACTTTCTTTTATAGAGTTCTATTGGTCCTGTGGGCTGGATAAGGGCGGAGCAACCAATAATGTGTATGCTGCCATGAAGGCACCAGGAAAGTAAAATGTAATGTTGTGCGCAGATAAAAATAATACATGTACTGTATGCATGCTGGAAAATTAAATTTTGTCACAGATTTCGGAAGTTATGGTATTTAATATTTCCAATGGTAAAATTGAAATGAGTAAAAGTCTAAAAGTACTGCATGTAGAAAAAATAAGGTAAAATAGATATTTCAGGAAATTAAAGAACCTATAACAGTTATTAGATTTCAATAGCACATAAAATCAAAGTAAATAACTGTAAATATTCACATCAGAATTAAATGTATGTCTCAGACTGCCATGCGCCTTAACGATGCATTGAACTTTGTCTTTGATTCACATTTACTAAAGTCAGGTGCACTCGCAGTTAAAGTTGCACGTTTAGGCGTTTCGCTGTGGTCTGCACATGCGCAGTGCATTACTGGCCGTCAGTGCTATATTGGTGCACTTGCAGTCTCAGAAATTTTCTGCTTACAACCTAAAGTGTTATAAACGATCACCTTGTAAAACATGGAATATGAAGTGTTGGGTTAACAAACACCTTAATTAAGAAAAGTTTTTCTTTTTTACATTCTATGTTAACCCCTTTATGTTTCACAGATTATACTGTTTGTATTTTTTGAGAAAATACTTGTAACTTTGATTTCTATAGTCTTAGCGCCTCTTCAGAATAGGCCAGTTCAACTCCCTCGTGTGCGATTTAGGCAGTTTCATGAATACCAAATCTACTCGCTGTCAAAGGCCTTGATGAATGGCAAAATCTACATTGCGACCTTCTGTGCACCTATAAACAAGTTGCACAGCTTTAGCAAATCAACCCCAACGTCTCCTGCAGGAGCAGCCTTGTTCTTTGTTGAAAAAAGGTCCACCTCACCTTATCCCTATTCTCTCCTTCTTCCCCTTTGAGTCCACAGGAGACTACCCAGTCCAGTGACTGCTCATCAAGACGGACCACAGAATAGAAGCTTCAGCTGTTACTTACTGAATAGAACACGCAATTCAACTAACTGTGAGTACAGATCACTACACACATCGTTCACATCCACACCACCAGGATGCCTAAATTTCTATCACTCAATGCCAAGGGGTTAAACCACCCGGCTAAACGAAAGTCGATGTGGCGCACAGCAATCGATTCTAATAGTGAAGTTATATGCATCCAGGAGACCCAATTTGAGAAGAAAGTAGAACCCAAATGTACCAATGTTCACTTTAATCATATATTCAAAGCCTCCGGTCCATCAAAGAAAAACGGAGTACTAATAGCCATTAAAAATTCTGTCACATTTAAGCTGCATGACAGCATGATAGATGACGAAGGTAGATATCTAGGGCTCGATTGCACCATAAACAATACCAGATACACCATAGTAAATGTCTATGCACCTAACGCCAACCAGATCAGATTTCTAAAGAAATTGCTGAAGAAGATTAACACATTCAGGAAAGGTCATCTCATCCTGTGTGGTGACTTCAACATGGTGCCTGACCACACCATAGACTCATCCGCACGCATTAGTAGAACATCATCGCCTATGGGATCATTCATAAGGTCAAACGACCTATACGATGTTTGGAGATGCCATCATACCACCGAACGAGACTATTTTTTCTTTTCACACCGCCACAACTCTTACACAAGGATTGACTTTTTCCTGGTAGATAAATGGCTCTTACCCAAAATATCTGACTCTCATATTTCTACGATAACATGGTCAGATCATGCCCCAGTCACCATGACGACGGAGGACACGCCATCCAACTCTAGACCACTGATATGGAGAATCAACCCTCGTATCTTGCAATCGCCAGAACACTTGGCCTTTATCCAAGAAAGTCTGGTAGAATTCTTCAGGTTTAATGAAGGGACTGTAGCCAGTGCAATGACATTGTGGAATGCCCACAAGGCTTTCATCAGAGGGATCATTATGCAAGTGAGCGCAAGGGAGAGGAGGAGGAGAACGCAGCACATAGCTGCGCTCACCTCTAATATTAAAATTCTAGAGGCACAAAATCAATCTTCCCCAACCCCTACACTAAAAAATGAGCTGACCCGCCTTAGACAAGATCTGAGAGCTCACCTGTTAGATTCCTTTGAAAAAGCGCAAACTCGATTTAAAGCAACACATTACTCCACAGGCAACAAGGCTGGGAAAGCCATGGCTAATAGATTAAAAGGTCATTACAACAGGTCCAAAATCTCTCATCTTTTTCATCCACTTACACAAGAAAAAGTATTAGAACCCCAAGCTATTGCTGACGCTTTTAGCTTGTATTATAGTAAATTATACAATCTACACGAGGATCAGAAAACCACACAGCCCTCCACCCATGACATAGAAGCATTTCTGAATGAAATTAATCTCCCTAAACTATCGCAAGCTCAACTCACTACACTCAATGCGCCCTTCACGCCTCCAGAGATCCTAAAAATCATAGCTACTCTTCCAGCTAACAAATCCCCTGGCCCGGATGGCCTCACAGGCGACTATTACAAAAAATTTAGCAATATCCTATCACCCTTCCTATCCACAGTGTGTAATGAGGCTGCCTCCTCCTCCTCTCTTCCTCAAGAAATGTTAAACGCATTGATTATCACATTACCGAAGCCAGGGAAAGAACCTACTTCCCCACAAAATTTTAGGCCTATATCGCTCCTAAACCTCGACACCAAAATATATGCAAAACTCATAGCCACAAGACTAATACATTTAATGCCTATACTGATCCATAAAGACCAATCGGGTTTCACTGTAGGCAGACAAACCTTTGACGCCACACGTAGAATTGTGGACTTGATACACTCAGCGGAGGTGACTCGAACGCCTTCTCTGCTCCTCTCCTTGGATGCAGAGAAGGCGTTCGATAGAGTCCATTGGTCTTATCTCAAAATGACCCTGAGCAAGTTTGGGTTTCAAGGACCCATTTTATCGGCCATCCTAGCCTTATATTCCAATCCTACTGCCCAAGTATACAATTCTGAAATGCTGTCCAAACCATTTAGAATTACTAATGGCACCCGGCAAGGCTGCCCACTCTCACCACTCATCTTCAATCTCATGATGGAACCTCTCGCAGAACATGTGAGAAGCAACACATCCATAACTGGCTTTAAAATTGGATCCATTGAACACAAAATTAATCTATTCGCCGACGATGTGATCGTTATGCTCACCAATCCCCTGTCTTCCCTGTCTTCGGTACATCACTTACTCCAGAGATTTGAGGCCATATCGTACTATAAGGTGAATGAAAATAAATCCTTTATATTAGATCTGGGACTAGATGCTGTAACCAATACACTAATTAGACATAACTTCACTTATCCATGGGCGGACGGAGGAATTACCTATCTAGGTATTACTCTCGCTAAATCCAAGAAAGGTTTATTCACAGCTAACTATATAGAAGCCAAACAAATGCTCCTCAGAGAAACCACCAACTTATCCAAACATGAATTTTCATGGTCGGGACGCCTTGCAGCCTTTAAAATGCAAGTCTTACCTAAGATACTGTACCTATTCCGATCATTACCAATACCATTATCACATGCCTACCTACAATCTTTACAATCCATAATTAGCCACTATGTGTGGCAGGGAAAAAAACCCAGAAGTAGCCACACCAAACTCATCAAACATAGAAACGTTGGGGGAATGGGATACATTGACATAAGAGATTACTATTTAGCCACTCTAACATCCCAACTAAAAGACTGGCTAGCCACCGAACCCTCCTCACTGTGGAGTGACATCGAAAATAATTTGACCCCGGGAAAAAATCTTAAAGATTGGTTGTTCAGTACCCTCTCTAACCAATCGCAATTTACTCACTACTCACCAACAGTTAGAGCTTCTATTAAAGCGTGGAGATCCATACACGACTTTACGTGGAACAACGTTCCAACTAAGTCAGTTCAAACACCCTTGACTGTACTGCCGTTTCTCTCCCCGGACCTGTATATACCCAAATGGATATCAGACAAATTTACCCATTTAGAGTCACTTAGAACGCTCATACTAGCCAAACCCTTTTCTCACATGCAAAAAGAATATGCTGCACCCGCAAACGACTTCTTTACTTTCTTTAGGATTCAGCAATGTCTGGCAACTTATCCTTCTTTAGATAGGAGACTTCCGATTAAACTTTGGAATTTCCTTTTCACGAATAACACGCATTCCAAAGGGATTTCCCTAGTTTACTCGACTCTACAATAAAAAATGGCATTTAACAAATCTAAACCCATTAAAGATTGGGAAAATGATTTAAAAACCCAGTACACTGATCTTCAATGGCAAACAGCTATTAAATCAATTTACAAAACCACTAACTGCACTGCCCTTTGGGAAATTGCGCATAAAACTATGATGAGATGGTATCTAACACCTCAAAGGATAACACAATTTTATCCACTCTCTTCCCCTGACTGCTGGAGAAATTGCTCCAACATTGGTACTTTAATGCACATTATGTGGTCCTGTCCACCTATAAGGAATCTCTGGTCGGAGATTGAACACAAACTCCAGCAAATTCTACAATACCCCATCATACTAACCCCAGAACTTAGCATCCTAAATCTAACCATAGAATCGTTTCCTCCACAGCTCAGACTTGTCACCACACATGTTTTACTGGCAACCAAATTAATTATCACCAGAAACTGGAAAACAACAAACATTCCAGCCAGTTCAGACGTCATAGCGTTAGTACATAAACATTACACGTTCGAATCAGTGCTTGCACGCGGTAAACCTTCTTACTACAAGACGCACGCATTATGGTCCCCTTGGGCACAATGGTACGAAAATGAAAAATCAAATGTAAGCCAGTGATCATATATCTAAGAATGTGTCTGTCAGTGGCTCGGTCATATATTCTCTGGTATTCTCCTGTGCTCTCTCTCTTTCTCCATCTCCTTCTACCAGCTCCCCTCTCCCTCCACCTTACCCTCCTAATCCCCCCTCCCCTCCTGCCCTCAGCCTTCTACCTCCCATACTATCTTCCACACACTTCACTTTACACCTCCTACTATCTTCTACTGCTTTCCTCATTACACCCATCTAAAGGTAATGGTAGTACATTGTTATTCAAGACTTATGTTGTACTTAGTGACAGTTATCAACTCAACTTCAAACCGTTCAAACCCACCATACATGCATTATCGACAGATTGTTATGCTAACATTGCCTATTATACTACCTGTTATGTAGACAATGGCCTGATGAATGTATGTAGAAAATGCTTTTTTTTCCAATAAAAATTATTTGAGAAAAAAAAAAAAAAAAAAAGGTCCACCTCGCATCCATGCATTGATTACAGGGATTTGATAAAAATCACGATTAAAAACCATTACCCACTTACCTAGACATACAGGAAGCATATAACCTTGTCTGTATTCATCAAGGAGATGAATGGAAAACTGCCTTTAGAATCAGATATGGGTATTTTAAATCCTTTGTTATGCCTTTTAGTCTTTGCAGTGCTTTCAACACTTCATCAATAATGTTTTTCAGGATCTCTTGTACCAGTTTGCGATTGCTTATCTGGATGATATTCTCATCTTCTCTGATAACCTGGAGAAGCATACAAAGCATGTTTTCACTGTCTTTGAAAGAATAAGGAAGAACAGACTTTACATCAAACGGGAGAAATGTGAGTTTGAATGAACTCATATCCAGTTCAAACTAGTGGTGGATTGGCCTGCCCCAGAAATCTTAAGGAGATACAAGATTTGTTGGATTTGCCAGCTTCTAAAGAAAATGAATAAGAATCTTCTGTAAGGCGATAGCACCAAATACGCAGCTGACAAAGAAAGGGGTGCCTCAGGTGACCCTGTGGTCACCTGAGGCACAGACTGCCTTTAGTAAGCTAAAGACTGTTTTCACTTCTGCACCAATATTGGTACATCCTGAACTACCTTTTATCATGGAAGTGGATTCTTCAGACTCTGCCACGGGAGCTATCCTTGATTCATTCGGCAACCTTGCCTTGTTTCTTGTTTCTCTTAAACCTTTTGCTCCTCCCATGAATCTTCTATTGAAGCCACGTCTTTGCAGTTCCTGTTTGCCAGATTATTGTGTTCTCTCCAGCCATTATCTTGTTCTTGTTACTCCTGCTGCCACCGTAGGTTCACTACCACTCGTTAACCACCTTTGGCTTTTTAATTGATTATGCTTCTGCCTGATCCCAACCTGCAACCACTTGATACCAACATTTGGCTTGTTCACTGACTATTCTTCTGCTTGATCCCTACCTGCTATATCTGCTACTGGTCCCCAGCTTGCTCACCTCCTGCTGAGACGATCCTGAGGCCTGCCACCTGGTACTAACATGCAGCAAAACCCATCTCCACCATCAGAAGCTCTGATGAATAATGGTTAGTGCTTAGACTCCATACTTCAGGTGAACCTGTGTCATCGACCTGCTTGTATACCTATCCTATTGGTCAGTGGGAGCCTCTCTACTACTATATCTACTGGTCCCTGAGCTCGACCCCTGACTGTGACACAGAGTGCTCCTTTACTCACCATGCTCAGAGGCAGATGCAGGCTCCTTTAACCCCGTATGGGCAAGCCAGGCAGGATCTCAATAGCATAAAGCTTTTAGGGAAGACCCAGAAACTGTAGAGAGATTCAGTTGCTACCAAAGTACAGTGTCTCAACTAAGGTTGCCCTGAATTTCCAACTGCTCGCCAGTTTTACAAGCCTTGGGACTCCTTCAGATACTAGTCTGTGTTTCCAGCCATGAGATCTCTCCAGCTACACTCCTGTGTTGCTAGACCTGGCCTAGACTTTACTGTGAGGTACACTGTCTGTTAGCAAAAGTGCAAGTAGCTGTGTGTGTACTGTACTGTAGCTAGTAATTTTCTTTTAGTCTTTGTTACTATAGAGCCATGTAGAGATTGAATTGTGTTGGCATGAAGAGCTCTGATTAAGTCGCAGAGAGATTGCTCTGAGGAACTCCTGTTTGCACAGCCTTATAATTTGTCAAACATTGCTGTGTACTGTATGCATATTTTTTACCTTTCTGACTCTGCATTGTTAATCCTACCAGGGTTGCCAACCTTACGATAATTTATCAAGAGTTTGTAAAAATCAGTGATTTTTACTCCTGACCGTGAATGTCCATGAAAGGAATTTCTTATTGTCTGCAAAAGTACCAACTCTTTTGGTTTGCACAGTCAGTAGTCAGCAGCCAATAGCGTAGTTCAGCCTAACACCATCTATACTGGGTTGTCCAGCATGAGCAGGAGGGAGGGACTCATGAGGCAACTGTTCTGCCTCCCGCTGCCTCTTCAGCTAGTGAGTGCTGTAACATGCCCCCTTTCCCAGCCGGTCACATTTTACTGCAAACAGAAACGAGAAGAGAGTGGGAGAAGAAATATGCACAGGAGTGGTAAGGACAATGTAAGCTGGGCACTGCAGCCTGGAGATCTTTATTATGCGGTCTGATCAGAGCAGCTCACAAACCCTCCATACCTTCTGAAAGCTGCCCTGCAGCCTCGGGACACTGGATGGGGGACAGATGGAACAGCAGGCATGACATGGATAACTGTCCTCCCCCCCTCTCTCCTGGCTCCCTCTTTTCCCTTCCTCTCCCCCCCCTCTGTTTTTCCTGTCTCTCCCCCTCCCTCCCTTCTCCCTTTTCTCTCACTCCCCCCTTCCTTTCTCTCTCTCTCCCTCCCCTCTCTGTCATACCGTTGGTGCACATGAGAATGGTCCCAGTCTAACCTTCAGGCAGCAATAAGATGACTGTATGGTCAGTTCCTAAAAGGGTCAATCTCTCGCGCAGCAGATAGTAAATCCCACAGAAGCAGCTCACCAGTCCCAGCGATATTGCAGCTCACCATCCAGTCACATACAGAGCTTAGCCCACTCTTTGCTCTGCACCCAGGTGACTCTGGCTGTCGACACACATTTGGACTCAGCACTCTGGATTCCGCTGATACGGCTGCAATTATGCAGCGGTTATGGTACACACTGGACAGGAAATGCGCACTCTTTGGGTTTCAGTCATGGCAAGAGGAAGCTGTGTCCTGTACAGCTTGAGAAAATGCAGCTCTTTCCCCTCCTCTTAGCAATCTCTCCCTGTGAAATGCAGTTCAAAAGCTCTTTACAGTAGAGTCTCTCTCCTCTGGACTACAGTTCCCACAGTTCAGTGCTGCTTGACTCAGTCTATTGAACTTTTCTTTCTCAGCAGTTCCCTCCCCTTGCTGATACAGCTGTTAACCAATTTACCCCCCTGGGCAGCAGCTACAGAGAGCAGCTGCAGCCGTGTTTCTCTCACTCCATTCCTAGCTAAGCACCTGGTTACACTATTCATGCTCACATTTTGTCATGCTGTTTTGACTTTTGAAATGTAAAGCCAGGCAGATTACCCCTATGAATATTGTTAATGTTTACATATAAGTTATACTGTTTTATTTTGCTTGGTTTTGTTTCGAATAGGGATTTCTACCATATTTAAAAGAAAAGTGTTGGATTTGAAAAAAATAAACAATCATATTTACCTACACTATATTACCAAACGTATTGGGATGCCTGCCCTTACACACACATGAACTTTAATGGCCTCACAGTCTTAGTCCATAGGCTTCAATACGGAGTTGGCCCACCCTTTGCAGCTATAACAGCTTCAGCTCTTCTGGGAAGGCTGTCCTCAAGGTTTAGGAGTGCGTCTATGGGATATGTTTGACCATTCTTCCAGAAGCGCATTTGTGAAGTCAGGCACTGATGTGGACGAGAAGGCCTGGCTTGCAGTCTCTGCTCTAAATCATCCCAAAGGTGTTCTATCAGGTTGAGGTCAGTACTCTGTGTAGGCTAGTCAAGTTCCTCCACCCCAAAATCGCTCATCCATGTCTTTATGGACCTTGTTTGTGCACTGGTGTGCAGTCATCTTGGAACAGGAAGGGGCCATTCCCAAACTGTAGCCACAAAGTTGGGAGCATAAAATTGTCCAAAATGTCTTGGTATGCAGATGACTTAAGAGTTCCCTTCACTGGAACTAAGGGCCAAGCCCAACCCCTGAAAAACAACCTCACACCATAATCCCCTCTCCACCAAATATTTTGGACCAATGCACAAATCATTTTATCATTTATTTAAGAGACGCTTGCTTCTTGGGAGGAAAGCAATGGCAAACCTAGACAACACTATAAAAAGCAGAGACATCACCCTACCAACAAAGTGCCATATAGTCAAAGCTATGGTATTCCCACTAGTAACCTATGGCTGTGAAAGTTGGACCATAAGAACTATGGCATTGTAGAAGACTCTTGAAAGTCCCTTGGACAGCAAGAAAATCAAAAAAGTCAATCTTGAAGGTAATCAACCCTGAATATTTAGTGGAAGGACATATCCTGAAGCTGAAACTCGAATACTTTGGTCACCTAATGTGAAGAGGGAAAAGTCCCTGATGCTGGGAAACATGGAAGGAAAAAGGAGAAGAGAATGACAGAAAACAAGATGGATAGCTAGCTTAATCGAAACAATGAACATGAAGTTAAGCAAGCTCCGGGAGGCAGTGGAGGACAAAAAAGCCTGGCGCGCTATTGTCCATGAGGTCACGAGGGGTCGAACACAAATAAACGACTGAACAACAACAAGTCAACAACAAGTCTGATACAAATTAAAATGCCTACCTTTTTGGATAGAAAAGAGAGAACATTAAACAGCTGAGGAAGCTTCAGGTCTTGAATTTGTGCGCAGGCACTAATAAAGTTTTCTTTTCCTTTTTTTCTACATGCTTTTTAGTTTATGTTGCTCTTGTATAGTGTGCAAGGCTCCTACTGACAGTTTAATATTGCTAGAAAGCTTCTTATATGCCTTCTATGGTGATTTACAGTCTGTGACCTGTTTGTAAACATTTGTCAGCACCCTTCTCTCATTCATTTGAATGGGCTGCAAATCACACCAGACTGCACAAAAAGTAGTGCATGCACTATTATTAAAAACGCACAATGCCAAATCGCATAGTTCTGCAAACAGCATTTGTGATGTGCGTTAAGTGTGTTATAAGAATATTTTGGCACCCGCAGCAGATTGCATAGGCATTGCGTTTTGAGAGCCGTGCAGGAAACGCACCTTTCCTGCACCACATGCTGGTGTTAACCAGCCTTTAATGTAACTGCAGGATGATACAATTTTATATACTGTGTACAGTTGTTACATTAGACAAAATGATTGACAAAATCACAGAATTTGTTACCCTTCAAATTAAGCAATGTATATGAAAAGGATGAGGTTGACAACTGCAAAGCAGTAGAGAGCCCGCACAAGGAACTGTAAACTGGAAAGTGTTATACAATATATGACTTCAGTGCCTTGAAAAAGTATTCACACCCCTTGAAATTTTCCAGATTTTGTCATGTTTCAACCAAAAATGTAAATGTATTTTATTGGGATTTTATGTAATAGACAAATACAAAGTGGTACATAATTGTAAGTGGAAGGAAAATGATAAATTGTTTTCAAATTTTTTTTACAAATAACGATTATACTGACGATTACCTACGTTAATATCAGTATAATTCCCTCGTAGTAATAGCAATATGTAATCCCTTATGGGTCAATGTAAAAAGCAGAGATAGGGTGGCTGGATAAACTTTTACAACATCAAAACCCCTTGAAATACATCATACATAACCTATTCATTCCAATTTAAAATTATATAAAATTTGCAATTACTACCTATTCTATATCCCAACCCATCTGGTTGGAAAAAATATAATCTCTAAATACTTCTGCTTGCAGTATGCTCCTGCAATATTTCCTTAACACCAAAAAATATATATGAAATTAGAATGAGTTTATATGAAATTAGAATGAGATTATGTATGATGTATTTCAAGGGGTTTTGAAGTTGTAAAAGTTTATCCAGCCACCCTATCTCCGCTTTTTCATTGACCCATAAGGGATTACATATTGCCATTACTACTAGGGAATCATACTGATATTAACGTAGGCAAGAGACCAATCACAACTAGGGCAATTAAAGTCTTACCAATTGGAGTTTATATTGTCAAAGAATATAGCAGACCACACTAGAAGGGGTTAATGTAATATATAAAAGTGGAAATTCAGTCATTCAGTCACAGATACAGATTGCTGGACAGACTTAGTGCTGGTCGGAGGGTATTTTTATATGTAAATTGGCATTTTTACCCTGGATATTTTTTATATTCTCTTATTCAGAGGTGGGGGACTCGAGTCACATGACTTGACTCGAGTCGGACTCGAGTCACCTGTTTGAGGACTTGCGACTTGCTTGACAAAATTAAATAAATGACTCGACTTGACTTTGACTTGCCACTAATGACTTGCGACTTGACTTTGACTTGGGCTATTTGATTTGCAATGACTTGCAATGACTTGGCACCACCAGTGCTGTGTCTTGGCCTAGGCAAAAGCCGCCCCCCCACAAAAGAAAGCTCCCCCTAGTCCCGGCTTCTGCCCGCACAAATACAGCTTGCTAACATTGTGGGCGGGGATCGGATAGGTGTCCGCGAGCGGCGCTTGCAGTGTTCGCGGCCGCCGCAGACTTTTTTTTTATTTGATGATGACTGCACTGCAGTCTCTCCTCCTAGGCTGTACAGGTCTCTGTATTCCGTCTGGCCAGGCCGCGGCGCCGCCCCCCTCCTGCTGCGGAGTGATCTCTGAGGGAGGGGCTGGGCTTCTGTGCAAGTGTGCAGAGCCAGCAGCGTGAGTCGCGGGCCTCACAGTGGGGGAGGAAGAAGGAACTGGAAAGTTGCCCAAGGAGCCAGCCAAGCCTAGCTGACTGACTGAATCTGAGTGGAGTCCAGTCCAGCAGCCATAGAGTAAGTCATGGCAGACTATTATTCTTCTACTGAGGGGGCACTGGAGCAGGGACAGTCACACGACTCAGGGAGGAACTGGTTTGAGAATGGGGGTCAGTGCAGTGGTCATGGCAGCGCAGAAGAAAAAGCACAGAGCCGAGGAGGAGGAAACAGATTTGCAGAAGCTGCAGGTTTGTTTGATGCAGTGCCAAGCAAATGCTTCCCTGAAAACTTCCCTGCAAACTTTCCAGGGAAGCATTAGCTTGCTTGGCACTGCATCAAACAGACCTGCAGCTTCTGCAAATCTGCACTAGTGATGTAGCAGCTAGCAGGGCCCAGGCCTGTACTGATGATTGCAGGATGCAGATATGATTGCAGATGCAATCAATCATCAATATCATTGCACATGCTAAAACTGAAACCTAGGTAGGTACAAACCTTCTTTCCTTGTTTTCTCCTCCTCCTCGTCTCTGTGCTTTTTTCTCCTGCACTGCGACGGCCTCTGCACTGACCCCCAGTCCCAGACCAGTTCCTCCCTGAGTCCTTCACTAATTAACTATTACTTGTGCGAAGTACAAAGTGCTCAACGTGAATATTACATAAAAATCATATTGCTGAATTAAGTGCTCCATGCGTACTACAAACTCATTAAACAGTCCACATCCAGTGAAAGTTCATGTACTGCAGTGCTCCATGCATGCTGAAATCAATGCAAACTTTAGCACTGGTCACTGTATTGGTGTCACTGGTGCCCAAAAAGTGTCACTATGAGTCACTAATGTAATATTCTAATCTGGAATGATAAACGTGTCACTGTTTTAAACCAGGTTAGGTTAGGACCGTATATATATAATACATTAAAAATAGTTCTGTAAGTACTAGTGCACTAAGCAGCAACACCTTATTTTCTGGCAGTGCCCGGGCCGTCCCGACAGCAAACTCTGGATCCGCCCCTGACAGACCAACGCACAAGGCAGCTATAATGGAGGGCGCGATTCCAAAAATAATTAAATTTGGATTTAAGGATTATGTTTTAGATGTTGGTGAAAAGAAGAAAACGGCGATATGCAAGGTCTGCAACTCAAAAATAAGAGACACGTCCACCACAACATCCAACTTCATCCGTCACTACAAAACCCACAAAGAAAAGTAGGTACAGTAACATCACGTGTATGTATATATATATATATATATATATGCAAATTAGGCCTACATCCCACTTTAGGTGGGAGCAGAGTGTATTGTTGTTCAAATCAATAAATCACATAGCTAACTTTTTTTTCTATCTCTTTTCTGTTTACTCTATAGATATGAAGAGTACATCCATACCAAAGGGACTTTTGATGATACCCAGCCTCAAATCTCACAATTCATCGCACAGGGGACTGAGCAGCTATACCACTGCAACCACCAGCAGCAAAAGGCAATTACAAACTCAATCCTGTCAGACCTCATTATAAACTGCAACATGCCACTGTCCATCATTGAACATCAAAGCTTTCGTCGCTTTTTGTCAATAGCAGACAAGCACTCTCCAGTAAATAGAAGAACAATTACTGGCAAGCTTGACAATCTGGTGGCAGATAGGAAAATGAAGCTGAAAAATTAACTCGAAGTGGTAGATCATCTGTCAGTGACTGTAGATATATGGTCAGACCGCAGAATGAGAGGCTTTCTTGGAGTCACAGTGCACTCGATCAACATTGAGGATGACCGTCTTCAGTTAAAATCACAGTTGCTTGCGTACAACCGCTTCAAAGGTCTCCATACAGGGGAAAGAATTTGTGAGGAATTTGAGCATATATGTGAAGAGTACAAGATTAAAAAAAAGGTAGACCACATCATCTGTGACAACGCCGCAAACATGAAAAAAGCATTCACTACATGTTTTCCAGGACAGCTAGATGAAGACGATGACCTTGATGATTCAGACATTTGGAATGACCTGTCAGTGGAAGAACAGGAGATGTTTGACAATTATTTGAGTGCAAAAACCCAGACTAGACTTCAATGTTTTGCACACATGCTTCAATTGGTAATAGGTGATGGATTTAAAGAGACTAAATTAGTCAATGCAGCTCTCGCCAAAGCTTCCAGGTTGAGCTCCTTGTTACACACAAGCACCTCTTTCAAGGAAAAATTTGAGGAGGAGTTTGGACAGCGTGGAATCCCTGCCTCTGTTACCACACGCTGGAATTCCACACTGAGGCAATTGAAATAAGTGGTCAGCTGTGACCAGCTGAAACTGACTAGAATGCTTGAAGATGGGGGACACAAAGAGACTGTATTCACAACTAGAGTGTGGAATCACATTAAGAAACTCGTGGATGTACTTCAACCTTTTGGAGAAGCCACAGACCTCTCACAGGGAGAAAAACTTGTGACAATAAGTGCTGTTGTACCCTGTATCCTTTCTCTGAATCACCACTTGGAAAATCATAAAGAGAGCGTGCGCTACCTTGGTGGCTTGATCCGTAGCCTGCAAGAATCACTCCAAAGACGATTCGAAGGGATCTTTGTCAATGTGAGGATGGCAGATGAACAGAATGATGTAGCAACCTTACCCTTCTCTGACCCTCTATACCTAAAAGCTGCTCTGCTGGATCCTTCATTTGGCACCATGTGGTTGACCCATGATGTTTTGGGTACCGAAAATGTCAAGGAGGCTGTGTCTGCGATGATAAAAAGTATGTTATGTTTTTGGTAATAACCCGTTTGCAGTAATAACACCTGAGTGCATTGAGTCACTGTTTTATGCTTGTGTTTTTCAGACTTGATTCTCAAAGAGGACTGCAAGCCCACCCCAACAACCACCCATGAAGATGAGCAAATGCCAGTGGCAGAGTCAGAGAGTCAATCTGGGCTGTTCACAGCATACCGCAAAAAAGAGAAGAGAGATTCATGTTCCAGTCCCCAAATTCAGCTGAACCAGTATTTAGACATTTGTGATGGACAGAGCTGCCTTCAGTTTTGGGCCATGAACAGGCACATGCTCCCCTCTTTGTTCAGGGTAGCGGTAAGAGTAATGTCAGTCCCTGCATCAAGCGCACCTGTTGAACGTGTGTTTAGCCATGTTGGGGTGATAATGCGACACCATCGCTCACAACTGAGCGAGAAAGTACTTTCAAATTTAATTTTTTGCAAATGCAATGCATGTTAAGTGAGAATAGCCACTTAACATGCATTGCATTTGCAAAAAATAGTATTCTGAGCTGTGAGAATACTATTTTTTGCAAATGCAATGCATTTTAAGTGGCTATTCTAATAACTAAGAAAAAAGGAATAGAAGTAGATAGGCGCTGTTTCCAAGCCTGGTGAATTTAAATGTGTTATTCCCTTAGTGGGAGGGCAGTATGGAGTGGGAAAGATTGTAAAGATGTTGCCTATAGTATTCAGTGAATGTTTATCCCGTGGAATTACTATAAAGGTCCTGGATGTGCATAAGTCAAGTTGGTTGTCTGACTTAATAAAGTGCAGTGTGTGCTCTAAAAAAGATATAACTTAATCCGTATAAATATAATATATCCTTATATAAATGAACCCTATTTTTAAATTAAAAATATTTGTGCAAAATTATGTGATCCATAACGTAATCAATAATGTACATATGTAGTGAACAAACAAATATATATATAATCAAGTGCTTTCAGTGCTGCTACAAAAAAAAACCCTGGATTCTGATGGATATTCCAATGAGTAAACCTTTTAGTGCGTGCCTTAATCCGTGTTCTAATAGTGATTGATTGCACTCACCAGATCGTAGCAGCACTGAAAGCACTTGATTATATATATTTGTTTGTTCACTTCATATGTACATTATCGATTTACGTTATGGATCACATAATTTTGCACAAATATTTTTAATTTAAAAATAGGGTTCATTTATATATGGATATATTATATTTATACGGATTAAGTTATATCTTTTTTAGAGCACACACTGCACTTTATTAGGTCAGACAACCAACTTGACTTATGCACATCCAGGACCTTTATAACACATTTGAATTCACCAGGCTTGGAAACAGCGCTATCTACTTCTATTCCTTTTTTCTTATATCTTACTCCACCTAGTGGAAGTAATCGGTAGTGGCAGCAGTTCCAACAACATTCTTTAATTTTAAAATTTTTATTCCATTGCATGCATCCCATTGCGCGGGTGTTTCTCCCTCTTTTTTCTATTCTAATAACAAAGCTCAAAGTTTGAACTTGACACAATGCCAAATTGCCAATATCTGGACACTTGAAGAATGGTGATGAGAATACTATTATTCTCATCACCATTCAAGTGTCCAAATATTGGCATTATGTCAAGTTCAAACTTTGAGCTTAGTTATTTTCCCCCTCAGCAAGGACTACATTTTTTCAGGCTTGTTGGCCATTTAATTGCTGAGTGTTCTGCTCCTTGTCTGCTATTTGGGCATTCAAAGTGTTTCTTTAATATACCAAGAAAAAAGCACTAAGCAGTTTTGTTAATGTTGAAAATAAAACAAAACCTTTCCTGAAAACTGACTTTTAACTCATTTAAAGGATGGAAATGGGGTAGATCAGTATTTTGACTTAATTTGTGACTTGACCAAAATAAATGACTTGACTTGACTTGCTTGACTTCTAGCAGGGACTCGACTTGACTTGCTTGCTTTTCGCCACAGTAACGTGGGACTTGCTTATGACTTGAAAGTTAAGACTTGCTTGCGACTTGCACATGTGTGACTTACCCCCATGTCTGCCTCTTGGTACTCCTCCATCAGAAAAGGTTGCACCAACTCAACCCAGCGACTTTTGGGCCATCCTCTGTAGGAAGCAATTATCGCAAAATCATCCAAAAAGTCTTCAACATGTTCAGAAGGCAGCATAGGCCGTATGAAGACAGCTGTATGGATTTCTGCTTTGTTGCCATGGACAACCGCACCCATCTGCTCACTCTTTGCACTAAAGGACGGCTTCCTTTCCTTTTTCCTTAGCTCCAGTGCGGCCAAATGCATCTTGCACCAGTCTGGGGCTTGTTCTGTCGGTAACAACCCCTCCAGCCACAAGGTTCTGTCTCTCATCTCAGCAAACATTGCTTCCTTTTTGCGCTTTGACCGCCCCATCTCTGCAGTCAAGCACACAACGCATTTTAACACAGTTCCTTTTAACACAGGAAAATTTTGCGTACTGTCTCTTTAAGACTTGCAAACAGCACACTTTCACATGCAGACTCCACTGGTTCACATTAGCTGCTCCTCACAGCATTGCTGTAAAACACAGTTTCTTGCTACTCACTGTTTTTGGTATGCGAGGATCTGGAACTCTTCCAAATCTGCCCGAAGCAATATCTCCACCACGTGTAAGATTGGGGTATCAGACTCAAACGGTAGGTGCGTAAAAACTGTATTTTTAAGGGCCTGGTAGCCCACTTTAATTTAAACGCACGGAAAAGTTCACAAAGACATCAGTAGCCCTCGCAGGGGGTTCCACCATTACTGCATCTTGCACACTCAATACTTTAGCCTCCTGGCTTACATTCTTGCCATACGGCTGATTCAGGCCTTTAGCCTAGGCCTTAGGTCTGATCCTCAGACCCAAAAGAGTTTCCTAGAGTGAAGCTCTCTCCTAGCTTACTCCTGCTGCTTTCTACTTGCTGCTCTGTCACCAAGTATGTCTGCCTCCTGCAGACATGCCTACCCTGGTTGCCCCCTTGCAGCCTCTGACTTCTCTCAGAGGAATGGGAGTCCACCTGACTCCCATGCACAGACTTCCTGTCTGTTGGGTGGAACCCTGAGCCATAGCCAGGTCACAATTAAATAGCCCAGCACACAGCTGTGCAATCAGCGTGCCTCTCCCTCCAAAATCTGGCGTAAACCAGCAATCTTCCAGGTAGCACAGGGTCCTACTGCCACAACACTTAAAAAGGCACAAGCAAAGACATCTTTGACTTGGTAGCGAGCTAATACCAGGAAATGAACACAAGACTGTTTTGTGGTGAGAGGAAATAAATGTATTGGCTTGAGTTGGAGTAAATAGTGGTTTGAGTACAAATAAACATACAGAAAGTAGATTTAGGCAAAGCCTGGTAGAAAGTATAGTCACTATGCCAAAGCAACTTAAATTACAGTTCTGTATCACTACATAGGAATTTACACATAAATCAGCACGATCACAGTAGACAGAGAATATAAATATTAACTGTGTTGTGAATAGGGATATTACAACTACTTAAGGTGCACCCAAAGAAAATTACTATGACCTGTAGGATACCCCTGGGTGGTACCCCTGTATTAATCAACTAGCAAAGGTCTCTATGTGGCAAATGTAAATGGGCAGTCTTTAGTCCTGAATCTTCAGCCGGCTAATGTTGGGTCCCAATTGGTATCATTGGTGCACATGGGAACAGTTACAGTAAGGCCTTCAGGCAGTAATGGGCATTGGGACAGTTTTTAAGTCAATTCCTGAGGGCTCAGTCTCTCTAGTGGCTATAAGTAATGACTGCAAGGCCCTTTCACTAGACTCAGTGACCTAGCATGGAAATCCCCCTACATGACAAGGAATCCTCTGCCCTGATACAGCATGGCTCTGGACCTTGGCTCACCCAGTGATACTCCTTTAGTGTAGGTGCAGCAAGTAAGATCTTGACAGTGGTAACACAGTCCCAGTCTCTATGCTCTCCAATGCATTCTCTCTTTGGTCTCACAGTGGTATGCCTAAGGCCTCAGCTCTAGCCATAAGCAAGTCTCGCAAAGCAAAAGACCATGCATTTCAACGGGCAGCCTGGGAAGATTATTTTTTTCCTCTCCTTCCTGGCCCCAAACCTTACTTGTGAGATGTAGTCCATTGGATGATGAGGGTCTGCAATAATTCTCCCTGTACTTCTGTTGTCATCATTCACTGTCACCAGTTTCACAGTCCAATTGGTGTTGCTGGCACTCCTGCTCCCCCTGCTGATGGGAGTTGGTAGTGCATTGAAGTCCAGCTTGTCTGTTTGCTCCCGGTGCACATGTAGCTACTGACAATGTCACGGCTTAGTCCTTGCAGACTAGCACTTGGCTACATATTGCTCCCAGCACTTGCTTGAGGCAAGCACAGGCAAGAGAAATGCAGAGGAAGCTGAGGCATGTTAGAGGGCCACTTTGTCCAACATTACAGCTAGTGACAGCATTACATATACAGTAAAAGAACATCTGGGTAGCAGTGACCATAACATGATTCAATTTAATGTTAGCAGTAAACAACCAGCACATACCAAAAAAATAAAACCACTGAACTTTAGGAGAGCAAATTTTCCAAGGCTGAGGGCTGCTTTCAAAGTCTAATGCCCCGTACACACGGACATTGATCGGACACTCCGACAACAAAATCCTAGGATTTTTTCAGACGGATGTTGGCTCAAACTTGTCTTGCATACACACGGTCACACAAAGTTGTCGGAAAATCCGATCATTCTGAACGCGGTGACGTAAAACACGTACGTCGGGACTATAAACGGGGCAGTAGCCAATAGCTGTCATCTCTTTATTTATTCTGAGCATGCGTGGCACTTTGTGCGTCGGATTTGTGTACACATGATCGGAAATTCTGACAACGGATTTTGTTGTCGGAAAATTTTATAGCCTGCTCTCAAACTTTGTGTGTCGGAAAATCTGATGGAAAATGTGTGATGGAGCCTACACACGGTCGGAATTTCCGACAACGGGGTCCTATCACACATTTTCCGTCGGAAAATCCAACCGTGTGTATGGGGCATTAGACTGGGAGGGAATATTGGCATTGATGAACACAGAACATAAATGGGAATTCTTCAAAAAGCCTGTATGCAGACACACTGCAAAATATATTCTCATGGGCAACAAGTTTAAAAGGCTAAAAACAAAACCTATGTGGCTCACGGCCAAAGTTAAAAAAAAGCTATATATAAGAAAAGAGCTTTTTAACCACTTCAGCCCCGGAAGAATTTACCCCCTTCCTGACCAGAGCACTTTTTGCGATACGGCACTGCGTCGCTTTAACTGACAATTGCGCGGTCGTGCTACATTGCACCCAAACAAAATTGACGTCCTTTTTCTCCCACAAATAGAGCTTTCTTTTGGTGGTATTTGATCATTTGAATTATTTTTTGTGTTATAAACAAAAAAAGAGTGACAATTTTGAAAAAAAGCAATATTTTTTACTTTTTGCTATAATAAATATCCCCCCAAAAAGTATAAAAAAACAAATAACTTTCTCAGTTTAGGCTGATATGTATTCTTCTACATACTTTTGGTAAAAAAAAATTGCAATAAGCGTATATTAATTGGCTTGCGCAAAAGTTATAGCATCTACAAAATAGGGGATAGATTTATGGAATTTTTATTATTCATTTTTTTTATTAGTAATGGCGGCGATATGCAATTTTTATCATGACTCCGACATTGCCGCGGGCACGTCGGACACTTTTGACATTATTTTGGGACCAGTGACATTTATACAGCGATCAGTGCTATATAAATGCACTGATTACTATGTAAATGACACTGGCAGTGAAAGGGGTTAAACACTAGGGGGCGATCAAGGAGTTAAGTGTGTCCTATGGAGTGATTCTAACTGTGGGGAGGATAGGCTCAATACAACATGACAGAGATCACTGTTCTCAATGACAGGGAGCAGTAGATCCCTGTCATGTTGCTAGGCAGAACAGGGAAATGCCTTGTTTACATAGTCATCTCCCTGTTCTACCACTCCATGTCACGATAGTGGGCCCCCGGCAGATATCGAGTCCGTGGGACCCGCAGGCATGCTCACAGAGTACATGTCTTAAAGGGGACGTACAGGTACGCCCATTTGCCCAGCCGTGCCATTGTGCCGACGTATATCGTTGTGCGCTGGTCGGCAAGGGGTTAAAAATATAAAAATGAAGTGACACCATCATTTAAATGTTACAAAGAATATTACATAATATGTGAAAGGGAAATCGAAGCCACAAAAATTCAAAATGAGCGACAGATTGCAAAAGAGAGTAATGCCGCGTACACACGATCGGATTTTCCGATGGAAATGTTGGATGTGAGTTTGTTGGCGGTAAGTCCGACCGTGTGTATGCTCCATCGGACATTTGTTGTCGGACTTTCCATCAACATATGTTGGCTAGCATGTTCTCAAATTTCCCGCCAACAAATGTTTGTTGTCGGACTGTCAGATCGTGTGTACACAAGTCCGTTGGACAAAAGTTCAAAGTACAAACACGCATGCTCAGAAGCAGAAGTGGACGGTCTTGTAAACTAGCGTTCATAATGGAGAATCAACATTCGTGACGTGGCAAATTATGAAATCTCCAAATGCAGCACACAATTCTATTCTTCTTTAATGGGATAATAATGAAGCTGCTTTGCTGGCGATACTGATGGAGGTATTGCAAACGAAGTTTCAAAGGCTTTTTTTTTTCTAGTGATATCAAGAATAATATTATTATGCTTTTTTTTTCCTTTTTTTTGGGCAAGTTACCACAACACCATTATCCCGTAGTTTTTATGATCAAAGATACAACGATGTTGGTGTCCCTTGTTAATTCTACATTGTATTTTATAAAATGTAACTGCCTACTCCCAAACTGTCATTTGAAGTAAAACACATAGCCACGTATTATTCTCCACTATTTTTTTATTGTGCATTAAAAAAAAAAAAAATTAGACATGCTATCTGCCAATAGAACTTAACTAAAACGTGCATTCTATGCATCCAAAAATATAGAAAATATACCAAATCAAATCATTATTCAACCAAAAAAATTATGTCAAAGCAATAAATCCAAGGCCAATAATAAATAACACATTATCTCCTCCGATTCCGCAACATGTCTGGTTGACGAACGGCCGTTCAGAAACAAAAACGAAAAGCGCGAACTGAAAAACACGACAAGAAAAGCGCGAATCAAGACTCACCAAACTTCTACTAACATGAAATTAGCTGAAGGAGCCCAAAGGGTGGCGCTAAAGAGCTTAAAAACGTCTAGTACATCATTGCGTTCGTAATTGTTGGCCAACATTTGTGTGGTTGTGTGTATGCAAGACAAGTTGGAGCCAACGCCCTTCAGACAAAATTCCACGGTTGTGTGTAAGAGGCATTGGACAAACCCAAAGAAATTCTTCAAAATATTATTGGTAAAAAGGTCAGGTCTGAGCATGTGGGCCGTTTACAAAATAATCTAGAGTGGGTGACTGGGGACAAATACCTTCTTCAGCTCTGTGTATACAAAGGAGCATGGGGGAGCTAATTTCCATAATGGGGATGATATTGACACAGCCTCAAATGAACCACTATGACTCAGAATTGGTATGGTCCTGAAATATTTGAACAGAATAAAGGTGAATAAGGCACCTGGACCAAATGACATACACTCACGGATCCTAAAAGAATTGAGCTCTGTAATTTCAAAGCCATTGTTTCTAATTTTTAGGAACTTGTTAATGACTGGCATAGTACCACTGGACTGACATAAGGCCAACTTTGTGACTATATTTGAAAAAGGAGTCAAAGTCATTACCAAGTAACTATAGAACTATAGTTTAACTTCTATTCGGAAGATACTGGAGAGTTTAATAAAAGCCCACATAGGATGGGGCGCATGCGTGGCAGCACCTAAGATGGCCGCAGGCTGTTAAAGCTCCGCTCCACCGCGGCCCTGCGATAGCCAACGGAGCGTTCGGTGCAACCCACAGAGCACCACACCGGACCGTACGAGTGGGGGAAACCCCAAAGAACATAGCCCTGAAAACGGCCAACATTCGTCGGAACCTGGCGAGCCAGATGACAGCAGCGGGCCCTCTGCTCAGCTACGCCAAAATGGCGGCGGCTCCACGAGGCCCGCACATACAGGAGGAGAATGAGCTATCAAGGGGGGAACAGGACTCACAGCCTACACAGCCACCACAGACCCCAGGTGAGGACTTCCCACCACTGCCCCTGGCTGCATCCCCTGCTTCCACAGAGTCCCTCCTGGGCAGGATGGGACTGGGCCTTCCCTCAACACCAATGTTAGACCCTCATACAGGAATGTTGCTATCAGATACAGAAACCCACTCTGAAGTACCTGTACCATCAGACTTTCCCTCCATGATGGAGGCCTTCTCCCAGCTTCTTTCTAAGAGCCTGGCCCAAAATGCAGCACACATTACCTCATCCATCCATGCTGACTTGCAGCAAATAGGGATGAGGATGGACATAATTGAGAAGAAAGAAGACCAAGCAGTTTCTCGCATTAATCAAAATTCAGCAAGGACACAAGATCTGCAAGACCAGCTGGAAACAGCATTTGCCAAAATCGATGACCTCGAAAACAGGTCAAGACGCTATAACTTTCGCGTTCGAGGACTCCCTGAATCAGAAAAAGATGTACATGCTGCAGTAAAGACCATTATGCGAAACCTCATACCAGATATCACGGAACAACAACAGGAGCTGGACAGAGCTCACAGAGCCCTACAACCCCCCCAGTTCAGATGGTCTCCCTAGAGACATTATTGTGATACCCCATTTCTACTCCATAAAGGAAGAGGTGATGAGAAGATCTAGGGGCTCGGAAAATCTCAAATTAATGGGACACAGGATCCAGATCTTTGCAGACTTGTCACCATATACTGTGCAAAAAAGACGCTTTTTCAAAACGTTACTCCAACTTCTGCTTGACAAGGAGATCTCATATCGTTGGTCCTTCCCCCTTTGTTTAAACTTTTCCTATAGGAACAAATATTTTGGCTTTTCCTCATTCGCAGAAGGGGAACGTCTGCTACTGCAATTGGGTTTCATCCCCCAGGACCCTTCTTCCTCACAGAACAGCAGGAGCTCCTCCTCATCCACAAAAAGACCCCCACCAGCAAGCCCACTGTACCCCACCTGGCTTAAACAGAGCTACAAACGCTCAAAAGAAAATCTTCCCCTGTGATGGGTTCCCTTCCATTCGGATCCAGAACCTATTTCGGTGCACCCTGGTGGACTTACCGGTTCAACCGTGACCCTTCCGGGACATTTCCCCTTCCTTTCCCTTTTTTTATGCCCTCGGGAAAGTTGCCATATGACAGCAGGAGCCCATTCCTCTCCTTTACAGTGACTTCCACTATTCCCATCTCAGATTTCATGGGCTCAACAACATCAGACCCTGCGAAATCGCAGGATTGTGGCGGAGTCGGGAGGAGGTCTCTTATTTTCTTTTAAAGTTCTTTTATATATATCTGTATCTGGACTTCATTCAGTCCTGCTAGGTCCATATAGAAACTATTGCTTATTGTTCCCCCCCTTACTGGCACATCCCAAAGTTGCACTTACTATAAATTAGTCTCCATATTTTCAATATTTTGATCACCTTTTAAGGTCCGAATAGTCCTGCGGACCCTAATTCTTGGATACCTCCTGCCATGCCATTGCTGCCCCTAGGTCTGGTGGGGACAGTACAATCCTATTTTATACATAACCATTAGATGATAGGGTTGCTCTGATTTATTTCTCTCCTTATTTTTCTATTATGTTTTGTTGAAGCAGTGTTAGAATGTATTAAGTTTATTAAATATATGTTTCTAGAGGTGGCGGGGCCATGGTGGATTTAGTGCACCTACAGTTGAAATCAGACGCACTGATCGTGCGTTTGGTTTCTTGTCCGGTTATCCCTTTGGTGGATTACTGGCCCTCTCAGGTGAAAGGGTAAGGAATGGGCAGCCCATCCTACCCGGGGGTTGGGGAGGGGTCTGGGAACCCCTGTTTTACTATGTTCAGCTCATGTTACATGTATGACAGTTATGTGGATCAGTTTTTAGTAACATATCTATTCCCTCTATTACTTTCTCTCACCTCTCTCCTCTCCCTTTCTCCTTCCTCCTACATGAGCGCTCCCAGGTTCTGCACTCGCTTATGGCTTCTCCTCCCAGGTCTGTTGCTCCAGACGAGCTTTCTACAAGTGATCCCCAAGACAAGTCCTCTCACAAATACAGGTAAGACCTCTCTCATAAGCAAAACCCCATCACACTCAATTTATGACTGATCTCCCCAAGGCTCATCCAACACTTAACTTTTTATCACACAATACTTAGGGATTGAACTCCCCTGTCAAGAGGAGGAAACTGTTTCAAATCTATCATTCAATGCACACGGATATTCTCTTTCTACAGGAGACCCATTTCCCCATATCATACAAACCTACATTCCTCCATCATAACTTCCCCCAATTTTTCATTTCATCTGCACCCAACAAAACTAAAGGGGTGGCTATATGTTTCCCTAAACATATCAATCTCTCTCAACCTCACACGATTATAGACCCTTTGGGACGTTATTTACTTGTTTCAGGGAACATAGATGGTGAACCGTTCACCTTTGTTTCATATTACTCACCTAATAAAGGTCAACGGGCATTTTTTGAATCTATGCTACACAAACTCCGCCCTCATTTTAAGGGAACAACTATCATGGGGGGGACTCAAATTTAGCTTTTGACTTCTCCTTGGATAAGTCAGGAGATGGAGTAACGAAACCCAAACGCCCTACTAGACAGAGCGTTAAAGTAGCTACCGTATATACTCGAGTATAAGTCTAATTTTTCAGCACATTTTTTTGTGCTGAAAGTGCCCCCCTCGACTTATACTCGAGTCAAGCACTTTTCTGCAGCAAAAAATTTCATTTTCCGAACTGACTTTGGGGCCCCGTATCTCCACTCCACCGCGGCCCTTCGATAGCCAACGGAGCGTTCGGAGCAACCCACAGAGCACCACACCGGACCGTACGAGTGGGGGAAACCCCAAAGAACATAGCCCTGAAAACGGCCAACATTCGTCGGAACCTGGCGAGCCAGATGACAGCGGCGGGCCCTCTGCTCAGCTACGCCAAAATGGCGGCGGCTCCACGAGGCCCGCACATACAGGAGGAGAACGAGCTATCAAGGGGGAACAGGACTCACAGCCTACACAGCCACCACAGACCCCAGGTGAGGACTTCCCACCACTGCCCCTGGCTGCATCCCCCGCTTCCACAGAGTCCCTCCTGGGCAGGATGGGACTGGGCCTTCCCTCAACACCAATGTTAGACCCTCATACAGGAATGTTGCTATCAGATACAGAAGCCCACTCTGAAGTACCTGTACCATCAGACTTTCCCTCCATGATGGAGGCCTTTTCCCAGCTTCTTTCTAAGAGCCTGGCCCAAAATGCAGCACACATTACCTCATCCATCCATGCTGACTTGCAGCAAATAGGGATGAGGATGGACATAATTGAGAAGAAAGAAGACCAAGCAGTTTCTCGCATTAATCAAAATTCAGCAAGGATACAAGATCTGCAAGACCAGCTGGAAAAAGCATTTGCCAAAATCGATGACCTCGAAAACAGGTCAAGACGCTATAACTTTCGCGTTCGAGGACTCCCTGAATCAGAAAAAGATGTACATGCTGCAGTAAAGACCATTATGCGAAACCTCATACCAGATATCACGGAACAACAACAGGAGCTGGACAGAGCTCACAGAGCCCTACAATCCCCCCAGTTCAGATGGTCTCCCTAGATACATTATTGTGAAACCCCATTTCTACTCCATAAAGGAAGAGGTGATGAGAAGATCTAGGGGCTCGGAAAATCTCAAATTAATGGGACACAGGATCCAGATCTTTGCAGACTTGTCACCATATACTGTGCAAAAAAGACGCTTTTTCAAAACGTTACTCCAACTTCTGCTTGACAAGGAGATCTCATATCGTTGGTCCTTCCCCTTCGTTTAAACTTTTCCTATAGGAACAAATATTGGGGAGGGGTCTGGGGACCCCTGTTTTACTATGTTCAGCTCATGTTACATGTATGACAGTTATGTGGATCAGTTTTTAGTAACATATCTATTCTCTCTATTACTTTCTCTCACCTCTCCCTTTCTCCTTCCTCCTACATGAGTGCTCCCAGGTTCTGCACTCGCTCATGGCTTCTCCTCCCAGGTCTGTTGCTCCAGACGAGCTTTCTACAAGTGATCCCAAAGACAAGTCCTCTCACAAATACAGGTAAGACCTCTCTCATAAGCAAAACCCCATCACACTCAATTTATGACTGATCTCCCCAAGGCTCATCCAACACTTAACTTTTTATCACACAATACTCAGGGATTGAACTCCCCTGTCAAGAGGAGGAAACTGTTTCAAATCTATCATTCAATGCACATGGATATTCTCTTTCTACAGGAGACCCATTTCCCCATATCATACAAACCTACATTCCTCCATCGTAACTTCCCCCAATTTTTCATTTCATCTGCACCCAACAAAACTAAAGGGGTGGCTATATGTTTCTCTAAACATATCAATCTCTCTCAACCTCACACGATTATAGACCCTTTGGGACGTTATTTACTTGTTTCAGGGAACATAGATGGTGAACCGTTCACCTTTGTTTCATATTACTCTCCTAATAAAGGTCAACGGGCATTTTTTGAATCTATGCTACACAAACTCCGCCTGTCATGAAGATCCTGCCAATAACCAGCGATCCAGACGCAGGGGGACACGGCCGCGGGTTCCACTGCGCATGCGCACGCGTTCACGGGTGCTGTCATGCACGGGCACGCGCGCGCGCACTCCCGCTAGTGCCAGGCGGGCTATTTAAACCGGCCTGTCACACTCCATCCCCGCTGTCTGCTCTACAGCGTTCCGTGTGCCTTAACCTGATCTGACCTGTGTACTCTGCTATCTGACCCGGCTTCCTGTTAGACCATCCTGCTATCCGCCTGCACCAGACCCTCTTGGCTTGCCTGACCATCCCTCTGTGTTGTCCCTGGTACCTCTGCTGATCGACCGATACCGACCTCTGGCTTGTTTGACCACCCTTCAGTCTGACACCTGTATCCAGCGTTCCAGTCTACTACCTGCTGCTTGTTCCTGGTTCCAGTCCAGCGTTCCAGTCTACTACCTGCTGCTTGTTCCTGGTTCCAGTCCAGCGTTCCAGTCTACTACCTGCTGCTTGTTCCTGGTTCCAGTCCAGCGTTCCAGTCTACTACCTGCTGCCTTGTTCCTGGTTCCAGTCCAGTGTTCCAGGCTACTACCTGCTGCCTTGTTCCAGGTTCCAGTCCAGTGTTCCAGGCTACTACCTGCTGCTTGTTCCAGGTTCCAGTCCAGCGTTCCAGGCTACTACCTGCTGCTTTGTTCCTGGTTCCAGTCCTGCTTACTTACCTGCTTACTTACCTGCTTCCTTATCTGCTGTGACTCCGGGACCTCTCTGCGATTCAGCGTCCTCTTCAGCTTCTGGACCCAGAGGGTGTCACCACTCCTGAACTTCCGGTGACTGTCGATCCTGCCAGGCACCCATACCACTCCTCACTCCTGGCCTTCTGTCTCCATTCCAGAGGAACAGGAGTGGGAGCTGTAAGGGAGGTCCTTCTCTGCACTTCAGGCTCACAACCCACCAGGTACGTGACAGTAGCAGACAGCCATGTCTGAGCCTGAGCAGGGAACGTCTCCCATGGAGGAACTCTGTGCACACCTGGCAGGATTGACTGAAGCAGTCAAGAATCTGCAGCAAGGATACACCAGGCTGGAGGAACGAGTGTTAACCTTGTCTAATCCCATTGGGGCTCAGGGAGTCCCTTCCGCTTCTGCTCCTTCAGTCGGGCCTTCCTCAACAGTGGTGATGCTCCCTCCAGAACCCAAGGTCCCGACGCCTGAACGTTTTTCCGGAAATCGCCTCAAATTCAGAGCTTTCCGCAACTCCTGTGAACTGTTCTTTGCTCTTCAGCCACGTACCTTTTCCCTTGAGGCTACTAAGGTGGGCTACGTAATCTCTCTGCTTTCTGGTGACCCCCAAACTTGGGCCCACCGCCTCTTGGAGCAAAAGGACGTATCCTTGACTAATCTGTCTGCCTTCTTTGACGCACTAGGTCAGCTGTATGATGACCCCCAGCTGTCCGTGACTGCAGAAACGGCTTTGCACACCCTTCAGCAGGGTCGCAGGGCTGCAGAAGACTATGTGGCGGAATTCAGAAAGTGGAGTGTAGACACGAATTGGAATGATGCGGCTCTCCGCTATCAGTTTCGAATGGGACTTTCTGACTCTCTGAAAGATGAATTGGCCAGGGTGGGTACCCCACAGACTTTGAACGCATTGATCGATCTAACCATCCAGATCGATCGACGTCTAAGGGAACGAAGGACTGAGAGAGCGATGGGAACCTCTCGCCCAACTTGGGTTACCCCTAAAGTGCCCCATCATACATCACCAGCACCACCAATGTCTACTTTTAACCCACCTGAGCCAATGCAATTAGGGGTTCTGCGGCCTTCCCTTACTCAGGAAGAACGACAACGTCGTCGAGTGAAAGATCTGTGCCTGTATTGTGGGGAACCTGGGCACTATGTCAGGAACTGTCCCCTTAAACTCCGTAAGTGCCTATCTCTGTCCTCTGACTATGCTGTGCCTCTGGTTAAGAACACTACTCACCTTGCTCTCTCTCTCCTGTTACAGCTTCCAGGAGAGACCCTGCAAATAGCCGCCATTATTGACTCTGGAGCTTGCAGTTGTTTCATGGACTCTTTTTTTGCTACCCAACACCGGATACCTCTGTTGCCTAAAACCCATGGACTTTCCATTCATCTAGCTGATGGAACGGCCATTAAATCAGGGCCTGTTACCCAAGAGACTGTTCCAATACCCGTTTCCATCTCCAATTCTCATCAAGAACTGTTACGCCTAGATATCATCGCTTCACCTATGTTCCCCATAATCCTCGGCATGCCATGGTTACAGGCCCACAATCCTGACATTAATTGGATCACTGGTGAGGTTACCTTTTCCTCCCCATATTGCCAACAGTCTTGTAAACTTCAGGACACTCAGAAGAATCCTACCTTGCTCTGTTTAAACACAGATCCTAGTCTGCACCTTTCCATCCCTTCTGCATATCATGAATTCTTAGATGTATTCAGCAAGCAGGGGGCAGAGGTCTTACCCCCTCACCGGGCCTATGACTGTCCTATCGAATTACTCCCCGGTGCCGAGATACCTTTTGGAAGAATATTTCCTTTAACGGAAGTGGAACAAGGGGCTTTAAAAGAATATATCGATGAGAATCTAAAGAAAGGCTTCATTCGTCCATCCACGTCTCAGGTGCAGGTATCTTCTTCGTACAAAAGAAAGACAAGACCCTCAGACCATGTGTAGATTACCGTGAGCTGAACAAGATTACTGTAAAGAACCGTTACCCTCTTCCTCTGGTACCAGAGCTGTTCCAAAGACTTGGGACAGCTACCATATTCACTAAGCTTGATCTCCGCGGAGCCTACAATTTGGTTCGTATTAGGGACGGAGACGAATGGAAGACCGCCTTTCGTACCCGTTATGGACATTTTGAATACCTTGTGATGCCGTTTGGGCTGTGCAATGCTCCTGCTACATTCCAGTACTTCATCAATGATGTTTTACGAGACTTTCTAGATCTGTTTGTTATCGTCTATTTAGACGACATACTAATTTTCTCTTGTTCCCTTGAATCCCATCGCAGGCACGTCAGAAGTGTATTGGCCCGGCTTCGACAACACGGTCTATATGCAAAAGCTGAGAAATGTGAATTTGAACAGGAAAGTATTCCATTTTTGGGGTTAATCATTTCCAGCAAGGGCATTAAGATGGACCCCCAAAAGGTCACTGCAGTACTAGACTGGCCAGTCCCAACAGATAAAAAGGGGATCCAGCGATTCGTTGGATTCGCTAATTTCTACCGCAAATTTATTAAGGGGTTTTCAGCCATCATCACACCCATCACACAGCTAACTAAACAGGGTACTCGTTTCCACTGGTCTGCTGAGGCTCAAAAGGCTTTCGAGACTCTCAAGGGCCTTTTTACCTCTGCTTCCGTACTAAAACATCCAGATTCCTCTCTGCCATTTGTACTAGAGGTGGACGCATCCGAAATTGCGGTAGGGGCAGTGTTGTCCCAAAGACAGGGAACTAAGGCCCTGTTATATCCTGTGGCCTTCTTCTCTCGTAAATTGTCCACGGCAGAGAGAAATTATGATGTAGGTGACAGAGAATTATTGGCTATTAAATCCGCGTTGGAGGAGTGGCGCTATCTGCTAGAGGGTGCCGCTCATCCAGTCTTAATTTTTACAGATCATAAGAACCTGGAGTATTTGAGGTCTGCAAAGAGGTTGAAGCCACGCCAAGCCAGGTGGGCCCTCTTTTTCTCCAGGTTCTCTTTTCATGTCACTTATCGCCCTGGTTCCAAGAATACCAAGCCTGATGCCCTATCCAGGATGTTTCACAAGCCCCAAGAGGTTTCCCCTCCGGACACCATTCTGTCCCCGGGGAATTTTCTTTTGCTTCAGGGAGATTTGCTTTCCCGGATTAAGCAGGCTTCCGCAGAATTGGGGTCTTCCATTAGGCCAGAACTCCAAGTTAAGGATGGGTTATTATGGCACGAGAATAGGATTTTTATACCTGAAGAACTACGAGTTTCAGTACTAGAACTCTGTCATGATCATGCTTTTGCTGGGCATTTTGGAGTGGCTAAAACTACTGATCTGGTACAGCGTACCTTTTGGTGGCCTCAGTTACGTGATGATTGTAGGAGATTTGTTGAATCCTGTACCACCTGTATCAGAAACAAGGGGCACAGGACCAAGGCATGGGGTTTGCTAAAGCCATTACCTGTCCCAGATAGGCCTTGGAAGATGCTTTCTATAGATTTTATTGTGGAATTACCTCCGGCTGGGGGTTTCACCTCAATTTTTGTCATAGTAGACCGGTTGTCGAAGATGGCCCACTTTGTCCCAATGAAGGGCACTCCCTCAGCTACAGAGACGGCACAGGCATTCATTAGAGAAGTCATCAGGCTCCATGGGGTACCAGCTAATATCGTTTCAGATCGGGGGGTACAGTTTACCTCCCGATTCTGGAGGTCTCTATGCAAAACATTGAAGATTGAACTCTCATTTTCATCTGCTTACCACCCCCAGACTAATGGGCAAACAGAGAGAACAAACCAGACTCTTGAACAATATTTACGCTGTTTTTCTTCATTTGCCCAGGATGATTGGATTTCTGTTCTTCCATTGGCCGAGTTTGCCTATAACAACTCTATTCATTCCGCTATCAAACAAACCCCATTTTTTGCAAATTATGGTTACCACCCTTCTTTTCTGCCTAATTCTCTTCCAGAGTGCACAGTACCCGCAGTTCAGGAGAGGCTGGACTTCTTCACTTCCAACAATCAAGTTTTGCAGGAGACCATGACCAGGACCCAGGAGTATAATAAAGCAACTTTTGATAAGAAGAGACGAGGTGAGCTGTTACTTACACCCGGGGACCAGGTATGGTTATCTACAGTAAATCTCAGGATGGCCTGTCCATCAAAGAAATTGGGTCCCAAGTTCCTTGGCCCATTCCCTGTTAAGCGAAGGATTAATGAGGTGGCATACGAACTTGAACTTCCGGATTCATTAAAAGTGCATCCAGTATTTCATGTGTCTCTACTCAAACCCTCTGTTTCTAACCCATTTCCAGGCCGAAGTACGGATCCTCCTGATCCAATTTTGGTGGATGGGGAGGAAGAATTCGAGGTGGAGGCTATCATGGACCATAGGAGAAGAGGCAACCAAAATCAATTTTTGATAAAATGGAGAGGGTTCGGCCCAGAAGAAAATTCTTGGGAACCCGAGGATAATATTCATGCTAAAAATCTTTTACAATCTTTTAAAAGAGCCCATCCGGAGAAATTCCTTCAAAGGGGCATCCGGAGGCTGCCCCTTGGGGGGGGGGCAATGTCATGAAGATCCTGCCAATAACCAGCGATCCAGACGCAGGGGGACACGGCCGCGGGTTCCACTGCGCATGCGCACGCGTTCACGGGTGCTGTCACGCACGGGCACGCGCGCGCGCACTCCCGCTAGTGCCAGGCGGGCTATTTAAACCGGCCTGTCACACTCCATCCCCGCTGTCTGCTCTACAGCGTTCCGTGTGCCTTAACCTGATCTGACCTGTGTACTCTGCTATCTGACCCGGCTTCCTGTTAGACCATCCTGCTATCCGCCTGCACCAGACCCTCTTGGCTTGCCTGACCATCCCTCTGTGTTGTCCCTGGTACCTCTGCTGATCGACCGATACCGACCTCTGGCTTGTTTGACCACCCTTCAGTCTGACACCTGTATCCAGCGTTCCAGTCTACTACCTGCTGCTTGTTCCTGGTTCCAGTCCAGCATTCCAGTCTACTACCTGCTGCTTGTTCCTGGTTCCAGTCCAGCGTTCCAGTCTACTACCTGCTGCTTGTTCCTGGTTCCAGTCCAGCGTTCCAGTCTACTACCTGCCGCCTTGTTCCTGGTTCCAGTCCAGTGTTCCAGGCTACTACCTGCTGCCTTGTTCCAGGTTCCAGTCCAGTGTTCCAGGCTACTACCTGCTGCTTGTTCCAGGTTCCAGTCCAGCGTTCCAGGCTACTACCTGCTGCTTTGTTCCTGGTTCCAGTCCTGCTTACTTACCTGCTTACTTACCTGCTTCCTTATCTGCTGTGACTCCGGGACCTCTCTGCGATTCAGCGTCCTCTTCAGCTTCTGGACCCAGAGGGTGTCACCACTCCTGAACTTCCGGTGACTGTCGATCCTGCCAGGCACCCATACCACTCCTCACTCCTGGCCTTCTGTCTCCATTCCAGAGGAACAGGAGTGGGAGCTGTAAGGGAGGTCCTTCTCTGCACTTCAGGCTCACAACCCACCAGGTACGTGACACCGCCCTCATTTTAAGGGAACAACTATCATGGGGGGGACTCAAATTTAGCTTTTGACTTCTCCTTGGATAAGTCAGGAGATGGAGTAACGAAACCCAAACGCCCTACTAGACAGAGCGTTAAAGTAGCTACCGTATATACTCGAGTATAAGTAGAATTTTTCAGCACATTTTTTTGTGCTGAAAGTGCCCCCCTCGACTTATACTCGAGTCAAGCACTTTTCTGCAGCAAAAAATTTCATTTTCCGAACCGATTCTGGGGCCCTGTATCTCAGGGCCACTTGGTGCTAAGAACCCCAAATTTGGTGTAGATACCCAGTGGAACTGGTACCACAACATATCCAAAGCTGAAGTTCCTAGCACTAAATGGCCCCGAAATACGGGGCCTCAAAATCGGTTCGGAAAATGTCATTCTATGCTGCAGAAAAGTGCTTGACATTTTCTGAACCGACTTTGGGGCCCCATATCCCAGGGCCACTTGGAGCTAAGAACCCCAAATTTGGTGTGAAAACCCAGTGTACTATAACATATCCATAGCTGGGGTTCCTAGAACCAAGTGGCCCTGAGATACGGGGCCCCAAAACCGGTTTGGAAAATGTCATTCTCTGCTGCAGAAAAGTGCTTGACATTTTCTGAACTGATTTTTGGGGCCCTGTATCTCGGGGCCACTTGGTGCTAGAAACCCCAGCTTTGGAAATTCCACTGGGTTTGCACACCAAATTTGGGGTTCCTAGCTCTAAGTGGCCCTGAGATACGGGGCCCCAAATTCGGTCAACTGTGTCCATCTGCAGCAATGTCATTTCGGGACCCTTTGGGTTCAGAGACCCCAAATTTTGGCTGCAGCTAGGGGGCATCTAGGAACCCTTAACTACCGAGTTTGAAGTTCAGGGGACCTATGGCTGCAAATGGGCACAGTGAGGCATGCAAATGGGCAAAGTGATGCTGCAAATGGGCATTGTTGACCCTCTTTTCCACTTACAGTAGCTGTGCATTTCTCACCCTCGTCTTATACTCGGGTCAATAAGTTTTTCCCATTTTTTTGTGGTAAATTAGGGCCTCGACTTATACTCGGAACGACTTATACTCGAGTATATACGGTAAGTTGTTACACGAGGCGGAACTGGTAGATGCCTGGAGGGAATCTAACCCTCGCTCTAAAGGATTATTCACACTTCTCAGCACCCCATAATTCCTACTCCAGGATAGACCACATCTTTATACATGCCTCTACAATCCCTTTGATCGTGAGGTCACGGATTGTGGGCTCTCCGCTATCGGACCACTCAATGGTGACTCTATCCACCCATAGAACTTCAGGTCATAGAGAACGCAACCGTTGGCGCCTTCAGGAATCCATCCTTAACGATCCCATACAGGCCACTATCATAGAGAAGTCTATTAAAGAATACTTTAATCTAAACTCCACGACGGACATTATGCCATCCACAGTCTGGGCTGCTCATAAAGCGGTGATCAGGGGGAAACTAATGCAATTAACAGCTACACTGAAAGCGGAACACAAAAGCGATACGATCAAATTGACTGCGAACTTTCGTGCTCTCGCAAAAGCACACAAGCTTAATCCCAATGCGGAGTCCCTGACTCAGCTGGATAGGGCTCGAGCTCTTCTCTTGTTCAATATTTTTATTGAAGTTTACATAAGAAAAGACATGATAACAAGAATAAGAAAGAGAAAATTGCAAACATGGGAGATTCATAAAAAATAAAATAATCAGATATTCATATATGTAGTCACTTTTGAGCATAGAAATAAGAATAGGATATACAGCAATTGTTGTATAAAAAAAAAAAAAAATATTGGTATAACTTAGGAAAAAAAGAAATAATTATCAAAATAAAATATAAAATATAAAATATCCCCGAATTATATATTCATTCTTTCAAAGATAATAGATAAATAAATAAAATAAAAATAAAATGTAGCTCTTCACCACCCGTCCACCCCTAATGGGTTCAAACTGTGGACGAGTAGGGGCATTCTTTAAAAAATAAATGAAGTTTATCTCAAACAGAAAGAAAAGTGTGTTTTTTATAAGGTATGACGGGGACTTAAAGTAAACCCTATGATATTCAATTGCCTTACTTAAAAGTCATATAGAAGCTATAATAAATGAGAATTCAGTAGGGTAGCTGTAACTGATGCTCTAAGTTGTATACATGAGTAAAAGGAATAAATCGTAATCCCATGTTCATATATCATATATGAAAAATAAATAGAAAGAAGAAAAGGAAGAGAAGAAGAAAATGAAAAAGAGAAGAAGAGAGAGGAAGAGAGAGAAAGAAAAGGTTCTCGTGGTGGTGGTCAGACCCCAGCCCCGGAGGTACCTATAATAAAAAATATTAACAAGAAGATGTAATAAACATCAATAATTATCAATAAGGCATCAACAAAATTAGATCAAAGTCTGTAGATAGATGATGTTTAACCCAAGGTTGCCAAATCTTGTGATATTTTTTGATATTATTATCTTCAATAGATGACATTTTGTGAAAGATAAGAGCCTTATTCATTCAGTGTTTAGCTTCAGCCGCAACTAGCGTTTGAGTTTTCCATGCTTTGGCTCTAGTTTGTTTGGCAGCAGTTGTGAGATGTATTAGTAATTGAAATTGAGCCCGAGTGAGACCCGGAGGTTTAAGATTTAGAAGTGCCAGGGCCGGGTCAGGAGATATCATCTTTTCCAGAGCTTTAGAGGCCATATCAAAAAAAAATTTCCAGAAGATTTGAACAATCGGGCATTGCCACCAAATGTGAAAGTGGGTACCAGGTGAAGTGCAACCTCGAAAGCAATGCTCTGGATAAGAGGGGACAAATTTAGTTATTCTAGCTGGTACCAAATACCAACGTGCCAGGACTTTAAAATTAGTTTCCAGTGCGAAACAATTAGGAGAGGAGTTTTTAGTGGCTAACCAGATACTACGCCATTCATCTGTACTAAATGTTCTGTTCATGTCTATTGACCATTTATTAGTGTAAGAAGGTAGAGTGTCAGTAGATAACGAGTTAAGTTGTTTATATAAAAGTGAAATCAGTCCTCTGGTATGAGGGTCACTTTTACAGATTCTTTCGAATTGCGACAAATGATTGAGTATTGATCCCGTCTTGATAAAGGGTATATAGAAATTTTTGATTTGTAAATAGCGGAACAACTCAGTGTTAGGGAACTTATAAATATCACAAAGAGTGGGGAAAGTATGAATAGAATTAGTGGAAACTAAATCATGAAAGCGAACCAAATTTTTAGAAGACCAGGCCGTAAATGACATTGTAAATCTCCATGCAGGAATGCTTAGTTATGGGGTTAGATAAATGAGTTCTATCTTTGGGAGATAACCATAACATATTGGCTACAGATATAGGGTCAATTTCAATAGCTTCGATAGCAACCCATAATGGAGATTCCATGTTCGCATGATATTTAGGCAGTTGCGATAATTGTGCTGCATAATAGTAAGAAGAAAAGTTAGGTAGTCCTAACCCACCGCTAAGCCTGTCAAGAAAGAGTGTTGATTTAGGGATACGTGGTTTGGTATTACCCCATATAAAAGACATGACTCTGCGTTGCAAAAGTCTTAAGAAATAAGATGGTATTTGGATAGGAAGTACCCTAAATAAATACAAAAATTTTGGTAATATGGACATTTTTATAGCATTGATCCTCCCGAGCCAAGATAAAGGGAGGGAGGACCATTGCTTCATTAAACCAGTGACTTGTTTCAATAGTGGTAGATAGTTTGTTGTAAACAAATTTGATAATGAGGCTGTGAGTTGGACTCCTAAGTATGGGATAAATTGTGTTACCCAATTAAATGGTAATGATGTTTGGGCTTGTTGCAGTTCAGCTTGTGGTAAGGAAACATTGAGCGCATTAGATTTATTAGGATTAACTTGAAGTCCTGAAACATGGGCGAATTTATCTAGAATGTCAAGAAGATTGGGAGCGGAGATATGAGGATGAGTTAAAAATATAAGTATATCGTCTGCGAAAAGACAAATTTTATGATGATGTCCGCCTAATTCCACTCCTTTAATATTGGGGTTATTCCTAATTAAATGAGCCAAGGGTTCTATAAGTAGGGCAAAAAGTAGGGGGGATAAAGGGCAACCTTGTCTTGTACCTCTTCTAATATCTATCATGGCTGATTTGTAGCCCATATACAGTGGCTTGCGAAAGTATTCGGCCCCCTTGAACTTTTCAACCTTTTGCCACATTTCAGGCTTCAAACATAAAGATATAAAATTTTTATTTTTTGTGAAGAATCACCAACAAGTGGGACACAATTGTGAAGTGGAACGAAATCTTTTGGATTCTTGAAACTTTTTTAACTAATAAAAAAATGAAAAGTGGGGCGTGCAAAATTATTCGGCCCCCTTGCGATAATACTTTGTAGAGCCACCTTTTGCTGCGATTACAGCTGCAAGTCGCTTGGCGTATGTCTCTATCAGTTTTGCACATCGAGAGACTGAAATTCTTGCCCATTCTTCCTTGCAAAACAGCTCGAGCTCAGTGAGGTTGGATGGAGAGCCTTTGTGAACAGCAGTTTTCAGCTCTTTCCACAGATTCTCGATTGGATTCAGGTCTGGACTTTGACTTGGCCATTCTAACACCTGGATACGTTTATTTGTGAACCATTCCTTTGTAGATTTTGCTGAAAGTTTGGGATCATTGTCTTGTTGGAAGATAAATCTCCGTCCCAGTTTCAGGTCTTTTGCAGACTCCAACAGGTTTTCATCCAGAATGGTCCTGTATTTGGCTGCATCCATCTTCCCCTCAATTTTAACCATCTTCCCTGTCCCTGCTGAAGAAAAGCAGGCCCAAACCATGATGCTGCCACCACCATGTTTGACAGTGGGGATGGTGTGTTGAGTGTGATGAGCTGTGTTGCTTTTACGCCAAACATATCGTTTTGCATTGTGGCCAAAAAGTTTGATTTTGGTTTCATCGGACCAGAGCACCTTCTTCCACATGTTTGGTGTGTCTCCCAGGTGGCTTGTGGCAAACTTTAGACGAGACTTTTTATGGATATCTTTGAGAAATGGCTTTCTTCTTGCCACTCTTCCGTAAAGGCCAGATTTGTGCAGTGTACGACTGATTGTTGTCCTATGGACAGACTCTCCCACCTCAGCTGTAGTTCTCTGCAGTTCATCCAGAGTGATTATGGGCCTCTTGGCTGCATCTCTGATCAGTCTTCTCCTTGTCTGAGCTGAAAGTTTAGAGGGACAGCCAGGTCTTGGTAGATTTGCAGTGGTCTGATACTCCTTCCATTTCAAAATGATCGCTTGCACAGTGCTCCTTGGGATGTTTAAAGCTCGGGAAATCTTTTTGTATCCAAATCCGGCTTTAAACTTCTCTACAACAGTATTACGGACCTGCCTGGTGTGTTCCTTGGTCTTCATGATGCTCTCTGCGCTTTCAACAGAACCCTGAGACTATCACAGAGCAGGTGCATTTATACAGAGACTTGATTACACACAGGAGGATTCTATTTATCACCATCAGTCATTTAGGACAACATTGGATCATTCAGAGATCCTCTCTGAACTTCTGGAGTGAGTTTGCTGCACTGAAAGTAAAGGGGCCGAATAATTTTGCACGCCCCACTTTTCAGTTTTTTAATTGCTAAAAAAGTTTAAAATATCCAATAAATTTCGTTCCACTTCACAATTGTGTCCCACTTGTTGGTGATTCTTCACAAAAAATAAAAATTTTCTATCTTTATGTTTGAAGCCTGAAATGTGGCAAAAGGTTGAAAAGTTCAAGGGGGCCGAATACTTTCGCAAGCCACTGTATTTAATATATGCTCTAGGATTAAAAGGATATAAAGAGGAGATCCAAGACAAAAAATTGTTTCCAAAGCCCCATTTTTGGAGGATAAAATGCATATATGGCCATGTAACCGAATCAAATGCCTTTCTAATGTCCAGAGATAGAAGGCAGGTCGGAATATGTCTTATTTTAGCTGCATGTGTCAATAAGAGCGCTCTTCTAATATTGTATCCTGCCTGATGTGTGGGCATAAAGCCTGTTTGGTCGCGGTGTATATGTTTGGTCGCGATGGTCACCAGTCATCTCTATTACCGTCGGAGGCCCGGGCGCGATGTTATGACGTCACGCCCGGACTCCGCATTGTAAACAAACCCACAATCGCGGCTGTCAGCATGAGATTGTAGAATTTTTTTTTCCTGATCTTATGCTTTACAGCCTGGAGGAGAGATGTGGGTTCTTATTGACCCCGCATCTCTCCATAAAGAGGACCTGTCACGATAGATTCCTATTACAAGGGATGTTTACATTCCTTGTAATAGGAATAAAAGTGATCAAAAAAAATTTAATGTAAAAAAAAAGTGTAAAAATAAAAAAAAGTAAAATAAATAAATAAATTTAAAAAATATATTTTTTTAAACGCCCCTGTCCCCGGTAGCTCGCGCTCAGAAGCGAACGCACGCGTAAGCCCCGCCCACATATGTAAACGTCGTTCAAACCACACATGTGAGGTATCGCCGTGTGCGTTAGAGCGAGAGCAATAATTCTAGCCCTGGACCTCCTCTGTAACTCTAAACTGGTAACCTGTAAAAATTTTCAAAGCGTCGCCTATGGATATTTTTAAGTACCGAAGTTTGGCGCCATTCCATGAGTGCGCACAATTTTAAAGCGTGACATGTTAGGTATCTATTTACTCGACATAACTTCATCTTTCACATTATGCAAAAACATTGGGCTAACTTTACTGTTCTGGGTTTTTATTTAGGCACAAAACTGTTGCAACAACCGCCATTGTATTCTCTAGAGTTTTTGCTAAAAAACCATATATAATGTTTGGGGGTTCTATGTAATTTTACAGCAAAAAAATGATGATTTTTACATGTAGGAGAGAAATGTCAGAATTGGCCTGGTAAGCAAGTGGCTAGAGACCCCTGAGGGACTTCACTAAAGGATATTCACATGTTAGTAGATCCTCATAAGGTATTCCTGTGACCCAGGAGACCTGGCTTAGTTCCCTAACATTCAGGACTGTTTATACTATGTTCATGAGAACCTTTAAGAATTTAAATAAATAATCTTTTCTTTTTGTTGCATAGTTATCACTTTTTTTGATTACCTTTCACTCTGTGCCTCTCAGAACGGTTTAATACTCTACTGAGTCTCGGTTAACTGTAGGACACAACAGAGATTTATACAGCAGCTGAGAACTAATTAGGGTGTGACAGTTTTACATCTATTCATTTGATCCAGATTGTAATTATTGCTCATAACCGTATAACAATTTTCATGTTACGTTACCGCATTCTTCAGAAATGTATGCAATTTCATGTGTGTTATGTAAAAAACATCAATAAAATGATTTGAAATTAAAAAGCTCACATAGATGCGTTTTTGCTAGAAAAAAAAATTAAGCAAAAGTTAGCATGGATTCATAAAAGACAGAAGTTGTCAGACAAATCTGATTTCTTTTTATGAGGAGGTAAGCAAAACCTTGGTCAGAGGGGTGGCTGTGGACCTGGTATACTTGGATTTTGCAAAAGCGTTTGACACGACTAATGTGTAAGGTAAAGTCTACAGGCTTGGAGAAATCAATTTGTAAATGGACAGAATAGAGTTGGACAAACAGTTTGAGCCGAGCAAAAGTTCGGCCCGAATATCTCCTGTTCGGTGAACACCCAAATTAGCTGAGCGCTCGTCTGGATGTTCTCCCTCCAAAACGCCCTACAATTCCCTTCAATTCAGTGTGCAATTTAGGGCCCAAATTGGATGAAGCAATGCACCTGACCACTGGTCAGGTGCAAGGCTTTGCCCAATCAGGGCACAGAGCACAGTCAGAACCGTGATTGAAAAAAGTCATGATGACTTTGCCCAATCATGGCTCAGTGCTCATAGTCCCACCCCATACTATAAAAGGTACCTTCCCTCATGAACCTTTTGCAATATGTTGTTGAAAGTGGAGAAAGATAGAGCAGGGCTCTGTTTGCTACTAGCGTGGTATTGTGACTCTGAGTGTAGAGTGTCAGTTACATAGTTAGTAAGGTTGAATAAAGACACCAGTCCATCCAGTTCAACCTGTGAGTGTGTATCTACTACTGTCCCTATCCCTATACATTGTGTCGCATTAAGATTCTCCTTTATTATTTTTATTATTTATTTAAGGTACCCATATAGCGCCGTCCATTTATGCAGCACTCCACACATACATCACACACATCACACACATCACACCCTACCCTCAAGGAACCCACAATCCAAGGTCCCCGACTCACATTCATATACTAGGGCCAATTTTTATTTTTTTATTTTTTGAACATAAGCCAATTAACCTACCAGCATGTCTTTGGAGTGTGGGAGGAAACCGGAGTACCCGGAGGAAACCCACGCAGGCACAGGGAGAAAATGCAAACTCCAGGCAGGTAGTGTCGTGGTTGGGATTCGAACCAGCGACCCTTTTTACTGCTAGGCGAGAGTGCTACCCACTACACCACTGTGCCACCCTTTAATGTAGTACAATGTTTAATAGTGTTGAGCGAACAGTTCAGGCCAAACTTTTGCTTTGCCCGAACCGTTCGTCCAACACTATTAAACACTGAACATTGCCTGTTTGCCCGTTCAGCGAACACCCAAATTTGCTGTGCGCTCAGTGGGATGTTCGAGCACCCCACAATATGCTGCACAGTACATTCTATGGCCCTAATTGGATGAAGCAATGCACTTACACACACACACTATAAAAGATTCCTTCCCATAGGAACCTTTTGCAGTGTGTTGTTGGAGTGGGGATAGATGAAGCAGGGCTCAGTTTGCTACTAGCGAGTTAGTGTGTTCACTTATTGTGACTCTGAGCGTAGAGTGTTAATGTAGTGTTAGTATAATGTGAATATAATGTGTCAATATGGTGTACTGTGAGTATAGTGTCAGTATAGTGTGTCAGTATACTGTAGTATGTCAGTATAGTGTAGTGTAAGTGTAGTGTGTTAGTCAAGCAGGTCAAGCGTGGCAAAAACAACAACCGCTTGGGTACCACATGCTTGTCAAAGCATTTAACCTTTCACCACTCAGCCTGTTGGCAAGAGCACCTGAAAGCCACACCCAAGGGACACAATTCTTCTCCACCTCAATCCTCACCTTTCATGTCTACTCCTGCTATATCTCATGACCTCTCAGCAGCCTCCACTGACAGGGATGATGGTATAGCAAAGGGCGTCACAGGCCCTTGCAACACATCTGCCAGCAGCACACAACCAGCTGCAGAGAATAGCAGGCAAATTTCTCTGCCCCAGCTGCTGCATCGAAAAAAAAAAAAACTCCTTTCCTTGCCACCCACATGTCCAGCGTCTAAATTCCAGCTTGTCCAAATTGCTGGCTTTACAACTCCTACATTTCCGTCTGGTGGATTCTGCCCCTTCCATGAATTTGCTGAATGTGCTGTGCCACAATGGCAGGATCCCAGTCCCTATTTCTTTGCAGGTAAGGCCATTCCAGCTCTGCACCATCACGTGGAAGGCAATGTTTTGGCATTGTTGGGCAAGGCAGTAAGCAGCAAGGTCCACATTACTGCTGATACGTGGTCCAGCAGGCATGGTCAGGGACGATATATTTTGTTCACAGCACACTGGGTAACTCTGCTTGAAATTAGGAAGGATGCAGGACAGGGCTCAGTGCTGGAGCTTGTTTTGCACCCACGTCTCCATACAGCTGGTGGTGATGATGCAAGCTCTGTCAGTTCCACCCCTTTTCCTCCTCCTCCATGTCCTCCTCTGCTGAATTGTCCTATGAACCACCAGTACCCCCAAGCATTCAAGGGGCTATTCAACTAGTCAGGCTAAAAGATGCCATGCAGTGCTTCAGCTGGTCTGTCTAGGGGGCAGGAGCCACACCGGAGCAGAGATTATTTCAGCTGTGCAGGGGCAGGCCCAGAGGTGGTTCGCGCCATGGAAGCTTGAGCCAGGAATGGTGGTGTGTGATAATGGCACTTACCTTCTGTCCGCTCTTTGACAGGGAAAGTGGACACATGTGCCATGCCTCGCACATGTCCTCAATTTAGTGGTGCAACCTTTCTTAAACAGGTACCCAGGCTTGCAAGATAAGGTAGGCCAGAAGAATCTGTAGCCATTTCAGGCAGTTACACAGCCAGTGTTCAGTTGGCTTAAATTCAGCAGGAATTCCTCCTGCCCTGTAAACCGCCTGATTTGTGACATACTCACCAGGTGGCAACGTAGATATTTGCCAGCACATCAAGGATCAGCGCAAAGTGGCATCCAAAGGGTGTTTTTTTGCATGATCACAACACAAGAAAGGTGCAATGTTTTGGAGTCATGCAGGACCCCTTCGTCAGGCATGAGAGCTTATACCAGGTACGGGTGCAATGGGAATATGAAGGAATACTCACCAGGTGGAACACATCTTTGGCAATGCTGCAGCAGCTGCACATGCAGCAGAGGGCCATCAACGAGTACCTATGTGAGTATGACACAAGGACAGGCTCAGGAGAGCTCTGCTTTTTTTCCCCACTCCAATGGTTGCTGATAAAGGATGCATGCACTGTTCCTGCTAGAGCATACTCTGTGAGGCATTATGGGCTGGACACTTGAGGCAGAGTAGTGGGAGGAAGAGGAAGACTTCCTTTCCTCTTGCAATGCCACAGAACACACAAGAGGAGAAGGAGGAAGAGGATTCTGGTAGTCTTGGAGGCATAGAAGCAGAGGAAGACACGTCAAACTGTAAGAGATAGTTTAAGTCCCCAGAAACCTAGGGAGTAATTCTTAGCTGGGAGGGGGCAGTTCCAGATACTGTAATCCTCAATGACCCGAGGACTCTGCTTCTCATGCCTCCGCATACTTGCGGTGCATGGACTCCCTTATTCTTCAAAGGCTGCAAAAGGACCCACAAATTTGTTGCATGAAGGAGAAGGATCATTATTGGTTGGCAACCCTCTTAGACCACCGTTACAAGGAGAAAGTCTCGGAACGCATCCTGCCCTTGCAGAGGGAGCACAGGATGAAGTATCTTGAGGACAGCTTAAAGAGGAGTTAATGTAATACCTTTACAGTCTCTGGTAGGTTACAGTCTCACGGAAAAGCTAGCTTTGAGGCTTCTGTTGGTCAAAGGAGAAGCGGTGGAGAAGGGGGCCGCCTCAGTTATGCATTTTTAAATTGTTTTTGTCCTCAGTAGGGATGAGCTTCGTGTTCGAGTCGAACCCATGTTCGACTCGAACATCGGCTGTTCGACCGTCCGTCGAATTGCGAACGTTATGGGCCGTTCGCGCCAAATTCGTGTGGCGCGTCACGGCCCATAATTCACTGCGGCATGGCAGTGCATTGCTGGCTGATGATTGGCCAAGCATGCACTATGACCCGCATGCTTGGCCAATCACAGCGCCGTCAGTAGAGAGAGCTGTAATTGGCCAAAGCCAGGGTGGCTTTGGCCAATTATGGCTCAGGGGATTTAGTACACGCCCCACACTATATAAGGCCGCCTGCACGGCGGCCCTGTGTAGTGTGTTCCGGTGTGCTGATAGAGAGAGAGACAGACAGTGTCATTTGATTTGAGTTAGCTAGATTAGGCTAGATCTGTTCCTGCTATTTACATTTAGTGCAGTGCGTCCTGCTCACAGTGTTCAGCTAGATCAGTTCCTGCTATTTACATTTAGTGCAGTCAGTGCGTCCTGCTCACAGTGTTCAGCTAGATCCGTTCCTGCTATTTACATTTAGTGCAGTCAGTGCGTCCTGCTCACAGTGTTCAGCTAGATCTGTTCCTGCCATTTACATTTAGTGCAGTCAGTGCGTCCTGCTCACAGTGTTCAGCTAGATCTGTTCCTGCTATTTACATTTAGTGCAGTGCGTCCTGCTCACAGTGTTCAGCTAGATCCGTTCCTGCTATTTACATTTAGTGCAGTGCGTCCTGCTCACAGTGTTCAGCTAGATCCGTTCCTGCTATTTACATTTAGTGCAGTGCGTCCTGCTCACAGTGTTCAGCTAGATCCGTTCCTGCTATTTACATTTAGTGCAGTGCGTCCTGCTCACAGTGTTCAGCTAGATCTGTTCCTGCTATTTACATTTAGTGCAGTGCGTCCTGCTCACAGTGTTCAGCTAGATCTGTTCCTGCTATTTACATTTAGTGCAGTCAGTGCGTCCTGCTCACAGTGTTCAGCTAGATCCGTTCCTGCTATTTACATTTAGTGCAGTGCGTCCTGCTCACAGTGTTCAGCTAGATCTGTTCCTGCTATTTACATTTAGTGCAGTGCGTCCTGCTCACAGTGTTCAGCTAGATCTGTTCCTGCTATTTACATTTAGTGCAGTCAGTGCGTCCTGCTCACAGTGTTCAGCTAGATCCGTTCCTGCTATTTACATTTAGTGCAGTCAGTGCGTCCTGCTCACAGTGTTCAGCTAGATCCGTTCCTGCTATTTACATTTAGTGCAGTGCGTCCTGCTCACAGTGTTCAGCTAGATCTGTTCCTGCTATTTACATTTAGTGCAGTCAGTGCGTCCTGCTCACAGTGTTCAGCTAGATCCGTTCCTGCTATTTACATTTAGTGCAGTGCGTCCTGCTCACAGTGTTCAGCTAGATCTGTTCCTGCTATTTACATTTAGTGCAGTGCGTCCTGCTCACAGTGTTCAGCTAGATCCGTTCCTGCTATTTACATTTAGTGCAGTCAGTGCGTCCTGCTCACAGTGTTCAGCTAGATCCGTTCCTGCTATTTACATTTTTTTTTTTTTTTTTCCAAAATAGATTTTATTGAAAGAAAAATAGTACAATATGACAGTATCACATTCTCATCATACAGTTGTACAAAAGATGGGGAATAGACATAGATTCTTACGATTGGGACAAATGTAACCGTGAATTGACTGATAACAGAGAATCTCTTGTTGATGATTTACGATATACTATGTCAGCACGGGAGGGGTTTTATATTAAATCTGGTAACATATTGAAATGACTATCGAGAGGTTGAAGTTTAATATTGTGGCATAAGATGTTTCTTCTTCCTTTTCTCCTCTCCTTTTCCCTCCCCCTTCCTCCAAGTCGCTGTCATGTTTCTCAGAGGAGGATTCCCAATCATTGGGTGATGGCATAGGGAATTGTATGACAATTCAATCCACGTCTAAGGTAGAGGTGTTGGTTGGGAGCTCTGCTAGGAGATCCAAACCGTGCAAGGGGCCAAAAGGGGTTGTAGGTGGACAATGATAAATATATAAAAGAAGAAAAGAAAAGGGAGGAAAGGAAGAAAAAATAAAAAGAAGATGGGGGGGTGGGAGTAAAAGAGGAGAGAGGAGGGGGGAAGGGGGGGTGACTAAGAGACTTGAGGGGGGGGGAGGGAACAAAAGGGGGGGGGGGGAAGGGGGAGGAGGGGGAGGATAAGGGGGTTAGAGGAGTGCCTGTCTCCTCGGTCTCCGCCACTTGTGGTATAGGTTCGGTTTGGTGTTGTTTTATGGTGGAGCAGGTCAGGTTTGTTCGATCTCCACTCTTGGAAAGTGAAATTGGGTTAATTTTGACGTGTGGCCCCCCATACTCGTCCCTTGTTTAGGGGTGGGGGGTCCATGTCAGCCGGGGGAGAAGAATAGGTATAGGAGTGGTGAGGCTGAGAGGGCTGTGCAATACATATTGAGGGTGGTGGGTGGTGAGTTTGAATGGGTGGGTCCAGGTCAAGAATTATGTCATCAGTGTTAGGTATCTGTCGGTTGACCGAAAGTGGGTCCAGCATGCCCACGTCTTAGAGAATCTAGCTGGGGAGTCTCGTGAGATGGAAATAAGTTCTTCCATTTCTGCTATTTTATCAACTTGTGTGAGCCATTCTTGGATGGTCGGAGAATGAGGTGTACCCCAATGTCTAGGTATGCACATTTTCGCTGCATTTAGAAGGGGTAAGATCAATGTTTTACGGTAGTACGACGTGGACAAATCTGAGTGATGAAACAGGCATTGTGTTGGCGTGTGGTCTAAGTTATAGGTTGAAATTGATTCCGTGAGTTCTCGGACTTGCGTCCAGAATGATTGAATAGCTGGACATGACCACAGGATGTGTAACAGTGTGCCTGGTTCATCCCCACATCTCCAGCATTTGTTGGGGAATGAGGGGTTAATTTTATTCAAGATAGCTGGGGTTCGGTACCATCGTGTCAGGGTCTTATAGTTATTTTCCTGAATGGATACGTTCAGGGAGCCTTTATGGGCAATCGTGAATATGTGTTCCCATTGGTCTTCTTCTAGTTCTGTTTGTAATTCTCTTTCCCAGGATTTGCAGGCTTTCCCTTCTTTGGAGGAGGTTTCAGTAAATAGTATAGCATATATACTGGAGATTAAATGTTGTTGGGGATTGGATTGAGAGCATAAATGCTCAAAAGGAGTAAGTGTTCTGGATATAGAAGAGTCGCGGTTGGCTTCCTTTAAAAAATGTCGAATTTGAAAGTAAGTCCAGAGTGGTAAAGGGTCCCTGGTGGTGGCGGGTGTTAGTGTGAGGCGATCTAGAAAAGATCCGTCTCGGAAGAACTGGTGTGCCAGCATGTCGGGGGATTGCCATTGATTCGCTAGGAATTGTATGGACATGCCCGGAGGAAAGGCAGGGTTCTGTCTTATAGGAGTCAAAGGGCCCGGGGAGGATGAAATGTGTAGCTTACGGCATGTTTCCCTGAAACAATCCAGGGTCGGTCCAATGAGAGGGTGTTCTTTGAGAATGGAAGGGATATGTGTCGATGCCAGCCAGGGTGCGGATTTTAGTGGAAAGGGGGACAGTGATCCTTCCAGTCTGACCCAGTCTTTGAGTTGGGTGTGTAATGACCAGTCCACAATACGGGTAAGGTGGCAGGCCCAGTAATATTTTTTCAGATCTGGAAGCCCAATGCCCCCCTTTGTCTTGGGTTTTGTCAGAAGATCATGTGCGATTCTCGGAGATTTTTGTTTCCATATAAATTCAGTACAAAGCCTTCTATAGGATAAGAAAAATGACGGGGGGAGTTTGATGGGGATAGCTTGTAAGATATATAGAATGCGGGGGAGAATATTCATTTTAATAATCGCTGCCCGCCCGAACCAGGAAAATTGGGGTTTGTTCCAATTTTTGAGATCAGCAGAGATCGTTCTGAGGATGGGGAGATAGTTTTGTGCAAAAAGGTCTGATAGGTTCGTTGTAAGGTAAATGCCAAGGTACTTAATTGCGTTTTGTCGCCATTGGAAAGGGAAGTTGGATTCACACTGCGCAACTGTTTCTTTTGGGATAGTGACATTTAGGGCGTGTGATTTGGTGAAGTTTATTTTAAAATTAGAGATGCGTTGGAAGAGGTGGAAATCTTTTAATAAGTTTGGAATAGAAATGTGGGGCTCGCTAAGGGAAAGCAGGATATCGTCGGCAAAGGCTGCTAACTTGTAAGTGTGGCCTGCTATGGGTATGCCTTTAATATCCTCATTTCTCCTGAGGCAGTTCAGGAGAGGTTCAAGGGTCAACACAAAGAGGATAGGGGAAAGTGGGCATCCTTGCCTCGTTCCGTTGGTTATGGAGAAGGCGTTTGACAGATGTCCGTTAATCCTAACTCTGGCCGTGGGTGTCGTGTATAGCGACATGATTGAGTTAAACATGCGATTATGGAGGCCTAAGTGTCGTAGCACTGCCCCCATGTAGTCCCATGCCAGTCTGTCAAACGCCTTCTCCGCATCCAATGATAGAAAGAAACCTTTATGTTTATTAGTTGTCATCCAGTGATGGAGATTTATGGCTTTAATGGTGTTATCCCTTGCCTCTCGACCCGGAATAAAACCGACTTGGTCTCCATCTATCAGTGATGTTAACAGGGGAAGCAGGCGGTTGGCTAGGATTTTTGCAAACAATTTTATGTCGACATTTAGTAGGGAGATCGGCCTATAATTACTTACTAGGGTCGTGTCTTTTCCCTCCTTTGGTATAACTGTAATGTGGGCTTCAAGGAGTCTATGGAAGGGGAGCGTGGAGGAGGACAGGGAGTTGAAGGCTTTGAGAAAGGGGCCTGTGAGTGTCTCTATGAAGGTCTTAAAGTATACGGCTGTGAAGCCGTCTGGGCCCGGACTCTTTCCGGCTTTTAACTGTTTGATTGCATTTTTGAGTTCAGCTTCTGAAATGGGGAGTTCTAATTGGCGAGCATCTTCTCTGTCAATCGGTTTAGGGCAATGTTCCTTTAGAAAGCTTTTAATGAGGGATCGTCTATCTTTGTTATTGGATGCACCGTCGGTAGTTGTGCCGAGATTGTACAGTGTGGAGTAGTACGCTTCGAATTGGGAGGCTATGTCTGGGGCTGTGACTTTCGCTCTACCTTGGGCGTCGTTGATCGTGTGGATATTGGAACGTGCTTTGTTTTTCTGAATGGCTCGGGCCAGATACTTTCCGCTTTTATTTCCAAATTCATAAAACAATTTCTGTTGTAGGATGAATTTACGTTTTGTTTTTTGTGACAGTTCTGTGAGTAGATGTTCTCTCGTTTGTGTAAGTTCTCGATATGTTTGTTGGGCCTGAGTCTGTTTGTGAGCTAGTTCTAGGGTTTTAATCTTCTGGATCAGGTTTAGGATACTGGCTTGGTGGGCTTTTTTCCGCGACGTTTTGAGGGCAATAAGCTTGCCCCTTAAGACGCATTTATGGGCCTCCCACTGTGTTAGTGGAGATGTGTCTTCGTTGTCGTTGTCGATAAAGAAGTTGTGTATGGTTTGTCTAATGTCGGTGATATCTCCTTCTGAGGTCAAGAGTGTAGAGTCTAAGCGCCAGATTTTTGAAACATTCTGATGTTCAGGGAAGGTCAGTGTCATCGTGATGGGGTGGTGATCAGATAGGACCATTGGTTCAATTGTCGCATGGGAAAGGAATGGAAGGTCTGGTTGGGAGAGGAAAAGATAGTCAATTCTGGAATATCTGTCGTGAGGGGCGGAGAAGAATGTATAGTCCTTGACATTGGGGTGAAGAGTGCGCCAGGTGTCATGTAAGAGCAGGTCGTTCAATTGCAGTTTAATTCGGCGCAGAGTTCGGTATGGCAGTGATGTGGATCCTGAAGAGGTGTCTAGAATTGGGTATAGGGCTACATTAAAGTCTCCTCCGAGTATTGTTAGACCGGCAGAGAAGCCTGATAAAAGTTGGGAGATCTGTCTAAAGAAGCTGGATTGTGCAGAGTTGGGGCTGTAAATATTAGCCAGAGTTACAGGACGGCCCTGTATCTTGCCTTTTAAAACGATATATCTGCCTTCCTTGTCAATAAGTGAGTCATTGAGTTCCCATGTTAAGTTTTTGGAGATCAGGATTGAAACTCCCTTAGTCTTTGCTTGTGGGTTGGTAGAATGGTAGGAGTGAGGGAACCAGTGGTTTGTAAGCTTATGAACCTTGTCTGCACGAAAATGGGTTTCCTGGAGGAAAACTATGTCGGATTTTAGTTTGTGCATCATAGACAGAACTTGGCTGCGTTTTTCTGGTATGTTGAGCCCTTTTACATTTAGGGATGTCACTTTTAGTGTGTCGTGTTTGGTGGTAGGTGGTGTGTGCGACATGCTTTAAAAGGATGTGCTCTATTGTCGGTTTAGTCAGTCTACCTCTTCGAGTATGTTAGGGGTGGATCGTGGGAGTATAGATGGATCAGGAGGAGTTGCGGAGGCGAAGTGGAGGAGACGGAGACCGAGGAGGCAGTCAAGGGGTGTGCGGGAAATGAAAATGGGCTTAGAAAGTTTGAGGGGGAAAGGGGGCTGTAAGGGTAGAGGAAGGGGAGGGGAGAGGGGGAAAGGGAGAAGAAGGGATGAGATGGGGCAGAGAAGAAGAAAAAAAAAAAAAAAGAAAAAAAAAAGGGGGGGGGGGGGGAGAGGAAGGAGAAAGGTTAGAAAAAGATCAAGAAGGATATGTGGGATCTGGGTGTACCGGAGGTAAAGAAGGGTTCAGAGACCCTTCTTATGGGATAATGTGTTATCCGGTATAAGTCAACGGGGAAGATAGGTTCCCGTTGTGTGGGGAGGTGGAGGAAGCCGGTGGTGACGGGTTAGAGATAGAGTGTAGTCCTCTGGTCCTCAGAGGGGTGTGGGTGGTTAAGATAGAGGAGTGAGCCTGTAGGTTATAATATTAGTCTTGGGGGTTATGGATCAAATGAGATGAGGGGGGGTCTTAGATTTAAAGTAGCGTCATTGCCTAAGATAAAGTATCGTGTGAGGTCTTTTAGGGCAGGTGAGTGAGTCCGCCTGAGTAGGGGAGGTCGGCCCTAGCTATTGCGGGGAAATTGGAGCGGACGTCTAGTTGTGAGTCGTTTAGATAATTCGAGAGACAAGTGAGGGGTCATCTGTACCATCAACCTTATAACATTAACCAGACTATATATTTAGTAAACAATTCTAGCGTTATTTATGCTTGCCTTACTCTCCGGGTAGGCCTCCAGCCTGTGCGATCGAATCCCACACTGTATAAGAACAGATAGTCTGAGATTTTACCATAAAGATGGTCCGGCCCGGTTTACTCATGTGTCTATACATCAGGATGCGGTAGTATCGAGACCCATGACCAGGCGGAGTATGGGGTCTTTCACACATGCCGGAGGTCCCCCTCGGGTTCTTTTGCTTGGTTGCCATAAGACAAACATGTCATGTTGTGTTGAACTATTAGTAACGAAACGAGAGTATTAAAAAAGGTAAAAAAGTAGAATGAGAAATCATAACAAGTTACGTGCTCTGGTCTTAGGCTTGCCCTATGCGGGGTCAGCCATACATTTGGTGAGGTGTCTGTCAAGATTCACCATAAACCTTAGGACATTGTGTTACGAACATTCAGATAATGACAATAACAGTAATGATACTAGTATCTCCTAGCTGGAACATTAGCTTCCTATGGGTTTCAACTTAACTGAAGATAACTTGATAACTCTTTCCGGCCATATACCAACCGGATGAGCGGTTCCACACAGAGTAGTGTTGTTACTATGGGCATTGGGGAATGCCGGCTATGTCTTAATCATCATCTTAGGGGATGCCTAGGTTTAGATACCCGTTAATCGTTTGGGTGATCTCTTGGTTAGGTGGGGGAGGGGGGGTACCCGAGCATATGAGAGTCAGCTCTTAATGTCGGGGGTATAAGAGTAAGGGTAGGGTATGTGGAGCTTGGGCGGAATTAAGGGTGTTGATGAGGTTCTGTGTGGAACCGCCCCTCTAGGGAGGAATCAACATTACTGACAAACAACATCATCATCAAGCAAGTGTCAGCCTCGGTTCGTTTTTCAACAAGGGTGCCAGTTAAGATAGGGGGGGGGGGTTCTAGCCTGGGAATGTGACATATGTCTGTCACCTTAGGGAATGGCACTCGCCTGGGGAGGTTCAAAACGACCCATTTGGGGGAGGGGTTATGGGGGTGACATATTGGCGAGGTGGAGATAAAATAAGGAAAGGAGCTATAGTAATTTGGGGGGTTATATAACTGTCACAAACAATAGTTAACTTCGTGCAGGTTCCTGCTATACTTGCGTGTCCAATGTTCCATTGTTTGAAGATTGTGTTAAATTAGCTAGGTGAGCAGACTGGTACTAAGGAGGGGGGTAGAGGGGTGGGGGATGTTTTCACAGGTAGGGCCAGTCTGTGGGGCTGAACAAAAAGCGTCCATCTTGGGCTAGATGCGGGGGAAGTGAGGGATTGTGGTGGTCCTTTGAGTCCAGCCGTCTTGCTTCTGGGTTGTAGGGGGACCAATTGTGGGAAATCGGATGGTTATACTGTGGAGTGACGTCTGTCTTGCGAAGGCCTGCATAGTGTAGGGGGTGAAATGAGTTCAGGCGATCAATCGAAGATAGGGGTGGGTCACCCCATTAGTCGGCACCGCCGTGGCGAGGTCTTCTGTGGGCAGGAGAAGCTGTGGGGCTGTTGTCTGTTGGGTTCCTGGGTCCTGTGGAAGTGTTGGCCCTGGGAGAGTTGGCTCTGCGTCTTCTTATGTGGAACTCGTCGCGCACAGGGATGGCATCCATGGAGCTGGACCTTCTGAGTTGTGGAGGTCTGAGAGAGCGGTACCAGTCGGGCAGTTCAATGCAAGGTATGTTCAGAGTCTCACAGAATGAGGTGAGATCTTCAGGCACTCTCAGGTTAGCCGTTCGCCCTTGTGTTGACGCTGAAAGGCAGAAAGGGAATTTCCAGCGGTATTGAATTCCGTTCGTGCGTAGTATATCAAGGAGAGGGCGTAAGTCTCTTCTATTTTGTAGGGTGATAGGTGATAAATCTTGAAAGATTTTTATTTCTGAGCCTTGGCATGAAAGATTGCGACGATCTCTGGCCCTGCGGAGGATTTCTTCTTTCAGCTTAAAGTTAACTAGGCAGCATACCACATCTCTGGGAGGGTCAGTGTCTCTACCCCGGGGCCTGAGAGCCCTGTGTAAGCGTTCACAATCAATAGGGGTCTCGGGGGGTCTGCCTAGGAGATCGTTGAAGACAGCTACGGTTGCCTGGGTAAGTTGTGTGTGATCGATCGATTCTGGCATGCCTCTTACCCGTAAGTTGTGTCGTCTGCCGCGATTGTCCAGGTCTTCCATGTATCTATGCAGGTCTCTGAGCTGGACGGAATGTGCCTGGGATGATGCCTGGAGCCTGTGGATGGAGTTCTCATTTTGAGCTGTTGCTTCTTCTACGGTGTCCATGCGGACCGTCATGGAGTGGATGTCTCTCCTCAGGTCTGAGATGACCGATGCGAAGGTGGCTTTGATATCCTCTGCCACTATTCTCAGGTCCCCCATGTTCAGGGGGTGTGCTGTGACCCCATGCCGAGCGGGCGATTGAGTCCTGTGCCTGCCAGAGGGGCTGAGGCTGGAGGAGCGCGCTGTGGCCGAGTAGGCCTGAGATGAAGCCGGGGCCTCGCGTGCCTGCGTCCGGAAGATCTCCGGAATGCTGCGGCCTGCCTGTGAGTCGGGTCTCCGCGGGGATCGGGAACGGGATGGGGACGGGTTCCCCTTAGATTTCCCCATGTTTTGGCTAACGGATGGCTCTTTGAAGCTGCTGTGAAACCCTCTGAGGACCGGAGCTCAGGGATTAGGCGTCCATTAGAGTCCGGCGCCAAGCCACGCCCCCCTGCTATTTACATTTAGTGCAGTCAGTGCGTCCTGCTCACAGTGTTCAGCTAGATCCGTTCCTGCTATTTACATTTAGTGCAGTGCGTCCTGCTCACAGTGTTCAGCTAGATCCGTTCCTGCTATTTACATTTAGTGCAGTGCGTCCTGCTCACAGTGTTCAGCTAGATCCGTTCCTGCTATTTACATTTAGTGCAGTGCGTCCTGCTCACAGTGTTCAGCTAGATCCGTTCCTGCTATTTACATTTAGTGCAGTGCGTCCTACTCACAGTGTTCAGCTAGATCCGTTCCTGCTATTTACATTTAGTGCAGTCAGTGCGTCCTGCTCACAGTGTTCAGCTAGATCCGTTCCTGCTATTTACATTTAGTGCAGTCAGTGCGTCCTGCTCACAGTGTTCAGCTAGATCCGTTCCTGCTATTTACATTTAGTGCAGTGCGTCCTGCTCACAGTGTTCAGCTAGATCCGTTCCTGCTATTTACATTTAGTGCAGTGCGTCCTGCTCACAGTGTTCAGCTAGATCCGTTCCTGCTATTTACATTTAGTGCAGTCAGTGCGTCCTGCTCACAGTGTTCAGCTAGATCCGTTCCTGCTATTTACATTTAGTGCAGTGCGTCCTGCTCACAGTGTTCAGCTAGATCCGTTCCTGCTATTTACATTTAGTGCAGTCAGTGCGTCCTGCTCACAGTGTTCAGCTAGATCCGTTCCTGCTATTTACATTTAGTGCAGTGCGTCCTGCTCACAGTGTTCAGCTAGATCTGTTCCTGCTATTTACATTTAGTGCAGTGCGTCCTGCTCACAGTGTTCAGCTAGATCTGTTCCTGCTATTTACATTTAGTGCAGTGCGTCCTGCTCACAGTGTTCAGCTAGATCTGTTCCTGCTATTTACATTTAGTGCAGTCAGTGCGTCCTGCTCACAGTGTTCAGCTAGATCCGTTCCTGCTATTTACATTTAGTGCAGTGCTTCCTGCTCACAGTGTTCAGCTAGATCTGTTCCTGCTATTTACATTTAGTGCAGTGCGTCCTGCTCACAGTGTTCAGCTAGATCCGTTCCTGCTATTTACATTTAGTGCAGTCAGTGCGTCCTGCTCACAGTGTTCAGCTAGATCCGTTCCTGCTATTTACATTTAGTGCAGTGCGTCCTGCTCACAGTGTTCAGCTAGATCCGTTCCTGTTATCTTCCTACTGACAGGCAGGCTTGTCTGGTTACAGTATATAAAGCTACCTGAAGAAAATTACAGGTGTTCTATCCCAGCTTAGTGCAGCTACAGGCCATTAGTATGTCTGGAAGGCCAAGAAGGAGAGGCAGACAGTCACAAGCCAATAAGAGAGGGCAAGCAGGCTCTGTGTCTAGTGCTGGTCGTGGAGACGGTGCATCCTCATCAGCCCGTGGCCATGGGACACGCTTGGCCTTTTTTTCGGCAGCTGGCCGTGTTGAGCCGCAACATGCAGAAAACTTGGTCGAGTGGATGACCAAGCCGTCCTCATCCTCCTCATCCTCTCTCACCCATGCCCAGGGTGCTTTGTCTGGCAAAGCAGCGGCCTCTTCCCTCAGCTCAATGTCATCAGTGACTCCTTCCCTAGCTCCACCATGTCCTCATGAGGATTCCCTCTAACTGTTTGACCACAGTGTTGGGTACATGCTCCAGGAGGATGCCCAGCGTTTGGAAGGCTCTGATGATGATACTGAGCTCGATGAAGGCAGTAACATGAGCACGGACAGAGGGGGTGCCCAAGAAGGACAGCAATCTGGCAGTCATGCTCCCCCTGCTGCAGCATACTGCCAGGTTTGCTCCAGTGATGAGGAGGGAGGGGATGATGAGGTCACTGACTCAACGTGGGTGCCTGATAGGAGAGAGGAGGAGGAGGAGGAGGAGGAGGCGGCACATCACCAACGAGGCAGGATGCCCTCCAGGGGCCAGCCTAAGGGCAGCACATTGACTGCATCACACCCCAAAGCTCCACATGTGCAGGGCGCTGCAGTCTCTGCGCGTTATTCAAAAAGTTCTTTGGTGTGGGCCTTTTTTGAGACGAGTGCATCAGATCGCACCGCTGCTATTTGCAACATATGTCTCAAGCGTATCTCGCGTGGCCAAAACATCTCCCGCTTGGGTACCACATGCTTGACCAGACATATGTTGACCTGCCATGCAGTTCGTTGGCAAGCATATCTAAAAGACCCACACCAAAGAACAAAGAGGATCTCTCCTTGCTCCTCATCAGCTGAGATTTCCAACCCCACTAGACCTTCAGTCCTCTCTGAGACCTGCAGTGAGAGGAATGAAGGTGTAGAATTAGGTGTGTCACAGCCAAGTACTTGTGGGCAATCTGCTTTTGGTACACCGACGCCAGATTGTACCAGGCAAATTTCCCTGCCCCAGCTGCTGCACCGCCGAAAGAAGTTTGCTCCCAGCCATCCACATGCCCAGCGGTTGAATGCTAGCTTGGCAAAATTGCTAGCACTTCAACTGCTGCCTTTTCAGTTGGTAGACTCTGCCCCCTTCCGTGAGTTTGTGGAATGTGCGGTTCCTCAGTGGCAGGTACCCAAACGCCACTTTTTCTCACGGAAGGCGATTCCAGCTCTCTACCAGCATGTGGAAGGCAATGTCCATGCCTCGCTGGACAGGGCGGTCAGCGGTAAGGTGCATATTACCGCTGACTCATGGTCCAGCAGGCATGGACAGGGACGTTACTTAAGTTTCACGGCGCATTGGGTGACTCTACTGGCAGCTGGGAAGGATGCAGGACAAGGTGCAGTAGTGTTGGAGGTTGTTCCGCCACCACGCCTCCAAAATGCTGATTGTGACACACCTCTCTCCTCCACCCCCTCCTCTTCTTCTTCCTCCATGGCCTCTTCCTCGGAACCAGCGGTGCTCCGTAGGCGTTCAAGGGGCTACGCAAGTACGCAGGCCAAAAGATGCCATGCGGTGCTTGAGCTGGTGTGCTTGGGGGACAGGAGCCACACTGGGGCAGAGGTTCTGTCAGCTCTGCAGGGGCAGGTTCAGAGGTGGTTGACACCACGCCAACTTAAGGCAGGAATGGTGGTTTGCGACAATGGCACCAACCTCCTCTCTGCCCTCCGACAGGGACAACTGACCCATGTGCCCTGTTTGGCTCACGTCCTTAACTTGGTGGTGCAGCGGTTCTTGGGCAGGTACCCGGGCTTACAGGATGTCCTGAGGCAGGCCAGGAAAGTCTGTGTGCATTTCCGCCGGTCATATAATGCCAGTGCTCGGCTGACGGACCTCCAAAAGGAGTTTAACCTGCCCAAGAACCGCCTAATCTGTGGCATGCCCACCAGGTGGAACTCGACATTGGCCATGCTGCAGCGGCTGCACACGCAGCAGAGGGCCATCAATGAGTACCTGTGCGACTATGGCACCAGGACAGGGTCAGGGGACCTTGGTTTTTTTTCCCCACGCCAGTGGGCCATGATCAGGGATGCATGCACTGTCCTGTCACCATTCGAGGAGGCCACGAGGATGGTGAGCACTGACAGTGCATGCATCAGTGACACTGTCCCCCTTGTCCACCTGTTGGAGCACACGCTGCGTGGAATAATGGACAGGGCACTTGAGGCAGAACAGAGGCAGGAAGAGGAGGACTTCCTTAGCTCTCAAGGCCCCCTTTATCCAGACAGTGTTCCTGCGTGCCCGCCGATCACACAGGAAGAGGACGAGGAGGAGGAGGAGGAGGAAGATTGTGTCAGTATGGAGGTGGAGCCTGGCACTCAGCATCAGCAGTCTTTAAGGGATCAGTCCCAAGTAACACATGGACTTGTACGTGGCTGGGAGGAGGTGGCTGCGGACGTTGTTGTCCTTAGTGACCCAGAGGACTCCGGACCGAATGCCTCAGCAAACCTACGCTGCATGGCCTCCCTGATCCTGCAAAGCCTGCGTAAGGATCCTCGTATTCGTGGTATCAAGGAGAAGGACCAATACTGGCTGGCAACCCTCCTTGATCCACGTTACAAGGGTAAGGTTGCGGACCTTATCTTGCCATCGCAGAGGGAGCAGAGGATGAAACATCTTCGGGAGGCCTTGCAGAAAGGTCTGTGCAACGCGTTCCCAGAGACTGGGAGGTTACAAACTCCTGTTTCTGGACAATGTGTTGCTGAGGCTTCGGTCAGTCAAAGAAGGAGCGGTGGAGAAAGTGGCCGTCTGACCGATGCGTTCAGACAATTTTTTGGTCCGCAGCCCCAAGGTATGATCGGTTCCAGCAACCATCGCCAGCGTCTGTTTTACATGGTGCAGGAATACCTAGGGGCAAGATCAGACTTGGACACCTTTCCCACCGAAAATCCTCTGGGTTACTGGGTCTTGAGGAGGGATCACTGGCCAGAGCTTGCACAGTATGCAATTGAGCTACTGGCCTGTCCTGCATCCAGCGTTCTTTCGGAACGCACATTCAGTGCTGCTGGAGGCGTGGTAACCGATCACAGGGTGCGTCTGTCCACTGACTCGGTCGATCGGCTGACCTTCATAAAAATGAATCAGTCTTGGATCACCACCAGCTACCAAGCACCTGATGCTGATGTAACTGAATAATTTTTTTCAGATCCCTTCAAAGACTGCCTATGCTGATGCTGAGTGACTATCCCTGAGTAATTATCCTCTTCCTCCTCAATCATCACGCTGATAGCTTGTAAGAACATTTTTGGTTCTGGGCGCCACCACCAGTGCCTAAGGCACAATTTTTCAGCCCCTGTATAACAGGGGCGTGTAATTACAATTTTTGATGTAATACTTTGCAGCAGGGCTCGTTCCTGCATTCCAACTAGAGTGTCTGTGAGGGGTTGCAGTGTTGTGGCACCAGCACCAGTGCCTAAGGCCCAATTTTTCTGCCCCTGTCTAACAGGGGCGTGTAATTACAATTTTTGATGCAATACTTTGCAGCAGGGCTCGTTCCTGCGTTCCAACTAGAGTGTCTGTGAGGGGTTGCAGTGTTGTGGCACCAGCACCAGTGCCTAAGGCCCAATTTTTCTGCCCCTGTCTAACAGGGGCGTGTAATTACAATTTTTGATGCAATACTTTGCAGCAGGGCTCGTTCCTGCGTTCCAACTAGAGTGTCTGTGAGGGGTTGCAGTGTTGTGGCACCAGCACCAGTGCCTAAGGCCCAATTTTTCTGCCCCTGTCTAACAGGGGCGTGTAATTACAATTTTTGATGCAATACTTTGCAGCAGGGCTCGTTCCTGCGTTCCAACTAGAGTGTCTGTGAGGTATAAAATGACATATGAAGCAAGAGGAAGTAAGAAAAAATTTAATAGAGTATGGGGCAGATGGATAAACACAAAAGAAACTACACCATGTGACATCTAAAATTATTTTATTATAAAATATAGCCAAATGATAGACTGGGTAGGATGATATTGTGAGAACATGTTCCAGGGGACTGGAGAGATGACAGTGCACAGCACAATTGGTTTAGGAGGTATATACCTCTTTGGTTTAGCTCTTTAACTTTATATATATATATACTTTTATATTTTTTTACTTTATTTTATGTTTTATACCAGATATTGGATTGCTGATAATTTGCATTACGATTAAAGAAAATAACTGGTATTTTAGAGTTAAAAAAATTGCTACCTGTACTGATATGTCGTTTATCATAGGATGTTTATCCGAAACTACCCGTGAATGTTAATTATATTTTGACGGTTGCAACCGACAATATACCTTACATGCAGTGTGTTATTCTATGTATGTACATCTGGCAAATAAAAACCTTTAAAAAAAAAAGAGTGTCTGTGAGGGGTTGCAGTGTTGTGGCACCAGCACCAGTGCCTAAGGCCTAATTTTTCAGCTCCTGTTCAACAGGGGCATGTAATTACAATTCTTGATCTAATATTTCACAGCAGGGCCCTGTGAGGGCTTACAGTGTTTTGGCCACAGCAACACCTAAGGCCCAAATTTCTGCTGAGTATATAGGGCAGGACCCTACTTTCAAACATCTAACTTACAAACGACTCCTACTTGCAAACGGAAGGAGACAACAGGAAGTGAGATGAAATCTACCCCTAGGAAGGGAAATTCTCTCATGTAAGAGTTAATATGGGAAAACAATTTCTCCTTTCCACTGATGCTTTCCAATCCTTGTTCCACAAAAAAACCCAAATTTTCAAAAAACATTTTTCATTGGGACAAAAAAGTGAGGTGAAATCTTCTGAAGAGGAGGAAAGACGCAAAACAAATGTCACAGGGGTGATAACCCTTCCCTATGTTTTCCAAAAAGCTTAGAAAAGATTTTTTGGCTGGAGCTAAACACGTTAAAAATGTTCAAAATTACAAACAGATTCTACTTAACAACAAACCTACAGTCCCTTTCTTGTTTGCACCGCCTGTATACTGCTGTTCAGAGTATATAGGGACCTTTCCTTATTTTAATTTGGGTGCGGGGTTCCCCTTAATATCCATACAAGACCCAAAGGGCCTGGTAATGGACTGGGGGGTACCCATGCCGTTTGTCTCACTGATTTTCATCCATATTGCCATGACCCGACATGACATTAAACCCGCAAGCAGTTTTAAATGAGATTTTTTCCTTTAAAAATGACATTTGGTGCAGGGACTGTTCTAAACATGGGAAACACGCGTCACTTTACAGGCATACTATAGACACCCCCCAGGTACGATATTTAAAGGAATATTTCACTTTTTTTTTTTACTTTAAGCATCATTAAAATCACTGCTCCCGAAAAAACGGCCGTTTTTAAAAGTTTTTTTTGCATTGATACATGTCCCCTGGGGTAGGACCCGGGTCCCCACACCCTTTTTAGGACAATACCATGCAAATTAGCCTTTAAAATGAGCACTTTTGATTTCGAACGTTCGAGTCCCATAGACGTCAATGGGGTTCTAACGTTCGTGCGAACTTGCGGTCCGTTCGCGGGTTCTGGTGCGAACCGAACCGGGGGGTGTTCGGCTCATCCCTAGTCCTCAGCTCCCAGGGCTGTTGTTTTGCTTGTGCCTATCTAGTAAAGTTACTTTGCAGTATAAGCAAGGAAGCTCAGACCTCTGCAGTGTATAAATGTGCTTTTACTAAACAAAAATGCTTTACATACAAAACTATTACAATATTAGGAATACAATACAGGAATGACAAATATAACAAGCAAGATGCCGAGCAAATAAGCAGCTTATGGTTTGTAAACAGTAGAAATACCCTTAAAAGTTACTTAACTCAGGTTAGAGTGGGTTCATGATCTGCGTAGCAACGAGGACCCACGCTTCTATAAGCAGTTGCTAGAGATCAGGCAAAAGAGTCTTCAGGTATAGCTTCTTATGGTCTTGCACAGACCTTCCTTGGTCTTAAAGTGGAGCTCCAGCCCCCCCTCCAAAAATCTAAAGTCAGCAGCTACAAATACTGTAGCTGTTGACTCTTAATATTAGGACACTTACCTGTCCAGGGATCCCACAATGTCGTCACCCCAGCCGATTTTTCGATTGGCTCTTGGGTGCTGCCACTGCCATTCGTGGTAAGGGAAACTGGCAGTGAAGCCTTTCAGCATCAAGGCCGAATCCCTACTGCGCATGTGCGAAGCGCGCTGCGCTTTCTAACTGGCCCAGCAGTGGAGGAAGCAGGAGAGGGGCTGAACTTCCGGGGGAACCTCGCCGCAGCCAGGTCTCCCAGAAGTGGGGATGGTTACCTATCAAAAATCAGGTACCCGTTCCCCTCTCCCCCCCCTCAAAGGTGCCAAATGTGGTACCGGAGGGGGTGAAGAAGCAAACAAGCGGAGCTTCTACTTTTTTTAAGGCATTATGAAGTCCTGTCCAGCTTATGCCTTAAGACCAAGGAAAGTCTGTGCCAGACCAGCAGAAGCTATACCTGAAGACGCTTTCTTCTCATCTCTAGCAACTGCTTATAGAAGCTTGGGTCCTCGTTGCTTCGCAGATCATGAACCCACTCTAACCTGAGCTAAGTAACTTTTAAGCATATTTCTACTGTTTACAGACCATAGGCTGCTTATTTTCTAGGCATCTTGCTTGTTATATCTGTGAGTCCTGTATTGTATTCTTATTATAGTAATAATTTTGTATGTAAAGCATTTTTGTTTAGTAAAAGCACTTTTATACACTACAGAGGTCTGAGCTTCCTTGCTTATACTGCAAGTAACCTTACTAGATAGGCTCAAGCAAAACAATTGGGGGTTCATCTGCGTTTTGCGCTAAAGTTCAACTGAAGCAGACCTGTTTTCTGTGGTGTGTTGTGTAGCTTGTGCTAGGTAAAACATGCTGCATAAGCTGTTTAGGAAAAGTAAGGCTGCAGAGGTTTCTGGTGTCCATAAGGGAGTGTGCAGCTTGCCTATCTGGAGCAGAGACAATGAGTGGAAGCCTCTTGCTAAAGACTTTGCAAAGTAGGCTTCTCTCTTGAATAAGACTTGGGGTGATAAAATCTCAGATCATTTTGTATATTTTAGCCTTAAGGAGTTGGATTGAAATAAAGCAGAGAAGAGGACAGTGTCCACAGTAGGTTGGTACTTTCTTCATGCTCTCTATACTGAATCCCAAAGGAGGGAGAAGGCAGAGGCAGAAATTAAGGCAATGAAAGACCAGCTAGCAGTTGCAGTTCAACTGCTAGTCAGGCTGATGATTTGCAAGAGCGGTGTGCAGCCCTCATGACCAAATCAATTAATGCCTTAAAGAAAAGGAAGAGCCAAAAATCTGTTAGTAAAGCCAGGGTATGTGCCATGGTCACTTCCCATAACTGGGATTGTGAGGGTGTGCTCTTCTCAAATGATAGTGAGGATGAGGAGGTAGAAGTTGATATTTCAGATGATGATCTGTTAGTGGGAAAGAAAAAGTGTGCCAGACCCCTCATTACTAAGCATTGGAAAGGGCAACATGATAGCGAGGATATGGCAGATGGGGAGGTGCATTATCGCAACCCCATAGATGTAAAATTTGAAGAAATACGGGAGTTTACACAAACTGAACTCCATGAGCTGGCAAAATAAAAGAGGTCCGGTGAACCCCTATTGAGTTGGCTCCTACATTTGTAGAATGAAGGGGCGGACAGTGTTTTGTCAGGCAAGGAAGCAGTGGCTATGGGAATGTTAACCCATGATCCACAATTGCGTCAGGCCATGCGAAAAGCCTGAGAGTTTACTATGAATTTTTCACTTTTAGGCCTCGTGAGAGATGGGATAGTCCGAGTATACACTAATTCTAGTGACCTGGAAAATACCTACTCCTGGAGAACAATAGGAGAAGGTATTTCCAGGTTAAGTGAGATAGGTTGTATAACTAGAAAAAACAAGTTTCCAGAATGGATGGGTCCAGATATGCACTCTAAGCTAATGAAGTCTGTGTCATTTAATCTCAGGGCTCCTATCACGTACCTGGTAGCAGAGCCTGAAATGATGAGGAAGGCATCTCTTACACCTCTAACTCAGGGCCCCTAGTAGTATATACAGAAGGAGCAGGAGTGCAGAGTGTCAGTAGGTAGGTCTTGCCAGTAGCAGAGTGGGTATCCGCACCAGGCAGGAGAGGTCGTCAGTAGTCTTCAGTGAAGCAGATGGACTAGTAGACAACTGGAGGATATCAGACTGAAGCAGGCTGGTACTGGTGACAGCGAGCAGGTGAGGCATGACACGGTAGCAGACTGTAGAACAGCAGGCACAGTAGGATGTGTCAGGAAGCAGAGTCAGGCAAGCCGAGTCATATACTGGCAGGACAGATCAGGTACAAAGGAGCAGGCAATAGCATGGTCTGGGTGCGGGTCAGAAGTCGATTCAATAGAAGCCAATGAAGCAGACAGGAGGGGAGGTCAAGGACAAGCCAGGGTTGGTGCAGACAGAGTTCGGATAGTGGTCAGACAAGCTGGGTCAGCAACTGGAATCAGGATACAGGATAACATGAACACAGAATGGGGGGGAAGGCTGAAAGACAAAGCGGCATTGATCCTGAGCACTGGCTGAGTTTAAATAGTCTGGTTGACGCCAACATCTGTCACAGGTGCACGTGTACACGGTTGTACACAAGAATGTGCAATAGGCTCGTGTGCGCATGCGCATATGCATTAGCCAGTGGCCAATTCTTGTGAGCAGGAAATGTAACATGTTTTAGCCTTTGCACAAAAGGCCCTTTCCTTACAGCTCCTTTATTGTCCTTGCTGGGAGGCTTGGGATTAAACAGTATGATTCATGATGCCACTATCCTTTTAAGCTAGTTGGGGGAGCTAGAAGAAACTAAAACAAAACCTGTCAGGGCAGTTGATAAGATGAAGGCCAGACAGGAAGAAAACAAGCAGAAAAAAACATAGAAGAAAGGGAATGTGATAGAGAAGGCAGGAGCTGAAGAGAAAACCTGGCTCGTTATCTCTAGAAAACAAATGTGGATGGACCTATTAAAGGCAGGAGTGCCTAAAGATGAGATAGATGGGATTTCTACTGCAGAATTGCCGAAGAGGTGGAAACATTTAGTGAGGAAAACTGTCAGGGTTAGGAACACCACTCCTTGTGAAGATAACACCAGCCTAGATTTAGAGAAAACAGAACAGACCCCTCCAGTTAGCCCTAAACTAATTCCCAAAACTGCACATAAAATCAAACCCAAATCCCTTTATCCTGGAGAGGAGTTAGAGAGAGACTCAGAAAAATGGATTGGGGGGGTTCCTTATCCTTTATGAAGGGAAAGTGGGTCTCCTGTATTAGCAGTAAGGACAGTGACAGCAGGAGACTGACGCCCATATGCACCTGTCACTGTATGGTGGGGGAAGTTATCTTCTCCTACACACATGTCTTTAGAGTTACCCGAAAATATTCTTGAGATGGATGTACTTCAAGGTCAGTCTATTCAGACTGAACAGGGTACAATCATATTTGGCTATCCTGATAATTAGGGATGAGCCCGACGTAAGTTCGACTCGACCATCGAGTGTTCACCTGTTCGCAGAACACAGAAAAATTTGAAAGCCGCCGGAAGACCGTTAAAGTCTATGGGACACTAACATGAAAAACCAAAAGTGCTCATTTTAAAGGCTTATATGCAAGTTATTGTCATAAAAAGTGTTTAGGGACCTGGGTCCTGCCCCAGGGGACATGTATTAACCACTTCACCCCCGGAAAGGATTTACCCCCTTCCTCACCAGAGCACTTTTTACAATTTGGCACTGCGTCACTTTAACTGCTAATTGCGCGGTCATGCAATGCAGTACCCAAACAAAATTTGCGTCCTTTTCTTCCCACAAATAGAGCTTTCTTTTGATGGTATTTGATCACCTCTGCCATTTTTATTTTTTGCCCTATACACGGAAAAAGACTGAAAATTTTGAAAAAAAATGATATTTTCTACTTTTTGTTCTAAAATAAATCCAATAAACTCAATTTTAGTCATACATTTAGGCCAAAATGTATTCGGCCACATGTCTTTGGTAAAAAAAATGTCAATAAGTGTATATTTATTTGTTTGCGCAAAAGTTATAGCGCCTACAAACTAGGGAACATTTTCTGGAATTTACACAGCCTTTAATTTATGACTGCCTATGTCGTTTCTTGAGGTGCTAAAATGGCAGGGCAGTACAAAACCCCCACAAGTGACCCCATTTTGGAAAGTAGACACCCCAAGGAAATTGCTGAGAGGCATGTTGAGCCCATTGAATATTCATTTTTTTTGTCCCAAGTGATTGAATAATGACAAAAAAAAAAAAAATTACAAAAAGTTGTCACTAAATGATATATTGCTCACACAGGCCATGGGCATATCTGGAATTGCACCCCAAAATACATTTAGCTGCTTCTGCTGAGTATGGGGATACCACATGTGTGGGACTTTTTGGGAGCCTAGCCGCGTACGGGGCCCCGAAAACCAGTCACTGCCTTCAGGATTTCTAAGGGCGTAAATTTTTGATTTTACTCCTCACTACCTATCACAGTTTTGAAGGCCATAAAATGCCCAGATGACATAAAACGCCCCCAAATGATCCCATTTTGGAAAGGAGACACCCCAAGCTATTTGCTTTGAGGCATGTTGAGTCCATGGAATATTTTATATTTTGACACAAGTTGCGGGAAAGTGACAATTTTTTTTTTTTTGCACAAAGGTGTCACTAAATGATATATTGCTCACACAGGCCATGGGCATATGTGGAATTGCACCCCCAAAATACATTTAGCTGCTTCTCCTGAGTATGGGGATACCACATATGTGGGACTTTTTAGGAGCCTAGCCGCGTACGGGGCCCCCGAATACCAATTACCGCCTTCAGGATTTCTAACGGTGTAAATTTTTGATTTCACTCTTCACTGCCTATCACAGTTTCGGAGGCCATGGAATGCCCAGGTGGCACAAACCCCCCCAAATGACCCCATTTTGGAAAGTAGACACCCCAAGCTATTTGCTGAGAGGCATGGTGAGTATTTTGCAGCTCTCATTTGTTTTTGAAAATGAAGAAAGACAAGAAAAAAATTTTTTTTTCTTTTTTCAATTTTCAAAAAGTGAGGTCTGCAAAATACTCACTATACCGCTCAGCAAATAGCTTGGGGTGTCTACTTTCCAAAATGGGGTCATTTGGGGGTTTTTTTTGCCACCTGGGCATTCCATGGCCTCCGAAACTGTGATAGGCAGTACAGAGTGAAATCAAAAATTTACGCCCTTAGAAAGCCTGAAGGCGGTGCTTGGTTTTCGGGGTCCCGTACGCGGCTAGGCTCCCAAAAAGTCCCACACATGTGGTATCCCCATACTCAGGAGAAGCAACAGAATGTATTTTGGGGTGTAATTTCACATATTCCCATGGCATGTTTGAGCAATATATCATTTAGTGACAACTTTGTGCAAAAAAAAAAAAAATGTCTCTTTCCCGCAACTTGTGTCACAATATAAAATATTCCATGGACTCGACATGCCTCTCAGCAAATAGCTTGGGGTGTCTACTTTCCAAAATGGGGTCATTTAGGGGGGTTTTGAACTGTCCTGGCATTTTATGCACAACATTTAGAAGCTTATGTCACACATCACCCACTCTTCTAACCACTTGAAGACAAAGCCCTTTCTGACACTTTTTGATTACATGAAAAAATTATTTTTTTTTGCAAGAAAATTACTTTGAACCCCCAAACATTATATATATTTTTTAAAGCAAATGCCCTACAGATTTAAATGGTGGGTGTTTCATTTTTTTTTTCACACAGTATTTGCGCAACGATTTTTCAAACACATTTTTTGGGGAAAAAACACACTTTTTTAAATTGTAATGCTCTAAAACACACTATATTGCCCAAATGTTTGATGAAATAAAAAAGATGATCTTAGGCCGAGTACATAGATACCAAACATGACATGCTTTAAAATTGCGCACAAACGTGCAGTAGCGACAAACTAAATACATTTTTAAAAGCCTTTAAAAGCCTTTACAGGTTACCACTTTAGATTTACAGAGGAGGTCTACTGCTAAAATTACTGCCCTCGATCTGACCTTCACGGTGATACCTCACATGCATGGTGCAATTGCTGTTTACATTTGACGCCAGACCGACGCTTGCGTTCGCCTTAGCGCGAGAGCAGGGGGGACAGGGGTGCTTTTTTTTTTTTTTTTCTTTATTATTTTTTTGCTTTTTTATCTTATTTTTAAACTGTTCCTTTCATTTTTTTTTTTTAAATCATTTTTATTGTTATCTCAGGGAATGTAAATATCCCCTATGATAGCAATAGGTAGTGACAGGTACTCTTTTTTGAAAAAATTGGGGTCTATTAGACCCTAGATTTCTCCTCTGCCCTCAAAGCATCTGACCACACCAAGGTCGGTGTGATAAAATGCTTTCCCAATTTCCCAATGGCGCTGTTTACATCCGGCGAAATCTAAGTCATAAAATGCTCGTAGCTTCCGGTTTCTTAGGCCATAGAGATGTTTGGAGCCACTCTGGTCTCTGATCAGCTCTATGGTCAGCTGGCTGAATCACCGGCTGCATTCTCAGGTTCCCTGTTGAGACAGGAGAGCCAGAGAAAAACACGGAAGACAGTGGGGGGGGGGCATTCCCTCCCACTGCTTGTAAAAGCAGTCTAGAGGCTAATTAGCCGCTAGGATTGCTTTTACATGAAAGCCGACCGCTGGCTGAAAAGAATGATACCAAGATGATACCTAAAGGTGCAGGCATCATTCTGGTATAACCACTCAAAGTCGTGAATGGCGTACCTGAAGACAAAAAAATGGTTAACAATAAAGCACAGTAAACGGTAAAGTATAAAAAATTGCATACCTGAAAAGCAAACATGATAAAACATAATAACAATAAAACATTGCAGAATAGAATACAGTAAAAAAGAGCAGAACAATAGAGAGAGAATATAGAGAGAGAGAACAATAAAACGACAACTATTTATTTTTATTTTATATTTTTGTTTGTGTTTTTTTTTTTTTTTTACACTTTTTTGTGTAACTGTAACTTTTGTAACTGTAACCGGTTCCAGGTTCGGGTCTCTCAAAATGCGATGGCATCTTGGGAGACCCTGTGAAAGTGTGCCTAGTCTGTGCAATGCTGTACCCTACGCTAATACTCAACTAGTGAATGGTAGCGTTCAAAACATTCAGCAATGCAAAGACCAGGATTGTCAGGACAGGAGGGACAATAATAGCGGGTGTCACGCCTATATCCGCACTTGCTGCAGACACGACATCTTTTTTGGGGGGGTTCGCTGGGTAGGGGTACTCGGGAGGACATAAAGAAAATGCCTCTCATGCACCCGACTGCATTTGGTTGGGGATGTGAATGGGGGAAGTACGGGCGCTGCAGAAGCGGTGGGTTCCCAATTAGGATTGGCGAATGCAGCAGGAAGGGCATTATGGGCACGACGGGCCTGTGTTTGTCTTTTTGGTGGCAGCGGGACACTACTTGTGCTTGCCACCTCACCAGCTTGAACTGCACTTATGGGACTCGCCACGTCACTAAGTGTTACTGCAGTACTGGTTTGACTACGACCGGGGTGTACTAGGCCGCTGATGCTTGCCAGTTCACCAAAACGCTACCAAAAAAACTGTTAGCGATCGCAGGGATCAGGCCTGACTCTGCGAATGCTGCAGTTATGCGTTTAGTGTTTTGTAAGTGACAGTGATCGATCGATACTGCACTTGGGTGGGCTGGGCCAGGCGGAGGGGCAAAACGCAGGTGCTAGCAGGTATCTGGGCTGATCCCGCTAACACTGCGTTTTTGGGAACCCTAAACTGCTGGGGACGCTAGTATAGATCTGATCGGATCAGATATTGATCCGTTCAGCTACTATACCACTAAGGGAGGAGTATGCTGCGTGCATGGGTGTTAGCGGTACTGGCGCTAATCTGACGCTGCCTGGGGTGACGCATATCACCGCTGGGCGATCAGGGGGCTAAACCTTTATTCGGTAATAAACGGCGGGTGCCCTGACACTATAAAAAATAAACGAACTAACCAGTGTCAACCGTAACAGTTATACGGTGATCAGTGGTGAAAGGGTTAACTAGGGGGCAATCAAGGGGTTAAAACATTTATTAGATAGTATATGGGGGTCCCTGTCGCTATAAAACGCTGACGGCGAACCTAAATATTTACGTCCCTAACTAGCGTCACCAGTGACACTAATACAGCGATCAGAAAAATTATCGCTTAGTGACACTGGCGACAGGGGGTGATCAAGGGGTTAAAACTTTATTAGGGGGGGTTAGGGGGGTATCCTAGACCTACAGGGGGCTAACACTAACTGCCCTACCACTTCTAACTGTCACAAACTGACACCATGCAGTAATCAGAAAAAAAAAAAAAAACACTGCTTGGTGTCAGTATGACAGGGGGGGGGGGGGTGATTGGGGGGGATCATGGGTGTAAAGTGTGCCTGGCATGTTCTACTGTGTGTGTGTGTGTGTTGTGCACTCACATGTCTTCTCTCCTCGGCGCCGGAACGGAAACTGCCGAGCCGAGGAGAGATGACATCACATCCTCTGCCTCTGTGTACTACACAGAGGCAGGGGATGTTTCTCATTGGCTGGGAGCGATCGCAAGGGGGGGCCACGATCGGATGGCCTCCCCCTCATCTCTAAACGCTCCCAGACAAATGCCGACCACCGCTGGCTCCGGGGGGGGTCCGATCGGACCCCCCGCCCGCGGGAAGGCAATCACGTACCAGGTAATTTGCCTGCCCGTGCCATTCTGTTCACGTATATATGTGTGAGGCGGTCGGCAAGTGGTTAATGCAAATTTTTTTTTTTTAAATGGCGGTTTTTTCGGGAGCAGTGATTTTTTTAATGCTTAAAGTGAAACAATAAAAATTTTAAATTTCTTTAAATATCGTGCCTGTTGGGTGTCTATAGTATGCCTGCAAAGTGGCGCATTTTTTGTTTAGAACAGTACCACAGCAAAATGACATTTCTAAAGGAAAAATTGTCATTTAAAACTAATCGCAGATGTAATGAATTGTCAGGTCTCGGCAATATAGATAAAACTCATTGAAATAAAGAGCATTGGTCCCCCCCCAGTCCATTACCAGGCCCTGGAATGAACATTAAGGGGAACCCCGAACCAAATTTAAAAAAAAAATTGTGTGGGAGTCCCCCTAAAATCCATACCAGGCCCTTCAGGTCTAATATGGAAATTAAGGGGAACCCTGCGCCAAATTTTTTTAAAAAATGGCGTAGGGGTCTCCTCCAAAATCCATACCAGACCCTTCAGGTCTGGTATGGATTCTAAGGGGAACCCTGTGCCAAAATAAAAAAAATGGCATAGGGGTCCCCCCCCCAAATCCATACCAGACCGTTATCTGAGCACGCAACCTGGCAGGCCGCAGGAAAAGAGGGGGAATGAGAGAGCGCCCCCCCTCCTGAAGTGTACCAGGCCACATGCCCTCAACATGGGGAGGGTGCTTTGGGGTCTGACCCCAAAGCACATTGTCCCCATGTTGATGAGGACAAGGGCCTCATCCCCACAACCCTTGCTCCGTGGTTGTGGGGCTTATCGGCATCTGGAAGCCCCCTTTAACAAGGGGACCCCTAGATCCCGGTCTCCCCCCTATTTGAATGGTAATGGGGTACATTGTACCCCTAATATTTCACAAAAGTGTAGAAAAATGGTAAAAAAACACAAGAGACAGCTTGGGACAAGTCCTTTATTAAAAAATAAAAGAATAAAAATGTTCCGCGATGTAAGTTCACGTCGCCCGACGGACCGAAAAAAAAAAAAACCACGACCGCTCTGCCTCCACGAGAGGCTTCCGCCGACTGACGCTTCTTCTCTGTGACAGTTCTTATATAGCTGAGGGCGGGGCCACCCAGTGACATAAACGGTGACCCCGCCCCCTCTGATGCCACGGGGTCGCGGCCTTTTTTTTCCCGGTCCGTCAGGCGGCATGAATTTACATCGCGGGACATTTTTATTTTTTAATAAAGGACTTGTCCCAAGCTGTCTCTTGTCTTTTTTACCATTTTTGACACTTTTTTTGTGAAATGGTAGGGGTACAATGTACACCATTACCATTTTACATAGGGGGAGGCTGGGATCTGGGGGTCCCCTTGTTAAAGGGGGTTTCCAGAGTCCGATAAGCTCCCTGCCCGCATACCCCCACAACCATCGGGCAAGGGTTGTGGGGATGAGGCCCTTGTTCCCATCAACACGGGGACAAGGTGCTTTGGGGTCAGACATGTGGCCTGGTACAGTTCAGGGGGGGTGCTCTCTCATCCCCCCTCTTTTTCTGGGGCCTGCCAGGTTGCGTGCTTGGATAAGGGTCTGGTATGGATTTTGGGGGACCCCTACGCCATTTTTTTAATTTTGGCACAGGGTTCCCCTTAAAATCCATACCAGACCCTTTAGGTCTGGTATGGATTTGGGGGGGACCCCTACGCCATTTATTTTTAAAATTTGGTGCAGGTTCCCCTTAATTTCCATATCAGACCTGAAGGGCCTGGTATGGATTTTGGTTCGGAGTTCCCCTTAATATTCATACTAGACCCAAAGGGCCTGGTAATGGTCTGGGGGGGACCCATGCTCTTTTTTTCAATCAGTTTTATCTATATTGCCGAGACCCGACAATTCAATACAGCCGCGATCAGTTTTAAATGAAATTTTTCCTTTAGAAACGTAATTTTGCTGTGGTACTGTTCTAAACACGAGGAAAATGTGCCACTTTGCAGGCATACTATAGACATGCCAAGTTGGTAACTTCCAACTTCCTGAAGACGGCCAATCTGATAAGCCGAAATGCATAGAGGTTGAGTCATGTTATCGTGACACACATTCAACCCGGAAATCAAGCCTTCACTGAGCCAGTGGCTGTATGAACTAACCAGGCGGATTTCACGGATTTACTTATACCTGTTGTTCACTCCGGGTGCCAGGACATTAGGCACTTATACATGTGAGTTGAATACCTTTATATTTTTTGGAAAAAAGCTCTTTATCAACGGTACTGCACAATGAGGCTTTTTCTATTATATCTATTTATATGAGGAACATTCACCGCAGCCAATCATCGGTCCAGAGGGCATCCCCAGGGGTCGCCCCACACGCGCATTTGGCCTAACTAGCGAAAGTTGGTCCACTCCCAGGGGTGAGTGCACATCTACTAGTGGGGGGGGAGACCCTATTTAATCACTTAAGAAGCTCGGAATCATCCATCTATTATTCAAATCACAGCACTGGATACTGTTCCACCAGCACGCGCACCTTTTTTTCACTGACGACTGTTTTATTAATTTTATTAAATGTTACCAGTGTATCACTTATATCTATTATCTGTATGTAATTTTTTAGCATTTAGCGCAGTATACTTTTTATTATATACTATAGACACCCCCCAGGCACAATATTTAAAGGAATATTTCATTTTTATTTTTTCACTTTAAGCATTAAAAAAATCACTGCTCTCGAAAAAACGGCCATTTCTTTTTTAAAAATTTGCATTGATACATGTCCCCTGGGGCAGGACCCAGGTCCCCAAACACTTTTTATGACAATAACTTGCATATAAGCCTTTAAAATGAGCACTTTTGATTTTTCATGTTCGCGTCCCATAGACTTTAACGGTGTTCGCGTGTTCTGCCAAATTTTTTGCCTGTTTGTAAGTTCTGGTGCGAACCGAACCGGGGGGTGTTCTGCATGTGCAGGAGTGCTGTCTCCTATGGCAAGAGTCTTTAACAGTTCCTAACACAAAGCATAACAGTTCTTTCACCTTCACTACAATCGCTCCTTGTAGTTCTTCAGCCCACTGAGCTCCCGGTCTCTCACTAGACCCACTGATTCACTGCCACTGAATCCCTTGAGCTTCTCCAATCTTCACGGTGGTATCTTCCTCAAGCGTCACCCCCACCTCTCTGCTGGGTCCCTAGCTTGGCACTCAAGACACCTCTTAAGCTTCACCCTACTAGCCTGCTCCGTTCCTGGCTTGACACTAGGGATGAGCTTCGAGCGTAAGTTCGACTCGAACAGCGGGTGTTTGCCCGTTCGCTGAACAGCAAATTTTATGGGGCGTTCGCGGAAAATTCGAATGCCCCATAATGCACTGCAAGACCGCAGTGCATTGCTGTATGATGCTTGGCCAAAGCATACACCTGACCTGCATGCCTTTTTCCAATCATGGCTCAGGGGGACTAAGTCCATGCCCCACACTATATAAGGCTGCTTACACAGCGCCCGTATAGCGCGTTATAGTGAACAGAGATAGAGAGATTGAGCTAGATTAGGCAGGCAGGTTAGTTAGTGGCAGTGTATTTGATATATATATATATATATATATATATATATATATATATATATATATATATACTGTATATATACTGTATATATATATATATATATATATATATATATACTGTATATATATATATACTGTATATATATATATATATACTCTGCATTCAGCGTAGCCTATATATACAGTGCATTCAGCGGTGTACAGTAGATAATAATACAGTGCAGGCGGTGTACAGTAGATAATAATACAGTGCAGGCGGTGTACACAGTATATAATACAGTGCGTACAGTTTCAAATACACTTCAGGCGGTGTACACAGTATATAATACAGTGTAGTACAGTGTTAATAAAAAAGAAATACCTATCAAGTCCGGAAGGCTTCCAGGGAGAGGCAGATGCTCACAGGCCACTAAAAGAGGGCAAGCAGCTTCTGAAATAATATTTAAGAGCAGGGACCGTTCCTGCACTCAACAATAGTAACTGTGAGGGGTTACCGTGTTCTGCCACCACTAGGGATGAGCTTTGAGTTCGAGTCGAACTCATGTTCAACTCGAACATTGGCTGTTTGCCAGTTCGCCGAACAGCAAACAATTTGGGGTGTTCGCGGCAAATTCGAATGCCGTGGAACACCCTTTAAAAGTCTATGGGAGAAATCAAAAGTGCTAATTTTAAAGGCTTATATTCATGGTATTGTCATAAAAAGTGTTTGGGGACCTGGGTCCTGCCCCAGGGGACATGGCTCAATGCTAAAAAAAAGGTTAAAAACTGCCGTTTTTTCGGGAGCAGTGATTTTAATAATGCTTAAAGTGAAACAATAAAAGTGTAATATCCCTTTAAATTTCGTACCTGGGGGGTGTCTATAGTATGCCTGTAAAGGGGCGCATGTTTCCTGTGTTTAGAACAATCTGACAGCAAAATGACATTTCAAAGGAAAAAAAGTCATTTAACCACTTCAATACAGGGCACTTAGACACCTTCCTGCCCAGACCAATTTTCAGCTTTCAGCGCTGTCGCAGTTTGAATGACAATTGCGCGATCATACAATGATCTCAAACTGTACTCAAACTAAATTTGTATCATTTTGTTCCCACAAATAGACCTTTCTTTTGGTGGTATTTGATCACCTCTGCGGTTTTTATTTTTTGCTAAACAAATAAAAAAATACCAAAAATTTAGAAAAAAATAAAAGTTTTGCTTTTGTTTCTGTTAAAAAAAATTATAAATAAGTAAGTTTTCTCTTTCACTGATGGGCACTGATAAGGCGGCACTGATACGGTGGCACCGATGAGGTGGCACCAATGAGCGGGCACTGACGATGGGCACTGATATGCGGCACTGATGGGCACTGGTAGGCGGCACTGATGGGTTTTAAATGAAATTTTTCCTTTAGAAACGTAATTTTGCTGTGGTACTGTTCTAAACACGAGGAAAATGTGCCACTTTGCAGGCATACTATAGACATGCCAAGTTGGTAACTTCCAACTTCCTGAAGACGGCCAATCTGATAAGCCGAAATGCATAGAGGTTGAGTCATGTTATCGTGACACACATTCAACCCGGGAATCAAGCCTTCACTGAGCCAGTGGCTGTATGAACTAACCAGGCGGATTTCACGGATTTACTTATACCTGTTGTTCACTCCGGGTGCCAGGACATTAGGCACTTATAACATGTGAGTTGAATACCTTTATATTTTTTGGAATAAAAAGCTCTTTATCAACGGTACTGCACAATGAGGCTTTTTCTATTATATCTATTTATATGAGGAACATTCACCGCAGCCAATCATCGGTCCAGAGGGCATCCCCAGGGGTCGCCCCACACGCGCATTTGGCCTAACTAGCGAAAGTTGGTCCACTCCCAGGGGTGAGTGCACATCTACTAGTGGGGGGGGGAGAGACCCTATTTAATCACTTAAGAAGCTCGGAATCATCCATCTATTATTCAAATCACAGCACTGGATACTGTTCCACCAGCACGCGCACCTTTTTTTCACTGACGACTGTTTTATTAATTTTATTAAATGTTACCAGTGTATCACTTATATCTATTATCTGTATGTAATTTTTTAGCATTTAGCGCAGTATACTTTTTATTATATACTATAGACACCCCCCAGGCACAATATTTAAAGGAATATTTCATTTTTATTTTTTCACTTTAAGCATTAAAAAAATCACTGCTCCCGAAAAAACGGCCATTTCTTTTTTAAAAATTTGCATTGATACATGTCCCCTGGGGCAGGACCCAGGTCCCCAAACACTTTTTATGACAATAACTTGCATATAAGCCTATAAATGAGCACTTTTGATTTTTCATGTTCGCGTCCCATAGACTTTAATGGTGTTCGCGTGTTCTGCCAAATTTTTTGCCTGTTTGTAAGTTCTGGTGCGAACCGAACCGGGGGGTGTTCTGCATGTGCAGGAGTGCTGTCTCCTATGGCAAGAGTCTTTAACAGTTCCTAACACAAAGCATAACAGTTCTTTCACCTTCACTACAATCGCTCCTTGTAGTTCTTCAGCCCACTGAGCTCCCGGTCTCTTACTAGACCCACTGATTCACTGCCACTGAATCCCTTGAGCTTCTCCAATCTTCACGGTGGTATCTTCCTCAAGCGTCACCCCCACCTCTCTGCTGGGTCCCTAGCTTGGCACTCAAGACACCTCTTAAGCTTCACCCTACTAGCCTGCTCCGTTCCTGGCTTGACACTAGGGATGAGCTTCGAGTTTGAGTCGAGCGTAAGTTCGACTCGAACAGCGGGTGTTTGCCCGTTCGCTGAACAGCAAATTTTATGGGGCGTTCGCGGAAAATTCGAATGCCCCATAATGCACTGCAAGACCGCAGTGCATTGCTGTATGATGCTTGGCCAAAGCATACACCTGACCTGCATGCCTTTTTCCAATCATGGCTCAGGGGGACTAAGTCCATGCCCCACACTATATAAGGCTGCTTACACAGCGCCCGTATAGCGCGTTATAGTGGACAGAGATAGAGAGATTGAGCTAGATTAGGCAGGCAGGTTAGTTAGTGGCAGTGTATTTGATATATATATATATATATATATATATATATATATATATATACTGTATATATACTGTATATATATATATATATATATATATATACTGTATATATATATATACTGTATATATATATATATATACTCTGCATTCAGCGTAGCCTATATATACAGTGCATTCAGCGGTGTACAGTAGATAATAATACAGTGCAGGCGGTGTACAGTAGATAATAATACAGTGCAGGCGGTGTACACAGTATATAATACAGTGCGTACAGTTTCAAATACACTTCAGGCGGTGTACACAGTATATAATACAGTGTAGTACAGTGTTAATAAAAAAGAAATACCTATCAAGTCCGGAAGGCTTCCAGGGAGAGGCAGATGCTCACAGGCCACTAAAAGAGGGCAAGCAGCTTCTGAAATAATATTTAAGAGCAGGGACCGTTCCTGCACTCAACAATAGTAACTGTAAGGGGTTACCGTGTTCTGCCACCACTAGGGATGAGCTTTGAGTTCGAGTCGATTTCATGTTCAACTCGAACATCGGCTGTTTGCCAGTTCGCCGAACAGCAAACAATTTGGGGTGTTCGCGGCAAATTCGAATGCCGCGGAACACCCTTTAAAAGTCTATGGGAGAAATCAAAAGTGCTAATTTTAAAGGCTTATATTCATGGTATTGTCATAAAAAGTGTTTGGGGACCTGGGTCCTGCCCCAGGGGACATGGCTCAATGCTAAAAAAAAGGTTAAAAACTGCCGTTTTTTCGGGAGCAGTGATTTTAATAATGCTTAAAGTGAAACAATAAAAGTGTAATATCCCTTTAAATTTCGTACCTGGGGGGTGTCTATAGTATGCCTGTAAAGGGGCGCATGTTTCCTGTGTTTAGAACAATCTGACAGCAAAATGACATTTCAAAGGAAAAAAAGTCATTTAACCACTTCAATACAGGGCACTTAGACACCTTCCTGCCAAGACCAATTTTCAGCTTTCAGCGCTGTCGCAGTTTGAATGACAATTGCGCGATCATACAATGATCTCAAACTGTACTCAAACTAAATTTGTATCATTTTGTTCCCACAAATAGACCTTTCTTTTGGTGGTATTTGATCACCTCTGCGGTTTTTATTTTTTGCTAAACAAATAAAAAAATACCGAAAATTTAGAAAAAAATAAAAGTTTTGCTTTTGTTTCTGTTAAAAAAAATTATAAATAAGTAAGTTTTCTCTTTCACTGATGGGCACTGATACGGCGGCACTGATACGGCGGCACCGATGAGGTGGCACCAATGAGCGGGCACTGACGATGGGCACTGATATGCGGCACTGATGGGCACTGGTAGGCGGCACTGATGGGTGGCACTCATATGCAGCACTGATGAGCATTGATAGGCGGCACTGATGGGCACTGATGGGTGGCACTGGGTGGCACTGGTTGGCACTGATGGGCACTGATAGACTACACTGATGGGCAATGAAAGGCGGCACTGCTGGGCACTGCTGGGCACTGATAGGGTGGCGCTGATAGACATCACTGATAGGCGGCACTGCTGGGCACTGATGGGCACTGATAGGCAGCACTGCTGGGCACTGATGGGCACTGATACGTGGCACTGATACGTGGCACTGATACACGGCACTGATGGGCATCCCTGGTGGCACTGGCAGTGGTAGGCATTGAAGTGGGCACTGATTGGCAGCTGCCTGGGCACAGATTGGCAGCTGCCTGGGCACACAGTGGCATTTCCCTGGGGGTCTAGGGGCATACCTGGTGGTCCAGTGTGGATGGCTTCCCTGGTGGTCCTGGGCGGCTTCCCTGGTGGTCCTGGGTAGGATCCGAGGGGGGGCTGTGCTGATAAATCAGCACAATCAGCACAGACCCCCCCCCTGTCAGGAGAGCAGCCGATCGGCTCTCCTCTATTCGCGAGTGAGGAAAAGCCGATCACCGGCTCTTTCTATTTCTATGATTGGACACGGCTGATCACGTGGTAGTCTCCGTCGGAGACTCTTTACCTAGATCGGTGTTGCAGGGTGTCAGACTGACACCCCGCAACAACGATCGCCGTGATGTGCGCCCCCGGGGGCGCGCAGCGGCTCGATATTCCTGATCACGTCATATGACGTCCGATCAGGAATATAAAACCACTTTGCCGCCGTCATTTTGTAATAGGGCGGGCAGCAAGTGGTTAAAACTACTCGCGGCTATTAATGAAATGCCGGTCCGACAATACACATAAAAGTTCATTGATAAAAAGGGCATGGGAATTCCCCACAGGGGAACCCCGAACCAAAATTAGAAAAAAAAAATGATGTGGTAGGTCCCCCTAAATTCCATACCAGGCCCTTCAGGTCTGGTATGGATATTAAGGGGAACCCCGGCCAAAATTTAAAAAAAATGGCGTGGGGTCCCCCCTTAAAATCTAAAGCAGACCTTTCAGGTCTGGTATGGATTTTAGGGGGAACCCCGCGCCAAAATTTAAAAAAAAACGGCGTGGTGTCCCCCCAAAAATCCATACCAGACTCTTATCCAAGCACGCAACCTGGCAGGCCGCAGGAAAAGAGGGGGGACGAGAGAGCGCCCCCCCCTCCTGAACCGTACCAGGCCACATGCCCTCAACATTGGGAGGGTGTTTTGGGGTAGCCCCCCAAAACACCTTGTCCCATGTTGATGGGGGCAAGGGCCTCATCCCCACAACCCTTGCCCGGTAGTTGTGGGGGTCTGCGGGCGGGAGCTTATCGGATGCTTCTTCTTTCTTTTATCTTCTTTCTTCTATCTTCTATCTTCCTTCGGTTTCTTCCTCCATCTTCTTCTTCTTCTGGTTCTTCTGGTTCTTCTGGTTCTTCCTCCGGTGTTCTCGTCTGGCATCTCCGCGGCGTCTTCTTATCTTCTTCTCCTCGGGCCGCTCTGCATCCATGATGGCATGGAGGGAGGCTTCCGCTGTGTGACGCTTCTCTCTTCATCTTTTTCTTCATCTTTTCCTCATCATCTTCATCTTCTTTTCAGGCCGCTCCGCATCCATGATGGCATGGAGGGAGGCTCCCGCTGTGTGACACTTCTCCTCTTCTGACGGCTCTTAAATAACGGGGGGCGGGGCCACCCAGTGACCCCGCCCCTCTCTGACACACGAGGACTTGACGGGGACTTCCCTGTGGCATTCCCCGTGACGTCAGAAGGGGGCGGGGTTACGTAACGGGTGACATTTATGCTTCATTTCTCAACCACCTATTACACTTTTGAAGGCCCTGGAGCACCAGCATAAGGGAATTGCCCCCAAAATGACCCCAAAGCAAACACCCCAATGTATAATCTATGAGGCATAATGAGTCTTTTGAACGGTTCATTTTTTTCCAGAAGTTTTTGAAAAATGGGGAAAAAAAATGAAAACGCATTTTTTTTACACAAACTTGTCCATTTAGCAGATATTTCCAACACATATCATGTACATAGCAAAGATGACACCCCAAAATACATTCTGCTACTCCACCTGAGTATGGTGATACCACATGTGTGGGACTTTTACACAGCCTGGCCACATACAAAGGCCCAAAATTGAAGTAGCATCTTCAGGCGTTCTACGAGCATAAATGACACATCTCATTTCTCAACCACCTATTACACTTTTGAAGGCCCTGGAGCATCAGGACAATGGAATTGCCCCCAAAATGACCCCATTTTGGAAAGAAAACACTCCAATGTATAATCTATGAGGCATAATGAGTCTTTTGAACGGTTCATTTTTTTCCAGAAGTTTTTGGAAAATGTGGAAAAAAATGAAAACGCATTTTTTTTACACAAAGTTGACAATTTATTAGATATTTACAACACATAGCATGTACATAGCAAAGATGACACCCCAAAATACATTCTGATACTCCTCCTGAGTATGGCATTACCACATGTGTGAGCCTTTTACACAGCCTGGCCACATACAGAGGCCCAACATCCAAGTAGCACCATCAGGCATTCTAGGAGCATAAATGACATATATCATTTCCTGGCAACCTATCATTTTTGAAGGCCCTTCATATTTCTAACACATAGAATGTACATACCAAGAATTACAATCCAAAATAAATTATATTGCGGAAAGGGTAAAAAAAAGCATTACCTGTGCTTTTAGTAGTATCCACAGAGGAGAGCACTGGTCCAGGCAGCAGGCAGGGATGTGCTTAGCAACAGCAATAGTAATTATCCAGGCAGCAGGCAGGAATATTGTCTATAGTCAGCACAAGGATATTGTCAGCACAGCACAGTCCATAGAAATTGTCCAGGCAGAGACAGCCAGCACAGCCATAATATTGGTCCTGGTACACTGTTACCTGCAGACACTCATTGTACCGCTCTCCAGCCCTTCATAAACATACTGCCTCTTGCTACAGCTAATTATTTGCACAGTCCAGGTAGCGGTGTGGTCCGTTCATGCGGCAGGCAGAGGCATGATGGCAGTAAGACAGCATCAGGCTGAGGGCCGCAATTAGGTAAAACCTGTGCACAGGGGAACAGGGGTAGAGGCTTCAACCCACCCAAATCTCTATGAAGCCTCCGGACTCCAGACCCTAATCCGGAATTTACAAAACCCGGAGAAAACAAAAAAAAATAGTTTTCTCCATCCGGAAAAACAATTCTGGAGCCCCTCACATATGTGAGACCCTTGTGTACTACAGTAGCAGGGCAACAGATCAGTCCAAGCAGTAGGCAAAAGCATAGTCCATAAAACAGGCCAGGGTCAGTTCACGTGCAAGCAGTCCAAGTGGTGGGCAGTAGCGTAGTTGCTAAAACAGGCCAGGGTCAGTTCACGTGAAGGCAGTCCAAACGGTAGGCAGAGGCATAGTCAAAAAACAGGCCAGAGTCAGTTCACGTGGAAGCAGTCCAAACGGTAGGCAGAGGCATAGTCAAAAAACAGGCCAGGGTCAGTTAACGTGGAAGGCAGTGGCATGGTTATTTGGGGAAGCATGGAAAATGGTCAGTACAGATGATGAAAATGGGGAAATGGTTAAAAATATGGGCTAATATTTTAGGGATGTATGATAAAGTTAGAAGCATTCACCAATGCAAAGGCTAGGTTGGGAGGGACACTGGGGACAATGGTAGCTGGTATCTTTTCGAAATCCTCTTTTGGTGCACATGCGACTTTTTTTGCCGTCTTCGGCCTGCTTTAGATGGTGGAATGTTGAAGGGGAAGTGGCGCTCATGAAGTCGGCAAACAGCCTCAGAGCGAAGGTCTTTGGGGGGGGGTCTTTGGTGATAGATGAGGGACGTAACAACTTCTTCTATAAATTGTAGGAAGGGGGGGGACTTTCTGTGGATTTGGTGTAGACTACATAGGAATTATAAACGGCCAAATGTATGAGATAAATTGCTACCTTCTTGTACCAGAATCGGGACCTCATTATCGACAAATAGGGCTGAATCGTTTGATCATTTGATCATTGAAATCCACCCCACCCATGTAGAGATTATAATCTTGGACACATACTGGCTTTTAAATGGGACCTCTTCTTCTTTGAACCTCAATTGTAGTGTCGTCATGGATGGTGGACATCATGTGCATGTCCCTTTTATCCTTCCACCTCAAGACCAGCACTTTGTTGCATCTCAATGCTGCTCTTTCCCCCCTTCGCAGCTTTTTGCTCGCTAGAGAATGTGGGAAGCCCTTCCTATTTTTTCTGGAGGTTCCGCAGGCCAGGGTTTTTGCAATGTATAGTGTAGAAATTGTCGAGGTATATGTGATATCCTTTGTTCAGAAGTGGGTATGCCAAGTCCCATACAATCTTTCCAGTTGTGCCCATGTAGGCCGGGCACTCAGGGGGCTGGAACTGGGAATCTTTTCCTTCATATATGCGGAATGCATACAAATATCCCGTGGCTCTCTCACAGAGCTTGTATAATTTTACTCTGTATCTGGCCCTTTTGCTAGGAATATTATTATTATTATTATTATACAAGATTTATATAGCGCCAACAGTTTACGCAGCGCTTTACAATGTATAAGGGGGACAACACAATTACAGTACAGTTCAATACAAAAGTTACAGGAGGGCCTGCTCGTAGAGCTTACATTCTAAAGGGAGGGGGTGGTGGTACAAAAGGTAATAGCTGCAAAGAATGATTTGATGGGGGTGGCTCAGGGACAGTTATGTGGGTGTGGGATAGGCTTCCCTGAATAAATGAGTTTTCAGGGATCTCCTAAAGGTGGACAGGGTAGGGGCTGATCAGACATACTGGGGCAGGGAATTCCAGAGGATGGGAGAGGCTCTGGAGAAGTCCTGAAGGCGAGCATGGAAGGAGGTAACAAGAGAGCTAGAGAGCAGGAGGTCCTGGGAGGAGCGGAGGGGGCGATTTGGGCGATATCTGCAGATGAGGTTGGTGATGTAGATGGGGGCGATGTTGTGAATGACCTTGTATGTTATGGTTAGCATTTTAACTTTTACACGGTGGGGTAGGGGAAGCCAGTGAAGGGATTGGCAGAGAGGAGCAGCAGTCACGGATCGATTAGTGAGGTGTATTAGTCTAGCAGCAGCATTCATAATAGACTGAAGGGGGGATAGCCTGCTTAAGGGTAGGCCATTAAGGAGAGAGTTGCAGTAGTCGAGGCGGGAAATTCCTAGCTGGCCTGAAAAGGGTACAAGGGACTCATCGACACATATATTCTGATCGGGGACATATAGCTCTGCAAATTGTTGGGAAAAGAAATTTATCAGTGGGCGAATTTTATATAATTTGTCGTAATTTGGATGATTGCGGGGAGGGCACTGGGTGTTGTCGCTAAAATGAAGAAAGCGCATTATCATTTCGTATCGGAACCTGGCCGTTACGGCAGAATAAATGGGCATGTTGTGGATGGGGTTGGTGGACCAGTAGGCATGTCCTTCATTTTTTTTTGTAAGCCCCATGTTTAGGGTGAGGCCCATAAACAATTTGAACTCCTCTAAATTCAGATCTCTCCACTCAAATAGACGGGCATAGGATGATTGGGGGTTGTTGGCAATATATTGCTGGGCATATAAATTTGTCTGGTCCACAATGAATTGCAGCAAAGTGTAGGGAAAAAACAGATAAAAAAAATCAATCGCTGTGAAATTTTGGGTGTTGGCCTGCACACCTGGCTGTGCTGTGAATGGGGGAATAATTGGTGATCCCAAGACAGATGGCAGCCATGTTGGGTTGGCAAGACCATCTGGCATATATATAGAGGCCCTGGCTCTTGGGGGACGTGACACTCCAGTAGCTGGGGGAATTGAATTTCCTGTGCTGGTACTCAGGCGTGATGTGGCAGTACTGGTACTGGGTCTGGGCATTTGTTCCTGGGGCCTATCGCTGGCGGCAGCGCTGGTATTGGGCATTTATTCCCTGGGCCTATCGCTGGTGGCAGTGCTGGTACTGGGCCTGGGAATTTGTTCTTGGGGCCTATTGCTGGCAGCAGCGCTGGTACTGGGCCTTGGAATATAATCCTGGTTTCCAGAGTGCCGTGCCCTTTTAGGAGGGACCCATTCTTCCTCCGAATCATTTGCCGATTCACTATTGGCTTCAAATGCTGAATTTGATTTGGAATCAGAATTGAAATCTGATGAGAACTGCCCGTTGCTCTCATCAGTCATGGAGAGGATCTGGAACGCCTCCTCACTGGTGTATAATCTTTTGGACATGACGCTGATGGCTGTGTGACAGGTGGCAGGTGACGGTCACTGATGGGCTGTGAGATGGGTGGCAGGTGACGTTCACTGATAGGTGATGACGGTGTGAAAGGCGATGGTCACTGATGGGTGACAGGCCACGGACGGTGACAGGTGATGGTCACTAACGGGTGATGGTCACAGACGGTGACAGGCCACGGTCACTGATGGGTGCACCGCTGACGGTCACTGATGGGTGACGGGTAATGGCTGACGTCACTGATGGGTGACGGGTAATGGCTGACGTCACTGATGGGTGACGGGTAATGGCTGACGTCACTGATGGGTGACGGGTAATCGCTGACGTCACTGATGGGTGATGGCTGATGGTCACTGATGGGTGACGGGTGATGGCTGACGGGTGACGGCTGACGTCACTGATGGGTGACGGGTAATGGCTGACGGTCACTGATGGGTTACGGGTAATGGCTAACGTCACTGATGGGTGATGGGTGACAGGTGATGGCTGATGGCCACTGATGGGTGACGGGTGATGGCTGATGGTCACTGATGGGTGACAGGTGATGGCTGATGGTCACTGATGGGTGACAGGTAATGGCTGACGGTCAGTGATGGGTGACGGGTAATGGCTGACAGGTAATGGCTGACGGTCAGTGATGGGTGACAGGTGATGGCTGACAGGTGACGGCTGACGGTCACTGATGGGTGACGGGTGATGGCTGACAGGTGACGGCTGATGGTCACTGATGGGTGATGGGTGATGGCTGACAGGTGCACCGCTGAAGGTCACTGATGGCAGTCTTATGTGACAGGTGACCTTTATGGGGTGACTGTGGTGACTGTTGGGTGACAGGTGACAATTGGGGGGGGCACAAGTGTTGTGCTTGTGCAGTACAATACAAACACAGATCGGTAACTCACTGCTCCTAGCTCTTCTCTCCTCACACTGGAAACGGTGTGAGAGGAGAGAAGAGCTGGTAACAGGTAGTTACCGCTCTGTGTTTACATTTAGGGATCGGCTGTGAAAGGATCACAGCCAATCACATGGTAAACAGCCGCCGGCCAATGGCTGTTTACCATCATTGGTGACGAGCAGTGTTCCCGGGAACAAGCCGCCACCGACGTGCACGCGCTGCGCGCTCCCGATCGCGTGCATGCGCTGTGCACAATGGGGCGGTACTCCGTGACACGGCGCCACCGAGGGTACAGGGATGCGTGCGCACAATCACGCGCATTCCCTGTTTAAAGGGCAGGGCGTCATATGACGCCCTCCCAGAACGAGAGCCGCACCGCCTGGCCATCATATGACAGACGGCAAGTTCTAGTGCGAACCGAACCAGGGAGTGTTCGGCTCATCCCTACTTGACACACAAGGCTTCTCTGCAAGCATCACCTCTGCTGGATGGGTCCCTGGCTTGATACCCACTGAAGTTTCCCGATTCTTCACCGTCCCCGGTTGGTGATAATGCTGCTCCAGTACTTGCTTCAGTTACTCAATGTGGTCCCTGGTAATTAGGAGGATAGTCCCTTACTGGCTACAGCTTCCCCTCTACCTCCGACCACGACAGGTTCTCTGGCTGGCAGAACCATTACTATTGGTTGGACCGCATCCGCAGTCCCAACCCTGCACTGCTCTCTTGTTTCTGGATAGGCCCTCAGATAGCCTAGTAGCCAGATGTGCCCGGGATAGGCCCAATCTCTGGCCTAGCAGCCCGGGCAATACAACACACATCCACACAGTGTCAGGGCTGGCTCAGCCTTTCCTTCTCTGAGCTGGCCACTCAGCTGTCGGCTAATTGCCAGCTCTCACCTCTCTCCACAGTTCACCAGCTGTTGTGGATCTGCTCGTCAGTCCCGCCTACTTAAAGATCTCCAGCTCACTTCATTCCTGCCTTTGCCTTGGTCACATCACAAGAAACCATCTCCTGCGTTCCTGTTTAAAGGCTGGCTTTGCTGACATCCCTTCTGGCTCTTTATCCTGCTTGCTGTTCCTCCACTTGGAATCCTGACTTCTGGCCTGGCTTATTACCCAATCTTTAAAACAGAGAAACCGCGCTATAAACGAACAAAAAAAAAATATATAAAAAATATAAATCAATGTTGTGAAGTATAGTCCCATGTGCATTAATTAGTCCCTTGTATAAATCAAACATAAATCTTGTCCTCAATGAGTGACGTGAATATCATCCAGAATGAAAGTGTGATGAACAGGCATAAATCTGGAACAATTTGTAAGGTAATGTGCTTACCAGAAGTAAGCCAAAATGGAGCAAGTGGCTTAAACCCAGCCTGGGCCTTGAGAGGATCAATCCCGGTAAGGCAGGATAAACACGCTCGTCCCGTGTACACAGTCCACAGAGGTTAGCAAAAAATATATGAAGCAAACATAGCGTAATACTGATACGTAAAATACTTCAAACAAGAAATGTGCAACACTCAATCTTAACCCAAAAAATCATGCGTGATCATAAGAAGTCCAGTGTAAGTAATAACAACTGGAAGTGATTATATGAGTGTCAAGCAAACATGCAAGATATAGATACTAGAGTGAAAAAAATATAAAACGTGAATATCATCAAGATCTGCTTACCAGATATATAGGAAAAAATAAGCCTGTAATAATCACCCAGGAAAAGACATAAATCCCTCTAGGTGCAGCAAATCATATGTGCAAACTGCTTACCAGATAAGAAAACAGTGTGAGCGGAGTAAATCTAGCCAAAGACTGTCCACCATATATGGAAAAAAACATATATACATATAAAGCAGCAGCAAACCTACAGGAGATCCTGCTTACCAGAAACCCAAATGGGATAGACAGATGAAACGAAATCCAAAAACGAGCTCCTATAGGAACGGTGAGGATACTTCCTGCCACAATAGGTCCCAGGCTCAGCAGCACACATATGGTAGAAAACAGCCAATAGCGTAATACTGTTTAACTCTTAATTTATTAAAAATAAAGTAGCACTTACACGAACATGGAAAATATAAAACGAAAGTAAAACGGAGCCGGCCGGCACTTCAGACACTCTCCTGTCCTCAATATGGCAACGTGATGACGTCAGCACGTCCCTCCCAGACGCGTTTTGTCATACGTTGACGTTCTCAATGGGGAACGGGCAGCATGCTGAGCCACCACGTTATATGCGCACACCAAGCCTCGCTCTGAGTCCCGCTGAGGGAAACAAACACACAGCGCCATCTTGGATGTGGGCATCCTATCTAAATAAAATACAACACCATCTTTGATGAGGGCATTTACATTTAAAATATATGGGAAGAGACCAGATAGAGAACCTGAGGTGTATCCGGTATATATCTCTGAATGAACAAGATATGGGTGACATATCCAAAAAACACTAACATAGAAATCTAAATTTATGATCTATGCAAAAGTGGTAATGCCCAAAATATTCTAGTACATTATAGCAGTGGGCAAACATAAAAAATATTTTAATAAAATAAGAATGGATATGAACATATCAACACTTGTAAGTTAAAATAGTTATAAAAATTGATTCATATAGAGAAAAGGTTCCTAAAAAATTGGAAAAATAAAAAAAATAAAAAAATATATCACACCTCATACCCCATGGGTGAAGCGAACTCACAATTGGACAGAACTCCCATGTACTCAAAACTCACAATTGGACAGAACTTTCATGTACCCAAAACAACAAAAATACTTAAATGGTGTTGAAATGCAAATTAGGTACTAAGTGGGACAGAGAAGCCCAGAGAGGCCAAACAAATCAAACAGTATTTATAGTCTTGACAAAGCAAGCCATCCAGATACTCCTCAAAGAAAGTAAGGTGAAATAAATACCCTCCACTCCTAATGTGTAATCTACGCCTAAGGCCCATTTAGGAATTGTCAATGAAAGCATTGACATCCACATCGATATTCAATCCATGAGGCGTGTAACTTTTGATCCTATGGACCCAGGACATTTCCAATCTGGAAATGTCACGCACCATGGAAATCCCTCGCCAATGAGGTTTATACCGATCAATGCCCAAAAATAGGGTATTGGAGGGATCCCTATCGTGTACCAAACGGTAGTGCTTAGAAACTGAATGGTTCTTAAAGCCTGTCAATATGTTGGTGATGTGCTCGTTGAGCCTCACTTGTAGGGGACGTTTGGTACGTCCCACATATTGCAAGCCACATGGGCATTGCAACATGTAGACCACCCCAAAGGTGGAACACGTAATAAACTTTTTGGGCTCTAAAATCAAAAATATGATTTTAGAGCCCAAAAAGTAGTCAATACAGATGGGGTTTTTGAACTATACAAAGAGGATGAGAATGATTTGGGTGGGCTTTTCACGAGATTGAAAAATCTCATGGTCTCAGAAACCCATACTCAATGGGATATAGCCTACCTTGAAACTTACATCAAAAATTCAATGGTCCCGAGGAGTTTGAGATGGGAGATATCCCCCCAAAAGGGCAAATAAGAATTGGAGGAGTGGTTTAAATACTTTAATCAAGCAGGCCTATCACTCCTACAATTTCTGATCGATAGAAAGACTGCTAAACTGTCCAAAATTGACACTGAGATTAAAGTCATTAAAGACAAACTCAGTGCCAATAAGGATAGCAATGAGTATAGAGAAAGATCGCAGAGTCAATTGAAAGTCCTTGAAAAAGAGGACAAGGACCAAAAGCTTAAGAAAAAGAAAAAATATAATCGTGATTTAAATGACTATTGTAATAATATGGTCTTTGAATGGCAGAAAAGAATGCTTGAAGATCTGGCTAGCCAGACCAATACCGAGATGGAGATATCCAATCAAGGTCAGGGTGAAAGCTCAGGAGTTCCCTCTAGATATCCTCAACCTACTAAAAACATAAAAAAAGGTCCCCTTGGTAAAATCCAAAAGGGTCCCCAGAGGTATCAATCCCCTCAGAGACCAATAGGGATTAACAAACCTAACAATACTCTCCCTCAGCAACCCTACCACTCAGGGCCCCCCAGATCCAATTATGGCCAAAGGGGAGGAGGGATGAGAAATGAACCACCACCCCCATGGAGGGGGGGCCACCAAAATGGTGGTAGGGGGCGGGGCCCACCCTATCCCAATAGGGGTCGTGGTTTTGGTGCTGGCTACCAGGAATGGTGGAGACCTAACCAAAATTATGACCCATTTCAAAAATCATCCTATCAAGACTCCTTTGTTCTGGACTGGGAATACAATCTTCCCATACAGAACAGCTTTTTTCCTATGAGTGACATGAACCCCTATGAAGGTGGGCCGGACCCTCCTGGACCGTATGATCCTCAGCAGGACAATCATGATCCTCCCATGATCTACCCCTCTCAAAATCAGATCATGTCTAGCCACACCGTTCTGCCTTCCGGTGGCTCTAGGACTTGGGGTTTTTCCAAACCAGGCCAAGGTCTAAAGAGGCCAGTAGAAAGAAGCGAGGAACTAGAGGGGGGAGGCGATTGCGAACAAAAAAGAGCAAGAATGTAATTGGGCAGGGTATTTTTAACTTAAGTACTAAGGAGTTATCCCATGCTGAAAAATTGGTTTTAGATAAGTGCCCTAAATTCGCCCCTCCCAGAAGCCTCAATAGGTTCCAAACCTATATGGATGTTCACAAGTTTGTTCGCAAACTCAACATCAAAAGGTATTAGATAGGGAACCCCATCATTAGGAATTCCCAGTCCACTGACCAATACGTTCATACGGGTTTGGCCAATGCATCTCTTTTTAATCCGCCTGGAACACTTGCCCCCACACTGAAAGTGTTCAGGGATGTAGTTCTTAGAGATTTAGACAGGTTGGAGATTAAGAATGCAAAAAATTCAAAAATTATACAGGAGGGACTAGAGTCTTTGTGTAAGAATAAAGATCTGGTTATTCGCCCTGCGGATAAGGGGGGAGGGATAGTGGTGCTCGATCGAAAGAATTACCTGGCTGAAATGGCTAGGATCCTAGGTGATGTTGACACCTACACCCCTCTCCCCTCTGACCCAAACAATGGTTACATAAGAGAGCTCCGTAAAATTATTTCTAAGGGTTCTTCAATGGGGATTTTGAAAGATAAGGAGAGTTTATTTCCAATCCCTAAAGCCCCCAGGAGCCCCATTATTTATTATTTACCTAAAGTTCACAAGAACCCTATCTGCCCCCCGGGACGCCCCATTGTGAGTGGCATTGATTCGGTCACATCCCGGGTGGGCAGATATATTGATTTCTTTTTACAGCCCCTCGTTCAAAAAATGCCTTCATATATCAAGGATACACGTCATGTGTTGAACCTTCTCTCCAATGTTACTATCAAATCTGGTATGTGGATGGCAAGTGCCGACGTTACTTCCCTTTACACTATTATTCCCCATCATATGGGTTTGAATGCGGTTAAAGATGCGCTGACTAGAGATTCTGGCCTTCCTGCAGACCAAATTTCTTTTGTTATGGAACCACTTGTTTTCGCGGCCTCCCATAACTATTTTTGGTTTTCCAACCAATTTTATCGCCAAAGCCGGGGTGTTGCTATGGGGGCCAAATATGCCCAGAGTTTGGCAAATCTTTTCATGGCCAAGTGGGAGGAGGATGCCATCTATGCCCACCGGAACCCCCATTTGGTCCTGTGGGCTAGATATATAGATGACATCCTCCTCCTATGGGATGGTGATGGCCAGGAGCTCCAACAGTTCCTATCCTCCCTTAATGTCAATGACCGTGGGATCCATCTCAATTTTGAGTCGAGTCAAACTCAGATTCACTTTCTGGACCTTACTCTTAATATAGAGGGCAATTGCCTATTAACATCAACCTTCTTTAAAGAGAGTGACCGCAATTCCTACATATCTCTAGAGAGCTGTCATTACAGACCTTGGCTTAATGCAATACCTAAAAGCCAATATATGAGAATACGTAGGAATTGTTCTGATCCTGATAAATTTTTGGCACAAAGCAGCACCCTTACAGAGAGATTCCTTGAAAAGGGATACAACAATGATAGTTTATTGCCTGCCTTGAGAGAAGTGCAGGACATGGACAGAGAGCTCTTATTGAGAGACAAACCTAGGCCTAGAAGTCTAGATCATAATTTGGGAGTACCCTTTATCACCACTTTTTCCCTGCAGCATAAGGAGGTTAAACAATTGGTGTCCAAACATTGGCATATCATTACCAATGATAAAGTCTTGAAGGAGGCCCTACCGCTGAAACCTAAAAATTTTTTTTAGAGGAGCCCCTTCTTTTAGAAACAAACTGGCCCCCAGCATATTGGACCCCCCAACCAATAGGACCACTTTTTTTGATCAATTGACTGGCTTTTATAAATGTAACAAGTGTCGGGTGTGCTCTACCAATTCTTGCCCAAACAGGAGGACCCAGTCCTTTGTGTCCACTGTGACAGGTCGAACTCATCCGATCACCCCTTTTATTACGTGTTCCACCTTTGGGGTGGTCTACATGTTGCAATGCCCATGTGGCTTGCAATATGTGGGACGTACCAAACGTTCCCTACAAGTGAGGCTCAACGAGCACATCACCAACATATTGACAGGCTTTAAGAACCATTCAGTTTCTAAGCACTACCGTTTGGTACACGATAGGGATCCCTCCAATACCCTATTATTGGGCATTGATCGGTATAAACCTCATTGGCGAGGGAGTTCCATGGTGCGTGACATTTCCAGATTGGAAATGTCCTGGGTCCATAGGATCAAAAGTTACACGCCTCATGGATTGAATATCGATGTGGATGTCAACGCTTTCATTGACAATTCCTAAATGGGCCTTAGGCGTAGATTACACATTAGGAGTGGAGGGTATTTATTTCACCTTACCTTCTTTGAGGAGTATCTGGATGGCTTGCTTTGTCAAGACTATAAATACTGTTTGATTTGTTTGGCCTCTCTGGGCTTCTCTGTCCCACTTAGTACCTAATTTGCATTTCAACACCATTTAAGTATTTTTGTTGTTTTGGGTACATGAAAGTTCTGTCCAATTGTGAGTTTTGAGTACATGGGAGTTCTGTCCAATTGTGAGTTCGCTTCACCCATGGGGTATGAGGCGTGATATATATATTTTATTTTTTTCCAATTTTTTAGGAACCTTTTCTCTATATGAATCAATTTTTATAATAACTATTGTGTATATGCCATTTACTTTTTTAACTTACAAGTGTTGATATGTTCATATCCATTCTTATTTTATTAAAATATTTTTTATGTTTGCCCACTGCTATAATGTACTAGAATATTTTGGGCATTACCACTTTGCATAGATCATAAATTTAGATTTCTATGTTAGTGTTTTTTGGATATGTCACCCATATCTTGTTCATTCAGAGATATATACCGGATACACCTCAGGATCTCTATCTGGTCTCTTCCCATATATTTTAAATGTAAATGCCCTCATCAAAGATGGTGTTGTATTTTATTTAGATAGGATGCCCACATCCAAGATGGCGCTGTGTGTTTGTTTCCCTCAGCGGGACTCAGAGCGAGGCTTGGTGTGCGCATATAACGTGGTGGCTCAGCACGCTGCCCGTTCCCCATTGAGAACGTCAACGTATGACGAAACGCGTCTGGGAGGGACGTGCTGACGTCACCACGTTGCCATATTGAGGACGGGAGAGTGTCTGAAGTGCCGGCCGGCTCCGTTTTACTTTCGTTTTATATTTTCCATGTTCGTGTAAGTGCTACTTTATTTTTAATAAATTAAGAGTTAAACAGTATTACGCTATTGGCTGTTTTCTACCATATGTGTGCTGCTGAGCCTGGGACCTACTGTGGCAGGACGTATCCTCACCGTTCCTATAGGAGCTCGTTTTTGGATTTCGTTTCATCTGTCTATCCCATTTGGGTTTCTGGTAAGCAGGATCTCCTGTAGGTTTGCTGCTGCTTTATATCCGGTGTTTTTTTCCATATATGGTGGACAGTCTTTGGCTAGATTTACTCCGCTCACACTGTTTTCTTATCTGGTAAGCAGTTTGCACATATGATTTGCTGCACCTAGAGGGATTTATGTCTTTTCCTGGGTGATTATTACAGGCTTATTTTTTCCTATATATCTGGTAAGCAGATCTGGATGATATTCACGTTTTATATTTTTTTCTCTCTAGTATCTATGTCTTGCATGTTTGCTTGACACTCATATAATCACTTCCAGTTGTTATTACTTACACTGGACTTCTTATGATCACGCATGATTTTTTGGGTTAAGATTGAGTGTTGCACATTTCTTGTTTGAAGTATTTTACGTATCAGTATTACGCTATGTTTGCTTCATATATTTTTTGCTAACCTCTGTGGACTGTGTACACGGGACGAGCGTGTTTATCCTGCCTTACCGGGATTGATCCTCTCAAGGCCCAGGCTGGGTTTAAGCCACTTGCTCCATTTTGGCTTACTTCTGGTAAGCACATTACCTTACAAATTGTTCCAGATTTATGCCTGTTCATCACACTTTCATTCTGGATGATATTCACGTCACTCATTGAGGACAAGATTTATGTTTGATTTATACAAGGGACTAATTAATGCACATGGGACTATACTTCACAACATTGATTTATATTTTTTATATATATATTTTTTTGTTCGTTTATAGCGCGGTTTCTCTGTTTTAAATTTTGTTTGGTGTGCCTCACTTGTAGCCGCAGCTTGCCACATATATATATACAATTTTTCCAAGCGCAGTTTTTTTCTTTTAAATTATTACCCAATCTGGTTACTGAACTCTGGCTTGGCTAATTACCCGATCTGGTTACTGAACTCTGGCTTGGCTAATTACCCGATCTGGTTACTGGACTCTGACTATGCTTTGACTACGCTTACTCTATTTACCTTTTTATTTAAGTGTGATTTTACTGTACTTCTGTCTCGGTCTGGTTCATGCTTTCTGACAGTAGGCAAAGGCCATAAATTCAGAAGAGTTAATCCACTTGTTGGTAATATTTTTTCCAGATTGGATGAGCAAGATCACCACATGGATCAGTTTGCCATGGCGTTACAAACGCTCCTGAGTCGCACGGCTCACCTGGAATCCCCCTGTGTGGCTGCTCCAGTACAGCCTGAGTTGCAAGCCGTCCCTGCTGCTGCTCCAGTGTCTGTGCAGGCACCCGTCTTGAGTATTAACTCTATAAGGGGTATGTCTGGTTCCGCTCCGCTTCCCCGTCAATTTGGGGGCGATCCAGTTCAATGTAGAGGGTTTCTCAACCAAGTTGAGATATATTTTGAGATGCTGCCCCAGGCGTTTCCCACGGACAGGCGTTTCCCATGGCCTCCTTTAAAAGGGTGTTTGACGTTCCCGCACGCTCCGCTTCTGTTGCTAAGTGCCTCATGCCCATCAAACAGAGTACGAGAACTGTTGCCGACTATGCCATTGAGTTCCATACTCTGGCAGCAGAGGTTGCTTGGAACAATGAGGCCCTCGTGGCTGCTTTTTCTCATGGTCTCTCGGATTCCATCAAGGATGAGATAGCAGCCCAAGATATACACACTGAGCTGGATCTCATTTGCCATCCTCATTGACTCCAGACTCAGAGAAAGACTTTCTTTTAAGGAGTGCTTGCGGAAGCCTCCTGTACGTTTGCCTCCGAGCTTTGCAGTCCCACCCGTGCCTCCCTCACCTCCCATGCCTCCTGGTACCGAGTCGGTCAGTGAATATGAACCCATGCACTTGGGCTTCACGGGTCTCTCTGCGGATGAGAGAGCCTTTAGGAGGAGGGAGAGATTGTGCCTTTATTGTGGCCAGGCAGGTCACTTTTTGAAGTCTTGTCCTAACCGTCCTGGGAACACCCGAACCTTGAGGTCTTGTCATGGACAGACCTTAGATGGTGTTGTGTCGTCCCCAGTTATCCAGAAGGATAAGCCCCTGGTTTCTGTCACCCTTTCTTGGGCTAAGTCGTCTATCGAGATACAGGCTCTAATCGACTCTGGGGCTGCAGGCCTGTTCATTGATGCTGCCTTTCTATCAAAGCACTTGATTCCACTGCAGCTGCATGACACTCCACTTGCCATTGAGGCTCTTGACGGGAGACCTCTACAGCCTGCCCATGTGACTCATGAGACGGTTTCATTGTCCATGGCCGTAGGGGCTCTTCACCATGAGATAATCCAATTCCAAGTGATTTCCTCTCCTAAGTTTCCGCTGGTTATTGGTTATCCTTGGTTACAGAGGCACAACTCCTCTTTTGATTGGCTCCGTGCTGAGGTTCTCTCCTGGTCACCACAATGCAGTGAAACATGCTTCCGGAAGGTAGCCAAGGTCCTGTGTACCTCTTCACTCTCCTGCCTGCCAGAGGAGTACCGTGATTTTAGCAATGTCTTTGACAAAGGTCAAGCCTCTAGTTTGCCTCCACACCGGCCGTATGATTATGCAATTGACCTTCAACCTGGTGCCACTCCCTCTCGTGGCCGGGTTTACCCTTTCTCGGTCTTGGAGGATAAAGCCACGAAGGAGTATGTTGCAGACGCACTTTCTCTGGGTTTCATACGCAAATCCTGCTGGTGCTGGTTTCTTCTTTTGAAGAAGAGGAGCTTGATCTTAGAGGGGCTTACAATCTCGTGAGGATTAAGGAGGGCGACGAGTGGAAAACTGCGTTTGATGCCAGAACAGGCCATTATGAGTATCTCGTAATGCCTTTTGGCCTTTGTAACGCCACAGCAGTTTTCCAGGAATTTATTAACGATTTCCTTCGAGATTTGTTGCAGTTATGTGTGGTGGTTTATCTCGATGATATCCTCATAATTTTCAAGTCCCTGGAGAGCCACCACACAGATGTCTGTCGTGTGCTTCAGAAATTAAGAGAGAACAATCTCTATTGTAAACTGGAGAAGTGTGAGTTCAGTCTGGAACAGGTTAAATTCCTGGGCTATGTCATTTCCACTGCTGCTTTTTCGATGGACCCAGGGAAACTTTCTGCAGTCCTACAGTGGCCTTGACCCGTGAGATTACGTCCTCTGCAGCGTTTCCTGGATTTTGCCAACTATTATCCGAAGTTTACTCGTAACTTCTCATCTCTGGTCAAGCCCCTGACCGATATGACTAGAACGAATGGTAACCCACAGAGTTGGTCTCCGGAGTCCATTAAGGCCTTTAAAAGTCTCAAGGCTGCCTTTGTTTCTGCTCCTGTGTTGGCACATCCTGATCCTGATTACCTTTTATCCTTGAGGTTGATGGTTCTGAGACTGGTGTTGGCGCCCTTCTGTCTCAACGTCCTACCTCTGAGAATGCTATGCATCCTTGTGGCTACTTTTCCAAGAAATTGTCACCTGCCGAGTGCAATTACGAGATTGGTGACAGAGAGCTGTTGGCAATCATTTTAGCCCTGAAGACATCTCCTCAAAGGTACCACTGTGCCGGTTCTCATTCTTACTGACCATAAGAATCTCACATTCTTGTCCAAGACTAAACGCCTCTCTCCCAGAAGGGCGCGATGGGCTCTTTTCTTGTCAAGTTTCAATTACATTGTCTCATTCTTACCCGGTACTAAGAATGTAAGGGCTGACGCCTTGTCACAACAATTTTCCTCCACTTCTAAGTTGGAGTCGGTTCCGGTTCCTATGATTCCTCCTGATCTTATTCTGGCTATGGTTCGCACCAGTCTTACTTCTCCTTTGGGTGACAAAAATTCTTACTGCTCAGGTTGATGCTCCTCCTGAGAAACCTTGTGACCGCTGCTTTGTCCCAGAGTGTCTCCATACTGCCATGCTCCAGACTTACCATTCTCCCAAGGCAGCTGGCCACCCTGTTAAGAATCAACTCGTTTGAGCCATTTCCCAACAATTCTGGTGGCCTAGTCTATGTGCTGATGTAACTGCCTTTGTAGCTGCCTGTTCCGTGTGTGCTCAGAGTAAGACTCCACGACACCTTCCAGTGGGCCTCCTACAACCCATACCCAATGGAGAGAGGCCCGGACCCACCTGTCTATGGATTTCATTGTGGAGTTGCCCAACTCCCAAGGCAACACAGTTATCCTTATGGTGGTTGACCGGTTCTCAAAGATGTGTCATTGTATTCCACTTAAGAAGTTGCCCACTTCTAAGGAACTGGCTTCCATTTTTGATCTGGAGATCTTTCGCTTACATGGGCTAACCAAGGTGATTGTCTCGAACAGTGGTAGTCAGTTTGTGTCCCGGTTCTGGCGAGCCTTTTGTGCACAGCTGGGAATTCAGCTTGCTTTCTCCTCTGCGTATCACCCGCAGTCTAATGGGGCTGCAGAACGAGCCAATCAGTCCTTGGAGCAATTCCTACGTTGCTATATTTCTGACCATCACAACAACTGGTCAGACCTATTACCATGGGCAGAGTTTGCTCACAACAGTGCCTTGAATTCTGCTTCCCGATTGTCTCTGTTTATGGTGACCTTTCATGTTGCCTGACTCGTTTGTTCCACAGAGTATTCCTGCGCTAGAGGAGCATCTCCGTGGTCTTCGTTCCACTTGGGCATAAGTCAAGGAGGCTTTGCGTCATGCTAATGATAGGTACACACTCCATGCTGACCGCAAATGCCTGCCTGCACCTTCTTCCAGGTTGGGGACAGGGTCTGGCTGTCATCTCGCAACCTCCGACTTCGTGTTTCCTCACTAAAGTTCGCACCTCGGTTTATTGGGCCTTTCCGTATCCTTCGCAGGATTAACCCAGTGGCTTATGCGTTGGACCTTCCTCCTAGTATGCACATCTCAAATGTGTTTCATGTCTCCTTATTGAAACCGTTGGTCTGCAACCGCTTTACCACCTCGGTGCTACGTCCTCACTAGGGATGAGCTTCGTGTTCGAGTCGAACCCATGTTCGACTCGAACATCGGCTGTTCGGTCGTTCGCCAAATTGCGAACGATATGGGCCGTTCGCGCCAAATTCGTGTGGCGCGTCACGGCCCATAATTCACTGCGGCATCGCAGTGCATTGCTGGCTGATGATTGGCCAAGCATGCACTATGACCCGCATGCTTGGCCAATCACAGCGCCGTCAGTAGAGAGAGCTGTAATTGGCCAAAGCCAGGGTGGCTTTGGCCAATTATGGCTCAGGGGATTTAGTACACGCCCCACACTATATAAGGCCGCCTGCACGGCGGCCCTGTGTAGTGTGTGTTCCGGCGTTCATAGATAGAGAGAGAGAGAGACAGTGTCATTTGATTTGAGTTAGATAGATTAGGCAGAACAGTCAGTCAGTTAGCTGCACTTACAGTGTATTGTGTATATATATGCATCCCAGGTGTTGCATATATATATATACACTGTATTCAGTTTAGCTAGATCCGTTCCTGTTATCTTCTATCTAGACTATTTACATTTAGTGCAGTGCGTCCTGCTCACAGTGTTCAGCTAGATCCGTTCCTGCTATTTACATTTAGTGCAGTGCGTCCTGCTCACAGTGTTCAGCTAGATCCGTTCCTGCTATTTACATTTAGTGCAGTGCGTCCTGCTCACAGTGTTCAGCTAGATCCGTTCCTGCTATTGACATTTAGTGCAGTGCGTCCTGCTCACAGTGTTCAGCTAGATCCGTTCCTTCTATTTACATTTAGTGCAGTGCGTCCTGCTCACAGTGTTCAGCTAGATCCGTTCCTGTTATTTACATTTAGTGCAGTGCGTCCTGCTCACAGTGTTCAGCTAGATCCGTTCCTGCTATTTACATTTAGTGCAGTGCGTCCTGCTCACAGTGTTCAGCTAGATCCGTTCCTGCTATTTACATTTAGTGCAGTGCGTCCTGCTCACAGTGTTCAGCTAGATCCGTTCCTGTTATCTTCCTACTGACAGGCAGGCTTGTCTGGTTACAGTATATAAAGCTACCTGAAGAAAATTACAGGTGTTCTATCCCAGCTTAGTGCAGCTACAGGCCATTAGTATGTCTGGAAGGCCAAGAAGGAGAGGCAGACAGTCACAAGCCAATAAGAGAGGGCAAGCAGGCTCTGTGTCTAGTGCTGGTCGTGGAGACGGTGCATCCTCATCAGCACGTGGCCATGGGACACGCTTGGCCTTTTTTTCGGCAGCTGGCCGTGTTGAGCCGCAACATGCGGAAGACTTGGTCGAGTGGATGACCAAGCCGTCCTCATCCTCCTCATCCTCTCTCACCCATGCCCAGGGTGCTTTGTCTGGCAAAGCAGCGGCCTCTTCCCTCAGCTCAATGTCATCAGTGACTCCTTCCCTAGCTCCACCATGTCCTCCTGAGGATTCCCTCGAACTGTTTGACCACAGTGTTGGGTACATGCTCCAGGAGGATGCCCAGCGTTTGGAAGGCTCTGATGATGATACTGAGCTCGATGAAGGCAGTAACATGAGCACGGACAGAGGGGGTGCCCAAGAAGGACAGCAATCTGGCAGTCATGCTCCCCCTGCTGCAGCATACTGCCAGGTTTGCTCCAGTGATGAGGAGGGAGGGGATGATGAGGTCACTGACTCAACGTGGGTGCCTGATAGGAGACAGGAGGAGGAGGAGGAGGAGGCGGCACATCACCAACGAGGCAGGATGCCCTCCAGGGGCCAGCCTAAGGGCAGCACATTGACTGCATCACACCCCAAAGCTCCACATGTGCAGGGCGCTGCAGTCTCTGCGCGTTATTCAAAAAGTTCTTTGGTGTGGGCCTTTTTTGAGACGAGTGCATCAGATCGCACCGCTGCTATTTGCAACATATGTCTCAAGCGTATCTCGCGTGGCCAAAACATCTCCCGCTTGGGTACCACATGCTTGACCAGACATATGTTGACCTGCCATGCAGTTCGTTGGCAAGCGTATCTAAAAGACCCACACCAAAGAACAAAGAGGATCTCTCCTTGCTCCTCATCAGCTGAGATTTCCAACCCCACTAGACCTTCAGTCCTCTCTGAGACCTGCAGTGAGAGGAATGAAGGTGTAGAATTAGGTGTGTCACACCCAAGTACTTGTGGGCAATCTGCTTTTGGTACACCGACGTCAGATTGTACCAGGCAAATTTCCCTGCCCCAGCTGCTGCACCGCCGAAAGAAGTTTGCTCCCAGCCATCCACATGCCCAGCGGTTGAATGCTAGCTTGGCAAAATTGCTAGCACTTCAACTGCTGCCTTTTCAGTTGGTAGACTCTGCCCCCTTCCGTGAGTTTGTGGAATGTGCGGTTCCTCAGTGGCAGGTACCCAAACGCCACTTTTTCTCACGGAAGGCGATTCCGGCTCTCTACCGGCATGTGGAAGGCAATGTCCATGCCTCGCTGGACAGGGCGGTCAGCGGTAAGGTGCATATTACCGCTGACTCATGGTCCAGCAGGCATGGACAGGGACGTTACCTAAGTTTCACGGCGCATTGGGTGACTCTGCTGGCAGCTGGGAAGGATGCAGGACAAGGTGCAGTAGTGTTGGAGGTTGTTCCGCCACCACGCCTCCAAAATGCTGATTGTGACACACCTCTCTCCTCCACCCCCTCCTCTTCTTCTTCCTCCATGGCCTCTTCCTCGGAACCAGCGGTGCTCCGTAGGTGTTCAAGGGGCTACGCAAGTACGCAGGCCAAAAGATGCCATGCGGTGCTTGAGCTGGTGTGCTTGGGGGACAGGAGCCACACTGGGGCAGAGGTTCTGTCAGCTCTGCAGGGGCAGGTTCAGAGGTGGTTGACGCCACGCCAACTTAAGGCAGGAATGGTGGTTTGCGACAATGGCACCAACCTCCTCTCTGCCCTCCGACAGGGACAAATGACCCATGTGCCCTGTTTGGCTCATGTCCTTAACTTGGTGGTGCAGCGGTTCTTGGGCAGGTACCCGGGCTTACAGGATGTCCTGAGGCAGGCCAGGAAAGTCTGTGTGCATTTCCGCCGGTCATATAATGCCAGTGCTCGGCTGACGGACCTCCAAAAGGAGTTTAACCTGCCCAAGAACCGCCTAATCTGTGACATGCCCACCAGGTGGAACTCAACGTTGGCCATGCTGCAGCGGCTGCACACGCAGCAGAGGGCCATCAATGAGTACCTGTGCGACTATGGCACCAGGACAGGGTCAGGGGAGCTTGGTTTTTTTTCCCCACGCCAGTGGGCCATGATCAGGGATGCATGCACTGTCCTGTCACCATTTGAGGAGGCCACGAGGATGGTGAGCACTGACAGTGCATGCATCAGTGACACTGTCCCCCTTGTCCACCTGTTGGAGCACACGCTGCGTGGAATAATGGACAGGGCACTTGAGGCAGAACAGAGGCAGGAAGAGGAGGACTTCCTTAGCTCTCAAGGCCCCCTTTATCCAGACAGTGTTCCTGCGTGCCCGCCGATCACACAGGAAGAGGACGAGGAGGAGGAGGAGGAGGAAGATTGTGTCAGTATGGAGGTGGAGCCTGGCACTCAGCATCAGCAGCAGTCTTTAAGGGATCAGTCCCAAGGAACACATGGACTTGTACGTGGCTGGGAGGAGGTGGCTGCGGACGTTGTTGTCCTTAGTGACCCAGAGGACTCCGGACCGAATGCCTCAGCAAACCTACGCTGCATGGCCTCCCTGATCCTGCAAAGCCTGCGTAAGGATCCTCGTATTCGTGGTATCAAGGAGAAGGACCAATACTGGCTGGCAACCCTCCTTGATCCACGTTACAAGGGTAAGGTTGCGGACCTTATCTTGCCATCGCAGAGGGAGCAGAGGATGAAACATCTTCGGGAGGCCTTGCAGAAAGGTCTGTGCAACGCGTTCCCAGAGACTGGGAGGTTACAAACTCCTGTTTCTGGACAACGTGTTGCTGAGGCTTCGGTCAGTCAAAGAAGGAGCGGTGGAGAAGGTGGTCGTCTGACCGATGCGTTCTGACAATTTTTTGGTCCGCAGCCCCAAGGTATGATCGGTTCCAGCAACCATCGCCAGCGTCTGTTTTACATGGTGCAGGATTACCTAGGGGCAAGATCAGACTTGGACACCTTTCCCACCGAAAATCCTCTGGGTTACTGGGTCTTGAGGATGGATCACTGGCCAGAGCTTGCACAGTATGCAATTGAGCTACTGGCCTGTCCTGCATCCAGCGTTCTTTCGGAACGCACATTCAGTGCTGCTGGAGGCGTGGTAACCGATCACAGGGTGCGTCTGTCCACCGACTCGGTCGATCGGCTGACCTTCATAAAAATGAATCAGTCTTGGATCACCACCAGCTACCAAGCACCTGATGCTGATGTAACCGAATAATTTTTTTTGAAATCTCAGATCCCTTCAAAGACTGCCTATGCTGATGCTGAGTGACTATCCCTGAGTAATTATCCTCTTCCTCCTCAATCATCACGCTGATAGCTTGTAAGAACATTTTTGGTTCTGGGCGCCACCACCAGTGCCTAAGGCACAATTTTTCAGCCCCTGTTTAACAGGGGCGTGTAATTACAATTTTTGATGTAATACTTTGCAGCAGGGCTCGTTCCTGCATTCCAACTAGAGTGTCTGTGAGGGGTTGCAGTGTTGTGGCACCAGCACCAGTGCCTAAGGCCCAATTTTTCTGCCCCTGTCTAACAGGGGCGTGTAATTACAATTTTTGATGCAATACTTTGCAGCAGGGCTCGTTCCTGCGTTCCAACTAGAGTGTCTGTGAGGGGTTGCAGTGTTGTGGCACCAGCACCAGTGCCTAAGGCCCAATTTTTCTGCCCCTGTCTAACAGGGGCGTGTAATTACAATTTTTGAAGCAATACTTTGCAGCAGGGCTCGTTCCTGCGTTCCAACTAGAGTGTCTGTGAGGGGTTGCAGTGTTGTGGCACCAGCACCAGTGCCTAAGGCCTAATTTTTCAGCTCCTGTTCAACAGGGGCATGTAATTACAATTCTTGATCTAATATTTCACAGCAGGGCCCTGTGAGGGCTTACAGTGTTGTGGCCACAGCAACACCTAAGGCCCAAATTTCTGCTGAGTATATAGGGCAGGACCCTACTTTCAAACATCTAATTTACAAACGACTCCTACTTGCAAACGGAAGGAGACAACAGGAAGTGAGATGAAATCTACCCCTAGGAAGGGAAATTCTCTCCCGTAAGAGTTAATATGGGAAAACAATTTATCCTTTCCACTGATGCTTTCCAATCCTTGTTCCACAAAAAAACACAAATTTTCAAAAAACATTTTTCATTGGGACAAAAAAGTGAGGTGAAATCTTCTGAAGAGGAGGAAAGACAGCAAAACAAATGTCACAGGGGTGATAACCCTTCCCTATGTTTTCCAAAAAGCTTAGAAAAGATTTTTTGGCTGGAGCTAAACACGTTAAAAATGTTCAAAATTACAAACAGATTCTACTTAACAACAAACCTACAGTCCCTGTCTTGTTTGCACCGCCTGTATACTGCTGTTCAGAGTATATAGGGCCTGGTGGCCCCACACCTTTCCTTATTTTAATTTGGGTGCGGGGTTCCCCTTAATATCCATACAAGACCCAAAGGGCCTGGTAATGGACTGGGGGGTACCCATGCCATTTGTCTCACTGATTTTCATCCATATTTCCATGACCCGACATGACATTAAACCCGCAAGCAGTTTTAAATGAGATTTTTTCCTTTAAAAATGACATTTGGTGCAGGGACTGTTCTAAACATGGGAAACACGCGTCACTTTACAGGCATACTATAGACACCCCCCAGGTACGATATTTAAAGGAATATTTCACTTTTTTTTTTTTACTTTAAGCATCATTAAAATCACTGCTCCCGAAAAAACGGCCGTTTTTAAAAGTTTTTTTTTTGCATTGATACATGTCCCCTGGGGTAGGACCCGGGTCCCCAAACCCTTTTTAGGACAATACCATGCAAATTAGCCTTTAAAATGAGCACTTTTGATTTCGAACGTTCGAGTCCCATAGACGTCAATGGGGTTCTAACGTTCGTGCGAACTTTCGGTCCGTTCGCGGGTTCTGGTGCGAACCGAACCGGGGGGTGTTCGGCTCATCCCTAGTCCTCACCCTATACAGGATGGGAACCATGAGGGGTATGAGGTATAATCCATTGTTGGCTCACATAGGTTCCATAGGCGCATAAAGTACCTGGTGCATTGGAAGGGGTAGGGTCCGGAGAAACGCTCCTGGGTCTAATCCTCGGACGTACATGCTCCTGCCATCCTCCTTGATTTCCATAGACGTTTTCCCCTCAAGCCCGGTGGTCCTCCGAGGGGGAGGGGTCGTTTGAGGAGGGGGGTACTGTCAGGGCTGGCTCAGCCCTTTCTTTTCTGAGCTAGCCGCTCAGCTGTCGGCTAATTGCCAGCTCTCATCTCTCTCTCCACAGTTAACCATCTGTTGCGGATCTGCTCGTTAGTCCTGCCTACTTAAAGATCACTCATTCCTGCCTTGGCCTTGGTCACATCACAAGAAACCATCTCCTGCGTTCCTGTTTAAAGACTGGCTTTGCTGACATCCCTTCTGGCTCCTTATCCTGCTTGCTGTTCCTCTACTTGGATCCCTGACTTCTAGCCTGGCTGATTACCCAATCTGGTTACTGAACTCTGGCTTGGCTGATTACCCGATCTGGTTACTGAACTCTGGCTTGGCTGACTACCCGATCCAGTTACTGGACTCTGGCTATGCTTTGACTATGCTTACTCTATTTACCTTTTTATTTTTATTAAAAAAACAAGTGTGATTTTACTGTACTTCTGTCTCGGTCTGGTTCATGGTTTCTGACACCCAGACAGCCGTCCAGGTGGCACAGAACACAGATGACCTGACTCCACCCAAATATATAGGTTCTCCCAGCAGGCCAAGGGATTCAAGAAAACCCTTGCCCATTGGCTGAGATGCCCCATATACTCATGATCTGACCTTGCGTTGCCCTTCTCATAACTAGTACCACCAACTACCCGGCCACCTAGTGGTAGAAGAGGAACGTGCAACCAGGCCAAACTTAGGGGGAAATCAATGGATCTCTAACAATTAACCAAGATGACTATTCCTGGCAAGTAAATTTGTGAGGAGCAACCCTGCCTAAACTCCAGGGTGCTACATCAACCTTACTAGATAGACGCAAGCAAAACAGCTGTCAGCTTCAAGATCTCATTGGCAGCGTCTGCATCATATGGTGGAAGATTATCTTGCGGTGAAAACAGACATGGAGAGCTTTTCAGTAGACGATCAACTGGGTTTCTGGGTCATAAGAATAAACCACTGGCCAGAACTTGCCCAGTATGCAATTGAGCTGCTGGACTGTCCTGCATCCAGGTTTTGTGACAGATAAAAGAGCGTGTCTGTTCACAGACTCTGTTGACCAACTGACATTTCTCAAAATGATTCAGTCCTGGATTAGCAGCAGCTATCAAGCCCCTGATGTCACTGATTGTGTTATTGGGATCTCAAATCTCTGCAAGACTGTCTAGGCTGCTTAGCTGTTTGGGTGTTGATTTTATCTTGAAGTTACTTTTTGATATAGGTTTCATGGGCACAATTAACACCCAAGGACCATTTTTACAGCACCTGTTTGACAGGTACATCAAATTTAAATTTTTTACAGCAAGGCCTATTCTTGATTTCATTAAGAGTACCTCTAGAAGATTACAGCGTGAAGGCACCATCAACCCCCAAAGACCAAGTTTTCTGCAACTGTTTGACAGGGGCATCAAATTTAAATTTTTTATTATACCAAGGCCAATTCTTGCTCTTATCAAGAGTACCTTTATAGGGTTCCGGAGTGAAGACACCATCAACACCCAGAGCCCAATTTTTCCGCACTTGTTACTTCTATCCAAAGTCTACAGAAGAGATAGCAGACTTTATCTAAAAAAATTGTTAATCTTGGCCTGAGTACTATAATTGGCTTCTTCACATAAGGCTTGCTTACTGTTGTGCAAAAGTTTGTTATTTCCATCCAAAAAGTTTGCCAAAGAGACACCAGAATTTATCCAAAAAATCTCTAATCTTGTTCCGAGTGCACTAAAAGGTGGCCTCATCATACAGACTGTGCTCCCAAGCCATTGTTTACAAAACAAAGAAAGCTTGCAGGGAAAATCAATTTAAATGTCATCTTTTTTCTTAATATATGTCAGTTTTGCTGCAGGAGGTTCTACACATTGAACAGATGCCCCACTTTACAGGCAGACTAAGAGGACCCCCCAGGCGCTATATTTAAAGGAATTTTCCTTTTTATTATTGTTTCACTTTAACCACTTCAGCCCCTGGAGGATTTACTCCCCTAATGACCAGGCCATGTTTTGCAATATGGCACTGCGTTGGTTTAACTGGCAATTGTGCGGTCATGCGACATTGTATCCAAACAAAATTTATGTCATTTTTTCCCACAAATAGAGCTTTCTTTTGGTAGTATTTGATCACCTCTGCGGTTTTTATTTTTTGCGCTATAAACAAAAAAAGACCATCAATTTTGAAAGAAAAACAATATTTTTTTACTTTTTGCTATAATAAATATCCAAAAAAAAAAAGTTAAAAAAACGAATTTCTTCATCAGTTTAGGCCAATATGTATTATGCTTCCCTTTTTTTTTGTAAAAAAAATCGCAATGGCTTTGTTTACACTGGCAGATCCCCATTCTGGCTCTCTGTTGAGTGATTGCGGGTGGCCGGCAGAAATTGCAGCTGCACCCACTGTATCTATTACACAAAGCGCCGTACCGGTACGGCGATTTGCGCAATAGAGCCGCCCTGCCGCAGTATAACTGTGGCGACTGGTCGGCAAGTGATTAAGCATCATTAAAATCGCTGCTCTTTTGAAAAAACTATTTAAACAAAAAAAATTTTGCACTGATACAGTATCTCACAAAAGTGAGTACACCCCTCACATTTTTGTAAATATTTTATTACAGTATATCTTTTCATGTGACAACACTGAAGAAATGACACTTTGCTACAATGTAAAGTTGTGAGTGTATAGCTTATATAACAGTGGAAATTTGCTGTCCCCTCAAAATAACACACAGCCATTAATGTCTAAACTGCTGGCAACAAAAATGAGTACACCCCTAAGGGAAAATGGCTAATTGGTCCCAATTTGGACATTTTCCACTAGGGGTGTCATGTGACTCATTATTGTTACAAGGTCTCAGGTGTGAATGGGGAACAGGTGTGTTAAAATTTGGTGTTATTGCTCTCACTCTCTCATACTGGACACTGGAAGTTCAACCTGGCACCTCATGGCAAAGAACTCTCTGAGGATCTGAAAAAAAGAATTGTTGCTCTACATAAAGATGGCCTAGGCTATAAGAAGATTGCCAAGACCCTGAAACTGAGCTGCAGCACAGTGGCCAGGACCATATAGCGGTTTAACAGGACAGGTTCCACTCAGAACAGGCCTCGCCATGATCGACCAAAGAACTTGAGTGCAACAGCTTAGCGTCATATCCAAAGGTTGTCTTTGGGAAATAGATGTATGAGTGCTGCCAGCATTGCTGCAGAGGATGAAGGAGTGGGGGGGTCAGCCTGTCAGTGCTATGACCGTATGCCAAACACTGCATCAAATTGGTCTGCATGGCTGTCATTCCAGAAGGAAGCCTCTTCTAAAGATGATGCACAAAAAAGCCCGCAAACAGTTTGTTGAAGACAAGCAGACTAAGGACATGGATTACTGGAACCATGTCCTGTGGTCTGATGAGACCAAGATAAACTTATTTGGTTCTGATGGTTTCAAGCATGTGTGGAGGCAACCAGGTGAGGATTACAAAGATAAGTGTGTCTTGCCTATAGTCAAGCATGGTGGTGGGAAAGTCATGGTCTGGGGCTGCATGAGTACTGCCGGCACTGGGGAGCTACAGTTTATTGAGGGAACCATGAATGCCAACATGTACTGTGACATACTGAAGCAGAGCATGATTCCCTCTCTCCGGAGACTGGGCAGCAGGGAAGTATTGGAAAGAATTAAAAAATTGCGCCAAACTCCTAGAAAGATGAAGTGAAGCAGCCAACACAACAACCTGACTGTTGTAAATATATGAAAGTGAAAAAAGTGTGGCGCTAAAAGATAATATTGTAGAATAAGTGACAGTGGTTCCTAAAAGTGGAGGTACATAACCCTGAGGTGCGTATCCAAATAATGATGATACTATGCGATGTGTGGAAGGACGATCAAGTCACTTCATGTAACACTATAAAACCACAAAATATGAGAAAATGAATATGACTCGAATAAACACGTGTGTAAACACATATAAACAGTGAAAAAAATGTGTGTAAATTATGTATATCAGTTTTTGGGACAGAGTAACCTAACCCAAAACATCGATTCAAAATTGAATCACAATGAGTAATTAAAAAATAAAACCAATATAGTGAACTACTACTCAAAGATGGCCTGCTCCTTTAAACAAGGCCTACATGCAAAAAAGAAAAGCGTGAAAGGAAATGAGTCCATAAAAGTGTAAATATTAAGTGTCCATCATTATGCAATGGGGTGATTAAATGTCCATCATTGTACAATGGGGTGATCCCTGATGGTTCCCCGATAACTTGGGTATACACAGTCCTCATACACACTCGATGGAGACCATTAGGAGAGTTCTTGCATATAAACCAATTCCTGTCTTGATATGGAAACTTTCGTCAAGAAAATATGAGTATCAAATGCCCTTACCAGACAAGGTGGACTCACAGGCCCTTGGCGGTGAGTCAGACAAGCGTGTACCGTCAAGCGGTGTAGTATGGTAGACCGTATATGGATCCTGGACGGAGTCTCCTCAGAAGTCACCGGATGGCGTATCTCTGGAAGCAGATGTCTTCAGAGTTTGGCCTCAATCATCAGTTTGGGGGATAGTTTCCTCAGCGACCACCCATAAGAATGGGCGAAGATAAAAAAGAAAGAAAAAACTTCCACATGGTGTAAATCCTTATTAAAAACGTAATAACGTTTATTGGTAACAAAAAAGGTGTAAACCAAACGAGTGTACAAATATGGGCAGTAAAAACTCGGCTCACACAGGTACAAAGAGTAGAGAAAATTGTAAAAATTAGCGCAGTAGGTGATGGGGGTAAAAAACGCAGAGACCTGACGCGTTTCGTCCTCAAAGACTTCTGCTGGGGTATGAATTTGCCCCCCGTCCACTGCGCTATATATACTATAAATGGCAATCATGTTTAATTCGAGCGCTGCACTATGTGGCGCGACTTCTGGGTCTGACAGGGTCAATACTGACCAGAACAGTCATGTGATGTACTCAAGGCCAATCCTGTTCCCCCATGGCTGGTCGGGAGCCAAACCTCACTTCCGTTCTCCAATCAACAGTCACAGCGTCACTCCTATCAGCACAATGATCACGTGATGGACGCGTGATACCTTATGTGCGGAATGACGCATAGCCGCTCGCAGCCTGCGTATCACGGGAGGGAGGAAGTAGGAGCTCCTACGTCAATGACCTGAAACGCAAACATTGCGATGGTCACGGGGGGGGGGAAATCATTTGGAAACCAAATCTGTATAGCCCGGTCAGAGTAACAGAAGTCGGATCACTAATATTAGCATATTAATTTAAAAATATGTGACAGAGACAATCCCCAATCACTAATATTAGCATGTTAATTTAAAAATATGTGACAGAGACAATCCCCAATCAGTATGCCCATGAGGATGGTATATGAGAATAGATTTCGAAATATATCTTCATGTGCAGCACCAAAAATCATGAAAGACGAATAAAAGAAATAAAAACGAGAACAAAGTAATATTAAAAGTGACAATAAATGGCTCATATACCAAACCAAATCTGGCAGCATCACCAATCTTGGTTAAACATATGTGAACCCAGAATCATTGGGAGGTTTGTATACCCAAACATTGAAAGGTCTACATACCAAACCATAAATGACAGCATAGGTAAAATCGTATTTATTACACATACACAGATCTAAAACCCTTTATACATAAAAAAAAGGGATTGCATGTATGTGACACTCAGTGTTCATAGGTAAATGCCACTTCACGTAGCCATAAGTAGAGAAAAAAATATAAAATTAATAAGATATATAAAAAATATAAAAAATAAGTAAAAGTAGGGGGGGGGAGGGGAAAGACAAGAGGTGTATGTGTGGCCAAATCCCGACTTCAAAAAGGAGAAATAAGAAGGAAGCCCCCCAAAAAAATAGAAAATTGATTCCATGTTCAAATCTAAAAAATTTGGGAACCGGAGAAAAACAAACACAAAAAATATAGCCACGTCAGTGACTAGTATCTATATAGAAATATCATTATGAGGAGGGTTTGTTTCACAAATGATTAAAGTTGCCAAGAAAAGCCTCATCAGAGGCTCATCTCAGAGTTCATGATCATCAGATGCGCTCATCCGAGGCTCCTCACGAGACTTGCAAGGGCCCAAAGTACAAATAGAACAAATATAGGAAAATGAAAAATAAAAAGTAAAAAATAAAATATAAGTTAAAAGGGAAAAAAGCGCTCAAAACTGAAAATGGTATGTATATATGCAATACAGGGTAGTATGGAGTTGCCAAATGGCCTCACCGGGGGCTTATCACAGGTCCTCTACATATTAGTTATACTATAACCTCACCAAGGGTTACTTGCAAGGCCTCTAAGGTGGGGTCAAAACACAGCTCTTATGGATGGGGATGGAGGATTGGGAGAAAATTATATTATATATAAAAGCAAAACAGAGCCAGCGCCAAGAGGGGCATTGATCCGATCGTGATGGGATCTCGGACCAACGTCGAGGGAGGCACCCACACCTATGATCGATTAATAAAGGCATTGATGTCCCACTCGACGTTAAGTCCGTATGGTACATAGCATTTAATGAGATGTATCCAAAACGTCTCTAGTTTAGAAACACCTCTCACATTTGGCTCCCCCCTCCAGTGTGGTACAAATTTATCTATGTTTACTGGGTTTTGATTGTGATAATGTAAAAAGTGTTTTGGTACACTATGATTTGTTCGCCCTTTTCTGATGGCTGTAATGTGTTCATTCACTCGTATAGCAAAATTGCGTTTTGTGCGTCCAATATATTGTTTCCCACAGGGACAGGTGATGAGGTATACGATGAACTTTGTGGTACATGTGGCGAAATGTTTCATACTGTATTCCTTCCCAGTTGTAGATGATGTAAATGTTTCAATCTTCCATGCTTTGCAGGTATTAAGTCTACACACTGGACATTTACGGCAGGGATAAAAACCCTTCAGATTGTGGAAAAAAGATGGAGTTTTCGGGGGGGTTTATTACACCTGGTGCAATCTGCCCTCCTATTGCTGGTGCTCCTTTGTAGATTACCCTAGCTCGTTCTGGAAATAATGGGCCCAATATACGATCGTTTTTCAATACTTTCCAATGTCTAGAAATGATATCTTTTATCTGTCTGTCTTGGATGGAATAGTTGGTAAGGAAAGCTTATCTGTGTTTGTTATCCGGGGGTCTCCTGGGTTGTTCGTCTAGAGCTACTTTCTGGATCTCCTGATCGATTGAGCCTCCATCGTATCCCTTCGTATCCCTTCTCTTGGAACCTGGATTTGATGATTTCAGCTTGCACGTAGTAATCTGATAGAAGGGTGCAATTGCGTCGAATTCTCATCAGCTGGCTCCGAGGGACCAATTTTAGCCAAGCTGTATGATGGCAGCTGTCAATCCCGTGATACGCAGGCTGCGAGCGGCTATGCGTCATTCCGCACATAAGGTATCACGCGTCCATCACGTGATCATTGTGCTGATAGGAGTGACGCTGTGAGTGTTGTTTGGAGAAGGGAAGTGAGGTTTGGCTCCCGACCAGCCATGGGGGAACAGGATTGGCCTTGAGTACATCACATGACTGTTCTGGTCAGTATTGACGCCGTCAGACCCGGAAGTCGCGCCACATAGTGCAGTGCTCGAATTAAACATAATTGCCATTTATAGTATATATAGCGCAGTGGATGGGGGTGCAAATTCATACCCCAGCAGAAGTCTTTGAGGATGAAACGCGTCGGGTCTCTGTGTTTTTTTACCCCCATCACCTACTGCGCTAATTTTTACAATTTTCTCTACTCTTTGTACCTGTGTGAGCCGAATTTTTACTGCCCATATTTGTACACTCGTTTGGTTTACACCTTTTTTGTTACCAATAAACGTTATTACGTTTTTAATAAGGATTTACACCATGTGGAAGTTTTTTCTTTCTTTTTTATCTTCGCCCATTCTTATGGGTGGTCACGGAGGAAACTATCCCCCAAACTGATGATTGAGGCCAAACTCTGAAGACATCTGCTTCCAGAGATACGCCATCCGGTGACTTCTGAGGAGACTCCATCCAGGATCCATATACGGTCTACCATACTACACCGCTTGACGGTACACGCTTGTCTGACTCACCGCCAAGGGCCTGTGAGTCCACCTTGTCTGGTAAGGGCATTTGATACTCATATTTTCTTGACGAAAGTTTCCATATCAAGACAGGAATTGGTTTATATGCAAGAACTCTCCTAATGTATGAGGACTGTGTATACCCAAGTTATCGGGGAACCATCAGGGATCACCCCATTGTACAATGATGGACATTTAATCACCCCATTGCATAATGATGGACACTTAATATTTACACTTTTATGGACTCATTTCCTTTCACGCTTTTCTTTTTTGCATGTAGGCCTTGTTTAAAGGAGCAGGCTATCTTTGAGTAGTAGTTCACTATATTGGTGTTATTTTTTAATTACTCATTGTGATTCAATTTTGAATCGATGTTTTGGGTTAGGTTACTCTGTCCCAAAAACTGATATACATAATTTACACACATTTTTTTCACTGTTTATATGTGTTTACACACGTGTTTATTCGAGTCATATTCATTTTCTCATATTTTGTGGTTTTATAGTGTTACATGAAGTGACTTGATCGTCCTTCCACACATCGCATATGACTCGGTTAAATTGATGATAGGCAACTCCTATCCTCATATTGATTAGTGGTTCCAAATTAATAATAACTACTGCAGTAGGGAACAGACACAAAAGATACGCTCAGCATCTTTCCAAATAACTGTTCTGCTTTATTATGACGCAATTGAAGGTTTTTATGCACATGATTACAATTGTATGTTCATGGTAACAAGGGGCGTTACATAGGCAGGCTAATTCTAATCAGGACTCGAAAGAATGTAAACATTTACTGAAAACATTATTAGTGCTGTGTGCACAGTGAGGGCAGTGTGCAATACATACAAAATACAATACAATTATATACAGAACGTACAAATTTCCATTACAGTCTCCCCTCTTTTGATCAATATTTTGATCACTAACTACACCTGCTATCACCTTTAAACTGGAACCTTCACACGCTTAGGTGGAGGTAGTCCTGGCCAAAGAGGCAAAAAACTCCATTGTGGAGAAAATAATAGCTGAGCAACTTTTTCATTACCAAATGACGTTTCATTGTGAAAAACAAATGATTGATAAGACATATTTACAGAGTACTGGCTGTACACTCCTGTGGCCAGAATGGCCTTCTAGCTTAATTGTGAGCATGCTGACTTATCAGCATATGTAAACACAGAGAATTCTACATAAAATGGAAGACATACAAAAGACAAATATTACTTCAACATGGCTGAACTACTTTTCAAATATATATAGATCCCTTACAATTAAAGTAATTGAATCAAAAAGTACCCTACACTGTGATCACAAGAGGGAAACAAATCAAACACAGAGATTTCTTTAATTTAGTCATTTTTGCAGTGTCTGGTGTGCATCCAGGTGACTTTTCCTTCAAGTTTTGCAAAAACTGTACATGAAATAGATGCTGTATTGAGTCTCCAAACATTTCCTTATATATAAATGTCTCTTAACAATCCAAAAGTCACCTGGCTTTAGTTTTAGATCCTTCCAAACTTTTAGGATCTGGAATTGGGGAGAAAACACATAAATTAGTTTGTCAAAAACCTTAAAAGATCAGCAACATTCTCTGTGAGATCCGAAAGGAGGCCTTCAGCTGCTGAGACAAAATATAAGCAAGTGAGTAACACACTCCCAAACTAAATCCCATAGGGAGAGAGTCCAACATCTCCCTTAGAGGCTTCATAAAATATAAGAAAACATTCAGGCAAAAGTCTAGTTTCTTACTCTACTTTTTACGCTACATTGTAGACAGTAGGGGGTGTAAAAATAAAACCTCAAAACTTCTAGTAAGGACTCTCCTATAAAAAATGATTTCCCCTGTTACTCTCTGTACTTTCTGCACTCTGTACTTACAAACTACTTCTGATAACACTTTTTACTGTGGCCTTTGCAGTAGCATTTGCCAGTTGCCACTGGTCATCCAAAAAACATGTCCATACAGACCAAATGCATACTTGTAAGATCCTGACTTGGGCATCTGGATATATCTTTTTGTAATCTCTGGAAGGGATGTTCAGCTTTTGGTAACACCTTTGGTAACAGGTAAAAGAAGTGGTATGTTATAAAAACAACAGTGGAGAACCCTGGCTCTATCCCATGCTCATTTACTAAGGCAGCCATAACTGCTTGTGACTGATGACATGGTCCGTGTGTCAAAAGCTGGAGGGAAAAGAGTGGCTGGCAGACATAAATGATCACCTTTTCCAAAGTCCTGTTTCATAAGAAGTTGCCCCCTGTGGACCACTTGTTCTTCTCGTTCTGGGGTCCTTAAAGTTGAATTATTAATCCCAGCTATACTGGGCCAGAACTAGGGTGGAATCTGTGAGTTGCACAGACCCATCAAGTGTCCGGGGCTGTAATGCAGCATCCTTAGATCAACCTGGTCTGATTCCATGTGTGAAAGTTAATATGGCTACCTCAGCAAGAACCTGGAAGGCTGAAAACAGCCAATCAAATTAACTTGGCATGCTTGGTTGGTTTACCTGCCGAAGTAAAAACAAACTTCTGGCCCTTCAAATGGAACCAAAAGCTCTCGATATCTCGACTATCTATATAAATATATACACTCTTTTTATAGCTCACATGCTTTGCTAAAACATGGAGCTCTGCTTCTTGAGCTGGGGAAAAAAGATCCAATGACTTTGAATACAGAGTATCCTTCTGGGTGATAAACTGCATACTCAAATCTACAAAAAATTAAATATCTGGGTCTTCAGGGAGTGTGTCCTGCACTGGGCTCACAGCAGCTGATTCCTACACCATCAATTTAACACATGTGTCTTCCTTTGTCCCCAGCCTCCTCCAATAGAGGCAATAAGGTGGCTGGATTCAAATGTACGCATATTTCATTGTTAGATTTGTACATAAACAAACTCATATTTTAAACCTTTCATTAGACAAACATTTAGTTAGCTGTATATTTGCTGCACAGAATGTCGGACCATTAAAAATTAAATGTTTGACCAAAACAATATCTAACTTTGTCTAATAGCACCTTTGCATAAAGCTACAGCTCTGATATATCGGGGTGAACCCTTCATTACTGGGTCCAGCTTCCATAAATATATTACAATGGCTTGTTTTCTATCACGCTGTTTGTGTAAGAACTCCAGTTGCATGTTTCAAAAGACAACTTTTCCTGACAATATTATAATAAACGATAACAATACCCTGCGGTCATGGAGAGATGCCCATAAATCCAAACTATTCTTCTGCTTATACCACTGTACTTACAAGAAAAAGGGGCACATCATTTCACAATCCACACATTCTGCTTTGGATTTCAAAAAATAAATAAAAACAAAAGGATCAACAATCTGTGTGATGGACCACAAAGCATCAAAAACTAAAAACAACTGGCTGCAGGTAGCATCTATCCTAACAGGGTGTGTGGACTTGATGTGATGGGTCTGTTATATTTAAATTTTATTTATTATTACTCTCACATCATGGACCGCACATCAAGTTATTATCAAGAACCTTGAAATGTCATTTTTGTAGAAAAACTTCTTATGTATCTCATCCATCTTGGCTTTGTTAAATATTATAGCAGCTTTATTCCAAATAACAACCTCATCTTAATCTTTTTTTTTCTCTAAATAAGAGCTTATTGAATAAATGTAAAATTACAAAAATTGTTATCTTAATCTAAACTAATCCCATTTTTACAAATTTCCCCAATAACCTGGATTTAATTTCCAACCAAAGGTTGTCTAAACCAGTTTCAATGTATCTATATTACTGTTAAACTCATATTAGAAATGAATACTCATTATTACTTAATTTTACTTAATTTCCCTTTTTAAATGCACTGTTTCCACTATCAAAGGATATTCAATTTGTGTAATACACGGTTAAATGTAACCTTCATTTTACCATGTTTGGAAAACAGATTCAAAATAATTGTGATCACATTGTTTACCATTAGATTCGTTAACCCGGCACATTTTGTTATAAATGTTTTGTCTAAAAAACTGGAATTGGCATGGTGTCCTTCCAGCTTATCACTGACCTCTCATCTCAGCCACATTTCTTTCAGGAGAGCACAAAGGAGGGGGTCACATCTGCGTACATGACACACACAAGCAATAGAACTAAGGGTCCCAGCATTCGCACACACATACGCCAAATATCTCTCTAAAATCGCTTACATTTTTCCCATTTGTACACAACACATGCATATCATTCTCTCACTTTCTTTTAACACTTTACTATTTCCCTGTCTAAATTCTGCATTCCTTATTTTGTTCAGATATCTTTTATATCTAGCTTCTATGATCAGAGGGCAGCCAGAGTGCTCATCCCATCTTCCCTCTCTGACAACATATAAAGTATTCTGTTTTAACTCTCATTTCTCTGTTTCTGACTCTAATAGTTGTAGTGCCTGACCCCAAATTCATCCCACAACTTAATGTCCCTTTCTGTCTAGTGTTAATGTCACCCTTGATCCCATCCTGTTTACTTTGCATGATTCTTAGTCCCTGTGGACTTTGGTAACCCAGCTACCCATTGTGGATCCATGTCCACTTTAATCATTAATCTAGGGGCGCAGTATAGGCGGAACCGCACCTTAGGTTCATATATAGCGCTCCTCTTGCGCTGGGCATTTTTGAGGTCTCTTTCCCTTCATTCCCTTACTTAATTCAATGCCCATAATGACTGGCCAGTCTTCTCTCTTCTCTACGTGTGCCTATACCCTCTTGCCTCTAAACTACTTTATCTAGCAGATTTACTACATATACCTGTGAACAGCACTATTCTTCCCTTTCTTATCTATAACACTCCAATGGACAATAGACAGGGACAACATAACATATAACCACCAATCAATACAGTTCGATTAAGGGGAGTAAAATAGGTACCCTTTGTCCCGAAAATGCCTTACCGATCAAGGAAGTCTGATAACTCAAATGTAAGCAAAAGGCTTACCTCAGCCGGCTGATTATCAGAAATTCCCGGATCGTCTCAAGCTCCTCGTTTCGGATACTCAGGGTCACCTGGAATCCCCTTCTAAGGCAAAGCTCGCCATGCTGACTCGGTTAAATTGATGATAGGCAACTCCTATCCTCATATTGATTAGTGGTTCCAAATTAATAATAACTACTGCAGTAGGGAACAGACACAAAAGATACGCTCAACATCTTTCCAAATAACTGTTCTGCTTTATTATGACGCAATGGAAGGTTTTTATGCACATGATTACGTAGGTATCACATTAATATTACAATTGTATGTTCATGGTAACAAGGGGCGTTACATAGGCAGGCTAATTCTAATCAGGACTCGAAAGAATGTAAACATTTACTGAAAACATTATTAGTGCTGTGTGCACAGTGAGGGCAGTGTGCAATACATACAAAATACAATACAATTATATACAGAACGTACAAATTTCCATTACACATAGTATCATCATTATTTGGATATGCACCTCAGGGTTATGTACCTCCACTTTTAGGAACCACTGTCACTTATTCTACAATATTATCTTTTAGCAGGGAAGTATTCCAACATGATAACAACCATAAACACACACATCCAAGACGACCGCTGCCTTGCTAAAGAAGCTGAGGGTAAAGGTGATGGACTGGCCAAGCATGTCTCCAGACCTAAACCCTATTGAGCATCTGTGGAGTATCCTCAAACAGAAGGTGGAGGGGTGCAAGGTCTCTAACATCTGCCAGCTCCATGATGTCCTCATGGAGGAGTGGAAGAGGACTCCAGTGGCAACCTGTAAAGCTCCGGTGAACTCCATGCCCAAGAAGGTTAAGGCAGTGCTGTAAAAAAAAAATGCACAAAATATTGACATTTTGGGCCCAATTTGGACATTTTCACTTAGGGGTGTACTTACTTTTGTTGCCAGCGGTTTAGACATTAATGGCTGTGTGTTGAGTTATTTTGAGGGGACTGCAAATTTACACTGGTTTACAAGCTGTACACTCAATACTTTACATTGTAGCAAAGTGTAATTTGTGTTGTCATATGAAAAGATATAATAAAATATTTATATAAATGTGAGGGGTGTACTCACTTTTGTGAGATACTGTACATGTCCCCCAGGGCAGTACCCAGGCCCTCATACCCTTTTTATGACCAATAACTTGCATATAAGCCCTCAAAATGGGCACTTTTGATTTTTCAAGTTCGGGTCCCATAGACTTTATTAGGGTTTGTGTCCGAACTTTGTTCGATAGTTCTGGCGCGACCCGAATGGGGGTGTTCGGCCCAACTCTAGGATAGAAAACTGTCTGAAAGACTGTACTCAGAGTAGTGGTTAATGATTCATACTCTGAATGGTCTAGGGTTATCAGTGGTGTATCCCAAGGTTTAATGTTGGGGCCCTTGCTTTTTAATATATTTATATATGATATAGCAGGGATATGCAATTAGCGGACCTCTAGCTGTCGCAGAACTATAAGTCCCATGAGGCATAGCAAGACTCTGAAAGCCACAAGCATTACACCCAGAGGCAGAGGCATGATGGGACTTGTAGTTTCGCAACAGTTGGAGGTCTGCTAATTGCATATCCCTGTGATATAGGGTCTGGGAATAAAAGTACTATTTCAGTCTTTGCAGATGACACCAAGCTTTACAGGGGCAAAAAGTAGTGTAGAAAGTATAAAGTATGAAGTACTACAAGTATGAAGAGCAGAGGAAAGGAGTGGGCTAGAGGGGTTAGTTTTGTTTAAGAAGAAATAACTAATTATATGTATAAAAGGAGGAAAGAAGATGAAGAAAGGAGAAAGGGAAAGGGTCAGGGTAAACCTAACTGGGGGGGGGGGGGGGCATTTTAATCTTAGGAGTGTCTTCGTTTGTATGAAGTGTGGACACTGTTAAACTATTGGCTGTTAGCAACTATTCTATGTGGGTTAGGCTTAATATAGGGTCTAAGACTAAGGCTTTTGAGAGTACTGAGGTGAGAAGTGTAAATACTTGGGTTCAGAGTACCTGTACGCTGAGATACAGTACATGCCCAGATACGGCCCACAGAGCCAGATGAACACATCCTCTAAAGCAGTTTGGGTGATACGATGGGGTACATTTTGCTAGACACAAGGGGTTTAGTATGATCTGTACAGTACTTTATAGGAATGTCTAATTATAAGACTATTGGTAGAACTCTTTGCTGCGTTGAGCCACACCTAAACATTCTTCTTTGGGCAAAAGAGAGCCCAGTTCTTGTTCCCATTTAAATGTACAGTATATGAGAATCGAGTATCATTTGTGTTATTAAAAGCGAGCCTGGTGATAGAAAGCTTGTGCTGTGCTGTCCCTTTCACTAACCCAGAGTGCTTAGAGGTACCTTTCATGTATTATACACAAAAATAATTATGATAGATTGTAAGCTCTCACATGCAGGGCCCACTTAACCCTCATGAATTGTATTGTAACTGTACTGTTTCCATTATTTAGTAAAGCGCTGCACAAATAGATCACCCTGTATAAATCCTGTTTTGTTTTTTAAATTTAACAAAAAAACTGGCTTAATAAACCAGTTTAAAAATGCATAAATAGAAAGGGTAAAGGCTGGTTTACACCAAAACACGGTGCAGTAAAGGGGCGTTCCATGTGTAAGCAAGTGCTTAAAGCGGTTGTTAACCGCTGGACTTTTATTTTTTACCCTGCAAGGTAAAGCCATAATGTGCTAGTATGCTTTGCATACTAGCACATTATGTTAAACTTACCTTAAAATTAAGCCCTCCCGCGCTGAGATGTCAGAGCATGTGTGCGGGAGCTGCTGTTTACGGCACAGGACTCTGAACGGCATGGGTGGCCATTCCTTCAGAGCATGTATAGTAAATGTACATTTTTTCAGGAGTAGTGCATGGACTACTTTTTGTGCGATTCAGTATGATTATAGCCGATTCAAATGAGTGAGCTGAAAATCGCACTGCAGGGGAATACACAGGAAGCACACAGGCATGTGCACTGCATTTCTTATAGTTTCCCTCTGAACAAATACAAATCAAGAAAAATAAGATAACAGTGCTAGTATAACAGTAAAACAGGCACATCATGAAAACTAGTAAAATAATTTGAATGGAAGAGTATTTACCTGCTATCTAGGTCCTCAATATCCTTTATGAAGGTTCCTCCTTGGTGTTTACATAGGTTCTTACAAGCTCGTAACACATCCTCATTTTTCCTTATTTCTCAAGAAATTGATCCCTTCTTTTAAACTTTCTACATCTGAAGCTGTGATTCGTAGAAGAGTGTTTGCTGTTTGTTCCATGCTAGAAAAATATCAAATAATTATAGATTAGATGCAGTGCATTATTTTTGCATTAAAACTTACAGTTAAAACATATGATGTAACAAGAAAGATATCATAGAAAGTCATAGAACTGTTATCTGACATGCCGTACCATACCAAAGCATATCAACTTCACAGGGAAATGGTACAAGATATAAGCTGGTATCAGTTACATGAGCTAAGGCTCTGCATGGAAATCCAGTCATCTCAAATGACCTTGCCACACGCTCAATGCTGCTGCTTAGAACACAGACCTTGAGCATGAATCTATTGTGTAGCCTAGGCATCAATGGTAGAGCCCTAAGGTAAAGTAGGAGTTTTCAACATCACAGCACTATACCAGAATTCAACCTTCTAACTATATGGTTATGCTCAGATTCTACATTTGTCTTTCAAACAGACAGCAAATTTTCAGGCAACAGCCTGGTCAGACCCCCATAAGGACAGACAAGTCACAGACCAGACGCAAACACTCCCAGTGTGTCAGCATACACCTGCTGATCTCTGGCAGCACAAGAGTCTCCATGGAAGGGAGGAGCCATGAACTCTATTCACTGAAGCCCCGGAAGGTTTTACCTTCTTCATGACCAGGGTATTTGTTGCTATTCAGCACTGCGCTACTTTAAGACCCATTTCACACTGGAGGTGTTTTTCAGGCGCTCTAGCGCTAAAAATAGCGCCTGTAAAGCGCCTGAAAAAAGCCTCAGCTGCAATCCCAGTGTGAAAGCCTGAGTGCTTTCACACTGGGGCGCTGCACTGGCAGGGCATCACAAAAAGTCCTGCCAGCTGCTTCTTTGCAGCGCTGAAATCAATGGGCCGCCAACCTGCCAGCAAAGTGCCGCTGCACCCTAGTGGCGGAATAGCACAGCTAAAACAACAGCAAAGCGGCGCTAAAAGTAGCGCCGCTTTACCGCCGACGCCTAGGCACTTTCAGTGTGAAAGGGCTCTAACTGGTAATCGTGCGGTCATGCAATACTGTACAGAAATAAAATTGTTTTCACACAAATAGTTTTCTTCTGGTGGTATTTAATAACCACTGGAAAATAAAAGGAAAAAAGATGGAAATTTAAAAAATATATATATATATATATATGTATATATAATGGAAATTTGTAAGTTCTGTATATAATTGTATTCTATTTTGTATGTATTACACACTGCCCTCACTGTGCACACAGCAGTAATAATGTTTTCAGTACATGTTTACATTCTTTCTAGTCCTGATTAGAATTAGCCTGCCTATGTAACGCCCCTTGTTACCATAAACGTACAATTGTAATATTATTGTGATACCTACGTAATCATGTGTATAAAAACCTTCAATTGGATCATAATAAAGCAGAACAGTTATTTGGAAAGATGCTGAGCGTATCTTTTGTGTCTGTTCCCTACTGCAGTAGTTATTATTAATTTGGAACCACTAATCAATATGAGGGTAGGAGTTGCCTATCATCAATTTAACCAAGTCAGCGAGCTTTGCCTAGGAGGGGTTTCCAGGTGACCCTGAGTATCCGAAACAAGGAGCTTGGGACGATCCGGGAATTTCTGATAATCAGCTGGCTGAGGTAAGCCTTTTGCTTACATTTGAGTTATCAGACTTCCTTGATCGGTAAGGCATTTTCGGGACAAAGGGTACCTATTTTACTCCCCTTAATCGAACTGCATTGATTGGTGGTTATATGTTTTTGTTGTCCCTGTCTATTGTCCATCGGAGTGTTATAGATAAGAAAGGGAAGAATAGTGCTGTTCACAGGTATATGTAGTACATCTGCTAGATAAAGTAGTTTAGAGACAAGAGGGTATATGCACATGTAGAGAAGACTGGCCAGTCATTATGGGCATTGAATTAAATAAAATAATGAAGGGTAAGAGACCCTCAAAAATGCCCAGCGCAAGAGGAACGCTATATATGGACTGAAGGTGCGGTTCCGCCTATACTGAGCCCCTAGATTAATGGTTAAAGTAGACAGGGATCCTGGGTTACCAAGGTCTCCAGGGACTAAGAATCATGCAGAATAAACAGCTAGAGAAACAGCTATCTATGTGAGCAGGATGGATCAAGGGTGACAATAACACTAGACAGAAAGGGACATTTTCATGTTAAGTTGTGGGATGAATTTGGGGTCAGGCGCTACAACTAGTAAAGTCAGAAACAGAGAAATGAGAATTAAAACAGAATTCTTTATATGTTGTCAGAGGGGATGAGCACTGTGGCTGCCGTCTGATCATAGAAGCTAGATATAAAGGATATCTGAACAAAATAAAAGAAAGCGAGAGAATGATATGCATGTGTAGTGTACAAATGGGAAAAAGTAAGTGATTTAAGAGAGATATATTCGTGTATGTGTGAATGCTGGGAGCTTTAGTTCTATCCCTTGTGTGTGTCATATACACAGATGTGACCCCCTCCTTTGTGCTCTCACGAAAGAATGTGGCTGGGATGAGAGGTCAGTGATAAACTGGAAGGACACCATGCCAATTCCAGTTTTTTAGACAAAACATTTATAACAAAATGTGCCGGGTTACCGAATATAATGATAAACAATGTGATCACAATTATTTTGAATCTGTTTTCCAAACATGGTAAAATGAAGGTTACATTTAACCGTGTATTACACAAATTGAATATCCTTTGATAGTGGAAACAGTGCATTTAAAAAAGGGAAATTAAGTAAAATTAAGTAATAATGAATATTAATTTCTAATATGAGTTTAACAATTTTATTAATAATATAGATATATTGAAACTGGTTTAGACAACCTTTGGTTGGAAATGAAATCCAGGTTATTGGGGAAATTTGTAAAAATGGGATTAGTTTAGATTAAGATAACAATTTTGTAATTTTACATTTATACAATAAACCCTTATTGAGAGAAAAAAAGATTAAGATGAGGTTGTTATTTGGAATACAGCTGCCATAATATTTAACAAGGCCAAGATGGATGGGATACACAAGAAGTTTTTCTACAAAAATGAAATTTTAAGGTTCTTGATAATAACTTGATGTGCGGTCCATGATGTGAGAGTTATAATAAGTAAAATTTAAATATAACAGACCCATCACATCAAGTCCACACACTCTGTTAGGATAGATGCCACCTGCAGCCAGTTGTTTTATAGTTTTTGATGCTTTCTGGTCCATCATACAGATTGTTGGTCTTTTTGTTTTTATTTATTTTTATTTCTGAAATCCAAAGCAGAATGTGTGGATTGTGAAATGATGTGCCCCTTTTCCTTGTAAGTACAGTGGTATAAGCAGAATAATATTTTGGATTTATAGGCCTCTCTCCATGACCGCAGGGTATTGTTATCATTTATTATAATATTGCCAGGAAAAAGTTGTCTTTTGAAACATGAAACTGGAGTTCTTACACAAACAGCGTGATAGAAAAACAAGCCATTATAACATATTTATGCAAGCTGGACCCAGTAATGAAGGGTTCATCCCGATATATCAGAGCTGTAGCTTTATGCAAAGGTGCTATTAGACAAAGTTAGATATTGTTTTGGTCAAACATTTAATTTTTAATGGTCCGACATTCTGCGCAGCAAATATACAGCTAACTAAATGTTTGTCTAATGAAAGGTTTAAAATATGAGTTTGTTTATTTACAAATCTAACAATGAAAAACGCGTACATTTATTCAAAAGAAAGGAAAAACCACATGTGTTAAATCAATGGTGTAGGAATCAGCTGCTGTGAGCCCAGTGCAGGACACACTCCCTGAAGACCCAGATATAAAATTTTTTGTAGATTTGAGCATGCAGTTTATCACCCAGAAGGATACTCTGTATTCAAAGTCATTGGATCCTTTTTTTCCCAGCTCAAGAAGCAGAGCTCCATGTTTTAGCAAAGCCTGTGAGCTATAAAAAGAATGTATATTTATTTAGATAGTCGAGATATAGAGAGCTTTTGGTTCCATTTGAAGAGCCATAAGTTTGTTTTTACTTCGGCGGGTAAATCAATCAAGCATGCCAAGTTAATTTGATTGGCTGTTTTCAGCCTTCCAGGTTCTTGCTGAGGTAGCCATATTAACTTTCACAGATGGAAGCAGACCAGGTGACTAAGGATGCTGCATTTACAGCCCGGGACACTTGATGGGTCTGTGCAACTCACAGATTCCACCCTAGTTCTGGCCCATTATAGCTGGGATTAATAATTCAACTTTAAGGACCCCAGAACGAGTGGTCCACAGGGGGCAACTTCTTATGAAACAGGACTTTGGAAAAGGTGATCATTTATGTCTGCCAGTCACTCTTTTCCCTCCAGCTTTTGACACATGGACCGTGTCATCAGTCACAAGCAGTTATGGCTGCCTTAGTAAATGAGCATGGGATAGAGCCAGGGTTCTCCACAGTTGTTTTTATAACATACCACTTCTTGTTTTACCTGTTACCAAAGGTGTTACCAAAAGCTGAACATCCCTTCCAGAGATTACAAAAAAAGATATATCCAGATGCCCAAGTCAGGATCTTATGAGTATTCTGTCTGTTTTTTGGATGTCCAGTGGCAAATGCTACTGCAAAAGCCACAGTAAAAATTTTTATCAGAAGTAGTTTGTAAATATAGAGTGCAGAAAGTACAGAGAGTAACAGAGGAAATCATTTTTATAGAAGAGTCCTTACTAGAAGTTTTGAGGTTCTATTTTTACACCCCCTACTGTCTACAATGTAGCGGACAAAGTAGAGTAAGAAACTAGAAAACTTTTGCCTGAATGTTTTCTTATATTTTATGAAGCCCCTAAGGGGGATGTTGGACTCTCTCCCTATGGGATTTTGTTTGGGCGTATGTTACTCACTTGCTTATATTTTGTCTCAGCAGCTGAAGTCCTCCATTCGGATCTCACAGAGAATGTTGCTGATCTTTTAAGGTTTTTGACAAACTCATTTATGTGTTTTCTCCCCAATTCCAGATCCTAAAAGTTTGGAAGGATCTAAAACTAAAGCCAGGTGACTTGTGGATTGTTAAGAGACATTTATATATAAGTAAATGTTTGGAGACTCAATACAGCATCTATTTCATGTACAGTTTTTGCAAAACTTGAAGGAAAAGTCACCTGGATTCACACCAGACACTGCAAAAATGACTAAATTAAAGAAATCTCTGTGTTTGATTTGTTTCCCTTTTGTGATCACAGTCTAGGGTACTTTTTGATTCAATTACTTTAATTGTAAGGGATATATATATATTTGAAAAGTAGTTTAGCCATGTTAAAGTCATATTTGTCTTTTGTATGTCTTCCATTTCATGTAGAATTGTCTGTGTTTACATATGCTGATAAGTCAGCATGCCTACAATTCAGCTAGAAGGCCATTCTGGCCACTGGAGTGTACAGCCAGTACTCTGTAAATATGTCTTATCAATCATTTGTTTTTCACAATGAAAAGTCATTTTGTAATGAAAAAGTTGCTCAGATATTATTTTCTCCACAATGGAGTTTTTTGCCTCTTTGGATAAACGTGTGGAGGTTCCAGGTTAAGGGTGATAGCAGGCATTGTTAGTGATCAAAATATTGATCAAAAGAGGGGAGACTGTAATAGAAATTTGTAAGTTCTGTATATACCGTATTTATCGGCGTATAACATGCGCCGGTGTATAACACGCACCCCAAGTTTAGGAGGAATTTTTAAGGAAAAAAACTTTTAGGAGGGAAGTTTAAGAAAAAAACTTACATTTAAATGCCCATCAATGCAGCCTTATCAGTGTCCATCTGCAGCCTCATCAGTGTCCATCTGTAGCCTTGTCCCTCATTGCAGCCTTGTCCCCATAGCAGCCTTGTCAGTGTCCATCTGTAGCATTGTCCCCCGTGCAGCCTTGTCCCCCATTGCAGCCTTGTCCCCCATTGCAGCCATCTCAGTGTCTATCTGTACCTTGTCCCTGATTGCAGCCGTGTCTCTCATTGCAGCCTAGTCAGTGTCCATCTGCCTTGTCCTGTGTCGTTTGGCTTTTAAAAATGGCGCCGCCATTCTCAGGTGCTCCCGGCCGTTCTCGGGTGCTCCCGGCCATCCTCGGCGGCTCTTGGCCTCTCCTGACAGCTTTCGGCCATTCTCGGCGGCTCTTGGCCGCTTTCGGCCATTCTCGGCGGCTCTCGGCTGCTTGTGCCCATTCTCGGCGTCTCTCGGCCGATTTCGGCCATTCTCGGCGGCTCTCGGCCACTTTCGGCTTTCGACGGCTCACGCGGGACTGCGAGAGCCGCCGAGAATGTCCGAAAGCGGCCGAAAATGGCCCAAAGCGGCCGAGAGCCGCCGAGAATGGCCGAAAGCGTCCGAGAATGGCCGAAAGTAGCTGAAAGCCGCCGGGAGCGGCCAAAAGCCGCCGAGAGCCGCCAAAAGCCGCCAAAAGGCTCACAATCGGCGGGGGATCGGCGTATAACACGCACCCACGATTTTCCCCTGATTTTAAGGGGAAAAAAGAGCGTGTTATACACCGATAAATACGGTAATTGTATTCTATTTTGTATGTATTACACACTGCCCTCACTGTGCACACAGCACTAATAATGTTTTCAGTACATGTTTACATTCTTTCTAGTCCTGATTAGAATTAGCCTGCCTATGTAACGCCCCTTGTTACCATAAACGTACAATTGTAATATTAATGTGATACCTACGTAATCATGTGTATAAAAACCTTCAATTGCGTCATAATAAAGCAAAACAGTTATTTGGAAAGATACTGAGCGTATCTTTTGTGTCTGTTCCCTACTGCAGTAGTTATTATTAATTTGGAACCACTAATCAATATGAGGATAGGAGTTGCCTATCATGAATTTAACCAAGTCATATATACATATATATAATTTCGTCATAAATTTGGGCCAAAATGTATTCTGCTACATGTCTTTGGTAAAAAAAAAAAAAAAAACCCAATAAGTGTATATTAATTGGATTGTGTGAAAGTTATAGCATGTACAAACTATGGGATATACTGTATATTTGAAAATTAATCATTTCTGATGTACTGACGGCCTGTTGTACTGATCTCATTTCTTGAGACCCTAAAATGCCAGACAGTACAAATTCCCCCCAAATGACCCATTTTTGGAAAATAGACAGTCTGAGGTTGTGGTGATCAGGAAAACTGACTGGTGACTGGCAAACAGCACCCCCCCCCCCCCCAAAGCCCATGCAGGCAAAATGACGTACATGTATGTGATTTTGCCTGCATGTGCCACTCAGCCACAGTATATGTGCTGTGGCTGGTTGGCAATAACTACTCAGCTTCCATGCCATAAGACCTGGGCACACCTACACAATCCATAGGTGCTGGTGGTCAACATCAAAACGTGGACCTAGGGTTGGAAGCTTCACCCCATCCATACTCTACAAAGCCTCCAGGCTTTTGTACTCATACCAGGGTTCACTAATCTGGAGGAAACTGAAAGGCCAACTTTCCCCTAAGGAGACACACATCACAAAGCCTCTCAACCTTCATAGGTGAGAACCCTGGGCACTACCAAATCCTTATTACACCATGCGCAGCCCAGTCACACTATTAATAATAAAATCTATAAATGATAAATGTTTTATTAGGATGCATTGATGTATTTCAATTCCCAATTGTCTTTAAATGAACATCACACCGACAGTGCAGTGTAGATGTCTACAGTGGCGAAGCTAGACATTCTTTCACCCGGGGCAAATATTCAGTTCGCCCCCCCCGCATAACGGGACAAGATTAGGCAGGAAAGTGAGAAACTCCCAGGCAATAGCTGTTGAGTCAGCTGTCTCTCCCCTCCCCCTCCCGCTCCTTTTGTACCACACATGCTCCTCTGGTACCACACATGCTCCTCTAGTGCCCCATGCCTCTCTGGTCCCCCCACATGCTCCTCTGTTCCCCCCTGCTCCTCCCTTGTTTCTCGTCCTGCCTACTCAAGATTGTCCCAAAGGAGAGACTTCCTGTTGCCACCACATCAGTATCTTCTGCTCTTCCTGCTGCATATAGCAATTTCTGGGATGTGTTCTGCAAAAAATCAGCTGAGGTGCTTCCTTCTCACAGGTCCTTTGACTGTGCTATTGACCTTGTTCCCAGAGCAACTCTGCCCAGGGGTCGTATTTACCCCCTGTCCATCCCAGAGACCAAGGCCATGTCAGAGTATGTTACTGAAAAATCTAGAAAAAGGATTCATCTGGAAATCCTCATGGCCTGCAGGAGCAGGGTTCTTTTTTGTTGTCAAGAAAGATGGTACCCACTATTGTCTGACGAGGCTTAAGTGCAGTGACAATCAAAAATTGATACCCCTTACCCTTAATATCTGAACTGTTCGACGGATTGAAAGGTGCCTCCATTTTTAGGGGTGCATACAATCTGATACGGATACGAGAAGGTGATGAATGGAAAATGCGTTTAACATTAGAGATGGGCATTACGAATATTGGTTATGCCCTTTGGTCTGTGTAATGCCCCATCTGTGTTCCAAAACTTTGTCAATTAAATATTCAGGGATCTGTTATATCAATTTGTTGTCATCTATCTGGATGACAGTCTCATCTTTTCTGAAAACTTGGTTGTTCACAGAAACCATATCCGGATTGTATTCCAGCGCCTTAGAGAGAATAATCTGTATGCCAAGTTGGAAAAGTGTTCTTTTGAATGTTCTGAGGTCCTGTTCTTACTTTGGGTCTTCGTATGGATCCTGGAAAGGTCTCGGCCATTACTAACTGGCCTCTCCCTGCCAGCCTCAAGGCGACACAACGCTTTCTTGGGTTCACAAATTATTAAAGGCAGTTTATTAGAAATTACTCTTCCATTGCTAATATTATAGACGGTAGATCCGCGCTACAGGTTATACTTGCAACTGCAGCCCCCCTATGTAGGTAGAGGGCACCAAAGTGTACCCTCAAAAATTAGGTCTAAAAAATATATATATATACAGGGAGTGGCGCTGTGCATGAGGGGATAATTGGCATATATATTTATCTATTGATTATAAATCATATTATGGAAAACGACACAAAGATGTGAAGAAATATACATATGTATCCCACATGGGGATCGGTAAATGCCAAGAAGAAAGTATGAATGCAGATAGATGTTCAATATAGCCTGGATTCCATAACCCAATAACCGCTAGTTATCTCTGATGGTGTTATATGATGTGCAAATAAGTGCCAAAGTGTCAAGTGCAATCCAATAAAGTGTTCCAGCCCCTGCTGGAATAAACTCCAAGTGATTAAAAAAAGGGGGTATCCACAACCCTCTAAAGTGCAGTGCAAAAAATTAAATTAATATGCAAACAAATTTATAAAAGTAATTAAATTAATATGCAAACAAATTTATAAAGAATTTGTAAATCTATATATATATATATATGAGAAAGTGATATTGAATATTAAATATAAGGGTTGGAATAGTGATTGATAAATTAATTAATAATAGCACAATTCAATAGCAGCATGAGATCACATATAAAAATGCAGAAAAAGGAAAAAATCCAGCAAATCGTTAAAAAGTTCGTGTAATATCTTCCACCCGACAACTTCCAGATTCTCTAAAGATACAATCCCCCTGTTGTGATTCCACTCACCGGAACGCTATACCCCTGCAGGGGTATAAGCATAAGATGTTTCCACTCCAGCCGATCAGATCCGGATGCCGATCGAATCTTTGTGGTCTCTCGTCTCTGATTTCCTAGTCCAGATCAGCCTCTCCAGCAGAGCAGGGGGAAGGGGGGATGGATAATCCCCTAGTGTGATCCTATCTCCAGCCGGACATCCGCTCCAAGGAAATTATATGTAATGAAAAAGTTTCGTCCACATAGCGTAACTCTTTTTTTAAAAGTTTATTAGGTAATAAAATTACAATCCAATAAAGTGGAGTTGCTTCAAGGAATAAGTTAAAAAAGGGGAAAAAGGATTGAGGAGCATGCAAGCTCACTGGCTCCCCTTGCTGTCCCGGGACCCAGCGTTGTTCGCGACTACCGCTTGCGTTCCACCGGTCAGCTAGCAAGAACCACAGCGGCAGGAAGTGACGTTGTGCGTACCAAGATAGTCCCGCCTTACGCGTTTCGTCACACGGACGTCATCGGAGGCGCTGCCATCTTGGTCCTCTCAACGCCTTATATCTGGGTGCAGTACGTGCCATGGCCAATCATACATCAAGTGTCGTTTGACGGACAGAGTGTGAGGCCAATTGAGAAAACCGCTTCAATTACGGAGATGGGAGTTAAACCTTATTCGTTTTCAACCTCATTTAGTGAAGGAAAACAGTGTATCAGCAGGTAACATCTCCTTGAGCGCCATCTAGTGGAAACATTATATATATATAATTGAATGGCGGCCATGGGAAAATGTATTTTGCAAGCCAGATATTAGCCGGTAAAACTATTTTACAGCATATTATGTCACTTTTAAATAAAACAGAGGTGAAATAAATAATTAATTCTCATTTCCTCAGGAGGTATGTGTTGGAATTAGATTTGAGAAGGAAATTTTTTTGTGCATAAAAATATATATTGAACAACATAAAGATAAATATAAAAATAAAAATAAAAATAAAAATACATATATAGTTAAAAATGTGCTGATAGGGTTGGGAGTGTGACTAAACCCTATTCCTTAAAAACTTATTAAATTATCAGTATGTGAAATATGGGAAAATAGATCAGTTTAAAATGTGTAATTAGTAGGATTGAAAGTGGAATAGGACCTATTGCACAAAAAATAATTTTTTAATAATTCTTTATCCGTACTCGTTATACATCCCAAACGTAAGCATTGTGTGTTCAAGGTGAGTATGAACTGGAAGGGGGTGATCCAACCTATATATGAGAAACAAAACCCCCTTACATACAATTAATCTATGTGTTTTATTATCAAGGCATAGAGAAGATTGGTAGTGAGTCGAGAGCGCATTAGAAACCTTATTCGAATTTGAATAGGAAGCCTATTGCCAGTGATTTATAAAATAGGGTAAAGAAATCTTAAAAATTATGTATATATTAAGATAGTGATTTTAGGAGTGGGATAAACCAATTATAAGAAATAGTGGAATGTGGGCACCCGTCTAGAAATTGGATAAAAAACAATTCAGATCGATGTCCACATTCAATCCTCTAGGAACCAGACTCCCCAAGCGGTATATCCATTTAGTTTCGTTCTGAGAAACTTTTATTCTTTTATTGCCTCCTCTCCAGTGGTCTTTAATCAGATCTATACCGTAAAAAATTAATCCAGTGGGGTTCCTATTATGGACCTCATCAAAATGCCTAGACAGGTTATGCTTTGGAAAGCCTTTCTTAATATTGTTAATATGCTCTCTAATCCTAACGCGGAGAGGCCTAGTGGTTCTTCCCACATACTGTAGCCGACAGGGACATTCAATCACGTATGTGACGTGAGTACTTTCACAAGTGATCAATTCCCTAATTTGGTACTCTTTTCCTCCTCTTGACTTGAAGGATAGCTTTCTCTTCGGTTGTTTTTTACTCACTCGGCAAGGTAGACACCTCTGGCACCTATAGAAACCTTTCATTTCGAGGAACAATTTAACCGTTTTAGGTGGGTCGATCACATTGTGCACTAACTGATTCCTCAGGTTAGGGGCCTTTCTGTAAATAAATCTTGGTTTTTTCGGAAGTATCTTTACCAAGATTCTATCGGATTTTAAAATAGGCCAATATTTTCTAAAAATGTGTTCGACCGAACGATATTGATTGTTAAAACCAGTGATAAAAGCCATATCCATCTTGCTATGATGGTCAGTTTTCTCCTTTTTTCTTAGTAGGAGCTCACGGTCTAGGCCCCCTATTGCCAATTTTTGCTTCATTAAAGGTTCTTTCTGGTAACCTTTGTCGATAAACTTTTTAATTAGGGTATCAGCTTGTGCATAGTAGTCATCTATCCTGTGGCAGTTTCTTCGCAGCCTCATCAGTTGGCCTTTCGGGATATTCTGTTTCCATTTCGGATGATGGCAGCTTGATGTTGGTATGTACCCGTTGCGATCTGTAGTTTTAAAAAAAGTTCTCGTATGTAATTCGTTGCTTTCTTTAAAAATCTGTACGTCCAAGTAGTCTATCTCTTGGAGATCGCATTTCCCACTAAAAGAGATGCCGTATTTATTTTGGTTCATTGCTCTTAGAAAATCGTGAAATGAGTCTACCGTGCCCCTCCATACTATGATCACGTCGTCAATATAGCGACGGTAAAATTCAATCGCCGGGCGTAGGTTCTTGTATATGTTCTCTTCTTCCCACATGTCCATGAACAAATTCGCCACGCTCGGGGCGTATCTGGCTCCCATGGCGACGCCCTTCGTTTGAACATAGTAGTCCTTCTGGTACCAAAAATAATTACTTTCCATTGCTAATTTCAAGGCTTCCAAAATAAAGTTAATCTGTTCCTGTTTAAGACTGGCATCTTTATGAAATGCTTTCTCTACTCCCTTTAGGCCATGTTTTTGTATAATACTGGTATATAAGGAGTTCACATCTATAGTCGCTAGGAGGCAGTCTTCAACCCCAGTTATATTTTTTAATTCGTTGATCAATTGCGTACTGTCCTTTAGGTACGACCTCCCTTTGGTTACCATTGGTTTCAAGAAACAATCAATGTATTCCCCCAGTCTGGAGAACAGGGAGTTTATCCCACTTATAATCGGTCTTCCTGGGGGTTTCTCCAACCGCTTATGTACTTTTGGTAGGTGGTATATGACTGGTGTCTTTGTAGACTCGCTGATCAAATATTTAGCCTCTTTCTTATTTAAAATTCCTCTATCTTTCCCTTTCTTAATGAGAGCTTTCAATTTTTTACTGTAAATTTGTTTGGGGTTTCCTTTGAGTTTCTTATAGGTGTTTTCCACTCTAAGGAGGTTCTTCATTTCTTCCTCGTAGTCTTTTTTCCTCAATATTAACAATATTAAGAAAGGCTTTCCAAAGCATAACCTGTCTAGGCATTTTGATGAGGTCCATAATAGGAACCCCACTGGATTAATTTTTTACGGTATAGATCTGATTAAAGACCACTGGAGAGGAGGCAATAAAAGAATAAAAGTTTCTCAGAACGAAACTAAATGGATATACCGCTTGGGGAGTCTGGTTCCTAGAGGATTGAATGTGGACATCGATCTGAATTGTTTTTTATCCAATTTCTAGACGGGTGCCCACATTCCACTATTTCTTATAATTGGTTTATCCCACTCCTAAAATCACTATCTTAATATATACATAATTTTTAAGATTTCTTTACCCTATTTTATAAATCACTGGCAATAGGCTTCCTATTCAAATTCGAATAAGGTTTCTAATGCGCTCTCGACTCACTACCAATCTTCTCTATGCCTTGATAATAAAACACATAGATTAATTGTATGTAAGGGGGTTTTGTTTCTCATATATAGGTTGGATAACCCCCTTCCAGTTCATACTCACCTTGAACACACAATGCTTACGTTTGGGATGTATAACGAGTACGGATAAAGAATTATTAAAAAATTATTTTTTGTGCAATAGGTCCTATTCCACTTTCAATCCTACTAATTACACATTTTAAACTGATCTATTTTCCCATATTTCACATACTGATAATTTAATAAGTTTTTAAGGAATAGGGTTTAGTCACACTCCCAACCCTATCAGCACATTTTTAACTATATATGTATTTTTATTTTTATTTTTATTTTTATATTTATCTTTATGTTGTTCAATATATATTTTTATGCACAAAAAAATTTCCTTCTCAAATCTAATTCCAACACATACCTCCTGAGGAAATGAGAATTAATTATTTATTTCACCTCTGTTTTATTTAAAAGTGACATAATATGCTGTAAAATAGTTTTACCGGCTAATATCTGGCTTGCAAAATACATTTTCCCATGGCCGCCATTCAATTATATATATATAATGTTTCCACTAGATGGCGCTCAAGGAGATGTTACCTGCTGATACACTGTTTTCCTTCACTAAATGAGGTTGAAAACGAATAAGGTTTAACTCCCATCTCCGTAATTGAAGCGGTTTTCTCAATTGGCCTCACACTCTGTCCGTCAAACGACACTTGATGTATGATTGGCCATGGCACGTACTGCACCCAGATATAAGGCGTTGAGAGGACCAAGATGGCAGCGCCTCCGATGACGTCCGTGTGACGAAACGCGTAAGGCGGGACTATCTTGGTACGCACAACGTCACTTCCTGCCGCTGTGGTTCTTGCTAGCTGACCGGTGGAACGCAAGCGGTAGTCGCGAACAACGCTGCGTCCCGGGACAGCAAGGGGAGCCAGTGAGCTTGCATGCTCCTCAATCCTTTTTCCCCTTTTTTAACTTATTCCTTGAAGCAACTCCACTTTATTGGATTGTAATTTTATTACCTAATAAACTTTTAAAAAAAGAGTTACGCTATGTGGACGAAACTTTTTCATTACATATAATTTCCTTGGAGCGGATGTCCGGCTGGAGATAGGATCACACTAGGGGATTATCCATCCCCCCTTCCCCCTGCTCTGCTGGAGAGGCTGATCTGGACTAGGAAATCAGAGACGAGAGACCACAAAGATTCGATCGGCATCCGGATCTGATCGGCTGGAGTGGAAACATCTTATGCTTATACCCCTGCAGGGGTATAGCGTTCCGGTGAGTGGAATCACAACAGGGGGATTGTATCTTTAGAGAATCTGGAAGTTGTCGGGTGGAAGATATTACACGAACTTTTTAACGATTTGCTGGATTTTTTCCTTTTTCTGCATTTTTATATGTGATCTCATGCTGCTATTGAATTGTGCTATTATTAATTAATTTATCAATCACTATTCCAACCCTTATATTTAATATTCAATATCACTTTCTCATATATATATATATAGATTTACAAATTCTTTATAAATTTGTTTGCATATTAATTTAATTACTTTTATAAATTTGTTTGCATATTAATTTAATTTTTTGCACTGCACTTTAGAGGGTTGTGGATACCCCCTTTTTTTAATCACTTGGAGTTTATTCCAGCAGGGGCTGGAACACTTTATTGGATTGCACTTGACACTTTGGCACTTATTTGCACATCATATAACACCATCAGAGATAACTAGCGGTTATTGGGTTATGGAATCCAGGCTATATTGAACATCTATCTGCATTCATACTTTCTTCTTGGCATTTACCGATCCCCATGTGGGATACATATGTATATTTCTTCACATCTTTGTGTCGTTTTCCATAATATGATTTATAATCAATAGATAAATATATATGCCAATTATCCCCTCATGCACAGCGCCACTCCCTGTATATATATATATTTTTTAGACTCTTCTATTGCTGCACCTATTATCGCCTTGACCAAGAAGGGTGCGAATGCCAAGGAGTGGCCTTCAGAAGCTGCCTCTGCATTTCATGAGTTAAAACAGGCCTTTGTTTCTGGACCTTTCTTGAGGAGACTTAATCATGGGGATCCATTTTTTATTGAAGTGGACGCTTCTTCAACTGGGGTGAAAGCTGTGCTTCTTCAATCCTTTGAGGAAAAACATCAACCATGTGCATTTTTCTCCAAAAAATTCTCAGGCAGAGAAAAATTACGGAAAAAGAAATAACTCCTGCGCACTAGTGGATGACCAGACAGGTGATACAACAACATAGGCCTTGCTGCCTCAAGGATGGGAAATCCGAATAGACAACGAGAAAGAAAGAAAAAAGGGGCGCACCAGCCATGTGCATTATCTTTTTGTAAAAGTATTTATTGAATAAAATGATAAAAGGAATTACTCACAAGCGGTTGTAGAACAAGGCGCAATATGAAAATGCACCGACTAGCAGCATACGGTTCTATGATGAGCGAAACCTTTGGAAGTTTTCTTTCTTTCTTGCAGAGAAAAATTACGCTATTGGCAATCAGGAACTTCTTGCAATTAAATTGGCGTTAGAGGAGTGGCATCATCTCTTGGAGGGTTCCTCTCACTCCATAACAATTTTCACTAATCATAAAAATCTGCAGTACTTACAGAATACCAAACGACTGAATCCCAGACAGGCCAGGTGGAGTCTTTTCTTTTCCTATTTTAATTTTACTATTACGTACAAACCTGGTTCCTGCAAGACTCGGGCTGATGCACTCTCTAGGTCATTCTACCACCCTGGAGTCAAAAATTTCTCCTGGCAAGACCTTTGTCAACACTGAGCTAAAATCCTTTGTTGGAGCCATGATTCCAAGATGGCAGGTCATGCTAGTCTCCTTCGATCCTTCCTTCCCATCAGTCGCCACCACTGGTGGCTTATTCACCGATTGGATGTCAAAGACTATGTTAAGGCTTGTCATGTCTGTGTCCAGTCTAAATCCTCCTCGCAAGCTCCTGCTGGTCTTCTCATGCCCTTGCCCATTCCTAAGGAGCCTGGTCTCAGATTGCCATGGACTTTATCACTGATCTTACACCATCTGAGAATAATATGGTCATTTGGGTGGTAATCGATCGGTCCTCCAAGATGGCTCATTTTGTTCCTCTTCATGGTCTCCCTTCTGCTCCTGCTTTGGTTCCCATTTTTGTTTGAGAAATCTTCCGCCTCCATGGGGTTCCTTCCCATATTGTCAGTAGGAAAAGCAAAAAAGCCGCTCCAGGTGATAGCAATCCCACATCTACTAATTGGGTGCTGGTCCAGTCCGCGGTCTGGGTGAGTGAAATAAAAAACAACTTGCCTTAAGTAAGTCATGACTATGCGAACTTGATTTGTGAAATGCGTCAATCTCTGCTGGTATATGTCTGTATCGTTGTTACCTTGATGTTTTACTTGGAATAAACTACACCTTTTCTTCTATATTTTGGAGTGCGGTCAACAAGTTGTTTTCATCCTCTCCTATATTGTTTCTGACAGAGGTGTTCAATTCACATCTCGCTTTTGGTGAGCCTTTTGCAAATCCCTCGATATTATCATGAATTTTTCCTCCTCTTACCACCCTCAATCCAATGGACAGACTGAGAGGGTTAATCAGGAGTTAGAGGTCTTTATCCAAACTTTAGTCTCTGCTCATCTTGATGACTGGTCCTCCCTACTACCGTGGGCAGAATTCTCTCACAATAATCATGTTAACATCAGTTCTCAGAAGACACCCTTTCTCACAGTTTATGGAAGACACCCTCAGCTTCCTCTTTCTATGACCTGTTCTCCGGACATTCCAGCGTTGGCTATGGTTCAAGAATCATTCCATTCTATTTGGGGTGATGTTCAGGATTCCCTTCGGGCAGCTGCTGACAAATTGAAAGGTTTTGCCAACTGTCGCAGGTGTAAGTCGCCTTTTCTCGAGCCAGGAGACAGTCTGGCTTTCCACCAGGAACATCAAGCTCCGGGTTCCTTCTCTGAAATTTGCCCCAAGATTCATTGGCCTGTACAATATAATTTTTAAGTTAAATCCGGTTTGTTTTAAACTTCATGTCCCTAAAAGCGTCAAGATCTCAAACTCCTTTCCCATTTCCCTTCTGAAGCCTTTAGTCCTCAATAAGTTCTCTCGTCCTCTCCATACCTCAGTTCTGGCTTTTGAGGATAATCAGAAATACGAGGTTAGTCTAATTCTGGATTCCCAGCTCTGTAAAGGCATTCTTCAGTATCTCGTTCATTGGAAAGGTTTTGGTCCTGTAGAGAGGTCTTGGATCCCTGCATCAGATGTCTTTGCGCCTCGTCTTTTGAGGAGGTTTCATTTGAAGTTCCCCTTCAATCCTGGGCCCAAGCGGGGGGAGAAGGAGGCCTCGTAAGAGGGGGGGTACTGTCATGAATCTGGAGTAATGTTTCATGCCCTGACTGTCTGCTTACCTCTCTGGTCTGTGTATCAGCTTTAGGGACCGTGCTCGCATACCTGTGTGTTTAAGCAATCTTCTATGTATGTATGGCTCCACCCCAGCCTCTAACAGGAAACACTATTTTACCCTGCGCACTGCAAGCCAGCCTTGCCCAAGCAACAATTGTGTGATAGTTTCCCGGGTAATTCTTGCCGCATGCTCTACGTTTGATTTCCATGTATAGAATTTGGCTTGTTCTCCTGACCATCCCTGTCTGCTTGTTGCCCCGACCTTCTGCTCATTCTTCTTACCATCCCTGTCTGCTTGTTGCCCCGACCTTTAGCTTGTCCTGCTGACTATTCATTGTTGACCTGGACTGCTGCTTCCTCTCCATCCACCAGAGCCAGCCATGAGCATGAGCTGGGAGACCCTGGGGGCCGCGACCTGGAGTCAGCTGCAGCCAAGTCCATCCTCACCATCAGAGGCCCTGGTGAAAACCTGCTGGCTCTTAGACTCCGTGCCCTGGGGAATCTTATGCTCTACCTCCCTGTCCAGGACAATGGCTGCGACCCTGTGTAGCTGCTTCTCAGAACCATTGATCCTTTAGTAAAGTTATTAATGTTATTACAGTGGTCTCTTACATATATTGTACTGTTTTAGAGCCCTAAGCTGGGCATAAATGGATTTAAATTTGGTTGGTTCAACAAGGACCAGCCGAATATTGATCTGTGTGTGGCCCTCCCTGTTTGACAGAAGTCAATCATTAGAATCATCTTTTGTTGAACAGACAAGCTGGAAACATTTTGTTGAGCAGTGCCTGCAACTGCTGTCAGAATCCAATGTCCCATTTGTGGGGGGGGATATTTTGCTCCATCCAGCTCACTTGTGCGGATGGAGGAATCTTTTTTTTCACTCAGCCCGTTAACCCTCTATGCCCAGCTTTATTCAATAAACATTAGTGTGCATAGGCATTCAGTGTTTGGTTCTGAGTTGCCGTTAGAGAGTAAATTTGAATGGTCTGGAATGTAGTGTTTGCATTTTGAATACTTGTATACCTGCACCTATTGTTTTTGCCATGAAATATATTATTGATTTACTGAAATAATTCACAAGAGCAGAAAGAATGGCTATAGATTTCATAGGCACATTTGGGTTGTGTGTTGCCACAGATTATTATGTACCCAGCAAACACAAATTCATAAAGTCGAACTCTAAACAGATATGAAAGACAGAAATTAGTGCAGCGCTCTAATCATTACTACTTCTTAAAATATATTTAAAAAAAATGGAAATACTTGAATTTAACAGTATTGGCCTTTTACAGTCCCTGGGCAGCAGAGCTGGAATGTGAAGTGAAAGCAGTACAAGGATCCAATCCGCTTATGTGTTGACAAGAAGCATGGTATAGGAGGAGAGAGCAAAGTCACAGACATAAGCTCATCACTGTGCTGCTTCTTCTTTTGTTTTGTAGTCACAGGTTGGGTGGGTTTGGAGTGACCTGGGCCCAGAAGAAACAAGTTGAATAATATTGGCTATCAGACTGAGGACATCCTTGGATTGCAGGTGAACATTGCAGTACATGCCAGGTTTGTTATTTTGACTTTAATCGGGTATGCATTTTTATCTTGTTATTTTTGGTTGGAGTTGGGCTTAAATGCCACCTCTCAGTGCCCACCTATCAGTGACCATCAGTGCCCATCCGTGCCACCCATTAGTGCCACCCATAGGTACAAATCAGTGCCGCCTATGAGTGCCCATCAGTTCCGCCTATGAGTGCCCATCAGTGCCACCTATGAGCGGCCATCAGTGCCGCCTATGAGTGCTCATCAGTGTCGCATACCAGTGCCGCCTATACTTGCCCATCAGTGCCGCCTATCAGTGCCTAGCATCAGTGCCTATCAGTGCCACCTCATCAGTGCCACCTCATTGATGCCACCTCATCGATGCCCATCGGTGCCGCCTTATCAGTGCCCATCAGGGCATCCATATCAGTGCCAGTCATTGAAGAAGAAAACTTACTTATTTACAAATTTTTTTAACAGAAACGAAAAAAAACTTTATTTTTTCAAAATTTTCAGTCTTTTTTTTATTTGTTGCGCAAAAAATAAAAATCGCAGAGGTGATCAAATACCACCAAAAGAAAGCTCTATTTGTGGGAACAAAATGATAAAACATTTGTTTGGGTACAGTGTAGCAATTGTCATTCTTATCGGAATCTGGAGGCCCCTTTAACAAGGGGGCCCCCAGATCCTGGCCCCCCTATGTGAATGGGTAGGGGTATATTGTACCCCTATCCATTCACCAAAAAGTGTCAAAAAAGTAAAAAGGACAGGAGACAGTTTTTGACAATTCCTTCATTAAACACTTAAGCCCCTAGCCTCTTTTTGAGATTTAGTGTTTACAAGTTAAAAACATTTTTTTTTGCTAGAAAATTACTTAGAACACCCAAACATGATATATATATTTTTTTCTAACACCCTAGAGAATAAAATGGCGTTGTTGCAATACTTTCTGTCACATTTATTTGAAAAAATAAATTTTTTGAAGTAAAAAATAAGACAACAGTAAAGTTAGCCCAATTTTTTTATATATTGTGAAAGATAATGTTACGCTGAGTAAATTGATACCCAACATGTCACGCTTCAAAATTGTGCCCGCTCGTGGAATAGCGACAAACATTTACCCTTAAAAATCTCCATTGACGATGTTTAAAAAATTCTACAGGTTGCACGTTTTGAGTTTCAGAGGAGTTCTACAGCTAGAGTTATTGCTCTTGCTCTACCAATCGTGGTGATACCTCACATGTGTGGTTTGAACACCGTTTTTATATGCGGACGCTGCTCACGTGTGCGTTCGGTTCTGCGCGCTAGCTTGGCGGGACGGGGAGCGTTTAAAAAAAATGTTTTCTTATTTATTTTACCTTTTATTTTTTATTTTTACACTGTTTTTTTTTTTTTTTAAATGGTGTCACTTTTATTCCTATTACAAGGAATGTAAACATCCCTTGTAATAGAAAAAAAGCATGACTGGACCTCTTATTATTATTATTTTTTTTTTTTTTTTAATGAACAGAATGTTCCTTTATTGAGACAAAAAGGTCAAGGCATGATACAAATTTGTCCAACATGAACTAAATCAAAAGACATAGTACAGGTGAGTTTTAAAGACAGGAAATAGCGTGTACATCCACAATGCGACAATCCACATCCATACAGCTAGCACTGTGGCCCTATATACCAAGATTCTTCAGCAGGGAGTGGATCCTACCTATGCCGTCCATGGCTGCCATATCTTATCAAATTTCTTAGGGCAATTCCTGTTGATGTACGTCAATTTGTAAAGAGGAAGTACAGCATTTATTGACTTTTCCCAGGATCCTACCGAGGGAGGGGACGGGGCATTCCAACGCAATACAATTTCCCGCTTTGCGTAAAAGAAAAGATAAGTTAGTAGCAGTTTGATGCAGTGAGGTCTCTGATTATCGTCCTGGATAACCAGAAGCACCAGTTCAGGGGAGACAGGAAGACTCAATTAGAGGCGGCCATTAACAGAATCCACTACCTCCCCCCAATATCTGACAATCTTTGGACAGCTCCAGAACATGTGAAAATACATTCCTACGCCGTTCCGGCACCTAGGACAGTCCTGCGACCGTTCTGGGATATACCTTGTCGAGTCTCTGAGGGGTGTAATAAACCCTGTGTAGGAATTTAACCTGTATCAACTTTTCTTTTGAGGAGATCAGCAAACTAGTGCTATCCGCTAAACGGTTCTACCAGTCCACTTTATTTAGTCCCGGAATATCTGCCTTCCACTGGTCCCAGAGTTTATTCTGGTGGAGTCAGTTCTCAGTAGGGATGAGCCGAACACCCCCCGGTTCGGTTCGCACCAGAACCTGCGAATGGACCAAAAATTCGCACTGTGAAGATATAGGAAATATAGGAACCATATCTTCTTATTTATCCAGAGTTCTTCTTCAGTATATATATATATCTGTATTCTTGATAAGTCTCATTTAACTTGTTTTTCTGTAAAATGTTTCTGAATTCTTTGGTATTGCAACACATGTGGCTGACCAGTTGACATTAAAATGTTCTGCCAATGATATGACACAATTCTCAGAAAAGATGTGATAGGAAAGATGTTGACATAGAAAGTCCCTGTTTAAAAGCCAAATTAACTTCTTCCAAATAATTATTCTTTCTTTCTGTCAAAATAACTTGACAGTTGAAATTAGCCAGGTCAAAGTAACCCAGAAAACTCAGAACACTGGCCAAGAACTGTGTTGAAATACTTGCAAAAAATGCGTACTTGTGATGTGTAACTTTGGGCTTGTGCCCGCCATAAGATTACTGTATAACCATTCTCTATAAATATCTGAAATCACTTGTAATCGGGGTCACTCCTGACTTAGAGGAGTGGACCGCTGTTTACAGTGTATATTCTGAAGTAAACCACGTATGAGACGAATGCAGCTCTATTGGCGTTGATGTCCTTTATTTCAAGGTTCAACTTAACATTTGGTGACCCCTGACGTTTCTTCTTGTTTGCATCTCCACCACCGGCTCTCCACCCTCTCCAGGACAGACAGCAGCAAAGAGGCCTCAGGTGAGAAAACTTTTATTTTCTCATGATAAATACTGTCTTTTCTGTGCGGTGTGGAGGGGTCGGTTGGGGGAGTGCAGCCACAGAAGGTAACACGTTTCCTTTTTTAATTTTGCCTGCATTTTTGTCTCTATATGATTACTGAGAATGTTGAAGGTACCTATTATAGTTTAAAGCATGCCAAGTAATGATCATTTTAAAGTGCTTGCCTTTTTCTCCTTGTCTCCAGAAATGACAATATATATATATTTTATGAAGGGATGTATAAGTGCAGGTACCACAATTTCTAGAGAGTGAATAGAAGTTGGTGGTGTTGTTGTTTTTTTTTGTGTATGTTTTTTTTTTGTATGTTTTTTGAGCGTTTGTGGTCCTAAGGCGGATAGATATTGCCTTCAGCGGATAGCCACAAATGAGGCGAATGACCTGCTGTGTGTTCTCTGGAATAGGGAGTCTAGATAGGGACTAGCCTATTGCCACTCAGAAAGGAGACGTCCTTCTGAGAGTAGAACGAGCGAGATATCTCAACTTATGTACTGGGCTGCTGGTACACAGCCATAAAGATAAACGGTGGAGCTCTCGATCCCGGAGTTCCAAATTACTGTAATTTCTGAAGAGATTAATGAGAAATTGTGATAAATATGGGAAATTTGCTTGAAAAAAATGTTTTGCCTGTCATGAATACATTTTGGTTAACAAAAGATAGGGCAAAAAAGTTATTGAAAATAGCAAAAGCAATAGGACTAAGTATTGTTAAATTACGACCAAGTGCTCCTATCATTAAAATGATGGTGAGTGGAGACCCAGATGCCCTGAAACATCATGTGAAATGGTGTAAACTAACAAAAAAAGGAGTATAAAAGAGACCCATCTAAATGGTGGCCGCCAGAAGGGTCTATGGACACGCCTACAATTGATGCATTGTTTAATTTGCTTTTTAAAAGGTCTGATTGTGGGGGGATTGAATGTTTAGCAGCCTGGGAAGAAGTATCCAGGAAAGATATAAAACCACCCCCCCCCCCCTATAAAATGTGCTCAGAGAAAGCTGCTTTACATGTAGAAGATGAGGATGAAATACCCAATGCTTGGGCTTCCCCTTATGATACGATAAGAAGGGAATTGTTATGAGCGTCTGCACCTATGGTACAGCAAGTGGAAACTACAGGAGGGGAGTCAGCTATTGATGATTAGGGATGAGCCGAACACCCCCCGGTTCGGTTCGCACCAGAACCCGCGAACGGACCGCAAGTTCGCACGAACGTTAGAACCCCATTGACGTCTATGGGACTCGAACGTTCGAAATCAAAAGTGCTCATTTTAAAGGCTAATTTGCATGGTATTGTCCTAAAAAGGGTTTGGGGACCCGGGTCCTACCCCAGGGGACATGTATCAATGCAAAAAAAACTTTTAAAAACGGCCGTTTTTTCGGGAGCAGTGATTTTAATGATGCTTAAAGTAAAAAAAAAAAAGTGAAATATTCCTTTAAATATCGTACCTGGGGGGTGTCTATAGTATGCCTGTAAAGTGACGCGTGTTTCCCATGTTTAGAACAGTCCCTGCACCAAATGTCATTTTTAAAGGAAAAAATCTCATTTAAAACTGCTTGCGGGTTTAATGTCATGTCGGGTCCTGGCAATATGGATGAAAATCAGTGAGACAAACGGCATGGGTACCCCCCAGTCCATTACCAGGCCCTTTGGGTCTTGTATGGATATTAAGGGGAACCCCGCACCCAAATTAAAATAAGGAAAGGTCCCTATATACTCTGAACAGCAGTATACAGGCGGTGCAAACAAGACAGGGACTGTAGGTTTGTTGTTAAGTAGAATCTGTTTGTAATTTTGAACATTTTTAATGTGTTTAGCTCCAGCCAAAAAATCTTTTCTAAGCTTTTTGGAAAACATAGGGAAGGGTTATCACCCCTGTGACATTTGTTTTGCGTCTTTCCTCCTCTTCAGAAGATTTCACCTCACTTTTTTGTCCCAATGAAAAATGTTTTTTGAAAATTTGGGTTTTTTTGTGGAACAAGGATTGGAAAGCATCAGTGGAAAGGAGAAATTGTTTTCCCATATTAACTCTTACATGAGAGAATTTCCCTTCCTATGGGTAGATTTCATCTCACTTCCTGTTGTCTCCTTCCGTTTGCAAGTAGGAGTCGTTTGTAAGTTAGATGTTTGAAAGTAGGGTCCTGCCCTATATACTCAGCAGAAATTTGGGCCTTAGGTGTTGCTGTGGCCAAAACACTGTAAGCCCTCACAGGGCCCTGCTGTGAAATATTAGATCAAGAATTGTAATTACATGCCCCTGTTGAACAGGAGCTGAAAAATTAGGCCTTAGGCACTGGTGCTGGTGCCACAACACTGCAACCCCTCACAGACACTCTAGTTGGAACGCAGGAACGAGCACTGCTGCAAAGTATTGCATCAAAAATTGTAATTACACGCCCCTGTTAGACAGGGGCAGAAAAATTGGGCCTTAGGCACTGGTGCTGGTGCCACAACACTGCAACCCCTCACAGACACTCTAGTTGGAACGCAGGAACGAGCACTGCTGCAAAGTATTGCATCAAAAATTGTAATTACACGCCCCTGTTAGACAGGGGCAGAAAAATTGGGCCTTAGGCACTGGTGCTGGTGCCACAACACTGCAACCCCTCACAGACACTCTAGTTGGAATGCAGGAACGAGCCGTGCTGCAAAGTATTACATCAAAAATTGTAATTACACGCCCCTGTTATACAGGGGCTGAAAAATTGTGCCTTAGGCACTGGTGGTGGCGCCCAGAACCAAAAATGTTCTTACAAGCTATCAGCGTGATGATTGAGGAGGAAGAGGATAATTACTCAGGGATAATCACTCAGCATCAGCATAGGCAGTCTTTGAAGGGATCTGAAAAAAATTATTCAGTTACATCAGCATCAGGTGCTTGGTAGCTGGTGGTGATCCAAGACTGATTCATTTTTATGAAGGTCAGCCGATCGACCGAGTCAGTGGACAGACGCACCCTGTGATCGGTTACCACGCCTCCAGCAGCACTGAATGTACGTTCCGAAAGAACGCTGGATGCAGGACAGGCCAGTAGCTCAATTGCATACTGTGCAAGCTCTGGCCAGTGATCCATCCTCAAGACCCAGTAACCCAGAGGATTTTCGGTGGGAAAGGTGTCCAAGTCTGATCTTGCCCCTAGGTATTCCTGCACCATGTAAAACAGACGCTGGCGATGGTTGCTGGAACCGATCATACCTTGGGGCTGCGGACCAAAAAATTGTCTGAACGCATCGGTCAGACGGCCACCTTCTCCACCGCTCCTTCTTTGACTGACCGAAGCCTCAGCAACACGTTGTCCAGAAACAGGAGTTTGTAACCTCCCAGTCTCTGGGAACGCGTTGCACAGACCTTTCTGCAAGGCCTCCCGAAGATGTTTCATCCTCTGCTCCCTCTGCGATGGCAAGATAAGGTCCGCAACCTTACCCTTGTAACGTGGATCAAGGAGGGTTGCCAGCCAGTATTGGTCCTTCTCCTTGATACCACGAATACGAGGATCCTTACGCAGGCTTTGCAGGATCAGGGAGGCCATGCAGCGTAGGTTTGCTGAGGCATTCGGTCCGGAGTCCTCTGGGTCACTAAGGACAACAACGTTCGCAGCCACCTCCTCCCAGCCACGTACAAGTCCATGTGTTCCTTGGGACTGATCCCTTAAAGACTGCTGATGCTGAGTGCCAGGCTCCACCTCCATACTGACACAATCTTCCTCCTCCTCCTCCTCCTCCTCCTCGTCCTCTTCCTGTGTGATCGGCGGGCACGCAGGAACACTGTCTGGATAAAGGGGGCCTTGAGAGCTAAGGAAGTCCTCCTCTTCCTGCCTCTGTTCTGCCTCAAGTGCCCTGTCCATTATTCCACGCAGCGTGTGCTCCAACAGGTGGACAAGGGGGACAGTGTCACTGATGCATGCACTGTCAGTGCTCACCATCCTCGTGGCCTCCTCGAATGGTGACAGGACAGTGCATGCATCCCTGATCATGGCCCACTGGCGTGGGGAAAAAAAACCAAGGTCCCCTGACCCTGTCCTGGTGCCATAGTCGCACAGGTACTCATTGATGGCCCTCTGCTGCGTGTGCAGCCGCTGCAGCATGGCCAACGTCGAGTTCCACCTGGTGGGCATGTCACAGATTAGGCGGTTCTTGGGCAGGTTAAACTCCTTTTGGAGGTCCGTCAGCCGAGCACTGGCATTATATGACCGGCGGAAATGCACACAGACTTTCCTGGCCTGCCTCAGGACATCCTGTAAGCCCGGGTACCTGCCCAAGAACCGCTGCACCACCAAGTTAAGGACGTGAGCCAAACAGGGCACATGGGTCAGTTGTCCCTGTCGGAGGGCAGAGAGGAGGTTGGTGCCATTGTCGCAAACCACCATTCCTGCCTTAAGTTGGCGTGGCGTCAACCACCTCTGAACCTGCCCCTGCAGAGCTGACAGAACCTCTGCCCCAGTGTGGCTCCTGTCCCCCAAGCACACCAGCTCAAGCACCGCATGGCATCTTTTGGCCTGCGTACTTGCGTAGCCCCTTGAACGCCTACGGAGCACCGCTGGTTCCGAGGAAGAGGCCATGGAGGAAGAAGAAGAGGAGGGGGTGGAGGAGAGAGGTGTGTCACAATCAGCATTTTGGAGGCGTGGTGGCGGAACAACCTCCAACACTACTGCACCTTGTCCTGCATCCTTCCCAGCTGCCAGCAGAGTCACCCAATGCGCCGTGAAACTTAAGTAACGTCCCTGTCCATGCCTGCTGGACCATGAGTCAGCGGTAATATGCACCTTACCGCTGACCGCCCTGTCCAGCGAGGCATGGACATTGCCTTCCACATGCCGGTAGAGAGCCGGAATCGCCTTCCGTGAGAAAAAGTGGCGTTTGGGTACCTGCCACTGAGGAACCGCACATTCCACAAACTCACGGAAGGGGGCAGAGTCTACCAACTGAAAAGGCAGCAGTTGAAGTGCTAGCAATTTTGCCAAGCTAGCATTCAACCGCTGGGCATGTGGATGGCTGGGAGCAAACTTCTTTCGGCGGTGCAGCAGCTGGGGCAGGGAAATTTGCCTGGTACAATCTGACGTCGGTGTACCAAAAGCAGATTGCCCACAAGTACTTGGCTGTGACACACCTAATTCTACACCTTCATTCCTCTCACTGCAGGTCTCAGAGAGGACTGAAGGTCTAGTGGGGTTGGAAATCTCAGCTGATGAGGAGCAAGGAGAGATCCTCTTTGTTCTTTGGTGTGGGTCTTTCAGATACGCTTGCCAACGAACTGCATGGCAGGTCAACATATGTCTGGTCAAGCATGTGGTACCCAAGCGGGAGATGTTTTGGCCACGCGAGATACGCTTGAGACATATGTTGCAAATAGCAGCGGTGCGATCTGATGCACTCGTCTCAAAAAAGGCCCACACCAAAGAACTTTTTGAATAACGCGCAGAGACTGCAGCGCCCTGCACATGTGGAGCTTTGGGGTGTGATGCAGTCAATGTGCTGCCCTTAGGCTGGCCCCTGGAGGGCATCCTGCCTCGTTGGTGATGTGCCGCCTCCTCCTCCTCCTCCTCCTCCTCTCTCCTATCAGGCACCCACGTTGAGTCAGTGACCTCATCATCCCCTCCCTCCTCATCACTGGAGCAAACCTGGCAGTATGCTGCAGCAGGGGGAGCATGACTGCCAGATTGCTGTCCTTCTTGGGCACCCCCTCTGTCCGTGCTCATGTTACTGCCTTCATCGAGCTCAGTATCATCATCAGAGCCTTCCAAACGCTGGGCATCCTCCTGGAGCATGTACCCAACACTGTGGTCAAACAGTTCGAGGGAATCCTCATGAGGACATGGTGGAGCTAGGGAAGGAGTCACTGATGACATTGAGCTGAGGGAAGAGGCCGCTGCTTTGCCAGACAAAGCACCCTGGGCATGGGTGAGAGAGGATGAGGAGGATGAGGACGGCTTGGTCATCCACTCGACCAAGTCTTCCGCATGTTGCGGCTCAACACGGCCAGCTGCCGAAAAAAAGGCCAAGCGTGTCCCATGGCCACGTGCTGATGAGGATGCACCGTCTCCACGACCAGCACTAGACACAGAGCCTTCTTGCCCTCTCTTATTGGCTTGTGACTGTCTGCCTCTCCTTCTTGGCCTTCCAGACATACTAATGGCCTGTAGCTGCACTAAGCTGGGATAGAACACCTGTAATTTTCTTCAGGTAGCTTTATATACTGTAACCAGACAAGCCTGCCTGTCAGTAGGAAGATAACAGGAACGGATCTAGCTGAACACTGTGAGCAGGACACACTGTACTAAATGTAAATAGTCTAGCTGCCTGACCGTGGTACTAATAGGATTAAAAAGAACACCTGTAATTTTCTTCAGGTAGCTTCATATACTGTAACCAGACAAGCCTGCCTGTCAGTAGGAAGATAACAGGAACGGATCTAGCTGAACACTGTGAGCAGGACGTACTGCACTAAATGTATATAGCAGGAACGGATCTAGCTGAACACTGTGAGCAGGACGCACTGCACTGAATGTAAATAGCAGGAACGGATCTAGCTGAACACTGTGAGCAGGACGCACTGCACTAAATGTAAATAGCAGGAACGGATCTAGCTGAACACTGTGAGCAGGACGCACTGCACTGAATGTAAATAGCAGGAACGGATCTAGCTGAACACTGTGAGCAGGACGCACTGCACTGAATGTAAATAGCAGGAACGGATCTAGCTGAACACTGTGAGCAGGACGCACTGCACTGAATGTAAATAGCAGGAACGGATCTAGCTGAACACTGTGAGCAGGACGCACTGCACTGAATGTAAATAGCAGGAACGGATCTAGCTGAACACTGTGAGCAGGACGCACTGCACTGAATGTAAATAGCAGGAACGGATCTAGCTGAACACTGTGAGCAGGACGCACTGCACTAAATGTAAATACCAGGAACGGATCTAGCTGAACACTGTGAGCAGGACGCACTGCACTGAATGTAAATAGCAGGAACGGATCTAGCTGAACACTGTGAGCAGGACGCACTGCACTGAATGTAAATAGCAGGAACGGATCTAGCTGAACACTGTGAGCAGGACGCACTGCACTGAATGTAAATAGCAGGAACGGATCTAGCTGAACACTGTGAGCAGGACGCACTGCACTAAATGTAAATACCAGGAACGGATCTAGCTGAACACTGTGAGCAGGACGCACTGCACTGAATGTAAATAGCAGGAACGGATCTAGCTGAACACTGTGAGCAGGACGCACTGCACTGAATGTAAATAGCAGGAACGGATCTAGCTGAACACTGTGAGCAGGACGCACTGCACTAAATGTAAATACCAGGAACGGATCTAGCTGAACACTGTGAGCAGGACGCACTGCACTGAATGTAAATAGCAGGAACGGATCTAGCTGAACACTGTGAGCAGGACGCACTGCACTGAATGTAAATAGCAGGAACGGATCTAGCTGAACACTGTGAGCAGGACGCACTGCACTAAATGTAAATACCAGGAACGGATCTAGCTGAACACTGTGAGCAGGATGCACTGCACTGAATGTAAATAGCAGGAACGGATCTAGCTGAACACTGTGAGCAGGACGCACTGCACTGAATGTAAATAGCAGGAACGGATCTAGCTGAACACTGTGAGCAGGACGCACTGCACTGAATGTAAATAGCAGGAACGGATCTAGCTGAACACTGTGAGCAGGACGCACTGCACTGAATGTAAATAGCAGGAACGGATCTAGCTGAACACTGTGAGCAGGACGCACTGCACTAAATGTAAATACCAGGAACGGATCTAGCTGAACACTGTGAGCAGGACGCACTGCACTGAATGTAAATAGCAGGAACGGATCTAGCTGAACACTGTGAGCAGGACGCACTGCACTGAATGTAAATAGCAGGAACGGATCTAGCTGAACACTGTGAGCAGGACGCACTGCACTGAATGTAAATAGCAGGAACGGATCTAGCTGAACACTGTGAGCAGGACGCACTGCACTGAATGTAAATAGCAGGAACGGATCTAGCTGAACACTGTGAGCAGGACGCACTGCACTAAATGTAAATACCAGGAACGGATCTAGCTGAACACTGTGAGCAGGATGCACTGCACTGAATGTAAATAGCAGGAACGGATCTAGCTGAACACTGTGAGCAGGACGCACTGCACTGAATGTAAATAGCAGGAACGGATCTAGCTGAACACTGTGAGCAGGACGCACTGCACTGAATGTAAATAGCAGGAACGGATCTAGCTGAACACTGTGAGCAGGACGCACTGCACTGAATGTAAATAGCAGGAACGGATCTAGCTGAACACTGTGAGCAGGACGCACTGCACTAAATGTAAATACCAGGAACGGATCTAGCTGAACACTGTGAGCAGGACGCACTGCACTGAATGTAAATAGCAGGAACGGATCTAGCTGAACACTGTGAGCAGGACGCACTGCACTGAATGTAAATAGCAGGAACGGATCTAGCTGAACACTGTGAGCAGGACGCACTGCACTGAATGTAAATAGCAGGAACGGATCTAGCTGAACACTGTGAGCAGGACGCACTGCACTAAATGTAAATACCAGGAACGGATCTAGCTGAACACTGTGAGCAGGACGCACTGCACTGAATGTAAATAGCAGGAACGGATCTAGCTGAACACTGTGAGCAGGACGCACTGCACTGAATGTAAATAGCAGGAACGGATCTAGCTGAACACTGTGAGCAGGACGCACTGCACTAAATGTAAATACCAGGAACGGATCTAGCTGAACACTGTGAGCAGGACGCACTGCACTGAATGTAAATAGCAGGAACGGATCTAGCTGAACACTGTGAGCAGGACGCACTGCACTGAATGTAAATAGCAGGAACGGATCTAGCTGAACACTGTGAGCAGGACGCACTGCACTAAATGTAAATACCAGGAACGGATCTAGCTGAACACTGTGAGCAGGATGCACTGCACTGAATGTAAATAGCAGGAACGGATCTAGCTGAACACTGTGAGCAGGACGCACTGCACTGAATGTAAATAGCAGGAACGGATCTAGCTGAACACTGTGAGCAGGACGCACTGCACTGAATGTAAATAGCAGGAACGGATCTAGCTGAACACTGTGAGCAGGACGCACTGCACTGAATGTAAATAGCAGGAACGGATCTAGCTGAACACTGTGAGCAGGACGCACTGCACTAAATGTAAATACCAGGAACGGATCTAGCTGAACACTGTGAGCAGGACGCACTGCACTGAATGTAAATAGCAGGAACGGATCTAGCTGAACACTGTGAGCAGGACGCACTGCACTGAATGTAAATAGCAGGAACGGATCTAGCTGAACACTGTGAGCAGGACGCACTGCACTGAATGTAAATAGCAGGAACGGATCTAGCTGAACACTGTGAGCAGGACACACTGCACTAAATAGTCTAGATAGAAGATAACAGGAACGGATCTAGCTAAACTGAATACAGTGTATATATATATATGCAACACCTGGGATGCATATATATACACAATACACTGTAAGTGCAGCTAACTGACTGACTGTTCTGCCTAATCTATCTAACTCAAATCAAATGACACTGTCTCTCTCTCTCTCTATCTCTCAGCACACCGGAACACACACTACACAGGGCCGCCGTGCAGGCGGCCTTATATAGTGTGGGGTGTGTACTAAATCCCCTGAGCCATAATTGGCCAAAGCCACCCTGGCTTTGGCCAATTACAGCTCTCTCTACTGACGGCGCTGTGATTGGCCAAGCATGCGGGTCATAGTGCATGCTTGGCCAATCATCAGCCAGCAATGCACTGCGATGCCGCAGTGAATTATGGGCCGTGACGCGCCACACGAATTTGGCGCGAACGGCCCATATCGTTCGCAATTCGACGGACGGTCGAACAGCCGATGTTCGAGTCGAACATGGGTTCGACTCGAACACGAAGCTCATCCCTATTGATGATATAGGAGAGGCATCTGGTTATCAGCAGGCCCCTCCAAGTATTATGATAGAAACCCCACAGTGTAGACTCATAGGTAAACTTGTTAATAAACAGTATTCCCACATTACCGTAGAGAGCAATCATTCTATGATGTAGATGGTACAATGACATTTGAAAAAGATAGGGAACTGTGGCAGTACACTCCAGCAAGAGCAGATGCCTTAGCAAGATTTAATAAATTAAGTAAATTAGGTACTAATACTCCTCCAGCAGGGAGTTTTAGGGATCATGCCTCACTTGTATTAACTAGGCAACAGGTGAAGCGGATGGGATTACTACCCCAGCGTACCCCAGAAGATAGACTAAGGACAAAAGAGTATTTTAAATCCAAATTAGAACCATTTGGACAAATGCCCTTGAGAAGGGTGGCTTTACCGGGGGAGGAAGATGATCAGGGTAATTACACTGCAAGAATAGGGAAAGTTTATGTCCCCTGGAAACCCAATGAAATTAGGGCAATTATTGCTGATCTACCCAACTTAGAGAAATGTCCAAAGAAGTGGTATAAAAAGTTGATGTGAAAACGCAACAAGCTACATATATGGATATGTGGATCTTGATTGATTGTGCAGTGCCAGAAAAGTATGTGTATGTATGGAATGTATTTGCAAGATATGCAAGCATTGATGGATGTTGTTCAAAAGAAAGGTGAGGATGTGTTAGATTACTGGAATAGATTCAAAGATGCTATTCAGAAGCATTTTTTTAAAGAAAAACTGCGCTTAGAAAAAAAAATATATATAAAGCTGCGGTTATAAGTGAGGCACACCAAAACAAAACAACATACAAAAAACCGCGCTAAATAAGTAAAAGAAGAATTGTTGATAAAGTCTTTTGATCCTAAAATATAAGTATTATCTAATATTGATAAAGTCTTTATGATCCTAACACACTGTCCATATCACAATAAAGATGGTAAACTGTTGTGTATGTTTCTTTAAAGTTCATCCAATAGGAAATGACAGTGGAACCGAAGAAAAAACACCAAATTATTGCGCTTACCAGATGTAAGCCTAATATAGGCAGATGGCTTAAACCCAGCCTGGGCCTCTAAACAGATGCTTCTGGACAGATCGAAATGTTCATACTCGTCACGTGTGCCGGTTCATGGGAATATTTATCCAAAAATAAATAATACACACATAGCGTAATACTGCTAATTATTGCCACACAAAACACCCAATTTGTGAAAAAAAGTGAAAAGAAAGTGTAACACTCAATATAATGTAATCATAAAAAATCATAAATCATCCAAAAGTGATATTGCAGCCAAGGATGATAAGTGAGTGTCATATAATCATGCAAATCAATAGAGCAGGGTGAGTGAGGAAAAGTGACACTTAATAACACCCCTTTAATTGGGCAAGTTTGGGTGAAAGATAAAACTTTGCCCAATCACCAAAAATTATTAATAGCAGAAAAAGATTGTGATCCAAACACAATATATAGAAAAAGGGGAGAGCCAGAAAAAACCCTTATAGGCAGCACACCACATGCACAGGCTGCTTACCAAATAGCAATTCATATAGATAAAGTAACACACCCAGCGTGTAGATATATTGAAATCACACCAGCGGATTTAGGGGATGTTCTGCTTACCAGACATCCTCATATACAGGCAGATCGGTTGGAGCACCGATGGGCTCCTATCTGGAACGATGTAGATACGTCCTGGCCAATCGTGCCCAAACTCAGCAAAACATGAGAGGTAGAGAACACCAATAGTGTAATACTGTATGATTCGGTTTATTAAATAGAAGAGTAACACTTACATCAAAAAAGAGTAAAACAGCATAAAATGGAGCCGGCCGGCATTCAAACACACTCCCGTCCTCACAGGACAAACGTGGCGACGTCAGCACGTCCCTCCCAGACGCGTTTCGTCACACGCTGACGTTTTCAATGGGGAACGGGCAGCATGCTGGGCCACCACGTTAAATATCCACACCAAGCCTCGCCCTGAGTTCCATAAAGGGAGACACACGGCGCCATCTTAGGTGTGGGCATCCCTATGTTGCACTGAGAGGAATGGGATCCGATCGACAATCCAAAGTGCCGTGGGATCACCATCCTTAAATTTAGCGCGGTTTTTTGTATGTTATTCAGAAGCATACTGATTGGATTCCAGATGATGAGAGTGATATGAAGCGAGCAAAGTTGGTGAATGTATTGGTGGATGGAATGTTGCCTGAGATTAGGGAAGAAATAGAGCTTCGTACGGTGGGATGGAGAAAGAAACCTGCCCCTGAATTAGTTGAGATTGCTCAAATAGCTTACAAAGTGTTACAAAAATGGAAAGACAAGGTAGAAAAAGAAGGAGAAAACAAACATGATGAATATACAACTACCAGAGGTTAAGGAAAAAGTCCCAGAGCCCAAGGGGGTACCAGTATCTACAGTGCAGGTAGCACCTCAGGGTGTACCGGTAGCACCCCCCCCCCCTTACCCACCTTCGGGAGTAGTATATATCTCTAATTATGGGGCACCACGGCAAAAGCGTGGCAATTGGAGACAAAAGGAGGGACAAGGCATAAACCCTATAATTCAGTCCCGATACCAACAAATCATCCCAAATAGAGTAAGGCTCCTGACCCTGCAGCCTCGTGCCCTCTCCACTTGCTACAAGTGTGGATTCAGTGGACATATAGCAAGGGACTGTAGGGGGCACTAGGATGAGGTGGGATGTGGTGACAATATAGATGACCCGTTTTATCAAGCTTTAGCTGTAATTGAAGTTGATTCTGCTGATAAGCCAAAAGTTGTAATAAATGTAAACGGTATTGATTTGTGTGGACTCATAAACACAGGGGCTTCACAGTCTCTTTTAAATATCTTTGACCCCAACTTACCATTCTCCAATGAAGGAGTTTCTTTGGTTGGAGTAAGTAATAATATAATCTCACCAAGGGTCACGCAATCTGTACCGGTGACATTAGGAGAGCATTCAACAGAACACTAATTTGTATTGTCTTCGCATTCCCCCTGTAATTTATTAGGAAGAGATTTACTTTCTAAGATGGGGGTAACCATTGTTTTATCTCCAGATAAAACTGTCATTGACATACCGCATAGCTTAAAAGAGGAAGCAACTGATCTGTTGTTCATGCCTTTATTAGTAGCGGATATGGAGGGAAGAATTCCAGAAGAGGCCAAACAAAAAATTAACCCCTCCATATGGGTAACAGGAGTAAACACTCCTGGCCTTATGAAAGTTGCTCCTGTACGGTTAAATAGAGACCCTACATTGCAGTCCCTAGACTACCTCAATACCCCTTATTTTCTGAATCAGTTGAAGGTATTAAGCCAGTAATAGGGAAGTTACTACAGGAGGGTGTTCTTACTCCTTGTAGGAGTTCAGCTAATACTCCTATTTATCCAGTTCCCAAACTTATAAAAGCAGGAGAGGATAGCCGTCGATGGAGGTTGGTGCATGATTTGCGCGCAGTCAACAAGGTAATTATACCATCAGTACCTGTGGTACCCAACCCCTCTACTATACTGGCAACAATACCTCCTTCAGAAACTCACTTTACTGTAATTGACCTTGCCTCAGCTTTCTTTAGCATTCCTGTTCATCCTGATGATCAACGGTTGCTGGCTTTCACCTTTGAAAAGAAGCAACTTACCTGGACCAGATTGCCAATGGGGTATCATGATTCCCCCAGTTGCTTTTCTCAGGCGCTCAAGGATAAATTAGATGAGTGGCAGCCACTCATGGGATCAATATTAGTGCAATATGTGGATGATCTCTTGCTAGCATCCTCTGATGAACAGGCTTGTACTGAGGATTCTATTTCTTTAATGAATTTCCTGACCAGTATAGGACAAAGAGTAGATGCTGCAAAAGTGCAGTGGGTTAAATTAAAAGTACAATACCTGGGCCACTGTGTCTCTCAAGGTATCAAACATTTGACAGATAAAAGGAAAAAGGTAATTGTAAAGCAACGAATGCCCACAACTCTAAAACAGTTGAGAGCATTCCTTGGATTAGTGGGATATTGTAGGCAGTTTTTACCTCAATTTTCTACATTTATAGGTCTTAGCTGTTCAAATTAGAAGCGAAAAATGAGCTAAGTCTAGCAGAACTAAGATGTATGTTAGAAATGCCCCAAGAGTGGGGGCTCAGGTTCAGCAGATAGTGGAGTGTGGTGATTTGATTAATGAAAATTTCATTCCTTCCCTGAACTTGCTGTCTTGAATTTGGGACAAAATACAGAACCAATGATTGATGTGTCAGTTAATGGTTTGTCTATTCTGTGTTTAATAGATAAAGGCGATTCAAAGAGTTTGTTAAATATATGTGATGCCAATGTTTCCACTTCGAATCAGCAGGTAATTTTGGTCGGGGTAAGTAATGATGTAGTTATTGTCAAAGTCACTGAACCTCTATAAGCAAGAATGGGAGGTCAGTGTCATAAATGTTCTTTTGTTCTTTTGCCATACTCCCCTGACTATCTACTAGACAGAGGTATAGTAATAAATATAGGAGTAACTATAGTTTTAACCACTGAAGGAATGGGAGTAAAACATACTTGAAGTAAAGGGAGACTTTAGATTTGCTCCTTATGCCAGATTTATTAACCCCAAGCATAAGGGGCTATTGTAAATATCTATAGTGACTCAGCCTTTGCTGTAGGCATAGTGCATAGTTTTGCACAACTCTGGCAAGAGAGGGGTTATCTGACAGCAGCAGGAACCCCTATACAACATAAAGAATTGCTAAATTATTGGCAGCGGTCCAGCTGCTTCTTAAAGTTGCAGTAATTAAATGTAAAGCACATACCAGAGCAGATGATAGTATATCACTTGGGAATGCTTTGGCTGATAGGTATGCTAAAGATGTAATACATTCTTATGAGCCAACTACAGCGCTTCCAACATTCCTGCTCACAGATCTTCAAGTGGATCTGGATATTGTATCAGCTCTACAGGCAAGCTTGCCTCATACGTCCTTTTGGACCACAAAGGGAGCTGTTTGCGGAGCAGATGGTATACGGAAACTAAAACATAGACTGGTTGCTCCTCCAACATTATTTCCTTCTTTGTTTGCTTTGAGCCATGGGCCTTGCCATGTCTCAACAGGAGGGATGTGTCGGGTGGTAGCCAGAGATTGGTGGGCTCTAGGTTTTTCTGCATATGCTGCTAAAAAAGTTACTGAATGTTCTATATGTCAAATGCATAACATAGAAAAGTCAGTGCCCACTCCCATGGAGCATATTCCACATACTGAGGAGCCATTTCAAATTGTGCAAATTGACTTCTCGAATATGCCCCCTTGTGGTCGATTTAAGTATTTTTTGGTTTGCATTGATCAATTTTTGAACTGGCCAAGAGGCTTGGCCCACGTCCAAAAATGATGCCAGAACTGTGGTAAAATGTCGAGGGAATTGATCCCAAGGTTTGGTATAGGGGGTCAATAATTTCCTCAGATAGAGGTACACATTTTGATAACAAACTTATGGCAGAAGTAGTGAATATTTTGGGTATGAAACAGCAATTGCATACTCCTTACAGACCTCAGGCTAGTGGCCTGGTGGAACGCAGCAATCAAACCCTGAAGAGGTATTTGGCCAAAATAACTGCTAATGGACAAAGCACATGGGTAGAAGCGTTACCTATAGCCTTTGGGACTACCCCTAAAGAGAAGCATGGACTGTCACCTTTTGACATATTGTTTGGGCGACCGCCCAAGAGACTACATTCACCTCTTGTGCAGCCAGAGACAGTGACTTTAATGAATGGACATTGCAAATTGGCAAATGTGTTTTCTGATACTTTTTCCAGAGCGAAAGCAGGACAACCTGTGGACACAAGTGAAGGAACTCATGGACTAAAGGCAGGAGATTGGGTGTATATCAAGAATCACACACCCCGGACTACTTTGTCTCCTAAGTGGAAAGGACCATTTCAGGTCATTCTTGTGTCTCCTACTGCAGTGAAGCTGAAAGACTATAAGTATTGGGTGCATGGTTCACACTGTAAGAAGTCTGTGGTTCCAAAGGAGAATATAAGCTGGTCTGCTGCTGGCAAGAATTGTTCTGTACCTTTACCTTCCAGGTCTCCTCCACTGACTCGTGCGCGAGCAAGAAAACTGCAGAATGAATCTCCTAGGGCCTAAGATGAATGTGAAGCTCTGGAGTGTTATCCTCTGCGGTGGAGTAGTGGTATGGATTACAGTCATGGCATATGAATGGACATACAAGGAAGAAAAGGGTAAGATACAAGACACTTTTCTTTTTAATGCTACTATAATGGAAGAAATGTCACAACTTGAACCGGTTTCAGATGCAAGCTGCCAAGAAACTGAATATCACTATTTGCTGGGTATGCACACATGCACTTATTTCTCATTAGACTTTCTCCTCTTTGTTAGGAATACCTAGCACTTTAGCTGAAATAGAGGACAGTGTACACTTTGGTGAAGTCAGTAGAACAATGATTGACAGAGCTATTTCACTTCTACTGTTCACAAATGCTCCATTGAGAAAACCAGCTGTCTGCATTAACTTTACTGGAACTTATACACCTGAGTTACTTTCCCAGGGTTACCAGAGTACTACCCGACTGATTGGGAACTCCAACTGCATGGATAATGCCGATATCAAGTACTGGTTTGATGGTAAGGATGTTGTGTGGAGTACTGACAGATATCAGGAATTACATGATTACACACACCGTCAACATTCCCGGCAGAATAATACGAAGCTATTGATGTGCCTACAAGGATATAATTTCAATAAAGCTTGTGCTGCCCCACCAGGTTATTATTTCATATGTGGAAAGAAAGCATATACTTGAGTTCCTTTGAATTCTAATGGGGTTTGTTACTTTGGTAGAGTCATACCTGCTACTTGGTATATGGAGTATGATGACTTTCAAGAAACACAGCTCCACAAAATACATATACACTTTCTTAAAAAAGACTTGGTGCACCTTGTTAAAAGGGACCTCACTGATCAGTCAGCTCCAGGAGAAGATGAAATCCCAGGAGGACAAGAGGAAGAAGAAGACTCCGAAATTAATGTGAAAAATTATGATTCTCCTGATAGGCCTACATTTTATCCTAAGTCAGATGATAATTTTACAAATGTTGAATCACATGACAGAGAGATTAAACCATTGTTTTCTATTCCTTGGGTAAATAGATGTTGTATTAAAAAGGCTTTCAGTTTCATCATTGATTTGGCAGACATGATGGATAACATTACTGCCTTGTATGATAGAAACTTTATAGCCCTTGCTATAAAATTGAAGATGATCAAAAAAGAGGTTTTGCAGCCCCGGCTGGTGCTGGATTATCTCACGGCCAGTCAAGGAGGAATATACCCCATAGTGGGAACTACTTGTTGTAACTACATCGGAAATGATACTAAGACTGAAGATGCCATCATTTCACATGTAGAAAAGGTACAACAAGTGAAGGTTAATTGATGTCCTTTATTTTAAGGTTCAACTTAACAGCACGAATGTTAGAACCCCATTGACGTCTATGGGACTCGAAAGTTCGAAATCAAAAGTGCTCATTTTAAAGGCTAATTTGCATGGTATTGTCCTAAAAAGGGTTTGGGGACCCGGGTCCTGCCCCAGGGGACATGTATCAATGCAAAAATTACTTTTAAAAACGGCCGTTTTTTCTGGAGCAGTGATTTTAATGATGCTTAAAGTTAAAAAAAAAAAAGTGAAATATTCCTTTAAATATCGTACCTGGGGGGTGTCTATAGTATGCCTGTAAAGTGGCGCGTGTTTCCCGTGCTTAGAACAGTCCCTGCACAAAATGTCATTTTTAAAGGAAAAAAGGTCATTTAAAACTGCTTGCGGCTTTAATGTAATGTCGGGTCCTGGCAATATGGATGAAAATCAGTGAGACAAACAGCATGGGTACCCCCCAGTCCATTACCTGGCCCTTTGGGTCTTCTATGGATATTAAGGGGAACCCCGCACCTAAATTAAAAAAAGGAAAGGCGTGGGCCCACCAGGCCCTATATACTCTGAACAGCAGTATACAGGCGGTGCAAACAAGACAGGGACTGTAGGTTTGTTGTTAAGTAGAATCTGTTTGTAATTTTGAACTGGTACATTTTTAACGTGTTTAGCTCCAGCCAAAAAATTTATTTTAAGCTTTTTGGAAAACATAGGGAAGGGTTATCACCCCTGTGACATTTGTTTTGCTGTCTGTGCTCCTCTTCAGAAGATTTCACCAAATTTTTTGTCCCAATGACAAATGTTTTTTGAAAATTTGTTTTTTTTTTGTGAAACAAGGATTGGTGATAAAGCATCAGTGGAAAGGAGAAACGTTTTCCCCATATTAACTCTTACAGGAGAGAATTCCCCTTCCTAGGGGTAGATTTCATCTCACTTCCTGTTGTCTCCTTCCATTTGCAAGTAGGAGTCGTTTGTAAGTTGGATGTTTGAAAGTAGGGGCCTGCCCTATATACTCAGCAGAAATTTGGGCCTTAGGTGTTGTTGTGGCCACAACACTGTAAGCCCTCACAGGGCCCTGCTGTGAAATATTAGATCAAGAATTGTAGTTACATGCCCCTGTTGAACAGGGGCAGAAAAATTGGGCCTTTGGTGGTGGTGGTGCTAGTGCCACAACACTGTAAGTCCTCACTCGCTCTTGGTGGGTGCAGAAACGGGCCCTGCTGTGAAATATTAGATCAAGAATTGTAATTACATGCCCCTGTTGAACAGGGGCTGAAAAATTGGGCCTTAGGCACTGGTGCTGGTGCCACAACACTGCACCCCTCACAGATACCCTAGTTGGAACGCAGAAACGAGCCCTGCTGCAAAGTATTGCATCAAAAATTGTAATTACACTCCCCTGTTAAACAGGGGCTGAAAAATTGGGTCTTAGGCACTGGTGCTGGTGCTGGTGCCACAACACTGCAACCCCTCACAGATACTCTAGTTGGAACGCAAGAACGAGCCCTGCTGCAAAGTATTGCATCAAAAATTGTGATTACACGCCCCTGTTAAACAGGGGCTGAAAAATTGGGCCTTAGGCACTGGTGCTGGTGCCACAACACTGCAACCCCTCACAGATACTCTAGTTGGAATGCAGGAACGAGCCCTGCTGCAAAGTATTGCATCAAAAATTGTAATTACACGCCCCTGTTAAACAGGGGCTGAAAAATTGGGCCTTAGGCACTGGTGCTGGTGCCACAACACTGCAACCCCTCACAGATACTCTAGTTGGAATGCAGGAACGAGCCCTGCTGCAAAGTATTGCATCAAAAATTGTAATTACACGCCCCTGTTAAACAGGGGCGGAAAAATTGGGCCTTAGGCACTGGTGGTGGCGCCCAAAACCAAAAATGTTCTTACAAGCTATCAGCGTGATCATTGAGGAGGAAGAGGATAATTACTCAGAATAGTCACTCAGCATCAGCATAGGCAGTCTTTAAAGGGATCTGAGATTTCAAAAAAATATTCGGTTACATCAGCATCAGGTGCTTGGTAGCTGGTGGTGATCCAAGACTTATTCATTTTTATAAAGGTCAGTCGATCGACCGAGTCGGTGGACAGACGCACCCTGTGATCGGTTACAAAGCCTCCAGCAGCACTGAATGTGCGTTCCGAAAGAACGCTGGATGCAGGACAGGCCAGTAGCTCAATTGCATACTGTGCAAGCTCTGGCCAGTGATCCATCCTCAAGACCCAGTAACCCAGAGGATATCGGTGGGAAAGGTGTCCAAGTCAGATCTTGCCCCTAGGTATTCCTGCACCATGTAAAACAGACGCTGGCGATGGTGGCTGGAACCGATCATACCTTGGGGCTGCGGACTAAAAAATTGTCTGAACGCATCGGTCAGACGGCCACCTTCTCCACTGCTCCTTCTTTGACTGACCGAAGCCTCAGCAACCAGTTGTCCAGAAACAGGAGTTTGTAACCTCCCAGTCTCTGGGAACGCGTTGCACAGACCTTTCTGCAAGGCCTCCCGAAGATGTTTCATCCTCTGCTCCCTCTGCGATGGCAAGATAAGGTCCGCAACCTTACCCTTGTAACGTGGATCAAGGAGGGTTGCCAGCCAGTATTGGTCCTTCTCCTTGATACGAGGATCCTTACGCATGCTTTGCAGGATCAGGGAGGCCATGCAATGTAGGTTTGCTGAGGCATTCGGTCCGGAGTCCTCTGGGTCACTAAGGACGACATGGTCCGCAGTCACCTCCTCCCAGCCACGTACAAGTCCATCTGTTTCTTGGGACTGATCCCTTAAAGACTGCTGCTGATGCTGAGTGCCAGGCTCCACCTGCATACTGACACAATCCTCATCCTCCTCCTCCTCGTCCTCGTCCTCTTCCTGTGTGATCGGCGGGCACGCAGGAACACTGTCTGGATAAAGGGGGCCTTGAGAGCTAAGGAAGTCCTCCTCTTCCTGCCTCTGTTCTGCCTCAAGTGCCCTGTCCATTATTCTATGCAGCGTGTGCTCCAACAGGTGGACAAGGGGGACAGTGTCACTGATGCATGCACTGTCACTGCTCACCATCCCCGTGGCCTCCTCGAATGGCGACAGGACAGTGCACGCATCCCTGATCATGGCCCACTGGCGTGGGGAAAAAAAACAAGCTCCCCTGACCCTGTCCTGGTGCCATAGTCGCACAGGTACTCATTGATGGCCCTCTGCTGCGTGTGCAGCCGCTGCAGCATGGCCAACGTTGAGTTCCACCTGGTGGGCATGTCACAGATTAGGCGGTTCTTGGGCAGGTTAAACTCCTTTTGGAGGTCCGCCAGCCGAGCACTGGCATTATATGACCGGCGGAAATGCACACAGACTTTCCTGGCCTGCCTCAAGACATCCTGTAAGCCCGGGTACCTGCCCAAGAACCGCTGCACCACCAAGTTAAGGACGTGAGCCAAACAGGGCACATGGGTCATTTGTCCCTGTCGGAGGGCAGAGAGGAGGTTGGTGCCATTGTCGCAAACCACCATTCCTGCCCTAAGTTGGCGTGGCGTCAACCACCTCTGAACCTGCCCCTGCAGAGCTGACAGAACCTCTGCGCCAGTGTGGCTCCTGTCCACCCAAGCACACCAGCTCAAGCACCGCATGCCATCTTTTGGCCTGCATACTTGCGCAGCCCCTTGAACGGCTACGGAGCACTGCTGGTTCCGAGGACAAAGCACAGGAAGAGGCCATGGAGGAAGAAGAAGAGGAGGGGGTGGAGGAGAGAGGTGTGTCACAATCATTAGTAGTGGCATTTTGGAGGCGTGTTGGCAGGACAACCTCCAGCACTACTGCACCTTGTCCTGCATCCTTCCCAGCTGCCAGCAGAGTCACCCAATGCGCGGTGAAACTTAGGTAACGTCCCCGTCCATGCCTGCTGGATCATGAGTCAGCGGTAATATGCACCTTACCGCTGACCGCCCTGTCCAGCGAGGCCAAGACATTGCCTTCCACATGCCGGTAGAGAGCCGGAATCACCTTCCGTGAGAAAAAGTGGCGTTTGGGTACCTGCCACTGAGGAACTGCACATTCCACAAACTCACAGAAGGGGACAGAGTCTACCAACTGAAAAGGCAGCAGTTGAAGTGCTAGCAATTTTACCAAGCTAGCATTCAACCGCTGGGCATGTGGATGGCTGGGAGCGAACTTCTTTCGGCGGTGCAGCAGCTGGGGCAGGGAAATTTGCCTGGTACAATCTGACATCAGTGTACCGAAAGCAGATTGCCCACAAGTACTTGGCTGTGACACACCTAATTCTACACCTTTATTCCTCTCAGTGCAGGTCTCAGAGTGGACTGAAGGTGTAGTGGGGTTGGAGATCTCAGCTGATGAGGAGCAAGGAGAGGTCCTCTTTGTTCTTTGGTGTGGGTCTTTTGGATACGCTTGCCAACGAACTGCATGGCAGGTCAACATATGTCTGGTCACGCATGTGGTGCCCAAGCGGGAGATGTTTTGGCCACGCGAGATACGCTTGAGACATATGTTGCAAATAGCAGCGGTGCGATCTGATGCACTCATCTCAAAAAAGGCCCACACCAAAGAACTTTTTGAATAACGCGCAGAGACTGCAGCGCCCTGCCCATGCGGAGCTTTGGGGTGTGATGCAATCAGTTTGCTGCCCTTAGGCTGGCCCCTGGAGGGCATCCTGCCTCGTTGGTGATGTGCCGCCTCCTCCTCCTCCTCTCTCCTATCAGGCACCCATGTTGAGTCAGTGACCTCATCATCCCCTCCCTCCTCATCACTGGAGCAAACCTGGCAGTATGCTGCAGCAGGGGGAGCATGACTGCCAGATTGCTGTCCTTCTTGGGCACGCCCCTCTGTCCGTGCTCACGTTACTGTCTTCATCTAGCTCAGTATCATCATCAGAGCCTTCCAAACGCTGGGCATCCTCCTGGAGCATGTACCCAACACTGTGGTCAAACAGTTCGAGGGACTCCTCAGGAGGACATGGTGGGGCTAGGGAAGGAGTCACTGATGACATTGGGCCGAGGGAAGAGGCCGCTGCTTTGCCAGACAAAGTACCCTGAGCATGGGTGAGAGAGGATGAGAAGGATGAGGACGGCTTGGTCATCCACTCGACCAAGTCATCCACATGTTGTGGCTCAACACTGCCAGCTGCCGAAAAAAAGGCCAAGCGTGTCCCACGGCCACGTGCTGATGAGGATGCACCGTCTCCAGGACCAGCACTGTTGCCTCTAGACACAGAGCCTGCTTGCCCGCTTTTATTGGCTTGTGACTGTCTGCCTCTCCTTGTTGGCCTTCCAGACATACTAATGGCCTGTAGCTGCACTAATCTGGGATATATATATATATATACTGATACTGCAGCTAGCAAAATCAACTGCCTGCCTGTAGTGTATGAGAACACCACCAACATTCTAAAGGTAGCTTTAGCTGAACACTGTGCAGAGCTCGCAAAAAACTAACTTGTAGCTTATTTAGCTGCCTGCGGTAGTGATAGGATTAGGAAAACACCACCAACCTTCTACAGGTAGCTTTAGCTGAACACTGTGAGGAGGACGCACTACCCTAACTTGTAGCTTTAGCTGAACACTGTGCAGAGGTCGCACCACACTAACTTGTAGTTTTAGCTGAACACTGTTCAGAGGACGCACTACACTAACTTGTAGTTTTAGCTGAACACTGTGAGGAGGACGCACTACACTAACTTGTAGTTTTAGCTGAACACTGTTCAGAGGACGCACTACACTAACTTGTAGTTTTAGCTGAACACTGTTCAGAGGACGCACTACACTAACTTGTAGTTTTAGCTGAACACTGTGAGGAGGACGCACTACACTAACTTGTAGCTTTAGCTGAACACTGTTCAGAGGACGCACTACACTAACTTGTACTTTTAGCTGAACACTGTGAGGAGGACGCACTACACTAAAATTCACACCAATAAATTTGCGCTTACTCAAAGTAGTCAAAAAAGGATATGAGCAGCTAACACCACAACTAGAATCGTTGCCACATAGGTAAATAAAAATAAAAAATGTGTAGCGCTATCAAGACAAAATAACTTAAAATGATAAGTTAAAAAGATCTGTACCCAAAGTATGATATGTACCAATAAAAGTAACACATATGAAATCAGACTGAAAGTAAGAAATATAACAAATAAACAATAAAACTGGATAGATCACTACCCAGAACGTGAGGTGAGGAGCGCCTTCACCAGCATATAGCAGAAACAGTCACAGAAGTTGATAATCTGCAGTCACTTAAAAAGTCATATCAATAGATAGGATGTTCCATTCATGGACACCACCATTCACCACTGTGTCTTCAAAAACATGCAGTGCACTAAGATGTAATGTATGGGGGCTTACCGGAGGGTTTGAACCCAAAACAGCATATACTGTTAGGGTCAAACCAACTTTTATTGTACCCTGGCAATGGTGGGAAGATCCTGGAGATGTTGAATAGGGATGTTCTAATGATGCATCTTCTCCATAGGTAATAATGGATCTCTCCACGCAAGGTTCATAAAAGGTACAAAAAGGGGACTACATTTCGTCTGAGTATACTCAGACGAAACGCGTCGGGAGGACTCCACTGCCGCCCCTTTTTACGTACAAGCGCTTTTATCTACTTCATCATGTAAGTGTATTTCCTTTTTATACAATAAAACGGTATCTACGGTATCACACTATGTAGTCCCCTTTTTGTACCTTTTATGAACCTTGCGTGGAGAGATCCATTATTACCTATGGAGAAGATGCATCATTAGAACATCCCTATTCAACATCTCCAGGATCTTCCCACCATTGCCAGGGTACAATAAAAGTTGGTTTGACCCTAACAGTATATGCTGTTTTGGGTTCAAACCCTCCGGTAAGCCCCCATACATTACATCTTAGTGCACTGCATGTTTTTGAAGACACAGTGGTGAATGGTGGTGTCCATGAATGGAACATCCTATCTATTGATATGACTTTTTAAGTGACTGCAGATTATCAACTTCTGTGACTGTTTCTGCTATATGCTGGTGAAGGCGCTCCTCACCTCACGTTCTGGGTAGTGATCTATCCAGTTTTATTGTTTATTTGTTATATTTCTTACTTTCAGTCTGATTTCATATGTGTTACTTTTATTGGTACATATCATACTTTGGGTACAGATCTTTTTAACTTATCATTTTAAGTTATTTTGTCTTGATAGCGCTACACATTTTTTATTTTTATTTACATATGTGGCAACGATTCTAGTTGTGGTGTTAGCTGCTCATATCCCTTTTTGACTACTTTGAGTAAGCGCAAATTTATTGGTGTGAATTTTGGTGTACATATTTAGAATTATCATTTTTGCTGCTGCTCTGTGGAATCATTCCACTATGGATGTGTTTGACTACCGAGCCTCACGTAGGGTTAACCCTGAGGGAGTATTTATTGCAACCAGTAGCGACACAGAGATTGGAGGACTGTTCCTCAGACTTAAAAATGTTATGACAACCGAACTTCACCTACAATGGGATTTGGTTTTCTTACAGCAATACATTACAGAGCAAATGGTCCCTAGAAGCCTCCGGTGGGAAGTTCAACCCCAACAGGGGGAAACAGATCTGGACTCATGGTTTAAATATTTCAATGACGCAGGCATCAACTTTCTACAGTTACTTATATCTAAGAAAAGTATCAGACTTCAGACCATAGACAGAGAAATCAAAGATCTGAGGGATAAACTTGCAATCCATAAGAATTCTCAGGAGTATAATTCCCTCTCCTCTAACCTTTTGGGACATTTAGAGAAAGAGGAACGTGATCAAAAGATAAAAAAGCAAAAAAAATACTCCAGGGATGTAGGAGACTATAAAAACCATACAGTGTTTGGGTGGCAAAAACTTCTCCAAGTTGCCCCACCTATGGAGGTCTCCTCTAATACTACCGAGGGCACGTTTCCAACAGGCAGTTCATCAACTGTGAATGCCACCACTGTACTATCCCAGCCCACGGGAGCCCACCCTCAGAGGAATGGCATTAAACGTGGGGGGGTATCTCACGTATCCCAGCCGCGGGTACAACATTATAGCCCTCAAACTCCTCATAGAGGTAGAAACAACTTCAGAGGAAGGAGGGGGGGTAGGGGCGCGACCCATAATAGGATACAACATTCGGATACCCACTCCCAATATGCCTCATACCACCCTTCCCCCAGACAATACAGACCTGGCCATAACTTCGAGCGGAGAGAGGAACCCTATCATCACTATTCCTCCCCCATACGCACCCAGAATAGGTTCTCACCTCTGAGGGAGATCTATAGTCCCGAACGCAGAAGAGAGGATTATGACCAATCTCCATATATACATAACCCCTACACACATGGGAATCAGTTTTTTCGCGAGGCTCCACACTCGAGAAAACGAGGCCCAGATCAAAGAGAGGGTGTAGAGGGGGGAGGAGATTACAAAGAAGAAAAAAGACAAAGACGTTAAAAGGTCAAGGTGTCTATAATCTAAGTTCTCAAACCCTCACGGAAGCAGAGCTATCCTTACTAGACAAAGGTCTCAAATATGCTCCCCCTAGGAAACTTGATAAGTTCCACACGTTCATGGATGTTCATAAATACATCCGTAAGGTCAACATACAGAGGTATTTAGTATCCAATCCAGTACGCACTGATTACCCAGCAGCTACATCAGGAACCGTTCATTCTGGTTTATCTAATCCTTCCCTTTTCTCCCCCCCGGTCCCTACAGCACCTGCTGTAAAAATCTTCAGGGACCTTGTCCTACATGATCTAGCTAGGTTACCAATCAAACGCATTCACCATCCCCCACTGTTGAAAGGTGGTTTAGAATCTTTATGCGCACGCAAAGATCTGGTGGTCCGTCCAGCAGACAAAGGGGGGGGCATAGTGATTTTAGATAAGAGCCAATACGAAGCAGAAATGCACCGTATTCTGAATGAACCAGGGACCTATCGGTTGTTGCCTAATAGGGATGAGCCGAACACCCCCCGGTTCGGTTCGCACCAGAACCCGCGAACGGACCGCAAGTTCGCACGAACGTTAGAACCCCATTGACGTCTATGGGACTCGAACGTTCGAAATCAAAAGTGCTCATTTTAAAGGCTAATTTGCATGGTATTGTCCTAAAAAGGGTTTGGGGACCCGGGTCCTACCCCAGGGGACATGTATCAATGCAAAAAAAACTTTTAAAAACGGCCGTTTTTTCGGGAGCAGTGATTTTAATGATGCTTAAAGTAAAAAAAAAAAAGTGAAATATTCCTTTAAATATCGTACCTGGGGGGTGTCTATAGTATGCCTGTAAAGTGACGCGTGTTTCCCATGTTTAGAACAGTCCCTGCACCAAATGTCATTTTTAAAGGAAAAAATCTCATTTAAAACTGCTTGCGGGTTTAATGTCATGTCGGGTCCTGGCAATATGGATGAAAATCAGTGAGACAAACGGCATGGGTACCCCCCAGTCCATTACCAGGCCCTTTGGGTCTTGTATGGATATTAAGGGGAACCCCGCACCCAAATTAAAATAAGGAAAGGTCCCTATATACTCTGAACAGCAGTATACAGGCGGTGCAAACAAGACAGGGACTGTAGGTTTGTTGTTAAGTAGAATCTGTTTGTAATTTTGAACATTTTTAATGTGTTTAGCTCCAGCCAAAAAATCTTTTCTAAGCTTTTTGGAAAACATAGGGAAGGGTTATCACCCCTGTGACATTTGTTTTGCGTCTTTCCTCCTCTTCAGAAGATTTCACCTCACTTTTTTGTCCCAATGAAAAATGTTTTTTGAAAATTTGGGTTTTTTTGTGGAACAAGGATTGGAAAGCATCAGTGGAAAGGAGAAATTGTTTTCCCATATTAACTCTTACATGAGAGAATTTCCCTTCCTATGGGTAGATTTCATCTCACTTCCTGTTGTCTCCTTCCGTTTGCAAGTAGGAGTCGTTTGTAAGTTAGATGTTTGAAAGTAGGGTCCTGCCCTATATACTCAGCAGAAATTTGGGCCTTAGGTGTTGCTGTGGCCAAAACACTGTAAGCCCTCACAGGGCCCTGCTGTGAAATATTAGATCAAGAATTGTAATTACATGCCCCTGTTGAACAGGAGCTGAAAAATTAGGCCTTAGGCACTGGTGCTGGTGCCACAACACTGCAACCCCTCACAGACACTCTAGTTGGAACGCAGGAACGAGCACTGCTGCAAAGTATTGCATCAAAAATTGTAATTACACGCCCCTGTTAGACAGGGGCAGAAAAATTGGGCCTTAGGCACTGGTGCTGGTGCCACAACACTGCAACCCCTCACAGACACTCTAGTTGGAACGCAGGAACGAGCACTGCTGCAAAGTATTGCATCAAAAATTGTAATTACACGCCCCTGTTAGACAGGGGCAGAAAAATTGGGCCTTAGGCACTGGTGCTGGTGCCACAACACTGCAACCCCTCACAGACACTCTAGTTGGAACGCAGGAACGAGCACTGCTGCAAAGTATTGCATCAAAAATTGTAATTACACGCCCCTGTTAGACAGGGGCAGAAAAATTGGGCCTTAGGCACTGGTGCTGGTGCCACAACACTGCAACCCCTCACAGACACTCTAGTTGGAATGCAGGAACGAGCCGTGCTGCAAAGTATTACATCAAAAATTGTAATTACACGCCCCTGTTATACAGGGGCTGAAAAATTGTGCCTTAGGCACTGGTGGTGGCGCCCAGAACCAAAAATGTTCTTACAAGCTATCAGCGTGATGATTGAGGAGGAAGAGGATAATTACTCAGGGATAATCACTCAGCATCAGCATAGGCAGTCTTTGAAGGGATCTGAAAAAAATTATTCAGTTACATCAGCATCAGGTGCTTGGTAGCTGGTGGTGATCCAAGACTGATTCATTTTTATGAAGGTCAGCCGATCGACCGAGTCAGTGGACAGACGCACCCTGTGATCGGTTACCACGCCTCCAGCAGCACTGAATGTACGTTCCGAAAGAACGCTGGATGCAGGACAGGCCAGTAGCTCAATTGCATACTGTGCAAGCTCTGGCCAGTGATCCATCCTCAAGACCCAGTAACCCAGAGGATTTTCGGTGGGAAAGGTGTCCAAGTCTGATCTTGCCCCTAGGTATTCCTGCACCATGTAAAACAGACGCTGGCGATGGTTGCTGGAACCGATCATACCTTGGGGCTGCGGACCAAAAAATTGTCTGAACGCATCGGTCAGACGGCCACCTTCTCCACCGCTCCTTCTTTGACTGACCGAAGCCTCAGCAACACGTTGTCCAGAAACAGGAGTTTGTAACCTCCCAGTCTCTGGGAACGCGTTGCACAGACCTTTCTGCAAGGCCTCCCGAAGATGTTTCATCCTCTGCTCCCTCTGCGATGGCAAGATAAGGTCCGCAACCTTACCCTTGTAACGTGGATCAAGGAGGGTTGCCAGCCAGTATTGGTCCTTCTCCTTGATACCACGAATACGAGGATCCTTACGCAGGCTTTGCAGGATCAGGGAGGCCATGCAGCGTAGGTTTGCTGAGGCATTCGGTCCGGAGTCCTCTGGGTCACTAAGGACAACAACGTCCGCAGCCACCTCCTCCCAGCCACGTACAAGTCCATGTGTTCCTTGGGACTGATCCCTTAAAGACTGCTGCTGATGCTGAGTGCCAGGCTCCACCTCCATACTGACACAATCTTCCTCCTCCTCCTCCTCCTCCTCCTCCTCGTCCTCTTCCTGTGTGATCGGCGGGCACGCAGGAACACTGTCTGGATAAAGGGGGCCTTGAGAGCTAAGGAAGTCCTCCTCTTCCTGCCTCTGTTCTGCCTCAAGTGCCCTGTCCATTATTCCACGCAGCGTGTGCTCCAACAGGTGGACAAGGGGGACAGTGTCACTGATGCATGCACTGTCAGTGCTCACCATCCTCGTGGCCTCCTCGAATGGTGACAGGACAGTGCATGCATCCCTGATCATGGCCCACTGGCGTGGGGAAAAAAAACCAAGGTCCCCTGACCCTGTCCTGGTGCCATAGTCGCACAGGTACTCATTGATGGCCCTCTGCTGCGTGTGCAGCCGCTGCAGCATGGCCAACGTCGAGTTCCACCTGGTGGGCATGTCACAGATTAGGCGGTTCTTGGGCAGGTTAAACTCCTTTTGGAGGTCCGTCAGCCGAGCACTGGCATTATATGACCGGCGGAAATGCACACAGACTTTCCTGGCCTGCCTCAGGACATCCTGTAAGCCCGGGTACCTGCCCAAGAACCGCTGCACCACCAAGTTAAGGACGTGAGCCAAACAGGGCACATGGGTCAGTTGTCCCTGTCGGAGGGCAGAGAGGAGGTTGGTGCCATTGTCGCAAACCACCATTCCTGCCTTAAGTTGGCGTGGCGTCAACCACCTCTGAACCTGCCCCTGCAGAGCTGACAGAACCTCTGCCCCAGTGTGGCTCCTGTCCCCCAAGCACACCAGCTCAAGCACCGCATGGCATCTTTTGGCCTGCGTACTTGCGTAGCCCCTTGAACGCCTACGGAGCACCGCTGGTTCCGAGGAAGAGGCCATGGAGGAAGAAGAAGAGGAGGGGGTGGAGGAGAGAGGTGTGTCACAATCAGCATTTTGGAGGCGTGGTGGCGGAACAACCTCCAACACTACTGCACCTTGTCCTGCATCCTTCCCAGCTGCCAGCAGAGTCACCCAATGCGCCGTGAAACTTAAGTAACGTCCCTGTCCATGCCTGCTGGACCATGAGTCAGCGGTAATATGCACCTTACCGCTGACCGCCCTGTCCAGCGAGGCATGGACATTGCCTTCCACATGCCGGTAGAGAGCCGGAATCGCCTTCCGTGAGAAAAAGTGGCGTTTGGGTACCTGCCACTGAGGAACCGCACATTCCACAAACTCACGGAAGGGGGCAGAGTCTACCAACTGAAAAGGCAGCAGTTGAAGTGCTAGCAATTTTGCCAAGCTAGCATTCAACCGCTGGGCATGTGGATGGCTGGGAGCAAACTTCTTTCGGCGGTGCAGCAGCTGGGGCAGGGAAATTTGCCTGGTACAATCTGACGTCGGTGTACCAAAAGCAGATTGCCCACAAGTACTTGGCTGTGACACACCTAATTCTACACCTTCATTCCTCTCACTGCAGGTCTCAGAGAGGACTGAAGGTCTAGTGGGGTTGGAAATCTCAGCTGATGAGGAGCAAGGAGAGATCCTCTTTGTTCTTTGGTGTGGGTCTTTCAGATACGCTTGCCAACGAACTGCATGGCAGGTCAACATATGTCTGGTCAAGCATGTGGTACCCAAGCGGGAGATGTTTTGGCCACGCGAGATACGCTTGAGACATATGTTGCAAATAGCAGCGGTGCGATCTGATGCACTCGTCTCAAAAAAGGCCCACACCAAAGAACTTTTTGAATAACGCGCAGAGACTGCAGCGCCCTGCACATGTGGAGCTTTGGGGTGTGATGCAGTCAATGTGCTGCCCTTAGGCTGGCCCCTGGAGGGCATCCTGCCTCGTTGGTGATGTGCCGCCTCCTCCTCCTCCTCCTCCTCCTCTCTCCTATCAGGCACCCACGTTGAGTCAGTGACCTCATCATCCCCTCCCTCCTCATCACTGGAGCAAACCTGGCAGTATGCTGCAGCAGGGGGAGCATGACTGCCAGATTGCTGTCCTTCTTGGGCACCCCCTCTGCCCGTGCTCATGTTACTGCCTTCATCGAGCTCAGTATCATCATCAGAGCCTTCCAAACGCTGGGCATCCTCCTGGAGCATGTACCCAACACTGTGGTCAAACAGTTCGAGGGAATCCTCATGAGGACATGGTGGAGCTAGGGAAGGAGTCACTGATGACATTGAGCTGAGGGAAGAGGCCGCTGCTTTGCCAGACAAAGCACCCTGGGCATGGGTGAGAGAGGATGAGGAGGATGAGGACGGCTTGGTCATCCACTCGACCAAGTCTTCCGCATGTTGCGGCTCAACACGGCCAGCTGCCGAAAAAAAGGCCAAGCGTGTCCCATGGCCACGTGCTGATGAGGATGCACCGTCTCCACGACCAGCACTAGACACAGAGCCTGCTTGCCCTCTCTTATTGGCTTGTGACTGTCTGCCTCTCCTTCTTGGCCTTCCAGACATACTAATGGCCTGTAGCTGCACTAAGCTGGGATAGAACACCTGTAATTTTCTTCAGGTAGCTTTATATACTGTAACCAGACAAGCCTGCCTGTCAGTAGGAAGATAACAGGAACGGATCTAGCTGAACACTGTGAGCAGGACACACTGTACTAAATGTAAATAGTCTAGCTGCCTGACCGTGGTACTAATAGGATCAAAAAGAACACCTGTAATTTTCTTCAGGTAGCTTTATATACTGTAACCAGACAAGCCTGCCTGTCAGTAGGAAGATAACAGGAACGGATCTAGCTGAACACTGTGAGCAGGACGTACTGCACTAAATGTATATAGCAGGAACGGATCTAGCTGAACACTGTGAGCAGGACGCACTGCACTGAATGTAAATAGCAGGAACGGATCTAGCTGAACACTGTGAGCAGGACGCACTGCACTAAATGTAAATAGCAGGAACGGATCTAGCTGAACACTGTGAGCAGGACGCACTGCACTGAATGTAAATAGCAGGAACGGATCTAGCTGAACACTGTGAGCAGGACGCACTGCACTGAATGTAAATAGCAGGAACGGATCTAGCTGAACACTGTGAGCAGGACGCACTGCACTGAATGTAAATAGCAGGAACGGATCTAGCTGAACACTGTGAGCAGGACGCACTGCACTAAATGTAAATACCAGGAACGGATCTAGCTGAACACTGTGAGCAGGACGCACTGCACTGAATGTAAATAGCAGGAACGGATCTAGCTGAACACTGTGAGCAGGACGCACTGCACTGAATGTAAATAGCAGGAACGGATCTAGCTGAACACTGTGAGCAGGACGCACTGCACTGAATGTAAATAGCAGGAACGGATCTAGCTGAACACTGTGAGCAGGACGCACTGCACTGAATGTAAATAGCAGGAACGGATCTAGCTGAACACTGTGAGCAGGACGCACTGCACTAAATGTAAATACCAGGAACGGATCTAGCTGAACACTGTGAGCAGGACGCACTGCACTGAATGTAAATAGCAGGAACGGATCTAGCTGAACACTGTGAGCAGGACGCACTGCACTGAATGTAAATAGCAGGAACGGATCTAGCTGAACACTGTGAGCAGGACGCACTGCACTGAATGTAAATAGCAGGAACGGATCTAGCTGAACACTGTGAGCAGGACGCACTGCACTAAATGTAAATACCAGGAACGGATCTAGCTGAACACTGTGAGCAGGACGCACTGCACTGAATGTAAATAGCAGGAACGGATCTAGCTGAACACTGTGAGCAGGACGCACTGCACTGAATGTAAATAGCAGGAACGGATCTAGCTGAACACTGTGAGCAGGACGCACTGCACTAAATGTAAATACCAGGAACGGATCTAGCTGAACACTGTGAGCAGGACGCACTGCACTGAATGTAAATAGCAGGAACGGATCTAGCTGAACACTGTGAGCAGGACGCACTGCACTGAATGTAAATAGCAGGAACGGATCTAGCTGAACACTGTGAGCAGGACGCACTGCACTAAATGTAAATACCAGGAACGGATCTAGCTGAACACTGTGAGCAGGATGCACTGCACCGAATGTAAATAGCAGGAACGGATCTAGCTGAACACTGTGAGCAGGACGCACTGCACTGAATGTAAATAGCAGGAACGGATCTAGCTGAACACTGTGAGCAGGACGCACTGCACTGAATGTAAATAGCAGGAACGGATCTAGCTGAACACTGTGAGCAGGACGCACTGCACTGAATGTAAATAGCAGGAACGGATCTAGCTGAACACTGTGAGCAGGACGCACTGCACTGAATGTAAATAGCAGGAACGGATCTAGCTGAACACTGTGAGCAGGACGCACTGCACTGAATGTAAATACCAGGAACGGATCTAGCTGAACACTGTGAGCAGGACGCACTGCACTGAATGTAAATAGCAGGAACGGATCTAGCTGAACACTGTGAGCAGGACGCACTGCACTGAATGTAAATAGCAGGAACGGATCTAGCTGAACACTGTGAGCAGGACGCACTGCACTGAATGTAAATAGCAGGAACGGATCTAGCTGAACACTGTGAGCAGGACGCACTGCACTAAATGTAAATACCAGGAACGGATCTAGCTGAACACTGTGAGCAGGATGCACTGCACTGAATGTAAATAGCAGGAACGGATCTAGCTGAACACTGTGAGCAGGACGCACTGCACTGAATGTAAATAGCAGGAACGGATCTAGCTGAACACTGTGAGCAGGACGCACTGCACTGAATGTAAATAGCAGGAACGGATCTAGCTGAACACTGTGAGCAGGACGCACTGCACTGAATGTAAATAGCAGGAACGGATCTAGCTGAACACTGTGAGCAGGACGCACTGCACTAAATGTAAATACCAGGAACGGATCTAGCTGAACACTGTGAGCAGGACGCACTGCACTGAATGTAAATAGCAGGAACGGATCTAGCTGAACACTGTGAGCAGGACGCACTGCACTGAATGTAAATAGCAGGAACGGATCTAGCTGAACACTGTGAGCAGGACACACTGCACTAAATAGTCTAGATAGAAGATAACAGGAACGGATCTAGCTAAACTGAATACAGTGTATATATATATATGCAACACCTGGGATGCATATATATACACAATACACTGTAAGTGCAGCTAACTGACTGACTGTTCTGCCTAATCTATCTAACTCAAATCAAATGACACTGTCTCTCTCTCTCTCTATCTCTCAGCACACCGGAACACACACTACACAGGGCCGCCGTGCAGGCGGCCTTATATAGTGTGGGGTGTGTACTAAATCCCCTGAGCCATAATTGGCCAAAGCCACCCTGGCTTTGGCCAATTACAGCTCTCTCTACTGACGGCGCTGTGATTGGCCAAGCATGCGGGTCATAGTGCATGCTTGGCCAATCATCAGCCAGCAATGCACTGCGATGCCGCAGTGAATTATGGGCCGTGACGCGCCACACGAATTTGGCGCGAACGGCCCATATCGTTCGCAATTCGACGGACGGTCGAACAGCCGATGTTCGAGTCGAACATGGGTTCGACTCGAACACGAAGCTCATCCCTATTGCCTAACAATCCCACACATAACTATAAACAGAAACTACAAGAGCTTGTTTCAAAAGGGTATGAATCCAGGATCCTGAACAAAAGAGAGAGAGACTTTCTGATTCCGACAGCACCCCGAATCCCTACTATATACTATCTGCCGAAAGTCCATAAGGATCCAGTTTGCCCCCCTGGCAGACCAATTGTTAGTGGTATAAATTCCATCACTGCCAGAGTTGGCAAATATATAGATTTTTTTCTACAGCCCTTAGTTAAGAAAACACCTTCATACTTGAAAGACACCAGCTCTACAATCAGACTCCTTGAAAACATCACTTTACAGGATGGTTATATCATGGCTACAGCGGACGTGGCATCATTGTACACTTGCATACCACACGATAAGGGCATTGATGCCGTCAAATATTTTCTGTCTCAGGAACACTCTCTGGCAGCTTTTCAATGTGATTATCTTGTTGAGTTACTAGAGTTCGCGGCTAAACACAATTACTTTTGGTTTAACCACAATTTTTACCTCCAACAACGGGGAGTCGCTATGGGGGCTAAGTTCGCGCCCAGTCTCGCGAACCTGTTTATGGCGAAGTGGGAGGAGGATGTCGTCTATGTCCATGAAACCAATTCTTTGGTCTTGTGGACCAGGTACATAGACGACATCCTTCTCCTATGGAATGGCACCATGGAAACTCTTGACGAATTCTTTGTGAGTTTGAACGCCAATGATAGAGGTATATCCCTGTCCTACGAAGCTAGCGAAACTAAAATTCACTTTTTAGACCTACAGATAGAGATTATTAATAAACAATTTAAGTTCAGTACCTATTTTAAACCCACAGACCGCAACGGGTTCATACCTGTTGATAGCTGTCACCATGTTTCATGGCTTAATGCGGTCCCTCGGAGCCAATTCCTGAGACTCCGACGGAACTGCACTGAAATGGAGGTATTTCTTGAACAGGCCAGAATTTTAAAATCCAGGTTTATGGATAAAGGTTATGACATGGATGACCTTGACCAAGAGATCCAAAAGACGATCAACATTGACAGAAAATCCCTACTAGAAATCAAGCCCAAAAGAGAGTCTGATGGGAGGTTTAGGTGGGCCATGTTAACTACGTTTTCAACGCAGTATAGACAAATCAAAAACATCATGAGGAAACACTGGGGTGTCCTAAAGCAAGACAGCATTCTGGGTCCACTTATCCCAGAAGAAGCTAATGTTATCTTCAGAGGCGTACCCTCCTTAAAAGGACGGATAGCCCCCAACATCATAAATCCCCCCACCCGCCCCTCTTTCTTCCACGACTGGACGGGCTTTTTTCCTTGTAGGAAATGTACGGTGTGTCAGTACAATGCCGTTAGAACACGCAAAATTACTGAGTTTGTCTCGACAGTGACAGGAAAAAGATACACCATAAAACCTTTCTGTACATGTAGCACAAGATATGTAGTGTATCTCATCACTTGCCCCTGCCTCAAACAGTATATAGGCCGTACCACTAGGACATTTTCGATTAGGGTGGGGGAACACATCGCCCTTATTAAAAATAGGGACCCCAAACATACGGTCCCGAGACACTACAAGGAATACCATGGGGGGAATCCAGAGGGATCGCAGTTTACTATTATCGACAAATATACACCACCCTGGAGAGGGGGTGCCAAAACAAGAGGAGTATCCCGCCTCGAAATGTATTGGGCATACGAGCTGCAGACTTTTTCTCCTTTAGGGCTTAACGTCGAGGTAGACGTTAATGCCTTTTTAGACGAATCGTAAGGGACTACATACAAAATAATAAAACAAAAAAATCTTTATGACAATTTTTATTTTTAATTTTAATTAGTATATTTTATAGTCCGGATGTACTTGCTTAAAGGCAAAATCTCGTTTTAAATTATAGAGGTCATGAATGTAATAAATGTGTAGATTCATGTGAATCCAGCTCATTTAATTCGTCAAACAAATATGAGTTCATATACATGTATTTTTGGTTACTTCCATTTTTAATTTTCATATACGATCTAGCTAGATCAAGCCCTTACCACAATCATCATGGTACCTCCATTCCATGTATAGGATTGGGTGATTTACTTGCTTCCGGCTCCTTGTTCACGAACCGGAACGCAAGCCATTCACATTAATGTCAATTTTAACTGGTTGGTTTGCTATATACCACCAGTGGAACGCAAGCGGTGTGATCTACATTGTTGTTCCGCATTTGCGTCGTGACGTCATCTCGTCGCATCGCGAGATCAGCTTATAGCCGTGATCTTCGGGCCAATTACCTGTGGAACGCAAGTGATGCGCTCCATATGAGGTGTTCCGCTTCCGGGCCATGACGCCATAGCGTCACGAGATCATCATGGACCCATCGCTTCATTACTCATTATTACTTACAACTACCTATAAGTATTACATTACAATACGTAGGTTTCTTTTGGGATAACAAGGGCTCTTGAACAATTGAACAAATTCAACATACGGGGAATATCAGGCCTGTGTCTTAGGTCGGTGGAGCGCATACTACACCCACGAAGACGAGGCCTGGAACGCACGCGGGTCCGCCATCTTGGGCAACCCGGAAGTGCGGTTTTCTGTAATTGAACAGGCTGGATTCACATCATAATGAACACAGGGCCTATATTAAGGAGTCGGGCTGCAGTGGAGGGTACCCCAAGACGAAGTCTACTCAGACGAAACGCGTCGGGAGACCTCCACTGCCGCCCCTTTTTACGTACAAGCGCTTTTATCTACTTCATCATGTAAGTGTATTTCCTTTTTATACAATAAAACGGTATCTACGGTATCACACTATGTAGTCCCCTTTTTGTACCTTTTATGAACCTTGCGTGGAGAGATCCATTATTACCTATGGAGAAGATGCATCATTAGAACATCCCTATTCAACATCTCCAGGATCTTCCCACCATTGCCAGGGTACAATAAAAGTTGGTTTGACCCTAACAGTATATGCTGTTTTGGGTTCAAACCCTCCGGTAAGCCCCCATACATTACATCTTAGTGCACTGCATGTTTTTGAAGACACAGTGGTGAATGGTGGTGTCCATGAATGGAACATCCTATCTATTGATATGACTTTTTAAGTGACTGCAGATTATCAACTTCTGTGACTGTTTCTGCTATATGCTGGTGAAGGCGCTCCTCACCTCACGTTCTGGGTAGTGATCTATCCAGTTTTATTGTTTATTTGTTATATTTCTTACTTTCAGTCTGATTTCATATGTGTTACTTTTATTGGTACATATCATACTTTGGGTACAGATCTTTTTAACTTATCATTTTAAGTTATTTTGTCTTGATAGCGCTACACATTTTTTATTTTTATTTAGGACGCACTACACTAACTTGTAGCTTTAGGTGAACACTGTGCAGAGCTCGCACTACACTAACTTGTAGCTTATTTAGCTGCCTACGGTAGTGATAGGATCAGGAAAACACCACCAACCTTCTACAGGTAGCTTTAGGTGAACACTGTGCAGAGCTGGCACTACACTAACTTGTAGCTTATTTAGCTGCCTGCGGTAGTGATAGGATCAGGAAAACACCACCAAACTTCAACAGGTAGCTTTAGGTGAACACTGTGCAGAGCTCGCTAAAAAAATTACTTGTAGCTTATTTAGCTGCCTGCGGTAGTGATAGGATAAGGAAAACACCACCAACCTTCTACAGGTAGCTTTAGCTGAACACTGCGCAGAGCTCGCAAAAAAATAACTTGTAGGTCTAACTGAACACTGTGAGGAGGACGCACTACACTAACTTGTAGCTTTAGCTGAACACTGTGCAGAGGTCGCACTACACTAACTTGTAGTTTTAGCTGAACACTGTCAGGAGGACGCACTACACTAACTTGTAGTTTTAGCTGAACACTGTTCAGAGGACGCACTACACTAACTTGTACTTTTAGCTGAACACTGTGAGGAGGACGCACTACACTAACTTGCAGCTTTAGCTGAACACTGTGCAGAGGTCGCACTACACTAACTTGTACTTTTAGCTGAACACTGTGAGGAGGACGCACTACACTAACTTGTAGCTTTAGGTGAACACTGTGCAGAGCTCGCACTACACTAACTTGTAGCTTATTTAGCTGCCTGCGGTAGTGATAGGATCAGGAAAACACCACCAACCTTCTACAGGTAGCTTTAGGTGAACACTGTGCAGAGCTGGCACTACACTAACTTGTAGCTTATTTAGCTGCCTGCGGTAGTGATAGGATCAGGAAAACACCACCAAACTTCAACAGGTAGCTTTAGGTGAACACTGTGCAGAGCTCGCCAAAAAATAACTTGTAGCTTTTTTAGCTGCCTGCGGTAGTGATAGGATCAGGAAAACACCACCAACCTTCTACAGGTAGCTTTAGCTGAACACTGTGCAGAGCTCGCAAAAAAATAACTTGTAGGTCTAACTGAACACTGTGAGGAGGACGCACTACACTAACTTGTAGCTTTATCAGAACACTGTGCAGAGGTCACACTACACTAACTTGTAGTTTTAGCTGAACACTGTGAGGAGGACGCACTACACTAACTTGTAGTTTTAGCTGAACACTGTGCAGAGGTCTTACTACACTAACTTGTAGCTTTAGCTGAACACTGTGCAGAGGTCGCACTACACTAACTTGTAGCTTTATCAGAACACTGTGCAGAGGTCGCACTACACTAACTTGTAGTTTTAGCTGAACACTGTGAGGAGGACGCACTACACTAACTTGTAGCTTTAGCTGAACACTGTGCAAAGGTCTCACTACACTAACTTGTAGCTTTAGCTGAACACTGTGCAGAGGTCGCACTACACTAACTTGTAGTTTTAGCTGAACACTGTGAGCAGGTCGCACTACACTAACTTGTAGTTTTAGCTGAACACTGTGAGCAGGACGCACTACACTAACTTGTAGCTTTAGCTGAACACTGTGCAGAGGTCTCACTACACTAACTTGTAGTTTTAGCTGAACACTGTGAGCAGGACGCACTACACTAACTTGTAGTTTTAGCTGAACACTGTGAGGAGGACGCACTACACTAACTTGTAGTTTTAGCTGAACACTGTGAGCAGGACGCACTACACTAACTTGTAGCTTTAGCTGAACACTGTGCAGAGGTCTCACTACACTAACTTGTAGTTTTAGCTGAACACTGTGAGCAGGACGCACTACACTAACTTGTAGTTTTAGCTGAACACTGTGCAGAGGTCTCACTACACTAACTTGTAGTTTTAGCTGAACACTGTGAGCAGGACGCACTACACTAACTTGTAGTTTTAGCTGAACACTGTGAGGAGGACGCACTACACTAACTTGTAGGTCTAACTGAACACTGTGAGGAGGACGCACTACACTAACTTGTAGCTTTAGCTGAACACTGTGCAGAGGTCGCACTACACTAACTTGTAGTTTTAGCTGAACACTGAAGAGGAGGACGCACTACACTAACTTGTAGCTTTAGCTGAACACTGTGCAGAGGTCGCACTACACTAACTTGTACTTTTAGCTGAACACTGTGAGGAGGACGCACTACACTAACTTGTAGTTTTAGCTGAACACTGTGCAGAGGTCTCACTACACTAACTTGTAGCTTTAGCTGAACACTGTGCAGAGGTCTCACTACACTAACTTGTAGCTTTAGCTGAACACTGTGCAGAGGTCGCACTACACTAACTTGTAGTTTTGGCTGAACACTGTGCAGAGGTCGCACTACACTAACTTGTAGTTTTAGCTGAACACTGTGAGCAGGACGCACTACACTAACTTGTAGCTTTAGCTGAACACTGTGCAGAGGTCTCACTACACTAACTTGTAGTTTTAGCTGAACACTGTGAGCAGGACGCACTACACTAACTTGTAGCTTTAGCTGAACACTGTGCAGAGGTCTCACTACACTAACTTGTAGTTTTAGCTGAACACTGTGAGCAGGACGCACTACACTAACTTGTAGTTTTAGCTGAACACTGTGAGGAGGACACACTACACTAACTTGTAGTTTTAGCTGAACACTGTGAGCAGGACGCACTACACTAACTTGTAGCTTTAGCTGAACACTGTGCAGAGGTCTCACTACACTAACTTGTAGTTTTAGCTGAACACTGTGAGCAGGACGCACTACACTAACTTGTAGTTTTAGCTGAACACTGTGCAGAGGTCTCACTACACTAACTTGTAGTTTTAGCTGAACACTGTGAGCAGGACGCACTACACTAACTTGTAGTTTTAGCTGAACACTGTGCAGAGGTCTCACTACACTAACTTGTAGTTTTAGCTGAACACTGTGAGGAGGACGCACTACCCTAACTTGTAGCTTTAGCTGAACACTGTGCAGAGGTCTCACTACACTAACTTGTAGTTTTAGCTGAACACTGTGAGCAGGACACACTACACTAACTGTAAATAGTCTAGCTGCCTGACTGTGGTACTAATAGGATCAAAAGAACACCAGCAATTTTCTTCAGGTAGCTGTAAATACTGTAACAAGACAAGCCTGCCTGTCAGTAGGAAGATAACAGGAACGGATCTAGCTAAACTGAATACAGTGTATATATATATATATGCAACACCTGGGATGCATATATTTACACAATACACTATAAGTGCAGGTAACTCACTGACTGTCCTGCCTAATCTAGCTAACTCAAATGAAATGACACTGTCTCTCTCTCTCTCTCTCTCTATCTAAGCACGCCGGAACACACTACACAGGGCCACTGTGCAGGCGGCCTTATATAGTGTGGGGCGTGTACTAAACCCCCTGACCCATAATTGGCCAAAGCCACCCTGGCTTTGGCCAATTACAGCTCTCTCTACCGATGGCGCTGTGATTGGCCAAGCATGCGGGTCATAGTGCATGCTTGGCCAATCATCAGCCAGCAATGCACTGCGATGCCGCAGTGAATTATGGGCCGTGACGCGCCACATGAATTTGACGCGAACGGCCCATATTGTTCGCAATTCGGTGAACGATCGAACAGCCGATGTTTGAGTCGAACATGGGTTCGACTCGAACACGAAGCTCATCCCTAGTTCTCAGTAAGTCCAAGTATAAAGCGGAGAGAGGTTTCAACTGTTCCTGAGCCAACAATTCTTCTGTGGGGTCCATGCTCAACCTAGGGGGTGACGGGAATAGGGCGGGAGTAGCATGGCGCATCTGGAGGTATCTAAAATACATCCATCCCGATAAGCGATGTTTAGTTTGGAGGGTCGCGAATGGCAGCAGGATGCCCACCGAGAGAATGTCCCCAAGTACTTTGATACCGTGTCTAGCCCAGATCTGTGGATCCGCGAGGGTTCTAAAGTGCGGGAGGCTAGGATTCCCCCAGAGGGGACAGAAGGGGGACCAGCCATTGGGATTGAGGAACCTCTGTCTGGCCACTGTCCAGACCTTGAAGGTTGTTCTAGTGGGGTGTGGAAGGTTACCATAGGCCCGTTGTCCCCTGTAAACCAAATTCCCCAGTTCCCGAAGTGATCCCAGAACAGCTGCCTCAAGTCATACCGCAGCATTGGACTTGGAAAGCACATACCACCATCTGACTGTGACTAGGACAGCAGCCCAATAATAGATCCGATAATTTGGTAGTGCTAGGTTGGGCAGTTACGAAAAATGTACAGGAACTTAGGGAGAAATATCATCTTAAGCAGGTTTATGCGGACCATTAGGTTCAGAGGCAGGGAGGCCCAGGAGGCGCACCTGGTCTTAAGCTGGGATAAAACCGGGAGCAGGTTGAGTTCGGTGAAGCTCGTCAGCTCCCGCCAAACCTGGATACCCAAGTGCCTAAATTGATCTACCCAGAGTAACGGGGCTTCTATACTGGGGTCCCGAACTTGGAGGTCCAGTGGAAAAAGAATTGATTTAGACCAGTTTGTAAGGATTCCAGAGAACCTACCAAATTCATAAAATATCTCTAGCGCCGCCTTCAGTGACCCGCGTCTTTTAGATACAATAAGGCATCGTCCGCATATAGGGAGATTTTCTCTTCCAGAGAACCCACCCTCAGTCCCGCACCCTGCCAGAATTCCTAATTAGAATTGAAAGGGGCTCGAGCGCTAGAGCAAAAAGGGCCGGGGATAAGGGACACCCCTGGCGTGTGCCTCTCTGCAGCAGAAAGGGTGCAGATAGTCTGTCATTGGTTCGGATACGAGCTGAGGGTGCCCGTTATAGCATACACAGCCACTGGAGAAACTTAGGTCCAAATCGGAAACGGCGCAACGACTCCCACAGAAAGACCCACTCCTTCCAAGTCAGTGTCTAAGGAGGCGATGACCGGCGTACCACTATTCTCATGGGATACTGACATGTTGAGAAAGAGGCGGCGGAGGTTTATATCGGTACCCTTCCCAGGCATAAACCCAGTTTGATCAGCGTGGACTACTTCCTCTAGAACCTCGGACAACCTATTTGCCAGAATTTTTGCCAAAATCTTGGCTTCCACCATTGGAAGGGAAATTGGTCTGTATGAGGAGCAGTCCTCTGGGTCCCTGCCCGGTTTTGGAATAAATACCACCACCGCCTCTGACATGGAATCAGGGAGGGCCTCTAATCAATAAAATTGAGCGTAAAGGGATACAAGCCGTGGGGCCAATAGATCTTGGTAATGGGAGTAAAACTTCGTTGAGAGGCCATCCGCCCCGGGACGCTTCCACGCTTGGAGTTTGGAGATAGCAATCTGCATCTCCTCCAGGGTGATATCAGTCTCCAGGTCTGCACATGCCCCTTTCCCCAAGGGTCAGAAGGGGAACATTATCCAGATACGCGGACAGCTCTTGGGGAGTATAATCCAACCTGGAGGAGTATTAGTGCTGGTAGTATTGCGCAAATCTGCGGTTTATGTCACTAGGTGATTTCTGTACTAGGTGTCTTTAACTCTGCTGATGTGGGTGACAGCAAACTGTCCCTTGTCCAACCATGCCATCAGGCAACCACTCCTATTACCATATTCAAACATTTTTTTGGGGCGTGCTTAGAAGTGATTTCTGCATCCTCTCCGCTCTACACAGGGACACCTCTCTCAGAGCGATTTGCCAGGCCCCATAGGTTACCTGATCGGGATGTGCTACATACGCTTCCTCCTTTTGCCTGACCTCCTCCTCCAACCCCTCCAGAGAGTGTGCTGATCTCCTACGTGCCACGAATATACAAGCTTTATACTCTCCTCTGGTCCAGGCCTTAAAAACGTCCCACGTTACCAGAGGAGTAGTAGTGTCAACGTTATCCAGCCAGTAGCTGCATATTCCTTCCTGCACCGCCTCCTGGATCTCTTCATCCCCGACCCAGTATCTGGACAGCCTCCACTGCCTCTCCCCCGGGGGGGCCTGAGTGACAGTTTGGGGAGTAAGGGGGCATGATCCGAGATTCCCCTGGGCAAGATACTAATGTCTGCGACCTTCTTAAATATAGAGTGGGAGGCATAGATCATATCAATACGGGATAGGGTCTGTTAGGTGGCCCGTGAACTGTCTATTAGAGTGGCGCCAGACATCAGTTAGGGCCAAGGTGCTGGCCCAATTGGCCAAGCCTGGTACCCAGCGGGATACAGAGTGGAGTCCGTCCAGATCTGAAGCAGGGGTCAGATTAAAATCTCCCATCACCAAAATATCCTCCACCCCATTGTCAAGCACTGCCTTGGTGAGAGTACTCCATCTCTCCAAGGGGGCAGCCAGCCATCACCTGTCCTCCCCGCCTTCCCCGCACTATAATCAGAAATAACAAAAGGAAGATCATGCCATAAAGGAACATACAAAACATAAAAAGTTGCTAACTTACAACTGTATAACATCCCCAACAATACAAACAACAATTGGCCAGCAATGGCAGACACCCCCCCCCACCCCGCAGATTCCACCAAAAGTAAGGCTGCATGTTACACGATTAACCAGCCTGAAGGCAATGGCCTGGGAGGCCTGCGTGTATAAACTAAGAGTGAGCGGTCCTGCATCGCCTAGTCTCCAGCAACAAACGGAGATAAAAGAAAAGGGGTTAACAAACTAAAATCGTGGTTAGTTGAGAGAGAAGACCTATGCTTTAAGAGATGCTGCAATGACATCTTAACCGGGTTCGTGAGAATCACATGAACTGGGCCAGGGGAACAATGCTTACAAGTTAAAACTCCAACGGGAAAAATATAACTGACAGTGTTGTAATCCAACGGCCAGTGCACTGTGTGTAAACAGCCCTTGCCCACAGCAAGGGGGAGCAACCGACTCCAGGATAGCAGAAAGGTGCAAGTCTGCTTTACCGAGTGTATGTACAGAGCCAGGCAGCTGCAAGCTAGTGAAGCATATCAAACTTTTGAATAGGAGGTAGGGTATACTCCAACAGGAAAGGTGTTACAGCACCTGTCCCTATTAGCAAACTGCCAGTGCACAGCCATCAATAACACTTACCAGCAACAGGGATGGGTCAGCCGACCCCAAAACAGTAAAAGAATGCTGGCCTGCTGTGCACTAAGTGTAAAAGTAGTCAGCACTAGCTAGTGAACATGGCCATCTAGGAAAGTGAGCTAGTCAAATAACATTCCATCAGGGTCTCACCCCAGGGTGGTTACAGTCTCCAGCCAGTCTGCAGCTTCCCTCTGGGAGGTAAAAAAGCGGATCGTTTTGCCGTCAATCACCCGCAGCTTAGCTGTGAAAAGCACACTATATTTGATCCCCTTAGAGCGGAGACCAGCTTTGACTGCATCAAACGAGCGCTGGAGCTTTTGGGTTTTAATGGAAAAGTCCAGGAACAGCATTAAACGTTAATTTCTGTAGGTCAGTTCCCCTGCTGCTCTAGCGGCTCTAAGCAGCTCACCCCGATCCCTGAAATTAAGGAGGCGCATGATGAAAGTGCGGGGAGGGGAGCCTTGCGGGCCGGGTTGTGGTGGCAGTCGTTGGGCTCTCTCCACCGTAAAGTAAGAGGACAGGTGAGCCGCCGGGAGCAGGGAGAGAAGCAACTCCTCTGCAAACACTGTGGGGTTCTTACCCTCTACACCTTCAGCAAGACCCACAATCCAAATATTGTTTCATCGGCACCTGTTCTCGGAGTCTTCGGCTCTGTGTTTCAGCATCTTCACTCTGGATTGAAGTGAGCGGATCGTGCCGATAATGTCCCCCACCGCATCCTCTACATGTCCTACCTGTGCTTCAGCGTGGCCAGCCTGGAACGGACCTTATCCAGATCCTGTCGAATAAGTCCCATGTCCATCCGCACCTCCTCAATTGTGGATGTCAGGGCAGCTTGGCAGAAGGCAACTGACAAGTGGCAATTGCCGCCATGACCTTTGGTATGCCTGGGGCAGTTGTAGCTGGCCCCTCCAGCACGTCTGTTTGAGGGACCATATTAGCACGTGGCACTTGTTCGCTGGGCCTCAGAGATTCCAGGCTGATCACAGGCGGTATTTCCGGGGGGGGATTTAAGGTTTTTTTTTCCCCCTTTACCTCGACCGGGTAATCGAGAAGGCATTCACCGTCACTTGGCCTGGCACAGAGCGTTAGAAGTCCCAGTCTTCGAGAAACAAAGACTCCCTGAGTCAATGCAGGAAACAATAAATATAGTAATTCCAAAACCGGGTAAGGACCCAATGCTGCCTGAGTCTTATCGCTCTATCTCCCTTCTCACCTCAGATGTTAAGATATTGGCCCTGGTTCTTGCAAACAGATTATCACGCTATATTAACACCTTGATTCATGAGGACCAAACAGGTCTTATTCCAATTAGAGCAGCTTCAACTAACATACATAGACTTTTTTTAAACTTGCAGCTTCCTATAGAAAATACGGGATCCAGAGCAATATTGTGCCTGGATGCCCAAAAAGCCTTTGATAGGGTGGAATAGGAATACCTTTGGGCTGTATTGGAGGCTTTTGGTATAGGCCCGGGATTTTAAAAATGGGTCAAAATGTTATACAGGATACCAAAAGCAAGGGTAAGAATTAACAATACACTATCCAGATCCTTTAATCTGTCTAGTGGGACTAGGCAGGGATGCCCTCTGTCCCCACTATTGTTTGCGATAGCATTGGAACCTCTTGCCCTTGCGATTAGACAGTCAGTGAAAATAGTTGGCAGGAAGAGAGGACAAAGTAGCTCTCTATGCAGATGATGCTCTTATTTTCCTGGGGGATACCACAAAGTCATTAACGGAACTTATGAGCCTTATCTCCATATTTGGGCGAATCTCGGGGTACCAGATTAATTGGGATAAGTCTGAACTACTACCATTAGACGAATTAAAAGTCCCTTTACTAAATCACGTGTCTCAAATTCAAATTAAGCATGTAGTGAGATACTTGGGGATTCAGATTTCAAGAAATGCAAAAGATTATATTAAACTGAATCTTAAACCTTTATTGGAAAAATTTAAGGATAAATGCCGAAGTTGGTGTAAATTACCACTCACAGTGATAGGCAGGGCAAACCTTGTTAAAATGATTTGGTCCCCACAATTGCTTTATGTGTTTAATAATTCTCCCGTATGGATTACAACATTTTGGTTTAGAAAAATAGAATCACCCTTTAGAGAGCTTATTTGGAAGAAAAATCTACCACGCATAAAGTTGACAACTTTAATGTTAAATAAAGGAGCAGGTGGACTGGCGATTCCCTATCCAAAAAGCTATTTTTTTTGCTTCACAAATACAACATTTTTTTGGATGGACAGTAATAGCAGATTCTGATTCTATACAGAGCCTGCTATTATCAGTATATCCCAATTACCCATCGATCTCTTTATTGGAGACGAGAAACCAACGGTCTAACAAAGGCTTGATTACAGGAGAATTGTTTGACAAGGTATGTCAGGAAATGAAAAAAATCACGGAAATAAAAGATTATACGGCATATACCCCTATATGGAATAATAGCAGCTATGTGGAACTGATGAAACTGGAAGGGTTAGAGATATAGAGGCTCAAGGGACTAAGATATTTGACACAGGTTTTCCAGGACGAAGTGATAAAAACCTTTATTGAACTAAGAAATGAATATAATATTTTAAACAAAAGATTTTTTCAATACCTACAGTTTAGGCATGCATTACAAGGACAAGCCCGGCTGACGGAATTGAAATTTAATAATTCAGAGGTAATAGCCTTGTTGGAAAAGACAAAAAAAAGAAGGGTCTGATTTCACAAATTTATAATATACTATATGATAAATTTAAAGAAACAGTAGATATACCAGCAAGAGCAGCATGGTCATGTGATATAGGGCCAATTTCAGATTAACAATGGGCATCTTCACTGTCGGTAACATCCCTGTTATCTCTATCCCCAACACAAAATTTAACACAAATATTCATATTACACAGGGCTCATTATACACCAGAGAAATTATTTAAATGGAAACGTAGAGATACAGCCCAATGCCCTAGATGTAAAGGGAGTCAGGCGAACTTAATCCATATGTTATGGAGATGCCCCAAGCTCCATCGCTATTGGCATGAAATGATATCAATGATTAATAGTGTTTTTGGGACCAGGATATCTCCTGAACTGGGAGGCTGCCTCTTGGGTATCCTAGACGAATGGGATATCCCGGGGGAATACAGGATATGATTAACTAGGATCTTATTTCAGGCGCGTAAGCTCATAGCGCAAAAATGGATATCACCAAGCCCACCTACAATAGCAGAATGGAAGATACAAATAAGGGAAACATTAGTTAAGGAAAAGTACAGTATATATTTTTACACAGAGGCTGCCCAGGGAACTTTGTAAAGATATGGAGAAGAAGGGTGGATATTTTGGATATATAATGTGGTGGTAGAGAGAGGAGGGGGGGCGCTTTTATGAGGGGTTTGTTTTTTTTGTTTTTTTTTCCACCCCATCTTATTTCGTGCTGGGGTTGTATGTTAGGTGTATGTTGTCTGTGATGTTTTTGTATATTGTATGAAAAAGTAATAATAAAGAATGATCTGATTCAAAAAAAGAAGTCCCAGTCAGGAGAAGTATAGGATCCGTGTAGCAGCAGAGCTCTGGATGCACGTCTGTTCACTCTTGGACACGTCCCTGGACAGGACCTCTTAAATATGAGATCTGGGGTCAAAAAAACCTCAGATCTCATATTTACACTAAAATGTAATAAAAAATAAAAAAAAATGTTGTTTAAAAAAAAAAAATGTTGCTTTAAGAGCTATGGGTGAAAGTGACGTTTTGACGTCGCTTCCACCTGCAATGATATGGAGACGGGTGGGGGCCATCTTCCCCTCACTCTTCTCCATACCTAACAGGAGAATGGACCCGATTGTATTTGCCGCTACCGGCAAATACACCGGCAAATACAATCGGAGGGCACCGGAGCACGGCGGGAGGGGGGCCCCTCTCCCGCCGCCGATAAAAGTGATCTTGCAGCGAATCTGCCCCAGAGACCACTTTTATCTGAAAGCGGACCGCCTGCTGAAGGAGAGGATATTGGGGTTATGGTAGCTAGCTGCTGCCATAACAACTATATCCCTCTTCAAAGTACCGACGGTTCGTAAGTGGTTAAAAAAAAAAGTGTCCCGCGATGTCCATCCATCTTCAATCACAGCGCCCGGACACCTCGATGTGAGGCGTCCCATGAGGCGTCCTCTCGACTGCTGTCTTTTCGCGGTGACAGCTGTTATATAGACAATGGCAGGGCCATCCGGTGACCCCAAAGCACCCTTAACATGTTGAGGGCAAGCGGCCTGGCATGGTTCAGGAGGGGGGGGCGCTCGCTTGTCCCCCCCTTACCTGGCCTGCCATAGCTGCTTGCTCGGATAAGGGTCTGGTATGGATTTTGGGGAGGACCCCACGCCGTTTTTTTTTTAAATGTTGGCGTAGAGTTCCACTTAAAATCTATACCAGACCCAAAGGGCCTGGTATGGACTGGAGGGGGGACGACCCATGCCATTTTTTTCTTAATTCTGTCATAGGGTTCCCCTTAACCACTTCAATACACTATATTATATTGTGGTGATCCTCTCTTCTGAGAACTATAAGGCAGAAGCAATACAGCAATGGAGTGACATCTCTACATACTGCATCCTAAAAACAGACCCCACAAAAATTTTTCAAAAGCAACTGTCCCAGCTCCTAGATACTGGGAAGAAAATGGAGGTTTTGACATGGATTGGATGGTTATTCCGTTTTTTCACCATTTACCTAAGGTGCACAAAGGTGACACTCCAGTTAAGGGACAACCAATAGTTGCAGGTATTGGCTCCCTGCTTGAAAAACTTGGGGAATGGGTTGACCAATACCTGCAGCCACTGATAAAACGACTGCCAGGCTATATTGAGGACACATCCACAGTGTTGTCTCACACTAAAGACATTAGATGGCAGGAGTCATATTTGTGGGTCACTTTGGACGTTCGGTCTTTATATTCATGCATTCCTCACAATTTGGCACTGGATCCCTTGAGATTCCATCTACATTATTATAGCACTTATAGTGCAGAGTTGAAAGAGTTTTTGAACATGTCAGATGATTTTTTGTTACAACACAACTATTTCATTTTTGATCAGATCTTTTACCTGCAATGTAGAGGAGCCTCTATGGGTGCCAAATTTTCGCCATCCTTGGCGAACCTGTACATGGGCTGGTGGGAGGAGGAGTTCCTGTTCTCTCCTTCCAATCCATGTGCGGGTGCCATTAGATGGTATGGCAGGTTCGTTGATGACCTCTTACTTGTATGGGATTGAGGCGTTATGGATCTGTCTGCCCCCACGTCCTATGTCAATACCAATCACCTTGGTTTGGAGTTTAGCCATGAGAGTAATCATAGCATGATTAACTATTTAGATGTCATTCTTGTGGAGGACCATACAACAGGCACTATTTACACCCATACATTCTGCAAAGAATGTGCTGGTAATTCGTTGCTCCTGGCAATGAGTTGTCACCCCTCCCACACCATATGTTCCATTCCTGTGGGGGAATTTATCAGAGCACGACCGGAATTGTTCCAGCACAGATAGCTTCTTGCAGGAATGTAATATCATCACCTCGAGGCTTAAAGAGAGGGGTTACCAGGATTGGCACATTAATAGGGGTGTCACAATAGCTAAGAACAAAGATAGAAGCACACTCCTTACCAAGACAAGCAACAGGCATTTGTGTGAATCTAACAAAAGTTGTCCTGTCACTTTTGTTACCACCTTTTCACAGGAATTTAACCAAATTAAAGGCATTATATCCAAATATCTGCCTGTACTTTCTGCGGACAAGGATCTTGTTCCTGTGCTTTCTAAGGGCTGCAGGTTCTCAGGCCGACCCGCTAGGACGTTTGGTAATATTTTGTCTCCTAGCCTTTTTCAATATGGTGGTATCAGACATACATGGCTAACCACTGATGGCTCTTTCCACTGTGGCCTGCGAACCTGCCATTACTGCGATAAACACAGTAGAGCTAACAAGACCATTGTCTCTCGATCCACTGGCAGGGAATACACAATTCGAGATTTCATTAATTGTAGCACAAAGAATGTTGTGTATGTTGTGGAATGCACATCATGCACACTGCAATATGTAGGATGTACCTCCAGATCTCTGAGGGTCAGGATGAGCTAACACTATAATGGTGCAGCTTTTTCCAATGACAAGAATCTTTCTAATGTATCAAAACACTTTAAATATACAGTTGTGCTCATAAGTTTACATACCCTGGCAGAATCTATGATTTCTTAGCCATTTTTCAGAGAATATGAATGATAACACAAAAAAATTTCTTTCACTCATGGAGTGTTTGGCTGAAACCATTTATTATCAATAAACTCTGTTTACTCCTTTTAAGTCATAATCACAACAGAATCTACCCAAATGACCCTGATCAAAAGTTTACATACCCCAGTACTTAATGTTGCCGTGTATTGCCCCCTCAATGGCAGCTTGAAGTATTTTGTGGTATTTTTGGATGAGGCTCTTGATCTTCTCAGATGGTAAAGCTGCCCATTCCTCTTGGCAAAAAGCCTCCAGTTCCTGTAAATTCTTGGGCTGTCTTGGATGAACTGCACGTTTGAGATCTCCCCACAGTGGCTCAATGATATTGAGGTCAGGAGACCGAGATGGCCACTCCAGAACCGTCACTTTATTCTGGCTGAGGAATGCAAATGTTCCTCCAGTATTTTTTGATAACATATTGCATTCATCTTGCTATTAATTTTGACCAAATTTCTTGTACCTTTGTAGCTCACACATCCCCAAAAAAAAATCTGCAATCCACCTCCGTGTTTCACAGTAGGAATGGTGTACCTTTCATCATAGGCCTTGTTGACTCCTCTCCAAATGTAGCGTTTATGGTTGTGACCAAAAAGGTCAATTTTGGTCTCATCACTCCAAATGACTTTGTACCAGAAGGTTTGAGGCTTGTCTCAGTGCTGTTTGACATATTGTAAGCGGGATACTTTGTGGCATTTGCGTAGTAATGGCTTTCTTCTGGCGATTCGACCATGCATTCTAAGCGCAAAGACTTGTTTTATTTCATCTTTCTTCAAGTGCCTCCTTATTGTGCATCTTGAAACAGCCATACCTAATGTTTTCAGAGAGTCCTGTATTTCACCTGAAGTTATTTGTGGGTTTTTCTTTGCATCCTGAAAAATTTTCCTGGCAGTTATGGTTGAAATTTTAGCTGGTCTACCTGACTGTGGTTTGATTTCAACAGAACCCCTCATTTTCCACTTCTTGATTAGAGTTTGAACACTACTGATTGGCATTTTCAATTCCTTGGATATCTTTTTATATCCCTTTCCTGTTTTATACAGTCCAACTACTATTTCTCGCAGATCCTTTAACAATTCTTTTGCTTTCCCCATGACTCTGAATCCAGAAATGTTAGTGCAGCACTGGATGAAAGATGCAAGGGTCTGTCAGGAGTCCAGAAACTCATTGACCTTTTATACAAACACACTCATTACAAGCTAATGGATCACAGGTGAGAATGGTTACCTTTTTACCTTTTTTTTTTATAAATTGTTATTTATTAACATTTTCAATGATAATACAACAGTACAACATGTACCAAAAGAACCCCCCCCCCCCTCCCTCTCCCTCCCCCTCCCTTCCCCATTCTTGTGCAGCTTCCACTAGTTACAAAATCATACTCTATGTTCATACTTCCAAAAACAACATTTGGTTCTCAAGGAGTCAGTGGTGTACATAATCATCACACAGTCAGCTATTCAGCTAATTTGGATGACAAAAACCTTCTACCTATTTGCAAAACATACTCTTGTAATGAGTCTCCCCTCCTCAACAGGTCAAATCACAGTGTTCTTAGCATCAAGCCAGCATTGCCACACTTTCTCAATTTTTTTAGGTTAGGACATCCCCTTCTCAGATATGTTGCTTTATAGAAACGAAGGACTTTATTGATTAAATCTTTCTAGAAAGACACTCTGGGTGGTCTAGGTTTTTTCCAACACAATAAGATAGCTTTGCGTGCATAAAAAAGGGGGAGTAAAATCATGGTTCTTTGCGCCCTACGTGGCGTCAACTCCTCCACCAGGCCCAGCGTGTCTTAATTGGATGTATCGGAACAAATACCAATTGGGAAGGTTAAATTTATCCTTAAGTTGGTCAAAGGTGAGTAATTTCTGTTCTCCCATAATGTGTTTAAGTTGTTTAATAACAACCCTGGCCCATATTATTGGGTCAGGGATTGCACTAAAGTGGGGTAACGTCACATACCTGGTAGGTAGAGCCCGGAATGCAGGGAACGGCCTCTCGTATACCTCCGACTCGGGAAACCCTGGTAGTGATGACAGGAGCTCGGGAGTGCGAAGGGGCACAAGTGCCTGACTGGAAGGCTGGAGCAGAGTGCTGGACCTGGTAGTCGAGAAGGTCGAGTTGTTGAAGATGCCTGTCTGATTTGGGACAGCAGATCTCCCTGAAGCATCAGAAAGTTCCCGGGAGCAAGAATGGTGTCTGGGGAAGAAGGAGCTTCAGGCTCACTGAACATCCGGGACAGCGCATCAGGTTTGGTATTTTTTGATCCCGGTCTATAAGTGATGTGAAAAGTAAACCTGGTGAAGAAAAGTGCCCATCTGGCCTGGCGTGGTTTCAATCTTTTGGCAACCTTCAGGTACTAAGTAAAACAATACTTCCGCGCCAGTGGTGTCAATATATGTGAACTTGACAAAATTGGAAATAATTAGAAAAAATTAATTGATTGAAAAAATTAATTAATTGAAAAAAATTAAAAAATACCATAAATAAAGGGTCCGTAGTTGTAATGACCCAAAAAAAATATGTGTATATATATATCACCCGTGGATGATCAATGGAAAAACCAAAAACCAATAACCAATGAACACAAGTGCAAGCTGCTCCCCTTGATTTGAATAAGATAATCAAATAAGGAATGGTATACAATAGGGGGCGCTAGAGACCTATATACATAAGTGCTAGTTGCAATACTGGCACTAGAGACACACACAATCCACATCAAACGCAGTGAGCTAAATAATAGCAGTTGTGCTGAAACAACAATTTACCAAATAGTTGATATGTGGTGAAATATATGATACAAAATATAAAATAATAATAGTTGTAAAAAAAGGTTCTTAGTAGTAAGTGTGATTAATAAATTCGTGAAAATTGATTGTCCCAATCCATTGAAGAGATTAGAGCAAAAGATTAATTGGAAAACAGCACCAAGGCAGAAACATAAATCTTCATAGATGCATCAAAATCTTAGCGATGATAAAAAGGTTCCGTCACCAAAGAGGAAGAAATCACCTTAGGATAATAGATATCTGCTTACCAGATACCAATGACTCCTTTAACTAAAAAGAGAGTCATTAGCGCTTGTACAGGATTGTGCCTGTTCACATGAAGGCTGGAAGGCTGGGTGGTGTTTTAGGCATAGATCCCTCCCGTCCCATTCATTCAGGATAGGCGATATGAGAAACAAAAGAGAATCTCCATAGTGTAAAACCGTTTATTATATATAAAAAGAAAACAATAAAATAGCCAAATGGCCTCTTACATTGGTCGGTGCCTACCCGGCACTGGGACTGCTAGCATGTCAGGGTAAATGGTGTCCAAGACCCTTCGCATCACATCACACATCACATCACAACGTCTTCAGGGAAGCGTACGCTTCACAACGAAACGTACGTCGGAGCGGTACGTGGTCACATGTCTAGATTCGTCCTACCAACATCCGGTTCATCTGGTTGACTAGACGCACGGGGTGGAACGCACGCCGCATGTGTGATGTGATGCGAAGGGTCTTGGACACCATTTACCCTGACATGCTAGCAGTCCCAGTGCCGGGTAGGCACCGACCAATGTAAGAGGCCATTTGGCTATTTTATTGTTTTCTTTTTATATATAATAAACGGTTTTACACTATGGAGATTCTCTTTTGTTTCTCATATCTCCTATCCTGAATGAATGGGACGGGAGGGATCTATGCCTAAAACACCACCCAGCCTTCCAGCCTTCATGTGAACAGGCACAATCCTGTACAAGCGCTAATGACTCTCTTTTTAGTTAAAGGAGTCATTGGTTTCTGGTAAGCAGATATCTATTATCCTAAGGTGATTTCTTCCTCTTTGGTGACGGAACCTTTTTATCATCGCTAAGATTTTGATGCATCTATGAAGATTTATGTGTCTGCCTTGGTGCTGTTTTCCAATTAATCTTTTGCTCTAATCTCTTCAATGGATTGGGACAATCAATTTTCATGAATTTATTAATCACACTTACTACTAAGAACCTTTTTTTACAACTATTATTATTTTATATTTTGTATCATATATTTCACCACATATCAACTATTTGGTAAATTGTTGTTTCAGCACAATTGTTATTATTTAGCTCACTGCGTTTGATGTGGATTGTGTGTGTCTCTAGTTCCAGTATTGCAACTAGCACTTATGTATATAAGCAACCTTCAGGTACTCCAGGTTCTTGTGGTCGGTGTACACCAGAATAGGGTGGGCCGCTCCCTCCAGAAGATAGTGCCATTCCTCAAGTGTGGCCTTGATTGCTAGTAGCTCCCTGTCCCCAACCTCATAATTCCATTCGGCTTCGGTTATCCTGCGGGAGAAGAACGCCACTGGGTGGAATAAAGCCTTGGTGCCCTGTCTCTGTGAAAGTACCGCTCCTACTGCTATCTCCGAAGAATCTACCTCCAATATGTAGGGTAAAGCTGGATCGGGGTGCTTCAGGACAGAGGCTGACACAAATTGGTCTTTCAAGGAAGTAAAAGCAGCTTGAGCCTCAGGAGACCATTGGAACCGGGTGCCTTTCCGAGTTAGTCTTGTGATGGGAGTGATGATGGAAGAAAATCCCTTGATGAATTTACGATAGAAATTTGCAAATCCCACAAAGCGCTGTACACCCTTCTTGTCCGTCGGGGCCGGCCAATCCAAGATGGCAGAAACCTTCTGTGCATCCATCTTGATACCATCTATGGAGATGATCAGACCCAGAAACTGAATGCTTTGGCATTCAAATTCGCACTTCTCGGGTTTGGCGTACAGGCCATGTTGGCAGAGCCGGGCTAAAACTTTCTTGACATGCTCTTGGTGGATAGACAGGGAGGAGGAGAAGATCAGGATGTCATCCAGATATACTGTGATGAACAGATCAAGGTAGTCTCTAAAAATATCATTCACGAAGTGCTGGAAAGTGGCAGGAGCATTGCATAACCCAAAGGGCATCACCAGGTATTCAAAGTGTCCGAAGCGGGTGCGGAAGGCAGTCTTCCATTCGTCCCCGCTCCGGATCCGGACTAAGTTGTATGCTCCCCGAAGATCAAGTTTGGTGAATATAGCTGCACTTCCCAGCCTCTGAAACAGTTCGGGTACCAAGGGTAAGGGGTACCGGTTTTTGATTGTAATTTTATTAAGGTCCCGGTAGTCTACGCAAGGGCGTAGGGAATGGTCTTTTTTCTACATAAAGAAGATTCCTGCTCCAGCCGGAGAGGTGGAAGGCCGTATGAACCCCTTTTCCAGATTCTCATCAATGTAATTTTTAGGCGTACCAAGCTCCAGTTAAGTTAAGGGAAAAATTTGCCCAAAGGGGACCTCTGCCCCAGGAAGAAGTTCAATTGGGCAGACATAGGATCTGTGTGGGGGAAGTGTCTCTGCCCCTTTCCGACTGAACACATCCAGGAAATCACGGTACGCTTCTGGAACGGTTTGGCAGGTTTCAGCATCGGTCTCCAGACAAAGCAGGGAAGTTGGAACGGTAGTAGATTCCTGTAGGCAATGCTGACGGCAGTAGGGAGAGGGAAAACTGATGTTTTCAGTAGACCAGTCAATTCGTGGGTTGTGGGCTTTGAGCCAGGGCATGCCCAGTATGATGGGAAACAGGGGTGACTCAATGATGTCAAGACGGAGTAGTTCCCGGTGGTTGCCGGAAATGATGGTATCTAAAGGAACTGTCTCTTGTGTTACAGGCCCAGATTTAATAGCCGATCCGTCGGCTAGGTGTACAGACAGTCCCTGTGCTCTGGGTCGTAGAGGGATCTGGAACTTGTGAGCAAAAGATAAGTCCATAAATCCGCTACAGGCTCCGGAATCAATTATAGCGGTTGCCTGGATGTTCCCTCCTGGAAGCTGCAGAGAAATGGGAACAGCCAGGTGAGTGGTATTGTTAAACACAGCAGATAAGGAAGTAGAAGAGAAGGTAGTGTGCTTACAGGTCTTTGCAGGACAAGTCCTCACGTAGTGTCCAGATTCCCCGCAATACAAGCAGAGGTTGTTAGCCCGCCGGCGTTGTCGTTCTTCAGGGGTGAGTGAAGGACGGATCAGGCCAAGTTGCATCGGTTCAGAAGTATCAGTAGGGGTGTGAACAGGAGGATTTGGCACACGTGGTAACATCCACACCGGGCGAGAGGGACCAGCTGTACGTTCTGCCCTGCATTCCCTTAGGCGTCTGTCAATTTGGATGGACAGGTTGATGAGGTCTTCAAGTGCGGCCGGAATGCCCACCCGGGCTAATTAATCTTTTAATGGTTCAGAAAGTCCCATGCGAAACTGGTAGCGTAGGGCGTCGTCGTTCCAGTTTGTGTCGGAACTCCAACGTCTGAATTCGGATGCATAGTCCTCCGCCGCCCTACGGCCCTGCTGAAGTGAGAACAGTGCTGCTTCCGCGGTAGCTGCCTGTTGTGGATCTTCATATAGGAGAGCCATGGCTTGGAAGAAGGTATCCAAGTGGTCGAGGCAATTATTCTTCTGCTCCAGAAGACGATGAGCCCATGCCTGGGGTTCGCCCAGTAGGAGGGAAATGACAAACCCCACTTTAGTGGTTTCTAGGGAAAAAGATCTGGGCTGTAATGCAAAGAAAAGTTCACAGACATTACGAAATGCCCTAAACTTGCTGTGGTCCCTGGAGAACCTTTCTGGTGTGGGTACTTTAGGTTCAGGAGGTAACATGACCACTGAGGGAGCAGTAGGTGGACCCGGAGCGGAGGTGGAGAGAACTTGGACACGCTCTTCTAGTTGCTTATAACCGTCTTGTAAGTCTTTGACAGCTTGCATGAGTCCAGCTAGATGACGGCATAAGTCCTCCATGGGCGACGTCCCCTGCGTAGGCTAGGACATGGCTGTCCGGTACTGTCACGTACCTGGTAGGTAGAGCCCGGAATGCAGGGAACGGCCTCTCGTATACCTCCGACTCGGGAACCCCTGGTAGTGATGACAGGAGCTCGGGAGTGTGAAGGGGCACAAGTGCCTGACTGGAAGGCTGGAGCAGAGTGCTGGACCTGATAGTCAGCAGGAAGGTGTCCTGTAGTCTGACAGCAGGATGCAGACAGCAGGGAGGTAACTTGTAGTCCAGCAGCAAGATGTAGACAGCAGGGAGATGACTTGTAGTCCAGCAGCAAGATGAAGACAGCAGGGAGGTGTCTTGTAGTCCAACAGCAGGACGTAGACATCAGGGAGGTGTCTTGTAGTCCAGCAGCAGAATGTAGACAGTAGGGAGGTGTCTTGTAGTCCAGCAGCAGGATGTAGACAGCAGGGAGGTGTCTTGTAGTCCAGCAGCAGAATGTAGACAGCAGGGAGGTGTCTTGTAGTCCAGCAGCAGGATGTAGACAGCAGGGTACAGGCAGGCCGGGTCAAACACAGGCGGGCAGATCAGGTACAGAAGATAAATACAGAAGAATAGTCAAAGTCCAAAGCCGAGATCAGGGCAGGCAGCAAACAGGGTAGTCAGGAACAGTCCAACAGGTATCAGATAGCAAATACAGGGTAACAAGGCAGTAGGGGTCTTCAGGAACGCTGTAGACAGGACAGCAAGGCAGCAATGGAACAGTCCCCTTTAAATAGCACATCTGTGCTGTCACAGGGAGCGTGCGCGCACGCCCGCGCGCGGCTATTGGCGCTTTTGCGCATGCGCCGGATGGCGCTTCTGTGCACAGGCACTCTTTTACACTTCAAATTGCTGGAACGCTTGCAAGAAGGCTTTTCCTGACAGGTAACCTGGGGTTGAACCACAAAGGAGTGTCCTGTGACCAGCTCTCTTCTGGAAATTTCATCAACTTCTGTGCCCTGTCCCATGCGCGAATAGTGACGCGCATCGAGGCAGTCAAAGATGGAGAGGCCTGAGGTCCCCTGTGTACTAAGTAAAACAGACTCTCATACGACCCCAGGAGGGCTGCCTCTAGTACTGTCGCTGAATCCCCATCATCCCTTGTCAGCCAGCGTCTAGCAAACACCATTTGTCCAGCTATGAATATTTAAACAAATCATGTAGCGCCAATCCACCTTGACCCAAATGCTCCTGCAAGGTATGGAGGCTGATTCTAGGATGTGCATCGGACCAAAGAAAGGTACTAAATAAGCTATTCACCCTCCTAAAAAAATAACAGGGAATCCAAATTGGAGAGTTCCTTAGGAAGTACAGAAAAACTGGAAGAATCTTCATTTTCAATAAGTTGACCCTGCCAATCAAGGACACTGGCAGGTGTCTCCATGCCTCAAGCTGCAGCCTAACCTTATTCAATAGGGGAAGCAAGTTTAAGGACATGAATTCCCCCACCCTGGGTGATATACATATGCTCAGATATTTGATTTCCGACACCCAGGGAATGGGAACGAATTTGGTTGCCAAAGTCTGAGCGTCACTGTCAGTAGCCATCACACTAGACTTTTCCCAGTTCACTCGCAGTCCCGAGAACGTGGCAAATTTGTCTAATATTTGAAATACTGCTTCTAGTGATGATCCAGCATCTTGCAGAAAAAGGAGCATGTCATCAGCATAAAGAGCAGTGCATTCCCGTTTGCCTCCCACTTCCAGTGCTCTCACCTCATATGACTTTCTTAAAGCTATAGCCAGGGGTTCTATCACTATTGCAAATAAGGATGGTGACAGCGGGCATCCCTGACGTGTGCTTCTACCCACTGAAAACTGAGGGGAAACTGAGGTACCCAATTTTATGGCAGCTTGAGGGGTACTAAATAAAAGTGAGATCCAGGACATGAATACTTCCCAAAACCCCATATGACGCAGAACTGCTAACATATAATTCCAATCGACTGAGTCCAAGGCTTTGGCCATGTCAAGAGACACTACCACCCTAGTCCCCGCGTTGTCATGATCAATCTGCAAGTGAGCGAACAATCTGCGTAAGTTAGTGTTAGATTTTTGAGGTATGAAACCTGTCTGATCTATGTCTACTAGGGTAGTGATAACCTGTGACAGTCTTGTAGCTAATATTTTCATTATGTCCGCTTCCAGAATATCCCTATCCGAAGCAGACAGGACCGGGATATTTAAGGACGACAACAATGCGTCTAAATTTTTCCTGTCACACACTGGGATAGGAGTATACAAGGCCTTGTAATACTCCACAAATGTGTCCATAATGTCTGTTGGGTTTGTGAGAATGTCTCCCTTGCCGTTTTTGATACATGGTATATTTGTCTGTATTCTCTGATCAGCTACTAGCATAGCCAGTAATTTGCCATTCTTATCACCCTGCTCAAAAATGGATTCAGCGCTCTTTGCCCTAGACGTGTGCTTTAGGTCAGTGAAGTGCAGAGCCAGCATGCGTCGTGCCTCTAACAAGTCTTTGTATCAGACAAGTCCTATCCTGTTCTTGTAATTCATGTTCCTTTTTATTATGAGTCCTACGCACCTGTTTAATGGCTGAGATATAATGTCCCCGCATACAAGCCTTAAACGCATCCCATACTGTGACAGGGTTAGCCGACCCCATGTTATCCTTCCAATAACCCGTGAAATGCGGTGCCACCTGGGAGGACACCCCTTCTACCTCCAACCAGCCTGGATTCAACCTCCAAGCCCCCCTCCTGCAGGCCGAGGGGATACCAATATGCACCGACAGTGGCGTATGATCTGAAAGGCCACCAGCTAAATAGTTGGCTCCTCACACTAATTGTAACATAGGTGCGTTGGCAAAGGCCAAATCTATCCTTGAGGATGACCTATGTGTTTTTGATAAATGAGAGTAGCTTACTGTGGTGGGGTTTTTCCATTGCCTCAGTTCTGTCAGGGAGACCGTAGCCGCCCAGGCAGAAAGGTCAGCAGACGCCACCCTGTGTACATTTGACGAGTCTAGATTAGTAGAGAGAATGGCATTAAAATCCCCCGCTATAATAAGAGGCAGATGCATATAAGGGGCTAATTTGCCTAGGAGATCATAGAGGATCTGGACCTGAAAAGGTGGAGGTATATAAACATTAACTAAAACCATTTTACATGTACTTATATCAGCTATGACGATTAGGAAACGGCCACCCGGATCTGAGATAACATGATGAATGGTACAGGGTACTCACTTACTGATCAGGATTGACACTCCCCTAGCATAGGTAGAGTACGTTGCATGTAGTGCCCATTGTATCCAGGCTCTATGCAAGGACAGCACGCTGCTCCCATCCAGATGAGTCTCTTGTAGAAACACCACGTGCGGTGTGACCGGCTTTAGGTATTGGAACATCAAGGCTCGACGGAATTTGTCATTTAGGCCTCTAACGTTCCAAGAGACCAAATTAACCATTGATCCTGCCATAAAACATATTGCAATTTAACATACATTACACATTGTACCATCATGTTACTAAGAAGATAAACAGGTAGACTACGTGACTCATACATACACCTGAGCACTTGTACATCTAAGGGTCTAAAGTGGAAAGCTGCACCGACCAAAAAGAAAAGTCCCAAAACTCCTGTAACTCCCTGCTGCTGTGTAACAAACCAACAAACAGTACACACAGCTTTTTCCCAAAACTCGTCCAAAAAAAGTCCTGGAAAATGTGGCCACAGAAAAATGTTAAATCAAACAAGAATACAAAAAAACCTTCCTGAGGTTCATCAGTTGGAAGACATAGTGTCCGTGCCTTTCAAGCTCCGTGACTCTGCTACGGATACTCGTCCATTCCTCTGCAAACGTACATGTGTCCCCCCTCCTTCCTCCAATATTTGCCTTGTTCCTGTATGAGGAATATATATATAAGGGGTCCATTGACACAAATTACCCCATGTGGAGGAGTCTGCAGTTATACAATCCTGTGCGCATGACAGAACACATAGCAGAGTCCCCCAAACCCCACCACCCCAACTTAAGCAGGTAAACTCCTAACAATGTTAACAAGTATAAGGAAACCAAAACATCTTCAGCCAGCGGCTTGCGGCCCTTTTACTCACAACCTGTCGATCCAGTCACTGACTTCCACAGGAGTATCAAAAAATCGCATGGTGCCATTGTACGGTATCCTCTATCTGCTGGGGTATAACATGCTATACTTGATTTCCTTCTCCCTCGGCGTCTCACCTCATTAAACGATCTGCGTAGTTTCTGCACCTCAGCCGAGAAATCCGGAAAAAACATTAATTTCGTATTTTCATAAGGCAATTCCGGATACTTCCGTGCTTCAGCCAAAATCATATCCCTGTCTCGATAATTAAGGAACCGGACTAGGAACGGTTGTGGTGGGGCCCCTTCAGGACGGCGGCCCGTTGGTACCCTGCGGGCTCTTTCTACCACATACGTGGGTGGCACGTCAGGCAGGTCCAATACGTTTTTAAACAGCGATTCCACAAATATTGCTGGGTGGGAGCCCTCCTCACCTTCCAGTAGTCCCACCACGCGAATATTATTTCGTCTTTGTCTGTTCCCAGCGTGAGGAGTGAGAATTCTGCTGGTCTTCCACATTGCTTATGCAACCCTCAGCTTCAGAAAGTCTTCCCCTGATTTTAGTCATGGCATATGAGGGTGCATTCAGATGCCAGGTGTTCCACCTTTACCATTAGCATGGATTTAAACCCCTCTATTGCTGCCAAGATGGGCTTTGTAATTGCCTTTGGTGTTGCTTCCAGTAATGCAGGCGAGAGGGGGGCTTCTATTTCCTCTGCAGGGGATGCCATCGCCACAGGAGACTGCACTGGGCTCTGCTCATTCCTCCCCCCACGCTGTGCTCCGGAGTCAGAGCTTAAGATGGCGCCCGGAGAGCCTGCAACCCGCCCCTTACCCGGCTTCTGTGTCTTGACGGCGGCTTGTGCCTTGCCCCGGCCCTTTGCGGGCATAATTTCGGTCACCGAGGAGTTCAGAGTGTGCGGGGAAGTCGATGAGTGTCCTTTTAGCGAGAAACGAGGATTTAAAACGGGCGTATAGGCAGGATTAGCACGGAGCTCTTCAGGCACACGTCCTCTCCGGCTCAAATCCCGGCCACGCCCCCGAGAATGGTTACCTTTAATAGCCATTCAAACCCCTTTGTGTCAACTTGTGTGTATGTTATCAGGCAAAAATCACCAGGGTATGTAAACTTTTGATCAGGGTCATTTGGGTAGTTTATGTTGTGATTATGATTTAAAAAGAGTAAACACAGTTGATTGATAATAAATAGCTTCAGCCAAACACTAACCATGAGTGAAAGAAATGTTTTGTGTTATCATTCATATTCTCAGAAAAATGGCCAAGAAATCATCAATTATGCCAGGGTATGTAAACTTATGAGCACAACTTTATGCATGCTGGAATTATGGAATATTTTGTATGTAGTGGTGCAGAAAGTTTTAATACATTTCCCCGGAGAGGTGATCTCCACCATAGATTACTTGAGTGAGAGGTCTGCTGGATATTTTCTCTCGGTACTAGAACCCCTGCAGGTATGAACTCCAGGTGGGATTTGGATTTGTATCTAAAATGATATAAAGTATTGATTGCACTGGATGTTTTTTTATATCTGCTGCTTCATCCCTATTGTTTTTATTATTGAAATGCTTTCTTTAAGTTGTAGGGCACAACATCAATCTAGATATCAGCTTCACAAGCCTATTGTTATGCATGGTGTCTTTTTGATATGCTGAATCTTTTCATAGTGATGTAAGCCCATGTGCGATGTGAATAGAATCCAATGCCACTTTTTTCTGTCATCTGCCAGTTTTTTATATTTTAATTGAATAATTATTTTATTGACACTGCTTTCCTCATATGAGGCATTTAGTATAAATGTCCTGTCATTCATTTTGTAAATATGCTGTGAACAAGGCTGTAAGCCGAAACGCATCAGCTGTTTTTTATCTTGACCTTTATGTAGCAAATACAGATTTTCATGGGATTCTAGAGTTGCCGGCTACATTTTTATTGGAGTTACACTATATTATATACTGTACACTGCACTATATACCCTGCACTGTATTTTATATACACTACACTGACTGCACTATATACTCTTAACTGCAGTTTATATACTACACGGACTGGACTATATACTCTGAACTGCAGTATATATACTATATGAACTTCACTATGTACTCTGCAGAAAAATTGGGCCTTGGGTGTTGATGGTGCATGAACACTGTAATTCCCCCTCACAGTTACTCTTGTTGGGTGCAGGAATGGGCGCTGCTGTTAAATATTACTTCAAAAATTGTAATTACATGCCTCAGTCAAACAGGTACAGAAAAATTGGACCTTGGGTGTTGGTGGTGCCAGAACACTGTAACCCCTCACAGTTACTCTTGTTGGGCGCAGGAACTGGCCCTGCTGTTATATATTATTTAAAAAACTGTAATTACAGAGTGGCCCAACAGAAGCCTCTCCTCAGTGCAAGACACATGAAAGCCTGCACGGAGTTTGCTAAAAAACACCTGAAGGACTCCAAGATGGTGAGAAACAAGATTCTCTGGTCTGATGAGACCAAGATAGAACTTTTTGGCCTTAATTCTAAGCGGTATGTGTGGAGAAAACCAGGCACTGCTCATCACCTGTCCAATACAGTCCCAACAGTGAAGCATGGTGGTGGCAGCATCATGCTGTGGGGGTGTTTTTCAGCTGCAGGGACAGGACAACTGGTTGCAATCGAGGGAAAGATGAATGCGGCCAAGTACAGGGATATCCTGGACGAAAACCTTCTCCAGAGTGCTCAGGACCTCAGACTGGGCCGAAGGTTTACCTTCCAACAAGACAATGACCCTAAGCACACAGCTAAAATAATGAAGGATTCACAACAACTCCGTGACTGTTCTTGAATGGCCCAGCCAGAGCCCTGACTTAAACCCAATTGAGCATCTCTGGAGATACCTAAAAATGGCTGTCCACCAACGTTTACCATCCAACCTGACAGAACTGGAGAGGTTCTGTAAGGAGGAATGGCAGAGGATCCCCAAATCCAGGTGTGAAAAACTTGTTGCATCTTTCCCAAAAAGACTCATGGCTGTATTAGATCAAAAGGGTGCTTCTACTAAATACTGGGCAAAGGGTCTAAATTCTTATGACCATGTGATATTTCAGTTTTTCTTTTTTAATAAATCTGCAAAAATGTCAACAATTCTGTGTTTTTCTGTCAATATGGGGTGCTGTGTGTACATTAATGAGGAAAAAAATGAACTTAAATGATTTTAGCAAATGGCTGTAATATAACAAAGAGTGAAAAATTTAGGGGGGTCTGAATACTTCCTGTCCCCACTGTGTGTGTGTGTATATATATATATATATATATATATATATATATATATATATATACTAGACTGTGTGTGTATGTATATATATATATATATATATATATATATATATATATATATATATATAAAATAAATACACTGCCTGAAGTGTATTAGAAACTGTGCACGCTGTATTATATACTGTGTACACCACCTGCACTGTATTAGAAACTGTACACACTGTATTATGTACTGTGTACACCACCTGCACTGTATTAGAAACTGTACACCGGCTGCACTATATTATATACTGTGTACACCACCTGAAGTGTATTAGAAACTGCACACACTGTATTATATACTGTGTACACCGCCTGCACTTTATTAGAGACAGTACACCACCGAATGCACAGTATATATAGGCTACACTGAATGCAGAGTATAATCAAATACACTGCCTGCACTGACTAATATATAGAAAAAAAGAAAAAAAAAAACGCGCTGTCTTAAAGTGATAAATAATAGCTGCCAGCACAACAGAAATCTGTGAATATGTGAACAAATAGGAAAGCGGTAAAGTGCAGCGCTAAAAGTGAAGGGGAAAGTGAGATTCCCCTGACAGGTTCAAACTAGTAACAAACCATTACTGATGTGCATAAACCATGATAAAATGCATACAAGATTACTCTTATATGCAAACAACAATAATGATGATGTTTACATAAACCAACAGTGCATATATATATATATATATATATATATATATATATATATATGTATATATATATATTAGAATGAAAGTCCCTAAGGTGACTCCAATATATAAAGTGACTTGCGAGATAAATCTGTGAACTAGTTGTCTGTTGATAATCCACCACCAAATGGAAAGAGGCTTACCAGACAAGTTGAACCCAACTAGGCATACGCCTGATGAGTCAACTGAGCTTGTGGTGTAACACACCCAGGGAAGAAAATCAGCATACACGGTTTCCGATGTAGACCAATCAGGCAGGGGTCCGTCACAATGTATAACATCAATGGGTATCCACCAAGGGAACAGTGACCAAAGATCAAGAACGGATCCTCCCAGTATTATATATCGTAAAAGGAAAAAAAATTGGGCCACGTAGTGTGATTCCATTTACATAAAAGACATTTTATTGAAATAAGTAAAATGGTCACTCACATTTGAGAAGGCATTAAAAGGCATGTAAGTAAAATCAAATATTGCAGTGGCATCAGCAGAGCCCGTCCCGACCGGTTTCGTCTCAATAAGACATCATCTGGGGGGGTATTATTTACTGTGTACACCGCCTGCACTGTATTAGAAACTGTACACCGGCTGCACTGTATTATATACTGTGTACACCACCTGAAGTGTATTAGAAACTGTACACACTGTATTATATACTTTGTACACCACCTGCACTTTATTAGAGACAGTACACCACCGAATGCACAGTATATATAGGCTACACTGAATGCAGAGTGTATATATATATATATATATATAAAATACACTGCCTGTACTGACTGAATATAGAGTATACACTGAATATATAGTCTACGCTAAATGCAGAGTATATATATATATATTAGAACAACTGTATATATATATATATATATATATATATATATATATATCAAATACACTGCCACTAACTAAATAACCTGTCTGCCTAATCTAACTCAAGCTATCTCTCCATCCATGGCAACAACACTACACACGCCCGCGATGTAAGCAGCCTTATATAGTGTGGGGCGTGGACTTAGTCCCCCTGAGCCATGATTGGCCAAAGGCACCCTGCCTTTGGCCATTTATGGCTCTCTCAGCAGGGCGCACTGTGCTTGGCCAAAGCATGCAGGTCAGGCGGACTCTCTGATGTAAGGGGGACGCTGTTGGGGACACTATGATGTAAGGGGGATGCTGTTGGGGACACTATGATGTAAGGGGGACGCTGTTGGGGACACTCTGATGTAAGGGGGACTCTGTTGGGGACACTATGATGTAAGGGGGATGCTGTTGGGGACACTATTATGTAAGGGGGACGCTGTTGGGGACACTCTGATGTAAGGGGGATGCTGTTGGGGACATTCTGATGTAAGGGGGACGCTGTTGGGGACACTATGATGTAAGAGGGATGCTGTTGGGGACACTATGGTGTAAGGGGGACACTGTTGGGGACACTCTGATGTAAGGGGGATGCTGTTGGGGACACTATGATGTAGGGGGACGCTGTTGGGGACACTCTGATGTAAGGGGGACGCTGTTGGGGACACTCTGATGTAAGAGGGACGCTGTTGGGGACATTCTGATGTAAGGGGGACACTCTGATGTAAGGGGGATGCTGTTGGGGACACTCTGATATAAGAGGGATGCTGTTGGGGACACTCCGATGTAAGGGGGACGCTGCTGGGGACACTCCGATGTAAGGGGGACGCTGCTGGGGACACTCTGATGTAAGGGGGACGCTGTTGGGGACACTCTGATGTAAGGGGGGTGCTGTTGGGGACACTATGATGTAAGGGGGGCGCTGTTGGGGACACTCTGATGTAAGGGGAACGCTGTTGGGGACACTCAAAATTAAAGTGGGCCGGTCATGATGAAGTCCAGGGCCATATTTTTGTCCCAGTCCAGCCCTGATTATGGGGAGTTCCGCGATGCTCAAATTTCCCCCATAATGTTCCCCCAAAATTCGCCCCATAATGTTCGGCGAAAGGGCGAACACCCAATGTTCGAGCTTATCCCAAGCGCCCAGGGCTGTCAGCTTCCACATCCCATCGGCAGAGTTTGCATTATATGGTGGAAGATTGTCTAGGGGCAAAAACAGACATGGAGAGCTTTCCAGTTAATGATCCACTGGGTTTCTGGGTCATGAGAATAGACCACTGGCCAGAACTTGCCCAGTATGCGATTGAGTTGCTGGGCTGCCCTGCATCCAACGTGCTTTCCAAATGGACATTCAGTGCTGCTGGAGATTTTGTGACAGATAAAAGGGCGCATCTGTCCACAGACTACGTTGACCGTGTGACATTTGTCAAAATAAATGACTCCTGGATTAGCTCCAGCTATCAAGCCCCTGATGCTGATGTCGCTGATTAAGTGTCATTGGAATCTCGAATCTCTGCAAGACAATCTAGGCTGCCTAGCTTTGTGGGTGTTGATTTTATCTTGAAGTAATTTTTTGGTATAGGTTTCAGGGGCACAATTAAAAGGGGTTGTAAACCCTCGTGTTTTCTCACCCTATGCATTAAGGTGAAAAAACTTCTGACACTGACTGGCCCCCCTGCCCCCCCCCCGATTTACTCACCTGAGGCCTTTGTTCTCTCAGCGGAGACGCGCTCTTCCTCTCTGCCCGTGGTTCATGGCTCTTGATTGGATAGATTGATAGCAGCGCAGTCATTGGCTCCCACTGCTGTCAATCAAATCCAATGACGTGGGCGCTGGGGGGTGGAGGCAAGTCCGGCATTCTGTGTCTATGGACGCAAATGCTGGACTCGGGAGCGCGCCCACAAGGTAACCCCCAGGGAGAGCGCTTCTCCCAGGGGTTTACCGATTTGAGGAGGAGCTGCGAGCGCCGCCGGGGGACCCCAGAAGACCATGATCAGGGCCATACTGTGCAAAACAAACTGCACAGTGGAGGTAAGTATGATATGCTTGTTATTTTAAAAAAAACATAGGTTTACAATCACTTTACCCAATGACCAATTTTTCTGCACCTGTTTGATAAGGGCCTCAGTTTTCAGTTTTTTACAGCAAAGCCAATTGTTGCTTTCATCAAGAGTACCTCTAGAACAGGGATATGCAATTAGCGGACCTCCAGCTGTTGGAGAACTACAAGTCCCATGAGGCATAGCAAGACTCTGGCAGCCACAAGCATGACACCCAGAGGCAGAGGCATGATGGGACTTGTAGTTTTGCAACAGCTGGAGGTCCGCTAATTGCATATCCCTGCTCTAGAAGGTTATGGTGTGAAGGCACCACCAACACAAAGCCCAATTTTTCCGCACCTGTTACTTCTATCTAAAGTCTGTGAAAGGGACAGACTTTATCAAAAAAAATTGTTATTCTTGGCCTGAGTGTACTATAATTTAGCTTCTTCACATAAGGCTTGTTCACTGTGGTGCAAAACATTGTTATTTCCATTCAATGTCTGCCAAAGAGACACCAGAATCTATCCAAAAAATCTTGAATCTTGTTCCGAGTGCACCAAAATGTGGCCTTATCATACAGACTGGCTTCCAAAACCATTGTTTACATTGTTTTTTACATTGTTTGCTGCAGCAGGTTCTATACACGGTACTGATGTGCCACTTTACAGGCAGACTAGGGGGACCACCCAGGCACTATATTTAACCACTTCAGCTCTCGAAGGTTTACCCCCCTTCATGACCAGGTAATTTTTTGTAAAAAGGCACTGCGTTATTTTAACTAACAGTTGCGTGCTCATGCAACACTGTACCCAAATAAAATCAATGTCTTTTTTCCCTCCACAAATAGAGCTTTCTTTTGGTGGTATTTGATCACCTCTGCGGTTTTTATTTATTGCTCTATAAACAAAAAAAAGATTGACAATTTTGAAAAAAAATATAAATTTTTTACTTTCTGCTATAAAACATACCCATTAAAAAAAATGTAAAAATCAAATTTCTTCATAAATTTAGGCCAATATGTATTCGGCTACATATTTTTGGTAAAAAATCCCAATAAGCCTATGTTGATTGGTTTACAAACTATGGGGTATTTTTTATTTTTTTTATTTTGTTACTAGTAATGGCGGCGATCAGTGACTTATAGCGGGACTGCAATATTGTGGTGGACAAATTAGACACCTAACTCATCCTTTTGACACTTTTTGGGGACTAGTGACACTAATAAGGTGATCAGTGCTAAAAGATATACACTGTCACTGTACAAATGACACTGGCAGGGAAGGGGTTAACATCAGGGGCAATCAAAGGTTTAAATGTGTTCCCTAGGAGTGCTTACTAACTGTGGAGGATGCACTTTGACTGGGGGAAGGTAAAGATTCGTGTTCCTGCTTAGCAGAGGCACAAGATCATTACATTCCCCTCTCACAGAAGGGCGGTCTGCCTTGTTTACATAGGCAGACTGCTGTTCTGCATGTCTCCGGAACGATCGGCGTGTCCTGAGCAGGAGTGGGTTGCCGGCAGCATCCGCTCCCCAGACCCGGAAGTGTCAGATGACGTACTACAGTAGGTATATTATCTGGCACAGGGCGACTGCCCTGCCGCAGTATATGTGCATGGGGCGGTCGATGGGCCGAGTGTTCTCGGCTTTTTTCAGCGCCGCTCACAGTCACGCCCAGTCCCACCCTATGATGGACATAACACAGGTCCAAGGGCAGGACTGGGCATGACGGCGGCGCCGAAAAAAGCCGAGAACACTCGGGTATGTGTATCTCGGCTCCGAAGTATCCCTGCAGTCTCTGCGCCATATTTGAATCTACCCACGGCTGTGTATGTCGGCGGCGACTGCCGCGAATTGCCGCGATCGCTCAGATGACACAAAATCGGCGGGGATCAGCCTATAACATGCACCCACGATTTTCCCCTGATTTTCAGGGGAAAAAAGTGCGTTTTATATGCCGATAAATACGGTATATATTTAGTCCTGTTTTCAGAGACTTACAAAACTTTAAGGCTAGCTTACAGAGAGAGGGGGCAGTAATCTGAGGAGGAGAATAATTGCACAATTCTCCACTTCTGTATGTACTGAATGCTTTATTACTGAGATTATTACTTTACCACTTTATTACTTCGATAGTCAGTATGGTGCTTATTGTACCTTTGGACATATTTTTGTTGTGTCAGAGCGGTACAGAAAAAGTCTCTCTGAACATTTTTATTGGTTATAATTCGGTATGAGTGAACTGAGCAAAGTACTGTTCACAGAAGGGTCAACTAAGCCCAGCAAGAAGTCCGCGAACCCTGAACATATTGCCTAACCCTGTTGACATGTATAGCAGTACAGTTGCACAGTGGTTAGCGTATTGCTATGCAGCACTGGGTTCCTCTGTTTAAATCCCATTCAGGACACTATCTGCATATTTTGCATGTTTACCCTGTGCTCTCATGGGTTTCCTTCTGCACTCCAGAGATATGCTTGTAGCATAATTGGCTCCCAACTAGGGATGAGCCGAACACCCCCCGGTTCGGTTCGCACCAGAACCCGCGAACGGACCGCAAGTTCGCACGAACGTTAGAACCCCATTGACGTCTATGGGACTCGAACGTTCGAAATCAAAAGTGCTCATTTTAAAGGCTAATTTGCATGGTATTGTCCTAAAAAGGGTGTGGGGACCCGGGTCCTACCCCAGGGGACATGTATCAATGCAAAAAAAACTTTTAAAAACGGCCGTTTTTTCGGGAGCAGTGATTTTAATGATGCTTAAAGTAAAAAAAAAAAAGTGAAATATTCCTTTAAATATCGTACCTGGGGGGTGTCTATAGTATGCCTGTAAAGTGACGCGTGTTTCCCATGTTTAGAACAGTCCCTGCACCAAATGTCATTTTTAAAGGAAAAAATCTCATTTAAAACTGCTTGCGGGTTTAATGTCATGTCGGGTCCTGGCAATATGGATGAAAATCAGTGAGACAAACGGCATGGGTACCCCCCAGTCCATTACCAGGCCCTTTGGGTCTTGTATGGATATTAAGGGGAACCCCGCACCCAAATTAAAATAAGGAAAGGTCCCTATATACTCTGAACAGCAGTATACAGGCGGTGCAAACAAGACAGGGACTGTAGGTTTGTTGTTAAGTAGAATCTGTTTGTAATTTTGAACATTTTTAACGTGTTTAGCTCCAGCCAAAAAATCTTTTCTAAGCTTTTTGGAAAACATAGGGAAGGGTTATCACCCCTGTGACATTTGTTTTGCGTCTTTCCTCCTCTTCAGAAGATTTCACCTCACTTTTTTGTCCCAATGAAAAATGTTTTTTGAAAATTTGGGTTTTTTTGTGGAACAAGGATTGGAAAGCATCAGTGGAAAGGAGAAATTGTTTTCCCATATTAACTCTTACATGAGAGAATTTCCCTTCCTAGGGGTAGATTTCATCTCACTTCCTGTTGTCTCCTTCCGTTTGCAAGTAGGAGTCGTTTGTAAGTTAGATGTTTGAAAGTAGGGTCCTGCCCTATATACTCAGCAGAAATTTGGGCCTTAGGTGTTGCTGTGGCCAAAACACTGTAAGCCCTCACAGGGCCCTGCTGTGAAATATTAGATCAAGAATTGTAATTACATGCCCCTGTTGAACAGGAGCTGAAAAATTAGGCCTTAGGCACTGGTGCTGGTGCCACAACACTGCAACCCCTCACAGACACTCTAGTTGGAACGCAGGAACGAGCCCTGCTGCAAAGTATTGCATCAAAAATTGTAATTACACGCCCCTGTTAGACAGGGGCAGAAAAATTGGGCCTTAGGCACTGGTGCCACAACACTGCAACCCCTCACAGACACTCTAGTTGGAACGCAGGAACGAGCCCTGCTGCAAAGTATTGCATCAAAAATTGTAATTACACGCCCCTGTTAGACAGGGGCAGAAAAATTGGGCCTTAGGCACTGGTGCTGGTGCCACAACACTGCAACCCCTCACAGACACTCTAGTTGGAACGCAGGAACGAGCCCTGCTGCAAAGTATTGCATCAAAAATTGTAATTACACGCCCCTGTTAGACAGAGGCAGAAAAATTGGGCCTTAGGCACTGGTGCTGGTGCCACAACACTGCAACCCCTCACAGACACTCTAGTTGGAACGCAGGAACGAGCCCTGCTGCAAAGTATTGCATCAAAAATTGTAATTACACGCCCCTGTTAGACAGGGGCAGAAAAATTGGGCCTTAGGCACTGGTGCTGGTGCCACAACACTGCAACCCCTCACAGACACTCTAGTTGGAATGCAGGAACGAGCCCTGCTGCAAAGTATTACATCAAAAATTGTAATTACACGCCCCTGTTACACAGGGGCTGAAAAATTGTGCCTTAGGCACTGGTGGTGGCGCCCAGAACCAAAAATGTTCTTACAAGCTATCAGCGTGATGATTGAGGAGGAAGAGGATAATTACTCAGGGATAGTCACTCAGCATCAGCATAGGCAGTCTTTGAAGGGATCTGAAAAAAATTATTCAGTTACATCAGCATCAGGTGCTTGGTAGCTGGTGGTGATCCAAGACTGATTCATTTTTATGAAGGTCAGCCGATCGACCGAGTCAGTGGACAGACGCACCCTGTGATCGGTTACCACGCCTCCAGCAGCACTGAATGTGCGTTCCGAAAGAACGCTGGATGCAGGACAGGCCAGTAGCTCAATTGCATACTGTGCAAGCTCTGGCCAGTGATCCATCCTCAAGACCCAGTAACCCAGAGGATTTTCGGTGGGAAAGGTGTCCAAGTCTGATCTTGCCCCTAGGTATTCCTGCACCATGTAAAACAGACGCTGGCGATGGTTGCTGGAACCGATCATACCTTGGGGCTGCGGACCAAAAAATTGTCTGAACGCATCGGTCAGACGGCCACCTTCTCCACCGCTCCTTCTTTGACTGACCGAAGCCTCAGCAACACGTTGTCCAGAAACAGGAGTTTGTAACCTCCCAGTCTCTGGGAACGCGTTGCACAGACCTTTCTGCAAGGCCTCCCGAAGATGTTTCATCCTCTGCTCCCTCTGCGATGGCAAGATAAGGTCCGCAACCTTACCCTTGTAATGTGGATCAAGGAGGGTTGCCAGCCAGTATTGGTCCTTCTCCTTGATACCACGAATACGAGGATCCTTACGCAGGCTTTGCAGGATCAGGGAGGCCATGCAGCGTAGGTTTGCTGAGGCATTCGGTCCGGAGTCCTCTGGGTCACTAAGGACAACAACGTCCGCAGCCACCTCCTCCCAGCCACGTACAAGTCCATGTGTTCCTTGGGACTGATCCCTTAAAGACTGCTGATGCTGAGTGCCAGGCTCCACCTCCATACTGACACAATCTTCCTCCTCCTCCTCCTCCTCCTCCTCCTCGTCCTCTTCCTGTGTGATCGGCGGGCACGCAGGAACACTGTCTGGATAAAGGGGGCCTTGAGAGCTAAGGAAGTCCTCCTCTTCCTGCCTCTGTTCTGCCTCAAGTGCCCTGTCCATTATTCCACGCAGCGTGTGCTCCAACAGGTGGACAAGGGGGACAGTGTCACTGATGCATGCACTGTCAGTGCTCACCATCCTCGTGGCCTCCTCGAATGGTGACAGGACAGTGCATGCATCCCTGATCATGGCCCACTGGCGTGGGGAAAAAAAACCAAGGTCCCCTGACCCTGTCCTGGTGCCATAGTCGCACAGGTACTCATTGATGGCCCTCTGCTGCGTGTGCAGCCGCTGCAGCATGGCCAATGTCGAGTTCCACCTGGTGGGCATGTCACAGATTAGGCGGTTCTTGGGCAGGTTAAACTCCTTTTGGAGGTCCGTCAGCCGAGCACTGGCATTATATGACCGGCGGAAATGCACACAGACTTTCCTGGCCTGCCTCAGGACATCCTGTAAGCCCGGGTACCTGCCCAAGAACCGCTGCACCACCAAGTTAAGGACGTGAGCCAAACAGGGCACATGGGTCAGTTGTCCCTGTCGGAGGGCAGAGAGGAGGTTGGTGCCATTGTCGCAAACCACCATTCCTGCCTTAAGTTGGCGTGGCGTCAACCACCTCTGAACCTGCCCCTGCAGAGCTGACAGAACCTCTGCCCCAGTGTGGCTCCTGTCCCCCAAGCACACCAGCTCAAGCACCGCATGGCATCTTTTGGCCTGCGTACTTGCGTAGCCCCTTGAACGCCTACGGAGCACCGCTGGTTCCGAGGAAGAGGCCATGGAGGAAGAAGAAGAGGAGGGGGTGGAGGAGAGAGGTGTGTCACAATCAGCATTTTGGAGGCGTGGTGGCGGAACAACCTCCAACACTACTGCACCTTGTCCTGCATCCTTCCCAGCTGCCAGCAGAGTCACCCAATGCACCGTGAAACTTAAGTAACGTCCCTGTCCATGCCTGCTGGACCATGAGTCAGCGGTAATATGCACCTTACCGCTGACCGCCCTGTCCAGCGAGGCATGGACATTGCCTTCCACATGCCGGTAGAGAGCTGGAATCGCCTTCCGTGAGAAAAAGTGGCGTTTGGGTACCTGCCACTGAGGAACCGCACATTCCACAAACTCACGGAAGGGGGCAGAGTCTACCAACTGAAAAGGCAGCAGTTGAAGTGCTAGCAATTTTGCCAAGCTAGCATTCAACCGCTGGGCATGTGGATGGCTGGGAGCAAACTTCTTTCGGCGGTGCAGCAGCTGGGGCAGGGAAATTTGCCTGGTACAATCTGGCGTCGGTGTACCAAAAGCAGATTGCCCACAAGTACTTGGCTGTGACACACCTAATTCTACACCTTCATTCCTCTCACTGCAGGTCTCAGAGAGGACTGAAGGTCTAGTGGGGTTGGAAATCTCAGCTGATGAGGAGCAAGGAGAGATCCTCTTTGTTCTTTGGTGTGGGTCTTTTAGATATGCTTGCCAACGAACTGCATGGCAGGTCAACATATGTCTGGTCAAGCATGTGGTACCCAAGCGGGAGATGTTTTGGCCACGCGAGATACGCTTGAGACATATGTTGCAAATAGCAGCGGTGCGATCTGATGCACTCGTCTCAAAAAAGGCCCACACCAAAGAACTTTTTGAATAACGCGCAGAGACTGCAGCGCCCTGCACATGTGGAGCTTTGGGGTGTGATGCAGTCAATGTGCTGCCCTTAGGCTGGCCCCTGGAGGGCATCCTGCCTCGTTGGTGATGTGCCGCCTCCTCCTCCTCCTCCTCCTCCTCTCTCCTATCAGGCACCCACGTTGAGTCAGTGACCTCATCATCCCCTCCCTCCTCATCACTGGAGCAAACCTGGCAGTATGCTGCAGCAGGGGGAGCATGACTGCCAGATTGCTGTCCTTCTTGGGCACCCCCTCTGTCCGTGCTAATGTTACTGCCTTCATCGAGCTCAGTATCATCATCAGAGCCTTCCAAACGCTGGGCATCCTCCTGGAGCATGTACCCAACACTGTGGTCAAACAGTTCGAGGGAATCCTCATGAGGACATGGTGGAGCTAGGGAAGGAGTCACTGATGACATTGAGCTGAGGGAAGAGGCCGCTGCTTTGCCAGACAAAGCACCCTGGGCATGGGTGAGAGAGGATGAGGAGGATGAGGACGGCTTGGTCATCCACTCGACCAAGTTTTCTGCATGTTGCGGCTCAACACGGCCAGCTGCCGAAAAAAAGGCCAAGCGTGTCCCATGGCCACGGGCTGATGAGGATGCACCGTCTCCACGACCAGCACTAGACACAGAGCCTGCTTGCCCTCTCTTATTGGCTTGTGACTGTCTGCCTCTCCTTCTTGGCCTTCCAGACATACTAATGGCCTGTAGCTGCACTAAGCTGGGATAGAACACCTGTAATTTTCTTCAGGTAGCTTTATATACTGTAACCAGACAAGCCTGCCTGTCAGTAGGAAGATAACAGGAACGGATCTAGCTGAACACTGTGAGCAGGACGCACTGCACTAAATGTAAATAGCAGGAACGGATCTAGCTGAACACTGTGAGCAGGACGCACTGACTGCACTAAATGTAAATAGCAGGAACAGATCTAGCTGAACACTGTGAGCAGGACGCACTGCACTAAATGTAAATAGCAGGAACAGATCTAGCTGAACACTGTGAGCAGGACGCACTGCACTAAATGTAAATAGCAGGAACGGATCTAGCTGAACACTGTGAGCAGGACGCACTGCACTAAATGTAAATAGCAGGAACGGATCTAGCTGAACACTGTGAGCAGGACGCACTGACTGCACTAAATGTAAATAGCAGGAACGGATCTAGCTGAACACTGTGAGCAGGACGCACTGACTGCACTAAATGTAAATAGCAGGAACGGATCTAGCTGAACACTGTGAGCAGGACGCACTGCACTAAATGTAAATAGCAGGAACGGATCTAGCTGAACACTGTGAGCAGGACGCACTGACTGCACTAAATGTAAATAGCAGGAACAGATCTAGCTGAACACTGTGAGCAGGACGCACTGCACTAAATGTAAATAGCAGGAACAGATCTAGCTGAACACTGTGAGCAGGACGCACTGCACTAAATGTAAATAGCAGGAACGGATCTAGCTGAACACTGTGAGCAGGACGCACTGCACTAAATGTAAATAGCAGGAACGGATCTAGCTGAACACTGTGAGCAGGACGCACTGACTGCACTAAATGTAAATAGCAGGAACAGATCTAGCTGAACACTGTGAGCAGGACGCACTGCACTAAATGTAAATAGCAGGAACAGATCTAGCTGAACACTGTGAGCAGGACGCACTGCACTAAATGTAAATAGCAGGAACGGATCTAGCTGAACACTGTGAGCAGGACGCACTGCACTAAATGTAAATAGCAGGAACGGATCTAGCTGAACACTGTGAGCAGGACGCACTGACTGCACTAAATGTAAATAGCAGGAACAGATCTAGCTGAACACTGTGAGCAGGACGCACTGCACTAAATGTAAATAGCAGGAACAGATCTAGCTGAACACTGTGAGCAGGACGCACTGCACTAAATGTAAATAGCAGGAACGGATCTAGCTGAACACTGTGAGCAGGACGCACTGCACTAAATGTAAATAGCAGGAACGGATCTAGCTGAACACTGTGAGCAGGATGCACTGCACTAAATGTAAATAGCAGGAACGGATCTAGCTGAACACTGTGAGCAGGACGCACTGACTGCACTAAATGTAAATAGCAGGAACGGATCTAGCTGAACACTGTGAGCAGGACGCACTGACTGCACTAAATGTAAATAGCAGGAACAGATCTAGCTTAACACTGTGAGCAGGACGCACTGACTGCACTAAATGTAAATAGCAGGAACGGATCTAGCTGAACACTGTGAGCAGGACGCACTGACTGCACTAAATGTAAATAGCAGGAACGGATCTAGCTGAACACTGTGAGCAGGACGCACTGCACTAAATGTAAATAGCAGGAACAGATCTAGCTGAACACTGTGAGCAGGACGCACTGCACTAAATGTAAATAGCAGGAACGGATCTAGCTGAACACTGTGAGCAGGACGCACTGCACTAAATGTAAATAGCAGGAACAGATCTAGCTGAACACTGTGAGCAGGACGCACTGCACTAAATGTAAATAGCAGGAACAGATCTAGCTGAACACTGTGAGCAGGACGCACTGCACTAAATGTAAATAGCAGGAACGGATCTAGCTGAACACTGTGAGCAGGACGCACTGCACTAAATGTAAATAGCAGGAACGGATCTAGCTGAACACTGTGAGCAGGACGCACTGCACTAAATGTAAATAGCAGGAACGGATCTAGCTGAACACTGTGAGCAGGACGCACTGACTGCACTAAATGTAAATAGCAGGAACGGATCTAGCTGAACACTGTGAGCAGGACGCACTGACTGCACTAAATGTAAATAGCAGGAACAGATCTAGCTGAACACTGTGAGCAGGACGCACTGACTGCACTAAATGTAAATAGCAGGAACGGATCTAGCTGAACACTGTGAGCAGGACGCACTGACTGCACTAAATGTAAATAGCAGGAACGGATCTAGCTGAACACTGTGAGCAGAACGCACTGCACTAAATGTAAATAGCAGGAACAGATCTAGCTGAACACTGTGAGCAGGACGCACTGCACTAAATGTAAATAGCAGGAACAGATCTAGCCTAATCTAGCTAACTCAAATCAAATGACACTGTCTGTCTCTCTCTCTATCAGCACACCGGAACACACTACACAGGGCCGCCGTGCAGGCGGCCTTATATAGTGTGGGGCGTGTACTAAATCCCCTGAGCCATAATTGGCCAAAGCCACCCTGGCTTTGGCCAATTACAGCTCTCTCTACTGACGGCGCTGTGATTGGCCAAGCATGCGGGTCATAGTGCATGCTTGGCCAATCATCAGCCAGCAATGCACTGCGATGCCGCAGTGAATTATGGGCCGTGACGCGCCACACGAATTTGGCGCGAACGGCCCATAACGTTCGCAATTTGACGGACGGTCGAACAGCCGATGTTCGAGTCGAACATGGGTTCGACTCGAACACGAAGCTCATCCCTACTCCCAACTAAATTGGCCCTAAAGTGTTCATATTGGGAAGGCAGTTCTCAGGGAGATTCACCAAGCTCCAGCCAGGGAGAAGCACTGTATAAGCTGGGATCAACAGGCTGCACAAAGAACACTGCTGCTATCAGAGGGAGCCTGCTCGCCTGGAACAGATCCTCTTTTTTCTGCCCTCAGAAATGTGCCCCAGCACCTTCTCGCAAGGATCTGTTCCAAACAAGCAGGCTCCCTCTCATAGCAACAATGTTCTCTGTGCATCCCTGCGATCCCAGCTTCTGCAGTACTTCTCCCTGACTGGAGCTCAGTGAAGCTCTACAGACCAACTTCCAATGGCATATCAGAGTGACTTATCTGTTTCTCTGGGATATACAATGCTCTGCTCCTTGAGCTGCTTGTAAGTGCAATACTTATTTTTTTATAAAATAAACACCAATTGTTTTTAACCTAATACACTATACTCTTTGCGTGCACTTTTTTTCTTCTCTTTTGTGCAGTATGTCTCTGGCCACCCAGCAGCACTGGACTTTTAGTAGAATATTTATTTATTACAGGCACTTACTGTATATAACACCGTCAGTTTACATATATATTGTACATTTATAGCAGCCCCTGCTCTCAAGGAGCTTACAGTCTATGGTCCCTCATTCACATACCAATTTAGACAAGTGCCAAATAACCTACCTGCATGATTTTGAAGTGTGGGAGGAAACCGGAGTACTTAGAGGAAACCCACACAGGCACAGGAAGAACATGCAAACTCCAGGTAGGTAGTGTCATGGTTGAGATTCGAACCGTTGACCCTAGTGCTGTCAGGCAAAAGTGGAAACCACTTAGCTGCTGTGCTTCCCCCTGTAGCTGTTTATTATATAGTGCCTGGTCACCTGCGATCATTTTAGTGAAAGTGTATATTGCATAAGATGCTACACACTGTACTGGTTTAAACCAGCATATTGTACTTTACTTTTAATTCATTTTGTATCTTTATTTCTTCTCATAATTTCTTGTATATATATTATTTACATTCCATACAATTTATATTACACCTGGTTACTTACAATGTGTGCTCAGCAGTGCTATTATCCTTTATTGTGTATTTCACTGATATAACACATGCTGTTCTCCCAGGAATTCAGAAGATAAGGAAAAGATACTATTGCCACCTTGTTTGCAGGTTATATACTCTGCCTGTTTGTCTGTATTATATTTGAAACTAATAGGGCGATGTTTTGGTTTCTTATGCCGCGTACACACAAGCAGAATTTCCAACAGAAAGAGTCGGATGGGAGCTTTTGATCGTATATTCCGATCGTGTGTATGCCCCATCGGACTTTTCCCGTAGAAAATTCAGACGGACTTAGATATAGAACATGTTTTATATTTTTCCGACGGAACTAATTACTATCGGTAAAACCGCTCGTCTGTATGCTGTTCCGACAGTCCAAAAACAAATGCATGCTCTGAAGTATGAGACAGAAGCTATTGGCTACTGGCTCTTGAACTTCCTTTTTTTAGTCCCGTCGTAAGTGGTGTACGTCACATCGTTCTGAACGGTCGGAATTTGGTGTGATTGTGTGTATGCAAGACAGCTTGAGCGGAATTCCGTCGGAACTCCGTCAGAAAAACCAACAGAGTTTATTCCGATGGCAAAACAGGTCGTGTCTACGTGGCATAAGAGAGAAAAAAATGGAAAAGAACAAGTCCTCTACCTTCTGTTGCTGTATTCTTCTTTGTGCAAATAATGCATAATCACCACATACAGCATATTTGTATTAGACATATGCACACTGGGGTTTATTTACTAAAGGCAAATTCACTTTGCACTACAAGTGCACTTGGAAGTGCAGTCGCTGTAGATCTGAGGGGGGACATGCAAAAAAAAATAAAAAACAGCATTTTTGCTTGTACATGATTGGATGTTAAAATTAGCAGAGCTTTCCCTCATTTCAGATCTTCCCCTCAGATCTAAAGCAACTGCACTTCCAAGTGCACTTGTAGTGCAAAGTGGACTTTCCTTCAGTAAATCAACCTCACTGTGTCGTTTTGACTATCACAGAGATAACAGCTAGTTTACTTGTTGATTTACTGCATTTAAACATAGGTGGAGTCAGAGAGAAGAAAAAATAAAAGTGTTATACTGGTCTTAGACAATGCATACCTTGCCCTGTGCAACCTGCTGCTTTATCTTATCTGTCAGCGCTGCTCCTTCACTAGAACAGAACTTAGGTATGTACACACAGAGAATAATAGTGCTTAAAATCATGATTTGTCTTCTATTTTTTATGTTTAATTATGTAAAAACCTACAGTGTTAATTGGGTTCTCAATTCTATTAAACAAAAGCCAGTAGAACACTATTACCCCTGAGAATTTAATCAGCTGCAATGTCACAGATAATAGTGGCTAATACATTTACTGATTCATCCTGCAAATACTTTGATGATTAGATGCTTTGCATGCTTTGTATAGCACATTGTACTTTAAAACAGGTTCACCATTTTTTTAGGCTCACCGTTTTTTCAGATTGTGGTGTTTTATAATGATCCATTGTTTTACACTTTTAAAAGGAATTAGAGTGGTAATTATATGTAAAGAAAACTGGAAAAAAATAGGGACAGGAAATAATTACTGAATTGTTTTTAATATAACCATGGATGAACATTGCGGTAGTAAACCATATATTATTTTACTGTATTACTATATACTATATACTATTTTCCATCACAATATATTGTATTGCATCTTATTATAATACCATATCATATTTTACTATACATGGCACAGGCAAAAATTACAGCTATCTGTAATCCCTGTATAACCATAAATACTAATACTGTATATCATAATACTTCAATGCACAGTATTAGAATAATCAGCACTACATCATTTTTTTTACAGGCAAGCACAAGGAAATATGATTTTTAGAGTTATCACTATGTAAGATTTTTCTATAGTTATTACTATTTATGTTGCTTCTTAGTCTAGTTACATTTAAAAATACATTTCATGCATTTTAATAAGTCATATTGGTTCTCTATGCTTTTTTTTTTTTATGTCCGTCTAAAAGTGAGCTTTAAAACTTTAACCGAAACACATGATTTGCTTCTTAAAGCTATAATTTCCAGTGTTGAGTTGTCACTTGGTTAGGAATAGAGTAGAAATCTTCTAAAGGGGACCTTGATCCTGTAAAAAGTGCCTTAAACTGTCTTAGAGAGGAAAACCTGTCAGGGATTTTAATCTATCCATACTCTGTCCAAAACTTTAACCAAAGTTTTGGCTTTATAGATTCTTTAACCTTTATTCTAGACCTTAGTCCCTAATGCTGGCACAAAACTGAAAGGTAGACCAGTGACCCTTAAACTACAAATTACATATCTGCACTAAATGGTGAAAAACAGTTCCTCATTGAGAACAGTGAGAGCTGAATACGTGCAACATTGAACATTTTCACTAAGAACCAGGATTGGCTTATAATGGATGATTATTAATAAATTAGTAAATAGAAAATATTTCATTCTCAGGGATTTCCAACAAAAGGCCATAAAAAAAATGTGTTGGAAGGCTGATTTAAAAATCTCAAATTCACATCACAGAACATTTTTTCCTTTTTACCATATTACACAAAAAATATGTTTCTTACATAATTGGAAAATAATAATTAAAGTAAAATTAGTACATTTGTAAAAACAATGAAAAAAAACTGCACATGCATATACGTAACTGTTTGCCGCTATCTGCACATCTGCAGGAAAAACCTTTGCATGGATTTTTCAAGGAAATGTTTGCCAGCAGGGAACATGTCTAAAGAGCGCAGATGATGCCTCTCTGAGCCAAGACTCTTTGCGCACATGTGCATTGTCTGTATGTGGGATATGTGGATTTTTTTTCCAGTTAAGTGATTGAGAGCATGTTGTTGTATGTGTTCTTCTAGATAAGGGCATCACAACCTTTAGGCCTCATGCACACTGGACATTATAAAAATGACAGTAGTGTTAGCTGTAGAAAGCTGTAACTGTAGAATGAGTTTTGCAGCGTTTTTGCAGTAGCATTTTTAAAAGTTTTTTTAGCTGTTACGTTTTTTAGCTTTTTTAGCAAAACTATACTCCAACAAAAGCTTATGGCTCAAAAACACTGATAAATGCAGAATAAAGGAAAATTGAATATCAAATACTTACCGCAATTTCCCTTTCCTTACGAGCTCCATGCCAGTCTACCATTGGGTATGCTCCACCCATACCCCCCACCTGCAGGACCTAACTCATAAATTTGACTCCCTCCCTCAGGTCGGCGTTCCATAACTCAATTTCCGCACCTGGGTGGGAGTCTGTGCTGACCTAGAGCTCATCAGGAAAGGAAAATTGCAGTAACTATTTGATATTCATTTTTCCATTTTCCTGACAGCTTCAAGTCAGTCTACCACTGGTAACTAACTAGCTAACCAGGGTGGGATAATGCGGAAACAAAATAGGGTTAATTATGGCCTCCGGCTAACGAGATAACTGTTCTGCCAAAATTAACAGTTGTCAGAAATGATGTACCTATGCGATAATGAGAAATAAAGGTGTGTGTGGATGACTACTTTGCCGCCTTGCATATTGACTTCATTGAGTCTCTACAGGCAGCTGCCCAGGAGGTTGAGACGCCTCTTGTGAAGCGCGCAGTTATTCCTTCCGAAAGGTTCAACCCCCTATCCGTATATAAGAGAGGGAGATCACTTTCACAATACAAGAAGCAATCACTCTGCTCGAAGCTCTGGCCCCCTTGCGTAAACCTCTGTGAACCACAAACAGGCAATCTGATGACCTGAAAGTCTGGGCAGCGTGGATACTTGTCTTTGGTGTCTCCCCAACATCCAAAGGACTAACTTTTTGTCCATCTTCCAGATGAAAAGTAGACAATACGATTTCTTGACTTAAAGGGTAAGTTCAAAAAAGTCATAATAATGCAGAGGCAATTTCTAAGCCCCAGACCCCTGACGCGGCTATACCCGGGCTCAGAAGGGGAGATCACCACGCAACAGGTCAGCGGGACGGGGGGGGGGGGTGAGGAGGGGGTCCTACGCAAGTTCACCTTACAGATTTTTCTGTAAAGGTGAACTTACACTTTAAATAGAATCTTGAGGCCACTTTTGGAATAGAATTCAGCATTGGGAGCAGAATAACTCTGTCCACCAGGACTTATATGATTCTTTATACACTAGAGCTGCCAACTCAGAAATCCTCCTAGCTGAGGCTACTGTCACTAGGAAAGCTGGTAATTCCCATAGCGACAACTCCATCATGGATTTTTTGAGCAGACATGGAGTTGAGTACTATTGTGAAGTCCAATGTAGAAATGTGGGGTCTCTGGGAGGCGTTAGCTTCACTACAGCCTTAAGGATGGAAGAATCAGAGGTCTACTGAGTCCCGCTAAGGGCCAATGTGGAAGAGATGTGTCCTTTGAGTGTGCTTGTGCTCAGGCCCATGTTTGAAGAAAGTTTGAGACCTCTTTGAAGAAAACCAACGACATGACAAACTCTTGCTTCCCCGGAGAAAACTTCTGACGTAGAATACTCTTGGAATTTTGCCAGACTTTGCTGTAGACTTTGTTAATGCTGCTCTTCTGTGCTCTCATGACGGCATCTACCATTCTCAAAGAGCAACCTTAATCCGTGAACCTTCGCCCCTCAAAATCCAGGCCACTAACTTAAGCTTCTCCGGGGCTGGATGGAGAACTTGACCTTGTGCCACTGTCTGGCAACTGAGATTTGTACTAGGTGTCTGTGAAATATAAATAGTTTGGTGCATATCCACTGTTGAAGAGAAACTCCTGGAAAGGGTATCTTCTCAGCAAAGAACAGAGAGAAGCACACCGCTCCAGGCAAACTCAGGTACAGGATGGATCACAGGTGCAGACCTCGGCTCACCACCATGGAAGACGAACAAGACAAGGAATTGGTCGCACACTGGAACTCCAAATTATCTCGATGTCATCTTTATTGTCAAAAAAGGGTCAGACAGATACAGGCAATGGTAGACGTTTCACAAGCGATAGCTTGCTTGGGTCGTGAACAAGCAAGCTATCGCTTGTGAAACGTCTACCATTGCCTGTATCTGTCTGACCCTTTTTTGACAATAAAGATGACATCGAGATAATTTGGAGTTCCAGTGTGCGACCAATTCCTTGTCTTAAGGGTATCTTCTCCACTGAGCCTCTCAACACAAGGACAGGTGAGACCGTTGTCCCAATAGTCACCAGGCATGCAGACGCTGACAGGTGAAGAGAGGAACACCAGGACAATTTAGTACCTTACCACTGGTATGTTCTCTAGCAGCAGAGTAAGGCATACTTTGAACCATGATCAGTTGGGCTTCTAATTACAGAGGGACTGTGTAGGGGTCAGATGACCCTGTTCTTTAATCGCCAACTCAGACATTTATCTTGAGGCAGGAAGCTAGAATGTCTACAATCACAGAACCTTGCTGTCAATTTAAGCTTCATCTTCTATGAACAAATGCAGTGAATGAGTACTATCTTGAAGGTCACATCATCTTCTAATGGTAAAGTAATGTATCTGACCAATCCTATAAGGGACACTGACCAAAAAGGGTAACTCCATAGGCTAGACACCTTCCTCTTCACAAGGGCATAACTTTTACATCTGCTGTGAAAACATGCTTTTTGCTCCATTCTTCTAGAGCCTTCTGAGCCGTAATTCAGTCACCATAGAGAAAATGCAAAAAGCAGTCTTTGGAGGCACTTGAAATACTTCTACTACTTTCCTTCTGTCTTAAGGCATCTCACCAGCCTTACAAAGGAGGGCTCAAACTGGATAAAGGTCATCCTGATCTGCATCTATTGCAAAGATGGTTGGTTGGCTGTAGAAAGCTCTTGAGACCAGTTGCTGGTTTTGGAAGGAAAACGGGGACCTTGACAGAATAGATGACTCTTGCACAAGGGGAGTTCAAAGAACTAATTTAGAGTGTTTTGACCACATGCTTAAAGAGTTGTGACAACCTTTTGGTCCTCGTCATCTTCATCACTGACTGCTTGAACAAAGCAGGATTCATACAGTCATGTTTCTCCCTCTTTGGAAGTGTCTGAAGAAGGCTGTTTGCCTAGGCAGCAGATGGGCAATGTCCCCTACCTTCTTTGGTAGCGCTGGTCTTTATTTGGAGTGGACATTTGTTTTTCTGCAGAAGCAGAAGGCAGGCAAAAAACATTGAGCTTGTTCAATGACTATTAGGCAGCAGTGTAGTGCCTCATCCATAAGGAAGCAAGGAATCTTCATAATATTAAGGTAAGTGTCCACTCCAGCCATGATATTGCACTGCCTCCCCACTGAGAGTGATTTACACCTCATATACCGCCCCAGAGACAAGCAGAGGGGCTCCCTGATAGACGTTGCATTTAGCATGTAAACACAGGGACCACATACCAGCAGAGCAGGATGGACAGCCTGTACGTTATATGAGCTAGGTAGGAGACGCGCCAATTTCCTGGATCGTGTCTCTTCACAGGGTGAGTGGAAACGACTCCTTTAGAGTGTATTGACCACGTGTTTAATGAATGTGACAGCCTGTTAGGTGGAGTCACCTTTATCCTTGGCTGTTTGAAATAGGCAAGATTCATACAGTCATTTTCATCTGTATCTTCTCTTTGGAAGAATCTGAAAAGCATTGTTTGCCTGGGAAGGCTTGGAGACTGCTCATTGCCAGATCAGGTAGCCCCTTCACAGGGTGAGTGGAAACACTCCTTTAGAGTGTATTGACAATGTGCTTAATGAACGTGACAACCTGTTAGGTGTCGTCATTTTTATCCTTGGTTGCTTGAACAAGGCAGCATTCTTGCAGTCATGTTCATCCGTATCTTCTATTTGGAAGAGTCTGAAGAGGGTTGTTTGCCCGGGAAGGCTTGGAGACAGCTCATTACCAGAATAGGCAACTCCTTCTCAAGGTGAGTAGAAACACTCCTTTAGAGTGTATTGACCGCAGGCTTAATGAATGTGACAACATGTTACGTGTTGTCATCTTTATCCTTGGTTGCTTGAACAAGGCAACATTCTTGCAGTCATGTTTATCCGTATCTTCTCTCTCTCTAAACAGGATCCTTTTGAATGTATTGCCCACGTACAGGGCTTGCCTGCCGAGGCATGAGTGGCACAGGCCCAATTTAGGCAGTGCATGATGCCTACCAAACCGGAGGGACTAAATGGTATAAGCCCATAGTTAGTTTCCCATACACCTGAACGGTGCCCCTTACCTTCTTTACAATAACTGGCTACTAGGATGAGGTGACACCAGGGCCGGCCCAAGACATTGTGATGCCGGGGCCCAGGTATAATATGCTGCCCCCTCCCCCCCCAAAAAAACACACCCACCAAAAGGCCTCCACATTCATTATTTTGTATCATGACAATTAAAACCAAAGTTAAATTGATCAGGAACTCAGATTTACATGCAACAGTGGTGGTGGGGTTTAGACAGAGGAGGCGGTGGTGGTGAGGGGGGGTTTAAACACAGGCAGGTGTGGTAGGGGGGTTTAGATGCAGGCAGGGGTGGTAGGTGGGGGTTAGACACAGGCAGGGGTGGTAGGGAGGGGGTTAGACACAGGCAGGGGTGGTAGGGAGGGGATAGACACAGGCAGGGGTGGTAGGGGGGTTATACACAGGCAGTGGTGGTAGGGAGGGGATTAGACACAGGCAGGCATGGTAGGGGGTTTAGACACAGGCAGGGGTGGTAGGGAGGGGGTTCGACACAGGCAGGGGTGGTAGGGAGGGGGTTAGACACAGACAGGGGTGGTAGGGAGGGGGTTAGACACAGGCAGGGGTGGTAGGTAGGGGGTTAGACACAGGCAGGGGTGGTAGGTAGTGGAGTTAGACACAGGCAGGGGTGGTAGGTAGGGGGTTAGATACAGGCAGGGGTGGTAGGTAGGGGGTTAGACACAGGCAGGGGTGGTAGGGGGGCTATACACAGGCAGGGGTGGTGGAGTTGGGATTAGTGGCGCTGGCACTTACTTTCTCTCAGTGTCAGCCGCGCCTATAGTGATTCTCCTTTTATCATGGGGTCTCTGCTCAGCAGAAAGCTAGTCCCCCTTCACGCTGTTGGCCGTCAGCCTGTCAGCTGACTTTCTCTTGTCAGCAGCAATGGGGGGGGGCCGCGGAGAGGAGCGGAGTGATCGAGCGGGACCAGTGTCTTTTTGGGCGTCAATGTGCTGCCCCTCAGAACCTGCCACCCAAATTCATTGGATAGCAATTTGTTTGCTTGGAAATAACCATCTAAGGGGTTAACTATTGTTAGGGAAGGCTAAATACTGCAGTTTCCTAGACCAGATCAGACATGTTACCAGGTGATAATTCATCAAACTCAGTCACGCCAGAAGCAGGACAATAATAAAAGTTTTGTTTAGGTCAGAAAAAAAAGGGTAGGACTTGGTAACAGATTATAATATGTCGTGAATAGGGATGAGCTTCGTGTTCGAGTCGAACCCATGTTCGACTCGAACATCGGCTGTTCGGTCGTTCGCCGAATTGCGAACGATATGGGCCGTTCGCGCCAAATTCGTGTGGCGCGTCACGGCCCATAATTCACTGCGGCATCGCATTGCTTGCTGATGATTGGCCAAGCATGCACTATGACCCGCATGCTTGGCCAATCACAGCGCCGCCTGAACAGAGAGCCGTAATTGGCCAAAGCCAAGGAGGCTTTGACCAATTATGGCTCAGGGGATTTAGTACACGCCCCACACTATATAAGGCCGCCTGTACGGCGGCCCTGTGCAGTGTGTTCCGGTGTGCTTAGAGAGAGAGATAGACAGTGTCATTTCATTTGAGTTAGCTAGATTAGGCAGGACAGTCAGTCAGTTAGCTGCACTTAAAGTGTATTGTGTATATATATGCATCCCAGGTGTTGCATATATATATATATATACACTGTATTCAGTTTAGCTAGATCCGTTCCTGTTATCTTCTAGACTATTTACATTTAGTGCAGTGCGTCCTGCTCACAGTGTTCAGCTAGATCCGTTCCTGTTATCTTCCTACTGACAGGCAGGCTTGTCTTGTTACAGTATTTACAGCTACCTAAAGAAAATTACTGGTGTTCTTTTGATCCTATTAGTACCACGGTCAGGCAGCTAGACTATTTACATTTAGTGCAGTGCGTCCTGCTCACAGTGTTCAGCTAGATCCATTCCTGTTATCTTCCTACTGACAGGCAGGCTTGTCTTGTTACAGTATATAAAGCTACCTGAAGAAAATTACTGGTGTTCTTTTGATCCTATTAGTACCACGGTCAGGCAGCTAGACTATTTACATTTAGTGCAGTGCGTCCTGCTCACAGTGTTCAGCTAGATCCGTTCCTGTTATCTTCCCACTGACAGGCAGGCTTGTCTTGTTACAGTATATAAAGCTACCTGAAAAAAATTACTGGTGTTCTGTTGATCCTATTAGTACCACGGTCAGGCAGCTAGACTATTTACATTTAGTGCAGTGCGTCCTGCTCACAGTGTTCAGCTAGATCCGTTCCTGTTATCTTCCTACTGACAGGCAGGCTTGTCTTGTTACAGTATATAAAGCTACCTGAAGAAAATTACTGGTGTTCTTTTGATCCTATTAGTACCACGGTCAGGCAGCTAGACTATTTACATTTAGTGCAGTGCGTCCTGCTCACAGTGTTCAGCTAGATCCGTTCCTGTTATCTTCCTACTGACAGGCAGGCTTGTCTTGTTACAGTATTTACAGCTACCTAAAGAAAATTACTGGTGTTCTTTTGATCCTATTAGTACCACGGTCAGGCAGCTAGACTATTTACATTTAGTGCAGTGCGTCCTGCTCACAGTGTTCAGCTAGATCCGTTCCTGTTATCTTCCTACTGACAGGCAGGCTTGTCTTGTTACAGTATTTACAGCTACCTAAAGAAAATTACTGGTGTTCATTTGATCCTATTAGTACCACGGTCAGGCAGCTAGACTATTTACATTTAGTGCAGTGCGTCCTGCTCACAGTGTTCAGCTAGATCCGTTCCTGTTATCTTCTTACTGACAGGCAGGCTTGTCTTGTTACAGTAAATACAGCTACCTGAAGAAAATTGCTGGTGTTCTTTTGATCCTATTAGTACCACAGTCAGGCAGCTAGACTATTTACAGATAGTGCAGTGCGTCCTGCTCACAGTGTTCAGCTAAACCTACAAGTTAGTGGGGTGCGTCCACCTCACAGTGTTCAGCTAAAGCTACCTGTAGAAGGTTGGTGGTGTTCTCATACTACAGGCAGGCAGTTGATTTTGCTAGCTGCAGTATCAGTACATATATATATATATATATATATATATATATATATATATATATATATATATCCCAGCTTAGTGCAGCTACAGGCCATTAGTATGTCTGGAAGGCCAAGAAGGAGAGGCAGACAGTCACAAGCCAATAAGAGAGGGCAAGCAGGCTCTGTGTCCAGTGCTGGTCGTGGAGACGGTGCATCCTCATCAGCACGTGGCCATGGGACACGCTTGGCCTTTTTTTCGGCAGCTGGCCGTGTTGAGCCGCAACATGCAGAAGACTTGGTCGAGTGGATGACCAAGCCCTCCTCATCCTCCTCATCCTCTCTCACCCATGCCCAGGGTGCTTTGTCTGGCAAAGCAGCGGCCTCTTCCCTCGGCTCAATGTCATCAGTGACTCCTTCCCTAGCTCCACCATGTCCTCCTGAGGAGTCCCTCGAACTGTTTGACCACAGTGTTGGGTACATGCTCCAGGAGGATGCCCAGCGTTTGGAAGGCTCTGATGATGATACTGAGCTCGATGAAGGCAGTAACATGAGCACGGACAGAGGGGGTGCCCAAGAAGGACAGCAATCTGGCAGTCATGCTCCCCCTGCTGCAGCATACTGCCAGGTTTGCTCCAGTGATGAGGAGGGAGGGGATGATGAGGTCACTGACTCAACGTGGGTGCCTGATAGGAGAGAGGAGGAGGAGGAGGAGGAGGCGGCACATCACCAACGAGGCAGGATGCCCTCCAGAGATCAGCCTAAGGGCAGCACATTGACTGCATCACACCCCAAAGCTCCACATGTGCAGGGCGCTGCAGTCTCTGCGCGTTATTCAAAAAGTTCTTTGGTGTGGGCCTTTTTTGAGACGAGTGCATCAGATCGCACCGCTGCTATTTGCAACATATGTCTCAAGCGTATCTCACGTGGCCAAAACATCTCCCGCTTGGGTACCACATGCTTGACCAGACATATGTTGACCTGCCATGCAGTTCGTTGGCAAGCGTATCTAAAAGACCCACACCAAAGAACAAAGAGGACCTCTCCTTGCTCCTCATCAGCTGAGATTTCCAACCCCACTAGACCTTCAGTCCTCTCTGAGACCTGCAGTGAGAGGAATGAAGGTGTAGAATTAGGTGTGTCACAGCCAAGTACTTGTGGGCAATCTGCTTTTGGTACACCGACGTCAGATTGTACCAGGCAAATTTCCCTGCCCCAGCTGCTGCACCGCCGAAAGAAGTTTGCTCCCAGCCATCCACATGCCCAGCGGTTGAATGCTAGCTTGGCAAAATTGCTAGCACTTCAACTGCTGCCTTTTCAGTTGGTAGACTCTGCCCCCTTCCGTGAGTTTGTGGAATGTACCCAAACGCCACTTTTTCTCACGGAAGGCGATTCCGGTTCTCTACCGGCATGTGGAAGGCAATGTCCATGCCTCGCTGGACAGGGCGGTCAGCGGTAAGGTGCATATTACCGCTGACTCATGGTCCAGCAGGCATGGACAGGGACGTTACCTAAGTTTCACGGCGCATTGGGTGACTCTGCTGGCAGCTGGGAAGGATGCAGGACAAGGTGCAGTAGTGTTGGAGGTTGTTCCACCACCACGCCTCCAAAATGCTAGTGATTGTGACACACCTCTCTCCTCCACCCCCTCCTCTTCTTCTTCCTCCATGGCATCTTCCTCGGAACCAGCGGTGCTCCGTAGTCGTTCAAGGGGCTACGCAAGTACGCAGGCCAAAAGATGCCATGCGGTGCTTGAGCTGGTGTGCTTGGGGGACAGGAGCCACACTGGGGCAGAGGTTCTGTCAGCTCTGCAGGGGCAGGTTCAGAGGTGGTTGACGCCACGCCAACTTAAGGCAGGAATGGTGGTTTGCGACAATGGCACCAACCTCCTCTCTGCCCTCCAACAGGGACAAATGACCCATGTGCCCTGTTTGGCTCACGTCCTTAACTTGGTGGTGCAGCGGTTCTTGGGCAGGTATCCGGGCTTACAGGATGTCCTGAGGCAGGCCAGGAAAGTTTGTGTGCATTTCCGCCGATCATATAATGCCAGTGCTCGGCTGACGGACCTCCAAAAGGAGTTTAACCTGCCCAAGAACCGCCTAATCTGTGACATGTCCACCAGGTGGAACTCAACGTTGGCCATGCTGCAGCGGCTGCACACGCAGCAGAGGGCCATCAATGAGTACCTGTGCGACTATGGCACCAGGACAGGGTCAGGGGAGCTTGGTTTTTTTTCCCCACGCCAGTGGGCCATGATCAGGGATGCATGCACTGTCCTGTCACCATTTGAGGAGGCCACGAGGATGGTGAGCAGTGACAGTGCATGCATCAGTGACACTGTCCCCCTTGTCCACCTATTGGAGCACACGCTGCATGGAATAATGGACAGGGCACTCCTCAATCATCACGCTGATAGCTTGTAAGAACATTTTTGGTTCTGGGCGCCACCACCAGTGCCTAAGGCACAATTTTTCAGCCCCTGTTTAACAGGGGCGTTTAATTACAATTTTTGATGTAATACTTTGCAGCAGGGCTCGTTCCTGCATTCCAACTAGAGTGTCTGTGAGGGGTTGCAGTGTTGTGGCACCAGCACCAGTGCCTAAGGCCCAATTTTTCTGCCTCTGTCTAACAGGGGCGTGTAATTACAATTTTTGATGCAATACTTTGCAGCAGGGCTCGTTCCTGCGTTCCAACTAGAGTGTCTGTGAGGGGTTGCAGTGTTGTGGCACCAGCACCAGTGCCAAAGGCCTAATTTTTCAGCTCCTGTTCAACAGGGGCATGTAATTACAATTCTTGATCTAATATTTCACAGCAGGGCCCTGTGAGGGCTTACAGTGTTGTGGCCACAGCAACACCTAAGGCCCAAATTTCTGCTGAGTATATAGGGTACGACCCTACTTTCAAACATCTAACTTACAAACGACTCCTACTTGCAAACGGAAGGAGACAACAGGAAGTGAGATGAAATCTACCCCTAGGAAGGGAAATTCTCTCATGTAAGAGTTAATATGGGGAAAACATTTCTCCTTTCCACTGATGCTTTCCAATCCTTGTTCCACAAAAAACCCCAAATTTTCAAAAAACATTTTCATTGGGACAAAAAGTGAGGTGAAATCTTCTGAAGAGGAGGAAAGACAGCAAAACAAATGTCACAGGGGTGATAACCCTTCCCTATGTTTTCCAAAAAGCTTAAAAAAGATTTTTTGGCTGGAGCTAAACACGTTAAAATTGTACCCGTTCAAAATTACAAAGAGATTCTACTTAACAACAAACCTACAGTCCCTGTCTTGTTTGCACCGCCTGTATACTGCTGTTCAGAGTATATAGGGCCTTTCCTTATTTTAATTTGGGTGCGGGGTTCCCCTTAATATCCATACAAGACCCAAAGGGCCTGGTAATGGACTGGGGGGTACCCATGCCGTTTGTCTCACTGATTTTCATCCATATTGCCATGACCCGACATTACATTAAACCCGCAAGCAGCTTTAAATGAGATTTTTTCCTTTAAAAATGACATTTGGTGCAGGGACTGTTCTAAACACGGGAAACACGCGTCACTTTACAGGCATACTATAGACACCCCCCAGGTACGATATTTAAAGGAATATTTCACTTTTTTTTTTTTACTTTAAGCATCATTAAAATCACTGCTCCCGAAAAAACGGCCGTTTTTAAAAGTTTTTTTTGCATTGATACATGTCCCCTGGGGTAGGACCCGGGTCCCCAAACCCTTTTTAGGACAATACCATGCAAATTAGCCTTTAAAATGAGCACTTTTGATTTCGAACATTCGAGTCCCATAGACGTCAATGGGGTTCTAACGTTCGTGCGAACTTTCGGTCCGTTCACAGGTTCTGGTGCGAACCGAACCGGGGGGTGTTCGGCTCATCCCTAGTCGTGAATAATAAGTAATAATAAGTTGTGCCTTTTTAAGGACAGGTTTCCTGCACAATAATTATTATTGAGTAATTTTTAACGAGGATATTTTTAAGATACAAAATCAATCTATATGACACAGTCTACGTATGTGAAACTTATTCACGGAGACGTGTGGGCATACGAAATAGTCATTTATTGACAAAAACAAATAATCACATGAAATTAAGATACTGATTGTGTTACATGAACGTCTTGAAAATCAATAAAAACACTTGCAAAAATGGGCGTACCGTCCCTTTGACATAATACCACCATGACCAGGAAACGACTCCTTTAGAGTGTATTGACCACGTGTTTAATGAATGTGACAGCCTGTTAGGTGGAGTCACCTTTATCCTTGGCTGTTTGAAATAGGCAAGATTCATACAGTCATTTTCATCTGTATCTTCTCTTTGGAAGAGTCTGAAAAGCATTGTTTGCCTGGGAAGGCTTGGAGACTGCTCATTGCCAGATCAGGTAGCCCCTTCACAGGGTGAGTGGAAACACTCCTTTAGAGTGTATTGACAATGTGCTTAATGAACGTGACAACCTGTTAGGTGTCGTCATTTTTATCCTTGGTTGCTTGAACAAGGCAGCATTCTTGCAGTCATGTTCATCCGTATCTTCTATTTGGAAGAGTCTGAAGAGGGTTGTTTGCCCGGGAAGGCTTGGAGACAGCTCATTACCAGAATAGGCAACTCCTTCTCAGGGTGAGTAGAAACACTCCTTTAAAGTGTATTGACCGCAGGCTTAATGAATGTGACAACATGTTACGCGTTGTCATCTTTATCCTTGGTTGCTTGAACAAGGCAACATTCTTGCAGTCATGTTTATCCGTATCTTCTCTCTCTCTAAACAGGATCCTTTTGAATGTATTGCCCACGTACAGGGCTTGCCTGCCGAGGCATGAGTGGCACAGGCCCAATTTAGGCAGTGCATGATGCCTACCAATCTGGAGGGACTAAATGGTATAAGCCCATAGTTAGTTTCCCATACACCTGAACGGTGCCCCTTACCTTCTTTACAATGACTGGCTACTAGGATGAGGTGACACCAGGGCCGGCCCAAGACATTGTGATGCCGGGGCCCAGGTATAATATGCTGCCCCCTCCCCCCCAAAAAAAACACACCCACCAAAAGGCCTCCACATTCATTATTTTATATCATGACAATTAAAACCAAAGTTAAATTGATCAGGAACTCAGGTTTACATGCAACAGTGGTGGTGGGGTTTAGACAGAGGAGGCGGTGGTGGTGAGGGGGGGTTTAAACACAGGCAGGTGTGGTAGGGGGGGTTTAGACGCAGGCAGGGGTGGTAGGTGGGGGTTAGACACAGGCAGGGGTGGTAGGGAGGGGGTTAGACACAGGCAGGGGTGGTGGTGGGGGGGTTAGACACAGGCAGGGGTGGTAGGGAGGGGGTTAGACACAGGCAGGGGTGGTAGGGAGGGGGATAGACACAGGCTGGGGTGGTAGGGGGGTTATACACAGGCAGGGGTGGTAGGGAGGAGATTAGACACAGGCAGGCGTGGTAGGGGGTTTAGACACAGGCAGGGGTGGTAGGGAGGGGGTTCGACACAGGCAGGGGTGGTAGGGAGGGGGTTAGACACAGACAGGGGTGGTAGGGAGGGGGTTAGACACAGGCAGGGGTGGTAGGTAGGGGGTTAGACACAGGCAGGGGTGGTAGGTAGGGGGTTAGACAGAGGCAGGGGTGGTAGGTAGGGGGTTAGACACAGGTAGGGGTAGTAGGTAGGGGGTTAGACACAGGCAGGGGTGGTAGGGGGGCTATACACAGGCAGGGGTGGTGGAGTTGGGATTAGTGGCGCTGGCACTTACTTTCTCTCAGTGTCAGCCGCGCCTATAGTGATTCTCCTTTTATCATGGGGTCTCTGCTCAGCAGAAAGCTAGTCCCCCTTCACGCTGTTGGCCGTCAGCCTGTCAGCTGACTTTCCCTTGTCAGCAGCAATGGGGGGGGCCGCGGAGAGGAGCGGAGTGATCGAACGGGACCAGTGTCTTTTTGGGCGTCAATGTGCTGCCCCTCAGAACCTGCCACCCAAATTCATTGGATAGCAATTCGTTTGCTTGGAAATAACCATCTAAGGGGTTAACTATTGTTAGGGAAGGCTAAATACTGCAGTTTCCTAGACCAGCTCAGACATGTTACCAGGTGATAATTCATCAAACTCAGTCACGCCAGAAGCAGGACAATAATAAAAGTTTTGTTTAGGTCAGAAAAAAAAGGGTAGGACTTGGTAACAGATTATAATATGTCGTGAATAATAAGTAATAATAAGTTGTGCCTTTTTAAGGACAGGTTTCCCGCACAATAATTATTATTGAGTAATTTTTAACGAGGATATTTTTAAGATACAAAATCAATCTATATGACACAGTCTATGTATGTGAAACTTATTCATGGAGACGTGTGGGCATACGAAATAGTAATTTATTGACAAAAACAAATAATCACATGAAATTAAGATACTGATTGCGTTACATGAACGTCTTGAAAATCAATAAAAACACTTGCAAAAATGGGCGTACCGTCCCTTTGACATAATACCACCATGACAACTTCACGGTAGAATCAATAACATTGTGAACTTGACAATTATACAGAACGTCTGTATTTCATACGTACAACAGTTACTATACTGCAGGTAAGTAAATGGTTAAAATGTGAAATAAATTAGACGTTTGTTTTGTCAATAAATGTGGCAACTATGCAAACAGAAAAATATAATGAAAAATTTTAATCTTTAGAGAAAAATCTACAAGGCGGTTATTGATTCGGGAGAATGATTATCAATTGTATAATATTCAACGCATCAATATTTGAGAGAACATATCAATATTTGAGAGAACATACAAGATAAAATCAACATGACATAATTACCCATTCCAGGATGGCTACTGTTCCTATTGGCTGGTTACCAGAGTTAAGATGGCTGCCATAGTTTCAAAATGGATACTCTTAAAGAGGATTTACTTCTTGTGACCTCCGAGTTCTAAGTATTAGGTGTTGAGGAATCTTCATGAACGTAAAGATATGTATTCATGCATGGTGCATGAGTGTCAGTCTGGGAGTGTGTGTATCTCCCAGTGTCCCCCCTCAAGATGTATACCTGAGCTTCCTTCTGAGCTCTCCCCCTGAGCTCACTTCCTCTCCATCTTTTTCTCTCTCCTTTTTTTTTTGTCTTGGCATCTTACTTGCCTCTAAATACCATTTTAGATAATAGGACCATAAAAATTATAATGCCTCTGCCAAAAAGGACGTGGCTTCTTTCTATTGGTTATAAACTTAATCATTTACCTTTCTCGTAAATTTAGTGAGTTCAAATAATACCACCTTCAACCACCAGATGTCTCACATGTGTTTTGAGTCTATCCTTTTAAGTTAATACGTTCTATTTTCATAATGTGTATAATGGTAAGGATAGTATATACCTTTAAATATTCTGGTAATCGGTCTAATGTAAAATACACTCAGTATAAGTTTGATTAGTCACCATTACATAACTTGGTTATATATATGTATCTCTATAAATGTATGTCTATAAAAACTGGTCTATCTATGAAATACACACGTTGTTATATATATTAATCAATACTACCTAAAAATGATTATCTATATGGATACCTGTATAATTCTGGTATCTCCAATGAATATTCGTTTATCTAAGCATAGGCTACAGTCTTATATAGTTATAATCATAATTATATGTTTTTCCTAATACTGATTAGTTTCTTTTTTTTTTTTTTCAATTCTTTATTTATATTTTCAAAATACAAAAATCCATATATTGACATACATATAGATAAAATCCATCTTTTATGACCCACAACCTGGATAAAAAAATAAAAAATACCCACCCCCCCCCTCCCTTCCCAATCCTGCTGAGTTACTATAATATAATTCAATAACCTAATTCCCTCACGTAGTTCCCTTGTTTTATACCCGTTTAACCTTTAGCCAGTAATCTCTTCCACATAGCTCCAGGTATTCTTGTACCTTCGCCACCCTGCCCATTTATCTTTTGGTTCAGTCCCCTCCTCAAACTCTGCTTCGGCGCCCTCCTCACTCTCCATTATGTAAATTTCATTAACATAGAGCAACCATTCACAAATTTTAGGGCTCTCAGGCTCCATCCATTTTTTAGGAATCTGACTCTTGGCAGTATCCAACAAAATGGGAACTATCGATGTTTGATATTGCTTGATTGCCTCCTCAGTCCCATGGAATAAACAAATCCATGGGTCTTCCTGAATCATCTTATTAGTAATTTCCTTTATTAGGCGTATCATTTTCTTCCAATACACTTTGATGGTGGGACACTCCCACCATATATGGGCCATTGTGCCAATATTTTTACACCCTCTCCAACATTCCCCAGATTTCTCCGGTTGGAATTTGCTAAGTTTGTCTGGGGTCGCATACCACCCTGCCAAGCACTTGAAATTTGTTTCCGTCATCCTCGTGCTAACTGAGGAGGTATGCAGCATTTTCAGGATTTTCCCTATCACGTGATTACTACATTGTGTCCCCAATTCCCTTTCCCATTTCTTGATGTAAGGAGGTACATCCAGCTCCTCACCAGTCATTAAAATTTTATACAGCCGAGAAATGATACTTCTGGATTCCTTTCTCAAACAAAGCTGCTCAAGCGGCCTATAATATTCTTCGCCTCTGATTTCTGGTTTCTGAAGTTTCTTTACAAAATGAGTCAACTGGATGTACCGCCACACATCAATCTCCATTAAATCTGTCTCAGTTTTCAAATCGTGGAATGTGCGAATTTTCCCTTCTTTAATTACGTCTTTTAATTGTGTATTAACGTTCTTAATCCAATTCCCCCCACCTCCCTCATACCGGGTTCAAAAAATGTATTATCCCTCAAATAAATCAGAGGAGAGTTATAACTCCATTTATTTTGAGTGTGAATCTGATCCCATAATTTTAGTGTATTAGGTGTTATATCCGATGTGTTTGTGCTAAGTGCTCTGTATTTTGGGGGATTCCATATAATGTGCCCTAAGTGTGTGTTACTCAAACTATGTTCGATATTAACCCATCTTTTTTCTGATGCCGACTTTGACCATTCCATCACCCGTGAAAGCGTCACTGATTTATAATATTTACTTAAATCCGGTAGGGCAAGCCCACCCTGTTTTTTCCCCCTAGTCAGAACCTTATATGCTATTCGTGGCTTTTTATTACCCCAGACAAACTTTACCATTAGGCCTCGCAAGGCTCTCAAATATGGCTGTGGTAGGGAAATTGGAAGCATCTGAAATTTATAGAGGATTTTCGGGGCCAACACCATTTTTATTGTATTTACGCGGCCAAACAGGGAGAGTGGTCGCGTGGACATTTTTTGTATTTCTTGCTTAATTAAATTCAATAAGGGTATATAGTTAATTAAATACAATTTCTTCAGAGAGTTGGATAGTTTAACTCCTAAATATTTTATCTCCCTTCTCCAGGGGAAGTAAAATTCCCCTGAAAGTTTTTCTTCTTCCTGTTTGTCTATGTAAATATTTAAGATTTCAGACTTGCTGAGATTTACCTTAAAATTTGAGATGTCACCATATCTTTTTAAAATCTGCAGCAAGTTTGGAATCGATATCCGGGGATTCGTAATATAGAAAAGGACATCATCGGCATACGCCGCTAGTTTATGTTCCTCGGTTCCTATCCTTATCCCACTACAGTCTGGGTTTTTTCGGATAGTCGCCAGCAGGGGTTCCAAGGTTAAGATGAATAATAGGGGAGACAATGGACACCCTTGTCTAGTTCCGTTCTCCATCTTAAATGGCCTTGAGAGGACCCCGTTAACCTTAACGGATGTTGGCGGGTGATTATACAACATTCTGACCCAAGCAATTAATTGGGCCAACTCCCAAATATTCCAATGTTTTAATCATGAGTCCCCAGTCTACCCTGTCGAACGCTTTTTCGGCATCCATTGACAGGAATAGACCTGGTGACCCACCAGACTTGGTAGACTCGAGGAGGAGAAGCGAGCAAACTCCATTGTCCCTCCCCTCTCTACCCGGGACAAACCTCACTTGGTCTGGGTGTATCAGAGTCGTCATTTTGTCCTTCAGCCTGCCCGCCAAGACCTTAGCATATAATTTGGTATCCGCGTTTAGGAGGGCAATAGGCCTATACCTGGAGCATAACATATTATTTTTTCCCTCTTTTAGTATCAGGGTAATAGTTGCGGACAAGGAATCCTCCCCCATCACACTTTTGGTACCTAGATCATTCCAGAAATGGCAGAGCTTTGGCACCAAGGTTTCTTTATATTTATTTAAAAAAAGGTAGTAAACCCATCTGGGCCCGGGCTCTTTCCTGCTGGAGAATCCTTTAATGCGGAGTAAATTTCTGCTTCAGTTATGGGTCTATCCATGTCTGTCCTGTCTCCTTCCGCCAGCCTTGTCAGCCCTGCTTCACTCAGGAATTCCTCGACCCTCCTACCCTTTGTCTGCTCAGGGTGTCCCTTTTGACCTAGTGTATAGAGTGCCTCATAATATTTCCTGAACTCTTCTGCTATACCTTTAGTTGTGAATACTGTCTCACCCTTTTTATTTTGGACTCTTTCGATGAAGTTCGGGTCTCTCTTACTTTTTAATAACCTTGCAAGGTGCTTACTTGACTTGTTTCCCCAAAAATATCTGTCTCTTGTTATTTTATGTAATGTCCTCCTCGAATCCCGTTCCAGACAATCCCCTAACTCCTCCCTTTTGATGGTCAGCTGGTGGAAGCTTCCCGATAGTGTCCCTTATGTTTTTTATGTTCTTGTTCCAGTGAATGTATTTCCTCTATAAGTTGTTCCCTTCTTTTTGATCTCTCTTTTTTTTCCTTTGCCCCAATGGATATAAGGATCCCTCTAATATATGCCTTAAAGGCCTCCCACAGTATAGAGGATGCTATTTCGTCCCTTTCATTAGCCTTAAAAAAAAATTCTATCTCTTTCTGTACTAATTCTGCCGTTTTTTCATCTTTTAGTAAACTTTCGTTTAATTTCCATGAGAATGGTTGTCGATGGGGCCCCGGTAGCCTGATCCACATTGAAATCGGCGCATGGTCCGAAAGCGTGGTAATCCCTATTCTGGTTTTCTCCACCAAATCCAATAAACTATGATCAGCCATGATGTAGTCTAATCTTGAGTACGTCCCGTGCACAGGGGAGAAGAAGGTGTAGTCATTTACCTTTGCATGCTGCACTCTCCACACATCCATAATGTGGCATTGGTGCAGCTTACTCCCAATTTTCTTTAGTTGAACTCTGCTTGTCCCCTGTGCCCGGGACGTACTATCCAGAACAGGATTAAGACAAAAATGAAAGTCTCCTGCCAGAACTACCTCCCCTGTTTTGAACTCCATCAAATTGTCCAACACCTGCTTCAAGAAAACAGTCGGGTTTTTGTTCAGGCAATACACATTAGCTAGAGTCATTACTTTACCGCCCAGCTTACCCTTCAGAAACAGAAAACGTCCCTCCGGGTCTGCTAATCTGTTAATTAGGGTGAAATTAACCAACCTTGAGAAACCAATTGCAACCCCCTTAGCTCTCCTTATGGGAGAATCACTATAATACCAGACCGGTAGAGCAGAGGAGTATAACCTAATATTTGTATCCAGGGCAAGGTGAGTCTCCTGGAGGAATACCACATCCGCTCTATAATGATGCAACTCTTTTAACACTTTGTGCCTCTTCACCGGGGAATTCAGGCCCTTCACATTATAAGAAAAAAAGTTTAACTCCATAATTTTTTCCGATCTATTGGGGGGTTTTGTCTACCTACCACCACCAGCTTTACTAAGGAAATTTGTTCACATCCCAGCAGGATACATGCCCACCCTCTCCCTCCCCATGCCCTCCCCCGCCCCCCCAAAAACCCCCCTCCACAAACCCTCCCCCACCCCCCCCAACAGCCCCCCCAGTCCCCTCCCACCCTCTCCAGCCTAGGTCCGGCCCTGCGCCCGACAACGTGGATCTCAGCTGATCCCATGCCACGCGCTTCCATACCCTGGGTGTGGCTCTGCCAGCGGCAACCAGTGCCCCCCCACCCCGCAACAAGCGGGGTGGTGGGGGGGAAAGGGACCGGGGCAGGCATTCCGAACCACACATCGTCCTACCCCGTAACCCCCCACACCTGCATCACATTTTGCCAGTATTAGTACCCCCCCCACCCCCCCGGACCCCACCCCCCTCCCCAAGCCATAGTGATTATTAAGAACTGAGAGAGATACAAGCCCTATACCAATAAACCCCCCAGTCCGAGACATTCTCCTTTGTAGTAAAAAAAAAGAAAAAAAAAAAAAACACTGAGTCCCTTTTTCCTTTAGCTAGGGATGTCCGGAACTGGAATGCCCAACTTTTCACAGAAGTCCTGTAGGTTTTCCAGGGGCCTCAGTCTAATCGATCTTCCTTCTTTCATAACTCCTAGGGAAGAGGGGAATCCCCAACTGTACTTTATGTTGGACTTTCTTAATTGATCAAGCAGCGGTCTTAACTGTCTTCTCCACGCCAGAGTCCCAGCTGATTGATCCGAAAAAATTTGTAATTCCGTATTCTCAAAACATACTGGGGAGGCCCCCCGAAGACCCTTCCAGATCTTTTCTTTTTCTTTATATGAGTGGAATTTAATGATTACATCTCTAGGTACCTCCTTCCTCAAATTTGGGGGCTTTCTGATTCTATGTACTCTGTCGATCTTTAGTACCTCTTCTTCCCTTCTACCCAGGATTGGGTTAAAGATTTTTTTCATTTTGATCGTCAGATCTTCATTCATTTGTTCAGGTAAAGATCTAATCCGCAGATTTTGGTGACGGCTCTCATTTTCCTGCTCTTCAACTTTGTATAACAGGGTGCAATAATCGCTCTGCATCTTCTTTATCTGAGACTTTAAATCTAGTATTTCTTTAGCCTGAATTCCTGATGCTTCTTCTGCCTCCTCGACTCTTTGCAGCAGGTGGCCCATGTCAGTACGTACATTCAGTATCTCTGACTTTATAGAGTTTTCTAACTTGGAAAACATTTCAAGCATTTCCGGCTTGGTGGGTATTAACGCAAAATTTCCTTGCTCCTCCATCATACTGCGTTCAAGCACTCTGAGCTGTTCTGGGTCATCCCTGATATTCTCCCCCATTTCCCCCTTTTGTTTCGCCAGTTCTTTCTTTTTCTCTTTTGTCCCCGTTTGTTTCTTATCCAGTCCTGGGCTCTTTGTGCTAACGTCTTTAAGGTATTTCTGTATTGTGCTAGAATTTAGGCTTTCTCTTGGGGTCTTGGGTTCAGCTGCTTTTTGTGATCGACCTCTCATATTACCTCCTTTATCTTATACCCCCACCTCTTTATTTACCCCGCACTGCGACTTGCGTTTTAATCAGGGGGGCTCGAGTGGCAGGTTTTCCCCCTAGGCCCCCTATTAACCAGGGGGGCAACGCTGTTGTAGTAGTATGATCTTGTTAAAGGATCTATCAAAGAACGCTAGCGAGTGTTATATTTAGAAGTGATTAGTGAGTTTCCATCACAATGTCCATCCCAGTCTCTTTTAACTTGCCTAACACAGGTAGAGAGGCAGATACACACTCACATACAGTGCCATACCAATGTACCAAACAGTCAGTGGGGATCATTTATCTGAGGCAGTCTCTTGTGGAGTCTCTGAATAGCTTTAAATAGACTTAATAAGTTTCAAAAGCTTAATACTGCAGTTCTTTGAGGTAAGAGAGGGTTAATTTTCATACCTTGAGATGAGTCATTATCTTATCTCTGTACCTTCCATGCTGTTCTAGGAAGAAAACTTGTTATCTGCAGGCTGCTGTGCTAAGCTGATAATTGCTCCATGTCAGCGCCAAGTTTACCTAAGGCATAGGCTGTTCACCCCCTCTTTCTCTGTTCCTCTTATCTTCACTTATCTTTTCTCAGGCCGATATCAGCTCCCCATGGCTTATAGGGAGTGAGAAGGGCTGCAGGGGGGGGGGGATCTCACCAGGGCCGATCCTAGGGTCACAGACGCCTGGGTGCAGAAATATTTCTGGCGCCCCCACATGGGTGTGGTCATCTTACCAACTCCTCCCCTTTACAAATGTTTCTATGGCAAAGACTCAAATACAGAGCTTCTCCCCTAAGAAGTCTTTGTTACCCTGAAATCCTCCCATGATCTCTTAACAGTAAAGAAAATACAGGAAGAGAGAACACTAATGAGACCTGGAGGGGAGTCTCTCTGATGCACACAGAGAGGGCTTCTGTTAGAAAGAGTCCCCAGACATAATACGGGATATGGTCAAAGACTGCAGACATGATACAAGAGATGGTCAGAGACTGCAGACATGATACAGGAGATGATCAGAGACTGCAGACATGGTACAGGAGATGGTCAGAGACTGCAGACATAGTACAGGAGATGGTCAGAGACTGCAGACATAATACAGGAGATGATCAGAGACTGCAGACATACTACAGGGGATGATCAGAGACTTTAGACATAGTACAGGAGATGGTCAGAGACTGCAGACATAGTACAGGAGATGATCAGAGACTGCAGACATGGTACAGGAGATGATCAGAGACTGCAGACATGGTACAGGAGATGATCAGAGACTGCAGACATGATACAAGAGATGGTCAGAGACTGCAGACATGATACAAGAGATGGTCAGAGACTGCAGACATGATACAGGAGATGATCAGAGACTGCAGACATGATACAGGAGATGGTCAGAGACTGCAGACATAGTACAGGAGATGGTCAGAGACTGCAGACATAATACAGGAGATGATCAGAGACTGCAGACATACTACAGGGGATGATCAGAGACTGCAGACATAGTACAGGAGATGATCAGAGACTGCAGACATTATACAAGAGATGGTCAGAGACTGCAGATATAATACAGGAGATGGTCAGAGACTGCAGTTCCTATGGACGTTAGTAGATAATGGCCGATCGGCCCTCTCACCTGACCCAGCGATGGTTCCTTTGATCAGGAGTAAGCTCACTCTGAATTGCCCGTGGCGACTCCGCTGGGTAGCACCCAGATCTGTATTCTGGCAGTGACTCCATTCCTTTCTCCGCCAGGGATGGCGCTAGGCTGTGTGTCTTTCCCTCTGGTGGCGCAGGGCAGTGGGGTTCCCTCTCTGATGGTGTTCCCTCAGCACTGCCCTCTCCCTCTGGAGTCCTGGGTGTACTTCCCTGAAAGCTTTCCCAGGCTCCTGTATCTCTTCTCTCTCCCATTCAGCTGAGCCTGCTGTGTGGGCTGCAGTTTCCATGTTACAGTGGGGCTGCCAGTCCTCGGGACTACATGTTCCACAATCCTCTTCTCTGCTCCTTTTTCTATTCTATTTTTTCCCTGGCTGATATGAAGGTGGGGAAGAAACATAGTGGGAGGCTGTGCTGCTCAGCTCCGCTCACTAGTATAGCAGTGCACGTGCGGAGGAGAGGGAGGGGAAGGGGCGAAAGAAGAGCCCGCAGCTGCAGTGACGTCACTAGGGTTGGTGTCACCAGGTGCGGTATAACATGGTGTCACCCCCCTTCCACCAACTTTAGTCGCCCCTCAGTACAGACCCCCCTCCACTAAGTATAGACCCCCCTTCGTCAGTGCAGACCCCCCACTAAGTATAAACCCCTCTCTCAGTACAGACCCACCTTCATCAGTATAGACTCCCCCAGGACAAACCACCCCCCTCCATTAGTAGATCCCTACCAGGACAACCCCCCTCCATTAGTACAGATCCCCCCCAGGACACAGCCCCCTCCTATAGTACAGACCCCCCACAGGACAAACCCGCCCTTCATTAGTACAGACCCCCCAGGACAACCCCCCTCCATTAGTACAGACCCCCAGGACAAACCCCCCCTTTATTAGTACAGAACCCCCAGGACAAACCCCCTCCATTAGTACAGACCCCCCAGGAGAACCCCCCCTCCACTAGTACAGACCCCCACAGGAAAAATCCCCCCTTCATTGGTGCAGACCCCCCAGGACAAACCCCCCTCCATTAGTACAGACCCCCAGGACAAACCCCCTCCATTACTACAGACCCCCCAGGAGAACCCCCCCTCCACTAGTACAGACCCCCACAGGACAAATTCCCCCTTCATTAGTACAAACCCCCCTCCATTAGTACAGACCCCCCAGGACAACCCCCCCTCCATTAGTACAGATCCCCCGGACAAACACCCCCCCTCCATTAGTACAGACCCCCCCAGAACAAACCCCCTCCATTAGTACAGACCCCCCAGGGCAAATTCCCCCTCCATTAGTACAGACCCCCCCAGGACAAATCCCCCCACCATTAGTACAGACCCCCCAGACAAATCCCCTCTCCATTAGTACAAACCCCCTAGGAGAAACTCCCCTCCATTAGTACAGACCCCCCAGGATAAATCCCCCATTCATTAGTACAGGCCCCCCGGACAACCCCCCCTTCATTAGTACAGACCCCCCCAGGACAACCCCCCTCCATTAGTACAGACCCCAAAGGACAACCCCCCCTCCATTAGTACAGACCCCCCAGGACAAACCCCCCTCCATTAGTACAGACGCCTAGGACAAATCCCTCCATTAGTACAGACCCCCCAGGACAAATCACCCCTTCATTAGTACAGACCCCCCAGGACAACCCCCCCTCCATTAGTACAGACCCCCCCAAGACAACCCCCCTCCATTAGTACAGACCCCCCAGAACAAACCCCCCTCCATTAACCCCCCCAGCCAGGACAAACCCCCTCCATTAGTACAGACCCCCAGGACAACCCCCCAAGGACAAACCCCCCTCGATTAGTACAGACCGCCCCAGGGACAAACCTCCCTCGATTAGTACAGACACGTCACACATTAACAACCGGGTGGCAGTTAGAGAGGACAGTGTGCAGCCGCGCCGCCCGGGTGAAGAGCAGATCAAGACAGGCAGCAGCTTAGGCGGGAGTGAGAGACAGAGGAGGAACGCCCCCCCCAACGAAGTCACTGCGCGGCTGGTCTCTCTCAACACAGAGACCAGCCGCTCCGATCTCCGGCGCTGCTCTCCTCTGACAGGAGGAGGAGGGAGGGGGGAAGGGCTCTAGCCAGTGTAAAACACAGCGGTGGTGACCTGCGGAGAGAGGCTGAGCTACTTCTGGACACAGAGGGGAGGAGCAGGAGGGAGGAGAGCACTCTGGCGCTTCAGCGCCCCCACCTCTCTGGCGCCTGGGTGCACTGCACCCCGTGCTCCCGCCTGGGATCGGCCCTGGATCTCACAAGGAGAGAGACGTTCTCCCAGCTACACAGGGACAAGCTTCCCACACGGAGGGATCGTTAGCCTCCAGCTTCTCCCAGCGGCTGCAGTAGCTCTGAAGTGACGCAGAGTGAGGTGGTCTGTCCCAGGGCTTCCTCTGTCAAACCCTCTGCAAGCTCTCACCCAGCACTACGTCCTCACCGCTCAGTCCGACCATCCCTCCTCAGCTCCCACACACCAGCCCCGTCGGCAGGCCCCTCCCCACACTCTGACATGTCACGTCAGCATCCTCCCTCCTCCTTTTATCTAAGCATAGGCTACAGTCTTATATAGTTATAATCATAATTCTATGTTTTTCCTAATACTAATTAGTTTCTTAAAACACTTCTACTTATAAAATCACACTTTCATATATATTTTCTTCATACCAAAGTTGTTGGGTCCGCAGATGCCAAAATTATAATATAGCTCTGTGACCTACAATGTCATATATAGTTTGAAATGACTTATAATAACCTTATAGATACTTTTAAAATATTTTTGACTTGCACCAACTTCAAATCTTTCCCACTGGATGTTTAGAGATGACTTGTTTGTCTAAACAGTTCCCAAAAATTCACACAATGGGTTTTGTTAGCCAAGGTGTTAGCTATTTAAACAGTCCCTCACTTGAACACAATAGGTTTAGGCCAGGTGAGGTTATTTCTATGTGAGAATAGTCTGTATAACCTTGTTTCCTTATGGCTGTAAAGGTAGTTCTCGTTTATTCACTAATACCATGTAAATATCTCCTTGTTTTGTGACAAGAGCAGCCATTGTTCCATCGAGTTTTTCTCACAATACATGGTTGTAAAAGTCTTCAATATTTGATGTAGTAGAAAAACTTGGAAAAACATGAGAACGTCTATTTTGTCCTAAAGGTCTCCAATAGGGATGAGCCGAACACCCCCCGGTTCGGTTCGCACCAGAACCTGCGAACGGACCGAAAATTCGCACGAACGTTAGAACCCCATTGACGTCTATGGGACTCGAACGTTCAAAATCAAAAGTGCTCATTTTAAAGGCTAATTTGCATGGTATTGTCCTAAAAAGGGTTTGGGGACCCGGGTCCTACCCCAGGGGACATGTATCAATGCAAAAAAAACTTTTAAAAACGGCCGTTTTTTCGGGAGCAGTGATTTTAATGATGCTTAAAGTAAAAAAAAAAAAAGTGAAATATTCCTTTAAATATCGTACCTGGGGGGTGTCTATAGTATGCCTGTAAAGTGGCGCGTGTTTCCCGTGTTTAGAACAGTCCCTGCACAAAATGTCATTTTTAAAGGAAAAAATCTCATTTAAAACTGCTTGCGGGTTTAATGTAATGTCGGGTCCAGGCAATATGGATGAAAATCAGTGAGACAAATGGCATGGGTACCCCCCAGTCCATTACCAGGCCCTTTGGGTCTTGTATGGATATTAAGGGGAACCCCGCACCCAAATTAAAATAAGGAAAGGTGTGGGGCTACCAGGCCCTATATACTCTGAACAGCAGTATACAGGTGGTGCAAACAAGACAGGGACTGTAGGTTTGTTGTTAAGTAGAATCTGTTTGTAATTTTGAACGGGTAAATTTTTAACGTGTTTAGCTCCAGCCAAAAAAACTTTTTTAAGCTTTTTGGAAAACATAGGGAAGGGTTATCACCCCTGTGACATTTGTTTTGCTGTCTTTCCTCCTCTTCAGAAGATTTCACCTCACTTTTTATCCCAATGACAAATGTTTTTTGAAAATTTGGGGTTTTTTGTGGAACAAGGATTGGAAAGCATCAGTGGAAAGGAGAAATGTTTTTCCCATATTAACTCTTACAGGAGAGAATTTCCCTTCCTAGGGGTAGATTTCATCTCACTTCCTGTTGTCTCCTTCCGTTTGCAAGTAGGAGTCGTTTGTAAGTTAGATGTTTGAAAGTAGGGGCCTGCCCTATATACTCAGCAGAAATTTGGGCCTTAGGTGTTGTTGTGGCCACAACACTGTAAGCCCTTACAGGGCCCTGCTGTGAAATATTAGATCAAGAATTGTAATTACATGCCCCTGTTGAACAGGAGCTGAAAAATTAGGCCTTAGGCACTGGTGCTGGTGCCACAACACTGCAACCCCTCACAGACACTCTAGTTGGAACGCAGGAACGAGCCCTGCTGCAAAGTATTGCATCAAAAATTGTAATTACACGCCCCTGTTAAACAGGGGCAGAAAAATTGGGCCTTAGGCACTGGTGCTGGTGCCACAACACTGCAACCCCTCACAGACACTCTAGTTGGAACGCAGGAACGAGCCCTGCTGCAAAGTATTGCATCAAAAATTGTAATTACACGCCCCTGTTAAACAGGGGCAGAAAAATTGGGCCTTAGGCACTGGTGCTGGTGCCACAACACTGCAACCCCTCACAGACACTCTAGTTGGAACGCAGGAACGAGCCCTGCTGCAAAGTATTGCATCAAAAATTGTAATTACACGCCCCTGTTAAACAGGGGCTAAAAAATTGTGCCTTAGGCACTGGTGGTGGCGCCCAGAACCAAAAATGTTCTTACAAGCTATCAGCGTGATCATTGAGGAGGAAGAGGATAATTACTCAGGGATAGTCACTCAGCATCATCATAGGCAGTCTTTGAAGGGATCTGAGATTTCTAAAAAAATTATTCGGTTACATCAGCATCAGGTGCTTGGTAGCTGGTGGCGATCAAAGACTGATTCATTTTTATGAAGGTCAGTCGATCGACCGAGTCGGTGGACAGACGCACCCTGTGATCGGTTACCACGCCTCCAGCAGCACTGAATGTGCGTTCCGAAAGAACGCTGGATGCAGGACAGGCCGGTAGCTCAATTGACTGTGCAAGCTCTGGCCAGTGATCCATCCTCAAGACCCAGTAACCCAGAGGATTTTCGGTGGGAAAGGTGTCCAAATCTAATCTTGCCCCTAGGTATTCCTGCACCATGTAAAACAGACTCTGGCTCCTTCTTTGACTGACCGAAGCCTCAGCAACACGTTGTCCAGAAACAGTAGTTTGTAACCTCCCAGTCTCTGGGAACGCGTTGCACAGACCTTTCTGCAAGGCCTCCCGAAGATGTTTCATCCTCTGCTCCCTCTGCGATGGCAAGATAAGGTCCGCAACCTTACCCTTGTAACGTGGATCAAGGAGGGTTGCCAGCCAGTATTGGTCCTTCTCCTTGATACCACGAATACGAGGATCCTTACGCAGGCTTTGCAGGATCAGGGAGGCCATGCAGCGTAGGTTTGCTGAGGCATTCGGTCCGGAGTCCTCTGGGTCACTAAGGACGACATGGTCCGCAGCCACCTCCTCCCAGCCACGTACAAGTCCATGTGTTTCTTGGGACTGATCCCTTAAAGACTGCTGCTGATGCTGAGTGCCAGGCTCCACCTCCATACTGACACAATCTTCCTCCTCCTCCTCCTCGTCCTCTTCCTGTGTGATCGGCGGGCACGCAGAAACACTGTCTGGATAAAGGGGGCCTTGAGAGATAAGGAAGTCCTCCTCTTCCTGCCTCTGTTCTGCCTCAAGTGCCCTGTCCATTATTCCACGCAGCGTGTGCTCCAACAGGTGGACAAGGGGGACAGTGTCACTGATGCATGCACTGTCACTGCTCACCATCCTCGTGGCCTCCTCAAATGGTGACAGGACAGTGCATGCATCCCTGATCATGGCCCACTGGCGTGGGAAAAAAAAAACAAGCTTCCCTGACCCTGTCCTGGTGCAATAGTCGCACAGGTACTCATTGATGGCCCTCTGCTGCATGTGCAGCCGCTGCAGCACGGCCAACGTTGAGTTCCACCTGGTGGGCATGTCACAGATTAGGCGGTTCTTGGGCAGGTTAAACTCCTTTTGGAGGTCCGTCAGCCGAACACTGGCATTATATGACCAGCGGAAATGCACCCAGACTTTCCTGGCCTGCCTCAGGACATCCTGTAAGCCCGGGTACCTGCCCAAGAACCGCTGCACCACCAAGTTAAGGACGTGAGCCAAACAGGGCATATGGGTCATTTGTCCCTGTCGGAGGGCAGAGAGGAGGTTGGTGCCATTGTCGCAAACCACCATTCCTGCCTTAAGTTGGCATGGCGTCAACCACCTCTGAACCTGCCCCTGCAGAGCTGACAGAACCTCTGCCCCAGTGTGGCTCCTGTCCCCCAAGCACACCAGCTCAAGCACTGCATGGCATCTTTTGGCCTGCGTACTTGCGTAGCCCCTTGAACGGCTACGGAGCACCGCTGGTTCCAAGGACAAAGCACAGGAAGAGGCCATGGAGGAAGAAGAAGAGGAGGGGGTGGAGGAGAGAGGTGTGTCACAATCATTAGCATTTTGGAGGCGTGGTGGCGGAACAACCTCCAACACTACTGCACCTTGTCCTGCATCCTTCCCAGCTGCCAGCAGAGTCACCCAATGCGCCGTGAAACTTAGGTAACGTCCCTGTCCATGCCTGCTGGACCATGGGTCTGCGGTAATATGCACCTTACCGCTGACCACCCTGTCCAGCGAGGCATGGACATTGCCTTCCACATGCCGGTAGAGAGCCGGAATCGCCTTCCGTGAGAAAAAGTGGCGTTTGGGTACCTGCCACTGAGGAACCGCACATTCCACAAACTCACGGAAGGGGGCAGAGTCTACCAACTGAAAAGGCAGCAGTTGAAGTGCTAGCAATTTTGCCAAGCTAGCATTCAACCGCTGGGTATGTGGATGGCTGGGAGCAAACTTCTTTCCGCGGTGTAGCAGCTGGGGCAGGGAAATTTGCCTGGTACAATCTGACGTTGGTGTACCAAAAGCAGATTGCCCACAAGTACTTGGCTGTGACACACCTAATTCTACACCTTCATTCCTCTCAGTGCAGGTCTCAGAGAGGACTGAAGGTATAGTGGGGTTGGAAATCTCAGCTGATGAGGAGCAAGGAGAGGTCCTCTTTGTTCTTTGGTGTGGGTCTTTTAGATACGCTTGCCAACGAACTGCATGGCAGGTCAACATATGTCTGGTCAAGCATGTGGTACCCAAGCGGGAGATGTTTTGGCCACGCGAGATACGCTTGAGACATATGTTGCAAATAGCAGCGGTGCGATCTGATGCACTCGTCTCAAAAATAGCCCACACCAAAGAACTTTTTGAATAACGTGCAGAGACTGCAGCGCCCTGCACATGTGGAGCTTTGGGGTGTGATGCAGTCAATGTGCTGCCCTTAGGCTGGCCCCTGGAGGGCATCCTGCCTCGTTGGTGATGTGCCGCCTCCTCCTCCTCCTCCTCTCTCCTATCAGGCACCCACGTTGAGTCAGTGACCTCATCATCCCCTCCCTCCTCATCACTGGAGCAAACCTGGCAGTATGCTGCAGCAGGGGGAGCATGACTGCCAGATTGCTGTCCTTATTGGGCACCCCCTCTGTCCGTGCTCATGTTACTGCCTTCATCGAGCTCAGTATCATCATCAGAGCCTTCCAAACGCTGGGCATCCTCCTGGAGCATGTACCCAACACTGTGGTCAAACAGTTCGAGGGACTCCTCAGGAGGACATGATGGGGCTAGGGAAGGAGTCACTGATGACATTAAGCCGAGGGAAGAGGCCGCTGCTTTGCCAGACAAAGTACCCTGGGCATGGGTGAGAGAGGATGAGGAGGATGAGGACGGCTTGGTCATCCACTCGACCAAGTCTTCCGCATGTTGCGGCTCAACACGGCCAGCTGCCGAAAAAAAGGCCAAGCGTGTCCCACGGCCACGTGCTGATGAGGATGCACCGTCTCCACGACCAGCACTAGACACAGAGCCTGCTTGCCCTCTCTTATTGGCTTGTGACTGTCTGCCTCTCCTTCTTGGCCTTCCAGACATACTAATGGCCTGTAGCTGCACTAAGCTGGGATATATATATATATATATATATATATATGTACTGATACTGCAGCTAGCAAAATCAACTGCCTGCCTGTAGTATGAGAACACCACCAACCTTCTACAGGTAGCTTTAGCTGAACACTGTGAGGTGGACGCACCCCACTAACTTGTAGGTTTAGCTGAACACTGTGAGCAGGACGCACTGCACTAACTGTAAATAGTCTAGCTGCCTGACTGTGGTACTAATAGGATCAAAAGAACACCAGTAATTTTCTTCAGGTAGCTGTATATACTGTAACAAGACAAGCCTGCCTGTCAGTAAGAAGATAACAGGAACGGATCTAGCTAAACACTGTGAGCAGGACGCACCCCACTAACTTGTAGGTTTAGCTGAACACTGTGAGCAGGACGCACCCCACTAACTTGTAGGTTTAGCTGAACACTGTGAGCAGGACGCACTGCACTAACTGTAAATAGTCCAGCTGCCTGACTGTGGTACTAATAGGATCAAAAGAACACCAGTAATTTTCTTCAGGTAGCTGTATATACTGTAACAAGACAAGCCTGCCTGTCAGTAAGAAGATAACAGGAACGGATCTAGCTGAACACTGTGAGCAGGACGCACTGCACTAACTGTAAATAGTCTAGCTGCCTGACTGTGGTACTAATAGGATCAAAAGAACACCAGTAATTTTCTTCAGGTAGCTGTATATACTGTAACAAGACAAGCCTGCCTGTCAGTAAGAAGATAACAGGAACGGATCTAGCTAAACACTGTGAGCAGGACGCACCCCACTAACTTGTAGGTTTAGCTGAACACTGTGAGCAGGACGCACCCCACTAACTTGTAGGTTTAGCTGAACACTGTGAGCAGGACGCACTGCACTAACTGTAAATAGTCCAGCTGCCTGACTGTGGTACTAATAGGATCAAAAGAACACCAGTAATTTTCTTCAGGTAGCTGTATATACTGTAACAAGACAAGCCTGCCTGTCAGTAAGAAGATAACAGGAACGGATCTAGCTGAACACTGTGAGCAGGACGCACTGCACTAACTGTAAATAGTCTAGCTGCCTGACTGTGGTACTAATAGGACCAAAAGAACACCAGTAATTTTCTTCAGGTAGCTGTATATACTGTAACAAGACAAGCCTGCCTGTCAGTAAGAAGATAACAGGAACGGATCTAGCTAAACACTGTGAGCAGGACGCACCCCACTAACTTGTAGGTTTAGCTGAACACTGTGAGCAGGACGCACCCCACTAACTTGTAGGTTTAGCTGAACACTGTGAGCAGGATGCACTGCACTAACTGTAAATAGTCCAGCTGCCTGACTGTGGTACTAATAGGATCAAAAGAACACCAGTAATTTTCTTCAGGTAGCTGTATATACTGTAACAAGACAAGCCTGCCTGTCAGTAAGAAGATAACAGGAACGGATCTAGCTGAACACTGTGAGCAGGACGCACTGCACTAACTGTAAATAGTCTAGCTGCCTGACTGTGGTACTAATAGGATCAAAAGAACACCAGTAATTTTCTTCAGGTAGCTGTATATACTGTAACAAGACAAGCCTGCCTGTCAGTAAGAAGATAACAGGAACGGATCTAGCTAAACACTGTGAGCAGGACGCACCCCACTAACTTGTAGGTTTAGCTGAACACTGTGAGCAGGACGCACCCCACTAACTTGTAGGTTTAGCTGAACACTGTGAGCAGGACGCACTGCACTAACTGTAAATAGTCCAGCTGCCTGACTGTGGTACTAATAGGATCAAAAGAACACCAGTAATTTTCTTCAGGTAGCTGTATATACTGTAACAAGACAAGCCTGCCTGTCAGTAAGAAGATAACAGGAACGGATCTAGCTGAACACTGTGAGCAGGACGCACTGCACTAACTGTAAATAGTCTAGCTGCCTGACTGTGGTACTAATAGGATCAAAAGAACACCAGTGATTTTCTTCAGCTAGCTGTATATACTGTAACAAGACAAGCCTGCCTGTCAGTAAGAAGATAACAGGAACGGATCTAGCTGAACACTGTGAGCAGGACGCACCCCACTAACTTGTAGGTTTAGCTGAACACTGTGAGCAGGACGTACCCCACTAACTTGTAGGTTTAGCTGAACACTGTGAGCAGGACGCACTGCACTAACTGTAAATAGTCTAGCTGCCTGACTGTGGTACTAATAGGATCAAAAGAACACCAGTAATTTTCTTCAGGTAGCTGTATATACTGTAACAAGACAAGTCTGCCTGTCAGTAAGAAGATAACAGGAATGGATCTAGCTGAACACTGTGAGCAGGACGCACTGCACTAACTGTATATAGTCTAGCTGCCTGACTGTGGTACTAATAGGATCAAAAGAACACCAGCAATTTTCTTCAGGTAGCTGTATATACTGTAACAAGACAAGCCTGCCTGTCAGTAAGAAGATAACAGGAACGGATCTAGCTGAACACTGTGAGCAGGACGCACCCCACTAACTTGTAGGTTTAGCTGAACACTGTGAGCAGGACGCACCCCACTAACTTGTAGGTTTAGCTGAACACTGTGAGCAGGACGCACTGCACTAACTGTAAATAGTCTAGCTGCCTGACTGTGGTACTAATAGGATCAAAAGAACACCAGCAATTTTCTTCAGGTAGCTGTATATACTGTAACAAGACAAGCCTGCCTGTCAGTAAGAAGATAACAGGAACGGATCTAGCTGAACACTGTGAGCAGGACGCACTGCACTAACTGTAAATAGTCTAGCTGCCTGACTGTGGTACTAATAGGATCAAAAGAACACCAGTAATTTTCTTCAGGTAGCTGTAAATACTGTAACAAGACAAGCCTGCCTGTCAGTAGGAAGATAACAGGAACGGATCTAGCTAAACTGAATACAGTGTATATATATATATATATATGCAACACCTGGGATGCATATATATACACAATACACTGTAAGTGCAGCTAACTGACTGACTGTTCTGCCTAATCTATCTAACTCAAATCAAATGTCACTGTCTGTCTCTCTCTCTCAATGAACGCCGGAACACACACTACACAGGGCCGCCTTATATAGTGTGGGGCGTGTACTAAATCCCCTGAGCCCTAATTTGCCAAAGCCTCCTTGGCTTTGGCCAATTACGGCTCTCTGTTCAGGCGGCGCTGTGATTGGCCAAGCATGCGGGTCATAGTGCATGCTTGGCCAATCATCAGCCAGCAATGCACTGCGATGCCGCAGTGAATTATGGGCCGTGACGCGCCACACGAATTTGGCGCGAACGGCCCATATCGTTCGCAATTCGGTGAACGATCGAACAGCTGATGTTCGAGTTGAACATGGGTTCGACTCGAACACGAAGCTCATCCCTAGTCTCCAAAAGGGCAACAGTTCAATTATTGCAACATCACAGTTCATCTACTTTTTGAGGCCTAAGCATCTCTCATGTTTCTGCCAGTAAATATAAAATATATTTCTTCATGAATTCACAACAAAGATTATGGTAATTGGTTAGAGCTCCTCACATGAGCTGCCTGCCACTCAAACCTCAGGTCCAACCTCTGTTCCAGAACAATATTTCTGAAAGGAGGGGAGGGGCCTCTGAGTCAAAGCACAGGTGGTCACACCCACTACTACACTAAACACTCCCAATCTCAAATCAAAACAATCAGGCCTAACCTAAAGCACAGGCCTGTCTAAATTTGCCTACACTGATATCTTAGACCCAGAAGAATCCTATTCTAGCACCTACCTAAAAGGTAGAGGGTGCTACATTCACCCCCCACTAAAATCACAGCTGTCCTCCTGTGGAGGAATAAATTTGCAAAATACCTCCTGAACCCAGGAGGAAAGGCATCCCAAATCAATTAGTTGGATGGGGAAGGGAAAAAAACCACAAACTTGAATGGGGAAACATTGTATAAATGTACAAAATGAAACATGTACACTGTGACCATATACATACATTTGCACACTTTATACATCCTAACTACAGGTCCCTGCAGCTAGCGTTACATACAAGCGGAACCAGAGCACTGCTCCCTTGGGAGGAATACTCTGCCTACCATAGGTCTTCATCTGTTCAAATGGTGATGATGGACAGCCGTCACATCCCAAAGTTTCCTAAAAGAAGACACAAACAAACACACATACTAACTGTACACACTAATGCTGCGTACACACGGTCGGATTTTCCGACGGGAAATGTTCGATGGGAGCTTGTTGTCGGAAATTCCGACCGTATGTAGGCTCCATCGGACATTCTCCAATGGAATTTCCGATGGAAAATTAAACAAAACACATTCTTTTCAAAATTTTCAAAGGTGACACGTTTTTCACTTGTCATTTCCTTCCTTACTCCAGCCGGAGAGATATAAAGGTGTCTCTTGATAGGCACAATCAAATACCTTTGCCCATGGGTAGATAAACGTTCTGTTTGGCTCCTAAGCAAAGGAGTCCTTACTGAAAAGTAGATAGAAAAAGATTTTGGCAGAGACAGCACACCCGGGTGTCCATAATATTGTCCTCCTTATCAGGTACCCTGGGTGGCAGACATTGGCTGTACTTTGCAATAATTGTTGTCATTGGGGAAACCCACCCTAAACCCGCTGCAATACAGAAGTCCTGGTGGGTGCTCCTACCTGAGGCTACACAGCACAATAGTCCAACTACAGGTAAAAACATGGGTCCAGCAATCTACCCCGGCTATCCCCCTCCCCTCTGACGGACACTGAGTAGCTCCTAGTGTGCTGACCCGCTTTAACCACTAGGACCTTGTCTCTGTGTATTGCACGCCCAAGCTTCCACTCCCAATGAATGTCCTTGAAACGGGCCCAAACTTCACTTTCGGGCACCCGTTTCGGCTTAGGTACATGCAAATAGTCCCAGACCAGGTCATTCTCCCACTGCTCCCGGGAGTCCTCAGCAATGTCCATGATCTGGGATGAGACATACGGGTAGTCCATGCCCCACTCCAAAGCAACCCTCCTTTGCACCTCTCGCTGGAACCGGGAAAACCTGGGCAGCTCCTTTGTCTTCCCACAGCCAGGCAGGACACACGAGTCAGAGGCCTTACTGACCCATTGATGGTAGGTGGGCGCTCTGGTTTGAGTAGTAGAGGGCGGACTTGCGAAGAGTCTGTGGGATTGATCCGGGGGTTGAGCTGGGTGTTGTGGTTCCTCCGCCACTTCAGCTGGGGTTTCGGCAGATGGAGAGTCCTCTGTAACGCATGGCTCCTCAACACTGGAAGAAACCTCCTCTGGGGAGGACCAAGCAAACAACTTCTCCAGAGAACCAAATTCGTCCAGCACTCTAGGCGATCCCCAGTCTATGACCCGGCCTCGCTCACCTCATCCAGCTTACCTGAGGGATCCCCCTTCTGCAGCATTGGCTCCTTCTGGATGGGCACAGCAAGGGTCTTACTTGGAGCCGGCTCCTCAGGGAGATCAACCAGAGGCCGCACACTAGCACTTGCAACCTCCGGGCCCCTGGCCAGGCCACAGGTCTTTCCGACATCCTCTTCCCTTTTTATGTCCTGGAACTCAGGGATGGACGAGCCTGGTGAAAGTTCCTTCATTGCTGGGGTAGGTGACACATGGCCCTCTCCGGCCTTCCGGGTCAATTGTAGTTGCGGCATGCACAGTCCTGTCAGCAGGCTTGTAGAGTAGTACTTAATCTCTTGCTGCACTGGCCCTAAGCGGGTTAGTGGATCCCTACAGTATCTGCACCGGGCCCGGGCGCTGAGGTATGTGGCACCTGGGACATAACATGCACAACTGCTCCACTCCTCCAACCACCCCCAGGGCAAGTCCTCTGGTAAGTTCCACCCGGATGCCGGTGTCGACCAGCACCCGATCCTGCAAATCAGGCGACCACTGCATAGCAGGCGTCCTCCGACCACTTTCTGCCATCTTCCTCCGCCTTGTGTCTGGTCGCGTAGCACACTGAATACTTTTTAGCTCTCCGCTGGGGCGCAACTCCGCCCACTCACTTTTTGGTTCAGCGTGCGAAGAACTGTAAGCATACATTTTCAGTGTGCGCCAGAGTGACACCTCGTGGCAGGCGCTGTTGAATTGCAGGCACTGTCCAAGTTTAAAAGTTTTGGAAACTGCGTCACAGCACTTGAACTGATGGCAGGCGACTTTTCAGCAGTGACCGTTAACACAGGAAAGTCTCTCCTTTGCAATGTCCTACCGTAAGGGACTGACCGTGCAGACCCCATCAGCGACACCCCCTTGTGGCTCGGTAACTAGGATCAACAGTAGACATCCACAAACTCACTCTCCACTGTGTTCGGCAAGATTAATAAAGTCATTCACATTTTGCAAACAGTGGGTAATGCTTGCGCTGTGCAAAGCGCCAGACATATTTGTAATCCAATGTGCCCGATCGCTTGCCGGGGTTGCCACGGGTGATAGCACATGGTTTCAGTCACTGTGTTGCAGGGCTTATCGTTGTTGTGAGTGTCCATTAATACAACTGAGTGCAGGGAGCGTGACGACAGCGCTGATCCTGGACGGTTGCTATGGGCAACAACACTTGGCGGCAAGCTCGATTTTGGTTTCTATGGACAACAGCATGTAACAAGGTCAATTTTAAAGGAAAACACACAGTCCCTTGCTTGTAATATCCCAAACTTGGCAAAACAGGCAAAGTCTTCCCCCGGCTTTTAACGGTTGCTAGGGGCGATGGCCAGCAGGTTAACCGTGAAGGCGGATCTCGGTGGGACCTCCAAATGTAGCCATGGTGTGAGCACTACTGACAAATGATCCGCCAAATCACCCCACTGCCAGACTTCATACATCCTTTTCAGAGACAATGAGCAGTGATTTGCATAGTTTTGTTGCGTTTATTGCGGGATAGAACTTGGTTGGGGTAAAGGAAGATATGGGATGCCCATAGCACTTATTGAATTGTCATCACATTTGTAGAACATTGATTAGCAGCTTTAGCCTTGAAAATGATGCACTTCTAACATTCACAGTCTGTTCTTCTGCATATCTCTACTGCAGACTATTGCTCCTCTTCCTCCTCTGCACTGACTCGTGCAGAGTATCACTACCTCAAACTCCTCTTGCACAAATCCTTTGCTGCAAAACTGTTAGACTCCTGTATCATCACTTCCAGTAAGACAAAAAGGATCACTCTGAATAACCCCAGTTTGCTGACTGTATGTTGTTACTGTAATAAAGTCTCTTGAATGGTGTTGCTTCAGCAAATCAATAAGCCAGAGGCATGCAATACCTCTCCCCGGCGGCTCAGTGAATTTGGTAGCTACACAGTCTTTTAGATGGTATTACCAGAGTGCTTTACCAGGCCAGAGATACTCGGTACCTCTCCCTGACGGCCTAGCACACGGTAATAAGCGGACTACTGTTTCCAGCCAGTCCATAACTGCAAACGCTGTGTTCCCCGGCCACAGCATTCTGCACTACTCTCAACAATTCTCCTTTTTGCTTCTTTCACACTGACCTTCTCCAAAGGGCAGCTCTGTGTTCCCCGGTCACAGAACTTTGATCTACTCTCCTCAGTCCTACTGTTGCTTCTCCTTTGCTGATCTTCTCCAAAGTGAAAGTCCTGTGTTCCCACATGGGGACACCCTGCGACAGCTACCTAAAACTCCATTCTCCTTTTCTCCTGCACCGTCAGAATCCCTTAGCAGCATGTGACCGCCAGCTTATATGGGAGGCCTACCCCCTGCCAATACCGAATGGTAATTGGTCAGAGCTCCTCACATGAGCTGCCTGCCACTCAAACCTCAGGTCCACCCTCTGTTCCAGAACAATCTTCCTGAAAGCAGGGGAGGTGCCTCTGAGTCAAAGCACAGGTGGTCACACCCACTACTACACTAAACACTCCCAATCTTAAATCAAAACAAACAGACTTAACCTAAAGCACAGACCTGTCTGAATTTGCCTACACTGATATCTTAGACCCAGAAGAATCCTATTCTAGCACCTACCTAAAGGTAGAGGGTGCTACATAACAAAAGTGGAGTACACTTCAATAGCCCACAAGCAGGTGTCTTTATACAACCCCAAGCTGCTGTGGAGCTCAGAAAGCATCCAAACTGCCATACGGGGATCCATTCAATCTAGAGAAATATCACTGAGAGAAATAAGATACAGCATGCATCACAGAGACAAATAAAAAGGCAATAAAACCAGGCAGAATTACATACCAGATAGCTGTACAGCCATGGTGTCACTTTTTTTGGAACAGCCATGCATTTATTGGGGCATTAATCCCAATGCCAGCCATAACACCCACACAAGAAGCCTATTTAAGGGTCCATACAGTGGGGTCTGCACTGGGGAGCAATAGGTGGACAGCCACAAGTTTATTGCAGCCAAGTAAGGGGTGCTGCTTGGGCCTATGAGGTGAGGCGGAAAAGAAAGGAATGCCGGCCTGAGGGAGGGAGTCAAATTTATGTAAGTAACACCCACACAAGAAGCCTATTTAAGGGTCCATACAGTGGGGTCTGCACTGGGGAGCAATAGGTGGACAGCCACAAGTTTATTGCAGCCAAGTAAGGGGTACTGCTTGGAGCTATGAGGTGAGGCAGAAAAGAAAGGAATGCCGGCCTGAGGGAGGGAGTCAAATTTATGTAAGCAAGATCCTTCGCGCTATCAAAGTGAATATATGCTAATCTGATAAGTTGCAGCTAGATCTAAAGTGTATAAATGCACTTAAACGGTATAAAGTAAATAATGATCAGCGCAGCTTGATGATATATATAAAATATTAACAATAAGTGATAAATGATGTGCAAAATCGCTAATTGCGATTATGCAAATTGCTAATGATGTTGTGCAAAATAACTGAAGCAACAGTAGCCCTATGTTCAATGTAGATGAATACTAAAGTGCCTATGTTGTAACTGTGCAAAACTGCATAATGATGCTGTGTAAAAATCGCTAAAAAAACAACAATAAACAGTGCTGAACAAACCCCGCTTCTCCTAGCCTTCGCCTCTCAACCTCCAAGCTGCCAGATGAAGTTTGTTAGGGATCGTGTGCCGCAACTGCCCTTGTTGGAGCAGGTTCGGTATTTCTGGCAGTAGGTTTGGGGATTCTATTGCCAAGGCTTGTAACAATGGGAACCATGGTCTGCGTGGCCATACTGGCATGATTGCTATCACTATTCCCGGATGTTTGCGTATTCTGTTGAGTAGCCTGGAAATTATTGGTGGGAATACAAATGCTAGGGTGCATATCCAGTTGGCACTGAGTGCATCCACCGCTCCCGCCTGTGGGAATTTCGCCCTTGTCAGGAACCGTTTGCACTTGCTGTTGGCCGGGTATGCACTCAAATCGAGGTCTGGTTGACCCTATCGACTGCAAATTCATTGAAAAACTGATTGGTTTAGTGCCCATTCGTGGTTGTCCACCGTTTTGCGGCTCAGCGCATCTGCTAGGTAATTTTGTGGGGCTGGGATGTATACAGCCTATAAGTTTGTCAAGTTCAGTTGAGCCCAAGTCATAATTGATGCAACCTCTGCCAGAAGTGCTTGACTTCGCGTCCCCCCTTGACGGCACACATAGGCGACCGCCACCTTGTTGTCCATCTGAAGCATCACGCTGGTTCCACTTATTTGGTCCTGGAAGGTTTTCAAGGCTTGGAGGACTGCTTTCTCCTCCACTGTTTCAGGAATTCCACCTGAAACGTCCTCATCCGCCAATGAGCCCACTTCACTTCGGAATTGTGGCCGTTAGTGACCCCAGCAGTCTGAGGCAGTGGGAGGCCGAGAGATATGATCGTGCTGATATCCCCTCTAGCTGGGAGATTAGTGTTGCTGTCTTTTGTGGCGGGAGTTCCACTGGGTTCCTGGATGTGTCCATAATCGCCCCCCAAAAATAGCATTCTCTGCGCTGGTGCTGGTTGATTTTTTTTCCATTTGATTATCCAACCTAATTTCAATAGGGCTCTGACCAGGTTTTCCCAGGGGCCACTAAGAGGACATTGTCCAAATAGTGGGACACTTGCAGGCCCTGCTTGCGTAGCATGATAGGCCGAATGGCAAACAGGTAAATTGAAAGTGGTGTTCCATTATCGCAAAGCGTGAATACTTGTGATACTGCTGATGAACTGGGTAATGTAAATAGGCATTTTTCAAGTCTAAGGATAACATCCACTCCCACTGGCCGATCGTTTGTGTGATCGAGTCTAGGGACTTCTCCGGAACTTCTGCACTCATATGTATTTGTTCAGCTCCCGAAAATCTAATACTGGTCTTAGATCGCCTGTCTTTTTCTTGATTAAGAAGAGAGGAGAATAGGATCCTTGATACCTTTCCTGGCTCGGAACTGGTTCTATAGCTCTTTTTTGGATGAGTGTCTGGACATATTCGACTACTATTTGAATCTTGTGTTGACACCTGGGAATTTTCATGCAGGTGAACCTTGGCAACTCTGGCTGGGTTAGAAATACCCAATGATGACCCTCCTGGATTACCCTTATGACCCAAGGATCCTTGATTTGCTCCTCCCAGACCTGCGCAAATTGGCATAGATGGGTAACCAACTAGGCCCATCTGGGCGGAGAAAAGGGTTTTTGCGCTGGGCCCTACTTGGACTTATTCACTCTGGCAACCAATGTCTGGGGGCTCGTCCATCCTTTCCTGACATCTCTGTATGCCTTGAAGGACCGTCTGTCTCTCAATCTTCCTGTGAACTGTCTTCTCTCCGGCTGGCGCTGGCGCCTTGGCTTCAGGTCCCGTGAGATCAGTCCTGACTTACCACCTGTCACTTTTGAGATTGCGGTTTCCAGCTTGCTACCAAATAACGCCGTTCCAGCAAAGAGGATGCGGCACCAGTTGGACTTTAATGTACCGTCTGCCATCCACGGTTTGAGCCATAATGCTCTTCTTGCCATTACTGATGACAGCATCACCCTGGCTGAGCACCGTAGTGCATCGATTGTGGTCTCTCCTACAAAATTGCCTGCCAGCTTGATTTCCTTCAGTATCTTCAATACTGAAGGATTTCCTGTCCCTGCTCCACTTCCGCCTTCTCTGCCCATATCGTTATGGCCTTGGCTACTGCCGTCAGTGCCAAAGCTGGCTTACAGGCACTTCCTGCTGCCGTATAATTTTTCTTTAGTTCTATGTCAATTTTATGCTCTGAGGCGTCTTCAAAGGTGACTGCGTCCTCCATCGGTAGTGTGACATGCATAGCTAGTCTTATAATGACTGCGTCTACTAGCAGGGGTACTTCCCATGACTGGACCTCCTCTTCCTTGAAGGGGCACATCTTTTCAAACCTGTTAGACAGAGATGGTTTGCTCACGACCTTTTTCCATTCATCGTAGATGATATCTTTCACCTCCTCAATTAAGGGGAACGAGAGTATCGATTTTTTTCAGCTGCGATATGTCAGAAACCATGAATCAGACTGAGACAGAAGTACAGTTAATCACACTTGTTTAATAATATTAAAAAGGTAAACAGAGTAAGCGTAGCCAATAAATAGCCAGAGTTCAGTAACCAGATCGGGTAGTCAGTCAATGCCAATGTCAGAGAGCCAGAGATCAACATAGTAGTACAGCAAGCAGGATCAGGAGCCAGAAGGGACATCAGCCGAGCAAGTCTTCAACAGAAACGCAGGAGAAAGTCTCTGAGATGTGACCAAAGGCGAAGGCAGAGATGACGTGAGCTGGACAGCTTTAAGGAGCCAGGACTGACGAGCAGATCATCAACAGCTGAGTCACTTAGCCGACAGCTGAGCGGCCAGCTCAGAGAAAGAAGGGCTTTTCTCGCTTTTGCTGGTTGCGTAATTTCGCCCTCCCATTCAAACGCTTCTCTGGCCGCCTTTACTAAGGGTTGCACTAGTAAGAAGTCAACTCCGGAAAACACTTCTCCCACTGGGTAATCGTCTTCCGAACCTGACACTAGCGATGGTTCCCTTAGGGAATTCTTTTGTACTGGTGGTGAGGGCTGTAAAACATTTACTTTTATTAGCCATATGCTCTCTTTTAGTGAAGTTTAATCCCTACAAACATACTCTTTTGGCCTCTCCTCTTGTGCAATCTTTCCCCCTAATGCTGACATTGTTTGCTACAGGGTGGATTAGGCGTACCTTGTGAAGGTGCCCTTGCGGTTCCGTATGTTGTCGCAGGCGCTCTCCCTGTCACCCTAGGACCCTCCCAACCAGCATGCTGATCTCCTTATCTGCTTGTTTTTTATTCATGACATGAGCTTCACTATGTAAGTACTATGATTGATGATTTTTTGTTATAACAATAGCCATAAAATAGACCATTCTCTTGGTCCCTTTTTTTGCTATGTTACTCATTGATGTTCATATTTATGTTTTAGAGACAAGAAACCATTCTGTTTCACCCATCTATATGTATAAACAATTCCCCTGAAGAAGGAGTATACAAGTTTGACTACGGTCTTCTCCGAAACATGTCGGGATATATGCACTAGCCACCTACCCCCACCACACTCACCCTGCGTGGGTGGATGGTTTGGGTTCGCTGGCACTGGGTGATACCATTCATTTATGTTCTATTTATGCTCTACATGTCTCAGATACAATTTGCTGTAAAAAGATTGATTACCTTTTGTATATGCTTGTCTTGTCTTTTTAGTCATTTTTTATACCTATTTTTTTGTATACTAATAAAGTTGGCACTGCCGGTGCCTTTTATGGTTACACACTCTCCATACTCTTTCTCTGCCTTTAAAATCCAAAGGGGCGTCCCTTATATGCACTTTGTTGCAGACAATCTTTTTCTTATATATATAGGATGATGGCAGTCTCTGCACGCCAGTATGGTTTCTCTTAATTTTATCTTTTAATCCCTACTTACCTAACCCTCACCTTATGTTATGTGGCTGGTCTCTGGGAGAGCTCATGCTGTGGCTTTAGTAGGCTGTAACAACAAACACTTTTGTAGTATAGGTTCTCAGTACTACTGCTGACAACACAGAGTGTGTCTTACCTCTGTGAGAGTATTGAGTCAGGCATGGCACAAACAGGTACAATCTGTTTAGACAAGGACAATGTTTGATCTTACACATTTTCACTCCCTCCTACCACCAGAAACCCTGGGTCCCCTCTTACTTGGCATCCACTGCCTGTCCCTCTTTCTGCTTGTGCACTGGCTTACCCCACCTCCGCTTCCTATAAAGGGGGCAGGGGGAGGGCTTGCCCTCTCCCCAGGTGTCCCTTGATTGCTGCTCCAGCCGTCCCGCTCACAACAAACCAGAAGTCGCCCAGACACCATCTTTGTCCACCTCCGCTGACCGGAAGTCCTCCAGATGCCATTTTATACAGCCCTGGAAGCCGTGCCAGGAAGGGAGGGAGACCCATGTCACTCCAGGTGCTGGGGTATGTGTCCTACCTGTCTCCAAAGACCAGAATCGTGCCCCCCCTACTATCTGGACCTGGAGGGGGGGTCACCCTCGTATGGGAGTTTTACAACCGAACAGAGGGCGGCTGGCCAGATGAACTCAGAAGGTGAGGGCAAAAAATAAATAAAAATCTTCCTTCCGTAGTTGTAACTGTCTGAGCATTTGAGGAACAAAAAGAGAATACCGCCTTGGGGGAGGCGACTTATTTAAATATAGTGTAACCAGTCCTGATTGGGCGAGGGGTGGAACCTATACCCATACGTGTATGCTGTCATGCTTGTGTCAGGAAAGCCATGTTTTTCAGCTTTTTTTCAGATTTTATCAGAGTTTCCAGCTGAAAAACTCCTCTTAAAAACCGCTAGTTCTGGGGGTTTTTTTGCAGCCAGAAAAAAACCCCTGCCAAAAAGCGCTGATAACAGCCATTGTGTGCATTGACACATAGGATAACATGATAGGAGTTTACTTGCTGCCAAAAAAATGCCTAAAGCCAAAAACAGCAGCTGTAAACGTCCAGTGTGCATGAGGCCTTAAGGGGTCTGTTTATAATTTTTTTCAGAAAATGATTCGTACAACTTCCACCCAGGATTCACCATCTTTTCAAAATAATCCAAACTAGCAAAATGTGCGATTCTTTTTGTGTGAAAAATGTATAAATAGGGGAGAGTTCCCTAAAATATAGGTTTTTACTCTTTTACACACTACATAAAATAAAACACATAGTCACAATTATAAAAAATATGTTACTCCCAGACTGCATAATCAGCATGTCAGTTTTCAGATTTGTATGACTACAAATATATAAGATTCCAATTCTTATGAGATCTGCATACATTTTTGTAAAACATACACCTATTCCATACATATAATTAGAAAAGCTTAATTAAAGTTAATATTGAAAAGCTGATATTATTAATTTCACCAAAATAACACACCTGTAATCAAAAAATAACCTCCCAGACCTAGCCAATTGGCAAAGCTAATACACAGAAGTCTCCTCCCCTATGGATAAAATTGGAATCCTCTCTTCTTCCACCGAGACAGATTAGTCACTTGATGTGGCTATCGGCTAAGGATAGACCTCTTATCATCTGTCTGACTATACTTCTCGCTCAATTTATGGGATAGGTTTTCAAATACAATTTCAGATCTATCCATAGCCATCCATGTACTTTGGGTCTCACAAGACTTTGCAGATTTCTGTGACAATAAGGGCATAGTGTCAAAACAATTCCTGCAGGACAAGTACAAATTTTTTAATTTTTTTGAATTTTGACAAGCTACAGGGCCATATATGTAAGATTTACACCATACTCACCTCTACGTCTACCGATTTGCCTTATATGGGAGAAATGGGAGCAAGATATGGGTGAGATACTTGAGCTAGATGACTGGTACAAGCTAGCACAGGGCGCCTCCAGAACCTACATTAACACCTCAAGCATAGAGACCAATTATAAAGTGATGTTGAGATGGTAAATGGTCCCAGCGAGGATGACATCCTATGTCCCAGGGGCTTTTCCACACTGTTTTAGATGATGTGGCAAGCAGGGTACACAATTCCATATTTGGTGTACATGCCCAAAATGGAAACGATTTTGGGCACAACTATACAATTTTATCCACTCTCTCACTCAAGTGAATCTTAGGTCCTCAAAGGCATTATGCCACCCTATGGGGAAAGCGCCAAGATACACAAGGAGATTAGCTGCGTTCCTATTTGTAGCAGCAAAAATCTCTATTGCCAGGTCCTGGAGGTTGCCTGTAATCCCATTTTAACTGGTGAAGTCAAAGCTATCTTGGCTCATGGTCAATGGAAATCTTACAGCTATCCTATGACAAAATTAAAGTGTTTGAGAAAATATGGTATCCTTGGGTCAAATATATAGCCGGTAATGCATGATATGTCAGTGGTGGTGGAGTTCTGGAATGGATGGGTTGCACACTTTCCTTCGACTCTTTCCTTCTTTACCTTTCTTTTCCATTTATTTTCTAACAACCCTAATGACTAGTACACACTAGTAGTTTTTTTCATTCAGCCAAGCAGGGCTGAAGGAAAAAAAAAACTGACAGCTCAGGAGGAGCCACTGTACTAACTATCAGGGCCGGACTGGCCTACCGGGATAGCGGGAAATATCCCGGTAGGCCGCCTGCTCCGAGGCCGCTGTCAGCTAGGAGCTTTGGAACTTTAAAAAAAAAAAAAAAAGAACAGCTGAGAGAGAAGCGGCAGCGGCTGTGCTGTGAACAGGAGGCGGGGCTGGCTGATGAAATGTGTAGCAGCGAGGGCCGGAGGAGCAAGGAACCATCGTGCAGCAGGCAGTGTAACCCCCCTCCCTCTCCAGCCCGCCACATTTAAATGTGCCAAGGTGCTGGATCGGGGATGAATGGGGCCGTCAGGAGGGTGATACACAGTACCTGAAGCCGAGAAGATAGAGGAAGGTATGACCACAGCCACAGCAAAACAAATCCTGCATACACAGAGCTCTGGCTGAATGGAAACAAGATCGTCGGGAGCAATGTCATATGTAATGCTGGCCGGCCGGTGTCATTCAGAAATTTCTGCCTTTTGGGCAGTGTGCAGGTTACCGATCAGCCTCCTCTCCCTCCTGTCTGGCTCCGTATGCTTTGTTTTTTTAAGCTTCCTAACCTGCACACTGATAAGATCTCTGGGAGACGCTGCAGCCAGCCAGCATTCTGTGTCCAGTGACAGGTCACACATGGTTGACTGTTAACCATTTCAGCTCAGCTATTTAGCCAGAGCTCTGTGTGTTCTGCACAGTTTGATGTTTTTTGGATGATTTACTGCTGATTCAGGCTGGAAGCTTCACAGACTCATTAATTGTTTAAAGTTCTCCACTAATCCTGACCAGTTCACTGTAAGACAATTTGAATTTTGGAAATTGGATGTGTTGCTGTCTTCTGGCACTTAGTTGTACTTTAAAAGGAGGATTACTAACTTGATCTTGAAGAGCAGGTTCAAGTAGAGTGGCGCAGCCCTACTACACACTTTTACACTGAGTTGAGCCATACATGCATTCCCTGCCCATCTCCTGTACTATGTCTGCTGTCTCTAACCATCCCCTGTATCATATCTGCAGTAAGGAGGAGCTCCGGCGTGTTCGCACAGCCCACGTGCAGAGCCCGCCAGGAAGTCGGCGCTGCGCTAATCACAGTGCGCGGCTGCAGAGATCGGTAAATGTCTCACTGCCTGTGATTAACACAGCGCAATGCCCACTTTCTGGCAGGCTCTGCACGTGGGCTGTGCGAACACACCAGAGCTCCTCCTTAGTCTGCAGTCTCTGACCATCTCCTTATCATGTCCGCAGTCTCTGACCATCTCCTCTAATGTGTCTGCAGTCTCTGACCATCTCCTGTATCATGTCTGCAGTCTCTGACCATCTCCTGTATCATGTCTGCAGTCTCTGACCATCTCCTGTATCATGTCTGCAGTCTCTGACCATCTCTTGTATCATGTCTGCAGTCTCTGACCATCTCTTGTATCATGTCTGCAGTCTCTGACCATCTCCTGTATCATGTCTGCAGTCTCTGACCATCTCCTGTATCATGTCTGCAGTCTCTGACCATCTCCTGTATCATGTCTGCAGTCTCTGACCATCTCCTGTATCATGTCTGCAGTCTCTGTCCATCTCCTGTATCATGTCTGCAGTCTCTGACCATCTCCTGTATCATGTCTGCAGTCTCTGACCATCTCCTGTATCATGTCTGCAGTCTCTGACCATCTCCTGTATCATGTCTGCAGTCTCTGGCCATCTCTTGTATCATGTCTGCAGCCTCTGACCATCTCCTGTATCATGTCTGCAGTCTCTGACCTTCTCCTGTATCATGTCCATAGTTTCTGACCATCTCCTGTATCATGTCTGCAGTCTCTGACCATCTCCTCTAATGTGTCTGCAATCTCTGATCATCTCCTGTATCATGACTGCAATCTCTGACCATCTCCTATATCATGTCTGCAGTCTTTGACCATCTCTTGTATCATGTTCACAATCTCTGACCATCTCTTGTAGTGTGTCTTACACACATACAAAAATGACATTTAAATCCTGCAAGGCTATTTAAAAACACCTGAACATATTAAAAAACTATGGGGATTTGGTCACGCTATATGGCAGCCCACTTACTGCGTCAAAGTACCCCTTAATTAGTGGGTCCTACACTAGTAAAAGAATGAAAGGTCCTGCGTCTCAACCATGGGAGATACACTCCTCTTTTATGGGAGAACTGATGGGACTCCTCCTATGAACTGGTGGACACTAATAAGAGGTAATGGGGGGAGGGTGGAGTTCTCCCATAAAAGAGAAGTGTATCTCCAATGGCTGAGACGCAGGATCTTTCATTCTTTTACTAGTGTAGGACCCACTAATAATGGGGTACTTTGATGCAGTAAGTGGGCTGCCATATAGCGTGACCAAATCCCCATATTTTTTGAATATGTTCAGGTGTTTTTAAATATCCTTGCAGGATTTAAATGTCATTTTTGTATGTGTGCGCTGTAATAATTTGTACTGTTTGTTGGTCTTATCAGCACCATCTTGAATGTAAACGCATTTTTAGGGTGTGCCCCCCAAGTATGATTTTGTTTTTTACACATACAGAACTCACACACGTGTATGTGTATATATATTGTAACCTGGGGGACAGGTAGCAGGTACAAAGCTCCCTGGGATGAGCAGTCTTTCAGGCACAGATACCAAATCCAGTGGAATAGTGACAAACAGTGCGGTGTTTATTTGTGATATATACAAGTCTATTTACAGGTGCTGTACAGTGTTCCAAAAGAAACAAATAGGAACAAAAATAGCCAAAACAAAACCTAGCCGTGTCTCGGCACTAACTAAACAATATTTACAGATCCTAACTACTAAGCTGAGCAAGCCTACAGCTTGTCAGTTTCCACATACCTTTTTTGCACTCTTACACAGAAGTTCTCTGAGTATCCCAGGCCAAGAGCAAGGGCTGTCTTGCTCAGGTGAGCTTAAATTAGCCTGGGGGAGAGGACCAAGACCTGAACCGGACCATGGATCAGAGATCCCTGAACCTGTATGAGAGGAGCCTGGGAGATGTATAAACCCCGAACAGGACTTTTCCTGGCTCTCTCTGGGACGCTCTGCTACATATCCTCCCCCCTTGTTTCAACCCCAGGGTTGGAACACCTGTAGCCCAACAGGAGTGAACACGGGACAGGGCATCTACATTCCCCATCTCAACACCTGGCCTGTGTTTTACAGTGAATGAGTAATCCTGTAGAGCCAAAAACCACCGGTTCACCCGTCTATTAGTCTCCTTCTTTTGGGCCATCCATTTCAGAGGAGCATGGTCAGTTATTAACTCAAACTGGCGTCCTAACAAATAGTACCTGAGTGCGTCCACGGCCCACTTTATGGCTAAACACTCCTTTTCAATGACTGCATACCTTTGCTCATGGTCATTGAGTTTTCTGCTTAGGTACACCACAGGGTGTTCTTCCCCATTGTGTACCTGTGATAGTACTGCCCCGATACCAACATCAGACGCATCCGTCTGAACCAAAAAATCTTTGGAGAAATCGGGGGAGTACAGTATTGGTTGTGCACAAAGAGCCTTCTTCAGGACTTGGAAAGATTCCTCTGCTACTGAGGACCATTTCACCATTACCGAGTCTTTCCCTTTCGTAAGGTCTGTCAGTGGGGCAGCTATAGTTGCAAAATTTGGGATAAATCTTCTATAATACCCCGCAATGCCAAGAAAGGCCCTGACCTGCTTTTGAGAATATGACAGGGTGTCTGGAATCGTGACCTCAGGGATCAGAGGGGACTCAGTACCCTTAGGCGTTACCGGGAGGGACCTCGCAGTTAACGCCAGTCTATCCTTCCAGGGCTTTAACAGGTTTATGTGGTAAATCTGTTCGGGCTTCCTTTTTCCTGGTTGATATATTTTGTAATTGACCTCCCCAACTCTTTCAATTACTTCAAAGGGACCCTGCCACTTAGCCAGGAACTTGCTCTCAACAGTGGGAACTAACACCAGGACCCTATCACCAGGTGAGAAAACACGGAGTTGGGCCCCCCTATTGTATATCCTCTGTTGAGCTGTTTGGGCCTGCAGTAAGTGTTCTTTTACCATCGGCATGATTGCTGCAATCCTGTCCTGCATTTGAGCGATATGCTCAATGACACTTTTATGGGGTGTCTGCTCCCCCTCCCAAGTTTCTTTGGCTATGTCCAAGAGTCCCCGAGGGTGTCTCCCATAAAGCAACTCAAAGGGAGAGTACCCTGTGGAGGACTGGGGAACCTCCCTGATGGCAAACATCAAGTATGGTATCAGGAAGTCCCAGTTTTTCCCATCCTTGTCAACAACCTTTTTTAACATGCTCTTTAATGTTTTATTGAAGCGTTCCACCAAGCCATCCGTTTGAGGATGGTACACTGAGGTTCGCAATTGCGTCACCTTAAATAACTTGCACAGCTCTCTAGTTATTCGTGACATAAATGGGGTGCCCTGGTCTGTAAGGACTTCTTTAGGGATTCCAACACGACTGAACACCATAAACAGCTCTTTGGCAATGTTTTTAGCAGACGCGGTGCGTAAGGGAATGGCCTCTGGGTAACGGGTAGCATAATCCATGATTACGAGGATATGCTGATGACCTCGGGCAGACTTGGGGAGTGGACCCACAAGGTCCATGGCAATCCTCTCAAAGGGCACTTCAATAATGGGCAAGGGCACTAAAGGACTTCGGAAGTGTTGTAGTGGGGCTGACATCTGACACACAGGACAGGATTGACAATAATTCTCAATATCCTTCTGTATTCCGGGCCAATAAAACCTGCGTAACACCCTTTCCGTAGTTTTTTCAACCCCTAAATGACCTCCTAGCAAGTGCCCATGGGCAAGTTCCAACACCACCCGTCTGTATGGCTTAGGGACCACCAACTGTTCAACCACTTCATCATTTTTTTTACATACACGATACATTAAATCCTCATTGCTGCTAAAATAAGGAAAACAGAGCCTGTCCCCTGATTCGACAGGTACATCATTAATCACCATTACATTTTCCCAGGCCCTGGCAAGGGTTGGGTCTTTTCTCTGCTCGGTACCAAAATTTTCCTTGTGTACATTAAGGTCAGCAAACTCCAACGTAGGCTCAGATTCAGCAGATGGCTGTCCAGCTCCACTGGTTGTGGGGACCTCCTCAGGCTCCTCCAGCTCTCCTGCCATAACTGAGAAAGGAAAACCTGGGGAGCCCTGAGAAGAGTCCCCTGAACCCATATTGTCAGTAGCGGCCAGGAGTTCTGGCTCTGTCACTGAGTCAGCTACTGCGACCGGGTCGGGACGATCCCACAGTTCCCAAAACTTAGGGAAGTCCCTACCAATGATGGCCTTGTGCACCAAGTGGGGCACAAGTCCGACCGGATGGGTCACCGTACCTAAGCCAGTTTTAAACTGAACAGTGGCTATAGGATACTCGCGGGTATCCCCATGTACACAGATCACAGCAATTTTTTTAGCATGCAAATTCACAATGTCAACCATCTCAGCTGTAACCAAAGTCACTAGACTTCCAGAGTCTAGCAAGGCCGTAATAGGCTTATTATTAACAGTCATTTGGCACATGTGTTTTCCCATACTTGGTGCTGCAGCGCATGAAACAGCAGCAAACATAGACTGCCTTCTAATGGACAGATCGCACTGCATTGGTTCATCTGTCAATGGACAGTTTGCTGCAACATGTCCCAGTTCTTGGCAACGAAAACACCTGATGTTTCCCCAGTTGGGTTTGCTGACAGGCAGTAGCTTCCCTTGTTTGGGACGCCAAACTTCAGTCCTGGCACCAAAAATCCTCCCCCCTATTTCCTTGCCATGCTTACCACCCACTTCCCCTGGAACAGTCTTACCGGTTGCCTGGGGAGACCGTGGCTTTGGGCGGAAAGTCCGTGCGGCTGTAGGGGTGGTGACCAGGTTCTCTGCAGCAAAGTACCTTTCAACAAGTTCCACGAGGTTGTCCGCCGAGTTGGGGTCTCCTTGACTCACCCACTTCTGCAGGGGAACTGGTAGTGACCTCAGGAACTGGTCCATGACCACACGCTCCACTATTTGTGGCCCAGACAGGGACTCCGGCTGTAGCCATTTCCTCACCAAGTGAATTAGGTCGAACATCTGCGATCTTGGGGGCCTCTCGTCTTGGAAGAACCAGCTGTGGACCCGCTGTGCTCGAACTGCCAAGGTGACACCAAGTCGCGCCAGGATTTCCCGCTTGACCTTTTCATAGTCTCCTACTTCTGCTGACTCCAAATCATAGTAGGCCTTCTGCGATTCTCCAGACAGCAAGGGGGCGACCAGTCCTGCCCACTGGGTTTTGGGCCAACCTTCCCTCTCAGCGGTCCGTTCAAAGGTTAAGAGAAAGGCCTCTGGATCATCATCTGCAGTCATCTTGGAAAGAAAACGACCCACATGGATGGCTGAGGGCTTGTCTCCAACAACATTAACTTTAGCAGGTGACCACTGTGCAAGCGTCTCTACAACCGCAGCCAGGGTTTTCCTATCCCCTTTTGCATCAGTGGCTAGCTGTTCAAACAGCCTCTGCGATAGCTCCTGTACAGCACCAATCTGTTGGCACAGCGCCTTGGTTTGCTCCTGTGCGATAGCGTTTGTTTGTTGCTGTGCAGCATTGGATATCACCAATTGTTTTAGGATTTCCTCCATGTTTAGTCACTCTAGGTACTGGCCTTTTAAGTAGTAACTTACTACAGCTGCCCGCATTCTCCACCATATGTAACCTGGGGGACAGGTAGCAGGTACAAAGCTCCCTGGGATGAGCAGTCTTTCAGGCACAGATACCAAATCCAGTGGAATAGTGACAAACAGTGCGGTGTTTATTTGTGATATATACAAGTCTATTTACAGGTGCTGTACAGTGTTCCAAAAGAAACAAATAGGAACAAAAATAGCCAAAACAAAACCTAGCCGTGTCTCGGCACTAACTAAACAATATTTACAGATCCTAACTACTAAGCTGAGCAAGCCTACAGCTTGTCAGTTTCCACATACCTTTTTTGCACTCTTACACAGAAGTTCTCTGAGTATCCCAGGCCAAGAGCAAGGGCTGTCTTGCTCAGGTGAGCTTAAATTAGCCTGGGGGAGAGGACCAAGACCTGAACCGGACCATGGATCAGAGATCCCTGAACCTGTATGAGAGGAGCCTGGGAGATGTATAAACCCCGAACAGGACTTTTCCTGGCTCTCTCTGGGACGCTCTGCTACAATATATATATATATATATATATATATATATATATATATATATATATATATATATATATATATATATATATATAGTGTTAGCATTTTATGCAATAAATGGGCATGTAGCCATTCACTTTCTGGAAAGAGGGAGAGGGAAGGGGGCATGAGAGAGGGGGAAAAAAGAGAATGCGTGGAAGAGAGAGGAAAAGAGGGGGAGGAACAAAGAAAAAGGGAGAGACATAATAAGAGAGAGAACAAGAAAGATGGATAGAGAGAGAGATGGGGAAAAAAACAAGAAATTATGATAGAGAAAAATAAAGGGGAAAGAAAGGAGAGCAAAGAGCAGGAGTGGTACATCCTAAAATGTACCATAAGGGGTTTAATACACTATGAGTGGAAGAGACTCAGGGAGTGCTAAATGTCCGCCGGTTAGGGGTGCAATTTACTTGCCTTACCTTGGGTGCTGACAACCCACGCTACGTCCCTGGGGCTGGTATGAAATTATTTCCAGGGCTGGTTTTTATTCCCAGTCCGGCCCTGCTAACTATCCAACGTTAGTACAGCTATTTCCCCTGCTGTTCTATTGTGTTATGACAGGGGGACGGCCCCCCTGCCAGAACACTCCTGTCAGCGCTCTCAGCCATTGGCGTGTGTACTAGGCTTACCTTAAGCCTTAAAGAGCATAAATTAGCAAATGGCCTAGGAGTCTAGGGAATGTGAGCTCCACCTTGGAGAGTCCATGGAGGGTCTCCCGAGTACGAAATTGGTATAATTCCTGTCTTTCGTTCCAGACACTTCTAATTGATGGAATATCTGCCTTGGTAGTGGAGATTTGATGTTTAGCTGCATTTTGAAACAGGGTTACCTCTTAGTTAGTAGAATGACAGACCTCAGTTTCTGTAATGGTACCCTGAAACCCTGGTCCAGAAGATCTATAACTGTTTTCTATATGAATATATTTACATTTTTTCCTCCTGCTTTTATTGTATGGGAAACATTTTATATTGCATCAATGGAATCTAATCCCTTTGCATTGTTCTTGGAATATACCGTAACTAATAAACATTTTTGGAAATGAAAAGGTTGTCCTTTTTCTGGGTGACTCTTTTGGCAGGACCAACTCCCAATTCAAATTAAATAAGGATCAAACTGTTGGCAAGTACAGGAGAAAGAACTGGTTTGTTTAAAAAAACAATAGCACAAAGTATTGACCTACGCCTTGCTGTGTCATATTGACAACAAACCTTTGTTTTAGTTGTAATAATAACTTAAACTGCTTAAAGCGGAGTTCCACCCTAAAGTGGAACTTTACTTATCTGTCTTCTCCCCTCCTCTGGTGCCACATTTGGCACCTTTTCGGGGGAGGGGATGGGGGAGCGGGAACCTGTTTTTGACAGGTACCCTGTCCCCACTTCTGTCGGACCTCGCCGTCGCGAGGTCCGTCAGAAGTCCGGCCCCCCCTCCTCCCTCCCCAGCTGTTGGGCCAGGAGAAGAGTGCAGCGCACTTTGCGCATGCACAGTGGGGACCCGCCCGTGAAGCTGCAAGGCTTCACTGCCGGGTTCCCTTACCGGCAATGGCAGCGGCAGCACCCGTCAGCCGATGGAAACATCAGCTGCGGTACCGACATCGCTGGACTCCAGGACAGGTAAGTGTTCTAATATTAAAAGTCAGCAGCTACAGTATGTGTAGCTGCTGACTTTTACATTTTTTAAAGGGGCAGGAGGAACTCCGCTTTAAATAAATCAGAACCTACATGAAATTTATTGACTATGAACACTTTGAACTACAAACTCATATTTGATTTTATTTATTTTAAACACAAGGGTTTACAGCCCCTTTAAACCACTTCAGCCCGGAAGATTTGGCGGCTCAATGACCAGAGCATTTTTTGCCATACGGCACTGCGTCGCTTTAACTGACAATTGCGTGGTCGTGCGACGTTGTACCCAAACAAAATTGACATCTTTATTTCTCCACAAATAGAGCTTTCTTTTGGTGGTATTTGATCATCTCTGTGTTTTTGTTTTTTTTTGCGCTATAAACAAAAAAAGAGTGACAATTTTGAAAAACAAAAAACAAAATAGGGGATAGATTTATGGCGTTTTTATTATTATTATTTTTTTACTAGTAATGGCAGCGATCTGTGATTTTTATCTGTGATTTTTATCATGACTGAGACATTATGGCGGTCACATCGGACACTTTTGACATATTTTTGGGACGATTGACAATTATACAGCGATCAGTGCTATAAAAATGCACTGATTACTGTATAAATGTCACTGGCAGGGAAGGAGTTAACACTAGGGGGCGATCAAGGGTTTAACTGTGTTCCCTGACTGTGTGTTCTAACTGTAGGGGGAGAGGACCCCGTAGTGGCGGCAGCGTGCCAAACTCCATGGACTGTATTTTCTTTAACCAGACTAACTATGTAACTATGTAACAGTTCTGACAAAAGTGAACCAGTATTCCCTGGTTCAGTGACTGCAGTGCACTGGGACCGCTTCAGTATTATTTAGTCTCAGTCATGAGTTCCTTCCTTATCCCACTTCCCACTTCCTCCTATCTGCATCTCTGACACCACCACAGGTCCTGGGGCATCCAAATCAGACACTGGCACACTGCTGGCAGGACACTCACTCCTCCTCCCCACGCATCTCTGAGCAGCTCAGTGTGCAAGAGCAGATTTTTCCTAATGTCAACTTTGGTGCCACCGACAGCCAGGCCATACCAACTACAGCAGCCCTCCAAAGTCCCAGGTGAGGGGAATAAATCAAAACTGGAACAGCTGTGCATGGCAATCAATCAGCTTCTCCTTGATAAAACCCACATAATGGGGGAAACATGTCAGCAACGACACCACGGCAGTGACGGTCTTTACGTCACAGGTGACGCATCACGTCACATTGGCGCAAGTAGAACACTGTTCTACTGTGATTTTCACCGGGACCTGTGAGCCAATCCACTGCCACTTGTTTGCACTTTATTTTGCAATTTGTCTTTGTATATGATGTGTACTTGCTATACACGTGACGCAGCTGCTTTTTAATAGACAATGTTGTCTCAATTTTAACAACAATCCAGGTGTTGGTGGTGGGTACCTATTCTTTGCTGCTATTAGCTTGGTCCCCCTGTGACTCTTTTCAGGGGGTCCCTTTCCCCCTGTTTCATATTATTTAATTTAGTAATCCCAGTCCTGGAGACCGCACCATATTTGAGTCTGTGATCTTAGGGACGCAGCACCTGTATGCACATCTAATTAGTAGTGCAGCGGACATGCAATAGTGAGTTGATGACCTCCATTTTCTATCTAGATACAGCTGCTCCAGTTTTTATAAATTACCACCAGGGTGTAAAGTGAATGGAGATTTAGGGCAGCTCTATGTGCAATGCTGTACGGGAGGAGGAGCTCAGCCCTGCACAGTGTTCAAACAACTGACATCTTGGGAGGAGGGAAGGGGCAGATCTGACCCTAGCAAGGAAAAAAAAAAGAAAGTGAGGGCTTCTTGCCATGAATCACACAACCCAAAACTAGGAAAGAATTGTGGCTGGAGATCAATTTAAAGTGGTTGTTAAGCCACTGTCATGACTTTGCATAATCCTGTTGGTTTCTTAAGCCTGTGTCCCACTGTCTCTGTGTTTTATTAAAAAAAAATGCTGTAAATATCAATGCACTGCTTGCCGATCACGAGACCGGCCGGCCATCTTTTCTCCCCGTCTGACAGCTAGAGCGGAAGGGGCCGAAAATCCCACACTGATGTCACTCGGGAGGAGAGGAGGAGAGAGCCACCCGGTCACGTGATCGCCAAGCGGTGCATTAAAATCCAATATTTATAGTATTTTTTTAAAATTAAACACAGAGACAGGGGGACACAGGCTTAGGAAACCAACAGGATTATAAAGCACATTAACAGTTAGAGCTGACAGTCAGAGCTGACAGGAGGGGGGAGAGAAGGAAAGAGCAGAGCTGCGGGTGACGAGGGGATGTAAATTGACCACAGTGTCAGGGCTCAGCAGCCATGATATACAGTGGTCAGCTTACAGAGGGGGAGGACAAAGCCAGGCAGGATCAGCCAGATTTTTTAGGTGTTACAGGGGGCCAAATTAATTATTTGGGTTAACAAATGCTTTAACCACCTCCCATCCAGGCCAATTCTGACATTTCTCTCCTACATGTAAAATTCATCATATTTTTGCTAGAAAATTACATAGAACCCCCAAACATTATATATGTTTTTTTAGCAAAGACCCTAGAGAATACGATGGCCATCAATGCAAAAACTTTTTCATGCTTTTTCATGCATTAAAAAAAAAAAAAACATTATACATATACCTTGTGTGAGTATATCTGAATGATGCCTGTAGCTGCAAGCATCATTCAGATATACCCACACAAAGTCAAGGACGTCATATGACGTACCTTGGGCGGGAAGTGGTTAAATGTGTTATTGCAGGTTATTTGTGGTCAAAAACCTAAAGTAGCATATACTGCCATTTAAATTCAGCACTCATTTCACGTGGTACAAAAAGGTAGGTACACACAGCTAAGTAATGCTATATATGTAGTAGTATTAAACCTCTAGCATTTTTTTTAGTTGAACACACTGAGCACAATAAAAAAAACATGCCTCAGAAAACTATTTGGTAAAAAATATTACCCCAGCACATGCAGTTTACAACTCTCAATGCTGCTGGCTCCTGCTCCCCCAGTGCTGTTTCCCTGAACATCCAGTCCTTTACAGGAAAGAAATAACACTGGACAGTGCAGTCTGGAGTCCTGGAGTCAGTTTGTTAGCTTGGAGGGTGGGGGCAAAAGCTTTTGAAGGGGAACACCTATCCCAGTCTTTAGTGTTGCCCTGAGATAAGAGGCACAGACAGGGTACAGCTGGCCAGAGATGGATTGAAATTTGACTGGTTCAGCAGGGACCAGCTAAATTTCAATCCATGTATGGCCGTTTCCGCTCAAGAGGAGGCAATCTAATCATAAGACTCTTCTCAAAAGGGTTTTCTGATGAATTTCCGTGTGATCAGTGCTGCAGCCATTTAATCAGTGTATTCTGACAGTGAAGTCAGTGGTGTCAGAATACACCAGCGCAGCGGAAAGAATTATACAGGATTTTAAAAGGCTGGCAGAATGCCAGCAACTGCATAGTTTTCATAGGATGCATGTACACAGATGTTAAAAATACTGCATTTGGGCCAGTTCACACTGGTCCGACATGTGCTTCGACTTCGAGAGCACAAGTTGCATGACATGTCAAAATCAATGGATCCCTATGAGAGCCATCTTAACCGGTCCGACTTGTGTCGGTGCAAAACTACTTTGGCCTGACTTGGGCACGATTTCGACCCATTGATTTGAATGGAAGTCGCAATCCAAGTCGGATCATCATCTTGATCAACTGATCCGACTTGTGGCATGCGACTTGTGATCTGGGATCAAGTGTATGCAATGTTAGCAATCAAAAATCCCCTAAAAAAACAGCGTGTGGCTGAACCCCCCCCCCCCCCCCCCCAAGAACATACCAGACCCTTCGATTTTGATGGTAAACCCCATCTTAGCATGCAGTATGATGGGTGCGTGATATCACAAGGGGGTGCTGTCACTACATGCCCACACCCCATAGCTATATAAGAACTGTCAGACACCAGAGCTCACAGAACGGCAGGACTCAGCATCGTAGGAGTAGTGTTTTTTTTATTTTCAGTGGGTCGGCAGTGACAGAGGAGGAGGGAGAAGACATTGGTGGAGGAAGCAGAGAAAGAAGACATCATAATTGACGTTGGAGCTATGATGGGGGACATTCTTCATTTTCAATAAAGGACTTGTCAAAAAACGTCTTTTGTTTTTTTGTAACACTACACTGCTTTTATTTTGGTGACTAGGTAGTGATATAGTGTACCCCATACTCATTCACATGAGGGGGGGTGCAGGATTCAAAGGCCCCCTTTCTTAAAGGGGGCTTCCAGATTCTGATAAGCCCCCTACCTGCAGAACCCCACAACCACCGGCCAGCATTGTGGGGAAGGGGCCCTTGTCCCCATCAACATGTCTCCAACCTAATTTGGGGTTAGGATCAGGCCAGCGGTATTAGCAGGGATGGGAAAGAGAGAGAGAGATTCCCTTGGGTGCTGCACTGTTGGATTGTGGTTGGGGTACGCTGATTTTCTAGGTCACATGCACCAAGATGTAAGGACACAGGGACATTCATGCATTGAGCTGAAGATATAGCGGGCAATTGTATTGAGGGGTAAAAGACTTTTGGAACCAGGGTTAGAAGGGCCTGATATATCCCACTCTGCTGAGAAAAATGTGAAAGACAAAAAAGAACAGGCTTTTTTTAAATTCAAGTGCACTTTTTCTTAAATCTTATTACAGATCCATTGACTGACATGTTTTACCTAATATATCTGTGCTTTGTATTATTTTTATTGTACATTAAATAAATTTGATGCATTTTCACATTGTGGAATCACTTTTATCTTTAGTGGCTATGCTGGCTCCTGGCACCATCATAGTCTACATAATTAAGCTTAGTTTACAGTAGATATTTCTGTGGGGGAAGTTGCACAATTGTTTCCCTTGCAGGCGTTTCTTCTACACAAAATCCAAACAATAAAAAGCCCAGCCACCTGGCTCGCTTGTTGGCAGCACCGATGCTTCTTTTACCAGTCCCTCTGACTGTATTGTCCAGCTCTCCTGGATCACTTGGCTCTCTTAGCCTTTGGTCACAGCACCCTTCTGGACGGCCTACTTCTGGCCTATGGATTCAGGTTCTCCTGACAACCCGATAGAAGCCTACCTAACTCCTGGAATGAGAACTCCCGTCTCCTGGCTGCTAGATGGGGCACCTCTGACCCCTTGGTGAGACCCTCAGTCTCTTGGCTTCTGGCTGGGGCTTTTCTGACCCCTCGGTGAGACCCTCTGTCTCTTATCTTCTGGTTTGGGCCCTCTAACCCCTGGGTGAGACCTCAGTCTCCCTCACTGGGAGCGGTCTCCAACAGGGAGCTATCCTCAGACCTTCGTATATAACAACCCTGCACACCTGTATACTCAGACAGGTTGCAGGCATCTGGTAAAACCCAGACACAGGATTGAATGCTAAAATCCAGAACTACAGAATCTGCAGAACACAAATTATGAAGAGACACAAGAGGAAGGGGGACACCTTAGATTCATCCAAATTAGGTTAAAGGTATAGCCAAGGTTAAATTAACGGCCTAGAGTTGCCTACCTTGATTGTTATACCCTTAATACCACAAATACCATTTTTTCCTATTTTTAACTTATGGTTTTTGGATAGATGTACTGTTTTAATTGGGACAAGGTTAACACTCGCTTGTTCTCGAGCGGACTGTCTTTTGGAGGTCTTCTCCTCCTCCCTTTCTTTTGTATAGAACACAAATTATACAGTTTTCTCAGAAACAATAGTCTGCAACTTCGCATTAACCCTAAATGCGAATCCCGTGTCACATTTTCCTATAGTCTCACAGTGACAGGGCCTCTCACTGTCACAATGTATACACTTTTTTGTTTTGTAATCAACATCTTTCATTTTGGACATGAAGAACATATTTTTTTCAATCAATATATATGAAAAGTATGGTGATTTTCAATAACTATTTACTTATGTAGCGCTGGTAGATTTTTGACCAAGCGCTTATATGTAAATTTAGTGGGTCATCTGTTCTGTACATAGTTCAAATTTAATCTATAGCTAAATTGGCCTCTGTTCAAGCATCGGCTGTGTTGCGTGCAGTTCCACACTGTTGCCTGTGGGTGTCGTTGTCACCATAGGTCAGTGTTGGAAAGCAACAAGCTGAAGTATATTGAGTGCTCTTCTTTCCCAGAGGTAACTCGGCAGAGGTGGTCCACTGCTATGCATTCTGGGAGAGAGTACTTAAGGGACAGACGCCATTTTTCTTTCTCTTTCACCTGCTGGCCCTCCTGGCCTAAAGGTATGTGACAGAGAGTTCTACCTCGTGGCCCTCCAGGCCGGAGGGCTGCGTTGCTGCAGCCGTGCAGGTAGGCCCAGAAGCCTGTCTGGGGCCTACTGCTGTGGGGATGGTCCTGTGCTGTCTGTCCTGCAGGAAGAAGCCGGACAATTGAGAAGACCCAGGGGAGGACCCATCTTGGAAGGGACCATGTGGAAAGCTGGTCTTAAGAAGGGCCTGGTGATTCGATTGGAGGACACATCTTAATCTAATCTACTGCACAAGTACTGCCGGGTCGGCTTAAAGGTTCTGGTACTGTGTTGCTGTTCATCTAAAACTACTACGTCCTGCGGCAGAGGATCGTACATTTATATTGTTCTTCTCATCTCTTTATTGTTATTTTTATATTGTTCTTCTCAAGTCTGTGGCAGAGACTTTTTGTTCGGCTCTGGCTGCTAGGTCAGTGAGAGAGATCTATCCAGGTGAGCAAAGATTTAATCTGGGACTGAAGGTACATTCGCCCCCGAGATTTAAATTCCACAGAGATTCCACAAAAAAAGGTATTTGAACTTTCCTGCAACTCCTCTTCTACCTCTTTCCTGCTACTTCTTCCAGTTATATTCTATTAAAGCATTGGAAAAGTACTAAAGTGACTGGTGCCTACATTGTCAGATACAAAGCTCAACATGGACTCTAAGTTCTGGTATTAGTGAAATTACAGGTGAAGAGGTGACGGTAACAGCCTGATTTAAATCAGCAGCTCCTTCGGGGGTTAGTGCTACACTTCCTTGTTGGAACAAAAGTTGTTGTTTTTGTTCTTGCACAATAGTCGATTACAAAATCAGTTTTACTGTCTTTAGGGAGGTTTTTGAGATTTCCCCACACTTTCCCTCAAAACGTTTTTATTGTTCCTGTCCCAATGACATAGCAGGAATAAAGGGGAGATCTCTCCAAAGCAAAAGATCTCCTCTCTGGTCACCAGAACAGCTTTCCTATTTCTTCTTACCTCCTGTTCCTGTAACAACTAAATGTGGATTTGTAATCACTTTCTGCACCGATTTCAGTGGTCACCGGGACAAATAGAGGGGATGAATCTCCCCATCGTAAACACAGATAGTAATAAAAACCTGAAAGGGTTTCTAATCTTCCCCATTCTATATCCAGAATATTAACCATAAACATTTTAAATGTATTAATTTTTTTTTAAATATACTGTTTACAATCATATGTAATATACTCTTTATATTTAGATTGTAAGCTCTAATGAGTAGGGCTTTCTGATTCCTATTGAACCAAATTGAATTGTAGCTAATGTCGGCCTTCATTTTGTAAATAAAACTGTTGGTGCTATATAAATCTTGTATAATAATAATAATAATAATAATAATAAATATTCTACATTTAAGCACTTCAGTCCAGGAAGATTTGGCTGCTCAATGACCATGCCATTTTTTGCGATTCGGCACTGCGTTGTTTTAACTGACAATTGCGCGGTCGTGCAATGCTGTACCCAAACAAAATTGACGTCCTTTTTTCTCACAAATAGAGCTTTCTTTTGGTGGTATTTGTTCACCTCTGCGGGTTTTATTTTTTGCACTATAAACAAAAGAAGAGCGACAATTTTGAAAAAAAACACACTATCTTTTACTTTATTTTTTCCTCAGTTTAGGTGATATGTATTCTTCTACATATTCTTGGTAAAAAAAAATCGCAATAAGTGTATATTGAATGGTTTGCGTAAAAGTTATAGCGTCTACAAAATAGGGGATAGATTTATGGCATTTTTATTATTACTTTTTTCTTTTACTAGTAACGGCAGTGATCAGCGATTTTTATCGGGACTGCGATATTGCGGCGGATACATCGAACACTATTGACACCATTTTGGGACCAGTGACAATTATACAGCGATCAGTGCTATAAAAATGTACTGATTACTGTATAAATGTCACTGGCAGGGAAGAGGTTAACTCTAGGGGCGATCAAGGGGTTAACTGTGTTACCTCATGTGTGTTCTTACTGTAGGGGGGGGATGGGACTGACTAGGAGAGATGACAGATCGGTACACACGATCAATCTCCTCTCCCCTGAGAGAACCAGGATCTGTGTGTTTACACACACAGATCCTGGTTCTCGCTCTGTCACGAATGATCGCGGGTGCCCAGCGGTCATCGCGCCTGCCGGGCACTCGCATCAGCTCCGGCGGCGAGCCGCGTGCACACGCCCCCTAGTGGCCAAAAGGCAAAGCGACGTAAGGTAGTGTCGTTTTGCTCAGGGAAGCTAACCTGCCCCAGTAAAACTGCTGCAGCTGGTCCAGAAGCAGTTAATTACCCTGCAAAATTTTTCTGTAACCATATCTGGACTGTGTGATCAGCTCTCAGGTATTCTCAGTGGCTTAAAACACCTGGGACACAAATATGGGTGCTCTCCCTCCTCTCCTATACTTTTGAGGGAGGGTGAGGCATTAGAGCAAATTCCTCAAGATGAGCAAGCTTTTGAGAATCAGGACAAGTCCTCACAGGAGGAGTCTCAGGTTCTAGGGCTGTCACACAGATCAAGACAAGATCACAGTGGGCATCCTGGCAGATGTGGTACACATTACCATTAACCACTTCCCACCGATGTGCATATACAGCAGGGATATGCAATTAGCGGACCTCCAGCTGTTGCAGAACTGCAAGTCCCATGAGGCATAGCAAGACTCTGACAGCCACAAGCATGACACCCAGAGGCAGAGACATGATGGGACTTGTAGTTTTGCAACAGCTGGAGGTCCGCTAATTGCATATCCCTGATATACAGTATATACAGTACTGTGCAACAATTTTATGCAGGTGTGAAAAAATTCTGTAAAGTAAAAATGCTTTCAAAAATATATATTTTAATTGTTTATTTTTATCAATTAACAAAATGCAAACTAAGTGAACAGAAGAAAAATCTAATTCAAATCAATATTTGGTGTGACTATCCTTTGGCTTCTAACTAGCATCAATTCTTATGCCGCTTACACATGGTCGGATTTTCCAACGGGAAATGTTGGATGTGAGCTTGTTGTCAGAAAGTCCGACCGTGCGTATGCTCCATCAAACATTTGCTGTCGGACTTTCTGCCAACAAATGTTGGCTAGCAGGTTCTCAAATTTTCCACCAACAAAACGTTGTTATCGGAAAGTCCGATCGTGTGTACGGGGTATTACACTTTCACACTTTGTACACTTTCACAAAGTCATGGATTTTGTCGGATTAGAGTCAGGTGTATGATTAACTAAATATACCAAGCAGGTGCTAATGATTATCAATTTCATATGTACACTAATGTACATGTAACTAAAACAGAAACAGCTGTGTAGGAGGCCTAAAATTGGGTGAGGAGCAGCCAAACTCTACTACTAAGGTGAGGTTGTGGAAGACAGTTTCGTGTCACAGGTCATACATGGCAAGACTGAGCACAGCAACAAGACACAAGGTAGTTTTATACTGCATCAGCAAGGCATCTCCCAGGCAAAGATTTCAAAGCAGACTGGGGTTTCAAGATGTGCTGTTCAAGCTCTTTTGAAGAAGCACAAGGAAACAGGCAACATTGTGGACCGTAGACGCAGTGGTGGGCCAAGGAACTTAATGCAGCAGATGAAAGACACATCATGCTTACTTCCCTTCGACATCGGAAGATGTCCAGCAGGTACATCCATCTACTGTCTGGAGAAGTCTGGCCAGAACTGTCTTCATGGAAGAATTGCGCCCATAAAGCCATACTTTGGACATGGAAACAAAGCTAAGCAACTCAACTATGCATGAAAACATAGGAACTGGGGTGCATAAAAATGGCAGCAGATGCTCTGGACTGATAAGTCAAAATCTGAAATATTTGGCTGTAGAAGGAGGCAGTTTGTTCACCGACAACAGTGAAGCATGGTGCCGGTTCCTTGCACGTTTGGGGCAGCAATTCTGCAAATGGAGTTGGATATTTGGTGAGGATCAACAGTGTCCTCAAAGCTGAGAAATACAGGCAGATACTTATCATTCATGCCATACCATCAGGGAGGTGTGTGATTAGCCCCAAATTTATTCTGCAGCAGAACAGTGACCCCAAACATAGAGCCAATGTCATTAAGAACTATCTACAATGTAAAGAAAAAAAGGAGTCCTGGAAGTGATGGCTTGGCCCTCACAAAGCCCTGATCTCAACATCGAGTCTGTCTGTCATCATTACACAAAGAGACAGAAGGATTTGAGGCAGTCTATATCCACAGAAGATCTGTGGTTAGTTCTCCAAGATGTTTGGAACAACTTACCTGCCTAGTTCCTTCAAAAACTGTGTGCAAGCAGAAGAATTGATGCTGTTTTGAAGCCAAAGAGGGGTCACACCAATATTGATTTGATTTCCATTTTGTTAATTGAAAAATTAAACTATTAACACTTCTATTTCCAAAAGCATTCTTAATTTACAGCATTTTTTCACACATGCCTAAAATGTTTGCACACTAGTGTACATCAATGGGAATTGCTGGTAATATCTGGATCATGGCTGCAGGGACAGTCATGATTCTGATATCATTCTTTAGAGCCGGCGATGCAGTTTTTTATTAAAGTGATCTGAGTGGCTAAACAGCTGCCCAATCACTTTTACAATCAGTAGCATGGGGTCCCCCCTCCTACCGTGCACTGCCATTTTCAGGCTCTCCAGTTGCACCAGGGAGCCCAGGGCCACTGCAGGCAGTCACACCAGCTGAAGTCTTTATGTAAGAGTCCACTTTGACCCTGACATATTGCGCTATTGGAGGCTTTTGTATTTTGTCCCCCATCTCTCACTGAGGTATGCCTTCCTATTTATTGGGATATTGGAGGGAATTAATGCACCCATAGGAGGAACACCGAAGGGTATGCCCACCCATGGAGGATAGTAGTGATTTCGGATGCTGACTGCTATTTATTCATACCATTGAGGTGAGAGTTTTGGGAGACTATAATATTGAAGAAGCCATATTAGGATAATATGGAAAAGGGAGGAGCAAAAGAATTTGCTCCGTCCACCTATGGGGCCGGGGCAGACTACATGTAAAAAATGATAGTTATTTAGTAAATTTTTAAATAAATATTTTAAATATTATTGGCTAAAAAGGCAGGTCACATGTTAAAGCGGAGTTCCACACAAAAATGGAACTTCCGCTTTTCGGAACCCTCCCCCCCTCCGGTGTCACATTTGGCACCTTTCAGGGGGGAGGGGGGTGCAGATACCTGTCTAAGACAGGTATTTGCACCCACTTCCGGCATAGACTCCCATGGGAGTCTATGCCTCTTCCCGTCCCCACTGCGCTGTCTGCTGGGAACACACAGCTCCCAGGAGAGAGCGGGGACCACTAGGGACGCGCAGCGCGACTCGCGCATGCGCAGTAGGGAACCGGGAAGTGAAGCCGCAATGCTTCACTTCCTGATTCCCTCACCTAGGATGGCGGCAGCAGCAGCTGCCGAGAACCGAGCGGGTTCTCTGCGTCCCCTGCCGACATCGCTGGAACCTGGGACAGGTAAGTGGCCATGTATTAAAAGTCAGCAGCTGCAGTATTTGTAGCTGCTGGCTTTTAATATTTTTTTTTTTTTGGCGGTGTGGGTGAACCCCCGCTTTAAGGTGGCACGAGCTAACCCTTATATAAGGAATTAATACTGCGTAGGAACAACAGACAGCGGAGGATCAGCTGAGAAGAAGAAGCATCCCACCCTCCCTCCCATCGTCGAGGCCCTTGTTATGTGGTTTGGTCCTTTTCTCAAGAAAAGGGACAGTTATGGAACTGTTAAACATGTCTTGGTATTAACTCGAGCTGTCATGGCTGAGTTATAGTGATAGTTTACAGTATAAATAAATGAGTGTTATGTTTTAAAGAAAATGGACATGTTTATTATTATTATAAGTTGGTAAATAAATTCTAATACCAATAATAAAGGGCCCCGGCCATTCAAATCCATTGTAGTATTGGTTTATTATTGATTAATTATTATAATTGTAAATGTAATTGTTCTGCATACGGTCCCATATGGACACTCTTATTTGACAACTACATGATCAAGCTTTGACAGCAGCAGAAATTTTATTCATTCAGTTTATTCATAATTTTTTTTTTTTTTGATCACAGAAGAAGACTTTCTATTATTATTATTTATTTTTGATAATTCTTATACGCGGAGTCATTTATTGACACTTTTTCACTTACCTTTTATTTAGGATACCTTGGAAGCATTTACTATATGTAATTCACCATTATTTATCTATTGCACACTTGTGCGAAATCACTATTGTGCTTTATTACTTTATTTAGATATCTATTAAGACACGTTTATACATAGTGTTAAAATGTATTTAGTGTATTTACTAATATCAATAGGCGCAAGATCACCTAATTCACCTTAAATAGTTTGAGTGGTATGTGACACACTTATGCCCCGTACACACGGTCGGATTTTCCGATGGAAAATGTCCGATCGGAGCGTGTTGTCAGAAATTCCGACCGTGTGTGGGCTCCATCGGACATTTTCCATCGGATTTTCCAACACACAAAGTTGGAGAGCAGGAGATAAAATTTTCCGACAACAAAATCCGTTGTCGGAAATTCCGATCGTGTGTACACAAATCCGACGGACAAAGTGCCACGCATGCTCAGAATAAATAAAGAGATGAAAGCTATTGGCCACTGCCCTGTTTATAGTCCCGACGTACGTGTTTTACGTCACCGCGTTTAGAACGATCGGATTTTCCGACAACTTTGTGCGACCGTGTGTAGACAAAACAAGTTTGAGCCAACATCCGTCGGAAAAAATCCTAGGATTTTGTTGTCGGAATGTCCGAACAAAGTCCGACCGTGTGTACGCCCTATTAGAGATTTTGCTGCATTTTGATTTTACACTTCGTTCTGCATTAGTTTTGTTTACTGTTCTTTGCTAGCGCGAGAGATTCACTTAACACTTCACCTGATTTTTACACACTCACTTTTGCTGCTACAATGGATGTGTTTACATATATGGAGAGTATACAAATAAATTTAGATGAGGTATTTAACCCACAGAATAAAACACTGATCTAGAAAGACTAATGAGAAAATTAGGACACCATATGGAAAAGAAAGTAAACCTATGGTGGGATACGAATACATTTGAGAGATATACAAGAGAAAACATTGTCCCTAGACGTCTAAGGTGGGATGTATCCCCTATTGATGGCTTAATGGACAAGGAATCGATGGTTTGAATTCTTCAATGGTAAAAGTTTGGAATGTCTTAAATTTTTATTGGAAAGAAAACAGAAAAAAACTAGGATACTTGAACAACAAATTGAAGAGATCAAACTTAAATTGGAACCGTATAAGGAATCCCAAGATTTCAAGAAATTTGTAACACAACTGAATAAAGATTTGATAACTAAAGACCTAGAAGTTCAACAACGTAAAATGAACCAACATGATATGTCAGATTATAAAACAGACTATCAGAAGAGGTACTTACCGAGGCCGAAATGCTGAGAGCGGTTCAATCTTGCGACTAAGCGCAGTCCACGCCCTGGAGATGTGACAGGGAATGAATGCACAAAGAGGCACAGGCTACCCAGGAAACAGGTGGTTGCTGGCGTGAAGTCCTTGTCAGAGAGGAGTAGCTGTGCAGCGACTGGCAAGTGGAGTATCACCAGAGCAGGTACAAGAGAAAGTCCAGAGCCAGGCTGAGGGTCAAACACACAGGTTAGACTATCCAAACACAGGCTGAGGTGTTGTGGCAGGTAGATACAAGAGAAGTCCAGGATACAGGCAACGATTCAAGGGCAAGGAGACAGCAGGCAGGTCCAGGTCACAGGCAGAGGGTCAAACACTGGAGAAGGGCGGAAACCGTTAAACAAGCCAAGGGTCTGGTGCAGGAGACAAGCAGAGTAGTCGAGGTCAATCCGGGTCAAAAGCAGGTAATCAGGTAACAATCTGGAAGCAGAAATACACAGGAAGCTGAAGACAAACCAGCAAAGATACTGTGTGCCAAAGTCCTTTTTATAGGCAGCCTTAAGGTCACATGGGATGTGCGCTCGTGCGCATGCCGGATTGCCAGACCGTGAATGCGCATGCGCCGGAGCGCCGTTCCGCCGCGCAGGAATGCGGCTTTGATGCCTGGGAACACTATTTCCCTGACAGTGCCCCCCCCCCCCCCCCGAGGGGTGGCCTCTGGACACCCAAACTGGTCATCAATTCAGGATGTTCCTAATGAAAGATCTGGACTAAACGTGAGGCATGCACATTTTTAGAAGGTTCCCAGGAATTGTTTTCAGGGGGATACCCCTTCCACTTGATTAAGTACTGGAGCTGTCTTCCCTTCTTCCTGCAACTTAGTATGCTTTCTACTTCAAATTCGTCTTCACCGTCCACTTGGACTGGTGGAGGAGGTGTTTCTTCTCTGCCCGGGAAAGGACTAGGGACCCTAGGTTTCAGAAGAGATGTGTGAAAAACTGGGTGTATCTTGTACGAGTTAGGCAGGGCCAATTCAAAAGCTACAAGATTGATCATCCTTTTGATCTTGAAGGGCCCTATAAATTTTGTTCCTAATTTCCGTGCTGGAACTGGCAATCTAAGGTTAACAGCTGACAACCACACTTCTTCACCCACCTTGAAGACTGGATTCTCCTTCCTACCTCTCTTACAGTACTTGCTGTAGTCCTCTTGGGCCTTTTGCATGGCTTCCTGGATCTTCCGAAAATTCAGCTGAATGGAGCTTACATGATCTTGTACCACAGGAACAGATGTTTCTGAAAGAGAACTCGGGAGAAATGAAGGATGAAAACCGAAATTAGACCAGAAAGGTGTTTGATTAGTGGCAGAATGAATGGAATTATTATATGCAAACTCAGCGTATGGCAAGAGGGAGGACCAGTCATCTTGGGAGTTGGAACAAAAGCAGCGGAGATACTGCTCCAGAGTCTGGTTTGTTCTTTCCGTCTGTCCATTACTCTGTGGGTGATATGCGGAGGAGAGGCAACTTTTCATTTCTAAAGATTTACAGAGTTCCTTCCAAAACTTAGATGTGAACTGGACCCCTCTGTCAGAGGTGACACTGACGGGAACACCATGGAGCCTAACAACTTCTTTGAAAAAAATATCAGCTGTGGCTGAAGCAGAGGGAGTGCCTACCATGGGCAGGAAGTGTGCCATTTTGGAGAGACGGTCAATGATGACCAGGATAGTGGTAGATCCACAATGAAGTCCATCGAAAATGTCTGCCCATGGACGTTCAGGAATGGGCAGAGGTCTTAACAAACCCCATGACTTCATATTCGGTCCTTTACTACGCTGACATGGGATACAGGAAGCCACAAATTCTACAGTCTTTAGTGTTCCAAAGTGGCCTGCCAGTTTATGGTCGTGACATGTCTTCAGAATTAGAGGTCTTGTCTCTGGTGGGACAAAGATCTTCCCCCGAGTCCAGAGAAGATCATCTTTTTTCTGTAAAAAATGCATTTTAGGGTCAGAAAAGTGACTGGAGGCAATTTTAATCGTGGTCACAAGATCAGTCTGCGTGATCATACAAAAATTTTGTGGAGATAAAATGGTGCTGGCTTCAATTTCTTGGGTGGTTTCATGGAACATTCGAGACAGCGCATCTGCTTTACCGTTCTTCGAACCGGGCCTGTATGCGATGTGGAAATTAAATCTCGAGAAAAAGAGAGCCCACCGAGCTTGTCTGGGTCTTAAACGCTTGGCGGTTCTGAGGTACTCCAAGTTTTTATGGCCTGTAAAAATCATGACAGGATGGGAAGCTCCCTCTAGTAGATACCTCCACTCCTCCAGAGTAAATTTAATGGCTAACAATTCTCTATCCCCAACATCGTAGTTTCTCTCTGGTGCACTTAACTTCCGGAAAGCAAAAGCTACAGGGTGCAGGAGGGCCTTGGGACCTTGCCTTTGGGAGATAAGGGCTCCAGTGGCTGTTTCAGAGGCGTCAACTTTGAGTACGAAGGGCAGGAGAGGATCAGGATGCCGTAGGATTGGCGCAGAAGAGAACAAGGTCTTCAGTTTGGTAAAAGCTTCCTGCGCTTCAAAGGACCACAGAAACCGGCTATGTTGGCGTGTGAGCTGGGTAATGGGTGCAATGGGTACAATTGAAAAAGCAACGATAAATCTTCGGTAAAAGTTTGCAAATCCGATGAAACGCTGTACCCCCTTTTTATCCGAGGGAGCCGGCCATTCCTGAATCGCCTTGACCTTTTGAGGGTCCATAGCAACTCCATTGGTGGAGATGATGAATCCCAAGAACTGAACCGTTGTTTTCTCAAACTCACACTTCTCCACTTTGAGGTACAACTTGAGTTTCCTAAGGATGGCGAGGACCAGCTTAACATGGACTTGGTGCAGCTCATTAGTGGCAGAAAAGATGAGAATATCATCTAAATACACGACTAGAAAGTCATCAAGGTATTCCCGGAAAATGTCATTTACCAGGTGCTGGAAGGTCGCCGGGGCATTGCAGAGCCCAAACGGCATCACCAAATACTCATAATGCCCAAACCTGGATCTGAAGGCAGTCTTCCACTCATCGCCTGCCTTGATCCGGATGAGATTATAGGCCCCGCGAAGATCCAACTTGGAAAAGACCCTGGTGGACCGGAAGCGCTGAAACAATTCTGGGATAAGAGGGAGCGGGTACCGGTTTTTAATGGTAACTTTATTTAACTCTCTGTAGTCAATGCAAGGTCTGAGGGAGCCATCTTTCTTTTCTACAAAGAAGATGCCGGCTCTGGCCGGTGATGAGGAATGACGAATAAATCCTTTCTCTAGGTTTTCGTCAATGTAAGCCTTAAGAGCCTTTAGTTCGGTTTCGGATAGTGGGAAGATGCGCCCAAACGAAATTTCAGAGCCTGGTAGAAGATCAATAGGGCAGTCATAGGACCGGTGGGGTGGTAGATGGTCGGCCTGTTGTTTATCGAAGATATCCCTATATTCCAGGTAGGCTGCAGGTACATGCTGAAGGCTGTCAGGTGCTGGTACAGCAGTGGAACAAGAGGCTGGAACTGAGAGAAAACAGTGCTGAGAACAATATTTTGAGGAAAAGGAGACTTCCTTCTTTTTCCAATTGATTTGGGGTTCATGTGCTTGTAGCCAGGGAAGGCCCAAGATGATAGGGAACATAGGTGACAGAATAATGTCGAAGCGCAGGAACTCCTGGTGGCCGGAGTCCGTGGTGACAAGTATGGGACTTGTTTCTTTGGTGATAAGTCCGGAACGGGGAGGAGACCCATCAGCCAGGTGTACCCGGAAACTTTGTTTCTTGGTTAGCAGAGGAATATGTAAGTTAGCAGCCAATGTGGCATCCAAGAAGCAGCTGCATGCTCCAGAGTCAATGATGGCTGGAAGGCGGGTTACCTCTTCCGTTAGCTGTAGGGAGACAGAGAGGTTTACATAAGTCTGTGAAAAACCAGAGGATTGAAAGTTCATAATAGCTGGTGAATAGGACTTACTGGGTCTCACAGGGCAGGTGCGGAGAAAATGGCCCACCCTCCACAGTAGAGGCACAGGTTGGCCTGCGCAGTCTTTCTTCAGAGGAAAGTGGTGCCGGGAACAATCACAATTGCATGGGCTCAACGTCAGAGGTGTTTGAAGTTGGGAAAGCAGTACAAGGTGGGTGGATGGGCATTGGTTTAGGAAGCATCCAGCTGGGACAAAAAACCTGGAAGCGTTCTGAGCGCATTTCTCGCATGCGCCTGTCCAGCTTGGTGGCAGTTTGGATTAGGTTCTCTAAAGTTGCAGGAGTCTCCATTCTGGCCAGTTCATCTTTAAGGACTTCAGACAGCCCTTGGTGGAATTGATACTTAAGGGCCGGCTCATTCCAACCGGTATCAGCTGACCATTTTCGAAATTTGACAGTATAGTCTTCAACAGGTCTGCGCCCTTGGAACAAATTGTGTAAAAGTGGCTTCAGCTGTAGCCATGCGTTGGGGGTCATCGTAGAGTTGCCCCATACTGTCAAAGAAAGAGTCTATGGTGTTTAATATTGGATTCCTTTGTTCCATCAAGCTGTGGGCCCAGGCTTGTGGTTCATCAGTTAAAAGGGAGATGACAAAGCCTACTTTTACTACCTCAGAGGAGAAAGTCCTAGCCTGCAAGGCCAAGTACAAAAATCAAGCATTTTTGAAGGCTCTGAATTTTTTGCGATCGCCAGAAAATCGCTCAGGTATGGAGACCCTGGGTTCAGGAGTAGCCATGACCACTGTAGGATTAAAAGCCACTTGAGAGGAGGACCCGCTGGTGGGTGCAGGAGCCGAAATAGGAGCTGTGGAAGGGCCAGCAAGTTGTTGAAGGCGACCATCTATCTGGGTGTAGCCATCTTGCAACTTTTGCACTGCATCCGTAAGTGCTGATACTTGCTGGCAGAGGATCTCAAGGGGTGAACGCGCTCTGTCAGCCTCAGACATGGCTGGTTTGTACTATCAGAAGAGGTACTTACCGAGGCCGAAATGCTGAGAGCGGTTCACCCTTGCGACTAAGCGCAGTCCACCCCCTGGAGATGTGACAGGGAATGAATGCACAAAGAGGCACAGGCTACCCAGGAAACAGGTGGTTGCTGGCGTGAAGTCCTTGTCAGAGAGGAGTAGCTGTGCAGCGACTGGCAAGTGGAGTATCACCAGAGCGGGTACAAGAGAAAGTCCAGAGCCAGGCTGAGGGTCAAACACAGAGGTTAGACTATCCAAACACAGGCTGAGGTGTTGTGGCAGGTAGATAAAAGAGAAGTCCAGGATACAGGCAATGGTTCAAGGGCAAGGAGACAGCAGGCAGGTCCGGGTCACAGGCAGAGGGTCAAACACTGGAGAAGGGCGGAAGCCGTTAAACAAGCCAAGGGTCTGGTGCAGGAGACAAGCAGAGTAGTCGAGGTCAATCCGGGTCAAAAGCAGGTAATCAGGTAACAATCAGGAAGCAGAGATACACAGGAAGCTGAAGACAATCCAGCAAAGATACTGTGTGCCAAAGTCCTTTTTATAGGCACCCTAAAGGTCACATGGGATGTGCGCTTGTGCGCATGTGCATGCGCTGGATTGCCGGACCGCGAATGCGCATGCGCCGGAGCGCCGTTCCGCCGCGCATGAATGCAGGAACGCGGCTTTGATGCCTGGGAACACTATTTCCCTGACACAGACCATGTTATTAAGTGGCAGAGTAAAATAGAAGAAACACAACCCAATTCAACATACTCTACACCAGAAAGGGAAGTGAAAATACAAGATCCTACCACATCCCATATATATAACCCCCCGAGATGGGAAGACAGGGAAACATATAGGGAAACAACCAGGCCCCAATATGACCAAAAAGATTGCAATCAATATGATCAAAGAGATAGTAACCAATATGGACATCAAATGAACCAACGGAACTATGGAAATCCCGGATACCAAACCCCAAGAAATAGGGGTAAAAAACCTTTCAAAAAGCATTTAAAAAAATCTAACAATAACTGGCATTACAATGACAGAAATCAAGGTGATTATAGAAGACCTCCTCACCAACAGGATTACTATAGAGAATCTCCTTACTAGGGATGAGCTTCGAGTTCGAGTCAAATTCATGTTCGACTCGAACATTGGCTGTTCGCAAGTTCGCCGAACAGCAAACAATTTGGGGTGTTCGCGGCAAATTCGAATGCCACGGAACACCCTTTAAAAGTCTATGGGAGAAATCAAAAGTGCTAATTTTAAAGGCTTATATGCAAGTTATTGTCATAAAAAGTGTTTGGGGACCTGGGTCCTGCCCCAGGGGACATGTATCAATGCAAAAAAAAGTTTTAAAAACTGCAGTTTTTTTAGGAGCAGTGATTTTAATAATGTTTAAAGTCAAACAATAAAAGTGTAATATCCCTTTAAATTTCGTAGCTGGGGGGTGTCTATAGTATGCCTGTAAAAGGGCGCATGTTTCCCGTGTTTAGAACAGTCTGACAGCAAAATGACATTTCGAAGGAAAAAACCCATTTAAAACTACCCGCGGCTATTGCATTGCCGACAATACACATAGAAGTTCATTGATAAAAACGGCATGGGAATTCCCCACAGGGAAACCCCGAACCAAAATTAAAGAAAAAAAAGACGTGGGAGTCCCCCTAAATTCCATACCAGGCCCTTCAGGTCTGGTATGGATATCAAGGGGAACCCCGGCCAAAATTTTTTAAAAAAATGACGTGGGGTTCCCCCTAAATTCCATACCAGACCCTTCAGGTCTGGTATGGATTTTAAGGGGAACCCCGCGCCAAAAAAAACAAAAAAACGACGTGGGGTCCCCCCAAAAATCCATACCAGACCCTTATCCGAGCACGCAACCTGGCAGGCCGCAGGAAAAGAGGGGGGGACGAGAGTGCGCCCCCCCCTCCTGAACCGTACCAGGCCACATGCCCTCAACATTGGGAGGGTGCTTTGAGGTAGCCCCCCAAAACACCTTGTCCCCATGTTGATGAGGACAAGGGCCTCATCCCCACAACCCTGGCCGGTGGTTGTGGGGGTCTGCGGGCGGGGGGGCTTATCAGAATCTGGAAGCCCCCTTTAACAAGGGGACCCCCAGATCTGGGGCCCTTGTCCTCATCAACATGGGGACAAGGTGTTTTGGGGGGCTACCCCAAAGCACCCTCCCAATGTTGAGGGCATGTACGGTTCAGGAGGGGGGGGCCGCACTCTCGTCCCCCCCTCTTTTTCTGCGGCCTGCCAGGTTGCGTGCTCGGATAAGGGTCTGGTATGGATTTTTGGGGGGACCCCACGACATTTTTTTTGTTTTTTTTGGCACGGGGTTCCCCTTAAAATCCATACCAGACCTGAAGGGTCTGGTATGGAATTTAGGGGGAACCCCACGTCATTTTTTTGAAAAATTTTGGCCGGGGTTCCCCTTAATTTCCATACCAGACCTGAAGGGCCTGGTATGGAATTTAGGGGGACTCCCACGTCATTTTTTTTTTAAATTTTGGTCGCGGTTTCCCTGTGGGGAATTCCCATGCCGTTTTTATCAATGAACTTCTATGTGTATTGTCGGCAATGCAATAGTCGCGGGTAGTTTTAAATGGGTTTTTTCCTTCGAAATGTCATTTTGCTGTCAGACTGTTCTAAACACGGGAAACATGCGCCCCTTTACAGGCATACTATAGACACCCCCCAGCTACGAAATTTAAAGGGATATTACACTTTTATTGTTTGACTTTAAGCATTATTAAAATCACAGCTCCTGAAAAAACTGCCGTTTTTAAAACTTTTTTTTTGCATTGATCCATGTCCCCTGGGGCAGGACCCAGGTCCCCAAACACTTTTTATGACAATAACTTGCCTATAAGCCTTTAAAATTAGCACTTGTGATTATTCATGTTCGTGTCCCATAGACTTTAACGGTGTTCGCGTGTTCGAACAAACTTTTTTCCTGTTCGCATGTTCTGGTGCGAACCGAACAGGGGGGTGTTCGGCTCATCCCTACTCCTTACCAACAGGACTACCATAGAGGGTATCAATAAGACCAATATAGAGGACAGACTAGAACACCTATACCTACTTATAATAGGTTTGATCCGATTAGGGATTACCAAGATCAAAAAAATGACCAACGACAATATCGTAACCAATACAATTACAATTGACAGCCCCCTTTTTTAGACAGAGAAAGGAGAGATCACTCCCCTTGGAGACCACCACAGGATCCAAACCGATCTCCCAGGAGAAAACCCCAAGACGAAAGAACAAGAGACAGTCCAGAACAAAGAGAGGCCACAGAGCAGGAAAGAGACTCCAAGCGAAAAAGAGAGTAGTGGGAGAAAACGTAGTCAACTTAAGTGGAAGATCTATCTCAGTTGACGAACTAGCCGTATTGGATAAAGGCTTAAAACATGCACCAACTAAAAACCTGAATAAATTCGATACCTTTATAGGTATACAGAAATACATTAGGAAGATCAATATCAAGAAAAGCATTATGAGTAATCCTCTCCAATTTGGAAACACAGTGAGAAACACTACAACAAGGACGGTTCACAGTACATTACGCAACAATTCGGTGTATAACCCACAGGTATCGGATAACCAACACATAGATGTTTTCAAAAAATTAGTTTTACAAGACTTGGAGTCTCTAAAACTTAAAAAACGAATGGACCCGATCCATATGAAAAAGGGAATGAAACAACTTAGGGAAAGAAAAGATATTATAATAAGACCGACAGATAAGGGAGGAGCAGTGGTTCTACAATCCAAGGAACAATATTTGAATGAATTAAAAAGACAACTGTCGGATGAAAAAACGTATATAAAATTACTAGGTAATCCCACAGTCAAATATAAGGAAGAGTTGGAACTCCTTGTTGATTTAGGAATAAAAAAAAAAAGAAATCTTAAACATTAAAGAATCCAAATATTTAAATTCCAGAGTCATGTCAGATTCCAGTCATATACACGGTCCCAAAAATTCATAAATGTAAAGAAAATCCACCAGTTAGGCCCGTCATTAATGGGATTGACTCCCTAACATCTAGAATGGGACAGTATATAGACTATTTTATCCAACCAGCAATACAACAAACCCGAGCCTATCTCAAGGACACCAAACATGTTTTACAATTACTAGAAAATGTACCTGTACCAGAGGGTAGGACTATTTTAGCAACAGCAGACATAACATCGTTATATAAGATTGTGGCACATCATGAAGCTTGTGCAGCCATAAAATGGCTCCTAAGAAATTATAGCACCTTACCATGTAAACAAAGAAAATATATCATTAAGTGTCTCGACTTTTGCCTGAAATATAATTATTTCTGGCATGACCAGAACTATTACAAACAAGCAATAGGAATTGCTATGGGTGCGAATTGCACCGGGTGTGGCTAACGCCTTTATAGCAGAATGGGAAGAAACAGCGATATATACCGACACCCCGACTGAACTCACCCTATATAAAAGATTCATAGACGATCTGATAATAGTCTGGAATGGGGGTAGAGACACCTTGGAATCCTTCCTGACAAATTTGAATAATAACGAGAAAAATATTAAATTGGTGTGGAAGATAGATGAGAAGGCTCTGGATTTCCAGGATTTGAATATAAGTATAGAAGAAAATAAATTAATTACGAAAACCTTCTTCAAGAATGTTGATGCAAATAGCTACTTGTCCATAGATAGTTGCCATTTCAAACCGTGGTTATATAACATCCCGAAGGGACAATTAATTCAACTTAGACGAAATTGCACGAGGAATGAGGACTATAAAACCCAAACCTTAATAATTGGCGAAAGATTCAAAGTGAAGAGATATAAAGATTCCTGGATCAAGAATCAAATACAACATGTTGAGGAGATGGATCGAACAAAAATGCTACTAAATAAACTGAAAAGAAACCACAATTAGAGGCACCATATTTGATATTGGATTATAATGTCCAATATAGGGATGTAACTAAAATAATACAGCGACATTGGCATATCCTTAAAAATGATAGGGATCTTAAAAAGATTTTTAATTAATTTTTAATTGGTAGATTGGCTTATTATTTCTTTTTTAATAAATATATTTAAAAATTTTTTTTTTAATATATATTGATAAAATTGAATTAATTACAGTGTAAATAATTATGCACTGTATTTGGTTCAATTTGATAATTCTCTATGGATAAAGGGGTATATAGGACTGTATAGCTATGGTTATAAATTTAATTTTAATCCATTTATAAATTTGATTGTATTTCAATTTTAAACACCTTGACTGTAATAATTACTGTAATATAGACACCGATTTGATAAAAATATTTTAGGCGACTGTTTGTATTATCAATATATATATGTTTTTCGGCGAACAGATGCTGTGCGACTATATAGACTATCTTACCGAATATGGTCTCTCTGATATAATAATATTGAGTAATATACTGTTAATAATAATCTTTAGATATTTTTAGTCAGCCAGTTATTCCGGGCATATTTTAACTACAATCAGGGCCATCTTTAATATTGATTAGACCCTGGGCAAAAATCTTGGGGGCCCCCCTTGCAATTTCACGCTCCACCTGCTCTGAGACATACAATAAATAGCAGCTAGACTTAAAATCAGTTTACAATATCAGATCAGGCAGCAATTGTGATTGGTTGCTAGCGGTTACAACATATCATTACTGCTTACTGACTGGTTGCTAGAGGTTACAGCACACATTACGGCTCACTGATTAGTTGCTAGAGGTTACAGCAAATTATTTCTGCTTGTTAATTGGTTGCTAGAGATTACTGTACAGTAATTCTGCTCACTGATTAGTTGCTAGAGGTTACAGCACATCATCTCCTCACTGCAGGGGGGCATGATATACACATGAATGCCACTTTATTTACATATCAATGCAGCCGGCCACAGCTATTTACTTATGAATGCCGGTTATTTACATGTAAACACTGGGTCTGCAGGTGAGTCATCTGTACACAATAGGGCAGAGCTGGGCAGCATTAGTACCAGCACTTCACACTGAGATATCAGGACACAGCACAGGACTAAAACTTAAAGGGAAAAGGGAATTTAAACTGGGATAGTTGGCAAGTATGAGGCAGCTGCTTTGGGCCCCACAACAATGACAGGGCCCAGGGCAGCTGCCCCTTTTGCCCTGCCTTAAAGACGGCCCTGACTACAATGTAAGTTTGACCTAGATATACCCACATTGCGGACACCAAACTACAAAAAGAAGGCCGACTGGAATCACAATAGGTAATAAATAATATGGCCATAATGTTTCTCTATAGCAAGCTCCGGAAAAATGGGCGCGATGTTTACAAACCGCGGACTTCGAAAAAATGGCCACCAAAGCACTTCCGGTTATACAATATTTAAGGCATGGCTCAACAGCCAATCCGGTTCCCCAGATGAAGTTGCGAGGTGCGACGTAACGCGTAGGGATTTGCCGGGATAGCCGCACACCGGAAGTGACGTGAGAAGGCGTGGAACAACACCAAATTTGTTCCCTGTTTTGTTTTGAATGTTTTTATGTAAGAGTCCACTTTGTTTTATTTAATAAATTCATTGTTTGACCCTAACATATTGCGCTATTGGAGGCTTTTGTATTTTGTCCCCCATCTCTCACTGAGGTATGCCTTCATATTTATTGGGATATTGGAGCGAATTAATGCACCCATAGGAGGAACACCGAAGGGTATGCCCACCCATGGAGGATAGTACAGATTTCGGATGCTGACTGCCATTTATTCATACCATTGAGGTGAGAGTTTTGGGAGACTATAATATTGAAGAAGCCATATTAGGATAATATATAGACACTCTTATCTGACAACTACATGATCAACCTTTGACAGCAGCAGAAATTTTATTCATTCAGTTTATTCATAAAATTTTTTTTTTTTGTCATTTATTGACACTTTTTCACATACCCTTTATTTAGGATACCTTGGAAGCATTTACTATATGTAATTCACCATTATTTATCTATTGCACACTTATGCAATATCACTATTGTGCTTTATTACTTTATCTAGATATCTATCAAGACACGTTTATGCATAGTGTTACAATTTATTTAGTGTATTTACTAATATCAATGGGCGCAAGATCACCTGATTCACCTTAAATAGTCACACCGGCTGACCATAGAGACAAAGGAGGAACATCCATTCCCTGATTGTCCCTATACTGTATGAAGCAGGAAGAGATGGGGATTTTGTGACTTCGGCTGCTGGTTTACAAGCCATTACCGGCTAGTAAAGCAGTCAATCAAACCGACTGGAGTGCAGAGAAGAGATATGGCGTCTAATAGACTCCAGATCTCTCAGTAAAGAGTCCCTGTCAATGCACTTTTGTCACTGTTCCCACCATCCTTTTGTGAGAGCAATAAAGTTGATTAAAAAAAATTAAAGAAATAGTGGAAAAAAATTTTAAATAAAATAAATAACAAAATACAAAAAAAGGTATCTATTTACTTGGTGCAACATCATCTTCCATATCTTCCAAAAATAAGGGGGCATTATATTTTGTTTGTGTGCCCTAGAATATATTAAAATATATTTTTGCTAAAAAATTTAGTTTTAAACAGGGCTGTGCAAATGTCATGTAATGTAACAGATTGGAACAACCACCATTTTATTCTCCAGGGCCTCCGTCTAATATATATATATATATATATATATATATATATATATATATATATACACATACATACATATATATATACATACATACATATACATACATAGGATATTGAATATATTTCGCGCAATATCACTAATACTCGATATGTGCAAATCTGTGTAAACATAGACAAAATAAAAACTTTGGATAGTGGTTGCTACAGCTGTAGTTGCTAGGATCAACGATCTCTATGTTTGCAACATATAGCAATTCTCACTATCTATTAGTAAAGTGATGGTGCTAAAATAATAGAGTGCTAATAGTAAAAATCTATTATAATATTGTGACACAAATGTCGTGAATGGGTTAAATCCATGAATAAATTAGCATAAATAAATAAATTCTTAAGGGTGAAATATTTTTCTAAAGTGCTGATAAATTATATTATGTGTAACCCATCATACATAAATACATAAACAAAAAAATACCAGCAATGATCTTAAAAGAGGAGTTCCACCCAGGGGGGCCGTCAAAAAAAAAAAAAATTAAAAGTCAGCAGCTACAAATACTGCAGCTGCTGACTTTTAATTGGACACTTACCTGTCCCAGGGTCCAGCGATGCAGGGGATCGAAGCCCCGCTCGTCCCCCCCCTCCGCTTGTCAGCGCCGGCATTTCAACTGTGGGCGCCGGGCTGTGGCTTCACAGCCTGGCACCCACTGCGCATGCGCGAGCGGCGCCGCGCGCCGTGATTGGCCGCTCAGTCACCTGGGAGCTGTAATGGGTCCCAGATGATTGACAGGAGGGAGGGAGCAGAGCGGAGCCCTTCCTGTGCCGAGGGGGAAGTGATGTCACCAGCCCAGGCTAAGGAACAGGCAGACTACGAGGGACCACCTAGCAACAGGCATTTAGAGGTAAGTGAAAAAAAAAAATATCCAAATGTTTTTTTGGGGTTTTTTTTAGAATTTTTCCAGGTATTTTTGTTTTTTGGGTGGAACCCCACTTTAAAATAGTGCTGTCAGAATTCATGCAAATGTGACCTTACAGTGCAAGTGATAAGATTATAAAATTGCAAATAAAAATATATAAAATTAAAAATTTAAAGTTCTTGAAAAAATAGATGACAATAATGGAAAAGTATTAAAAAATGGTTCTTCTATTCAGATCTGTTCTATCTTGTATACTGGGTGTATTATTCTTGTGGTGGTGTCTCTTATGCCGCGTACACACGGTCGGACTTTTCGTCTACAAAAGTCCAACGGACGCTGACGGACTAAAGCTGGCTGGTAATCCGATCGTGTGTGGGCTTCTCCGGACTTTCAACGTACTTTTTTAGCCTCAAATCCGACGTACTTTAGATTTGAAACATGCTTCAAATCTTTACTTCGTAACTACGACGGACCCCGAAATCCGCTCGTCTGTGTGCTAGTCCGACGGACAAAAAGCCACGCTAGGGCACCTATTGGCTACTGGCTATGAACTTCCTTATTTTAGTCCGGTGTACGTCATCACGTACGAATCCGTCGGACTTTTGTGTGGTCGTGTGTAGGCAAGTCCGTTCGTTAGAAAGTATGCCGCAAGTCCGCCGCAAGTCCGCCGAAAGTCTGCCGGAAGTCTGTCGGACAGGCTGTCTGACTTTTGTAGACGAAAAGTACGACCGTGTGTACGCGGCATTAGTGTGGTCTCACAGAACTCTCACCTTAATTTTGCAATAAACAGGCATATGGGTTGTTATGACTTTAAGACGTAGAAGCGGTGTCTGGGAGCCTCTCCTTCTTTGTTGTTATCTCTCCATGCATATACATACATACAAATATATATAATGTTTGGGGGTTCTAATGGGGCGTACACACGGGCGGACTTTCTGACGGACTTTTGACAGACTTCTGCCAGACTTTTTTTACAAACGGACTTGCCTGCACACGACCGGACTACATATGGACTTGCCTACACACGACCGGACTTCCCGGCAGACTATGTCTGCCGATCTTCCCGATGGAGTTACGATGGACTTTCCAAATGAACGGACTTGCCCACAAACGAACAAGTCTGTTCCTTTTGAACGTGACTTGGGTACAACGGGACTAGAAAAGGAAGTAAATCTCGCCGCTTTTATCGGCGAGATTGACACCTTGCGAGCCCCATCGCGGGGCATACCAGGCCCTTAGGTCTGGTATGGATTTTAAGGGGAACCCCTATGCCGAAAAAACGGCGTGGGACCCCCCAAAATCCATACCAGACCCCTATCCGATCACACAGCCCAGCCGGTCAGGATAGCTGATGGGGACGAGCGAGCGCCCCTCTCCTGAACTGTACCAGGCCGCATGGGTGCTTTGGGGGAGGGGGGCACCCTGCGGCCCCCCACCCCAAAGCACCTTGTCCCCATGTTGATGAGAACAAGGGCCTCATCCCGACAACCCTGGCCGTTGGTTGTCAGGGTCTGCAGGCGGGAGGCTTATCAGAATCCGGGAGCCCCCTTTAATAAGGGGGCCCCAGATCCCGGCTCCCCACCCTGTGTGAATGAGTGAGCGTCGTGTCAACATCGGAAGAAGAGAAGAGGGAAGAAGACGACACAGAAGTCCGGGCCACCACTAGCAAAAGAGCGGCAGAAGATAGCGGAGGAGCCGTCAGAAGAACCGGACACCGGGAGAAGAGGCCGGAGAGTGGGAGAAGAACCGGACACCGGTAGAAGAGGCCGGAGAGAGCGGCGAAGTCAGAAGAAGACCCCCCGAAGTCGGAAGAAGACCCCCAGAGCTGTCTAATAAATTACTTTAAAAACCTGTGTAGTGTGTTTTTTTATTGGCACTTTTTCCCTAGGTGAATGGGTAGGGGTACGATGTACCCCATACTCATTCACATAGGGTGGGGGCCGGGATCTGGGGGCCCCCTTATTAAAGGGGACTCCCGGATTCCGATAAGCCCCCGCCCGCAGACCCCGACAACCAACGGCCAGGGTTGTTGGGAAGAGGCCCTTGTCCTCATCAACATGGGGACAAGGTGCTTTGGGGGGGCCGCAGGGCGCCCCCCTCCCCCAAAGCGCCCACCCCCCATGTTGAGGGCATGCGGCCTGGTACGGTTCAGGAGGGGGGGTGCTTGCTCGTCCCCACCCCCTTTCCTGACCGGCCGGGCTGCGTGCTCAGATAGGGGCCTGGTATGGATTTTGGGGGGACCCCACGCCGTTTTTTTGGCGTAGGGGGTTCCCCTTAAAATCCATACCAGACTTAAAGGACATCGTCGCCTCCCCTTCACACTCGGCGCAATAGGAAAATTTGTTTTTCCTATTGCAGCGAGCGCGAGATGTAGTACCCTGCCCTTGCGTCGTATCTTGTCCGTCGGACCAGCATACAGACAAACGGGCTTTCCGTTAGGAACTGAGTCCGGAGGAGTTAGGACATAAAGATCTGAAGCAGGTTTCAAATCTAAAGTCCGTCGGATTTCCGACCAAAATGGTCCGTCGGAAGTCCGATGCAGCCCACACACGGTCGGATTGTCCGCCGGATTCAGTCCGTCAGACCAGTTTCGGAAAGTCTGCCCGTGTGTACGCTGCATAAGTAACTTTCTAGCAAAAAATGCTGATTTTTACATTGCATGTGAGATATGTCAAAAATGTCCTGGGCAGCAAGTGGATAAGATTACGGCAACCTGAATTGTATTTCCCTAAAAGTATTGTGACAGGAACATTTTTGGATTTTGGGTCCTGGCAGCCGCCAAAAATAAATAAATAAATAATTGCAACTCTTTCCGAGTGCACCCTTATTTACAAAGAGTGATGTATGCCAATTGGGTTCACCTGGGGAAAATAATTTTTATTGAAGTCATAGCACAATGTACATGTAAATCAAAACAGGAGTACAGAGGGGGAAGAAGCATACTCCGAGAACTAAAGCCAGGGGGAGAAGAAGGGGGGTTGGGATAAACAGGGTAGGGTAAGCACAATAAAAAACACGAAATAGAATTAAAAGGGGATCTCTAGGGACAGAGTAAAGAAAAATCAAAAGGAGAAACCCATCAACAAGCTTAAATCGTAAGGTGTCTAGCCTGTATCTAAGAGGACCATATTTTATCAAAATGTTTAGGGCAATTACTCCCCATATAGGTCAGTCTATAAAAGGGTAAGGTTGCATTAACCATAGAATTCCATGCTGATATTGAATGTTCTCCTTGCATAATATGCAGCATACAAAATAAACAATTCAGTGTGTGTACTGGTGGGCAGAAGAACCAAAGTATCTACACCAATTGTAACTCCGCCAATTGCATTAATGTCGGCAACCACTGCCTGCCAAAAGTTCTGTAGTAGCGGGCAAGCCCATACCATATGGATGAAGTTCCCCACTGCTTATCTACTTTTGGGACAGATATCAACATGGAGAAAGTGATTTTAATGCCTCAAGACTGGACTTCCCTTCCTGCCCTGGCCATTTCTCAGTTTCTAGACAGGAAGAGGCAGAGTGTGTAATCTAAGTGTTAGTAGGCAATACATTTATTAAAAAAACAAAATGAGTTGCAACTCACATGCAATAATAAAAAAAATAGTTTTTCATTAAATACATTAGGCTTAGGGGGCTTCTGGTGAAATGCAAAATCTGTATGGAGCTCAAGCAGACACACAGATCTTCAGAACCTGAAACAAGCTGAAAAAGACACCAGGGGAAACCAACTAGGTGCAGCATTAGGGTGGTACAAGGTGGCACAAAACAATTAGCAACTCACACAGGTCAATGTTAGTGCACGTGTGTAGCAAGTAATGGCCGCAGTAGGTCCGTTTTGTCAGCAGGTTGTTGTACACAATTCACTGCTGCCGCCCAGGTGGGTAGAGGTATACAGGCAATCAGAAGCAGGAGGTGGGAACCTGGAAGCAGCGGGTCTGTGGAACTCAGGCGGACTGGAAGTGATGTCACAGGACACTCAAGGGGGGCGTAGATATGCATTTTGCCTCTTTCTCAAGCCATCAAGACATCATGACCTCTGTGAGTGACCAACTGCACTGATCTGGTGTGGTGGCAGTCAGGAACATTGATTCTAGCCTGACTGATCTGGTGACAGTGTCTGCTGTGGTGGTGATCGGAGAACTGTGACTGGCTGCACTATTAGGGGTCATTTTCATGCCAGGTTGGGAATCAGTAATATATTGCAGTTGGGCCATGGTTTTTACCGCCCCTCAACTGCAACCCCCTTTACCTGTAGAGATAGTGGCTGGGGTGTACACATGCCATGGCTGTTTGGTTTGCAGCTGTGGAAGGAATTATATTCCCTGTACACCCAACAATCATAACCCATTCAAGTGAATGAGGGTACTTGTGTGGGGTCCAAGGGATTAAAGCAGGTGGTGAGGGGTTGATACAACGCCTTCTCACTGCCTGTCAAATGCTCTCTGAAGAGCAAACCAAATACAGATGGCTATTCAGAAGGCATTGCACATGTGAACAAGTCCTTATGGTGACACTATGACTGGTGTGGAAGTGATCAGGGACACTGAGACTGGTGTGGCAGTAGTCAAGGACACTGAGAATGGTGTGACAGTGCTTAGGGACAGCTTGACTGGTGTGGCGGTGATCAGAGACATTGGGACTGGTGTTGCAGTGATCAGGGACACAGTAACTGGTATGGCAGTGATTAGGGACAATATGACTGGTGTGGTGGGGATCAGGGACACTGGTACGGCAGTGATTAGGGACACTGTGTGTAGATGGCAATGATTAGGGACACTGACTGGTGCAACAGTGATTAGGAATACTGACTGGCAGCATTAGTCTGGTGAAACTGTACTACTGTGGTGGTGATCAGAGACAATTGCTGGCAGCATTGGTGTACAGTGATATCAGAGCAGCTAGCCATGGTACATAATCATTGCCACAGCAGTATGATGTCATTGTAGTGACACTACACTTGCTCTGGTGACAGTATGTGCAAATTGTCTACAATTATTTTTCACAATTTCTTTAACAATAAGCGGGGGGCTTATCGGAATCTGGAAGCCCCCTTTAACAAGGGGACCCCCAGATCCCGCCCCCCCCCCCCTGTGTGAAATGGTAAGGGGGTACTTACCCCTGCCATTTCATTAAAAACTGTCAAAAATGTTAAAAATGACAAGAGACAGTTTTTGACAATTCGTTTATTTAAATGCTTCTTCTTTCTTCTATCTTCCTTCATCTTCTGATTCTTCTGGTTCTTCTGGCTCTTCTGGTTCTTCCTCCGGTGTTCTCGTCCAGCATCTCCTCCGCGGCGTCTTCTATCTTCTTCTCCTCGGGCTGCTCCGCACCCATGGCATGGGGGGAGGCTCCCGCTCTTCTCTTCTTCTTTTCTTCTCTTCTTCTCTTCTTCATTTTCTTCTCCGGGCCGCTCCGCATCCATGCTGGCATGGAGGGAGGCTCCCGCTGTGTGACGGCACTCCTCGTCTGACAGTTCTTAAATAACGGGGGCGGGGCCACCCGGTGACCCCACCCCCCTCTGACGCACGGTGACTTGACGGGACTTCCCTGTGACGGGGAATGCCACAGGGAAGTCCCGTCATGTGAAGAAGAGAAGAAGAGAAGAAAAGAAGAAGAGAAGAGCGGGAGCCTCCCCCCATGCCATGGGTGCGGAGCGGCCCGAGGAGAAGAAGATAGAAGACGCCGCGGAGGAGATGCTGGATGAGAACGCCGGAGGAAGAACCAGAAGAACCAGAAGATGAAGGAAGATAGAAGAAAGAAGAAGCATTTAAATAAAAGGAATTGTCAAAAACTGTCTCTTGTCATTTTTGACAGTTTTTTAGTGAAATGGAAGGGGTAAGTACCCCCTTACCATTTCACACAGGGGGGGGCGGGATCTGGGGGTCCCCTTGTTAAAGGGGGCTTCCAGATTCCGATAAGCCCCTCGCCCGCAGACCCCCACAACCACCGGCCAGGGTTGTGGGGATGAGGCCCTTGACCTCATTAACATAGGGACAAGGTGTTTTGGGGGGCTACCCCAAAGCACCCTCCCAATGTTGAGGGCATGTGGCCTGGTACGGTTCAGGAGGGGGGGGCGCACTCTCGTCCCCCCCTCTTTTCCTGCGGCCTGCCAGGTTACGTGCTCGGATAAGGGTCTGGTATGGATTTTTGGGGGGACCCCATGCCGTTTTTTTTTTTTTGGCGCGGGGTTCCCCTTAAAATCCATACCAGACCTGAAGGGTCTGGTATGGAATTTAGGGGGAAGCCCACGTCATTTTTTTAAAAAATTTTGGCCGGGGTTCCCCTTAATATCCATACCAGACCTGAAGGGCCTGGTATGGAATTTAGGGGGACTCCCACAACATTTTTTTAAAAAAATTTTGGTTCGGGGTTCCCCTTTGGGGAATTCCCATGCCGTTTTTATCAATGAACTTCTATGTGTATTGTCGGCAATGCAATAGCCGCGGGTAGTTTTAAATGGGTTTTTTCCTTCAAAATGTCATTTTGCTGTCAGATTGTTCTAAACACAGGAAACATGCGCCCCTTTACAGGCATACTATAGACACCCCCCAGGTACGAAATTTAAAGGGATATTACACTTTTATTGTTTGACTTTAAGCATTATTAAAATCACTGCTCCTGAAAAAACTGCCGTTTTTAAAACTTTTTTTTGCATTGATCCATGTCCCCTGGGGCAGGACCCAGGTCCCCAAACACTTTTTATGACAATAACTTGCATATTAGCCTTTAAAATTAGCACTTTTGATTTCTCCCATAGACTTTTAAAGGGTGTTCCGCGGCATTCGAATTTGCTGCGAACACCCCAAATTGTTCGCTGTTCGGCGAACTTGCGAACAGCCAATGTTCGAGTCGAACATGAGTTCAACTCGAACTCGAAGCTCATCCCTAATAAGGACACTTGCCTGTCCAGGTATCCAGCGATGTCCACACCCGAGCGGAATTCTTTAATGGGCTTCGGGTGCAGGCGTTGACATCTTGGGTAAGGGAAACTGGCAGTGAAGCCTTACGGCTTCACAGACGATTTCCTGCTGTGCATGCTGAGTGTGCTGCGCTTTGTAAAAGGTCCCACAGTCTTCTGGGACCTGTGTGTGCCACGGCGATCTGACCTGGAAGTGGGAGCGTACCTTTCAAAATCAGGTACCCGCTCCACCCTTCACCCCAAAAAGTTCCAAATGTGTCAATGGAGGGGAGGCAAGCAAGCGGAACTTCCCCTTTTGGGCAAAGTTCCACTTTAAAGTCCAGATCTGAACACAAGTAGCATATACTGTACTCTATAAGCCACATACAAATCAAGTATGTAGTCATTGACTATACACTCAAAGATGCAAGGTAACAATTTAATAAATACTAATTTGCAAAAGCTGTAACGTATGAGAACGAATACAAATCCTGGGAGAGAAAAGTGTGAAGATTGAATAAAGTTCAGGAGGTCAGTATTATTAATATAAAGCCAAGATCAAGTACAATTCCAAGATAATATTTGGAATAGAATGCCAGCAGAAGTAGTGAGTCAACCAAGAGTAAAATAATTCAATCATGCTGGACAAACACAGACCTATACTCCGCCATAAAAGTTGAATTAAAAAAAAAAATGGAGCAGAATCAAAAGATTAACTAATCTTTTTTTGCCACTGTTCTTCTATGTTAGTGCCACTGACAAGCTATTACTCTGGCATCACCATTAGCTTCAAATGGTAGAGCATTTATCACACAGCCACTCTGTTAAATTTCTTAATGATTTTTCTTGCCTACTTTAATTAAGTGCTAGTTCACGCCAGACGCAGTTCCGTTCAGTTCGGTGCGCTTTTTTTCTGCACAAAATGCACGCACAGTGTTTTCCCTGTAATCCAAAGGCTCTAGTTCACATCATGCAGTGTGGTGTGGTGTGAACTAGCACTAAAACAAAGTTCAAGACAACATGTGGGTTCCCTTGCAGGGGTTTTTCAGAATTTCTCTGCCACAAAAACAAATGATCATCAGCCTTCTGGCTTATGTTTGCAGCATTGCTGCTCTGGCCTCAACCCTTAGGCCATTGTCTGTTTCTTCTAGACACAAACTTAAAAACAAACCTGGTGCTCTAGCTCCCACATGTCTCCTAGGTGAAGCCCTCCTGACTCCTGGGCCAAGACCTCCTGTGTCTGCCAGGATGGAGCCTTGAACCATAGTCATGTCAAGTCCCGCCTTAATCCTAAGGCCCTTATCTGTCTCCTCCAGATAGTCTTCTCAAACAAACTATATGCATGCTCCTACCCTGTTTCCCCGAAAATAAGACCTAGCGTGATTGTCGGTGATCGCTGCAATATATGCTCTACCCGCCAAATAAGCCCTACCCTGTTTCCCCGAAAATAAGCCCTACCCTGAAAATAAGACCTACAAGCACTTTAACTAGGGTTATTTGGGGGGTAGGGCTTATATTTCAGCCATCACCAACAATCACGCTAGGTCTTATTTTCGGGGAAACAGGGTAGCAGTTACCTGCTGCTCTGGCTCCCATTTGTCACCTAGGTGGAGCGCTCCTGACTCCTGAGCTAAGACCTCCTCTGTTTGCCAAGGTGGAGCCTGAACCATAGTCATGTCAAGCCCTGCACATTCAATGTGCTAGTTGTCTGCAAAACCTAGAACCAGAATTAGAGATTTCATCCCTCTCAAATCTCTACAAAGTCTCCTAGCTCCAGGACCCAAATCAAGTTTTACCAATCTCTAAAGAAAAAACAAAAAACAGAATCAGATTTACTGGAAACTCAATTTCCAGTAGTCTTATAGGACAGCGTATAAGACAGAGCTCCTTCCACCCTGAGAGGAAACACATTGCCAGGTCGCATGAATGTGGACAGGCTTGACCATGCAGATGCTAAACAAATCTGTTCAGGAGTGGCACCGGCCTTCTCTGTGTTGGAAGTACAACAGCATAGTTGCTAATAAACTGACAATACTCCATGCATTATACCCATCTATCTGGAAGGTGGCACTGTAGTGTGTATCTATAGTAATGTAATTAGAGGAAGTGTTATCTCTCTCAGTGTATGTATTTGTATCCTCCTTGTTCCTGTTTCATGTTTCTCATGCTGTAAGACATGCATTGCTAATCCTCCATAAAAGCAAAACTATTGCTGTAAACAAGAAGCTTCCAGCGCATGATTTCAATACTCTGCACAACAGGTTATGCACCCAGCATACCCAGCAGCACCCAGGCACTGGAAAAAGAACTCTGCAACTCACAGTGAATACTGTATACAAGTTACTGAAAGATGGCAAGGGGTTCAGATGTGAAGTTTGCAATTGCAAAGCTGAATAATGCCAATTATTAGGGGTGAACCAAATGGGTTTTTTGGTGCAGAAACCGATGCTGAAAATGAAAAATACACTAGGCCGAAAACCGAAACCAATACCGAAAATGACCGATACCGAAAATGACTGTTTTTAAAAAATATTTTTATACAGGAGATGGTCAGAGACTGCAGACATGGTACAGGAGATGGTCAGAGACTGCAGACATACAACAGGAGATGGTCAGAAACTGCAGACATAGTACAGGAGTAGGGATGAGCCAAACACCCCCCAGTTCGGTTTCAGAAAATTCGAACGGACCGAAAGTTTGCACGAACTTTCGAACCCCGTTAAAGTCTATTGGACTTGAACGTGAGAAATTAAAAGTGCGAATTTTAAAGGCTAATGTGCAAGTTATTGTCCTTAATAGGGTTTGGGGACCCGGGTCCTGCCCCAGGGTACATGTATCAATGCAAAAAAAAGTTTTAAAAACATCAGTTTTTTCTGGAGCAGTAATTTTAATGATGCTTAAAGTGAAAAAATAAAAGTGAAATATTCCTTTAAATATCGTGCCTGGGGGGTGTCTATAGTATGCCTGTAAAGTGGCGCGTGTTTCCCGTGTTTAGAACAGTCCCTGCTCAAAATGACATTTCTAAAAGAAAAAAAGTCATTTAAAACTGCTTGCGGGTTTATTGTCATGTCTGGTCCCGGCAATATGGATGAAGCTCATTGAGAACCGCCCCCCCAGCTCATTACCAGCCCCTTTGGGTCTTGTATGGATATTAAGGGGAACCCCGCACCCAAATAAAAAAGGAAAGGTGTGGGGGCCCCCAGGCCCTATATACTCTGAACAGCAGTATACAGGCCGTGCAAACAAGACAGGGACTGTAGGTTTGTTCTTAAGTAGAATCTGTTTGCAATTTTGAACTGGTACATTTTTTACGTGTAGCTCCAGCCAAAAAAATCTATTTTTAATCTACTTTTGGAAAACATAGGAAAGGATTATCACCCCTGTAACATTTGTTGTGCTGTCTGTGCACCTGTTCAGAAGATTTCGCCTCACTTCCTGTCCCAATGACAATTGGATTTTGAAAATTTGGGGTTTTTAGTGAAACAAGGAACTCTTACAGGAGAGAATTTCCCTTCCTAGGGGTAGATTTCCTCTCACTTCCTGTTGTCTCCTTCCGTTTGCAAGTAGGAGTCGTTTGTAAGTTGGATGTTTGAAAGTAGGGGCCTGCCCTATATACTCTGCAAAAACTTAGGTGTTGGTGTTGCCACAACACTGTAAGCCCTCACAGTTACTCTTGGTGGGCGCAGGAATGGGCCCTGCTGTGAAATATTAGATCAAGAATAATAATTACACGCCCCTATTTAACAGGGTCAGAAAAATTGGGCCTTTGGTGGTGGATGGGGTGGTGGTGTTGCCACAACACTGTAAGCCCTCACAGTTACTCTTGGTGGGCGCAGGAATGGGCCCTGCTGTGAAATATTAGATCAAGAATAATAATTACACGCCCCTATTTAACAGGGTCAGAAAAATTGGGCCTTTGGTGGTGGATGGGGTGGTGGTGTTGCCACAACACTGTAAGGCCTCACAGTTACTCTTGGTGGGTGCAGGAACGGGCCCTGCTGTGAAATATTAGATCAAGAATTGTAATTACATGCCCCTGTTAAACATGCGCTGAAAAATTGGGCCTAAGGCACTGGTGCTGGTGCCACAACACTGCAACCCCTCACAGATACTTGGATACTTAGTTGGAGCGCAGGAATGAGCCCTGCTGCAAAGTATTGCTTCAAAAATTGTAATTGCACGCCCCTGTCAAACAGGGGCAGAAATATTGGGCCTTAGACACTGGTGGCGGTGCCCAGAACCAAAAATGTTCTTACAAACTATCAGCATGAACATTGAGGAGGCATAACAGGATAACAGGATAACATTGAGGAGGCATAACAGGATAACAGCATAACAGGATAGTCACTCAGCATCAGCAAAGGCAGTCTTGAAGGGATCTCACAATAAAAAAAAATATTATTGGGTTACATCAGCATCAGGTGCTTGGTAGCTGGTGATCCAAGACTGATTCATTTTTATGAAGGTCAGCCGATCGACCGATTCGGTGGACAGACGCACCCTGTGATAGGTTACAAAGCCTCCAGCAGCACTGAATGTGCGTTCCGAAAGAACGCTGGATGCAGGACAGGCCAGTAGCTCAATTGCATACTGTGCAAGCTCTGGCCAGTGATCCATCCTCAAGACCCAGTAACCCAGAGGATTTTCGATGGGAAAGGTGTCCAAGTCTGATCTTGCCCCTAGGTATTTCTGCACCATGTGAATCAGACGCTGGCGATGGTTGCTGGAACCAATCATACCTTGGGGCTGCGGACTAAAAAATTGTCTGAACGCATTGGTCAGACAGTCACCTTCTCCACCGCTCCTTCTGTGACTGACCGAAGCCTCAGCAACACGTTGTCCAGGAGGACCAGGAAATTGTAACCTCCCAGGCTCTGGAAACGCATTGCACAAACCTTTCTGCAAGGCCTCCCAAAGATGTTTCATCCTCTGCTCCCTCTGTGACGGCAAGATAAGGTCCGCAACCTTACCCTTGTAACGTGGATCAAGGAGGGTTGCCAGCCATTAATGATCCCTCTCCTTGATACCACGAATACGAGGATCCTTCGGCAGGCTTTGCAGGATCAGGGAGGCCCTGCAGCGTAGGTTTACTGTGGCATTCGGTCCGGAGTCCTCTGGGTCACTAAGGACGACATGATCCGCAGCCACCTCCTCCCAGCCACTTACAAGTCCATGGGTTTCTTCAGACTGTAAATGATCCCTTGAAGACTGCTGCTGATGAGTGCTAGACTCCACCTCCATGCTGACACAATGCTCCTCCTCCTCCTTCTCGTCCTCTTCCTGTGTGATCGGTGGGCACGCAGGAACACTGTCTGGATAAAGGGGGCCTTGAGAGGTAAGGAAGTCCTCCTCTTCCTGCCTTTGTTCTGCCTCAAGTGCCCTGTCCATTATTCCACGAAGCGTGTGCTCCAACAGGTGGACAAGAGGGACAGTGTCACTGATGCATGCACTGTCACTGCTCACCATCCTCGTGGCCTCCTCAAATGGTGACAGGACAGTGCATGCATCCCTGATCATGGCCCACTGGCGAGGGGAAAAAAAATAAGCTCCCCTGACCCTTTCCTGGTGCCATAGTCGCACAGGTACTCATTGATGGCCCTCTGCTGTGTGTGCAGCAGCTGCAGCATGAGTTTCACCTGGTGGGCATGTCACAGATTAGGCAGTTCTTGGGCAGGTTAAATTCCTTTTGGAGGTCAGCCAGCCGAACACTGGCATTATATGACCGGCGGAAATGCACACAGACTTTCCTGGCCTGCCTCAGGACATTCTGTAAGCCCAGGTACCTGCCTAAGAACCGCAGAACCACCAAGTTAAGGACGTGAGCCAAACAGGGCACATGGGTCAGTTGTCCCTGTCGGAGGGCGGAGAGGAGGTTGGTGCTATTGTGGCAAACCACCATTCCTGGCTTAAGCTGGCATGGCGTCAACCACCTCTGAGCCTGCCCCTGCAGAGCTGACAGAATCTCTGCCCCAGTGTGGCTCCTGTCCCCCAAGCACACCAGCTGAAGCACCGCATGGCATCTTTTTGCCTGCATGCATGTGTAGCCCCTTGAACGCCTATGGAGCACCGCTGGTTCTGAGGACAAAATCAGCACAGGAAGAGGCTATGGAGGAAGAAGAAGAGGAGAGGGTGGAGGAGAGAGGTGTGGCAGAATCACCACTAGTAGAATTTTGGAGGCATGGTGGCGGAACAACCTCCAACACTACTACACCCTGTCCTGCATCCTTCCCAGCTGCCAGCCAGAGTCACCCAGTTCGCGGTGAAAGATAGGTAACGCCCCTGTCCATGCCTGCTGGACCATGAGTCAGCGGTAATATGCACCTTACCGCTGCCTGCCCTGTCCAGTGAGGCATGGATATTGCCTTCCACATGCCGGTAGAGAGCCGGAATCACCTTCCGTGAAAAAAAGTGGCATTTGGGAACCTGCCACTGAGGTACCGCACATTCCACAAACTCATGGAAGGGGGCAGAGTCTACCAACTGAAAAGGCAGCAGTTGAAGTACTAGCAATTTAGCCAAGCTAGCATTCAACCGCTGGGCATGTGGATGGCTGGGAGCGAACTTCTTTTGCTGGTGGAGCAACTGGGGTAGGGAAATCTGCCTGTTAGAATCAGACGTTGGTGGACCGATAGCAGATTGCTCGCAAGTATTTGCCAGTGGCACACCTAATTCTACACCTTCATTCCTCTCAGTGCAGGTTTCTGAGAGGACTGAAGGTATAGTGGGGTTGGAGATCCCAGCTGATGAGGAGGAGCAAGGAGAGGTCCACCTTATTCTTTGGTGTGGGTCTTTTAGGTAGTGTTGCCAACGGGCTGCATGAGAGCTCGACATATGTTTGATTAAGCATGTGGTGCCCAAGCGCTTGCTGTCTAGTCCACGCTTGATACACTTCAGACATATGTTGCAAATAACAATGGTGCGAACTGCTGCACGAGTCTCAAAAAAGGCCCACACCAAAGAACTTTTGGAATAACGCGTGAAGTCACCAGCGCCCTGCACTTGCGGAGCTCTGCAGTGTGATGCAGTCAGTTGGCTGCCCTTAAGCTGGCCCCTGGAGGGCATTCTGCCTCGTTGGAAATGTGCCTCCTCCTCCTCCTTCTCCTCTCTCCTATCAGGCACCCATGTAGAGTCAGTGAGCTCATCATCCCTTCCCTCCTCGTCACTGGAGCAAACCTGGCAGTATGCTGCAGCTGGGGGAACATGACTGCCAGTTTGTTGTCCTTCTTGGGCAACCCCTCTCTCTGGGCTCACGTTACTGCCTTCCTCAAGCTGGGTACCATCATAGGAGCCTTCAAAACGCTGCGCATCCTCCTGCAGCATGTACCCGACACTGTGGTCGAACAGTTCGTTGGACTCCTCCGGTGGGGCTAGGGAAGGAGTAACTGATGATGACCTTGAGTCCAAGGAATAGGCTGCTTTGGCACCTGCATTGACAGCCAAGGTAGCCTGGGTGACAGAGGATGAGGAGGATGAGGACGGCTTGGTCATCCACTCTACCAACTCTTCGGCATGTTGTGGCTCAACAGGGCCAGCTGCCAAGAAAAAGGACAAGCGTGCCCTACGGCCACGTGCTGATGTGGATGCACCGTGTCCACGACCAGCACTGATGCCTCTAGACACAGAGCCTGCTGACTGACTGCTGGCCTGTGACTGTCTGCCTCTCCTTGTTGGCCTTCCAGACATACTGTCTTTGATGTATTGAAATATATACACAAGGAATGGCCTGCAGTGAGATGTAGCTGTACAAAGCTGGGGTGTATATACATATTGATTATATTGCAGCTAGCTGAATGGCCTGCCTGCCTGTAGTATTATTAGGAAGAAAACAACAGGAAATGTCTGCAGTGAGCTTTAGATGCACACTGTGCACAGGATACAGTACGCTAATATACTGCAGCTAGCTGAATCAACTGCCTGCCTGTTAGGGATGAGCTTCGAGTTGGAGTCGAACTCATGTTCCATTCGAACATCGGCTGTTCGCCAGTTCGCCGAACAGCGAACAATTTGGGGTGTTCGCGGCAAATTCGAAAGCCGCGGAACACCCTTTAAAAGTCTATGGGAGAAATCAAAAGTGCTAATTTTAAAGGCTTATATGCAAGTTATTGTCATAAAAAGTGTTTGGGGACCTTGGTCCTGCCCCAGGGGACATGGATCAATGCAAAAAAAAGTTTTAAAAACGGCCGCTTTTTCAGAAGCAGTGATTTTAATAATGCTTAAAGTGAAACAATAAAAGTGTAATATTCCTTTAAATTTCGTACCTGGGGGGTGTCTATAGTATGCCTGTAAAGGGGCGCATGATTCCCGTGTTTAGAACAGTCTAACAGCAAAATGACATTTCAAAGGAAAAAAGTCATTTAAAACTACTCGCGGCTATTAACCGCTTCAGCCCCGGAAGGATTTACCCCCTTCCTGACCAGAGCACTTTTTGCGATTCGACACTGCGTCGCTTTAACTGACAATTGCGCGGTCGTGCGAGGTGGCTCCCAAACAAAATTGACGTCCTTTTTTCCCACAAATAGAGCTTTCTTTTGGTGGTATTTAATCACCTCTGCGATTTTTATTTTTTGCGCTTTAAACAAAATAAGAGCGTCAATTTTTAAAAAAACGCATTATTTTTTACATTTTGCTATAATAAATATCCCCCAAAAATATAATTTTTTTTTTCCTCAGTTTACGTATTCTTCTACATATTTTTGGTAAAAAAAAAAAAAAAATCGCAATAAGCGTTTATTGATTGGTTTGCGCAAAAGTTATAGCGTTTACTAAATAGGGGATAGTTTTATGGCATTTTCATTAATTATTTTTTTTTTACTAGTAATGGCGGCGATCAGCGATTTTTATTGTGACTGCGACGTTATGGCAGACACATCGGACATTTTTGACACATTTTTGGGACCATTGTCATTTATACAGCGATCAGTACGATTAAAAATGCACTGATTACTACGTAAATGACACTGGCAGTGAAGGGGTTAACCACTAGGGGGCGGGGAGGGGTTAATCAGTACTAAGGAGTGTTTTCTAACTGTAGGGGGGAGGGGCTGTGTGTGTCACTATGCTGATCACTGCTCCCGATGACAGGGAGCAGTGATCAGTGACACTTGTCACTAGGCAGAACGGGTAGATGCTGTTTACATCAGCATCTCCCCGTTCGTCCTCTCCGTGAGGCCATCGCAGGTATCCCCATGGCGATCGAGTCCACGGGACCCGCCACCCGACTCACGAAGCTCCATGCCGGCGCGCGTCGCCGGCGGCGCGCACGCAATGGCACGGCGGGAAATTCAAAAGGACGTACAGGTACGTCCTTTTGCCCAGCCGTGCCATTCTGCCGACGTATATCATCATGAGCCGGTCGGGAAGCGGTTAATGAATTGCCGGTCCGACAATACACATAAAAGTTTATTGATAAAAACAGCATGGGAATTCCCCACAGGGGAACTCTGAACCAAAATTTAAAACAAAAATGACGTGGGGATCCCCCTAAATTCCATACCAGACCCTTATCCGAGCATGCAACCTGGCAGGCTGCAGGAAAAGAGGGGGGGGACAAGAGAGCGCCCCCCCCCTCCTGAACCGTACCAGGCCACATGCCCTCAACATTGGGAGGGTGCTTTGAGGTAGCCCTCAACACTGTGAAAAGGTGCAAAAAGTCTTCAATCAAGAAAACAACTAAAATAAAATGAACAAATGTCCACAAATATTGAAAATAACAGTGAAAAAACGTATAAGTCTCTCAATGTAGGTGAAAAAAAATCCAATGAGTGAAAATGGAAAACACATGACATGGAGTGTCCCACTGGAAATAGTACATGGATGTAAAACGACAGATGTTATGACACGGGTAAATCATCAGATCATCCCCAAGTTGTATCTCACAACTCCATGTGACTTAGTAAAGTTGGTGTGTAAGAAACTCTTACCAGATACATTGGACTCCCTTGTCAGCGACAGGGAGTCACTCGAGCGGGTTGCCTCTCAGGGCCTGAAAGCGGACGTCACGGCTCTGCGAACCATCTGGGTCAAACTCTGCGTGGATCTCCCGGGGCCACCAGGTGGGTCCTCTCAAAGGATGGCCAAGGTGCGAATCAGAGGGAACAGTGCGTCACGTGAGAAAGCTGGAATGAAGGCTGGTTGGATCTCTCAGTGGATATGTGGAGAAAAAATAAACAGGCTCCACATAGTGTAGATGAACAAAAAGTGGGATTTTTATTGCTAAAAACGCCAGGATACAATAAAAATGTGATCACAGGGTGTAAAAACAAAGATGGGCAACAAGAAGGATGCTGGTAGCCCCCCAAAACACCTTGTCCCCATGTTGATGGGGACAAGGGCCTCATCCCCACAACCCTTGCCCGGTGGTTGTGGGGGTCTGCGGGAGGGGGGCTTATCGGAATCTAGAAGCCCCCTTTAACAAGGGGACCCCCAGATCCCGGCCCTCCCCCCTGTGTGAAATGGTAAGGGGGTACAAAAGTACCCCTACCATTTCACAAAAAAAGTGTCAAAAATGTTAAAAATGACAAGAGACAGTTTTTGACAATTCCTTTAATTAAATGCTTCTTCTTTCTTCTATCTTATTTCTTCTATCTTCTTTCTTCTATCTTCCTTCGGTTTCTTCCTCCATCTTCTGGTTCTTCCTCCGGTGTTCTCGTCCGGCATCTTCCTCTGCGGCGCCGGCGTCTTCTTCCCTTCTTCTCGGGCTGCTCCGCATCCACCATGATGGGAGGCTCCCACTGTGTGACGCTTCTCCTCTTCTGGCGGTTCTTAAATAACGGAGGGCGGGGCCACCCGGTGACCCCGCCCCCCTCTGACGCACGGTGACTTCTCTGTCTGCCCCCCTCTGACGTCACGGGGAATGCCACAGGGAAGTCCCCGTCAAGTCCCCGTGCGTCAGAGGGGGGGGTCACCGGGTGGCCCCGCCCTCCGTTATTTAAGAACCGTCAGAAGAGGAGAAGCATCACACAGCAGGAGCCTCCCATCATGGTGGATGCGGAGCGGCCCGAGAAGGGAAGAAGACGCCGGCACCACGGAGGAAGATGCCGGACAAGAACACTGGAGGAAGAACCAGAAGAAGAAGAAGATGGAGGAAGAAACCGAAGGAAGATAGAAGGTAGAAGATAGAAGAAACAAGAAATAAGATAGAAGAAAGAAGAAGCATTTAAATAAAGGAATTGTCAAAAACTGTCTCTTGTCATTTTTAACATTTTTGACACTTTTTTTGTGAAATGGTAGGGGTACTTTTGTACCCCCTTACCATTTCACACAGGGGGGAGGGCCGGGATCTGGAGGTCCCCTTGTTAAAGGGGGCTTCCAGATTCTGATAAGCCCCCCGCCCGCAGACCCCCACAACCACCGGGCAAGGGTTGTGGGGATGAGGCCCTTGTCCCCATCAACATGGGGACAAGGTGTTTTGGGGGTCTACCCCAAAGCACCCTCCCAATGTTGAGAGGCATGTGGCCTGGTACGGTTCAGGAGGAGGGGGTCACTCTCTCGCCCCCCTCTTTTCCTGCGCCCTGCCAGGTTGCGTGCTCGGATAAGGGTCTGGTATGGATTTTTGGGGGGACCCCACGCCATTTTTTTTTTTTTGGTGCGGGGTTCCCCTTAAAATCCATACCAGACCTAAAGGGTCTGGTATAGATTTTGAGGGGGACCCCACGCCATTTTTAAAAAAAATTTGGCCGGGGTTCCCCTTAATATCCATACCAGACCTGAAGGGCCTGGTATGGAATTTAGGCGGACCCCATGTCATTTTTTTTTAAATTTTGATTCGGGGTTCCCCTGTGGGGAATTCCCATGCCATTTTTATCAATGAACTTTTATGTGTATTGTCGGACCGGCAATTCATTAATAGCCGCGAGTAGTTTTAAATGACTTTTTTTCCTTTGAAATGTCATTTTGCTGTCAGACTGTTCTAAACACGGGAAACATACGCCCCTTTACAGGCATACTATAGACACCCCACAGGTACGAAATTTAAAGGAATATTACACTTTTATTGTTTCACTTTAAGCATTATTAAAATCACTGCTCCCAAAAAAACTTTTTTTTTGCATTGATCCTTGTCCCCTGGGGCAGGACCCGGGTCCCCAAACACTTTTCATGACAATAACTTGCATATAAGCCTTTAAAATTAGCACTTTTGATTATTCATCCCATAGACTTTAATGGTGTTTGCGTGTTCGAACAAATTTTTTGCCTGTTCGCATGTTCTGGTGCAAACCGAACAGGCGAGTGTTCGACTCATCCCTACTGCCTGTGGTACTATAAGGAAGAGAACACCAGCAATTGTCTACAGTTAGCTTTAGTTGCACACTGTGCACAGGATACAGTACACTGACTGAAAATACTGCAGCTGCCTGCCTGTGGTATTATTAGGAAGAGAAGACCAGCAATTGTCTGCAGTTAGCTTTAGTTGCACACTGTGCACAGGATACAGTACACTGACTGAAAATACTGCAGCTGCCTGCCTGTGGTATTATTAGGAAGAGAAGACCAGCAATTGTCTGCAATTAGCTTTAGTTACACACTGTACACAGGACACAGTAAATTGAATGAAAATACTGCAGCTGCCTGCCTGTGGTATTATTAGGAAGAGAACACCAGCAATTGTCTGCAGTTAGCTTTAGTTGCACACTGCACACAGAATACAGTACACTGACTGAAAATACTGCAGCTGCCTGCCTGTGGTATTATTAGAAAGAGAACACCAGCAATTGTCTGCAGTTGGCTTTAGTTGCACACTGTGCACAGGATACAGTACACTGACTGAAAATACTGCAGCTGCCTGAGGTATTATTAGGAAGAGAACACCAGCAATTGTCTGCAGTTAGCTTTAGTTGTACACTGTGCACAGGATACAGTACACTGACTGAAAATACTGCAGCTGTCTGCCTAAGGTATTATTAGGAAGAGAACACCAGCAATTGTCTGCAATTAGGTTTAGTTGCACACTGTGCACAGGATACAGTACACTGACTGAAAATACTGCAGCTGCCTGCCTGTGGTATTATTAGGAAGAGAACACCAGCAATTGTCTGCAGTTAACTTTAGTTGCACACTGTACACAGGATACAGTAAATTGACTGAAAATACTGCAGCTGCCTGCCTGTGGTATTTTTAGGAAGAGAACACCAGCAATTGTCTGCAGTTAGCTTTAGTTACACACTGTTCACAGGATACAGTACACTGACTGAAAATACTGCAGCTGCCTGCCTGTGGTATTATTAGAAAGAGAACACCAGCAATTGTCTGCAGTTGGCTTTAGTTGCACACTGTGCACAGGATACAGTACACTGACTGAAAATACTGCAGCTGCCTGAGGTATTATTAGGAAGAGAACACCAGCAATTGTCTGCAGTTAGCTTTAGTTGTACACTGTGCACAGGATACAGTACACTGACTGAAAATACTGCAGCTGCCTGCCTGTAAGTATATTAGGAAGAGAATAACAGGAACGTATCTAGCTAAACGGAATACAGTATATATATATATATATATATATATATATATATATATATATATATATATATATATACACACACACACACAACACCGGGGATGCATATATATACTAAATACACTGACTGCAGCTAACTGACTCGCCTGCCTGCTCTATCTAACTCAAATGAAATGACACTGTCTCTCTCTATCTCTCAGCACGCCAGAACACTCTACACAAGGCCGACTTCCAGGCGGCCTTATATAGTGTGGGGTGTGTACTAAATCCCCTGAGGCATAATTGGCCAAAGCCACCCTGCCTTTGGCCAATTATGGCTCTCCATTCTTACCGCGCTGTGATTGGCCAAAGCATGCAGGTCATAGTGCATGCTTGGCCAATCATCAGCCAGTAATGCACTGCGATGCCACAGTGAATTATGGGCCGCGACGCGCCACTCGAATTTGGTGCGAACGGCCCATAATGTTCGTAATTTGACGGTCGTACGGCCGATGTTCGAGTGGAACTTACGTTCCACTCGAACTCGAAGCTAATCCCTATACAGGAGATGGTCAGAGACTGCAGACATGATACAGGAGATGATCAGAGACTGCAGACATACAACAGGAGATGGTCAGAGACTGCAGACGTGGTACAGGAGATCAATGCAGCCTCAGCAGGTTCCTTTATCTGCAGCCTGCCAGTACCCAGCAGCCTACCAGTGCCCATCATTTGCAGGCTGCCTGTGCCTCACCAGTGCCCATCATGCAGCCTGTCTTAGTGTGTCAGATAGGATCAGGACAGGGCAGTGTTAGCAAGGCAAAGCCAAGAACAGTGCTCTATCTATGGAGGAAATCTGTCAGCACACCGCGATAAGGAGCAGCTTTTCGGTATGATCAGCAGGAGGAGCATTATCAGTGTGCAGCACCGCGGGGATTAAGAGTGCAGGACTTGTTGTTTGACATGCTGTTAGAAACAGTGAGCCCGCTCGGTGAAACAAGGTGGCTCACTGTTTCTAACAGCATGTCAAACAAGTCCTGCACTCTTAACCCCCACGGTGGCACACTATTAATGCTCCTCCCGATGATCATACCGACAAGCGGCTCCTTAATGCTGTGTGCTGACAGCTTTCCTTTATAGATAGAGCACCGTTCTTGGCTTTCAGCCGCCTCGTCGAGGAGGGAGGGGAGGAGAGGAGAGGACTGGACTGAGGCTGGATGGGGACCGGGACGCTCCAGTATGACACCCCCGTACTGGGCGGCACCAGGGGTGGGGCCCAGCCCAGGCCCTGCCAAGGCCCCGCCCCATTTTCAGCGCCCTTATCGGCGTGATTTCCTTTTCGGTATTTTGCCGAAAAGGCCATTTTCGGCTGATATGTTTTGGAGGCCGAAATTTTGGTGCATCCCTACCAATTACCAGCTGTGAAAGTTTAAACTACAAATGCTTCTCAGTAAGGATGACTTGTGGCAAGTGCTGAATACAGACAGACCAACAAATGGAGAGACGGAGGACTGGGACAAGGAAGGATAGACAGGCAAAAGCAACTATAAGCTTACTAGTGGAAGATACCCAGCTTAACCACATAAGAACAGAGAAAACGGCCAAAGGTATGTGGATTTCATTACAAAAATGGCATGAGCGTTCAAGTCTAAACAGTAAGCTATTTCTACTAAGAAAGCTATATAAGATACCACTAGAAGAAGGCCAGCAAATGTGTGACCACATGAAAGCTATGCTAGAAATCATAGAGCAGCTGGGCGCCATCGGAGAGGACATCAAAGATTTCCATATTGTTGTCCGGGTCCTCTGCAGCCTTCCAGAGACATGTACTGCTCTCATTAACGCTTTAGAAACCAGACCCGAGCAGGAACTAACACTAGGATATGTCAAAGGGAAATGAACCGATGAATATGACAGAAGGAAAGAAAATACGCACCATGATGACAAAGCTCTTAAAATGTTTAAAGGCACAAAGCACAACAAAGAAAGCAGAGCCTGTTTTCACTGCAAAAGGACCGGTCACTTAAAAAAGGACTGTTGTATTTGGAAAGCTGAGCAGCAAATGCTAGAGCTATCCACAAAAGAAAGAGTCAAAGCAACCACAAAGGAAACTGCAGACACTTCAGCTGGTGCATAGACTCAGAGGTGACAAGCCACATGACTAGCGATGAGACCTTCTTCACAAACATTAATTACAGTGCAAAAGACAACGTTTTCCTAGCAAACGGGAAAAGCATTACTGCAGAAGGTAATGGCCAGGGCTTCCTGAACTGCATTACACCACAAGGCAAACAGAGTATCCTTGTAAGGAAAGTGCTGTATGTTCCAGAACTAGAAAGCAGCCTTCTATCGGTGAAAAGACTTGCAAACAACGGTCTCACAGGTAAGTTCCAGGGTTATGAATGCACAATTCACAATAACAAGTGATTCCTCGCAAAAGGAAAACTGGATTATCACCCATTACAGGCTCATCACCACAGACCAGCAAGTCAATATAGTCTCTAATGACCTAGACAGCAAATGTATTCACTTATGGCACAGGCGGCTGGGGCACAGAAGTCCAGAAGCTATGCAGGACATTATAAAGAGAGGCTTATCAGAAGATTTGACAATAGCGCCTTGCAAAGTGCTCATGAAATGCAAATGCTGTATTGAAGCAAAAGCCACAAGTGCTCCCCTTCCACAGACATCTCAACGGAAAAACCCCTGCAGCTTATACACAGTGATGAATGCAGTCCAATGAAAACTCCCACCTCAGGCAGGGACAGATATCTACTGACTTTCATTGATGATTATTCCAGGTACACAACTACTTATCTGATAAAACACAAAAATGAAACAGAGAAATTTCAAGAGTTCGTTGCCATGTCTAGCAACAAATTTTAAAGCAAACTAGGAATAATACGCACCGACAATGGGGGAGAATACATAAGCAAAAAAGTGGCCTAATACCTTAAGAGACAAGGAATAATACACCAAACAAACGCACCATACACTCCCGAAAAAGTGGGTAATGTGGTAGCAGAAAGAAAAAATGTCACTTTTATAGAAATGGCCAGGGGCATGTTGTCGGATGCCAATCTACCTCACAAGTACTGGTGAGAAGCAGTCATGACTGCAAGAGCCATTAAAAATACTCCATTCAAAATGTGGCATGGATCAAAGCCTAGCATAGGGCACATCAGAGTGTTTGGATGTAAAGCATATGCCTATATTCCAAGTGAAAAGCAGTCCAAGCTGGAGAACAGGGCTATAGAGGGCATTCTAGTAGGCTACAGCGAGCAAACCAATAAATGGAGAAAGGCAGCAGAAGAATTAAAGTCACTTCAAGAAAATAAAACCTGGACACTCACATAGCTCCCTCCTAACCGCAAAACTATATGAAGTAAGTGGACTTTCAAAGTAAAGTCAGACACAGAAGGGAATATCCACAAATATAAAGCCAGACTAGTTGCCAAGGGTTGCTCCCAGAAATTCAGCGAAGATCACGATGAAACATTCGCTCCCGTCGTAAAACACTCCACCATCAGAGTGCTTCTTAGCGTTGCAGCCGGGAAGGGCATGCAAGTGAAACACCTAGATGTTAAAACTGCTTTCCTATATGGAGACATTAAGGAAGACCTCTATATGGAGCAACCACCAGGGTTTGAGCAAGGAGATAACCATGTGTGTAAACTTCAGAAGAGCATCTATGGTCTTAAGCAATCTGCAAGGATGTGGAATGAGAAAGTGAACGAAGTACTTACCAGAGAGGGATTCTTAAGAAGTACCGCAGATACCTGTCTATACACCAGGAATCAAGAAGACCGATGGATATACATCCTTATCTATGTCGATGACATTGTAATCCCCTTCTTGTTCAAAACAAGTTATATTTCAGTTCACAAGCTGAAAGGAAATGTTGAAATTGAAGAGCAGGGTATTATTGACATTCAATACTGTCCATCAGAGGAGATGACTGCTGATGCACTCACCAAGTCTTTGTTGAAGGAATGTCATAATTGTATCCAGAAGAAGCTGAATGTAATTTGACAAAGCACATGCTGTTGAGAAGAGGTGTTGGAAGTACACCAGCACATGCTGTTGAGAAGCGGTGTTGGAAGTACACCAGCATAGTTGCTAATGCAGCAAGGTCCTGGGGCCCCTGGGGCCTTATGGTGACCTCCAGAGTTAGGGACAGCTGGCATCCTTCAATGTAAAGTGGGTGTAATGCAAGGTAGATTCATGGGCGCCAGACACTTCTTGAATGCAAAAGAGATTTATTTTCTCTTGAACAGAACTGGGGGAGAGAGGGTTAGGGCCAGGACACCCTTTAGTAGTTGCAATGGTAATTTGGCAGACTCCGAGACTTCTATAGGCAGACAGCCATGCAGGGAAAGGCATCCAGTAAGACAGCACATCTGCATGAGTAGGATCGCTGTCTCCTATGGCAACAGTCCTATAACAGTTTCTAACACAAGTTGTAACAAACTCCTTTACGTCTTCTACAATCTCCTCCTGCAGATCTTCACTCCACTGAGCTCCCAGTCTCTCTCACTAGATTTGCTGATCCACTGCCACTGCATCCCCGAGCTCTTCCAATCTTCACACACAGTATCTTCCTCAAGCGTCACCCCCGTGTCCCTGCTGGGTCCCTAGCTTGGCACTCACAGATACTCCTCAAGCATCACCCCACTGGCCTGCTCGGTCCCTGGCTTGGCGCACAAGACTGCTCTGAAAGCATCACCACCGCTGGCTGGGTCCCTGGCTTGACACCTGCCGAAGTTTCCCAATTCTTCACCGTCCCCGGTTGGTGAGAATACTGCTCTGGTACTTGCTTCAGCTACTCACGGTGGTCCCTGGTAACAAGGTGGATGGTCTCTTAGTGGCGACAGCTTCCCCTCTACCTCCGAACACGACAGGTTCTCTGGCCGGCAGAACCATCACTTTTGGTTGGACTGCAAGCCTGCGCTGCTCACTTGCATCTGGATAGGCCCTCAGACAGCCTAGTAGCCAGATGACCCCCGGGATAGCCCTCAGGCTCTGGCCTAGCAGCCCGGGGCAGTACAACACACGTCCACCCAGACAGCCGCCCAGGTGTCACAGAACCCTGATCACCTGACCTCTTCCAAATAAATAGGCTCTCCCAGCAGGACAAGGGACCAAGAATGCCCTTGTCATATCTAATGCCACCAGATACCCAGCCATCTAGTGACAGAAGAGAGAAGTGCAGCAATTCCAGAATAAGGGTTAAATCAATTCACCTCCTATCAATTGGCCAAGGCAACATTTACTAGCAACCCTGCTTAAACATCAGGGTGCTACACTAATAAACTGACAATACTATATGCATTACACCTATCTATCCAGCAGGTGGCACGGTAGTATGTATCTATGGTAATGTAATCAGAGGAATGCCCCGTACACACGGTCGTATTTTCCGATGGAAAATGTGTGATAGGACCTTGTTGTCGGAAATTCCGACCGTGTGTTGGCTCCATCACACATTTTCCTTTGGATTTTCCGACACACAAAGTTTGAGAGCAGGCTATAAAATTTTCCGACAACAAAATCTGTTGTCGGAATTTACGATAGTGTGTAGACAAATTCGACGCACAAAGTGCCACGCATGCTCAGAATAAATAAAAAGATGAAAGCTATTGGCTACTGCTATAGTCCCGACGTACGTGTTTTACGTCACCGCGTTCAGAATGATCGAATTTTCCGATAACTTTGTGTGACCGTGTGTATGCAAGACAAGTTTGAGCCAACATCCGTAGGAAAAAATCCTAGGATTTTGTTGTCGGAATGTCCGAACAAAGTCCGACCGTGTGTACGCCCTAGAAGTGTTATCTCTCTCAGTGTATGTTGTATCGTCCCTGTTCCTGTTTTATGTTTCTCATGTAAGGCATGTATTGCTAATCCTCCATAAAACTAAAGCTATTGCTGCAAACAAAAATCTTCCAGCGCACGATTTCAATACTCTGCACAACACTCTGCTCAAGAGATTGACAAGGCTTTAGTGGAGTAAGATTTTACCAAAGGACATGGAGAAGACTACATTATCTGATAAGCCTAATGCCTCGTACACACGATCGCACATTCCGAGAACAAAATCCATGTTTCTTTTCCGACGGATGTTGGCTCAAACTTGTCTTGCATACACACGGTCACACAAAGTTGGTTGGAAATTCCGAACGTCAAGAACGTGGTGACATACAACACGTGCGAGGCACTTTGTGCATTGGAATTGTGTACACACAATCGGAATTTCCGCAAATGGATTTTGTTGTCGGAAAATTTGAGAACCAGATCTCAAATGTTGTGTGAGGGAAATTCCGATGGAAACTGTCAGATGGAGCCTAGATGGTTGGAATTTCCGACAAAAGGCTCCCATCGAACATTTTTCGTCGGAAAATTAGACCGTGTTTACGGGGCAATATAGATAGCAAATCTGATCCAGCAAGATATGGAAGAATTTGAGGCCTGTTTGCCCCTAGGCCTACCTAGAAACAGAACAGACGAGGCATCTGACCTTTTGAAGTTATAAGTTGCATCCACGTAAGCTAAAAAAAAACATCCAAAAGACTGAACGCCTTTTCTTTATCATTAGAGGTTCTGTCACAGACGGTAGGCAGAACAACATCCTGGGTCCTCTGAAAACAAGAAGGAACCTTCAGCAGAAACCCAAGATCAGTTCCCAAGATGATCTGGTCACCAAAGATGGATACACTCCTTCATAGAGAGCCTAAAGTTCGCTAATTCTAATTGCAATCAAAAAGGCTGTTTTTTGAGAAAGAAGTTTGATATGGCTAAAAAGGAGCTTGAATGATACCACACATAAAACCAGGGATAAATCTGACTTAGGACAAATCATGTTATAGGATCCTTTTCTTGATAGTGCTTTAAAAAAATCTAATTATGATAATAGCCTCCAATAAAGAGTTTTGGTAGATACAGTAACACTCAGGGCCTCTACTTGTACTTTCAAGGTGTTAAGAGTCAGCCTCTTATCTACACCATTGTGCAAAAATTACAAAATAGACAGAATACCAAATAACGGGTCTTTTACTAGCATTCGTCCAAAATTAAATTGTTTCCATAATTTGCCATATATGAATCTTGTAACTGCTTTAGTTCCCATGCACACAGGGCATTTTTACAGCTGCTTTTATCAGCGTCAGATGTTTTTTTTTTGCAGCTTAAAAATGCCTCTCCATGCTATTCTATGTGTCCATGCACACATAGGCTTTTATGAGCTGTAAGTGGCATAGGCGTTTTAAAGCTGCAAAAAAACCCAGGGCCAGCGCGTTCTGAAGACCAGCGTTACAGCTGTGAAAACAGCTGACGCTGCTAATAGTTGCTAAACGCTGGATACAATGCTAAGCCGCATCAAGCGTTTTTTTTTTTTGGACATTTAAAAATCAGTGGTTCCCTATGAGAGTCATCTTAACTGAACTGACTTTCAGCCCATTGATTTGAATGGAAGTCACATCCAAGTCTGACCATCATGATCTGGCTTGTGGAATGCGACTTGTGCTCTGAGAATCTTGAAGGGGGACACCACGTCAAAAAAAAAATGGCATGGGGTCCCTCCCCAAGATCCATACCAGGTCCTTCAGTTGGTATGAGTTTTGAGGGGTAACCCCATGCCAAAAAAAAACAAAAACAAAACAAAAAAATGGCGTGGGGTCCCCCCCAAAATCCAAATCAGACCCTTATCCGAGCATGCAGCCCAGCAGGTTAGGAAAAGGGGGGGGAGCAAGCAGCCCCCCTCCTGGACCATACCAGGCCACACGCTCTCAACATGGTTGGGTGGGTGCTTTGGGGCAGGATGGCCCTGCGCCCCCCACCCCAAAGCACCTTGTCCCCATGTTGATGGGGACAAGGGCCTCTTCCCGACAATTATGGGCAGATCCCGGCCCCCTATGTGAATGAGTATGGGGTACATTGTACCCCTACCCATTCACCACCAAAAAAGGCAGTGTAGTGTAAATAAAAACAAGAGACGGTTTTTATTAAGTCCTTTATTAAAAATCTTTCTTTGGTCTTGTCCCTCCGTCTTCTCCCTCCAGTGTTCTCCCTCCGGTCTTCTCCTCTGCTGCTGTCTTCTTTGCTGCCGACCTGGTCCTCCTCTGAAACTGTTTTCTATCTAACCAGCTTCATTCTCTGCTGGTTCTTATATAGCCATGGGTAGTGGCCATCCGGTGACGTCACATGACACTCCGCCCCTTGGGTGACATCACCGGATGGCCACGCCCCATGGCAATATAAGAACCGGCAGAGAACGGAGCTGGCACAACGATGGGAGACAGCATTGGAGAAGGACCGGGTTGGCGGCAGAGAAGACAGCACTGGCGGAGAAGACCGGATAAAGATTTTTAATAAAGGACTTGTCAAAACCATCTCTTGTTTTTATTTACACTACACTGCCTGTTTTGGGGGTGAATATGTAGGGGTACAATGTACCCCATACACATTCACATGGGGGCCGGGATCTGGGGGCCACCTTATTAAAGGGGGCTTCCAGATCTTAATAAGCCCCCTGCTCGCAGAACCCCACAACCACCGCCCAGGTTTGTGGGGAAGAGGCCCTTGTCCCCATCAACATGGGGACAAGATGATTTGGGGCGGGTGGCTGAGCCCCCCTGCTCCAAAACACCCACCCCCCCATGTTGAGGGTGTGTGGCCTGGTATGGTCCAGGAGTGGGGGTAGTTGCTCATCCCCCCTTTCCTGACCTGGCGGGCTGCATGCTCGGGTCTGGTATGGATTTTGGGGGGACCCCAATCTGTTTTTTTTATTTCTGGCGTGGGGGTTTTGCCTCAAAATCCATACCAGACCCAGTCTGGTATGGTCTTGGGTGAGACCCACACCATTTTTTTTTAAATTTTGGCATGGGGTTCCCTTTCAAGATCCATACCAGACTTAAATGGCCTGGTATGGATCTTGGGGGGACCCTACGCCATTTTTAAAATGAAATTTGGCATGGGGTTCCCCTTCAGGATCCTCAGAGCACAAGTTGCATGTCACAAGTCAGATCATGATGATCCGACTTGGATGTGACTTCCATTTAAATCAATGGGCTGAAAGTCGGATCAGTTAAGACGGCTGTTATAAGGAACCATTGATTTTAAATAAAGGCAGAGAAACACTGCTAAAAGCTAACGCGCATTAACGCCAATGCAAAAAGCTAGTTAAAGCGCGATTTTACAGCCACTTTTTCATGGCGTCGGTAGTGGCTTTGCAGCTTATTTTTTCTAACGCCCTGTGTGCATTGGGATGTAAGACTGTTCAATAGGGTATTGACAACTTTATCTGAAAAACCTCTGATCTTCAAGATTTCTCCTTCAGAAACCAAATCCATGGAAGCATGCTGACTAGAGACTGAAGGAGTGAAAAGCATGGCCTCTTGGGCCAAAAAGGAGCAATCAAGATCAGATTTGTGTCTTCCTGTAGAAATTAAAAAAAAAAAACCTGGAGGAAATGAATAACACAGTTGTGTATAGAAATACTGTACAGTGGCTTGTTTCTGGAAAACTGTTGTTTATAATTTTGTACTTGAAAACAATATAAACATATTGAAATATAAATGGCATGAGTTGCATAGTGCATCTTTGGCAACCACCTGTTCACTTAGATTCAAAGAAAAGTATAATCTTAATCTCGCTTTCACAATCTTCTGTGAGGAAAAAAGATTCACCTCTTGATGCCCCATTTACTCTGCCAGCATGGAAAAGAACTCCACATTCAGGGACCATTGTTCCTAAAGAACTTGACAATGAATGATTAAATATGCCAAATTGTTTTGCTCATTGTAAGGTGTATGGCTGAGGCCAGATTCATCTCTGCTCACCAGTAGCGGAACTACCAGGGTCGCAGCAGTCGCACTTGCGACTGTGCCCGGCATTCTGGCACTGTGGGAGGGGCCCCAAGCTGGCAAGAAGGACAGCATGGACGCTGAGTGAAGAGCCCACTCCCGGGCGCTCTTAATCTGTGAGGTGAGAAGGGGGGAGGCAGGGACACATACGGAGCTTCTGCATCTTCTCCTGCCTGACAGCAGAGACTGTTATTCTCAGTTGTTTGCACGATGTGCCGATCCCCCAACATTGCGCAGTTCCAGTCACTCCAACTTTGCCTTATCTCTCTTTCTTCCTGAAACTAGTAATCACTCCCCTCCAGCACTCAGCATGTTCTCTTCCCGTGTCACTTCACCTTCTTCTTTGGTCCCATTTGATTCGCTCATCTTCTCCAGCAGTCTGCATCTCTCTCTACCTGGTCTGCACAATCATGCAGTAAGTTAGCAGCAATCCCCCTAAACTTTTTTTCCTGTTACCTTTATACCTTCTCTTCTCCTATCTGCTGAATCCCCCATAAATATGCACTACACACATCCCTGCAGCAGCCCCCCCCCCCCCCCCCCTCAGCTCTGGACATTCCACACTCCCATATATCTGACACCCTTTCCATGCCAGTTTACTCCTCTAACTGTACTGTCCCTATACTGTAGCCTTAGCACGTTCTCTGCACTCCTTCATAAACACATACTCTTACTAATTAGAACCCCACATATTCACTATTTTCTTATTGCTAAGGCCCCTTTTCCACGGGACGGGCACTGCCAGAAGTCCACCTGCTCAGCGGGTAATCTCTCTGCTGATCCCGCCTGAGCAGGCAGATGGCTGGTCCGTGTCCAATCCACTTCTGCAGAGCGGCCACAGACAAAGCTTCTTCTCGACTGCCATGTAATCCCATCCACCAGATGAATGGGGAACTGATCTTCATCCGTCTGTTTTTAGCAGATCAGATTGGATGTAGGCAGATGTAAACAGGCACATGTCTGCTTACACCCGCCACTTCATAAGAGGAGAATGGAGGGTCCAATTGGGTCTGCCTGAAAAACTGACAGTTTGACCCAATCAGTCCACTCATGTGAAAGGGGCCTAATAGTGGACTCACATCAGTGTGCTGCAGTTTGGGCGCAGTGTGATTGTATGAAAAGTTTACATGCATTTTTACGAAGGTACATCAAATTCCTACATGCTGTATATTTGCTGTTCTTTCAGAAAACTCGCTGCCTATTAGTATTCAATGGGAGCGCAGCTACAACTGCATGTAAAGCACACATACAATCCCGCTACGGCCAAACTGCAGGACACTGATGTGAGCCCACTATAAGGCTGGGTTCACACCTTTGCATGTCAGGAATGTCCACAAAATTGTTGCGTTCCTGACACAAACAGAAACACACTGGCCTTTAGTAGACACACAGCAGTGCCATTAATTGTTAATGGCACCCCAACACATCTGCTAACCCATGCATTTTTACACGCATCAAACCACATGGAGCCACATGGCGTCTATCTCAAAAGTGAGCTATTGGGGGTCTGTTTAGAGCCCTGATGTTTCACCAAATGGCTGTTAAACATGTAAAAAAAAGTCAATACAAAATTCTGTTTAAAAAATGTAAAAAAATAAGGGCTTGCTTTGGTCTCTGAAGAGCAATCCACATTGAGATTGCTCTTCATAGATCATTTGACAGGCAGTAAGGAAGTGTTGTATTGCCACTGCACTGCCTGCTTTAACCCTTTCAATTCTGCACTAGCATGCCCTAACCATGTGCATTGCACGCAGTTAAGGGGCGCTTGCAGAGCAGCACCATTCACTTGAATGGGTCAGGTTCAGCAGGGAGTAAAATTCATACTGCATGCCACAGGGGTCAGTGGGAAGTGCCCTGGGCCCGGAGGGAAGGGCCCCTGGACCGATGGAAAGGGGGGGGAGGGCAGGGGGGGCCCTTCATGGTTTCTTGCACCAGGGCCCTGAAGGTTCTAGTTACGCCTCTGCTGCTCACAATAACATACCATCAGCCACCTTTGCTAAGGGAGGACTCCTTGTGCCTCCCCTTATTGAAGTATGTTACTGTGGTGGCATTATTTGACAGGGTCTGGGAGGTGGTGACTAAAGATGAGCCGAACACCCCCCCCGGTTCGGTTCGCACCAGAACATCCGAACAGGCAAAAAATGTGGTCGAACAAACGAACACCCCTAAAGTCTATGGGACACGAACATGGAAAATCAAAAGTGCTCATTTTAAAGGCTTATATGCAAGTTATTTTCATAAAAAGTGTATCATTATGATCAAATGTATCAATGCAAAAAAAAGGTTTAAAAACTGAGCAGTGATTTTAATAATGCTTAAAGTGAAACAATAAAAATTAAATATTCTTTTAAATATCATGCCTGGGGGGTGTCTATAGTATGCCTGTAAAGTGGGGCAGTTTTCCCGTGTTTAGAACAGTACCACAGCAAAATTACATTTCTAAAGGAAAAAAGTTGTTTAAAACTGAGTGCAGCTGTAATGAATTGTCGGGTCTTGGCAATATAGATAACACTCATTGAAAAAAACGGCATGGGTTCCCTCGCCCCCAGTCCATTACCAGGCCCTTTGGGTCTGGTATGAATATTAAGGGGAACCCCAAACCAAAAAAGAATTGTGTGGGGGTCCCCCCAAAATCTATACCAGACCCTTATCTGAGCACGCAACCTGGCAGGCCACAGGAAAAGAGGGGGGATGAGAGAGCGCCCCCCCTCCTGAACCGGACCAGGCCACATGCCCTCAACATGGGGAGGGTGCTTTGGAGTAGCCCCCAAAGCACCTTGTCCCCATGTTGATGGGGACAAGGGCCTCATCTGAACAACCCTTGCCCGGTGGTTGTGGGGGTATGCGGGCGGGGGGCTTATCGGAATCTGGAAGCCCCCTTTAACAAGGGGACCCCCAGATCCCGGCCCCCCCTATGTAAATGGGTAAGGGATACATTATACCTCTACCATTTCACAAAGAAAAGTGTCAAAAATAGTAAAAAAAGCCAGGAGACACTTAGGGACCAGTCCTTTATTAAAAGATAAAAAAATTAAAATGTCCATTCTTCTTTTATCACGCCAACTGACGAACTGAAAGCAAAAAAAAACAGCAACAGCTCTGCCTCCGTGGGAGGCTCCAGCCGAGTGATGCTTCTTCTTGGTGACAGCCCTTATATAGCTGAGGGCGGGGCCACCTGGTGACGTAAACGGGGGATCCCGCCCCCCTTCTGACACCTCGTGATGTAAGAGGAAGGCGGGGTTACCTGTTTACATCACAGAGTGGCCCCGCCCTCAGCTTTATAACAGCTGTCATCAAGAAGAAGCGTCACTCCCAAGGGAGGCAGAGCTGTTGCGTTTTTTCTTTTTTCGGTTAGTTGGGCAGCGTGATAGAAGATGAATGGACATCGCGGGACATTTTTATTTTTTATCTTTTAATAAAGGACTTGTCCCTTAGTGTCTCCTGTCTTTTTTACTATTTTTGACACTTTTTTTGTGAAATGGTAGGGGTACAATGGCTTACCAATTCACATAGGGGGGAGGCCGGGATCTGGGGGTCCCTTTGTTAAAGGGGGCTTCCAGATTCCGATAAGCCCCCACCTGCATGCCCCCACAACCACAGGGCAAGGGTTGTGGGGATGAGGCCCTTGTCCCCATCAACACAGGGACAAGGTGCTTTGGGGGGCTATGCCAAAGCACCCTCCCCATGTTGAGGGCATGTGGCCTGGTATGGTTCAGGGGGGGGCTCTCTCATCCCCCCTATTTTCCTGCAGCCTGCCAGGTTGCATGCTCGGATAAGGATCTGGTATGGATTTTGGGGGGACCCTACGCCATTTTTTTTTTACTTTTTACTTTTGGCACAGGGCTCCCCTTAATTTCCTTAATTTCCATACCAGACCTGAAGGGCCTTTTGGATTTTGGGGGCCTCCCACGCATTAAGGTTCCCCTTAATATTCAATCCAGACCCAAAGGGCCTGGTAATGGACTGGGGGAGAGACCCGACAATTTATTACAGCCACAATCAGTTTTAAATGACTTTTTTCCTTTAGAAATGTCATTTTGCTGTGGTACTGTTCTAAACACGGGAAAACTGCGCCACTTTCCAAGCAGACTATAGACACCCCCCAGGCACGATATTTAAAGGACTATTTAATTTTTCTTGTTTCACTTTAAGCATTATTAAAATCACTGCTCCCGAAAAAATGGCCTTTTTTTTGCATTGATACATGTCCCCTGGGGGCAGGACCCAGGTCCCCAAACACTTTTTATGACAATAACTTGCATATAAGCCTTTAAAATTAGCACTTTTGATTTTTCATGTTAGTGTCCCATAGACTTCAATGGTGTTCCACGGCTTTCGAATTTGCCACGAACACCGCATATTGTTCGGTGTTCGCCGAACAAACAAAGTTCGGCCCGAACTTATGCTCGGGCCGTACAGTCCGCCCATCCCTAGTGGTGACCCCTGGTTTATTTCTAAAAGGTTCATACAGTAATATTTCAGCATATTTTACAGAGTGCATTAATTCCTAGAGTTTCGCTTTAGGCAGACCTCCAATACAGGAACAGTATAAAGGTTTGTACCAGGAAGACCCTAATTTGGAGCAACAGACTGAACAATTCTTTTTAGGAGCATTTCTTATGGGCTCCTCCAGGACCTTGGCCTACAAGAACAGAGCACACTATCAGGGAAGCTCCTTCCTGCCCCTACACGCTGCATCCCACACAATCCAGAGCCTATAGCTCACCATCAGCATAAGTAAAGTGGGGGTTGGTGCTGTGCTGTTCACATCAATTGATAGAGAAAAAACAATGTGCTGCTAAAGGTAGCAGTACACATGCACATAAATAATGCAAACAATAACCACAGTAATTAATACGGTGACTGGTTTCAAAGTGCAACGTGCATAATTCAATGCTAATAACACTGTAATGCCCTGTACACGCGATAGGATTTTCCGATGGAAAACGTGTGATAGGACCTTGTTGTCAGAAATTCCGACCGTGTGTAGGCTCCATCACACATTTTCCATAGGAATTTCCGACACACAATGTTTGATAGCTTGCTATAAAATTTTCAAACAAAATCCGTTGTCGGAAATTCCAATCGTGTGTACACAAATCCGATGCACAAAGTGTCACGCATGCTCAGAATAAATTAAGAGATGAAAGCTATTGGCTACTGCCCCATTTATAGTCCCGATGTACGTGTTTTACTTCACCGCGTTCAGAACGATCGGATTTTCCGACAACTTTGTGTGACCGTGTGTATGCAAGACAAGTTTGAGCCAACATCCGTTGGAAAAAATACATGGATTTTGTTGTCGGAATGCCCGATCAATGTCCGACCGTGTGTACAAGGCATAATAGTTCTTCTGTGTATACGATATGTGCAGAAAATATAAATAAACTGTGCAAAAATTGCAAAATCAACTGTGCAAAATCAGCAAATGTCTTCCTGTGCAAAGTGCAAATGACCTGTGCAAAAATACAATAAAGTGTGCAAAATGCAATTAAGTCCAAAGGTGTGCAAAATGCAATTAAACTGTGCAGAATGCAATAGATTCCTTTCTTCTTTGTGCAACGGACATAAATGTGCAAAACAGAAGGTGCTGAGGAATAAATATCTTCTCTTTGTGCAGAGACACACACTGGTGAAAGTGGCCTCTTACCTTGCGGTAATGAGGTAACCGCATATATGTATAAATCTGTAGTAACTGCTTCTCCCTTCTAATCCTGAACCAGTATGGATATGTACTTGTCTTTGTCTCTCGGTGGATGCAAGGAGAGTAATAGGAGAAGAAAGGGGATTCCGGATAGTGTAGTCATTTTTGAATCAAATAGCTTTTATTAATAAAAAGTGAGGTTACTCACATAGCATAATACAACATGGCTCCATGAGCGACAAGCTCGTTTGCCAGCGTCAATATGAGTGCCTTTCTGTCCCTATCAGCACCATTAGTATAAGCTCCACACCAAGGGGACCCCGGTGACACAGGTAAGGAAAACAAACTTAACATGTACAGTATCAGTAAGCAGGTACCATTGACTCTAGCGTACCTGAGAAGTGCTGGTGCCAGTGGCACCCCAGAATTTGCTGGAGCCAGAAGTTGCAAGGAATAATCTGTCAGCCTCTGTGCTTCTCCCCCATTTGATGTTCACACAGTAGCTGCCAGAAGAACCCTCCAAATAAGTGCCAACAGGCCCGTTGCCTTCTTCCTGTAAAAAAATTGAGGCTTGGAACCTGGACACTTAGAAATGATGTCAATATATCTGTAAATAGCGCCCAGCATCTTCTCGTTAAACAACTGGACCTGGAAGTCCTACCCCCACAAGCCCACAAGGAGAACTTCTCCTCATCCTTGTCTCAGGAGCAGCATTCTGCTGCCCTGGATCAATTGGCCCTACTGAAAGGATGCACTTTGCTGAGTGTTTGATCTGAAACATGTGCGACACCTCTGGATATGGCCCTCGACAGGAATGGAAGGAAGAATAGAATCAGGCTGCCTCCTAAACTTAAAGAGGAGGGGTCTGGGAGGGTAGTCAATGATCTATCAAGACAATGCTTTGGAATTAGACGAACAGGACTCTGAATATAGAATACTCTGCTTCTCTTTGTCCTGCTATTCCTCCCCTACGGCCATTAGTAGCAACCCCAGCAGGCTCCACATTTTCTTTTGCACCCCTTTCAAGCACAACAGGAACTTCATTCACTGGTGCCAGGGGTCACAGCAGACTTTTGCACTGGGAACTGGGCCTGCAGATTAAAAACTCTTGTCCAGCAGCATTATCACCTTCAGTATTCCAGAACTTATGGCAAATTGTGTTACCATGCCCCCATTGGTCACGTTTCAAGCATGGTAAGAAATGTAGCACCCTCTACCTTAGGTAGGTTGCTAGAGGTAGTTGATTTTTTGTTACAGTCAGTGCAGGTAAATTTAGGCAGGCCTAGCTAAAAAGCTAGGCCTGTTTGTTTTTGATCCGGGGGATGGGAGTGGTTTGAGAGTAGCAGCAGGTGACTGACATGTGGCTTCATCTCTCTGGCGCCTCCTTCTGGTTTCTGGAAAAGAGGTGGGGAGAGAGGAATGGAGTGGCATGAGGTGTATATGGATAAATGTATATTCCTGCGCTACTATGAAAAATAGTAATTTAACTGCCGCAAGCACCCAAAAGGGTCAATCCATACCCGCACATTTGAGATATATAAAATAGATGGTGCTGCACTGTTAACAAGTTAAATAAATAAAACTGAAATGGAACTAATACTACCTAAACAGTATATGTTAAAAAATATCCAAACAGTGAAGCATACAAAAAGGTGCTAAAAATGGTAGTATACACATAGAAAATTGTGCCAAATAAAATAAATAAATAACAACAGTCTTATAGATGACAAGGTATTAAAGTGCTGTGTTCACTCCCCAGCTGAGTGCAAATATAACGTATAAAGTGGCTTGTCCTTTTTATAAGTGCAAAACAAATTGTGCAATTAAATGCAATGTGCAAAGTGCAAAAGTGATTTCTCCTCTTCTGTGCAACACACTTAGTGAAGATACTTACGGTTGTGAGGCAACTGCATATATGTATAATAGTAGAGATCAATGGTGTTCACAGTGCTGGCGCTGTTCCCTTAACGGCTGGTATTGGCAGTAATATTTCTCTCCCAATGGATGTCTATAAAAGTATGGAGGAAGAAGAAAGGGGGGGTTTCAGATAGTGTAGTATTTTTAAATCCAATGTTTTTATTTATTAAAACAGTTAAAAGTACTCACATTTCTTTACAAGTTAAAATCAAAACACCATGAGCAGCAAGCTCGTATGCTGACGTCACTTCTGGTGCCTGTCTGTCCCAACGCGTATCGTCACGGTCACGTGACTTCATCAGGGGATAAAGACCGGCACTGGAATTATCTTTAAAGTCTAAAGCCTTGGATTAAATGAGCGGCCATTTTCTTGTAGCTCAATGATAGAGAAGTAATGTAACATGGAGAAAGAAGAGGTCCACCGCAGAGATCCCATCGTCCCCATGAACGCAGTCCAGTACCAACATACAACTATTTTGCCCCTCTGAGAAATCAACATGAAGAAGAGAGATATGATAGATATCACCAAACACAACATCTTGATTCAGATTACAATAGGTCTTTTTTAGACAGAGGCAGGGAAAATTATCCACCAAGGAATATAGATGAAACAAGGAGCACGAGAAGAAGCCCAGAAAGAAGAGAGGATGCAGATCAGGGAAGAGACGACAAAAGAAAAACAGAATAAAAGGAGAGGGTATCTTCAATCCAAGTGGCCAACTACTCGAGAGGAGATTGGGGAACTAGACAAAGGGTTGAAATATGCACACACAAAGAATTTAGATACATTTCAAACCTACATAGGTATTCAAAAATATATTAGAAAGTTAAATATTAAGAAATACATTGTAGGCAATCCGATCAAACCCAGACCACCAACGAAAAATTTGGAAATATTACATAGCACATTGAGAAACAAATCTATTTTTAATCCTCCTGTTAAAGATAATAAACACACTGAGGTTTTTAAAAAAGTGGTTCTACAAGAACTAAAAGACAGATCATAGAAGGCATATCTAAAGAAGAAGGCCTCTGGACTATGGCCACGGCTGATGTATCTTCATTGTATACTATAATATTCCACCACCAAGCTTGTAAAGCTGTTAAATGGGTTTTAAGAGCACACGCTACGTTACCTTGCATCCAAAGAAAATATCTCATTAAATGTTTGGACTTTTGTCTGAAGAACAGCTATTTCTGGTACATTCGGAACTATTACCACCAACAAACAGGAGTTGCCATGGGAGCAAAATTTGCTCCTAGTGTAGCAGGCCTATTTATGGCACAGTGGGAAGAGGAAAATGTTTTTAAGAATACACTTGGAGAACTAATCATATACAAAAGATACAGTATATCGATAATATTTGTATCCTATGGAAAGGAGATCAGAACCATTTGGTCCTTTTTTTTTTGAAAATTTAAACAAAAATGATAGAACTATCAGACTGTCCTGGGATATCAGGGAAAAGAATATATAATTCCTTGACTTGGAAATTATACAAGAAGAATTCAAACTCATTTCAAAAATGCATTTTAAAAACGTAGACAGAAACAGTTTTCTCCCATTAGAAAGTTGTCTCCACAGAAACGGGTTCTATAACATCCATAAAGGCCAACTAATGCACCTGAGGTGAAATTGTATCAAAAAAAGTGATTTCCTGGACCAGGCTGAAAATATGAGACACAGATTTACCAAGAAAGGCTATGACAACCAATTTATAACAAGAAAAATAATAGAAGTAGCAGAGATGAACCGCAATGAACTGATGAAAGACAAAAAGAAGCAGGAGTTACCAACAGATACAGTACCAATTATTCTCAACTAGGGATGGGCCGAACACCCCCCTGTTTGGTTCGCATCCAGAACATGCGAACAGGCAAAAAATTTGTTCAAACACCTTTAAAGTCTATAAGACACGAACATGAAAAATCAAAAGTGCTAATTTTAAAGGTTACCGTATATACTCGCCTATAAGTCGTTCCGAGTATAAGTCGAGGCCCTAATTTACCACAAAAAAATGGGAAAAACTTAGTGACCCGAGTATAAGACGAGGGGGAGAAATGCACAGCTACTGTAAGTGGAAAAGAGGGTCAACAATGCCCATTTGCAGCCTCACTGTGCCCATTTGCAGCCATAGGTCCCCCGAACTTCAAACTCAGTAGTTAAGGGTTCCTAGATGCCCCCTAGCTGCAGCCAAAATTTGGGGTCTCTGAACCCAAAGGGTCCCAAAATGACATTGCTGCAGATGGACACAGTTGATCAACTTTGGGGCCCTGTATCTTGGGGACACTTAGGGTTAGGAACCCCACATTTTATGTGCAAACCCAGTGGAACTAGCCCCATAAAATATCCAAAGCTGGGGTTTCTAGCACCAAGTGTCCCCGAGATACAGGGCCCCAAAAATCGTTTCAGAAAATGTCAAGCACTTTTCTGCAGCAGAGAATGACATTTTCCGAACCGATTTTGGGGCCCCGTATCTCGGGGCCACTTAGAGCTAGGAAACCCAGCTTTGTATATGTTGTGGTACCAGTTCCACTGGGTTTGCACACCAAATTTGGGGTTCCTAGCACAAGGTGGCCCTGAGATACGGGGCTCCAAATTCGGTTCGGAAAATGATTTTTTTTGCTGCAGAAAAGTATATACGGTAATATGCAAGTTATTGTCGTAAAAAGTGTTTGGGGACCTGGGTCCTGCCCCAGGGGACATGTATCAATGCAAAAAAACGTTTTAAAAACGGCCGTTTTTTTCGGGAGCAGTGATTTTAATAATGCTTAAAGTGAAACAATAAAAGTGAAATATTCCTTTAAATTTCATACCTGGGGGGTGTCCATAGTATGCCTATAAAGTAGTGCATATTTCCCGTGTTTATAACAGTCCGAGAGCAAAATGACATTTCTAAAGGAAAAAAAAGTAATTTAAAAGTGCTAGCACTAGTGCCGGCTATTAATGAATTGTCGGTCCCGACAATACACATAAAAGTCATTGAAAAATAAAATAAATGTGTGGGGGTCCCCCAAAATTCCATTACCAGGCGCTGAGGTCTGGTATGGATATTAAGGGAAACTCCGCGCCAAAATTTAAGGGAAACTCCGCAACAAAAAAATGGCGCGGGGTTCCCCCCCAAAAATCAAGGGGAACTCCGTGCCAAAATTTAAAAAAAAATGGCGTGGGGCTCCCCCAAAAATCCACACCAGACCCTTATCCGAGCATGCAACCTGGCAGACCGCAGGGAAAGAGGGGGGACAAGAGAGCACCCCCCCTGAACCGTACCAGGCCACATGCCCTCAACATTGGGAGGATGTCCCCATGTTGATAGGGACAAGGGCCTCATCCCCACAACCCTTGCCCGGTGGTTGTGGGGGTCTGCGGGCGGGGGGGTTATCGGAATCTGAAAGCCCCTTTAACAAAGGGGACACCCAGATCCCGCCCCCCCCTATGTGAATTGGTAAGGGGTACATTGTACCCCTACCATTTCACAAAAAGAAAGTGTCAAAATGTTAAAAAACCACAGGAGACGGCTTGGGACAAGTCCTTTATTAAAAATAAAAAAATAAAAAATAAAAAAGAGATTCCAGCGATGTAATCCAATAAATCCATGCTCCCACTCCAGCGATGTAATCCAATTCTCGATCTCCAGTGATGGATGATCTCCAGCGTCTCCAGCGAGGAACACGCACAGGATCCTGCCTCCACCGGAGGCACCCAGCCAATGACGCAGCGCTAGCTTGACAGCGCTTATGTAGCTGAGGGCGGGGCCACCCGTTACGTGACCCCAACCCCCTCTGACAAGGGGAAACACCAGGGTTTCCCAGTGATGTGTACGGATGACCCCGCCCCCTCTGATGCAACAGAGGATTCCGTTGCATCAGGGGGGGCGGGGTCACCTTCGGGTCTGGTATGAATATTAAGGGGAACCCCAAACCAAAATTAAAAAAAAATGGCGTGGGGGTCCCCCTCAAAATCCATACCAGACCCTTCAGGTCTGGTATGGGTTTTAAGGGCAACCCTGCGCCAAAATTAAAAAAAATGGAGTGAGGGCCCCCCAAAAATCCATACCAGATCCTTATCCCAGCACACAACCTGGCAAGCTGCAGGAAAAGAGGGGGGTGAGAGCGCACCCCCCTCCTGAACTGTACCAGACCACATGCCCTCAACATGGGGAGGGTGCTTTGGGGTACCCCCCAAAACACCTTGTTCCCATGTTGATGGGGACAAGGGCTTCATCAACATAACCCTTGCCCGGTGGTTGTGGGGGTCTGCGGGCGGGGGGCATATCGGAATCTGGAAGCCCCCTTTAACAAGGGGACCCTCAGATCCCGGCCTTCCCCCTGTGTGAAATGGTATCGGGGTACAAATGTACCCCTACCATTTCACAAAAAAGTGTGAAAATGGTAAAAATGACATGACACGGCTTGGGGACAAGTCCTTTATTAAAAAATAAAAAAATAAAACTGTCCTACTAAGTCCATTCTCCTTCTTCTCTTGCTCTGCCGACGGACCGAAAAAAAAAAAAAAAACGCGACCGACCTGCCTCCATGGGAGGCACCCGCCATAATGACCGTCCTCTCAGGTGACAGCTCTTTTATAACTGAGGGCGGGGCCACGTGGTGACCCCGCCCCCTCTGATGCACGGGAACATCCCTATGGCTTTCCCATAGCGTCAGAGGGGGGCATAGAAAGCCATAGAGATGTCCCCGTACGTCAGAGGGGGACGAGGTCACCCGGCGACGTCACCGCGTGGCCCCGTCCCCTCTGACGCTACAGGAAAGCCATAGGGATGTCCCCGTGCATCAGAGGGGGCGGGGTCACCCGGTAACGTCAACGTGTGGCCCCATCCTCAGTTGTAAAAGAGCTGTCACCTGAGAGGATGGTCAGCACGGCAGGTACCTCCCATGGAGGCAGGTCGGTCGTGGTTTTTTTTTTCTTTTTCGGTCCGTCGGTACCATTTGTACCCCGTTACCATTTCACACAGGGGAAGGCCAGGATCTGGGGGTTCCCTTGTTAAAGGAATATTTCACTTTTATTGTTTCACTTTAAGCATTATTAAAATCACTGCTCCCGAAAAAACGGCCGTTTTAAAACTTTTTTTTGCATTGATCCATGTCCCCTGGGGCAGGACCCAGGTCCCCAAACACTTTTTATGACAATACCATGCATATAAGCCTTTAAAATTAGCAATTTTGTTTTCTCCCATAGACTTTTAAAGGGTGTTCCGCGACTTTCGAATTTGCCGCAAACACCCCAAATTGTTCACTATTCGTTCGACTTGAACATCAGGCTCATACCTAATCAAGACGTTATTTCTATTATATAATGGAAAAGGAATAATGGAAAATGGAAAAGGAAGGTTTCCCCCTTACGGGACATTTAAGGCCCTGGTGATTGTAAGTACAGTCACCATGGATACTACATAATCATGAGTAAAGAGTAGAAAAATAGAAAAAATAAGTATGAAAAAATATAATTTTATTATACAGGAAAAAATTTTTTTATCCAAATATATGTAGCAGAATACGTGGCTGTGCAATGCATGTCAAAGAACACAAGTCTGTATACTATTGAAGGGCTCCGGACCACCGTTCCGGACCACCTTGATTCAAGAACTCCACCACTTTTTTCTATTTTTCTACTCTTTACTATGATTATGTAGTATCCATGGTGACTGTACTTACAATCATCAGGGCCTTAAAAGTCCCATAAGAGGGAACTCTTCCTTTTCCTACTACCATTTGGGATGTTGGCCCACCCATAGTTTGACCCATTTCAATGTTCTTATGTACATATACTGTAGCAGGGCTGCCCTTAAGCTCAAAATCATGTACCTGTACGTAATTGCTCTCCTCAGCTCTGGGGCATGGGTGCGCGCCGCCGAAGCCCCGCTCCTACTGTGATTGGACACAGCGGGAGCCAATCAGCGGATCCGGCGGCCGCGATGAGTGTGGCTTCCCGCAATCGTTTACAGGAGAGAGAGAACGGTGGTCTGCCTATGTAAACAAGGCAGACGGCCATTCTGTGAGGGAGGAAAATGGAGATCTTGTGTTTCTGCTAAGCAGAAACATGGATCTCGGTTTTCCTCCAGTCACAGCATTCCTACCACAGTTAGAAAGCACTCCCTAAGAGCACACTTAACCCTTTGATCGAACCCTGATGTTAACCCATTCCCTGCCAGTGTCATTAATACAGTGAAAGTGCATTTTTTTTCAGCACTGGTCACTGTATTGGTGTTACTGGTCCCCAAAAAGTGTAACTTAGTGTCAGATTTGTCCCGCTAAAAATTGCTGATCGCTGCCATTACTAATAAAAACAATAAAAAAAATTAAAAATCCATAAATCTATCCCATAGTTTGTAGACGCTATAACTTTTGCACAAAAAAATCAATATATACGCTTATTGGGATTTTTTTTTTACCAAACACATGTAGCAGAATACATATTGGTCTAAACTGATGAAGAAATTCGATTTGTTACATTTTTTTATTAGATGTGTATTAAAGCAGAAAGTAAAAAATATTGTTTTTTTTCAAAATTGTCGGTCTTTTTGTTTATAGCGCAAAAACAAACAAAAAAAAACCGCAGAGGTGAGTAAAAACCACCAAAAGAAAGCTCTATTTGTGGGAAAAAAGGACATCAATTTTATTTGGGTAAAGTGTCACTTGACCGCACAATTGTCAGTTAAAGCAACGCAGTGCAGTATCTTAAAAAGTGGTTAATATAATAATATTGATTAGGGCGTTCATCTGGAGTATTAGTTAAAGGGTATTTTTAACCACTTCCCGCCGGCCATATAGCAAAATGACGGCCGGAAAGTGGTTTCATTATCCTGACTGGGTGTCATATGAGGTCCAGCAGGATAAGCCCCATCTCCTCGATCTAGGTAAAGAGCCTATGACGTAGGCTCTTTATCATGTAATCAGCTGTGTCCAATCACAACTGATCACAGTGTAAATAGGAAGAGCCGTTTATCGGCTTTTCCTCCACTCGCACTGACAAGCGCTAGTAGAGGAGAGATGATCGGCTGTTCTCCTAAAAAGGAAAGGTCTGCGCTGATAATCAGCGCATTGATTATTAGAGCAGACCCATCGAGGATGCCCACTTCAGACCAACAGGATTGCCCACTTCAGACCACCAGGTGAGTCCACCAGGGGTGCCAATCAATGCCCATTAGGATGGCACTCTGTGCCCATCAATGATGCCTGCCAGTGCCCCTGATCAGTGCTGCCTATCAGTGCCACCCATCAGGGCCCATCAGTGCCACCCATCAGTATCCATCAGTGCCATCTATAAGTGCCCATCAATGCCACCTATCAGTGTCCATCAGTGCTGCATATCAGTGCCCATCAGTGCTGCATATAAGTGCTTCATCATCAGTGCCCATCAATGCCACCTCATCAGTGGCAATCAGTACTGCCTCATCAGTGCCCGTCAGTGCAACCTCATCAGTGCTCATCAGCGAGGGAGAAAACGTACTTATTTACAAAGTTTTGTAACAGAAACAAATTTTCGGTATTTTTTTATTTGTAGCGCAAAAAATAAAAACCCCAGTAGTGATCAAATAATTGTCCCACAAAAGAAAGCTCTATTTGTGTGAAAAAAAAATTGTTTTTTGGGTACATCGTCACATGACCACGCAATTGTCATTCAAAATGCGACAGCGATGAAAGCTGAAAATTGGCCTAGGCAGGAAAGGGGGAAAGTGCCCCCTTAGTATTGAAGTGGTTAATGTATGATTTTTAACAGTATTTCTTTGGTAAGTCATTGGGTTGTTAATGCATGACCACAACCCTATTGTTGTAATGCATGATATGGGAAGATCTTTCAGCTCTAGTTCTAAATATCTGCATGAGATATGGTGGACTTTGTAGTCACATACAGTGAAATCCTATATGTTTGGTTGGCATTGTCCCCTGTATAATATAATGTAATTAAGATGCCGAGACAAGACTTCTGGTTCCGGCACCTCACGGCGGATCCGGCGGGGATTGCGTTCAAAACCGGCCCCCATCTACCAGGCAAGTCCTCGGATCGTCTCCCCGAGCAGCACTGCCATATGGAGTGCTTCCTTATAATGGGCAGTTCTGGTCCCCAGCAAACCGCAGCACCTGAGGCTCTCTCCACAGGCTCTCAGCAGCCCAAAAATGGCCGACGGGACAGACGTAAGTGCAGCGCTGCTCCCATCCCAGCCAGCCCTCACTGTCACAGCCCCTGCCTCTCTGGAGGAACAATACCGCAGAATAGCCCAGGCAGTGGCCACCCTGCTCTCCCCCACAATAACAGCAGCTGTGGATAAAGCTGTGAACGCTGGCATCGATCAGCTTGGAAGGGAGATCAGGGAGCAGGCAGGCAGGCTCAACGAGGCTGAGCACTGCATACCTGAGCTGGAAGAAGAGTCTCAGAGTCAGTGGTGGCTGGTGAAGTTTTAGGATGCGGGTGCCAGACCCCGCCCTTCCTTTTTGACCCCTCCCACTTAGTGAAAATGGGCATGGTTTCAGCGAAATAGTGGGTGTGGCTCTAAGGTGATGTGGTTGGCGTCTGAGATGAACAAGGGATGGAGGGAGAGGGAGAGAGGGATGGAGGGACAGCAAACCCAGATCCTATAGAAATATGTGTATTCTAGAAAATTTAACAATCAGCAGATAAAGATATTCCAAACACACGGAGTTAGCACTTCAATTATCCGGGCACCATAGTTGCTATGGTGTCAGGATGATTGAAGCGCATTATTTCTATTATTACATTGTAATATAAAATGAAATCATTCAACTCACCATAATGCAGAATCAGTGGGAGCCCTGAGCATGTCACTAGCCACATCGCCTGTCACCAGATGCCATCAAGTGCCCCCAGCGGAGTCAGTCCTTACATGCAGCCTGTGTCACATCAAATGCAGCCTGTGTCACATCAAATGCAGCCTGTGTCCTATAAAATGCAGCATGTGTCCCATAAAATGCAGCATGTGTCCCATAAAATGCAGCCTGTGTCCCATAAAATGCAGCCTGTGTTCCATAAAATGCAGCCTGTGTTCCATAAAATGCAGCCTGTGTTCCATAAAATGCAGCCTGTGACCCACAAAATGCAGCCTGTGTCCCACCAAATGCAGCCTTGCCTGTGTCACATCAAATGCAGCCTTGCCTGTGTCACATCAAATGCAGCCTTGCCTGTGTCACATCAAATGCAGCCTTGCCTGTGTCCCACCAAATGCAGCCAGCCTGTGTCACATCGAACCCCCCCTCCCCCCCGTTCTCCGTGCAAATGCAGCCTTGCCTGTGTCCCATCGAACCCCCCTCCCCCCGTTCTCTGTGGGAGCACAGCGCTACTTACCTGGCTGTGTTGTCCTCTCTTGCAGCGTCTCCTTCCACAGCGGCGATAGAGGAGTCCGCTCCGGCTCCTTAAACTTCCTGTTTTCTCTCTCCCGGGGGGCAATGGGAGAGAGAAAACAGAAAGTGACATCAAACTCAGATGTCAATCAAACCGCCGGGCCGTAGTAATAGATACTACGAGCGCCGGGCAGAAGCTACTCGGCGCTTCGGAAAGCGCCGCAAGGCGGGATAAATGCCCGCAAATGAAGCGCCACGTCTGCAATCTCGTGATTGCATAGACATGGCTCTTCCCATAAGTGCACTGTGTCCGGCGTCGCACTGTGTCCCGTGTCCAAACACAGTGCACTTATGGACCTTTTTTTGTATATTTTTTTTAAAGGGCCAGTTTTAAAAATGTTTCTTTTTTTTTACATTTTTTTGTGACTGCTGGAGGGAGGGCGGTGCCCATGCGCCCCCTATAGACAGGCCGCCACTGCTCAGAGTTCACCGGCAGCATCCCACCAAACCTCTCTAGAAAAACTGGATGATTTGGAAAATTGATCCCGTCAAAATATTTTAAGGGTTATTGGCCTCCCCGAATCATACAACTCTGAATCCCTGTCAGAGCTATGCACAGTGCGCAACCCTGCAGCCCTTGTGATCACCACACCCTGCGTCGTAAGAGGGCAAATTGTGTAGGTGATCCCCTCGCCCTATCATAGTGCGCTATCTAAACTACGCAGAGTGGACATACTAAAATCTTTTCGCAATGCCAACTCCTTCCAGCTGAACAGGCACAAGTTGCTGATTTTCTCTGACTATTCTCAGGAGGTGTCACGCAGTAGAAAAGCTTTCCAGCCCATCTGCTCAGCTTTGGACCTCAAGGGTGTGAAATTCATCTTGGCATACTATCAGAAACCATGAACCAGACCGAGACAGAAGTACAGTAAATTCACACTTGTTTATTAAAAAAAATAAAAAGGTAAATAGAGTAAGCGTAGTCAAAGCATAGCCAGAGTCGAGTAACCAGATCGGGTAATCAGCCAAGCCAGAGTTCAGTAACCAGATCGGGTAATCAGCCAAGCCATAGTTCTGTAATCAGATCGGGTAATCAGCCAGGCCAGAAGTCAGTGATCCAAGTAGAGGAACAGAAAGCAGGATAAGGAGCGAGAAAGGATGTCAACAAAGCCAGTCTTTAAACAGGAACGCAGGAGATGGTTTCTTGTGATGTGACCAAGGCGAAGGCAGGAATGAAGTGAGCTGGAGATCTTTAAGTAGGCGGGACTGATGAGCAGATCCACAACAGCTGGTTAACTGTGGAGATGAGAGTTGGCAATTAGCCGACAGCTGAGCAGCCAGCTCAGAGAAGGAAGGGCTGAGCCAGCCCTGACACATACCCAGCTTTCCTCCGACTCACTGACCAATCTGGAGAAACAAAATCCTTCTCTCACCCTGAGGAAGCTGGCACTTATCTTAAAACACATCTGCACATCCACCAGGAGATATCCCTAATGGAGACCAGCCATTACCCAGAGGGTCCCAGGGAGCAACGCAGCCCTCGCAAAGATCCTCCCAAGAGGTTCCATTACTCAGACACCTCTGGCTCGGCTAAGCACCGCTAACTCCCTAGGACACGAGGATCTCAGAGCTAGCTCAATTCTTGACCCAGCTGCTCTGGTACTTTGAGCCATCTGCCACCCGGTAGCAACCTTAGCTCACCCATTTGCGTTGACTCTATGGTCTGTTATATGCTTGTTAACAATGTTAGCTGTTATCTTTCTTTTTTTTTCTCTTTTATATTCTACACTCCCATTCATGTCACAGCCTTCCGGAGACATGTGGCCTGCACCACTATGTGACGTCTCTGCCACATAGAGGTCCCTACAGTCCCTGACATGAACCTGCCAATGACTGCCTGGTCGACACAACTCAGCATCTTGTCAACAGTGTCCTCTCCAGTAACACTGTCACACTGTTGGTGGCTACATGAGGAAGAAAGTGAAGTCCAGGCTTCCCTATAACTGAGTTTTTATTTGCTCTGACTTGATCTTTCCCTATACACTGTTCCTGAATATTACACTCCACACCGTACCTCTCTCTTGCACACTGACTAGGGCCGTTTTCATCCCCCCCCCCCACTCCTCCTGTTGCCCAGTTCTAACCTCTGAGTCCCCCCCCCAGCACCGGCCACCCAGTTTATCACCCCCCCATCATGCAAATTACTTCCTGGAACATTAAAGGGGCTTCGCTCCCCACATAAATGAATGGCGGTACTGCGACATTTAAAAAGGCTGAAAACTGACATCGCCCTCCTACAAGAGACACATCTTCCCTCGGAAGACTTCCTACGCATTCGCAATCTATGGGTGGGGAAAGTATTCAGCTCGACAACGAATAACGGTAAAGCAGAAGTCTTGATCCTTATCCATAAAAATGGAAGTGTGAAGTAATATCCATAGCAAACGACACGGAAGGTCGTCTTCTGATCCTCCACATACGTATCGCGACCAGAGATCTCGCGACCACAAACGTATATGCCCCCAACTCTCCCATCAAATCCTTCTTCCAGTCAGCCTCGTCACATATAGCCCCATACATGCATCTACCTCTTGTAGTTGGAGGTGATCTAAACTCCGTTATGGTAGCACAGGAAGACAAGTCCATGACAAAACCCCCAACCCACCCCCATTCACAATCTCCAGTCACCCTGTTATTCTCTTTCACTGGCGCTCTCCAACTTTTTGATCTCTGGCGACTAACACACGCCGAGGGTAGAGAATTCACTTTTTACTCACCCCCTCACCACACTTTGTCCAGAATCGACTATCTATTTTGCAACCCCGCTCTTTTGCCTCATAGGTCAGATACTTCTATTCATGAAATTTAAGATCATGCCCCTGTCACAGTCTCAATACGAGACTATGGCTTACCACCCCTAGCTAAAACCTGGCGTTTCCCCCAATATTTATCCCATAACCCAGAACTCCAGAAAGTCCTACAAGAGACCTGGTCGGAGTACGAGTCGACAAACGCAGCTCACAGTACTTGCCCCAACCTATACTGGGATGCTGGCAAAGTTGTCTTGCAAGGTAGAATTATTGCATTTGTGGCCTCCTACAAGGAAAAGTTTTAAAGCACGATCGAGAAGCCGATAACCACCTCAGATACACCCAATCACTGCTCTCGCAGAACAACTCCCCTGAGCTTCGAAAATCCTGGCAAGAAGCCAAGGCTGAATTCGATTTATGGGCGGAGGCCCAGGAATGAATATATCAAGCACATTTAGACTTACAATACCACAAATTCGGCAATAAGCCAGGGAAATTGTTGGCGAGACTATGCAGGGGCACCCATACCCCCACCCATATATCAACGCTAAAAGACTCCCAGGGAAACATCTCCTCCGCCACCGACATTAGTCTGGTTTAGAACAATTCTACACCAGACTATACAGCCCAGACCCCACAGCCCAAGACTTTTTAGCCCAAATCCTTCTACCTGAAATTGATCCTACACTCCCCTCCAACCTTAATTCTCCCATAATGGAGCAAGAGATCCTTAAGACAATCTCCCAGTTAACAAACGGAAAGGCCCCAGGCCCGGACGTATACACCCCAGAATTCTACACAGTAATGGCTCACACCGTGGCCCCCTCACTAACAACAGTCTATCAGTATATCCTAAAAGGAGGCAACTACTTACCGTCTGGACACCAAGCCCACATAAAATTAATAGCCAAGAAGGGCAAGGATCCCACAGAATCTGGCTCTTACAGACCAATAATTCTATTAAACCTGGACTCCAAAATTATTTCAAAAATCATGGCCAACAGACTGGCCAAAATGATGCCCACCCTAATACACCCCACGCAGGCCGGCTTCACCCAGGGCCGCTCTGTGGCATCCAACATACAAAAAGTGCTTTACGGTCCTCGAATATGCAAAGACCAACCCCGAAAGTGTTGTCAGACAAACCTGATTTCTTTTTATGAAGAGGTAAGTAAAACCTTGGACAGAGGGGTGGCTGTGGACATGGTATACTTGGATTTTGCAAAAGCGTTCAATACAGTTCCGCACACACGGCTCATGTGTAAGTTAAAGTCTACAGGCTTGGAAATATCAGTTTGTAAATGGATAGAAAACTGGCTAAAAGACAGAATTCAGAGAGTAGTGGTTAATGATTCTTACTCTGAATGGTCTAAGGTTATCAGTGGTGTACCCCAAGGTTCAGTGCTGGGACCCTTACTCTTTAATATCTTTATAAATGATATTGGGTCTGGGATCAAAAGTAACATTTCTGTCTTTGCAGATGACACCAAGCTATGCAGTGGAATAACGTCCTTACAGGATGTCTCCAATTTACATGCTGACCTCAATGCTCTGTCTACTTGGGCGTCTATGTGGCAGATGAGGTTTAATGTTGAGAAATGTAAAGTTTTGCACTTGGGGGCTAAGAATATGCATGCAACATACATGCTAGGGGGAGTACAACTGGGGGAATCCGTAGTGGAGAAGGATCTGGGGGTTTTGGTAGATCGTAAGCTCAATAATAGCATGCAATGCCAAGCTTCGGTTTCCAAAGCGAGCAAAGTCCTTTCTTGTATTAAGAGAGGTATGGACTCCAGAGAGAGAGACATCATTTTGCCCCTGTTCAAATCATTAGTAAGACCTCATCTGGAATATGCAGTTCAGTTTTGGGCACCAGTTCTCAAAAAGGATATCGGGGAACTGGAGAAAGTGCAGAGAAGGGCAATCAAACTGATAAGAGGCATGGAGGAGCTCAGCTATGAGGAAAGATTAGAGAAACTAAATTTGTTCACTCTTGAGAAGAGGAGAATAAGGGGGGATATGATCAACATGTTCAAATATATAAGGGGTCCATATAGTGAACTTGGTGTTGAGTTATTCACTTTACGGTCAACACAGAGGACAAGGGGGCACTCTTTACGACTGGAGGAAAAAAGATTTCATCTCCAAATACGGAAAGGTTTCTTCACAGTAAGAGCTGTGAAAATGTGGAATAGACTCCCTCCAGAGGTGGTTCTGGCCAGCTCAGTAGATTGCTTTAAGAAAGGCCTGGATACTTTCCTAAATGTACATAATATAACCGGGTACTGACATTTATAGGTAAAGTTGATCCAGGGAAAATCTGATTGCCTCTCGGGGGATCAGGAAGGAATTTTTTCCCCTGCTGTAGCAAATTGGAGCATGTTCTGCTGGGGTTTTTTGCCTCCCTCTGGATCAACTGTGGATATAGTATTGGGTATATTGGATTGTGCGATATATATTTTTTTTTTTATGGTTGAACTGGATGGACTTGTGTCTTTTTTCAACCTGACTAACTATGTAACTATGTAACTATGACAGCGACATCGCAATAATCTCACTGAACACGGAAAAGGCCTTTGACAACATCAGTTTTACCTGGTTGCCAATGGTCCTAAAAAGTTTTGTTTTTTCTGGCCCATTCCTACACCTAATTTCTACAATGTACGTGGACCCCTCAGCAAACATTGTAGCAGCTGGACTCATTTCCAACCTGATAAAAATACTCAAAGACACCAGGCAAGGCTGCCCCCTCTCCCCGCTTCTCTTCAATCTGGCCTTAGAACCTCTCTCCCGCCACATTCTTTCCCACCCCTCCATGCAAGGAGTACACATTGGCCAACAAAATGGCCAACAAAATCTACGACTAGCACTCTTCGCGGACATCATTCTCCTTTTCATGTCCAATCCGGCTTCAGATATGATAACTATTCAAGAACTTTTCACATGTTTTAAGAGTTACTCGGGCCTCCATATACATTTTTCCAAAAGTGAAATTCTCCCCTTGCTACATACTAGTCCCCCCTCATGGACCAGTTCCTCTGTCTTCTGTTGCAAAATCCCACATCACCTACCTAGGTATTAACATTGTTTAAATACAGTTCAGCACATTGCAAGCTTATTTCCAAACAGACTGCAAAGATTTCACCCAACAATCTTGGACACTCTACTGGAAAAGCAGCAATACAAAATTTTAGACATTTATAAGCCTTTGACCTCTAGCCTCACCAAGCCTCTCCCCTCCACCTCGGTGACATTCTGTAAAAAAGATCTAAACTCCCCAGAAGCTGTAAACCGTATTTTGGCTGGGTACAACTCCACATGCACTCTGATTACCAACGAGTTCTGGCATGAACAAAAGTTCAAGATAATGCATCGGGCATACATCCCACACCTCCCTTCTCCGCAACAACCACTTGAATGCCTCTGCCCACTGTGCGGACAAGACAAGCCGCCGTTACTCCACAGGCTCTGGCAATGCTCTCACATTGCCTCCTTCTGGGACCAAGCAGAACAATTAGCCACAATGGTCACAGGATGCTCACCCACAAAAGATATCTACCCTTTGTTGTTTGGCAACTTAACATCTGCCTCTCCAAAGAACTCAGCAGCACAACAAGTCATTGTCCAATGAAATAAAGCCTGGCTGTCAATCTGCTTTATGTCAACCAGACGCGTCATTCTCAAAAAATGGTCCTCTGCCATCCCACCCACTATTTCAGATGTCATACAAGATCTCATGATCCTCCTGCGCAAGGAAAAGCTTGATGCTGAACTGTCAACCACCAGCACGCCATCTCACCTACAGCTCAAATAGCTACCCTTTTTTAATGAATGAATTCTACCAAGCAAGGACCAACCTGGATACCTAATTCCACCCACTTGTATCAGCTCCCACCCACAATGATGCTGTCCTCCCAGATGCTCCCAAGCTCGTCCTACAATGACCTACACTCTGACCTACGGGTGCATTTGTCTAACCTACTCCACAAGTGACTATCGGCATCCTAAGAAGACACCCCAGAATTACTACTTGAGAACTTTAGTATGCCTGAGGCCCTTTCTTTCCGCCCCCCATCCCCTGGCTACTTTATAGTATCTTGTTTACTTTACTGTCAATCTGCTATTCTATATGCCACTAGGGTGACCACATTTCCAAACTGCCATTCAGGGACAACCCCCCCTGCACCCACGCCCGCCCCAAAAAAGATGATTTTTGATACTTTTTTTTGCGAATTTTTTGAAAAACAAAAGCAAACAGTGGTAACCAGTTTAGACAGGTGGTATACAATGTGCACCTGCTTTAACTAAGTCACTTAGTGACAACAGCATACTTTGTACATCACTTACTCGGGCAAGTTCACTGTATCAAATGAGGAAAATCTGCTGTGCCAACCAAACAAAACAAAAACAAGCAGCCAACACCAACAATTAGACTAATTGTATTAATTAATAAGAAAAAGAAAAAGTGTAGCGCTATATTGTGCAAAGAAATGTGTCATATATAACACCTGTGTGCATATCAAATACTAGGTCCTGCTAGACCCAGCTGGTGAACAGGTTATTAGTGGCCTGTATATAAAAATCAAGTGATCTAAATAGTCATTAGTATCAACATATAGTATAGTGAAAACATGTGAATTGTGTATACACAATAGAAATAATCACAAACCCTTAGATCAAAACACAAACATATATGTTGCGAATTGGGATGGGGGTAAATGGCAAGTCCCTGGGGTATTGAACAGTTCATTCAATTTGACAAAGGAATCCTGGACCATAGATGTAAATATCACAGCAGCATCTATTCCTGTCCTCAATAGACTTTTCCAATGCTTGACCCGGCAAAAAAGTAATATAAAATGCCCTTACCGGACGTGGTGGACTCACAGGCCGTTGGCGGTGAGTCGTATGAGCTTGCACCGTTAGGTACGGTAAGGTTATAGTTGTCCTTGATCCATGACAAGAGGGTCCTGGAAGGGTTCCCAATCCTAAACGGTACCACGGATTCCTCCTCCAGCGAGCGTTTGGGTCTCATGCAATTGAGACAAGGGGATAAGGAGAAAAGAGGCTCCACATAGTGTAAATTCCAGATTACCAGGAAATTTTATTGTATTATAAAAAGATTCCAATAAAAATTCGGGTAAAAACAAAGTTCATAAAAGTAACAAAAGGTATATTTAGCGCAGTGTACAGATGATCGAGGTGGCGTCATACACCCGACGCGTTTCGTCTTAAAAAGACTTCAACTGGGGTAAAGTTAGCCTCTCATCTGCTGCGCTATTTATATGAAAATGCTAGAATTTACATCGGGGACACCTGTGCAGCGTGACTTCCGGGATTGGCGTCATGTGAGAGTTTCCCTTAGTCAGCTGACTATCAGCTGACTATCCTTCTAACCTATCCTGGAATTGGAAATGGTTACAAAACCAAGCCTCAGCCTGATCTTCATACTCGGCCAATTGTAATAAAGCAATGAGGACATGTGATAACTACGTCGGAGCGTCTCAGCGCGATGACGCAGATCACACGTCACTCATCCATGGTTGCTGATTGTTTCCTGGTTAGAGCGTCATCACGTATTAGCGCGATGACGTCACGGATCTGACATACCTTCTCATTATCAGAAGAGTGCGTCCCATAGAACACACGTCCTATCGCGCATGCGCATCAGCGCGAAACCGAAGGTTCCTCCCCCTTCAGTGTGTCAGAACATGACGATGCGAACAGACATCTAATAGGAACGCATCTTATACCACTCCGGCCACTCATCTTACTCTTTGCGTTCAACGAGGCCACCTGATCGTAACCTAGTTAGCCAACAGCACACAGAGAAAACACAATCATTGGGACGCAGAAGTGGTATAGGCGTACAAACTGTCCAATCATCGAAGGTGACTTCTCCCCTGAATCAAGAGCTATAGTAGTCATATCACACAAGTTCCCCTATGTTTACAAATATTACTTCTAACCCTATTTTAAATGATCAAAAGGGATTAGGCAAACAAAAAGAATAAAATACAATTGAACTTAAGAATAGAGAATAGAGATACATTCTATGCTTTGATAAAATAACCATCTAGCTCAGACATATGTCCAGGAGGGGGGTCATGTATAGCTCATGTTGTGCAACCCAAAGATTAATCTCCGGTATGCTCAAAATAAGTACCAAAAAAGCATAAAAATGAAAATAAAATTGATAATTCCAAAAATTGTAAGAACAGTAGGGATAGTGTTATCCATTATAAATATACCTGATAAAAAATATATACCTGATAAAAAATATATATCCATGGATAACATGGGGGTTTAGCGTACAGGGATGAACAGAGGGGCTTGCCTAGGACATTATGACTGATTGATAAACGCATTAATGTCCCATTCAATGTTCAAACCGTGGGGTACATAACATTTAATTTGATGTATCCACCACGTTTCGAGTCTAGAGACTCCTCTTATGCTGGATTCCCCTCTCCAATGAGGTATGAATTTGTCTATGACCTGAAAAATGGTCCCTGCTGGATTACGGTCATGGTGTAATGCATAGTGTTTGGAAACACTGTGATTTGTTTTACCTTTTTTGATCGCTGTGATATGTTCTTTTACTCTTGTGGTGAAATTGCGTATTGTCCGGCCAATATATTGTCTTTTGCACGGACAAGTGATGAGGTATACAATGTGTTTGGTTTTGCATGTAGCAAATTGCTTCATCTTATATTCTTTCCCCATAACAGTAGAGTTAAATGTTTCCATTTTACGTGCTTTACAAACATTCCATTTACAAACAGTGCATCTCCAACAAGGATAAAATCCTTTCATGTTATGAAAAAATTAGATTTTATCTGGGGGATCGATCACATTTGGTGCGATCTGTCCTTTAATTGATGGGGCACCCCTAAAAATGGTGGCTGCCTGTTCGGGTAATACAGGGCCTAAAATGGTGTCACTTTTTAGTATTCTCCAATGTTTTTTAATGATGTCCTTAACTTGTTTATGTTGGGTGGAAAAACTTGTCAGAAAGGACCACTTATGTTTAAGGTCTGCAGCTTTCTTTGGTCTTTCCGATTGTGCTGTCAACAAAGAGGCACAATCTATTAGGGCCACTTGTCAAATCTCTTTAGTAATTAGAGAGCTATCATATCCTTTTTCACAAAACCGTGATTTTAAGATCTCCGCCTGCTGGAAGTAATCGGAAAGATGGGAGCAATTTCTCCTTATTCTCATCAACTGGCTTCTTGGGACAGATTTTAGCCATGTCTCATGATGGCAGCTATCGGTCGAAATATAGCCATTGCGGTCCGTAGTCTTAAAGTAAGTTTTTGTATCAAGATGACCATTATTGGATATAATCACTAAATCCAAAAAATGGATCTGGGACAGACTGGCTTCATGGGTCAGATGGATCCCCCTTTGGTTATCATTCAGAATCGCAATGAACGAATCCAAAGAGTCCATACTGCCCCTCCATAGGAGGAGGATGTCGTCTATGTACCTCACCCACAGAACACTAGGGTGACCACATTTCCAAACTGCCATTCAGGGACAACCCCCCCTGCACCCACGCCCGCCCCAAAAAAGATGATTTTTGATACTTTTTTTGCCAATTTTTTGAAAAACAAAAGCAAACAGTGGTAACCAGTTTAGACAGGTGGTATACAATGTGCACCTGCTTTAACCAAGTCACTTAGTGACAACAGCATACTTTGTACATCACTTACTCGGGCAAGTTCACTGTATCAAAGTTATGCTTGAGATTGCTATAAATATAGCTGCCTGTGCATTGTTCAGTATTTTGTGATTGCGCCCTGCACACAATCACTGGCTACCTAAAACAGGTCATACATTTAAATGTGTTAAATGTATGACCTAAGAAATAGAAAAAACAAACAGAACAAGTTGCAATAAATTAACAGATTCTTTTTATTGTTTTCTCAATGAGCAAGAACTTTTAGAAACTAGGTATAAACTAGTAACCATATATAATAAACCACACACAAATCCACATTTTTCTTAATGTGTAAATAACAGATATATTACTATAAATATATTCTTGAAAATATAATACTTACAAAACAGTCAAATTGTAAATATAATATTGCTGAAATATTAATGCTGTGTCTAATTCAGCTCACATGGCAATATGACCATAATCAAATCCTTCCATATTAGACCACATGACACCAGCTCAGTATCTTTTGTTTTCAACACTGATGTCTAAACGTGTATTTCTTGTCACTTCTTGCACATTGCAAGAGTTTTTTTATTTTGTTTTCCAAAGCTATAAAAAGATTGACAGCCCATGTCAAAATTGATTTTCACCAGATTTTATTAGATCAATGCTGCATCTATTCCTTGTGTCAGACCAGCACATTCCCATCATGCTGAGGACCCTTTCAACTGCTGCATTTGAGCATGGAATGCTAATGACAAATGAAACCACTTTCAAGAGGTTTGGCAGTTTTTCAGGTCCAGCCTTTATGAATATTGTCGACCATTTAAAAATCGGTGTTGAGATCATCATCTGCTTCAGTACTGGTAGAAACCTTTTGAAAATGTGGAAAAACACAAGCATATTCTTCATAAAGGTCAGCTATTGAAACAGTCTAAATTCAGAGCTTCAACTGATGCCACCAGGTTATCAAAGTAAAGTTCTCCTTCAAATTTAAGCATCGAATTTTAGACAAATAGTTTTTGTATGAAAAATCAAAGCACTGTTCTAAATACTGATCAGCATTTTGATAACATTTTAGGAATTCTGATTCTATTTTTTTGCTTGCAGGTGAGGTAGTTTTTTTCAAAGCTTTCCCAACTAGATATCCAAAAAATGGTCTGTCTTTGGATTAGTTTGCCTTTGACTGATGTCATGATCTCATATACATTAACTGCAATCAAGTCATTTCGCTCCAGTTTTAATATGGATGTCTGAAAAATAGGAAAGCAGTTGTGTAAGAACTGGAAATATAACTCAGGAACTGATGGCGGGTCCAGTTCTGTGGTCTGACTGTCTTCATCCACAATAAATTGCCATATTACTTTAGGTGTTTTGTCCTCACCAATACTTTGGAAGTAAGTTTTTACAGTTGGCCAATTTTTTTTAAAACTCTCTTGATTGCTGGATAAAGAGACAACTTGGGTTGCGATGTCTCCGGGGTTGCGATGTGCAGAAGCCCATCCCTCCCCCCACCCTTTGGTGGGGGCGGGGCTTGGCGTCCTGCTCATCGGCGTCATGCTTGGACGCCGCAAACAACGGTGTCATTGATGTTGATTTAACGTCTTTTGTCATCCTTAGCCACGCACGAGATGGGTGGAGACCCACTGCTGATGGCTCCTTCACATGCAGCTGGGAATCCCCTCCCCACCTCGCTTGTGCAGATTGGCCAATCAGGCATGACGTTGACGGGGCCCCTCCCTGGGAATGGGAGTATATAGTAGCCTTGGAGCAGCCGATGGTTAATTTGCTTGACTCAATCACACGGAAGCACACACTGATCCCACACACAGGTTACCCTCTTCGCTGGGAGATCAGCTATCCTCTTTTGGTATGTTTCTTTGTTTTTTTCTTCCCTCTACTTGGTTTTATTTCACATACATCCCATCATGTAGTCCCCTCGTGGGAACACATAGACATTTTGCCACATTATCTTTACACTTTTACACATTTAATTAATCCCTTTTTAACACATTTTTTCTAGGAACACTATGCATTTTTCGTGCACACATATTCTATTGCATCCTGCTGTGACCACTGTGGGCTCCGGGCGCTGTTCTCCGTCCTTGGAGGGTTCCACCGTCTCCACCCCAGGGGAGATATCATGCCTGTTAACCCCATCTTCCTTGGCAGATACCGGATCTGGCCTTGAGGCTATGTAGTAAGTATCCCAATTTATCTACACCTTGTTGGGATATAATCCCTCTGTCCTCCCTTATTCTAAGGGCATTATCATTAACCCCTGTCCATTTCCTTCCCAATATATTACTTCACAACACTCCTGATGAATGGCTGTAATGCCAGGAAACGCGTTGAGTGCCACTAGATGCCAACAGTTACTGGTCTCTATTACATATGTTTTTCAATCGATTATACCATGTATATTTGCCATTTCTATTTTCTATCTGTATTGCATGCTATGCGCAGCATATTTAGTGTAAGTCTTGTGACTACCTATCTATTTGATAAAAAATATCTGATATGTATTCTAGATTGTAATAAATAAATCACGTACTGTAACTTAATTTCTATGGTATTTTTTCCTGACATGGCGTTCCCTCATTTAAAGTCCTACAAGCTCTTCCTTTCTATCTACCAAATCAGGGATGGAGGCCCCCATGTGTTTTATATAGTGTGTGTGTCAGATCACGTCCATTTACGTATACCAAATATTTGGGTGGAAAACACCCATTTACAGTGACACACCTAACATACTTTATCAACTTCTATTCATTGCCCTTATACTGGGCCATAACAGGTTCAGCAATTTGTTATTCGATTCATTCCTCATTTCCAATAGATCCCCATGCCATTATTTCCATATGTATTATCTTCGACCCCTTATCCTTTCCAGACAACTTCTCAACCCCTTGTCCGGTTCAGCTTGGGTTTGAGGGGAGTTTTCTCTGTCTCCGGGGTTGCGATGTGCAACAGCCCATCCCTCCCCCCACCTTTTGGTGGGGGCGGGGCTTGGCCTCCTGCTCATCGGCGTCATGCTTCGACACTGCAAACAGCGGTGTCATCGCCGTTGATTTAACGTCTTTTTCCATCCTTAGCCATGCACGAGATAGGTGGAGACCCACTGCTGATGGCTCCTCCACATGCAGCTGGGAATCCCCTCCCCACCTCTCTTGTGCAGATTGGCCAATCAGGCATGACGTTGACGGGGCCCCTCCCTGGGAATGGGAGTATACAGTAGCCTTGGAGCAGCCGATGGTTCATTTGCTTGACTCAATCACAAGGAAGCACACACTGATCCCACACACAGGTTACCCTCTTCGCTGGGAGATCAGTCAGCCTCTTTTGGTATGTTTCTTTGTTTTTTTCTTCCCTCTACTTGGTTTTATTTCACATACACCCCCTCATGTAGTCCTCTTGTGGGAACACATAGACATTTTGCCACATTATCTTTACACTTTTACACATTTAATTAATCCCTTTTTGACACATTTTTTCTAGGAACACTATGCACTTTTCATGCACACATAGTCTATTGGATCATGCTGTGACCACTGTGTTGGGCTCCGGGCACTGTTCTCTGTCCTTGGAGGGTTCCCCTGTCTCAACCCCAGGGGAGACATCATGCCTGTTACCCCCGTCTTCCTTGGCGGATACTGATCCTGGCCTTGAGGCTGTGTAGTAAGTATCCCAATCTATCTCCACCTTGTTGGGATATAATCCCTCTGTCCTCCCTTATACTAAGGGCATTACCAGTAACCCCTGTTCATTTCCTTCCCAGTATATTACTTCACAACACTCCTGATGAATGGCCTGATGAATGGCTTTGCAGGAACACAGAATCACAACCCTTCCCTTCTCACAGAACGGCGATCTGTCTCGTTTACATAGGTAGACCACCATTCTGCCTGTGTCTTGAACAATCAGAGGGTTCCGACGGACCCGCTGATTGGCTCCCACTTTGTCCAATTACAGCGGGAGCAGGTCACCGGCGGCACGCGTGCGCTCCCTAGAAGTGCAGGATCATGTACAGCAGGGGTCTCCAAACTATGGTCCTCCGGTTGTTCAGGAACTACAATTCCGATCATACCTAGTCATGTCTGTGAATGTCAGAATTTTACAATGCCTCATGGGACATGTAGTTGCGCAACAGCTGGAGGACCGTAGTTTGGAGATCCCTGATGTACAGGTACGTGATTTTGCACAGGAGAACCACCTTGACACCATATATATATATATATATATATATAATATGGTCGGTAAGCGGTTAAGCATCATTGAAATCATTGCTCCTGTAAAAATAATTAAAAAAAACATTTTTTTTGCATTGATACATGTCCCCTATGCCCTTTTTATGGTCAATAACTTGCATATAAGCCTTCAAATGGGCACTTTGATTTTTCTTGAATCTAAAGGTCTTCATTAAAAAATTTTGCATGGAAACCACCAGGTCTGTCATAGCCTCCCTTCATCAGCGAGGCAGGTGGTTGATTTCTGAATTCTTTAGGGTTTTTTCTTTAGCAGCTTATACTGTATCAGGTATGTACAGCAAGATAAGAAGTTTACTCTAATTAACTCCATTATAACTCCAAATTTGCCCAATTACATTAAGGACTGAAATATGTCCAATAATGTTGTGCATTCCCTATGACCTCATTCGTCATGTCATATGGAACAGTCAGATGTATCATGTTAGATAATGCCTCAACGGCCTCAATTGACATTAATGCTATATTTCAAAAGATAGCATCAGGCAATGTTCCAGCAAGAATGACTAGCCCGGTCAGGGCCTGGACTTGAAGCTGAGACCTCTGCTGTGTCTCGCAATGCCTCTTCTCTCTGAGCTACCTGAGATGCTGGATAGCACCTGCCTGATCCATTGGACAACCCTGGACAAACATTAGAGGCTTTCTTAATCAATGTTGACTACACTTTCAGATGCACCCTTACCGATTTGCAACCCCACGCTCCAAGACAGCCTTTATTTTATCTCTTTTGATTGATGAGGTCATGGCATGGGCTTCTCCATACTTGGAGCAAGACCATACTGTTCTAGGAGATTTTGAGGGGTTTTGAGGCAACCATGGGTTTATTTTCGATGATCCGAATCGCAGCGCAACTGCTGAAGCTGTTTTACTGAACTTGCACCAAGGGAAACGTCCTGTTGGTGAATATGATGCGGAATTTCGTCGATGGGTACCTAAAACAACTTGGACCGACAGTGCAGAGTGTTTTTACTTTAGAAAAGGACTTTTTGAGGATATAAAAAATAAGCTATCCAGAATAGATACACCAAATGGTCTTGATGATGACTTTATCAAAATGAGCATTAAGATCGTTAGACGATTTATGGAGAGACGAATTGAGAAACAAAGATCAGTTGGCTTTAATTCCTCTTTTAATCTTCAACCAATTGCTAAACTGTTTACTAACTCTGAACCTGAACCTATGCAGATTGGATCTTTCAGCTTTGCTGAAAAGAGACGCAGAAGTGAACTGAATCTTTGCTTTTATTGAGGTCAGTCAGGCCATTTCTTCCTCAGGTGTCAAAATAAATCATGACAAACAATTGCAGAGGCCAGTCAAAGAGAACTGAACAATAACTTCAAAATTAATCACTGCGCTAACATTAATAAAGCAGTTGACATAAATTGTATGGTGACAATCAAAAGCATAAAGGTTAAATATGTGCAGCACTAGAAGCATCAAATTATAAAAAAACAGTCCATAGTGTTGAAACAGAGTCTTTGTTCAGGTGAAATACTGGAACCACCCACGGTGCAGACAGAGATACAATAAGGTGAACATGAGATTATCCTCCACCGAACATCAACACATCGAGCCTCTTACCAAAGAAAATGGACCACTGAATTACAGGTTGTCAAACAAGCATGATATATCCACAGCGCCAAGGAACCACTTCAATTGGATCATAGAAGGCTGGATCTTGTAGTCCCACTCAATAGAAATTCATAGGTACATGCATAGATACAAGAAAGCAACACCTCATGGTGTAGTATTTAAAACCAAGGTAAATGTATTTCTTATAAAAAGCCAGGGTACTACTACTCACATTTTGAGGAATAAAAAACAGGCATATCAAAAGTTGCAATTCGTCATGGATAGCAGATGTTTCCAACCACAAAGATGGCCGCAGTTACGACACTGTATTGTGCCGACTGCAGTCATCTTTGTGGTTGGAAACATCTGCTATCCATGGCGAATTGCAACTTTTGATATGCCTGTTTTTATTTCTCAAAATGTGAGTAGTAGTACCCTGGCTTTTTATAAGAAATAAACTTACCTTGGTTTTAAATACTACACCATGAGGAGTTGCTTTCTTGTATTCTACGCATGTACCTATGAATTACCATTGAGTGGGACTACAAGATCCAGCCTTCTATGATCCAATTGAAGTGGTTCCGTGGCACTGTGGATATATCATGCTTGTTTGACCACCTGTAATTCAGTGGTCCATTTTCTTTGGTAAGAGGTCCGGTGTGTTGATGTTCGGTGGAGGATAACCTCATGTTCACCTTATTGTATCTCTGTCTGCACCGTGGGGGGGTTTCAGTATTTCCCCTCAACAAAGACTCTGTTTCAACACTATGGGCTCTTATTTTATAATTTGATGCTTCTAGAGCTGCATATATTTAACCTTTAGTCAAAGAGAATTGCCCACACCTAGGGAACAGGGGGGATCCATTACACAACCCTTGACTTCCCTAACACAAGGAGAAAAGGAGATTGTCTGTCATCACCTGCATATTATTTTAAGCATCCCTCTTAAAGAGAAAGACCAGTCATCCTCTACCACAGCAATGCTGGATTCCGGAGCTGGTGGTAACTTTATGGATTTGAAGTTTGCTGAAGAAAATGACATCACCCAAATACCTAAACCATCCCCAGTACATATGGAGACAGTGGATGGCTCTCTACTCACCTCCAGATTAAATCACTCATGAGACTGTTCCTCTGCAGTTAAGTATTGAGCCTGGACACCAAGAGTTATTATCTTTTAATCTGATTTCTTCTCCGCAATTTCCTGTTATTTTAGGAATACCATGGCTATCAGTTCATACCCCACTATTGACTGGCAAGCCAGAAACCTTGCCTTTTCTTCTGAACATTGTTAGTTACAGTGTCGAAAGAAGGACATCTCATCCGTAGGGATGAGCTTGATGTTCGACTCGAACATAGGGTCGACTCGAACATCGGGTGTTCACTCGTTTGTGAAACAGTGGACATTATGGGGCGTTTGCGGCAAATTCGAGCGCCGCGGAATGCCCCATAATGCACTGCGACATCGCAGTGCATTGCTGTATGATGATTGGCCAAAGAATGCACCTGACCTGCATGCTTTAGTCAATCACAGCGCCCTCTGCTAAGAGAGCCATAATTGGCCAAAGGCAGGGTGCCTTTGGCCAATCATGGCTCTGGGGGACTAAGTCCACGCCCCACACTATATAAGGCAGCTTACACGGTGGCCCTGTGTAGTGTTGTTGGCGTGGACAGAGAGATAGCTTGAGTTACATTAAGCAGGTTATTCGCAGTGTATTTGATATATATATATACAGTCAGTCTAATATATATATGTGTGTATATATATATATATATATATATATATATATATATATATATATATATATATATATTGTAATAGTGAGAGTCCCTGCCACTGTGAAAAGGGATGGAAAATGGACACAGAGTTTGCATGTCAGGTGACTGCAGTGCTACAAAGCATAGCTTTGAAAGGGAGAAAACTGTGTTGGCAGCTTTCTCCAGGTTTTGGTATTCGGTCATGGGGCTCTGTAGTTTGGAGATTCCATAGTGTCTTGGGTGGGACAGGATCTCCAACCCTGTGTCCAGACTTTGTAGATTACCAGCAGGGTGTGTGCTCAGGTAAGCACAGCACTTATAATGAGGGTATGGGAAGACCTCATGGCTCCCAGTTGGAGACTGCTCCACACCCAGAGAGACAGGAGGTCTTCAAGAGTCAGAGGGGCTGCAGGAGGCAGCCAGAACGTGTAACTGCAAGAGGCAGTGGATCGGCCTGAGGACTAAGGCCAAAGCGGAGCTGTGGGCGCTAAAGTGAAGCCATCCACATTGAGGAATCCTGTGGTCTGTGTGACCAGGATAAAGAGCAGAGGTACTGCTAAAGAGAGCCAGGTGGGCTAGCATTTTCTATTGTGTTTATTTGCTGGAGATGAACCCCTGCGTGGGAACTAGGGATGAGCCGAACACCCCCCTGTTCGGTTCGCACCAGAACATGCGAACAGGAAAAAAATTCGTTCGAACACGCGAACACCGTTAAAGTCTATGGGACACGAACATGAATAATCAAAAGTGCTAATTTTAAAGGCTAATATGCAAGTTATTGTCAATAAAAGTGTTTGGGGACCCGGGTCCTGCCCCAGGGGACATGAATCAATGCAAAAAAAAGTTTTAAAAACGGCCGTTTTTTCAGGAGCAGTGATTTTATTAATGCTTAAAGTCAAACAATAAAAGTGTAATATCCCTTTAAATTTCATACCTGGGGGGTGTCTATAGTATGCCTGTAAAGGGGCGCATGTTTCCTGTGTTTAGAACAGTCTGACAGCAAAATGACATTTTGAAGGAAAAAACACATTTAAAACTACCGCGGCTATTGCATTGCCGACAATACACATAGAAGTTCATTGATAAAAACGGCATGGGAATTCCCCACAGGGCAACCCCGAACCAAAATTTAAAAAAAAAATGATGTGGGAGTCCCCCTAAATTCCATACAAGGCCCTTCAGGTCTGGTATGGATATTAAGGGGAACCCCAGCCAAAATTTTTTTAAAAAATTGACGTGGGGTTCCCCCTAAATTCCATACCAGACCCTTCAGGTCTGGTATGGATTTTAAGGGGAACCCCGCGCCAAAAAAAAAAAAAAAAAACGGCGTGGGGTCCCCCTAAAAATCCATACCAGACCCTTATCCGAGCACGCAACCTGGCAGGCCGCAGGAAAAGAGGGGGGGACGAGAGTGCGCCCCCCCCTCCTGAACCGTACCAGGCCACATGCCCTCAACATTGGGAGGGTGCTTTGGGGTAGCCCCCCAAAACACCTTGTCCCCATGTTGATGAAGACAAGGGCCTCATCCCCACAACCCTGGCCGGTGGTTGTGGGGGTCTGCGGGCGGGGGGCTTATCGGAATCTGGAAGCCCCCTTTAACAAGGGGACCCCCAGATCCCGGCCCCCCCCTGTGTGAAATGGTAAGGGGGTACTTACCCCTACCATTTCACAAAAAAACTGTCAAAAATGTTAAAAATGACAAGAGACAGTTTTTGACAATTCCTTTATTTAAATGCTTCTTCTTTCTTCCTTCATCTTCTTCTTCTTCTGGTTCTTCTGGCTCTTCTGGTTCTTCCTCCGGCGTTCTCGTCCAGCATCTCCTCCGCGGCGTCTTCTATCTTCTTCTCCTGGGCCGCTCCGCACCCATGGCATGGGGGGAGGCTCCCGCTCTTCTCTTCATCTTCTTCTCTTCTTCATCTTCTTCTTCATCTTCTTCTTCTTCTTCTCTTCTTCTTCTCTTCTTCCTTCTTCTCTTCTTCATTTCTTCTCCGGGCCGCTCCGCAGCCATGCTGGCATGGTGGGAGGCTCCCGCTGTGTGACGGCGTCTCTTCGTCTGACGGTTCTTAAATAACGGGGGGCGGGGCCACCCGGTGACCCCGCCCCCCCTCTGACGCACGGGACATGACGGGACTTCCCTGTGGCATTCCCCGTGACGTCACAGGGAAGTCCCGTCAAGTCACCGTGCGTCAGAGGGGGGCGGGGTCACCGGGTGGCCCCGCCCCCCGTTATTTAAGAACCGTCAGACGAAGAGACGCCGTCACACAGCGGGAGCCACCCACCATGCCAGCATGGCTGCGGAGCGGCCCGGAGAAGAAATGAAGAAGAGAAGAAGGAAGAAGAGAAGAAGAAGAAGAAGATGAAGAAGAAGAAGAAGATGAAGAAGAAGATGAAGAAGAGAAGAAGATGAAGAGAAGAGCGGGAGCCTCCCCCCATGCCATGGGTGCGGAGCGGCCCGAGGAGAAGAAGATAGAAGACGCCGCGGAGGAGATGCTGGACGAGAACGCCGGAGGAAGAACCAGAAGAACCAGAAGAAGAAGAAGATGAAGGAAGAAAGAAGAAGCATTTAAATAAAGGAATTGTCAAAAACTGTCTCTTGTCATTTTTAACATTTTTGACAGTTTTTTTGTGAAATGGTAGGGGTAAGTACCCCCTTACCATTTCACACAGGGGGGGGGGGGCGGGATCTGGGGGTCCCCTTGTTAAAGGGGGCTTCCAGATTCCGATAAGCCCCCCGCCCGCAGACCCCCACAACCACCGGCCAGGGTTGTGGGGATGAAGCCCTTGTCTTCATCAACATGGGGACAAGGTGTTTTGGGGGGCTACCCCAAAGCACCCTCCCAATGTTGAGGGCATGTGGCCTGGTACGGTTCAGGAGGGGGGGGCCGCACTCTCGTCCCCCCCTCTTTTCCTGCGGCCTGCCAGGTTGCGTGCTCGGATAAGGGTCTGGTATGGATTTTTAGGGGGACCCCACGCCGTTTTTTTTTTAAATTTTGGCGCGGGGTTCCCCTTAAAATCCATACCAGACCTGAAGGGCCTTGTATGGAATTTAGGGGGACCCCCACATCATTTTTTTTTTTTATTTTGGTTCGGGGTTGCCCTGTGGGGAATTCCCATGCCGTTTTTATCAATGAACTTCTATGTGTATTGTCGGCAATGCAATAGCCGCGGGTAGTTTTAAATGAGTTTTTTCCTTCCAAATGTCATTTTGCTGTCAGACTGTTCTAAACACAGGAAACATGCGCCCCTTTACAGGCATACTATAGACACCCCCCAGGTACGAAATTTAAAGGGATATTACACTTTTATTGTTTGACTTTAAGCATTAATAAAATCACTGTTCCTGAAAAAACGTCCGTTTTTAAAACTTTTTTTTGCATTGATCCATGTCCCCTGGGGCAGGACCCGGGTCCCCAAACACTTTTTATGACAATAACTTGCATATAAGCCTTTAAAATTAGCACTTTTGATTTCTCCCATAGACTTTTAAAGGGTGTTCCGCGGCATTCGAATTTGCCGCGAACACCCCAAATTGTTCGCTGTTCGGCGAACTTGCGAACAGCCAATGTTCGAGTAGAACATGAGTTCGACTCGAACTCGAAGCTCATCCCTAGTGGGAACCCTTTATGTTACGGACTTTTATTTGCCTTTTTAATAAAAATGGGCTACCATGCCCTTAAATATAGTTCCTGACTGGCTTGAATCACTGACAAACGCATCTGCCACGAGAGCTAATGGTCCCCAATATTACTATATATATATATATATATATATATATATATATATATATATATATATATATATATATATATATATATATATATATATATATATATATATACTCTGCATTTAGCATAACCTATAAGTTAGTGTTTATAGTCAGTCAGTGCAGGCAGTATATATATATATATATATATGTAACATACACATATACACTCTGAATCCAGTGTACTGTTTTTACTACACTTACTACACTTCTGGTGGTGTACACAATACAGTGCAGCCGTAGTACAGTTGCTAATACAGTGCAGGCGGTGTACACAGTATCTAATACAGTGTGTACAGTGTCTACTACACTTCTGGTGGTGTACACAGTATAAAATACAGTGCAGCCGTTGTACAGTTTCTAGTACAGTGCAGGTGGTGTACACAGTATCTAATACAGTGTGTAGCAACAAATATTAATCAGAAATACTAAGTAGTCCCGATCAAAGCGCTCAAATGGAACAAATTCACTGCACTTTCAGCAGCTATTATATTGAAAAACGGGAAACAATAAAATATGCTTAATTTAAAATCAAACATTAACAGCGCTTCTTGTAAGTAAAAAAAATATATACAATGATAACTTCTAGTGCATTAATCAGACAGTCACCGGTCAGGTGTAACATGTAACTGGGGGAGCTGGAGAGCTTTAGGAGGCAGAGAGCACTGGCGGGGCTGAGAGCCTTGTGGAGGCAGAGAGCACGGGGGGGGGGGGGGGGGGTGGTGGAGAGCACAGGGAGCCAGAGAGTACTGGATGGCAGAAGAGCACAGGGAGGGTTGAGGGCAGAGAACACCAGGGGAGACGAAGGGCACTGGGGGGGAGCTGGAGATCACTGGGGGAGCTGGAGATCACCGGGGGAGCTGGAGAGCACTAGGGGAGAGCTGGAGAACACTGGGGGGGAGCTAGAGAACACTTGGGGGAGACCTGGAGAGCCATGGGGGGGAGCTGGAGAGCAGTGGAGGGGAACTGGACAACACAGTGGGGTGTAAAGCATGGGGGGGCAGGGAGCACAGGGGGAGCTGAAGAGCACAGAGGGGTTGAGAGCCCAGGGGGAGCCGAAGAGCACTGTGGGGGCTGGAGAGCACTGTGGGGGGGATCTGGAGAGCACGTGGGGTAGAGAGGAGAGCACTGGGGGGAGCCAGGAAGCATACGGGGGGGCGGAGTGCACAGGGGGTGGAGAGCACGGGGGGCAGGGAGAAATGGGAGGGGCCAGGGAGAACGAGGGAGCTGGAGAACACTGGTGGGAGCTTGAGAGCACTGGGGGGGGGGGACTTTTTTTTTCTTTTTTTTTTTCTTTTAAAAATACAACTTATCAATTCATTATTATACAGCTTTGTATTCCAATGTGTCATAGATAAAAACTGTACAATTACAATACATTTCATTCCACAGTCTAACATGTATAGCCATCCACCCTAAAAAAAAAAAAAAAAAAAGAAGAGAAAGAGAAAAAAAGAAAAAAATCCTCAACTCTCTCCCTCCTTACACTCAATTTGTTTAAATGAAAATCGATCAATTACGCTCTACTCTTCCTATTACACTTCATTCTACCATACCCCCCTAACCTCTTATATATCAGTGCATATAATCAAATCTTAATCCTTTTCCCGTGGTCTCCATTTCCTTTTCCAAAAAAAAAAAAAAAAAGAGATTAGAAAAATTTGTGTATGAGGCCATTATTGGCCATATTATCACCAAAAAAAAAAACCCTTGAAAGAGCCCTTATCGGCCACACTATCCCCCCTGGAAAACAAAAGAGTAAGGGGCTACTAGTAACCACCTTCTCATTTAACCTTTTGTGAGAAAAAAAAATTATAATATACATACATACTTGTATGAGGCCATTTTTGGCCAAATTATCACCAAAAAAACCCTTGTAGAGACCCTTATTGGCCACACTATCCCAAAAAAAAAAAAGTGCATAAGGCCATTATTGGCCATACTATCACCCAAAAACTCTTATAAGAGGCCCTTATTGGCCTCCACCTCCTAAGTTACTGTGTCTTCATTTCTACATCTCATTCCTGCCTATTAACCCTTACCCTCCCACCCCACTCCTATCCTCAACACTTCATCCTACCCTCAATATAAAAGTATTGGGCCTTCATCACTTACTCCCGTCTCCGTATACGTGCTCAAATACCCATGCTCCCACATTCCCATACACCAAAAAAAAAAAGGGGCCGGGGGAGGAGACAGGGTGAGGGAGGGAGGAGAGAAAAAAAAAAAAAGAATTCCTAAGTAAATATGATCAGTATTCAAAATATTCAAAATTCCACTTCTGTATCAACCTCCTAGGCTATGCAAAGGCCCTGGGAACTGCACCACTCTTTATTCTCACCTACTTCATGGTACTTCCCTCCTAACCTATCTCTGTGGTATAATGTACCCAACCTGCTTATGTTTTCAAATTTTCCTTGTTGGCCCTTCACTACATGGACCCATCTTTCGGCTCCCATTATTAAATTAACCTCCTTCTTCCAGTCCAATAGAGTAGGGCAGCAGGTCTGTTTCCAGAATTTTGGTATCACTAATTTAGCTGCGTTCAGTAAATGCGGGGTAATGCTTTTCCTGTAGGCTTTAATAGACCCAGGCATCCCATGGAATAAAAAGTGTAAGGGTGTAAATTCCATGGGTCTGAGAGTCAATTTCTCAATCCAATTGACTCCCAGAATGGTTCAATCATGGGGCACATCCACCACAGATGGAGGAATTGGCCTTTCTGTCCACAGCCTCTCCAGCACTGGTTGTCTACTGCTGGGTACATCTGGGATAATTTAACTGGATACCATCTTGTGATAAATTTGTATGCCATTTCCTGCACATGTGAACTTATGGATGTGAAATAGGTTGATTTAATCATTTTTTAAATTTGTGTGATTGTCAATACCTGGTCTAATTCCCTTTCCCATTCTCTAACAAAATAGGGAACTGTTACATCTTGCTGACTAAGGATCAATCTATACATTTGTGACAGCAGATGTCTAGCATCTGACAGTTGTACACACTGCTTTTCAAATGTAGTAAGTGAATTTAGGGATCTTAATAGGGGTTTTATTTTGTTAAAAAAGCTCGCTATTTGATGGTATTTCCATTCCACTATAGGCATGTTCTGTAAGCTTGACACCAGCTCCAGTAAAGTTGACAGGACTCCATGCGGGGCGAACTTGCTACACGTGGTATCTCCATCCTGGCCCCATACCCCCAGATATCCCATCTCCTCCCCCGGAGGGAACCAAAGGAATCCCTTCAGTGGAGCCAGAGGGGACATCTGAGGGGCATATTTACCTGTCTTGTTCAATTTATCCCATACTAACAAGGAATTCCGGGTCAGTGGTGATGTCCACTTTGAGAGCCCTCTTAGTGTACTCGGGATCCAAGGGGCACCCGCTAGGTTCCTCCCTGCCATTATCTTTTCTAATGGAACCCATAATTTATTCTGGGAGTCATGGCACCAATTCAGAATCCGGACTAGAGCCATGGCCCTATAATACAATGATATATCTGGTAATCCCATTCCCCCTTCTGCTTTACTTCTGCGCAGGATGTCAAAGGCCAACTCTGGCCGTTTATCGTTCCACACAAATGCCACGGAAGATTTTCATGTTTGTTTGAAAAAGGTCTCTGGTCATGTAATCGGTACCATGTGAAATATATAAATTATTCTGGGTAATATATTAATTTTTATAGAGCTTATTCTCCCAAATCATGTCAAATACTGTCCCTTCCACTTCTTCATATCCCCTATTATCCCTGTCAATAGGGAACCATAGTTAAGATCGTATAGCAGTTTTTGATCTGCACTAATGTGTACGCCCAATTAGACCAGGGAATCTTTATTCCAAATAAACGGGTATAAATGTTGCAATGACCTTGCCAGTATTAAAGGGACATGGCTAGGTAGGAGAATGGATTTTTCAAAATTAATTTTAAAGTTGGATAGGTTACCAAACCTATGCACTTCCAACATGAGTGCTGGTAAGGATGTCTGTGGGGCAGAGAGATAGAAGAGTAGATCGTCTGCATAAGCTGATACTTTATGCTCGTCAGATCCAATACATGTCAATAATATCTCTCTATTTCTTCTAATCTTACAGAAGAAGGGCTCCAATATCATAGCAAATATTAACGGGGATAAGGGGCACCCCTGCCTTGTGCCGTTTCGTATATTAAAATATTCTAATAGTGTACTGTTCACCTTGACCCTTGCTCTTGACCCTTGCTCTTGGGTCCGTATACAAGGCCATTACCCATGCCTTCATGCGTCTTTGATGTATTCTCGTATCTCCTCCCTACGCTGTCTCTCCATATCCCCTGATTGCGGTTGTTGTAATATTATATAATGCCTCATAGAATCTATTAAATTCTGTCGCTATAGCCTGAGTTTCAACTATCTTTTGATCCTGCACTAATAGGTTATGAACATGCCTGGATCCCTGTTGATTTTTAAGTTATCTGGCCAATAACCGCCCACATTTGTTCCCCTGTTCGTAAAAACCGATTTGCAAAATTTTTGATTTTATTTTTAACTCTGCGATCCAAGCACTGTGAGAGATTGGATTGCAAGTTCTCTAATTGCTGAATATCAAGGTTTTTTTATGTTTCATCTCCAATACGCTAATTTTCTCCAATAAGTCCCTCCTTTCTTTATTTCTTGTTTAATATAAGAACCATATGCTATCAATTCCCCTCTGATAACTGTTTTGTGGGCTTCCCACACAGCTTGTTCTGACAACCCCCCCCCCCCCCCCGACACATTTATTTCAAAGTATGCTTTTATTTTAACGGAACAGTTCCTCCACTATATTTTTATTATCTAGTAATGATTCATTCAGCCACCATGTCCGCTCTATATGACCTGCTCGGATCGGATAAAGGGTCAAAGTTATAGGGGTGTGGTCTGAAATAGTTATGGATTCGATTGTACAATTATGGACCTTCTCCAAATAAAATTGGTCTACCAAAAAGTAAATCAAGGCGGGAGTACATGCCGTGTGTTTTAGAGTAGTAACTGTAATCTTTTACTCCTGTATGCTTTACCCGCCAGCTATCTACCAGATGTTGAGAGCGTAGAAGTTGCTTTACATGTTTTAAGGCTCTAAAGAACAGTGAAGTTCTACCTGTTGATGTATCCACACTTGGATCTAATGTGAGGTTAAAATCCCCATCCAAAATCAGACCCCCTTCCCTAAATTTTTCCAACATCCTTAAAGTTTTAGCAAGGAAATTAACTGTCCCCTCATTAGGTGCGTAAATCGAGGTGAACTTATAGCATTGGCCATGCAGTGTACCTTTCACAAATAAAAAACGTACCTCCAGATCTATCTGCAGGGACCCCAATTTCCATGGGCCGATTTCCTGAAGGCGATTGTAACCCCCCTTGCTCTTGCAATAGGTGACACTGCATGGTACCATTGAATAAATACATATTGAGGTATGCTGGGTATGGACCCTTCCATGAAATACGTCTCTTGTAAAAAGACCGTCAGCTGCATGGTGACGCAGTTTCAACCAGAGGCAACACCTTTTATGCGGTGAACGTATCCTCCTTACATTATATGATACAATTTTTAATGGGGTAGCCATATCCTAAAATATCCACCAAGACCTCTATACCGTGCCCAAGATACCATACCCAGGACACCTCTGCCTCCGGTTGCTCTCTACAGCTGACCCTAGGAACTCAAGAACAAATAAAGCATAAAAAAACCACAACAAAAAAAGAAAAAGAAAACACCAACACCATACCTAAATACTCCACCTTGGTGTATGTCAACTAATCGGGAGAGGGGTCCGTGCAGGTATACACACCTTGTGCCCAGACCCCCCCCCTGCTAATAGCAGATTAACTAGTCCCTTAAATCGGGACCAACCTATTGACCAAAAAATGATCCCCATGTACTAAAATACTAACTACCTCCCTCTTCCTTGGGCATTTTTATCCTTAATTCCCCTCCTTAGTGACTGGATCTATCTAACTTTATCCAATCGTACCCTCCATAGGCCCACCCTCTAGAGAAAAAAGAAAAAGAAAAGGAAACAAAGGGGTGGCAACCCCTGACCCCTTCGCATGAACATATACCTTTTTACATTTTACATTTTGCTTACAGCTAAACATACAGCCCCCATGTCCCCCATGTTCTCAGTTCAGATAGATGTCAGGTAGGCTCTGTGGGGATCTGTCTATTGTTTCGGAAATGTTTATACCTCACTCAAACGATTAACGATATAAATATAAGTGATTAAACCTTTGTCTATATAAGAATAAAAATGAACAATAACAGGGCAAAAAGATAAACCATTACATTTATTTACACAGAAAAGAAAGTTAGAATAATTAGAATTTATCATATATCTCAAGTGATGCCACAAAAACAGTGTTGCTTTAGGCTGCAAATATAATCTAGGCCGAACTCAGAAATGGTTACAATAGACATACACAGGCTATAAAATATTCTAAGGCAATTCCTAGGATACAAAAAGGTTAGAAAGAAACATAAAGAGAGATACCAGTATACATTACTCAGACAGCATATCCCCTAGATGGTCTCGGGCTGGACAGAGAGAGAGCCTGAACTTTTAACCCTCTCCCTCTTTTATGTGCATTCTCCACCAATCAACAGATGCCCCACATTGATTGGTTCAGAGTTGCCTCAAAGTCTGGTTGGCTACATTTGAAGAATAATTGATCATTGGCTTATAGTTGCCTCCAATCCTGATTGGTCACATCTGAAGCTGTCCAGAAGTTCATGCTAAGATTTTAAGAGGTCCGATGCCATTCTGTCTGAGAACCTGATTACTTGTTTAACTCTCTTGATTTCTAACTGTCAGCCCTCTGTGATATAACATATATTAGCATTTCAAGGACTCGAGAGATGCAATGTCTGCCCTGGCTCTCTCTACGAACAATAGGGTAACTTAGTTACTATGCGGATAGCAGACCAGACAAACCAGACCAACACAAAAGGTGTGTTTGAGATACCAAAACAGTAAATAGGCCCCCCTTCAAGTACACATGTTCCTATAAAAAATACACCTATATACACCCATAAATATATATTACATATATATATATATATATATATATATATATATATATATATATATATATATATATATATATATATATATATATATATATATATATATATATATATATATATATATATATATACACATCATACGAAATGGGGCATGGTAATCTAATTAGAAAGTCTTAACGATGGTACGCTTGAATCTCATTGATATAAATATGGAATTCAATATCTCCATCACACTATGCCTTCCTGAGCAGTTTCTACGATGACCTTTTACTGGGACTTCTTGCCATCGCTCAGGCCATTGTAGAGAAGATCCTAAATTACTTATTCTCCAATCTGTAAAATCCACCAAGGGGAGGTCCAAAATTTCCATGAACGACTCTAGGTCATTTTAAGTGTGAAGGGTTGCTGTTTTACCATTCCTAGAGGCCGTCAGACTAAATGGAAACCCCCACTGGTATTTAACCTCCGCTGAGCGTAGGGCTTCTAACAAGTGTCAGATTAATCGGCGTTGATAAAGAGTCGGGCGAGATATGTCTGGGTACAGGGCTAAAGTTTATACAATCAAAAACAATTTCAGGTTTACTATGGGCCATCTTCATAATGCTCTCTTTCACTGCATATTTATACACTCTACAAAAAACGTCTCTTGGTTTCTCCACCTTCTGAGCATTATAAGATGGGATCCGGTGGGCCCGATCTACCTCTATAATATCTGGTGCAAAGTCCCCCATAATCTGGCAGAATATTTTTTGAGCTGTTAGGACCAGTTCAGGCGTCTGAATTGTTTTGGGTAATCCCTTTATGCGGATGTTCTATCGTCTGTCCCTATTCTCATAGTCGTCCAACTGATCTATAAGAATTTAGTACATCTTCATGATTTTTAATGGCGTCTTGAACATCCGCCACTGCATGTACCATAACCTCATAGCCATTCTCCAAATTTTCTACCCTGTGTCCCAGTGCCCGTGTATCATCCTCCCTTAAGCCCTCCACCGCTTGCAGGCATGACTGTTCCATGGCACTCATTAGTTGTTGAATGTCCATTTTAGTGGGAAGGGCCCTCAACAATTCCCTGATGTCCATCTCTGTATCCTCCGTATGCCCATTTAGTCCCGGGGGCCACCTATCCCCACCTGTTGGATTAGGGCTAATTGCCTCTGGGGTCTGGCTTTCTCCCTGCGAGTCAGAGCCAGGGCTAATGCCGGACATTGTTTAACTTGCATGGCCGAATGGCCCCAATCTGGAGCTAGGGCACCTCTATCTGTTACGAACATGGCCTCTGCACAGGATGGAGCCTCTAATGTCCCACCGTCTGCCTCCAAGTGCCCCGGATTACCATGTTTCTGTACCTGTGGGTCTTGTCTGTTTGTGGGTATTATGTCTCTGTGCCCTTAATGGCCATGGTCCACTCCTGGGGTTTACCTGTTATGCATTAAGTGACCCTGCTCAGGGACCCCTATGTCCTCTTCCGTCCTCAACGGACCCCGCCTGGGACCTGGAGTACCCTGTTTGGGGCTTTCCTCCCCCGTGCTGCTGCCGGAGATCCCCTACCATACTCCATAAGACCTCGTCCTGCTGCCTGGATGCCGCGGCTCAGTGTTGAGGGCCCACGCTCCGTTCAGTCCATACTGCCATTGATGTTTACAGCACCGCATTTTCTTTTTTCCTGTCTCCCTGTTTGTCGCCCGGCCCTGGTTCCATAGCGCGGGGGACAGGTAGGCTCAGATTCCTTCCACCGAGCTCCGACCTCCTCCAGCTGACTGTAGCACGGCCTGTCTACGCGTCGTCATGATCAGCTGATCAGCTGCTCCGTTCGTGGTCTCTGCCTGGGATTCTAGGGAGGGCGGAGCGATCACTCAGACACATCCACTCATCACGCTCCACACAGAGGTACACTGGGGGGGACTTGACAGCACAGTGGGGTGGAGAGCATGGGGGCAGCCAGGGGGCACAGGGGCACTCACTTTCTCTCCGGTAGGTCGGCTAGGCTGTAGCAGGCGATGGGATCCATTAGAATCTCCTCCTTCCCCTTCACAGTCATGGGGCAGCTGGGTAGTTTCTGACTGCTGACCCGATTAGTCGGCCTGCCACGGAGAGGCCAGGTGAGTGGCACGGGCTGAAGGAGCAGCACAGCTGCTTTAGGGACCTACATGGATATGCGGCCCGCCTCTTCCCTTTAAACCCGAACACAAAGTAATTACACAGAATCTGTGTCTAATTAGGTGGTAATTAAACTCACTTGCTGCCTTAGACCCCTTTCACACTGGGGCGGTTTGCAGGCGGTATTGCGCTAAAAATACCGCCTGCAAACCGCCCCTAAACAGCCTCCGCTGTTTGTTCAGTGTGAAAGCCCGAGGGCTTTCACACTGAAGCGGTGCGCTGACAGGACGGTGAAAAAAGTCCTGCAAACCGCTTCTTTAGAGCGGTGAAGGAGCGGTGTATTCACCGCTCCTGCCCATTGAAATCAATGGGACAGCGCGGCTATACCGCGGCAATACCGCGGCTATAGCCGCGCTGTACGAGTGATTTTAACCCTTTTTCGGCCGCCAGCGGGGGTTAAAACAGCACCGCTAGTGGCCGAATACAGCTGCAAGAACGACGGTACAGCAGCGCTAAAAATAACGCTGTTGTACCGCCGACGCCCCCACCGCCCCAGTGTGAAAGGGGCCTTATCTGCAATAAATTAGCCTCAGAACCTGTGTAATTCATATGTGTTCGGCTTTAAAAGGGATGAGGTGGCAACCCTAGGCCCGCCCAGTGTGCCCTATGTCTGCCCGCACGCCTTGTACAGATGGCACCTGAAGCCGGTCGGTCAGTCCGCCCCGGGCCACAAAGTCCCAGGCAGGGGGAGGTGAAGCCGCCAGCGCTGACATTAGTGATTGAACACAGGTAAACTAGGCGGCCGCAAAACTACAGCCTAATTAAAGAGCCACCTCTGGAAAAGGCAAAGTGGAGCACTGGAGAGGAGCTTGGCTGTGGCTGTGGAAAAGCGGATCAAAACTGGATTCATTCTCCGGGATTTTGTGGGGGGAATGCAGCATGCTATTTCATGGAGTTGTACAGGCCCCCTGGAGCTAGGGGCGGGGTCGTCATTGTGACCCCTGTGAACCCTTATGCTACACCCTTGGTAGGAGCATTCAAAGATGCCTGTGCAAAGACCCAGCCCTCGGGGCAGAGGAAAGGTACATAGTCATCAACAAAACAGTTGGGCTCATCATCATAGAGCAAACAGTACATCAATCAGCTATAGAAGGAGCCAACAAAGGGAAGGTGAAAGGGGAAAATTGAGACTTTACGATACCAAGACCATATGGAAAGAAACATGTAAAGTTTTACTAAAAATACAACTTTTTATTTAGTCAACATTAAAATAGTAGTGTAGTGCAGCAAAAAATAATTACATACAGAATTAAAAAGCTCAAGCTCCATACAGTACAGATTATGGTTGAAGCACACATGAGGATAATATTTACGGATGCACAATGAACCAGAGGACTGACACATTTCGACTATTTAAGTCTTCCTCAGGAGGATGGCATCCATTAATAAACTCAAGGATCTCTGAAATACATATACAGGGGGTCCCCTACTTACAAACACCCGACTTACAAACGACTCCTACTTACAAACGGAAGGAGACAACAGGAAGTGAGAGGAAATCTACCCCTAGGAAGGGAAATTCACTCCTGTAAGAGTTAACATGGGAAAAAGGTGTCTCCACTGATGCTTTATCACCATTCCTTATTTCTCTAATAACCCCAAATTTTCAAAATCCAATTGTCATTGGGACAGAAAGTGAGGTGAAATCTTCTGAACAGGGGCACAGACAGCAAAACAAATGTTACAGGGGTGATAGCCTAGGGAAGGGTTATCTAAAAGACTTAAAGATTGATTTTTTGGCTGGAGCTACACTTAAAAAATGTACCTGTTCCGACTTACAAACAGATTCAACTTAAGAACAAACCTAAAGTCCCTATCTTGTTTGTAACCCAGGGACCCCCTGTACTATATATGACAGTATAACGATCAAGATTATATTATAGTGTCAAAGTGTTATCAACACCCATATACATAGTATGGCTTATATACCAAACTTACATTTAAAATACAGTAGACAAAAAAACATGCTAGATGTTTGCAGGAAAGGTTTTTTTTACATGTTTCTTTCCATATGGTCTTGGTATCGTAAAGTCCCAATTTTCCCCCTTCTACTTCCCCTATGTAGGCTCCTTCTATAGTACCACAGGGATTGATACCGATTTACACTGGGGTACAGGAACATATTACTTTTCATCAATCAGCTGATGGTGGGAGCGAAGTCCCTAAGATGATAATATCTTAATGTATGTCAACCATCTGAAAAAATTATATTCTTTAGGACATCCGTTGCAATGTCACAAAGTAGCCCATAAGTAAGTATCCATCTAGAGGCTAAGTAAGGCTCACTGGATTTAATTGTGATGTAGGTTTAGGCCAAAAAAAAGGAGAAGAATAGGTAAAATTAAAAGGGGTGGCTCCCATCCCACCCCAAGTGGTGGATGAGAAGGAGAGAGAGATTGAAGTGTGCAGAGAAACAAGGGAAAGAAGTAAAAGGCCAGGCTGGGTTAAAGGGGGAGGGGAAAAAAAGCAGGTTGAACAGAAACAACCAGCGGGTTTGACTAGTCGATCGATAGATAAACTTCTTTAAACTGGACAAATTTTGATCCGTGTATGGCTGTCTTAAACCACCAGAATCAATGAGTTAGGCCCAGAAAAGTTTTCAATGCAAAGTCATATAAAACAGAAAGCCATTATGTTTCAGGAGTTTGAGGCGGCCCCCTTTATCGGGATTGGTAAAGAATAAGTTATGCCGCGTACACACGAGCGGACTTTACGGCGGACTTTGCCCGGCGGATTTTTCGACGTACTTTACGACGGACTTTCTGAATGAACGGACTTGCCTACACACAATCCACCAAAGTCCGTCGAATTCATACGTGATGACGTACGACCGGACTAAAACAAGGAAGTTCATAGCCAGTAGCCAATAGCTGCCCTAGCGTGGCTTTTTGTCCGTCGAACTAGCATACAGACGGCGGACTTTTCGACCGGACTCGATTTCAACGGATAAATTTTAAACAAGTTTCAAATCTAAGTCCGTCCAACTTTTGAGCAAACAAAGTCCGCTGGAGCCCACACACATCAAATTGTCCGACGAAATCCAGTCCGCCGGGCAAAGTCCGCCGTAAAGTCCGCTCGTGTGTACGCGGCATAAGTTATATCAGTGTGTTCTGGGCAGACTAAAACAAATATATCCTGGAAGGCAGATTAGAGTGTAGAGATGCTCCAGTAGCTGTTTAGATACCTGCACTGTACTGTCAGAGTGAGGTTCATTTAAAGGCAATTAGGAAATGAAATACATCAATGCATCCTAATAAAACATTTATCATCGATAGATTTTATCATTAATAGTGTGACAGGGCTGTGCCGTGTCGTGGTGTACTAAGGGTTTGGTGGCACCCAGGTTTCTCACCCATGCAGGCTGACAGACTTGGCGATGTGTCTGTGTCTCTTTAGTGGAAAACAGGTCTTTCAGTTTCTTCCAGGATAAGTAAATCTTAGTATGTATAATACAGCCTGAGTGTTTGTAGAGTATTGGGTGGTATGAAGCCTCCAACCCTTGGGCCACCTTTTGATGGTGACCAGCACCTATTGATTATGCAGGCCTTATGCTATAGTAGTTGTGTAGAGTGCATGGCTCTTCCCTTCCCAGGAGACTCTTGTTCTGCCAGAGATCAGCAGGTATACGCAGCTACACTGGGAGAGTTTGTGTCTGGTCTCTGACCTGTCTGGCCTGATAGACAGGTGATCTGACCAGACCATTTTTGTTGTGATCTGGTACATAAGATGATGCACCTCCATCTCCCATAATATAGTCAAAAAGCAATATTGAAATGTCCAAGGGACTTTTTTTACGTACAGAAAAATAACAAAATTTGCAAAAAACTGACTTTTTATTTTATATTTCAATTGTTTTTATTGATTTTCCACAAAGGGTAGAAAGTATAACAGTTGTACATATCAATAGCAAAAACGTACAAAAAAAATAAATAACAGTTAGTACAAATCATTCATTGTTGTGCTCAGTAATGCTATACCTTACATTACACATTACTATTCTACATAGTGAATATGGAGCACTAATTAGGTTCAGGATATCAAATGTAGATGCGCTTCCATCTGGGACCCATCAAACAAGTGAGAGGGGGAGGAGAAGCCTGAAGTGAAGTAGCACCATTGTCAGGGCCTGGATATGAACCTGGAACCTCTGCTGTGTCAGACAATGTCTCTTCCTGCTGAGCTATCTTGAACACTAGACAGTTCCCTGGACAATCTGTCTTGAACCCTGAACTCTTTGCTCCTCCCATGAACTTCCAGATTTAGGCCATGTATCTGCACTTCGTGTTTGCCAATTTTTGTGCTCTCTCAGACAGTATCTTGCTCTTGTCTTCCCTGCTGCCGTCCATATTTTGCTACCACTTGTTATCGACCCTTGGCCAGAGTGACCTGCCTGTGTTCCTATCCTGCTGGTTTCTCTGTGAGTTTCCCACTGCTATAGCAACTGGTCTTCAAACCTGACCCTTTGAACATGACAACCATAACCGAACCTTAAGGTTGTATCCATCAATATGCCCGCTTGTAGGCAGGTGCCTACAAGGGGTAATATATCTGCCTGTAAATGCACTTGTTTTCCCCTGGCTGAGCACATTTGCTATGTTAGTTGAGCCAGCCAGGTGCTAAATGTTACAAAGTTTGTATGTTTCCTGTGTCCTCAGGTTGACCTGAGAGCTAGGGGTAACCAGCCTGTAAGGGTTAATGTCTTTCCTGCCATTTTCAGCCAGGCTACCACCCCCTACAGGTCAACCAACATCTCCACCTCCAAGCCCCTGGAGCTCTAGCTGGGGAAATTCTGCCAACATGTAACTGAATACTCTGCTGGAGGGATTGCCCTGTTCACTCTCCCCCCACACTCCTCTCCCTACTCCTTCCGCCCTTACCTACAATTTCTGCTGCCTGTACAGGAGCAGTGTGGGAAGGAGAAGGAGATAGGGGCAGTAGTCAAATCCTGCACATTTGGAGGAGAGTGCTACTTTGTATTAAGGACATGTCGAACAGCACTACAGCTTTCTGCTTTGCCGTCAATGGTTCACATAGCTGATCACATAGTTCACATAGCTGTGGGGAGGAGGAGGAGAGAGCGGTGTGGGCTGTACTCTCTCCTCACAGAATCACTGCGCACAGGAGTTAACACAAAGTAGCGTTCAGACTGGGGACTCTTTGCGGCACCCCAGTTGAAAAACCCTGTTGTAGGGACTACATTGTTTGTGTCATTGCTTAAGGCAGCCAATCAGCCAGGAGACGGGTGGCTGGCAGGTGTGACAGTTTCTCTGGTAGTGGAGGGGGTTAAGTGCTTGGCACCTCCATTAGTGGCTGGTTCCCAACTCATTGAGACCAGACCTGCAGCACAAAATGCCTAGGGCTCCAACATGGAGTCACGGAAGAGAGTGTATAGGGAGGCTCCTGGAGAAGAGAGAGAGCATGGTGGTTGAAGAGAGAGAGAGTATTTCCTGTATCCCATAGCAACCATGGGATATGTCACTGGGAGGGAGGTGACCTGAACTGCTGGATTGATAGAGCCCAGTACAGACTCAGCAGTACTGGCCTCAAACTGCTGCACACCAATGAAGTGGTGTCAGCACAGAGCAAGGAGTTACAGTGTCACTGCAGCTTGCTTCTAGGCCTGGGAGCAGTGGCGGCTCTCTAATTAGGCAAATTAGGCGATGGCCTAAGGCCTCGCCCTCTCAGGGGCCTCGCCGCCGCCTAGTTTGCCTAAAGAGCCGCCTCTGCTATCCTCCTGCATCAATCTAGTACAGTCAGCGCAGCGGAGTTTCGTGCCCGCCTCGTTCAGTTTACAAACAGTCCTCCTCTCTGCTCTGTAACACCACGCCCCATCAGATAACTGCCCAGTCTCCACTCCTGTCAATAAAAGTCTATTGGAACAGCCGGCAGAGACACACACAGAGACCGACAACTGCCCCGCTCCTCACCTCCCCACCAGCAAATGCTGTCCATCCCTTGAGCCGATATCTTGTGCAAGGGCCGGGCACAGCTAGCACCTCAGTAGGATCGCGAGTTCATCCTCCTTCCAGGGCAGGGATTCTGTGGTGGAGGCGGAGTCAATACCAGTTCACTCGCTGTAGCCTGTCTGTGTGCAGCCGACTGATTGCTGAGCTGAGGATGCACTGACTGAGCTGTGAGGGGACAGAGCCACTATGTGTGAGGTACATGTGACTGGGGGTGTGTGTGCATGTCACTAGGAGGGTGAACATGTGATTGGGGGGGTGTGCATGTCACTAGGGGGGTGTGCATGTCACTAGGGGGGTGTGCATGTCACTAGGGGGGTGTGCATGTAATTAGGGGGGTGAACATGTGATTGAGGGGTGTGCATGTCACTAGGGGGAGTGAACATGTGATTGGGGGTGTGCATGTTACTAGGTGAAGTGAACATGTGATTGGGGGGTGTGCATGTCACTAGGGGGGTGAACATGTAATTTGGGGGGTGTGCATGTGACTGGGGGGTGTGTGCATGTGACTGGTGGGGTACATGCGACTGGGGGTGTGTGTGCATGTGACAGGGGTGTGTGTGCATGTGACTGGAGGGTGTGTTCATGTCACCAGGGGGGGGTGCATGTGACTGGGGGGGTGTGCATGTGACTGGGGGGTACATGTGACTGGGGGAGTGTGCATGTGACTGGGGGTGTGTGTACATGTGACTAAGGGGGTACATGCGACTGGGGGTGTGTGTGTGCATGTTACCGGGGGGTGTGTGCATGTGACTGGGGGGGTGTGTGCATGTCACCAGGGGGGTGTGAATGTGACTAGGAGGGTGTGTGCATGTGACTAGGGGGGTATCCATGAAATGGAGGGGGTGTGCATGTCACCGGGGGGTGTGTGAATGTGACTGGGGGGTGTGCATGAGACTAGGGGGTATGTGCATGCGATGGGGGGTGCATGCGATGGGGGTGCGTATGTGACTGGGGGGGTGTGCATGTGACTGGGGGGTACATGTGACTGGGGGTGTGTGTACATGTGACTAGGGGGGTACATGCGACTGGGAGTGTGTGTGTGCATGTTACCGGGGGGGTGTGTGCATGTCACCGGGGGGGTGTGAATGTGACTAGGAGGGTGTGTGCATGTGACTAGGGGGGTATCCATGAAATGGGGGGTGTGCATGTCACCGGGGGGTGTGTGAATGTGACTGGGGGGTGTGCATGTGACTAGGGGGGTATGTGCATGCGATGGGGGGTGCATATGATGGGGGTGCGTATGTGACTGGGGGGGGTGAACATGTGATGGGGGGTGTGCATGTCACTAGGGGGAGTGAACATGTGATTGGGGGGGTGTGCATGTCACTAGGGGGAGTGAACATGTGATTGGGGGGTGTGCATGTCACTAGGGGAAGTGAACATGTGATTGGGGGGTGTGCATGTCACTGGGGGGGTGAACATGTAATTTGGGGGTGTGCATGTGACTGGGGGGTGTGTGCATGTGAGTGGTGGGGTACATGTGACAGGGGTGTGTGTGCATGTGACAGGGGTGTGTGTGCATGTGACTGGGGGGTGTGTTCATGTCACCAGGGGGGGTGTGCATGTGACTGGGGGGGTGTGCATGTGACTGGGGGGTACATGCGACTGGGGGAGTGTGCATGTGACTGGGGGTGTGTGTACATGTGACTAGGGGGGTACATGCGACTGGGGGTGTGTGTGTGTGCATGTCACCGGGGGGTGTGTGCATGTCACCGGGGGTCGTGTGCATGTGACTGGGGGGTGTATGCATGTGACTGGGGGGGTGTGTGCATGTCACCGGGGGGGTGTGTGAATGTGACTAGGAGGGTGTGTGCATGTGACTAGGGGGGTATCCATGCGATGGGGGGTGCGTATGTGACTGGGGGTGTGTGCATGTCACCAGGGGGGTGTGTGTGAATGTGACTGGGGGGTGCGCATGTGACTAGGGGGGTGTGTGCATGCGATGGGGAGTGAATGCGATGGGGGTGCATATGTGACTGGGTGTGTGTGCATGTGACTGGGGGTGTGTGTGCATGTGACTGCGGGGGTACATGCGACAGGGGTGTGCATATGCGACGGGGGGTTGAGCATGCAACGGGGGTGTGAATGTGACTGGGGGTGTGTGCATGCGACAGGGGATGCGAATGTGACTGGGGGTACATGTGACTGTGAGGGTGTGCATGTGACTGGGGTTTACAGTCAGGTCTGCTCAGTCCTCTGCCAGTGTCCCAGTGTGCCTGCCTGTGATTGACAACCTGGGTCCCCCTGACCTGACTCTACCTCACCCTCATCCCTAGCCACCCAGGGCTCCACTGCAGTGGTCGGGAGGTCCCAGCTCAGTCCAGTGCCGATCCTCAGCCATGGTGGGCAAGGTGCTCTTCATTCTGTGCTGGCACTGCTCATGATCGGCTTCTCTGTGGCTATCTCCCACCAGGAGCTCTTCCACTATGAGGAGTCCGAGGGAACCTACTGCTGCCCCACAGGGATGATGAGACCTCCGAGGTGGTGAAATTTCGCACAGCCCCTTCTCTTCTATGAGGCCGAGTTCAAGAAGCTCTATGTAAGTACAGCACCGAGAGAGACAGAGCACTAACACCAGCACCGAGAGAGAGAGAGGTTACTGACATCAGCGCTGAGATAGAGCACACTGCACTGAGATGGAGTGCCCCGACACCAGTACTCTTAATGCAATTCAATTTTATTGCTTGAATTATTTTTTCCCTTATGGACATGAGTGGGGCCTCATGTGTAAGTTATGCCTAAGGCCTCACAAAGCCTAGAGCCGCCTCTGCCTGGGAGACCTGCCTTAATGCTGACTATCACATGACAGCAGCTCCCAGCTTGAAGTTCAGGTTCTAGCAAGTGCAGTTCCACTTGTCCCCACACTGGTGCCTAAGCCTCGTCCAAACAAGTGTTAATAAAAGCAGTGTGGGCTAGAGCGCACATGTAAACATCACAATGTTTATAGTATGTAGCCCTACCAAAACACTACTGTTTGAGCGCAAAATTCCTTAGCATTAAACAGTTCATAGAAAATAAATCATAAATGAAAGAAACAGGATAGGAAATATAAGAGTGAGGATAGAGCGGAGTATGCCAGAGAGAGACAGGGGGGGAAAAGGGGAGAGGGAAGGAGGGTTACGCATCCGGAAGTCCGCTCCTGCCCGACAACCAATCCACCGCTATTCAGATGGTGTTTGTAGATAAGAAAGCCAAAGGCTCCAGATCTTTTCAAACCCTGATTGCTTATGTCAGAGCACGCTAACTACTAAGCTAAACTGCTTAAGCATAATCCAGTTGAGTTTGCGTTTCAGCAAGGAAAAGTCAAACATGGGGCTCTTCCAGGCCATAACAATCACTCTCTTGGCTGGTAACAATTTAAAGTAGATCAATGATTAAGTGTGCCTGGGAATATTTTCAGCTGGCTCATTTAGAAGGGCAACCCAAACATTTTTGGCAATGTTCACCATGGTAACTGAATTTATCAGGCCATGAGCTTGTATCCAAAAACACCTAACCTTATGGCAAGTCCACCATACATGTAGAACTGTTCCCACCTGGCCACATCTCCAAAAGCACAAAGAAGATGATCCAGGTATCATCCAGAACATACTCTATAACCAGTCTCAACCAAGGCCACATTCATACCTTTGCAGATAAGAGGAGCCCAAGTCCTCCAGTCCTCTTCAGCTATAGCATCTACTAAATCTCTTGCCAATTGTTAAGACAATTTGAAGGGTGTACTAATGCGCACCTTATACAGCACTCGGATACCTCCTTTTTGAACCATATCTTGCAAATATCTATTCGGGGGTGAGTTTCTGGAGAGATTCAGACTTTTTATTTTAGGTATCAAATGAATAAAATCTGTCTTTACAAAGATGAAAAATATTTTAAAACAAAAAGACTGATTTACTGATGTCAATATACTTTGCATGACCAGTTTGTAATTGTAATTACATCTCTTGTTGCAAATATGCATATAAGAATTCCTCAAAATCACAGATAAAGTAGAGAATGGAATGCATCATTAATCTATGACGTGTCTATAAGATTGAAATAATGATAGTGTTATAACACATGCTCCTGCCAGAGGGGTAGATACAGGTGATTTGATAGAGGTGATAGAGGTGGTATGACCAAGCTGATATTTGGTATAATGCTGTTATGTCAAAAACTCCTGCTGTACCTTAGGGCTTTACCAATTGATGCCTAATCCTACCAATAGATTCATGCTCAGGGTCTGTGTTCTAAGCAGCAGCATTGTGCGTGTGGCCATGTCATTTGAGATGACTGGATTTTCAATGCAAAGCTGAACAACTCACCCATGTAACTGATAGCAGCTTGTATCTTGTATCATTTGCCTGTGAAGCTGATATGCTCTGGTACGCTACAGCACGTCAGATAACAGTTCTAGGACTTTTCATACATTGCCTGTTATGTCATACAATATGAAAGCATCTATTTTAACTGTAAGTTTTAATACAAAAAGAATTTACTACATCTAATCCATAATTATTTTCTATTTTTTTCTAGTATGGAACAAAGAGCCAACACTCTGCTACATATCACAGCCTCAGATGTAGCAAGTTTAAAAGAAGGGGTAAATTTATTGAGAAATAAGGAAAGTGGTAAAAATTTCATTGTATTTAAAAATGAGGATGAGTTACGAGCTTGTAAGAACCTATGTAAACACCAAGGAGGAACCTTCATAAAGGATATTGAGGAACTAGATAGCAGGTAAATACTCTCTCATTCATATTATATTACACAGAAGTTATACGAGCACTGTTTTATTTTCTGGTTTTGTATTTGTTCAGAAGGAAACTTGGTTTTAAAGGGGTTGTAAAGTCTCCAGATTTTTCACCTTAATGCATTCTATGCATTAAGGTGAAAAACCTTCTGTGCTGCAGCTGCCCCCAGAGCCCCCCTTTTTCTTACCTTTTTCTTACATGGGCCCGTCCGTTCTAGAGATGTGCACGAGCCCAGTGACTCCAGCGGCTGTCTCTGTCCGCATTGGATAGATTAATAGCAGCTCCTGCTGCTGTCAATCAAACCAAGTGACACAGGAGTGGGTGGCGGGGCCAAATCCTGCTGTCTGTGTCAATGGACGCAGCAGCGGGACTCAGGAGCGCGCCCGCACGGGTGCCCCCATGGAAAGTGGCTCTCCGTGGGGGCACCAGATGAAGATGAGGAGCCAGAAGCGCAGCCGTGGCACCCCAGAAGAGGAGGATTAGGGCTGCTCTGTGCAAAACCCTTGCACAGAGCAGGTATTAATAACATGTTTGTTATTTAGAAAAAAAAAAAAAAAAACCTTTACAATCACTTTAAAATTACTTTTTCTGCTTATGCATTTTTACACAGGTTTTACAGGATTTATAATGAGCCAACAGTTTGTGCAGCACTTTGCAAAATAAGGGAAACAGTAAAGTTACAGTACAATTCAGAACATGAAGGCAATTCTTAGTACACACGATCATAAAATCAGAGGACAAAAATCACTTTCGAAGCAATAGTACGATAATCTGATCGTTAATACACAGCTTTCGAGAGCCGATCACTACAGTTTATCCAACAATATCTGAAGTGACAAGCACAAAATTTTTTCTCGTAGGATTTCCATTTAATCAGTACAGTATTAGTCCAGAAAAAAAACCCAGAAGATCAAGACCACGCATACTCGTAAACGAAAGAATACATTACCATACAATACAACACATTCCATCACTTCCCAAATTGTTTTCTGTTGTACAAGAATTTTCATAACTTTAGTACACTCTATACTTTTGATATGAGACTAGCATGTAATCTCATTGTGTGTATGAGGCATTAAGAGGCATTGCTTGTGAGAACTCACAACCTAATATAAATATTTTTGTTGTAAAAACAAATACATGAAAACATTTTCCTAAGCACTCGGGGCTAGTTTAACAGCTTAAGGACCGAGCCTCTTTCTGAGATTTGTTGTTTACAAGTTAAAAACAGTTTTTTTTGCTCGAAAATTACTTAGAACCCCCAAACATTATATATATATATATATATATATATATATATATATATATATATATATATATATATATATATATATATATATATATAGAGAGAGATTATATATATATATATATATATATATATATATATATATATATATATATATATATAGAGAGAGAGAGAATAAAATGGTGGTCTCGTTGCAATACTTTCTGTCACACTGTATTTGTGCAGTGGTCTTACAAGCGCACTTTAAAAAAAAAAAAATACACTTTTTTGAATTAAATTAAAATATAACAGTGAAGTTAGCCCAATTTTTTTTTATATTGTGAAAGATAATGTCACGCCGAGTAAATTGATACCCAACATGCCACGCTTCAAAATTGCGCTCACTCGTGGAATGGCGACAAACCTTTACCCTTAAAAATCTCCATAGGCAACGTTAAAAAAATTCTACAGGTTGCATGTTTTGAGTTACAGAGGAGGTCAAGGGCTAGAATTATTCCTCTCACTCTACTGATCGTGACAATACCTCACATGTGTGGTTTAAATACCATTTTAATATGCGGGCGCTACTCACGTATGCGTTCGCTTTTGCACACGAGCTTGGCAGGCACGTTTAAAAAAACATTTTTTTTTCTTATTTATTTTACCTTTTATTTTTTATTTTTACACTGTTCTTTTAAAAAAAAATGTGTCACTTTTATTCCTATTGCAAGGAATGTAAACATCCCTTGTAATAGAAAAAAAGCATGACAGGACCTCTTAAATATGAGATCTGGGGTCAAAAAGACCTCAGATCTCATATTTACACTAAAATGCAATACAAAATAAAAATAAATACATTTTGTCATTTGAAAAAATTGTAAAAAATTACCCTTTAAGAGCTATGGGCGGAAGTGACGTTTTGACTTTGGCTTCCGTCCTGCAATGATATGGAGATAGGTGGGGTCCATCTTCCCCTCACTCATCTCCATGTCTAGCCAGGAGAAGGACCCGATCACCTCCGCCGCTACCGACTGCTCCGGTAATCGGCGGAGGGCACTGGAGTGCGGCTGAGGGGGGGCCCCCTCTCCCGCAGCCGATAAAAGTGATCTTGCGGCGAATTCACTGCAGAGACCACTTTTATCTTAAAGTGGACCGCTCGCTGAAGAAGACGATACCAGGGTTATGGCAGCTAGCTGCTGCCATAGCAACGATATTCCTCTTCAAAGTACCGATGTAAAACTGTGGCGGGCGGTTCGTAAATGGTTTTAAAGGACAACACAGAAAAAGCTTCCTATCTGCAGGTTCACTTTTTTTTCCACAAATGATACTAATTGATTCTCATATAAATTTAAATGGGAACAAGAACTAGGCTCCACTTTGCTCAAAGAAGAGTACCGTATATACTCGAGTATAAGTCGAATTTTTCAGCTCATTTTTTTGTGCTGAAAGTGCCCCCCTTGACTTATACTAGAGTCAAGCACTTTTCTGCAGCAAAAAATTTCATTTTCCGAACCGACTTTGGGGCCCCGTATCTCAGGGCCACTTGGTAGTAGGAACCCCAAATTTGGTGTGCAAACCCACTATAACATATCCAAAGCTGGGGTTCCTAGCTCTCAGTGGCCCCAAGGTACGGGGCCCCAAAATCGGTTCGGAAAATGTCATTCTCTGCTGCAGAAAAGTGCTTGACATTTTCTGAACCGAATTTGGGGCCCCGTATCTCAGGGCCACTTGGTGCTAGGAACCCCAAATTTGGTGTGCAAACCAAGTGGCCCTGAGATACAGGGCCCCAAAACCGGTTCGGAAAATGTCATTTTCTGCTGCAGAAAAGTGCTTGACATTTTCTGAACTGATTTTTGGGGCCCTGTATCTCAGGGCCACTTGGTGCTAGTAACCCCAGCTTTGAAAATATTATGGTGCTAGGTCAACTGGGTTTGCACACCAAATTTGGGGTTCTTAGCACTAAGTGGCCCCAAGATACAGGGCCCCAAATTCGGTCAACTGTGTGCATCTGCAGCAATGTCATTTCGGGACCCTTTGGGTTCAGAGACCCCAAATTTTGGCTGCAGCTAGGGGGCATCTAGGAACCCTTAACTACCGAGTTTGAAGTTCAGGGGACCTATGGCTGCAAATGGGCAGAGTGAGGCATGCAAATGGGAACAGTGATGCTGCAAATGGGCATTGTTGATCCTCTTTTCCACTTACAGTAGCTGTGCATTTCTCACCCTCGTCTTATACTCGGGTCAATAAGTTTTTCCCATTTTTTTTTTGTGGTAAATTAGGGCCTCGACTTATACTCGGAACGACTTATACTCGAGTATATACGGTAGTTAGAAAAGACTCAACACACTACAAAGTACTGTATAGCCCATACTACACCCCTGTGCTTAGCCAAATTTATCCTATTGTACCAGCTGTGGCCCACATCCAGGGCAAGTACAAGAGCTTTTGTCTACTTAGGCGAAGGTGCATTTTAGTGCCCTTCCCCAACAGTCCTCCTGGCACCCCCCTGCCCAGCAGAGAGAACAAACAAATACATCCCAGGGATGCGCAAATCATATCACCGACGCCAGGGCCAGCAGTTCTGGGCACCAGGCAGGTAGGTTTTCTTTACATTTAGCCCTGCTGCACAAGCAGCAAAGTTTTACATTTATTTTTTTGGGCCCACTTCTTGACCGCACTGCATTTTGACATGACACATGCCAACACTCATGTATGGTATGAACAGGTCACTCGGAAAACAATTGTTTTCTTTATCTTTTTGTGTTCAGCCTATGTTGATCAATGCAGATCAACACAGCACAACACATCTGATGTGAATGAGCCCTAAAAGTGAAGAGGAAAAAATTAGCCTAAAACATCCATAAAATATAATTAAAGACAAAACTTTTCTTTTTCTAGTTTTGAATAGAATAGAGGGGGATTAGAACCCCTGTCAGGTTTTTGTTGTCAGTTTTTTTTTTTTTTTTGCTGTCTGTGCCCCTGTTAGGGAGATTCACCCTCTCTATTTGTCCTGTTTACCATGATCATTGAAAGTAAAGACAATTCCAAGTTTTGGGTTGTCCCCAGAAAAGTAATATAGGGGAAATCTTACAATGGGGACACTAGAGGGCAGACCAGGAGGGTTTGAGCCTGCCCACTTGTGACTGCTAGCTAAGGCTGTCAAGCTTAGGTTGTTTATAAGTACAGATATCATTCAAATGAACCTGTGCCCAGACTATGTACATTAAAATATTGAATTTTTTGATCAAGTTGTAAAAACACTTTCCTGACGCCAACATGGCAGCATACTAGTGATAGAGCTCCGCCTCTTGACCACTCCCTCAGGACCAGTGAATAGCATAAATGAAAGGCCTAGTTAGGCCCCACCCCATTCTTCTTTTTTTCCTCATACCTTATTGCACCAGTGAAGAGTAAGCAGTACTATGTCCCCCCCCCCCTCTGCCTCAGTGCAGCATCCGGCTGGGTTCAAGCCTCTCTCAGTGCGAAGTCCCAGTGCTCAGGCTGCTAACATGCGCTATATAGTCTGAGAGCCCCTTCTGTGGGTCTTATTGGGGCCTCTGCAGTGTTTCCTCTTTAGGAACAAAATCTGCTTTTAAAATTGGTAACTGCAGCGCTTGTGGAATATGGGGGGGGGGCAGCTAATCTTTATCTCTCTCTCTTAGCCCCTTGTGCCATACAGGGTCGCCTGTACCTTTTACCCAATGTCTCCCTCTTTTGTCTTTCATTACCTTTCCCATTCCTTGCTGTCCTCTGCAGGTGTTGCATTTGTGTGTAGGTATGTATATGTGATATGGGTGTGTGTATATGTATATACACATTTAAAAAACAAAACAAAAAAAAAAACAGTATGTGGATGTGTGGGTATACATATGTGTGAGGGTGTATGTAAATACATGTATGTATTGTAGGGGATCAGGGGGGTGAAAGGCCGGTTCAGACAGTTCAGTAGAAATAAAAATGGCTTTATTCAGCAAAACAAACAGAAGAAAACGACAGGCTTGTCTTGTCGCACAGGTGCAGAGATAGGAAAAGTTCAGTCTCTTTACCCAACAGGCTTATATATAGACAAAGTACATGGCTCTAGCCAGAGCTACAGTCTCTGATATGGTTTTGCTCACCCCAGCAATGGATCCTCTCACACTTATGACCCACTCTATATGGAGGGATGTTGACAACTCATGGCTCTGGAGGTTCTCATTGGACTGAAGGGGGCCTGGGGCCTGGGTCCTTGCTACATATATTACGGATGCAGCAGTCTGCTACTCAAAATATGGAGGCTGACCAAGAAGTCCCCCCTATTTGCTTGTATAGCCACTGAAAGATTACCCTGGCACCTTGGTGGCTAGGGAGGCCATATGGTTGAGACCCTGGGCTGCGTATTGCTTCCTAGAAACAAGAGTGGGGTAGAATGAAGGGGGTTCGAGAAAAATGCCCGTATAAACAGGATATCGAAACTGTATACGCTGAACAAGCTAATGGTCAACCCAGTGGCGTAGCGTGGGGGGTGCGAGGGGGGCGAAAGCCCTGGGCGCAACATCTGGGGGGGCGCAATCCCATGTCAGTGTGTGTTTAATGTCAGCTGGGCGCCCGGTGCCCTGTGATTGGGTGAATAGGGTCATGTGAGGAGTGGGGCTGACCTGTCCTTAATGCTCCTGGAGTCCCGCCTCTGCTATCTTCTCCTCCTCCTCTCCTCCTGACCGCAGCATCTGGGACTTGCATCATTCCCCATTGGTTGTGGCAGACAGCCAGTGAGTCTGGCAGTGTGACAGACAGAGGTCAGATTGATGGTGAGCAAAAAAAAGCAGGTGAGACGAGGGAGCAGCCGCTACTGCAACTAGTCATCCTCTCCAAGGCAAAGCCAGCACTGTGAGTTCTGCCTCTCTCCTCACAAGAAGTGCATGCATACTTTCCTGACTTCCTATTGGCTGTGAGACTCGGGACACTGAGCTGCTTCCAGTCCAATGAGTCCATGCAGCATAGTGCTCAGAGCTCCTCTGCTGTTCCATGGACATGTGTGCTGCTGTACCCAACATGTAATGACATGGACATCTCTGGGTCACTCACTGTGGTATGTGACACTCAGCATGTATAACACAGTCACATAAGAGAAACTACACTCAGTCTACACTACACACATACACAGAGCATCACCCTCTTCCCCACTTATCCTAAATGTCCCTCCTCTCCCCACACTTATCCCAAACGTCCCTCCTCTCCCCCCAAACGTCCCCAATGTCTCTCCTCTCCCCCCCAAACGTCCCCAATGTCTCTCCTCTCCCCCCCAAATGTCCCCAATGTCTCTCCTCTCCCCACCCCACACATCCCCAATGTCTCTCCTCTCCCCCCCACACGTCCCCAATGTCTCTCCTCTCCCCCCCACACGTCCCCAATGTCTCTCCTCTCCCCCCCACACGTCCCCAATGTCTCTCCTCTCAGCCCCACTTAGCAACAATGTTCACACTCTCCCCCAAGTTAGAAGTTAGCACATTGCCACCCCCCCATTTAGCACCAATGCTCCATTAACTTAGCACCAATGTCATCCCCTATCCCCTCTCTTTGCACTAATGACCCCTTTCTCCACCTAACATTGCACTCCTACTGTAAGTTGTATTTGCTTTTGGTGGGGAAGAGACAATTTGGGAGTGGAAGGAGAGCTCTGTACTGGAAGGGGGGTTGTAAACTGTCCTGTGAGATATGTATTCCTGATCCCTGCAATCAGGGGCGGACTGACAACTCATGGGGCCCCCGGGCAATAGGAGATCCTGGGGCCCCCTGTCCCCGCTCATGTGTTCACACTAGGGTTGTCCCGATACCACTTTTTTAGGACCGAGTACAAGTACCGATACTTTTTTTCAAGTACTCGCCGATACCGATTACTGATACTTTTTTTTTTTAATGTCACATGACAGGTTTTTTTTTTGTTTTTTTTAACAATGCTTTCTTTTTTTTTTGGGGGGGGGGGGGGAGGGGGTGAACGGTGTCTGTGTTTTTTTAATTTTATTTACAATTTTTATTTTTTACAATAATATTTTTTTTTATTCATTTTTGCAATATGTTTTTTTTTTTTTAATTAGCCCTGTTGAGGGGCTTTGGTGAGATATCAGGGGTCTTAATAGACCCCTGATATCTCCCCCTTGAGACAGAGAAAGAGACAGAGGATAGAGATTCCCCAGTCCCTTTCTCTGCAGCCTCAGCTGCACTGAGAATGAATGGAGAGAAGACAGCGGCTCCTCTCCATTCATAAACTGACACATAGTAATCACAGGAGATTACAATGTTTCAGTTATGTGAATGGACAGAGTCAGCTGACTCTATCCATACACAAAGGAAGGAGGAGGGGGACGGCGGAACGGAGGGGACAGCGGAGAGGCACAGCAGAACGGAGGAACAGAACGGAGGGGGACAGATAAGGAGAGGGGGACAGAGGAACGGAACGGAGGGGGACAGAGAAGGAGAGGGGGACAGAGGAATGGAGTGGGCATGGAGGAGGATGAGGTGACAGTCAGCGGTGATCGCTTGGGGAAGTTACAAGCACCGATCACCACTGTATGTCACTAAAAGCCGCGGGGGGAAGCTTGTAACTCCCCCACACGCCGATCACCGCTGACTGTCATAGTATTGGCGGAAGCATCGGGAGCATTTGCCCGAGTACAAGTACTTGGGCAAATGCTCGGTATCGGTGCCGATACCGATACTAGTATCGTTATCGGGACAACCCTAGTTCACACCCACACAAATCCCCACCTACATTTTGCACTGCCCTCACTACATGCGTTCGTCACAGAATTACATTAAAGAAAGTGCAACAACCCAAAATTAAATTGATTGTAAAGGCTTGTTTTTTTTTTTTTTTTTTTTTTTTTAAACAACATGCATATCATACTTAACTTCACTGTGCAGCTCGTTTTGCACAGAGTGGCCCCGATCCTCGACATCTGGGGGTGGCTCTCGCGGCTCCTCCCCACATCAGATAACTCCCTAGGAGAAGCGCTCTCCCGGAGAGGGTTACCTTGCAGGTGGGCTCCCATGTCCAGCATTTGCGTCTATAGACACATGTTTACATACATGTGCTCATCCTACATAGAGCATGTGTGGAGATCATGGGGGTGCTTTACATTTTTTTTAAATTATTTTTATTACCTTTATATAATTTTCACTGATCACCAATGTAAGGAGCATTCTTCCCACTGATCATCAATGTAAGGAACATTCTTCTCACTGACCACCAATGTATAGAAACATTCTTCTCACTGACCACCAATGTATAGAAACATTCTTCTCACAGACCACCAATGTATAGAAACATTCTTCTCACTGACCACCAATGTATAGAAACATTCTTCTCACTGACCACCAATGTAAGTTACATTCCTCCCACTGACCACCAATGTAAGGAACATTCTTCCCACTGACCACCAATGTAAGGAACATTCTTCTCACTGACCACCAATGTAAGGAACATTCTTCTCACTGACCACCAATGTAAGGAACATTCTTCTCACTGACTACCAATGTAAGGAACATTCTTCTCACTGACTACCAATGTAAGGAATAGGGATGAGCTTCGTGTTCGAGTTGAACCCATGTTCGACTCGAACATCGTCTGTTGGGCGATTCGCGCCAAATTCGCGTGGCGCGTCACGGCCCAGGCAGGCTTGTGTTGTTACAGTATTTACAGCTACCTGAAGAAAATTGGTGGTGTTCTTTTGATTCTATTAGTACCACAGTCAGGCAGCTAGACTATTTACAGTTAGTGCAGTGCGTCCTGCTCACAGTGTTCAGCTAGATCCGTTCCTGTTATCTTCCTACTGACAGGCAGGCTTGTCTTGTTACAGTATATACAGCTACCTGAAGAAAATTACTGGTGTTCTTTTGATCCTATTAGTACCACAGTCAGGCAGCTAGACTATTTACAGTTAGTGCAGTGCGTCCTGCTCACAGTGTTCAGCTAAACCTACAAGTTGGTGTAGTGAGACCTCTGCACAGTGTTCATCTAAAGCAGGGGTCTCAAACTGGCGGCCCTCCAGCTGTTGTGAAACTACAAGTCCCATCATGCCTCTGGCCGTAGGAGTCATGCTTGTAACTGTCAGCCTTGCAATGCCTCATGGGACTTGTAGTTTCGCAACAGCTGGAGGGCCGCCAGTTTGAGACCCCTGATCTAAAGCTACAAGTTAGTGCAGTGCGTCCTGCTCAGTGTTCAGCTAAAACTACAAGTTAGTGCTGTGCGTCCTGCTCAGTGTTCAGCTAAAAATACAAGTTAGTGCTGTGCGTCCTGCTCACAGTGTTCAGCTAAACCTATAAGTTGGTGTAGTGAGACCTCTGCACAGTGTTCATCTAAAGCTACAAGTTAGTGCAGTGCGTCCTGCTCAGTGTTCAGCTAAAACTACAAGTTAGTGCTGTGCGTCCTGCTCAGTGTTCAGCTAAAAATACAAGTTAGTGCAGTGCGTCCTGCTCACAGTGTTCAGCTAAAACTACAAGTTAGTGCTGTGCGTCCTGCTCAGTGTTCAGCTAAAAATACAAGTTAGTGCTGTGCGTCCTGCTCACAGTGTTCAGCTAAACCTATAAGTTGGTGTAGTGAGACCTCTGCACAGTGTTCATCTAAAGCTGCAAGTTAGTGCAGTGTGTCCTGCTCACAGTGTTCAGCTAAAACTACAAGTTAGTGCTGTGCGTCCTGCTCACAGTGTTCAGCTAAAACTACAAGTTGGTGTAGTGAGACCTCTGCACAGTGTTCATCTCGAGCTACAAGTTAGTGCAGTGCGTCCTGCTCACAGTGTTTAGCTAAAACTATAAGTTAGTGCTGTGCGTCCTGCTCACAGTGTTCAGCCAAAAATACAAGTTAGTGCTGTGCGTCCTGCTCACAGTGTTCAGCTAAACCTACAAGTTGGTGTAGTGAGACCTCTGCACAGTGTTCAATTAAAGCGACAAGTTAGTGCAGTGCGTCCTGCTCACAGTGTTCAGCTAAATCTACAAGTTAGTGCTGTGCGTCCTGCTCACAGTGTTCAGCTAAACCTACAAGTTGGTGTAGTGAGACCTCTGCACAGTGTTCATCTCAAGCTACAAGTTAGTGCAGTGCGTCCTGCTCACAGTGTTCAGCTAAAACTACAAGTTAGTGCTGTGCATCCTGCTCACAGTGTTCAGCTAAAAATACAAGTTAGTGCTGTGCGTCCTGCTCACAGTGTTCATCTAAACCTACAAGTTGGTGTAGTGAGACCTCTGCACAGTGTTCATCTAAAGCTACAAGTTAGTGCAGTGCGTCCTGCTCACAGTGTTCAGCTAAAACTACAAGTTAGTGCTGTGCGTCCTGCTCACAGTGTTCAGCTAAACCGACAAGTTGGTGTAGTGAGACCTCTGCACAGTGTTCATCTCAAGCTACAAGTTAGTGCAGTGCGTCCTGCTCAGTGTTCAGCTAAAACTACAAGTTAGTGCTGTGCGTCCTGCTCACAGTGTTCAGCTAAAACTACAAGTTGGTGTAGTGAGACCTCTGCACAGTGTTCATCTAAAGCTACAATTTAGTGCAGTGCGTCCTGCTCACAGTGTTCAGCTAAAACTACAAGTTAGTGCTGTGCGTCCTGCTCACAGTGTTCAGCTAAAAATACAAGTTAGTGCTGTACGTCCTGCTCACAGTGTTCATCTAAACCTACAAGTTGGTGTAGTGAGACCTCTGCACAGTGTTCATCTAAAGCTACAAGTTAGTGCAGTGCGTCCTGCTCAGTGTTCAGCTAAAACTACAAGTTAGTGCTGTGTGTCCTGCTCACAGTGTTCAGCTAAAAATACAAGTTAGTGCTGTGCGTCCTGCTCACAGTGTTCAGCTAAACCTACAAGTTGGTGTAGTGAGACCTCTGCACAGTGTTCATCTCAAGCTACAAGTTAGTGCAGTGCGTCCTGCTCAGTGTTCAGCTAAAACTACAAGTTAGTGCTGTGCGTCCTGCTCACAGTGTTCAGCTAAAACTACAAGTTGGTGTAGTGAGACCTCTGCACAGTGTTCATCTCAAGCTACAAGTTAGTGCAGTGCGTCCTGCTCACAGTGTTCAGCTAAAACTACAAGTTAGTGCTGTGCGTCCTGCTCAGTGTTCAGCTAAAAATACAAGTTAGTGCTGTGCGTCCTGCTCACAGTGTTCAGCTAAACCTACAAGTTGGTGTAGTGAGACCTCTGCACAGTGTTCATCTAAAGCTACAAGTTAGTGCAGTGCGTCCTGCTCACAGTGTTCAGCTAAAACTACAAGTTAGTGCTGTGTGTCCTGCTCACAGCGTTCATCTAAAAATACAAGTTAGTGCTGTGCGTCCTGCTCACAGTGTTCAGCTAAACCGACAAGTTGGTGTAGTGAGACCTCTGCACAGTGTTCATCTCAAGCTACAAGTTAGTGCAGTGCGTCCTGCTCAGTGTTCAGCTAAAACTACAAGTTAGTGCTGTGCGTCCTGCTCACAGTGTTCAGCTAAAACTACAAGTTGGTGTAGTGAGACCTCTGCACAGTGTTCATCTAAAGCTACAAGTTAGTGCAGTGCGTCCTGCTCACAGTGTTCAGCTAAAACTACAAGTTAGTGCTGTGCGTCCTGCTCAGTGTTCAGCTAAAACTACAAGTTAGTGCTGTGCGTCCTGCTCACAGTGTTCAGCTAAAAATACAAGTTAGTGCTGTACGTCCTGCTCACAGTGTTCATCTAAACCTACAAGTTGGTGTAGTGAGACCTCTGCACAGTGTTCATCTCAAGCTACAAGTTAGTGCAGTGCGTCCTGCTCAGTGTTCAGCTAAAACTACAAGTTAGTGCTGTGTGTCCTGCTCACAGTGTTCAGCTAAAAATACAAGTTAGTGCTGTGCGTCCTGCTCACAGTGTTCAGCTAAACCTACAAGTTGGTGTAGTGAGACCTCTGCACAGTGTTCATCTCAAGCTACAAGTTAGTGCAGTGCGTCCTGCTCACAGTGTTCAGCTAAAACTACAAGTTAGTGCTGTGTGTCCTGCTCACAGCGTTCATCTAAAAATACAAGTTAGTGCTGTGCGTCCTGCTCACAGTGTTCAGCTAAACCGACAAGTTGGTGTAGTGAGACCTCTGCACAGTGTTCATCTCAAGCTACAAGTTAGTGCAGTGCGTCCTGCTCAGTGTTCAGCTAAAACTACAAGTTAGTGCTGTGCGTCCTGCTCACAGTGTTCAGCTAAAACTACAAGTTGGTGTAGTGAGACCTCTGCACAGTGTTCATCTAAAGCTACAAGTTAGTGCAGTGCGTCCTGCTCACAGTGTTCAGCTAAAACTACAAGTTAGTGCTGTGCGTCCTGCTCAGTGTTCAGCTAAAAATACAAGTTAGTGCTGTGCGTCCTGCTCACAGTGTTCAGCTAAAAATACAAGTTAGTGCTGTACGTCCTGCTCACAGTGTTCATCTAAACCTACAAGTTGGTGTAGTGAGACCTCTGCACAGTGTTCATCTAAAGCTACAAGTTAGTGCAGTGCGTCCTGCTCACAGTGTTCAGCTAAAACTACAAGTTAGTGCTGTGCGTCCTGCTCACAGTGTTCAGCTAAAACTACAAGTTGGTGTAGTGAGACCTCTGCACAGTGTTCATCTAAAGCTACAAGTTAGTGCAGTGCGTCCTGCTCACAGTGTTCAGCTAAAACTACAAGTTAGTGCTGTGCGTCCTGCTCAGTGTTCAGCTAAAAATACAAGTTAGTGCTGTGCGTCCTGCTCACAGTGTTCAGCTAAAAATACAAGTTAGTGCTGTACGTCCTGCTCACAGTGTTCATCTAAACCTACAAGTTGGTGTAGTGAGACCTCTGCACAGTGTTCATCTAAAGCTACAAGTTAGTGCAGTGCGTCCTGCTCACAGTGTTCAGCTAAAACTACAAGTTAGTGCTGTGCGTCCTGCTCAGTGTTCAGCTAAAAATACAAGTTAGTGCTGTGCGTCCTGCTCACAGTGTTCAGCTAAACCTACAAGTTGGTGTAGTGAGACCTCTGCACAGTGTTCATCTCAAGCTACAAGTTAGTGCAGTGCGTCCTGCTCACAGTGTTCAGCTAAAACTACAAGTTAGTGCTGTGCGTCCTGCTCACAGTGTTCAGCTAAAACTACAAGTTATTTTTTTGCGAGCTCTGCACAGTGTTCACCTAAAGCTACCTGTAGAAGGTTGGTGGTGTTTTCCTGATCCTATCATTACCGCAGGCAGCTAAAAAAGCTACAAGTTAGTTTTTTGCGAGCTCTGCACAGTGTTCAGCTAAAGCTACCTGTAGAAGGTTGGTGGTGTTCTCATACTACAGGCAGGCAGTTGATTTTGCTAGCTGCAGTATCAGTACATACATACATACATACATACATACATATATATATATATCCCAGCTTAGTGCAGCTACAGGCCATTAGTATGTCTGGAAGGCCAAGAAGGAGAGGCAGACAGTCACAAGCCAATAAGAGAGGGCAAGCAGGCTCTGTGTCTAGTGCTGGTCGTGGAGACGGTGCATCCTCATCAGCACGTGGCCGTGGGACACGCTTGGCCTTTTTTTCGGCAGCTGGCCGTGTTGAGCCGCAACATGCGGAAGACTTGGTCGAGTGGATGACCAAGCCGTCCTCATCCTCCTCATCCTCTCTCACCCATGCCCAGGGTACTTTGTCTGGCAAAGCAGCGGCCTCTTCCCTCGGCTCAATGTCATCAGTGACTCCTTCCCTAGCCCCACCATGTCCTCCTGAGGAGTCCCTCGAACTGTTTGACCACAGTGTTGGGTACATGCTCCAGGAGGATGCCCAGCGTTTGGAAGGCTCTGATGATGATACTGAGCTTGATGAAGGCAGTAACATGAGCACGGACAGAGGGGGTGCCCAAGAAGGACAGCAATCTGGCAGTCATGCTCCCCCTGCTGCAGCATACTGCCAGGTTTGCTCCAGTGATGAGGAGGGAGGGGATGATGAGGTCACTGACTCAACGTGGGTGCCTGATAGGAGAGAGGAGGAGGAGGAGGAGGAGGAGGCGGCACATCACCAACGAGGCAGGATGCCCTCCAGGGGCCAGCCTAAGGGCAGCACATTGACTGCATCACACCCCAAAGCTCCACATGTGCAGGGTGCGCGTTATTCAAAAAGTTCTTTGGTGTGGGCCTTTTTTGAGACGAGTGCATCAGATCGCACCGCTGCTATTTGCAACATATGTCTCAAGCGTATCTCGCGTGGCCAAAACATCTCCCGCTTGGGTACCACATGCTTGACCAGACATATGTTGACCTGCAATGCAGTTCGTTGGCAAGCGTATCTAAAAGACCCACACCAAAGAACAAAGAGGACCTCTCCTTGCTCCTCATCAGCTGAGATTTCCAACCCCACTAGATCTTCAGTCCTCTCTGAGACCTGCACTGAGAGGAATGAAGGTGTAGAATTAGGTGTGTCACAGCCAAGTACTTGTGGGCAATCTGCTTTTGGTACACCGACGTCAGATTGTACCAGGCAAATTTCCCTGCCCCAGCTGCTGCACCACCGAAAGAAGTTTGCTCCCAGCCATCCACATGCCCAGCGGTTGAATGCTAGCTTTACAAAATTGCTAGCACTTCAACTGCTGCCTTTTCAGTTGGTAGACTCTGCCCCCTTCTGTGAGTTTGTGGAATGTGCGGTTATTCAGTGGCAGGTACCCAAACGCCACTTTTTCTCACGGAAGGCGATTCCGGCTCTCTACCGGCATGTGGAAGGCAATGTCCATGCCTCGCTGGACAGGGCGGTCAGCGGTAAGGTGCATATTACCACTGACTCATGGTCCAGCAGGCATGGACAAGGACGTTACCTAAGTTTCACGGCGCATTGGGTGACTCTGCTGGCAGCTGGGAAGGATGCAGGACAAGGTGCAGTAGTGTTGGAGGTTGTTCCGCCACCACGCCTCCAAAATGCTAATGATTGTGACACACCTCTCTCCTCCACCCCCTCCTTCTTCTTCCTTCATGGCCTCTTCCTGTGCTTTGTCCTCGGAACCAGCGGTGCTCCGTAGCCGTTCAAGGGGCTACGCAAATACGCAGGCCAAAAGATGGCATGCGGTGCTTGAGCTGGTGTGCTTGGGGGACAGGAGCCACACTGGGGCAGAGGTTCTGTCAGCTCTGCAGGGGCAGGTTCAGAGGTGGTTGACGCCATGCCAACTTAAGGCAGGAATGGTGGTTTGCGACAATGGCACCAACCTCCTCTCTGCCCTCCGACAGGGACAAATGACCCATGTGCCCTGTTTGGCTCACGTCCTTAACTTGGTGGTGCAGCGGTTCTTGGGCAGGTACCCGGGCTTTCAGGATGTCCTGAGGCAGGCCAGGAAAGTCTGTGTGCATTTCCGCCGGTCATATAATGCCAGTGCTCGGCTGACGGACCTCCAAAAAGGAGTTGAACCGCCTAATCTGTGAAATGCCCACCAGGTGGAACTCAATGTTGGCCATGCTGCAGCGGCTGCACACGCAGCAGAGGGCCATCAATGAGTACCTGTGCGACTATGGCACCAGGACAGGGTCAGGGGAGCTTGGTTTTTTTTCCCCACGCCAGTGGGCCATGATCAGGGATGCATGCACTGTCCTGTCACCATTTGAGGAGGCCACGAGGATGGTGAGCAGTGACAGTGCATGCATCAGTGACACTGTCCCCCTTGTCCACCTGTTGGAGCACACGCTGCGTGGAATAATGGACAGGGCACTTGAGGCAGAACAGAGGCAGGAAGAGGAGGACTTCCTTAGCTCTCAAGGCCCCCTTTATCCAGACAGTGTTCCTGCGTGCCCGCCGATCACACAGGAAGAGGAGGAAGATTGTGTCAGTATGGAGGTGGAGCCTGGCACTCAGCATCAGCAGCAGTCTTTAAGGGATCAGTCCCAAGAAACACATGGACTTGTACGTGGCTGGGAGGAGGTGGCTGCGGACCATGTCGTCCTTAGTGACCCAGAGGACTCTGGACCGAATGCCTCAGTAAACCTACGCTGCATGGCCTCCCTGATCCTGCAAAGCCTGCGTAAGGATCCTCGTATTCGTGGTATCAAGGAGAAGGACCAATACTGGCTGGCAACCCTCCTTGATCCACGTTACAAGGGTAAGGTTGCGGACCTTATCTTGCCATCGCAGAGGGAGCAGAGGATGAAACATCTTCGGGAGGCCTTGCAGAAAGGTCTGTGCAACTCGTTCCCAGAGACTGGGAGGTTACAAACTCCTGTTTCTGGACAATGTGTTGCTGAGGCTTCGGTCAGTCAAAGAAGGAGCGGTGGAGAAGGTGGCCGTCTGACCGATGCGTTCAATTTTTTGGTCCGCAGCCCCAAGGTATGATCGGTTCCAGCAACCATCGCCAGCGTCTGTTTTACATGGTGCAGGAATACCTAGGGGCAAGATTAGACTTGGACACCTTTCCCACCGAAAATCCTCTGGGTTACTGGGTCTTGAGGATGGATCACTGGCCAGAGCTTGCACAGTATGCAATTGAGCTACTGGCCTGTCCTGCATCCAGCGTTCTTTCGGAACGCACATTCAGTGCTGCTGGAGGCGTGGTAACCGATCACAGGGTGCGTCTGTCCACCGACTCGGTCGATCGACTGACCTTCATGAAAATGAATCAGTCTTGGATCACCACCAGCTACCAAGCACCTGATGCTGATGTAACCGAATAATTTTTTTTGAAATCTCAGATCCCTTCAAACACTGCCTATGCTGATGCTGAGTGACTATCCCTGAGTAATTATCCTCTTCCTCCTCAATCATCACGCTGATAGCTTGTAAGAACATATTTGGTTCTGGGCGCCACCACCAGTGCCTAAGGCCCAATTTTTCTGCCCCTGTTTAACAGGGGCGTGTAATTACAATTTTTGATGCAATACTTTGCAGCAGGGCTCGTTCCTGCGTTCCAACTAGAGTGTCTGAGAGGGGTTGCAGTGTTGTGGCACCAGCACCACCACCACTACCACCACCACCAAAGGCCCAATTTTTCTGCCCCTGTTCAACAAGGGCATGTAATTACAATTATTGATCTAATATTTCACAGCAGGGCCCATTTCTGCACCCACCAAGAGCGAGTGAGGACTTACAGTGTTGTGGCACCACCACCACCACCAAAGGCCCAGTTTTTCTGCCCCTGTTCAACAGGGGCATGTAATTACAATTCTTGATCTAATATTTCACAGCAGGGCCCTGTGAAGGCTAAAAGTGTTGTGGCCACAACAACACCTAAGGCCCAAATTTTTGCTGAGTATATAGGGCAGGCCCCTACTTTCAAACATCTAACTTACAAATGACTCCTACTTGCAAACGGAAGGAGACAACAGGAAGTGAGATGAAATCTACCCCTAGGAAGGGAAATTCTCTCCTGTAAGAGTTAATATGGGAAAAACATTTCTCCTTTCCACTGATGCTTTCCAGTCCTTGTTCCACAAAAAAACCCAAATTCTCAAAAAGCATTTGTCATTGTGACAAAAAGTGAGGTGAAATATTCTAAAGAGGAGGAAAGACAGCAAAACAAATGTCACAGGGGTGATAACCCTTCCCTATGTTTTCCAAAAAGCTTAAAAAAGGTTTTTTGGCTGGAGCTAAACACGTTAAAAATGTACCCGTTCAAAATGACAAACAGATTCTACTTAACAACAAACCTACAGTCCCTGTCTTGTTTGCACCGCCTGTATACTGCTGTTCAGAGTATATAGGGCCTGGTGGCCCCACACCTTTCCTTATTTTAATTTGGGTGCGGGGTTCCCCTTAATATCCATACAAGACCCAAAGGGCCTGGTAATGGACTGGGGGGTACCCATGCCGTTTGTCTCACTGATTTTCATCCATATTGCCAGAACCCGACATTACAATAAACCCACAAGCAGTTTTAAATGAGATTTTTTCCTTTAAAAATGACATTTGGTGCAGGGACTGTTATAAACACGGGAAACACGCGCCACTTTACAGGCATACTATAGACACCCCCCAGGTACGATATTTAAAGGAATATTTCACTTTTTTTTTTTTTTACTTTAAGCATCATTAAAATCACTGCTCCCGAAAAAACGGCCGTTTTTAAAAGTTTTTTTTTGCATTGATACATGTCCCCTGGGGGAAGGCCCGGGTCCCCAAACCCTTTTTAGGACAATACCATGCAAATTGGCCTTTAAAATGAGCACTTTTCATTTTGAACGTTCAAGTCCCATAGACGTCAATGGGGTTCTAATGTTCGTGCAAACTTTCGGTCCGTTCGCAGGTTCTGGTGCGAACCGAACCGGGGCGTGTTCGGCTCATCCCTAGTAAGGAACATTCTTCTCACTGACTACCAATTAAAAGGAGGATTCTTCTCACTGACTACCAATGTAAGGAGCATTCTTCCCACTGACCACCAATGTAAGGAGCATTCTTCCCAATTTTTCTTTATTAAAAAAGTCTTGCAATCAATAAGCATAAAATCACTATAATATACATAAATATATACATATTTACATAAATGAAAATAAATATAGCAAATCTGCTCTCAAACAAAAAATGACTTTACAGCAAAAACAGAACTCATCATGAACATGTCATTATTGGGGATAATCTCACTATAACTCACACCAATACACCAGACATCTAAACTATGAGGTCAAGAAACAAACCCGCACCCATTATGCATGCAGCCCTTCTTCAAAAAGAAGATACTAACCAACAAAAGCTAAGGGAGTGAAAGAAACGAGCTCCTCACCCAGAGATGGGCAGTTCACCAAAGGCAGGTCTGATATTCCTCCACACCCTTTTCCAGACCGCCCGAGGCTCCCTGCCTTTCTCAAGACCCCGAATTTTCCCAACCTCACCCAGAATATCGTGCACCACCACCTCAACAGAGAGGACTTTTTTCCCGCAGGGTAATCTGGCACCGTGCATTCCATGTGAAGTAACGGACAACAATACTAACTAAAAACAGTGTATCCAAATCAAAATCCCAGCGAGTCGGGAATGCCCCGTACACCCACTCCGCATAACTCATGCGATAGAAAAAGGGGATGCCTAGAGCCCTCCCCACCCTTTTATACACCTCTATGTTAAAAGGGACACTGCAGCAAAAAGTGGTCCATAGACTCCACTTTACCAACACACTCCGCTCTAGGACAATGCTTCAAGTTCCCTCTGACATAGAGCCTTCCATGGAAAGCGAGCCAGGCTTGATCCCTAAACTTCAAGGGGATTCTTTCTAAATTGATTAAACGCAACCCCTCCCTCATTACAGAGCCTGGGCAATCCCTTAAGGCCAGTGACACACTGAAACCAGAGCTCAAAATCCTCTTCTCCAGAAGCTTCCTGGGGAGGGACTTGATATCCTCCACTGTCACCTGCCACTGCCGAAGTATTTTCAGACACGGGGCAACATAAGCCAGGAGCTTGCCATGTCGGACTCTCAGACTTTTCACTGGCCCGCCATCTTCCCAGCATCGCAGAAAAGGCCTAAAACAAGATTGAAACATGCCCACCCATCCCGGCGGGTTCTCTGCTAGCATGTTACCAAGATTGTACTTTAAAAAGAGCAGAGAAAAGAAAACTATTGGGTTGACCATTCCTAGGCCACCCTCCCGCCTAGACAGGTAAGTTACATTGCGTTTGATCAGGTTCAGCCTACTTCCCCATAACAGTTGGAAAAAACAGCTGTACACCCTTGCATAGAGAGATGCTGGCAAGATACAGACGAAGCTGACATATAAAAAGATTGGGACCAGGTACGTTTTGATCAAGTCAACCCTCTCCCTCAAGGAAAGCTTCCATTTCTTCCAGCTTGCTACTTTGGCATTGGCACACACCAACCTGCTTTCCCAATTTCGATGACCATAGTCACCAGGACCAAATTGGATGCCCAACACTTTAATTTCCTGCTGGGGCTCTGGGAAGGCATCCGGAAGTTCGAAGCTTTCACCCTCCTCACCCATCCAGAAAACTTCACTCTTTTCATGGTTGACTTTAGAACCAGAAGCCTCCGTGTACTGCTCTATCATAGAGACCACCTCCTGCGCCTCCTCTGTCCCAGAGACAATAACAGACACATCATCGGCATAGGCCACGACCTTCAGAGGCGGCACACCAGCAATGCCCAAAGGCACCCCGCACAAAGATCCACTCTCTAGCCTTCTTATGAAGGGGTCGATTGCGAATACATATAACAGGGGGCTCAGAGGACATCCCTGGCGCACACCAGAGCCAACCTCAAAAGGCCGTCCAACCCAACCATTAACCAGTGGGAAGCTCTCAGCCCCTCTATATAATGTCTTCAGCCAATCTATAAACCTCCCCTGCAGGCCGTATCTACCAAGTAGCAAATACAGGTACTCGTGATTGACTCTATCAAAAGCCTTCGCCTGATATAATGCCAGCAAGTACTTTCTCCATCCAGCAGCCCTGCATCGTTCCAAAGCCTCCCGGACAGCTAAAACCGCTGAAAAGGTACTTCTACCTTGGACCGAGCAGTGCTGATGACTGGACAACAAATCGCCTGCTACTGACGACAAGCGCCAAAAAAGAATCTTCGCCAGGATCTTTCTATCAACATTGAGAAGACTGATGGGGCGCCAGTTCTCAATCATTGAGGGGTCCTTACCTTTTGACAGAAGAATCACAGCGGATTGCCTCATGGAGGGAGGGAGCGAACCCTCTTCTAGACAGCTGTTATAAACCTCTGCTAAAAAGGGAGCCAGAATGGACTTAAAACACTTGTAGAATTCAGCTGTCAACCCATCTGGCCCAGGCGATTTTTTGGTAGCCAGCTTCTCTATAGCATGAACTACCTCATCCACTGAAATTGGTTCTGTCAAATCCATCAAAGGCAATGTACCATTTCCCAATCCTGGAGTAGAATCCAGAAAGCTTTCCATCCTGTCCCGACAAAGGTCCTTTCTTCCCAGAAGGTCTGCGTAATATGATCTGAAGATCTCCAGGATCCCTGATCTGGACTTCACCAGGGAACCCGTACTATCCCTCAAGCCTATGACCGTCTTAACTGCTATGCCTTGCTTACAGTTCTGGTAAGGATCAGGCGAGTGATATTTTCCATAATCCCTCTCCAGAACCAAGGAGGCATGCCGGTCGTATTGACACTTCCTAAGAAGAAACTTCACCTCAGAGATCTCCCCTGGATCTCCTCTATACGAGACAAGACGATCAAGCTTCCTCCGCAAATGCTGGTAGGCAATGTACATACCAAGCTGCTTCTTCTTACTTACGGCCTTGAAAAGTCCAATTGCCCTTTGTTTCACAAGCTCCCACCACTCTGACTTACTGCTGCAAAAGTCCAGAATAGAAACCTGTGCCTGAAAAAAATCCTCAAAGGATTGTCTTACCTCTACATCTTCCAGGAGAGCCGAATTCAGTTTCCAGGTACCCCTTCCCCTGGGTGGAGTGTCCGAGGCATTCAGAGTCACAGACAGCATACAGTGGTCAGAGAACTCCACCGCCCTCAACTCAGGAGCCGAGAAAGCAGAGTTCTCCTTTAAAAAAAACCTATCCTACTCTGACTATTCCCTCTCTGAAATGTGAATCCTGTGCTGCCAGGGCAGTGCTTAATATGCACATCTACCAGGCCTGCTTGTCTCACCATATCTCTAAGAAAAACGCTATCGTAACCCAGCCTGTCTATGGAGCCTCTCCTGTCTTCAGGCCTAATTATGGTGTTAAAATCACCTCCAAAGACAACCTGCTGGGACGTAAAAAGGAAGGGCTTGATCTCTGTGAGGAGGCATTTCCTGCCCCATTTTGACTGCGGTCCATAGATATTGATCAGGCGCAGGTCCTGCCCCCTAACAGAGACATCTAAGACCATGCATCTCCCCCATTTCTACTTCAATTACCCGCCGGCACGTTACCATATCGGTTTTAAAAAGGACCGCAACTCCGCTGCAGGGCTCAGCCGCAAGAGACCAAAAGGAGGGACCGCATCTCCACTCCCTTTTTGCTAGATGGACATCAGCCAAAGTATTGAGCCAGGTCTCTTGCAAAAATAAAATCTCGGCATCAAACTCGCTGAGCAAAAATAAGGCAATATCACGAGCTCTTGCAGATTTAATGCTGGCGACATTAATGGTCGCCACCTTTATCGGAGTGGGAACTGCCATCAGGATGATTGGGGTAGTCGTTTCTTAACCTTTGTCACACTCTCATCACCCGAAACAGCTCTCTTAAGACTACGTGACTCCCCCTCATCCATGGATGATAAAGAGAAAGATAGATCAGACATCTCATCACCTGACAAAACTGAAAAAGTATTACCAAGAGGAACCCCTCCTGGGTCCGACCCCGAGGAAGAAATGACCACTTTACTTGTCTTCCTCTTCTTCTTTTTCTTCCTCCTAAACTTCTCCCACCCCTCATCATCCGAATCCCCCTCAACAGAGGGTGAGACATGGGATATGGACACCTTTCCCTCAACCCCTCCCCCATCCAACACCCTCACAGGCCCCTGACCACGTTTACGCTGCCGAGGGACAGGGACTGGAGGCCGAGATGGAAGATCCGCCAAACCTGCCCCCCCAGCAGCTTCTGCCAGTCTGGAGGATCTACGTACAGTAGGATTAGGGACCACCACATGGGGGACAGACTCGGGGACCACATTACTAGGGGAAACAGAATCCGAAACAACAGATGTAACAGACACAGGAGGGAGAGACTCAGGGACCACATCACTAGGGGAAACAGAATCTGGAACAGATGTAACAGAAACAGGAGGGACAATAACAGTTCTAGTGGCCTCATCCTCTTTATCAAGCCTCTGTAGCTCAGCCGCCAATCCTGGCAAGTTATGTAATGCCTCCGGGCACTGACTATAAGGATGACCGAGCTTCTGGCACAAATTACACCGAATTTCGGTGCAATCTTTGGCCAAATGGCCCAAATCCTGGCATAGTGAGCATTTCTTACGGGTACAGGTGGATGCAAAATGGCCTTTGTCTCCACATTTATTACAGACATTAGGCTGACCCTGGTAAAAAATAGTCAGCCTATCCCTCCCCAGAAAAGCTGAACAGGGAAGGTGTTGAACTACATTGCCCAGCATGCCCAATTTTAGTGACACTGTCCAGGCCCCTGTCCATATCCCATGCTCATCAAGGACCTTCCGCAGTGGAGCGAGGACCTCACCATATCGGCGTAGCCATACTATCAAATCAGCCTCTGGTATGGATTCGTTACGCACCAGGATCGTCACCGACTTTATCAGAGGCTGCCTGGAAATCACCTTTGGCACCAAACCACTCCACTGCGGAAGGCCCTTGCACCTCCTATATCGCTACCAAAATAAATCCAGACCCTCAGGCTTTACAAAGGACAAATCAAATTCATAACTCCCCACTGGGCAAATCAAAGCAAATATATCCAAGGCTTTAAACCCCATTTCTAAAACCAACTCAGCCACCCTCCCCCTTACTGGTGGGGTCCCCTCCCCCTCCCACCTTAACTGAACCACATTCCTTCTCCTGTACCCACCAACCATCCCACCACCAAGCCTCCCCAAATTGTGACTAGTATTTACAAAATTCCCTCCACCCTCCTTGTTGCGACTCCCCAGAACAGATGCATAACTCCCCATATTCTTCCTTGCAGAGGATCCATCTGTGCGATTAGAAACATCTAAAACAACTTTGGCAGATAACGATTGCACAGATTTGAGATTGGATTGCACACCTGAAGAATCTTTCCCCTGCTGAGCAGAAGAAATGTCATTTTTACTTATAGCAGCCACATTAACCCCTTCACCACCACCACCCACCACCAACACATCCTTTGCTTTATCAGTAATATTGCTGTCATTATTTTCTGTCACATTCATAGTTCCTGCTGTGTCCTCACTCACTGCTGTCCCCATACACACATCACCTCCAGGCAGACTCTTCTCCTGCATCAGGACAGGACTATCAGCAGAGCAGAGTGAAGGTTGTTCCAATACAGCAACAGGTGAATCATTGCAGGAGACCTCCATGGCTGTCTCCACTTCACATGCTGCACTGTGCTGATCCCCTCCCCCACCTGCATCAATCAGCCCAGGTGAAGGTGAAACAGGCTCTTTAGAGCTGGCAGCCATCTTGCTTGTAGAACTACAGGTCTCAGCAGTAGCAGCAAAATCCATGTCCGGGGTGCTTGATACAGATCCATCCACATTGCTCTGGTGAGCTAATGACACCTCTGCCAGGGGTTTTCCCTCCATGTCTGCAGAAGGTTTCTCCACAGCAGAGACTCCAACAGGCAGCGGTTTGCAGGGCTTCTTCCCTTCCGGTTCCTCAGCCGGGACACCATCCACCACAGCCGGGACACCATCCACCACAGCCGGGACACCATCCACCACAGCCGGGACACCATAGCCGGTGGGGCAGACATGTTGGAAGGAGGCAGCATGGTGCACTGGGATTTCTCCACCAGTGCTGGCTCTGCCGGTCTGTAACCCCTCTGCTCATCCTCTGGGACTTCACCAACAGACCTGTCTGCCCTTAGGGGTGACTCTATCTGTTGGATGAACTTTAGGGTGCCATATTCATTCTCAACCCCCTGGCTGGTTGCTGCTGGCGATTCCCCAGCCTGACATGGGGGGAGAGGTGCAGAGGCAGATGAAGCCGGGTTGTCTGTTACCTGCGGCTGCTGTTCCACAGAACTCACTGATGTCTGGCTGGCAAATCTTCTGTCATTTTTAAACTTTTCCGCAAAAGCTCCACTTTTATCTTTTAATTTCTCCAAAAATAAAGATTGTTTCTTTACCTCCTCTTCCATCTGCTGTAACTCTGGCTTCATGGCCAAACGATTCTTACTCCAGGCCTGGAAATACTTGGTCCTGAAGTTTTTATGTTCAGCTTTTAAACATTTCAGTTTCTCCTCAGCCCTTCCAATTGCTCGAAAGCGATCAATAATCTTCTGTCTGTAGACATCCACATTCTCACCAGGGCCTGGACCCACAGTCAGATCCTCCACCTCCTCCTCCTCCTCACTAGGCCCCGTGTCATCAGGGGGATCTCTCCCTGGGCCTCCCCCAGGATCAGGCATTATTCCTGGGCCAAGCTAACAGGCAAGGCCCAGGCTTGAAAAAAGGCTGGTTCTCACAGAGAGCTCCTTAGGTGTGTCCTCCTCCTCCTTCCCACTGACCACCAATGTAAGGAACATTCTTCCCACTGACCACCAATGTAAGCAACATTCTTCCCACTGATCACCAATGGAAGGAACAATCTTCCCACTATTTATTTAATCCATATTGAGCACTATATTTGATTGGCTGCTTCTGCTTGGCACACACGCACAATGACAATCACGCACATGATGATGAAGTCATCATCGTGCGATTGTGCGTGTTTGCCAGGCCTAAGCAGAAGCAAACAGCCAATTAAATATAGTGCTCAATATGGATTCAATAAATATGCATAGCCATAGATATCATAAATGACTACAGGAGATAACCAGAGACTACGGATGCAACTACAGGAGATAACCAGAGACTGCGAATGCGACTACAGGAGATAACCAGAGACTGCGAATGCGACTACAGGAGATAACCAGAGACTGCGAATGCGACTACAGGAGATAACCAGAGACTGCGAAGGTGACTACAGGAGATAACCAGAGACTGTGAATGCGACTACAGGAAATAACTAGACTGTGAATGCGACTACAGGAAATAACCAGACTGCGAATGCGACTATAGGAGATGACCAGACTGCGAATGTGACTACAGGAAATAACCAGAGACTGGGGATGCGACTACAGGAGATGACCAGAGACTGGGGATGCAACTACAGGAAATAACCAGAGACTGCGAATGCAACTACAGGAAATAACCAGAGACTGCGAATGCAACTACAGGAAATAACCAAAGTCTGCGAATGCGACTACAGGAGATGACCAGACTGCGAATGCGACTACAGGAGATGACCAGACTGCGAATGCGACTACAGGAGATGACCAGACTGCGAATGCGACTACAGGAGATGACCAGACTGCGAATGCGACTACAGGAGATGACCAGACTGCGAATGTGACTACAGGAAATAACCAGACTGCGAATGCGACTACAGGAGATGACCAGACTGCGAATGCGACTACAGGAGATGACCAGACTGAATGCGACTAGAGGAAATAACCAGACTGCAAATGCGACTATAGGAGATGACCAGACTGCGAATGCGACTATAGGAGATAACCAGACTGGGGATGCGACTACAGGAGATAACCAGACTGGGGATGCGACTACAGGAGATAACCAGGTAGCCAGTTTTAAAATGTAAACTTTTAGCAATGCCAGCTATACAGGGGGGTAAACAACATTTCCAGGGATGGCTTATAAAAAAAAAGCGGTCTACAGGCCGTGTATATACGGTAGGCAGAAGGACCTACCTGACCAGTCGGGCTCACCTCCCGCTCTCAGAGGTCCAGGGCGGAGCTTTCGTCGGTAGGGGGCGGAGCTTTCATCGCTAGGGGCGGGGATCTTTGTGGTCCAGAGCGGAGCTCACAGAAGTGCAGGAGAGACGCTCTAATTAGATACAGACTCAGACTACATGAGGAAGGGCGGGGCAGGGCAGCATCAGAGCGTCAGTGGAGCTCCCTGCCCCGCCCCTCCCTGCTGACAGAGCCTCTCTCAGCCTAAGCCGAGGTCTGCTCGGGCAGCGGGCTGGCCGCGGCACTGGGAGCTGTAATAATCCGGGAGGACGGGGTTTTCGTGCGGTGCGGCGGGCGGCTTTTTTCTGCTGCTGACTGAGCCGCTCATGGGGCCCCTCCTGACGTCAGGCCCTCGGTCGGCGACCGAGTGACCGAATGGTCAGTCCGCCCCTGCCTGCAATCTGTACGTAGCACAGTCATGAACTCTGTACTCTGTATGCAGTGCACTCCTGAACTCTGCACACTGTACGTAGTACAATCTTGATCTTTGCATTTTGTATATAGCACACTCCTGATCTTTGCATTCTGTACGTAGCAAACGCCTGAACTCTTCACTCTGTGCAGAATGCATAAGTGGTATTTAACAATGCCCCATTAAGACTCTCCCACTGTTAGGTGGTGGTGGCGGCATGGTTAAGTTCCTGCACCTATTATCTAAGGAAAATAGCCCTGCATATAGTATCTCTGCAGTCTTTCACTGTATCTCTTGTAGTATGTCTGCAGTCTGACCATCTCCTGTATCATGTCCGCAGTCTCTGATCATCTCTTGTACCATGTCCGCAGTCTCTGATCATCTCCTGTACCATGTCCGCAGTCTCTGACCATCTCCTGTACTATGTCCGCAGTCTCTGACCATCTCCTGTACCAATAGAAAAAGGTTACTATCCAGCTAGATCATGTATGTTGCCAACATTCCTAGTTTGATAGGTGAAAAAAAATACCCCCAAATAAGGTTGTGGGACTTTAACGGCAACAGCGTAATGTAAAAACAATTTTATTCCATAGAAAAATTTATATATGTATACAAAACATTAGCATAGTTAATAAACATAACACAGTGAACACAATAAAAAGCTGAAACACAGCTGTACTGATGTGCATTGGATAAAGATGCTTGTAATGTCTTCCACAAAGGCGTACGCGTTTCGGGACTGAAACTGACCGTTCCTTCGTCAAGGGCGACTCGTGGGACAAGCTCTTACTGTATGGTGAAATACAAGATTGGAAAAAATATAAATAAATACAACATTTTCTACCGCATAATATTGTCATAGCATTGCATAGAGAACATGAAGTCTATGAAACCAAAACAAGAGAAACAGCCTACCCAAACATAACAGTGTTGGAGCACCCATTGCCCAAATCACGGTGGCGGATATGTCAAAACCACCCACGGATCCAAAAACCGGAGCCTGGGTGTGTGTGGCTGGCCCCACTCTGCCCACACTGATCCACCCCCAAAAAAGAGACACCGAATCATGGAGCCCGTCCAAGAGGGTACTGTGTCAGGAAGGCACAGACCCAAGTGGATGTCTGAAAAGGATAATAAAAAATATGGTATTCAATTAAAGATTATCTAAGTCAAAAATGTCAGTCCAAGGGTCATAGTCGGCTCAGTAAATAGTATCGTACCCGAGTGATAGAAAATATACAGTGGTGAATCTAGGGCGAGTAGAAAAAAGGGCTATATGAAGGGCGTGTGGGGTACCAATTGAATGGTCATTGATTAGCTCGCATGAACATATTGATCTTCACACCAGCAGAGTCTGCAAACAAACAGAGAGAGTGCTGTGTGAGAGAAGGTAAATCAATGTAAAGTAAGTAAAGTGCCTGGACTTACATAAAGTGACAAGGCAAAAGCTTACATACCGGTATAAGGCTCTTTAGTTAGTGGGCATCAGATCTTGCAGCATCTATGTCCAAACAGGTCGCCTCCGTTCAGGGCAATGACAGACTGACACTGATCACTGCAGCATTTAAAAGACTGAGAGGGGAGGGGTCGGGCGTGACACTGATCTGTCCATTAGCATGGATCACGTCAATTAGCATGGAAGAGGGCAAAGAAAAAGGAACCTCCAGGTGAGAGTGATTTTGCGGCAACACCGCACTCTCTGCGGCATCCCCACATTCTCACTCCAGCCAGGATTAGCCCAGAACTCCTCCCACTCTTCTGTGAGAGGAGACAGAGCACAGCCAACTGTATCTTAGCAGCCAGGAGCGTCGTAAAAATATAATAGCATAGTTGCCAACATTGTAAAAAAAAATGTGGGACACTTTTGTGGCTGTAGGCGGAGCCTAACAATAATTAGGGGGTGGGGCATTCATTTGTAGGCGTGGCTTAAGCAAAACATACAAGTGCGGCGTGGTTTACGCGACATAGTGGGCGTGGCTTAAATGGGCGTGGCTCAAGAGGGTGTGGTTAGAGTCTGAGATGAATGAGGGATGGAGAGGGGGAGAGGGGGAGAGGGGGAAAGGGGGAGAGGGGGAGAGGGAAATGACGGGACAGCAGCCCCAGATCCTACACAATAAAAATGTGTGTATTCTAGAAAGTTTAACAATCAGCAGATAAAGATACTAAAAAACACCTGGTGTTAGCACTTCAATCATCCCGGCACCATGGTTGTTATGGTGTCAGGATGATTGAAGTGCATTATTTCTATTATTAATATAAAATGAAATCATTCAACTCACCATAATGCAGTATCAGTGGGAACCCTGAGCGCATCACTAGCCACGTCGCCTGCCACCAGCCGTCCGTCCTTGCGTCAGATGTCCCCGGTGGAGCCCCCTTCACATCAGGTGTCCCCGGTGGAGCCCCCCCTCACATCAGGTGTCCCCGGTGGAGCCCCCCCTCACATCAGGTGTTCCCGGCGGAGCCCCCCTCACATCAGGTGTCCCCGACGGAACCCTCCCTCACATCAGGTGTCCCCGGCGGAGCCCCCCTCACATCAGGTGTCCCCGGCGGAGCCCCCCCTCACATCAGGTGTCCCCGGCGGAGCCGCCCCTCACATCAGGTGTCCCCGGCGGAGCCCCCCCTCACATCAGGTGTCCCCGGCGGAGCCCCCCCTCACATCAGGTGTCCCCGGCGGAGCCCCCCCTTACATCAGGTGTCCCCAGCGGAGCCCCCCCCTCACATCAGGTGTCCCCGGTGGGTGTCCCCAGTGGAGCCCTCCCTCACATTAGGTGTCCCCAGTGGAGCCCCTCCTCACATTAGGTGTCCCCAGTGGAGCCCCCCCTCACATTAGGTGTCCCCAGTGGAGCCCCCCCTCACATTAGGTGTCCCCGGTGGAGCCCCCCTCACATTAGGTGTCCCCGGTGGAGCCCCCCCTCACATTAGGTGTCCCCGGTGGAGCCCCCCTCACATTAGGTGTCCCCGGTGGAGCCCCCCCTCACATTAGGTGTCCCCTGTGGAGCCCCCCCTCACATTAGGTGTCCCCGGTGGAGCCCCCCCTCACATCAGGTGTCCCCAGTGGAGCCCCCCTTGCATCAGGTGTCCCCAGTGGAGCCCCCCCTCACATCAGGAGTCCCACAGCGGTACGCCCCCCTATCTCAGAGGTGTCCTCCGCATGGCTAGAACCCCCGCCCCTTTCCATATCAGACTGGCAGCGGAGCGGGGGGTAGGCGGGGCGAGGCAGAGCGGGGCGGGGGGTAGGCGGGGCGAGGCGAAGCGGGGCGGAGGGTGGGCGGCGACGCAGGAGCTCCGTCTACCTCCCCCAGCCGTCTTCCTAAACTTCAGAAAAATGGCGGCCGGCGGAGATAATGTCTCCGCCAGCCGCGAACCTCTAGCGGCGGCGGCGAAATTGTGAACAACCGGATTTCTCGGGACATTTCCGGGACGCCACAAACTCGGGAATGGCGTCTAAGTCCTGGGAATGTCCCGGGAAATCCGGGACAGTTGGCTAGTATGTAATAGCCGGCTACATAGTAAGACCACGGGATAGGAGGATCATGTCAAGCACATATGCATCCATGGTTCTCCATGTTTATTATGTGAACATATTAAACAAAAAAGGGGACCTACTGTATATTCAGAGGAAGTAGGGGGCAACATGTAAAAGGTGTCAAACAGGACGGGGGGACCCCGAGCCATCACTGCACGGCGCACCCCACAGGCGTAGGCCTGAGAGGTGGGTCATGCAGCGGCGACCCACCGACGCAGAGAGGGCGGCCGAGCCAGGCATCTAGATGCCTGCAAGGACGCCACATGAAAAAGGCCCCCCAAGAGGGACACAGAGTCCCTGGGAGGCCCCCCTGCGCCGGGCGGGGCAGAGAGGGGCCAACAGATGTACCCGAACATATAGTGCGCCATAACCGGACATGGCAATGAGAAATCCAGCAACTGCAGGGCATGAAAAAAGTTCAAATGTACAGCCCCCAAATGTACATCATCAAGGAACTAAAACACGATGAGCAGGTCAGGGGTAGACAAATCTAAGTAGATGATTTAAACATTACATTACACAGGTGACCAACCTCGATTGGATGATCGGACAGTATGTTAGATCAAAGGAGGGGGGGAAGAGGGGGAGAAACCACGATATAGGAGACTATAGATCTTTCTCACATTCTCCTGATGTAAACCCCTCTAAAAATGGCCTATAACTAAGCTGTTCATTTAGGCCCGGGGGCGAGGTGGCAGCAAGGTCAACAATCCAACGGACTTCCCGTTGTAACAGGACCTTGTTCCAGTCCCTGCCCCTGGGGTTGGGATGGATTCTATCCAGGATCAAAAATTGAATTCCTGGAAAGATCCCATGATGTTCATGAATTACGTGCCTTCCCAGAGGGAGATCTGGGTTTGCCTTTTTCATGGAAGTGATGTGCCTGGAGGCTCGCAGGGAAAACTTCAGTTTGGTCTTCCCAATGTAGAAGCGTTGGCACTGACAGGTAAGAAGGTATATCACCCCCTCGGTCTTGCAGTTGAAAAAGTGATGGGGTTGGTACGGTCGGCCATTGGGGAGAATGATATTTTTACTGGTGTTCATGTATCTGCATATAGAGCAACCACCGCAGGTGAAGGTCCTAAACCTTTTACATGGATTGTTTCGGAAATCGCCTACAAATTCACTCTGGACCAATTGGTCTCTTAGTGAGCTGGTGCGTCGATATGTAATGGCCGGTCGTGCAGTTAAATGTGGGCGTAGCATGGGGTCATCATATAAGGTATGCCAAAACTTGTTAAGAATTAATTTTATGGATTCGTGTTGATTGCTAAACCTCGTAATGAGCCTGACTGTAGGGTAGTCATCGGACTTCCTTCGATGGCTAAACAGTAGCTCGCGTCTGGTATGTCCATTAGCTCGCTTGAATGCCTTTTTCAGAGTGGAAAGAGAGAAACCTCTACGAAGAAGTCTGTCTCTCAGTGTGGAAGCCTCACGTAGGTATGATTCCTGATCGGAGCAATTCCGCCTTAACCTCAGATACTGGCTGTAGGGGATGGCACGGAGAAGGGGCTGAGGATGGGCACTCGAGGCATACAAGATAGTGTTGCCAGCCGTGGGCTTCCAAAACAGCCCACTTGATAGATGTGTGATGGAAAAATCTGGACAGCCGCACTCCGGATTGGAAAAGTGAAAAATAAAATCCTCTTTATTGAAAAAGTAATAACATGATTAAAATCCGTACATGGCTTTGTTGGGATAATGCAGCATAACCGCTAACGCGTTTCACGCTCCCATAGAGCGCTTACTCATAGCTGGTTTGTACGAAAGTGATCACCACTTATATACACATAATTTATCTACCACATGACTACATATTGATTATCTGATTTTAAACAGCTGATCGTTAGTCTGTGTGGGATCTTTTTGGCATAGATGTGATTGGATGTGCGTCCTATAGTGGATTCACTAATGAAGACATGAATATATAAATGAAATGTATTCATATTGGCAAATGTCAACATATATAAATAATAAAAAATTCTATTCAAGGTTTTTGAAAAACATGTTTGTTATTTTTCAAAACCACAATAATGAGATGGGTGCTGGAATTTGACGTTCAAACGTATAAATTATCATACAGATAGGCGCAAGTATGGGCAAACTATGTGAGCTGGTGGCTGCGGTATAATGTGAACGGTGTATAGGATGAGAATTGAAATTGGGTCTATATGCATGTGATAAAAAGATGTGCATCCAACACCACTATCAGTGTCTACAAGAAAAGACTAAATATGTGTGTATGGTGCATAAATATATGCAAAAAATTTTTTAACGACATAAAGATAAAAATAATGATGAAAAGCAATTCTTTATATGTGTGTGTATGTGTATATACATGATGATTTCAACTTTCAAAAAACGTGGTGACATATGTGAATTGGAAGCTGGGCAGAAAACTGGCGTCCTGTCGCAATAATGCGACCAAAAGTCTCCTGATTTACAGGAGTCTATGTGTGAATAAATGCTTTTGCTTCAATTCCTACATGTGTGAATATTATTCTTTGCAACATATAAAGGATTGTGAAACTTATCACTCTCTGATAACCCCGCCACTCCAGCTTCACAAAAGTGCTCATTTAAAACCTTGCATCACTCCGTATGGGATGCAATAATCCCAATCAGGTAACAACATTAACGTTGCTGAACGTCTTTCTTTGAAGCAATCACATCTCTCGATGAGTTGTCTTCAAGTGTATGGGCAGAACTATATGAGGTAGATAAAAATGGGACAAAATGCAGTGTTTATGCATCTGTCTCTATTCTTTCTATACATAGTATAATATTGGCAGTGACCATATGACAGGTTCTTCCAATATATCTGTTTATATCAATAGATAATTAACAATCTCACTAAACCAATTACTATGTGAAATAAACAACTGGTCTACCTCTTTGAAGACCACAGCTCTTAAATCAACTCAAAACACATGGGAACCTTGCAAAAAAGGTAATGAACCATGTACACATGTGGTAAAAAACATTTGTGCAAAGTTAGGCTAGCCATACACCATACAATTCTCCCGTGCAACTCTGGTCCAGATTCACCAAAACCATACAATAGGAGGCCAAACCCAAACACCCTCAACTTGTATGCAATCAGGCAGGCCCTTCTACCACACAGCTGAAGGCAAATCCAAAGAAAATTGAACAAGAAAATTGCATGGTGTATGGCCAGCTTTAGTGTTATGGTCTACCTGCAGCTACCATCAAACAATAATGTCTAATTAGAAACGAGATTCAAGTGACAGTGAATGCAAAAGATATAGTAAATTGTTTCTTTTAAATGAAAACATATATGCGTATCACTAGTCATTTGCTCGTATGGATTGGAGTGTGTGTAGCCCAATAAGATGTATCGGTTACTGGGAATATGTGTAAAAAAGGGAACTGATATATTGATATGTGTCCCTATATGTTTTTGAGTGGGACGTTTCACATTTCTATGAATAAAACAACATTGAAGTTATATCCCCGAGCAATACATCTGTAACCCTTTCCTCCCAACTTTTTCCTTGATTACACATCCACATTCCTTTTTTGGTGGATGATGGAGCAAAAAAATATATAGGGACACATATCAATATATCAGTTCCCTTTTTTACACATATTCCCAGTAACCGATACATCTTATTGGGCTACACACACTCCAATCCATACGAGCAAATGACTAGTGATATGCATATATGTTTTCATTTAAAAGAAACAATTTACTATATCTTTTGCATTCACTGTCACTTGAATCTCGTTTCTAATTAGACATTATTGTTTGATGGTAGCTGCAGGTAGACCATAACACTAAAGCTGGCCATACACCATGCAATTTTCTTGTTCAATTTTCTTTGGATTTGCCTTCAGCTGTGTGGTAGAAGGGCCTGCCTGATTGCATACAAGTTGAGGGTGTTTGGGTTTGGCCTCCTATTGTATGGTTTTGGTGAATCTGGACCAGAGTTGCACAGGAGAATTGTATGGTGTATGGCTAGCCTAACTTTGCACAAATGTTTTTTACCACATGTGTACATGGTTCATTACCTTTTTTGCAAGGTTCCCATGTGTTTTGAGTTGATTTAAGAGCTGTGGTCTTCAAAGAGGTAGACCAGTTGTTTATTTCACATAGTAATTGGTTTAGTGAGATTGTTAATTATCTATTGATATAAACAGATATATTGGAAGAACCTGTCATATGGTCACTGCCAATATTATACTATGTATAGAAAGAATAGAGACAGATGCATAAACACTGCATTTTGTCCCATTTTTATCTACCTCATATAGTTCTGCCCATACACTTGAAGACAACTCATCGAGAGATGTGATTGCTTCAAAGAAAGACGTTCAGCAACGTTAATGTTGTTACCTGATTGGGATTATTGCATCCCATACGGAGTGATGCAAGGTTTTAAATGAGCACTTTTGTGAAGCTGGAGTGGCGGGGTTATCAGAGAGTGATAAGTTTCACAATCCTTTATATGTTGCAAAGAATAATATTCACACATGTAGGAATTGAAGCAAAAGCATTTATTCACACATAGACTCCTGTAAATCAGGAGACTTTTGGTCGCATTATTGCGACAGGATGCCAGTTTTCTGCCCAGCTTCCAATTCACATATGTCACCACGTTTTTTGAAAGTTGAAATCATCATGTATATACACATACACACACATATAAAGAATTGCTTTTCATCATTATTTTTATCTTTATGTCGTTAAAAAATTTTTTGCATATATTTATGCACCATACACACATATTTAGTCTTTTCTTGTAGACACTGATAGTGGTGTTGGATGCACATCTTTTTATCACATGCATATAGACCCAATTTCAATTCTCATCCTATACACCGTTCACATTATACCGCAGCCACCAGCTCACATAGTTTGCCCATACTTGCGCCTATCCGTATGATAATTTATACGTTTGAACGTCAAATTCCAGCACCCATCTCATTATTGTGGTTTTGAAAAATAACAAACATGTTTTTCAAAAACCTTGAATAGAATTTTTTATTATTTATATATGTTGACATTTGCCAATATGAATACATTTCATTTATATATTCATGTCTTCATTAGTGAATCCACTATAGGACGCACATCCAATCACATCTATGCCAAAAAGATCCCACACAGACTAACGATCAGCTGTTTAAAATCAGATAATCAATATGTAGTCATGTGGTAGATAAATTATGTGTATATAAGTGGTGATCACTTTCGTACAAACCAGCTATGAGTAAGCGCTCTATGGGAGCGTGAAACGCGTTAGCGGTTATGCTGCATTATCCCAACAAAGCCATGTACGGATTTTAATCATGTTATTACTTTTTCAATAAAGAGGATTTTATTTTTCACTTTTCCAATCCGGAGTGCGGCTGTCCAGATTTTTCCATCACACACATACCATTGGAATAGCAATTGCCGGCACCTGGGGCTCTCACAATCATCCACACAGCGGAGGACGGGAAGCTTGAACCCGATCACCTAGAGCGGTGGTAATTATCCTGTTTAGCCCACTTGATAGGCTGCCATCCTCATTTTTTGTAATGGTAGTGTCTAAAAAGGTGACACTGGTCTCACTATAGGTGAAAGTGAACTTCAAATTGAGAGTATTCTGTTGCATGGAGCAAATGCATTCCTTCAGCTCCTTCTCCGAGCCATCCCACAGCATCAAGATGTCGTCAATATATCGGAACCAAGCTAGTACATGTTGTGTATGCGATCTGAGAGACTCATCAGCAAGAAATGACTTTTCCCATTCCCCCAGGTACAGATTGGCGTACGATGGGGCACACGAGGTCCCCATCGCAACGCCCTGTACCTGGAGGAAATGGGAGCCGTAGAAGGAAAAAACGTTGTGGTGGAGAATGAACTCCAATGCCATGATAATGAACTCGCATAATTTTTTATCGTCTCTGTGTGTCTGCGCAATGACGCGTCTAATAACGGCCAGGCCTAACTGGTGAGGAATGGAACTGTATAAAGCTTCTATGTCGATCGCCACCAACAAGGAGCGCTGTGGAACATGAAGCCCATCTAGACTTTGTAGGAGATGGATAGTATCCCGTACAAAGGAGGGTAAATTCTCAACAAGGGGTTTGAGGTACGAGTCGACATACAAGCTAAGGTGTTCAGTAATGGCCCCATTCCCCGATACAATGGGTCTTCCTGGTGGGACCAAGGGATTCTTGTGGACCTTGGGTAGGCAGTAGAATGTTGGAATCTTAGGGTGTTTTATGCGCAAGAATTCCCAGGTGTCTTGATCTATGATTCCCTGAGAGAAGGCTCCATCCACAAGAGCATAAAACTGAGTTTCAAATCTGATGATACTCGCTCTAGGGATGGATTTATACCAGTCTCGATTTGCCAAGACTTTTTTGCACATTGTTCTATATTGGTCATTGGACATAATGACTATCGGAGGGCTTGATTGTTAGAGAGTGGCATTTTTTTAAATTTTCAAGCGCTAGTCGTTCGGAGGGGGATAGGTTGTCCGCCTCTTTGTGTATTTTCAATTTCCTGATTTCAGATGTCACCAAGGAGACAAAGGACATCAGGTTCGGAATTTGAGCTGATAGAGGGAAATTTATCTGATTTGTTTTTCAACTTTATAGACCGAGGGGGGGATGGTTCAATGGTCAGTTGCTCCTGAAGTAAGGATTCTATATCGATAGAATCGATTAGGTCTGTTGGGTCCTGCTCATCAAGCAGGGACAACAGCACATCGAGATCTTTTTCGTGCTGGATATTAGGAGTTTCGAATTTATCTTTGTTCTTAGAGTACAAGTCTTGAGCAGTAATTTTCTCGCAAAGAGATTCAAATCTTTAATAACCTCGAATGTATCGAGGTTAGATTTTGGGCAAAAGCTTAGTCCCTTAGATAGCAGCATTCTTTCCTCAACAGACAAGCTATAACTGGACAGGTTGATAATATTCATATCTTTCGTTTCTATTTCTCCAAATTGTCCAACCCTTATGTGTTGGGGAGAGGTGTCGATCCCTGTGGAAAAAACCTACTTTTACATACGTCATCATTGGACGCCATAGCCGAGCCCGCGCTCGGCTATCAAGCCCTCCGATAAGGGGGGCAACATAGTCATTATGTCCAATGACCAATATAGAACAATGTGCAAAAAAGTCTTGGCAAATCGAGACTGGTATAAATCCATCCCTAGAGCGAGTATCATCAGATTTGAAACTCAGTTTTATGCTCTTGTGGATGGAGCCTTCTCTCAGGGAATCATAGATCAAGACACCTGGGAATTCTTGCGCATAAAACACCCTAAGATTCCAACATTCTACTGCCTACCCAAGGTCCACAAGAATCCCTTGGTCCCACCAGGAAGACCCATCGTATCGGGGAATGGGGCCATTACTGAACACCTTAGCTTGTATGTCGACTCGTACCTCAAACCCTTTGTTGAGAATTTACCCTCCTTTGTACGGGATACTATCCATCTCCTACAAAGTCTAGATGGGCTTCATGTTCCACAGCACTCCTTTTTAGTGGCGATCGACATAGAAGCTTTATACAGTTCCATTCCTCACCAGTTAGGCCTGGCCGTTATTAGACGCGTCATTGCGCAGGCACACAGACGATAAAAAATGATGTGAGTTCATTATCATGGCATTGGAGTTCATTCTCCACCACAACGTTTTTTCCTTCGACGGCTCCTATTTCTTCCAGGTACAGGGCGTTGTGATGGGGACCGCGTGTGCCCCATCGTACGCCAATCTGTACCTGAGGGAATGGGAAAAGTCGTTTCTTGCTGATGAGTCTCTCAGATCGCATACACAACATGTACTAGCTTGGTTCCGATATATTGACGACATCTTGATGCTGTGGGATGGCTCAGAGAAGGAGCTGGAGTAATGCATTTGCTCCATGCAACAGAATACTCTTAATTTGAAGTTCACTTTCACCTATAGCGAGACCAGTGTCACCTTTTTAGACACTACCATTACAAAAAATGAGGATGTCAGCCTATCAAGTGGGCTGTTTCGGAAGCCCACGGCTGGCAACACTATCTTGCATGCCTCGAGCGCCCATCCTTGGCCCCTTCTCTGTGCCATCCCCTACAGCCAGTATCTGAGGTTAAGGCAGAATTGCTCCGATCAGGAATCATACCTACGTGAGGCTTCCGCACTGAGAGACAGACTTCTTCGTAGAGGTTACTCTCTTTACACTCTGAAAAAGGCATTCAAGCGAGCCAATGGACATACCAGACATGAGCTACTGTTTAGCCATCGAAGGAAGTCCAATGACTACCCTACAGTCAGGCTCATTACGAGGTTTAGCAATCAACACGAATCCATAAAATTAATTCTTAACAAGTTTTGGCATACCTTATATGATGACCCCATGCTACGCCCACATTTAACTGCACGACCGGCCATTACATATCGACGCACCAGCTCACTAAGAGACCAATTGGTCCAGAGTGAATTTGTAGGCGACGTCCGAAACAATCCATGTAAAAGGTTTGGGACCTTCACCTGCGGTGGTTGCTCTATATGCAGATGCATGAACACCAGTAAAAATATCATTCTCCCCAATGGCCGACCGTACCAACCCCATCACTTTTTCAACTGCAAGACCGAGGGGGTGATATACCTTCTTACCTGTCAGTGGCAACGCTTCTACGTTGGAAAGACCAAACTGAAGTTCTCCCTGCGAGCCTCCAGGCACATCACTTCCATGAAAAAGGCAAACCCAGATCTCCCTCTGGGAAGGCATGTAATTCATGAACATTATGGGATCTTTCCAGGAATTCAATTTTTGATCCTGGATAGAATCCATCCCAACCCCAGGGGCGGGGACTGGAAAAAGGTCCTCTTACAACGGGAAGTCCGTTGGATTGTTGACCTTGCTGCCACCTCGCCCCTGGGCCTAAATGAACAGCTTAGTTATAGGCCATTTTTAGAGGGGTTTACATCAGGAAAATGTGAGAAAGATCTATAGTCTCCTATATCGTGGTTTCTCCCCCTCTCCCCCCTCTTCCCCCCCCCTCCTTTGATCTAACATACTATCCGATCATCCAATCTAGGTTGGTCACCTGTGTAATGTTATGTTTAAATCATCTACTTAGATTTGTCTACCCCTGACCTGCTCATCGTGTTTTAGTTCCTTGATGATGTACATTTGACCTGTTTTCATGCCCTGCAGTTGCTGGATTTCTCATTGCCATATCCGGTTATGGCACACTATATGTTCAGGTACATCTGTTGGCCCCTCTTTGCCCCGCCCGGCACAGGGGGGCCTCCCAGGTACTCTGTGTCCCTCTTGGGGAGCCTTTTTCATGTGGCGTCCTTGCGGGCATCTAGATGCCTGGCTCGGCCGCCCTCTCTGCGTCGGTGGGTCGCCGCTGCATGACACACCTCTCAGGCCTACGCCTGTGGGGTGCGCCATGCAGTGATGGCTCGGGGTCCCCCACGTCCTGTTTGACACCTTTTACATGTTGCCCCCTACTTCCAAAAGCTCTGAATATACAGTAGGTCCCCTTTTTTGTTTAATATGTTCACATAATAAACATGGAGAACCATGGATGCATCTGTGCTTGACATGATCCTCCTATCCTGTGGTCTTACTATGTAGCCAGCTATTATATTGTTACGACGCTCCTGGCTGTTAAGATACAGTTGGCTGCGCTCTGTCTCCTCTCACAGAAGAGTGGGAGGAGTTCTGGGCTAATCCTGGCTGGAGTGAGAATGTGGGGATACTGCATGGGTACCCCCCCAGTCCATTACCAGGCCCTTTGGGTCCTGTATGGATATTAAGGGGAACCCCGCACCCAAATTAAAATAAGGAAAGGCCCTATATACTCTGAACAGCAGTATACAGGCGGTGCAAACAAGACAGGGACTGTAGGTTTGTTGTTAAGTAGAATCTCTTTGTAATTTTGAACGGGTACATTTTTAACGTGTTTAGCTCCAGCCAAAAAATCTTTTTTAAGCTTTTTGGAAAACATAGGGAAGGGTTATCACCCCTGTGACATTTGTTTTGCTGTCTTTCCTCCTCTTCAGAAGATTTCACCTCACATTTTGTCCCAATGAAAAATGTTTTTTGAAAATTTGGGTTTTTTTGTGGAACAAGGATTGGAAAGCATCAGTGGAAAGGAGAAATTGTTTTCCCATATTAACTCTTACAGGAGAGAATTTCCCTTCCTAGGGGTAGATTTCATCTCACTTCCTGTTGTCTCCTTCCGTTTGCAAGTAGGAGTCATTTGTAAGTTAGATGTTTGAAAGTAGGGTCCTGCCCTATATACTCAGCAGAAATTTGGGCCTTAGGTGTTGCTGTGGCCACAACACTGTAAGCCCTCACAGGGCCCTGCTGTGAAATATTAGATCAAGAATTGTAATTACATGCCCCTGTTGAACAGGAGCTGAAAAATTAGGCCTTAGGCACTGGTGCTGGTGCCACAACACTGCAACCCCTCACAGACACTCTAGTTGGAACGCAGGAACGAGCCCTGCTGCAAAGTATTGCATCAAAAATTGTAATTACACGCCCCTGTTAGACAGGGGCAGAAAAATTGGGCCTTAGGCACTGGTGCTGGTGCCACAACACTGCAACCCCTCACAGACACTCTAGTTGGAACGCAGGAACGAGCCCTGCTGCAAAGTATTGCATCAAAAATTGTAATTACACGCCCCTGTTAGACAGGGGCAGAAAAATTGGGCCTTAGGCACTGGTGCTGGTGCCACAACACTGCAACCCCTCACAGACACTCTAGTTGGATTGCAGGAACGAGCCCTGCTGCAAAGTATTACATCAAAAATTGTAATTACACGCCCCTGTTAGACAGGGGCTGAAAAATTGTGCCTTAGGCACTGGTGGTGGCGCCCAGAACCAAAAATGTTCTTACAAGCTATCAGCGTGATGATTGAGGAGGAAGAGGATAATTACTCAGGGATAGTCACTCAGCATCAGCATAGGCAGTCTTTGAAGGGATCTGAGATTTCAAAAAAAATTATTCGGTTACATCAGCATCAGGTGCTTGGTAGCTGGTGGTGATCCAAGACTGATTCATTTTTATGAAGGTCAGCCGATCGACCGAGTCGGTGGACAGACGCACCCTGTGATCGGTTACCACGCCTCCAGCAGCACTGAATGTGCGTTCCGAAAGAACGCTGGATGCAGGACAGGCCAGTAGCTCAATTGCATACTGTGCAAGCTCTGGCCATTGATCCATCCTCAAGACCCAGTAACCCAGAGGATTTTCGGTGGGAAAGGTGTCCAAGTCTGATCTTGCCCCTAGGTATTCCTGCACCATGTAAAACAGACGCTGGCGATGGTTGCTGGAACCGATCATACCTTGGGGCTGCGGACCAAAAAATTGTCTGAACGCATCGGTCAGACGGCCACCTTCTCCACCGCTCCTTCTTTGACTGACCGAAGCCTCAGCAACACGTTGTCCAGAAACAGGAGTTTGTAACCTCCCAGTCTCTGGGAACGCATTGCACAGACCTTTCTGCAAGGCCTCCCGAAGATGTTTCATCCTCTGCTCCCTCTGCGATGGCAAGATAAGGTCCGCAACCTTACCCTTGTAACGTGGATCAAGGAGGGTTGCCAGCCAGTATTGGTCCTTCTCCTTGATACCACGAATACGAGGATCCTTACGCAGGCTTTGCAGGATCAGGGAGGCCATGCAGCGTAGGTTTGCTGAGGCATTCGGTCCGGAGTCCTCTGGGTCACTAAGGACGACAACGTCCGCAGCCACCTCCTCCCAGCCACGTACAAGTCCATGTATTTCTTGGGACTGATCCCTTAAAGACTGCTGCTGATGCTGAGTGCCAGGCTCCACCTCCATACTGACACAATCTTCCTCCTCCTCCTCCTCCTCCTCCTCCTCGTCCTCTTCCTGTGTGATCGGCGGGCACGCAGGAACACTGTCTGGATAAAGGGGGCCTTGAGAGCTAAGGAAGTCCTCCTCTTCCTGCCTCTGTTCTGCCTCAAGTGCCCTGTCCATTATTCCAGTGTGCTCCAACAGGTGGACAAGGGGGACAGTGTCACTGATGCATGCACTGTCACTGCTCACCATCCTCGTGGCCTCCTCGAATGGTGACAGGACACTGTCCTGGTGCCATAGTCGCACAGGTACTCATTGATGGCCCTCTGCTGCGTGTGCAGCCGCTGCAGCATGGCCAACGTTGAGTTCCACCTGGTGGGCATGTCACAGATTAGGCGGTTCTTGGGCAGGTTAAACTCCTTTTGGAGGTCCGTCAGCCGAGCACTGGCATTATATGACCGGCGGAAATGCACACAGACTTTCCTGGCCTGCCTCAGGACATCCTGTAAGCCCGGGTACCTGCCCAAGAACCGCTGCACCACCAAGTTAAGGACGTGAGCCAAACAGGGCACATGGGTCATTTGTCCCTGTCGGAGGGCAGAGAGGAGGTTGGTGCCATTGTCGCAAACCACCATTCCTGCCTTAAGTTGGCGTGGCGTCAACCACCTCTGAACCTGCCCCTGCAGAGCTGACAGAACCTCTGCCCCAGTGTGGCTCCTGTCCCCCAAGCACACCAGCTCAAGCACCGCATGGCATCTTTTGGCCTGCATACTTGCGTAGCCCCTTGAACAACTACGGAGCACCGCTGGTTCAGAGGAAGAGGCCATGGAGGAAGAAGAAGAGGAGGGGATGGAGGAGAGAGGTGTGTCACAATCAGCATTTTGGAGGCGTGGTGGCGGAACAACCTCCAACACTACTGCACCTTGTCCTGCATCCTTCCCAGCTGCCAGCAGAGTCACCCAATGCGCCGTGAAACTTAGGTAACGTCCCTGTCCATGCCTGCTGGACCATGAGTCAGCGGTAATATGCACCTTACCGCTGACCGCCCTGTCCAGCGAGGCATGGACATTGCCTTCCACATGCCGGTAGAGAGCCGGAATCGCCTTGGCTTTGGCCAATTACGGCTCTCTGTTCAGGCGGCGCTGTGATTGGCCAAGCATGCGGGTCATAGTGCATGCTTGGCCAATCATCAGCCAGCAATGCACTGCGATGCCGCAGTGAATTATGGGCCGTGACGCGCCACACGAATTTGGCGCGAACGGCCCATATCGTTCGCAATTCGTCGAACGACCGAACAGCCGATGTTCGAGTCGAACATGGGTTCGACTCGAACACGAAGCTCATCCCTAGTTTTGATATATCCGCCACCGTGATTTGGGCAATGGGTGCTCCAACACTGTCATGTTTGGGTAGGCTGTTTCTCTTGTTTTGGTTTCATAGACTTCATGTTCTCTATGCAATGCTATGACAATATTATGCGGAAGAAAATGTTGTATTTATTTATATTTTTTCCAATCTTGTATTTCACCATAGAGTAAGAGCTTGTCCCACGAGTCGCCCTTGACGAAGGGACGATCAGTTTCAGTCCCGAAATGCGTAGGCCTTCGCGGAAGACTCTACAAGCATCTTTATCCAATGCACATCAGTACAGCTGTGTACCATGTGTACCATGTCCGCAGTCTCTGACCATCTCCTGTATCATGTCTAGCACTAAATATTATGCACAACCCTTAAATCGGGGTTAATATTAAGCAGCCAATCAGAGGCTCAGGCTGTGAGCGGGGAAACCCTTTGCGTTTCGATAGCCACAGCACGTAAGCAGCAGCAGAGCAGTCCCTGAGCCCCCATTCTTAGGTGCTAAAAGTCCACAGGTTAGGGAGTGCAAATTACTTGCCTTGCCCCGGGTGCTGACAACCCATGCTACGCCACTGGGTCAACCTGCTCCTACATACTGTAGCATCTGCAGATGCCGGCAGACCAGCAATAACCAGCCCATGTACTGGGTGAGTCTAACGGGAATGGTTTAATAATTATCAACCAGCTGCTGCACCTGCAGGACTCTGAGGAGAGTGGCAGGGTCTGCACCCCGGATATATATATATATATATATATATATATATATATATATATATATATATATATATATATATATATATATATATATATATATATATACAGTGCCTTGCGAAAGTATTCGGCCCCCTTGAACTTTTCAATCTTTTGCCACATTTCAGGCTTCAAACATAAAGATATTACATTTTTATTTTTTGTGAAGAATCACCAACAAGTGGGACACAATTGTGAAGTGGAACGAAATCTATTGGATTGTTGAAACTTTTTTAACTAATAAAAAAATGAAAAGTGGGGCGTGCAAAATTATTCGGCCCCCTTGCGTTAATACTTTTTAGAGCCACCTTTTGCTGCGATTACAGCTGCAAGTCGCTTGGGGTATGTCTCTATCAGTTTTGCACATCGAGAGACTGAAATTCTTGCCCATTCTTCCTTGCAAAACAGCTCGAGCTCAGTGAGGTTGGATGGAGAGCGTTTGTGAACAGCAGTTTTCAGCTCTTTCCACAGATTCTCGATTGGATTCAGGTCTGGACTTTGACTTGGCCTTTCTAACACCTGGATACGTTTATTTGTGAACCATTCCTTTGTAGATTTTGCTGTATGTTTGGGATCATTGTCTTGTTGGAAGATAAATCTCCGTCCCAGTTTCAGGTCTTTTGCAGACTCCAACAGGTTTTCATCCAGAATGGTCCTGTATTTGGCTGCATCCATCTTCCCCTCAATTTTAACCATCTTCCCTGTCCCTGCTGAAGAAAAGCAGGCCCAAACCATGATGCTGCCATCACCATGTTTGACAGTGGGGATGGTGTGTTGAGGGTGATGAGCTGTGTTGCTTTTACGCCAAACATATCGTTTTGCATTGTGGCCAAAAAGTTCGATTTTGGTTTCATCGGACCAGAGCACCTTCTTCCACATGTTTAGTGTGTCTCCCAGGTGGCTTGTGGCAAACTTTAGACGAGACTTTTTATGGATATCTTTGAGAAATGGCTTTCTTCTTGCCACTCTTCCATAAAGGCCAGATTTGTGCAGTGTACGACTGATTGTTGTCCTATGGACAGACTCTCCCACCTCAGCTGTAGTTCTCTGCAGTTCATCCAGAGTGATCATGGGCCTCTTGGCTGCATCTCTGATCAGTCTTCTCCTTGTCTGAGCTGAAAGTTTAGAGGGACAGCCAGGTCTTGGTAGATTTGCAGTGGTCTGATACTCCTTCCATTTCAAAATGATCGCTTGCACAGTGCTCCTTGGGATGTTTAAAGCTTGGGAAATCTTTTTGTATCCAAATCCGGCTTTAAACTTCTCCACAACAGTATTACGGACCTGCCTGGTGTGTTCCTTGGTCTTCATGATACTCTCTGCGCTTTCAACAGAACCCTGAGACTATCACAGAGCAGGTGCATTTATACAGAGACTTGATTACACACAGGTGGATTCTATTTATCACCATCAGTCATTTAGGACAACATTGGATCATTCAGAGATCCTCGCTGAACTTCTGGAGTGAGTTTTCTGCACTGAAAGTAAAGGGGCCGAATAATTTTGCACGCACCACTTTTCAGTTTTTCATTTGCTAAAAAAGTTTAAAATATCCAATAGATTTCGTTCCACTTCACAATTGTGTCCCACTTGTTGGTGATTCTTCACAAAAAATTAAAATGTTATATCTTTATGTTTGAAGCCTGAAATGTGGCAAAAGGTTGAAAAGTTCAAGGGGGCCGAATACTTTTGCAAGGCACTGTATATACATATATATATATATATATATATATATATATATATATATATATATATATATTAACATATATAGATATGATTTCCTATTGGAAGTATCTTGCCAAAAATGACATTTTTGTAGCAGTGGATGCCAAGGGTCTGGCTTGTTTCTTGGTGCAGACTTCTGGGGGAATCAGTAAGCCAGTCACACAAGTGCATGCCCAGACTCTTAAGGTAAGACCTAGAAGGCACGCTTCACGGGTGTCTGGACGGCATGTTGTACAGAGTCTTGGATGAAGGTATCAGACACACATTCCTCACTGCTCCTCTCTTCCACAAAGCTGCCAAGTCCACCACAACAGCGGGTGGGCTGCTACATTGCTTAGACACCTCAGACGCAAGAGGGTTTGCAAGTTTTCTACCCAATCCTGTTTGGAGTTCGCAGGAGTTGTTGGTTAGTGTCCAGTTGCAGATCGGAAGAGGTTGAACCCTGTGGGGCCCCTTTTTGAGCTCTTTAAGATGGAGTCCATTAAACAGTATAACCACATGGCTGGAGGCTGTTGCTGGATCATCAGGATGCCTATCCTATCCTCACACCTTAGAGGGAAAGCAAAGCCAACTTTCTCCATCCCAATGGTTGGTGTACCCGGGGGTGCTTTGCTAGTTCCTCTGTTTTATTTCCATCAGAGGAAGTGGTGACAGTCAGGAACAGATTTCTGAGGACGAATACTTCTGTTTGTTAGATGGCTTCTCAGTGCCTCAGTCATCTGGGCACAACGTCATCATGCATATAGATGATTCCTGGGCTGTATGGGCACCTGCGCAAATTTCATCTAGAATTCTTAGTGCAAGGGAGGAAACAGGATAGAACACAGTTAATAAGTATTACTCAGTATGAGTAGCGGTCCACGGTGATGGAAAGACCTTGAGGAAGTCTCAGTCCATTAGGACCTTTTAGACTGGAGAATTGCTATGAATCATGTCTGCAAGACAGCCGGGAAGATGCACTGCGAGGGACTTTTGGTCAAGGCAAACAGCTTCCCAGCCAAGGAGGGTAATCTTGAACGCGCTGGGGGTTCAAACAGCCCTTTTAGCACTTTGGCCTTACTACACAGAGTCAAGGAGGACCAATCTCCTTGCAGTTTAGCAACAGGGCAGCAGTAGTGTATATTCAGCTCCAGGATGAAAACTCGCAGCAATATGCTATTAGGAGAGGTGAAACCCATAACGCCTGGGGTGGAAGATCACCAGCAAAATTTCAGAAGCAGTTTACCTCCCAGCGGATTTTTGTTTTGAAGTACAAGCTTCCCAGAGCACAACGAGTGGGTCTACGTCCCAGGTCTTCTCTGAGCTGGCCCACAGGTGGGGCCTACCACAGACAGACCTCCTCGTTTCCCACAGTAATCACAAACTTTGGTCTGATTTTGTTTCTGTACCCCAAGGCGCAAGGGGCAGATGCTCTGTTCTCTCCCTGGGACTGCAATCTAACCTACAGTGCCTTGCGAAAGTATTCGGCCCCCTTGAACTTTTCAACCTTTTGCCACATTTCAGGCTTCAAACATAAAGATATAAAATTTTAATTTTTTGTGAAGAATCACCAACAAGTGGGACACAATTGTGAAGTGGAACGAAATCTATTGGATTATTGAAACTTTTTTAACTAATAAAAAAATGAAAAGTGGGGCGTGCAAAATTATTCGGCCCCCTTGCGTTAATACTTTGTAGAGCCACCTTTTGCTGCGATTACAGCTGCAAGTCGCTTGGGGTATGTCTCTATCAGTTTTGCACATCGAGAGACTGAAATTCTTGCCCATTCTTCCTTGCAAAACAGCTCAAGCTCAGTGAGGTTGGATGGAGAGTGTTTGTGAACAGCAGTTTTCAGCTCTTTCCACAGATTCTCGATTGGATTCAGGTCTGGACTTTGACTTGGCCATTCTAACACCTGGATACATTTATTTGTGAACCATTCCTTTGTAGATTTTGCTGTATGTTTGGGATCATTGTCTTGTTGGAAGATAAATCTCCGTCCCAGTTTCAGGTCTTTTGCAGACTCCAACAGGTTTTCATCCAGAATGGTCCTGTATTTGGCTGCATCCACCTTCCCCTCAATTTTAACCATCTTCCCTGTCCCTGCTGAAGAAAAGCAGGCCCAAACCACGATGCTGCCACCACCATGTTTGACAATGGGGATGGTGGGTTGAGGGTGATGAGCTGTGTTGCTTTTTCGCCAAACATATCGTTTTGCATTGTGGCCAAAAAGTTCGATTTTGGTTTTATCGGACCAGAGCACCTTCTTCCACATGTTTGGTGTGTCTCCCAGGTGGCTTGTGGCAAACTTTAGACGAGACTTTTTATGGATATCTTTGAGAAATGGCTTTCTTCTTGCCACTCTTCCATAAAGGCCAGATTTGTGCAGTGTACGACTGATTGTTGTCCTATGGACAGACTCTCCCACCTCAGCTGTAGTTCTCTGCAGTTCATCCAGAGTGATCATGGGCCTCTTGGCTGCATCTCTGATCAGTCTTCTCCTTGTCTGAGCTGAAAGTTTAGAGGGACAGCCAGGTCTTGGTAGATTTGCAGTGGTCTGATACTCCTTCCATTTCAAAATGATCGCTTGCACAGTGCTCCTTGGGATGTTTAAAGCTTGGGAAATCTTTTTGTATCCAAATCCAGCTTTAAACTTCTCCACAACAGTATTACGGACCTGCCTGGTGTGTTCCTTGGTCTTTATGATGCTCTCTGCGCTTTCAACAGAACCCCGAGACTATCACAGAGCAGGTGCATTTATACAGAGACTTGATTACACACAGGTGGATTCTATTTATCACCATCAGTCATTTAGGACAACATTGGATCATTCGGAGATCCTCGCTGAACTCCTGGAGTGAGTTTTCTGCACTGAAAGTAAAGGGGCCGAATAATTTTGCACGCACCACTTTTCAGTTTTTTATTTGCTAAAAAAGTTTAAAATATCCAATAGATTTTGTTCCACTTCACAATTGTGTCCCACTTGTTGGTGATTCTTCACAAAAAATTAAAATTTTATATCTTTATGTTTGAAGCCTGAAATGTGGCAAAAGGTTGAAAAGTTCAAGGGGGCCGAATACTTTTGCAAGGCACTGTATATATTTTTCCCCAACATTTCCCGTAAATGAGATTTCTCTTGAGGCTGTCAAGGGAGAACATAGTTGTCATAGCCAGTCCTCCATATTGACCAGGAGGCCCTCGGTTTTCCCTGGTCGTTCATTTCAGGGTACAGAAGACATTAGGGGCACTAAAGGGGGAGGATGAGCAACTCCGGTTGCTCCAGTTTCACTCCAGAGTGATCTATACTTTGTTGCGTGCAAGAAGACATTCTACTTACAACATCTAGACCTAATTCTGGAACAAGTTTGCTTTTTCTTGGTAGGGTGAGACATTGATCCTATAGAAAGCCTGGAGCAATAGCAATGAAGTGAATAAGCGCAGGGCGGGCATGACGGGGTTAACAGGGAATTAACTAGACCAAAAGGGTAGTGTGTATAGAGCCGAGGGGGAGGGGCCGGAGGAATACTGAAAAGGGAGCCCCGCCTGGGATGAGTCACCAAAGCGTGGGGGAAAGTTCAGAGAGAAGCAGCATGGCAGAGGTGGAGAGAATTTTGGCCCAGCTCAGAGAGGAGGCAGCAGTGCGGGGTCCCGAGTGGCTTCAGGAGACTTTAGGTACGGCACTTATGAGGACAGATACGGCGTCCGGGCAGGCGGACAGGAGTGTTACCAGAACCCGCAGGGCCAGACCACCGGAGTGGTATTCGCCGGAGCAACGATCGGAGGCGCAGCGGCAGTCGGGGGGAGCCGGGGGGGATCTGCGGCGGGCCCACCTCCAAAACGGTCGGCACGGACGAACAGCGGCAGCCCAGGGAGAACAAGCGATCGGGAAACCAGATCATGCGGCACAAGGCAGGGGAAGGACAGGGCTGCATTGAGGCCTAGCAGACGCGGTGAGTGCGAGCGCGCCGGCCCCGCCTCCAGGCTACCAGAGATGGAACAGGGACAGATGCAGAGGAGGGATGCAGATGGGAGCTCCGGGCCTACAGCGGCAGGAGATCCCCAGCAGCATGATCATGGACAGAGGGAGCAGAGAAAGGGGAGAGCGGAGGCCGCCAGGACTGTGGTACCGCACACCGGTCCTGGTAAGGCTGTCCAAAAGTCGCCACACGGACGCGCTGCTCAGAGGAGGGAGAGGATGTCTGCGACAGCAACAGCTAGCGGGCCTGGTAGGCTCTCATCAGAAGAGGAGGAAGATATGGTGCTGAACCTTGCGGACGATCGATCGGAGTCCGAAGAAGAGGCGGCCCCCCATTCGGGGAGGACAGCAGAAGTGGACGGCAGACAGTCGGCTGATGGGGCGACACCTATGCAGCCCGGTAAGTCAGCAGCTATTGTACCTGAGACATGTTTGCAAGAGAGCAGTGGGCCTAGCAGTGGATCAGGGTCTGGGTCAGCAAGGGGGAGGACGGGGGAGACCTCCGTAGGTGCTGTGGGCTTATTAGGTTTCTTGGAAGGAATCAAAGAGCTAGTACAGAAGTTTGAGCAGGCCGGCAACACAGCAGTGGGGCCAGCGGCAGCTTGGGTCCCACCTTTAGCAGGATCGGGGGAAAACGCAGGGTCAGGGGTGAGTACAGAGATGACGGCAGTCACAGGGGCCAGCATGGTGCCGGCCAAGGAAGGGGTGAGTACGGTCGTTGCGCAGGGGACAGACAAGACGGCTGTGGCCAGTGAGACGGTGGCGAGGCAGGATATAATTAGAATTGCGGATGCAGCAAAATGTGAAGTATATGTGTGTTATGAAGGGCCTTTAGGAGCGCATCTGAAGCAGGAGGTCAGGGAGAAGCTGTGGAAAGGTGAGTATGTGGAGATTTTTTCTCTGCTCCCTTTGGAAAAATTCTATTTAGATAGAGTAAAACCAGGCGATTCTAAAAAAGAGGACGGAGAAAAAAGGAGATATCGGTTAATCCTGCGTACATTTACCAATTGGCTGCAGGCGTTCGCCATAATGGCAAGTGTTATTGGGGAAAAACAGCCCGAACATTGTTCGACGCTGTTTTGCTATCAGGATTCTATTGGGGAAGCGTATAGAGTTTATGGCGGGACTGCGTGGCTGAGGTATGATGAGCAGTTTCGGCAACGGAGGGCAGTGCGAAAAGAGCTGCGATGGGACCACAAAGATATCAGCCTATGGATGCGTTTAATGACGACTGCGCGGGCACCGAACCAGTTTTTTAGGGGGGGGGGGGGGGCGGTGGACCTTCAGCACAGGGACAGTCGGCCGGAAACAAAAAAGGGGTGTGCTGGCAATATAACACAGGGACATGCAAGTTCGGAAATTCATGTAGGTTCAGGCATGAGTGTTCAGGGTGCAATGGAGCCCATTCAGCATCCAGATGCTTCAAACAAGGCAAGGGTCGCGCAGGGGAAGCTGGACACAAGAGGGAGGACTCCGGTGAGAGTGGGAAGGATGCGGCCGTTTCTAGGTAGGTATCCGGATAGAAAAGCGGCACAATTATTGGAAGAAGGTTTCTCTGTGGGCTTCCGAATACCCTGTTCACTGGCGGTAGTTCCTCCCGTTTCACCCAACCTCCGGTCCGCTTTGCAACACCCAGATGTGGTTGGTGAAAAACTACGTAAGGAGGTTGCAATGGGAAGGATGGCGGGGCCATTCTCGTCGGCACCTTTGGCTGATCTGGTGGTGTCACCACTGGGGGTAGTGCCGAAGAAGGAACCCAATAAATTCAGGCTCATCCATCACCTGTCCTTTCCAAAAGGGGGGTCGGTGAATGACGCCATAGATCAGGGGGCATGCTCAGTGACATATACGTCATTTGATGCAGCCGTAGGGTGGGTGCGCCGGTACGGAAAAGGGGCACTGTTGGCTAAGGTTGATATAGAATCGGCTTTTAGGCTGTTACCAGTGCACCCTGAAAGTTTTAGGTTGCTGGGATGTCATTGGGACGATGAGTTCTACGTCGACCAATGCCTACCGATGGGTTGCTCTATATCATGTGCGATATTTGAGCAATTCAGCTCTTTTGTAGAGTGGGTGGTAAGGGATGTTTCGGGTGTGAATTCTAAAATTTCCTTACCTGGATGACTTTCTATGCATAGGACCAGCAGAGTCCAGGATCTGCGCGGTGCTCTTGGCAACGCTGGAACACATAGCAGACAGGTTTGGCATTCCATTGGCGCCTGAAAAAACTGAGGGACCTTGTACGGTCATCACGTTTCTAGGCATTGTACTGGATTCAGAGGCCATGGAATGCAGGTTACCGGACGCAAAGTTGGCAGACCTAAAAACAGAAATTGCGAGGCTGATTGGATTGCGAAAAGTGCAATTGCGCTTATTGCAATCGGTTTTAGGCAAGCTTAATTTTGCTTGTCGCATTTTGCCTATGGGGAGGGTGTTCAGTCGCCGGCTGGCAGCAAGTACGAGTGGCATTAAGTCCCCGAGACATTTTGTACGCTTGGTCAAGACCCATAGGGATGACCTGAGGGTATGGCATATCTTTTTGGAGTCATTCAATGGGCGAGCGTTATGGATGGCAGGACCGGTCAGTAATTTCGACCTGGAGCTCTTTACGGACGCAGCGGGGTCTTCAGGTTTTGGAGCTTTCTTTCAGGGGCAATGGAGTGCAGGCCCCTGGCCACAGTCCTGGATAGTGGCGGGTTTCACGAAGAATTTGGTGCTGTTGGAATTATTTCCAGTAGTGCTTGAAGTGGAGTTGTGGGGAGCATCATTCAGGGATCTGAAGGTGCGTTTCCATGGGGACAATTTGGGGGTGGTACACGTAATCAATAAGAACACGGCGTCTTCTCCGCCGGTTATTAGATTACTTCAACATTTGGTGCTGAGATGCTTACAACTGAATGTTTTCATTCACGCTGTACACCTGCCGGGAGTGGAGAATGTGATAGCTGATGCATTATCTCGCTTCCAGTGGGACAGGTTCCGAGAGTTGGCACCGGATTCGGAGCAACAGGGAGTGCCTTGTCCCGAATGGTTGTGGGGGATAGCGTTGGAATCATCACGGGATGGATAAAGCGGTCGGTAAGTGGGTCTACGTGGTCAGCATACACGAGGGTCTGGAAGGAGTGGTTGGCGTTTGTGCAAGAAGTGGGTGAGGAGCCGAAAGGGCAAGCAGGGCGTTTACTCGTCTTATACTACGTCGCCAGGAAAATGGAGGAGGGGGTGTCTGCATCTGTAGTGAATGCGCAACTGTCAGGTTTAGCCTTCTTGTTCAAATTACAAGGGCGGCCTGATTTTACAAAAGATTTCTGGGTGAGGCAGGCCGTAAAAGGTTACAGGCGATCGGTGGTTCGGAAGGACACCAGGAAGCCCGTGACCTTTGAGATTCTCAAGGGTATAGTAGCCAAGTTGAGGGAGGTGTGTTCATCGGAATTTGAGATAAAATTGTTTACAGTCGCGTTTTTGTTGGCATTTTTTGTGGCATTTAGAATTGGGGAACTGGTCAGCCCTTCAAAGAAAGTACAGGGGGGAATTGGTAGCCAGGAGGTGGAGTGCTGTAAAGGAAAGCTGTCCTTGTGGTTGAGAAAATCAAAAACAGATCAGGCGGGCAGGGGAAAGTTAGTACAGGTCTTTCCAATTCCAGGTTCGCCTTTATGCCCGATAGAGGCGGTAAGGGTTTTCATGAGGGTTCGCCCGGCGGGGCTGGGCGCGTTTTTGGTACATGAGGATGGAACGCCGTTGTCTCGTTTTCAGTTTGGGGCTATATTTAGAAAATGCTTGGAGAAGTTGGGTTTGGATAGCAAAGCATTTTCATCCCACTCATTCAGGATAGGAGCAGCAACAGAGGCAGAGAGGCAAGGGATGGATATGGAGGCAGTAAAGCGGATTGGGCGGTGGGAGTCGAACAGGTTCAGGTCTTACGTTAGGCCCCAACGAGTGGTAGGTTTGTGAGGCAATCAGGTGGGCAGGACTCTTCAGTCTGCCCGGGTATGGTGTTTTTGAAAATGATGGTCATGTTATAGTGTATGTTGTTTTTTCCTCTTTTAATTTCAGGTGCGGCGACTGGGATGGTCTGGATCATGGGCCATTCCTATGTCTGCTGGGGGGCACGGAGAGGGGACGTGAGGTACGATGGTAGGCAGTTGGGTTTTGACAGAAAGGAAGCCTACATAAAATGGTTTGGAGTCCCGGGAATGTTATGGGGCCGGTTGGTTCCTGAGGTGCAGCGTTATGCAGCTAGGGACAGACCGCCTGATGTGTTAGTATTACATGTGGGCGGCAATGATTTGGGGATTAGGTCCATGTTAGACATTACACGAGACATCAAATCAGATATTGACCGTTTGATGGAGCAATTTCCTGATATGGTCGTTGTATGGTCAGATACAGTACCTGACCGCGAGATTGTGTTTCCAGCGCGATAGCATCGCGCTGGTTCTCGGCGACAGAGTACTGTGCATGTCGCGCTGGCTCACTCATCGGGAAAGGAAAACTTTGTTTTCCTTCCCCGATGAGTGACAGGCAGCACTGACAGCTGTCTGGTATGAATCCTGAGGCGGGAACACAGCGCCAATTTTTAAATGAAAAAAACGGCGTGGGTTCCCCCCCAGGGGCATACCAGGCCCTTAGGTCTGGCATGGATTGTAAGGGGAACCCCCTACGCCGAAAAATCGGCGTGGGGGTCCCCCCCCCAAATCCATACCAGACCCTTATCCGAGCATGCAGCCCGGCCGGCCAGGAGAGGGGGTGGGGACGAGCGAGCGCCCCCCCCCCCTCCTGAGCCGTACCAGGCCGCATGCCCTCAACATGGGGGGTGGGTGCCTTGGGGAGGGGGCGCACTGCGGGGGCCCCCCCACCCCAAAGCACCTTGTCCCCATGTTGATGAGGACAAGGGCCTCTTCCCGACAACCCTGGCCGTTGGTTGTCGGGGTCTGCGGGCGGGGGGCTTATCGGAATCTGGGAGCCCCCTTTAATAAGGGGGCCCCCAGATCCTGGCCCCCCACCCTGTGTGAATGAGTTTGGGGTACATGGTACCCCTACCCATTCACCTGGGGAAAAGTGTCAATATAAAAAATACACAGTACACAGGTTTTAAGAATCATTTATTAGTCAGCTCCGGGATCTTCTTCCGACGTCGGGGGGTCTCCTTCCGACTTCTCCCGGTGTTCGGCCTCTTCTCCCGGGCCCCGCCGCTATCTTCTTCCAGCTCTATTGCCAGCAAGGGGCCCGGTCTGCTGCCGCTGTCTCGCCGCTGTCTTGTCGCCGCTGTCTCGCCGCTTCTTCTCTTCTCTTCTTCTCTTCTTCCCCGATGTTGACACGACGCTCTCTCCGGCTCGAATGCTGTGTGCGAGCTGCGGAGCCATTTATATAGGCGGTGACCCCGCCCCCGTACGACGTCATCGTCCCAGCATGCGCAGGGACTCTGGCGTCATAAGGGGGCGTGACCCCAGAGTCCCTGCGCATGCTAGGACAATGACGTCGTAAGGGGGCGGGGTCACTGCCTATATAAATGGCTCCGCAGCTCGCACACAGCATTCGAGCCGGAGAGAGCGTTGTGTCAACATCGGGGAAGAAGAGAAGAAGAGAAGAAGCGGCGAGACAGCGGCGACAAGACAGCGGCGAGACAGCGGCAGCAGACCGGGCCCCTCGCTGGCAATAGAGCTGGAAGAAGATAGCGGCGGGGCCCGGGAGAAGAGGCCGAACACCGGGAGAAGTCGGAAGGAGACCCCCCGACGTCGGAAGAAGATCCCGGAGCTGACTAATAAATGACTCTTAAAACCTGTGTACTGTGTTTTTTTTATATTGACACTTTTCCCCAGGTGAATGGGTAGGGGTACCATGTACCCCAAACTCATTCACACAGGGTGGGGGGCCGGGATCTGGGGGCCCCCTTATTAAAGGGGGCTCCCGGATTCCGATAAGCCCCCCACCCGCAGACCCCAACAACCAACGGCCAGGGTTGTCGGGAAGAGGCCCTTGTCCTCATCAACATGGGGACAAGGTGCTTTGGGGTGGGGGGGCCCCCGCAGTGCGCCCCCTTCCCAAGGCACCCACCCCCCATGTTGAGGGCATGCGGCCTGGTACGGCTCAGGAGGGGGGGGCGCTCGCTCGTCCCCACCCCCTCTCCTGGCCGGCCGGGCTGCATGCTCAGATAAGAGTCTGGTATGGATTGGGGGGGACCCCCACGCCGATTTTTCGGCGTAGGGGGTTCCCCTTACAATCCATGCCAGACCTAAGGGCCTGGTATGCCCCTGGGGGGGAACCCACGCCGTTTTTTTTCATTTAAAAATTGGCGCGGTGTTCCCGCCTCAGGATTCATACCAGACAGCTGTCAGCGCTGCCTGTCACTCATCGCGGAAGGAAAACAAAGTTTTCCTTTCCCGATGAGTGAGCCATCTCGGCGCTGGCTCCTGCGACGGGACTCGCAGGTGTCAAATCTCGCCGAGAAATGCAGCGAGATTGACACAATATCGCGGTCACATACTGTATAGTGGCGCGTATGACATGGAGAATGGCCAGATCAGTGGAAGGTATTAATAGAGCCAGGAGGAATATTAATAGGGAGGTGAGCAAATTCATGGTACGGAAGGGAGGGTTGGCAATACGTCATCTAGAGTTGGAGTTTGAGACCTGGAGGTATTTGAAAAAAGATGGGGTACATTTAAACGAGGTAGGCATAGACATGTGAGCTTTGGGCCTTCAGGATGGTATACAGCGAGCACTTCGGGTGTGGAGGGGCATACAAGGGTAAGGGAATTACCCTTGTTTGCTGTGGCGGACGTTGGTCTGTACAGGGAAAGAAGATATCAGAAGGATGAGATCGGGACTATCGTTGGAGGGGTCCTGATGGTGGTTCCCGGTTAACGGAGGTTAGCCGGGAAGTGATAATGGGGCACTGCGGTCAGGGGTAGTCTTTGAGCCAGCTTGTCGGCTTGAGGTATAATACATTGGAGAGGGGCTGCAGTGCAAGAAGGTTTATAAACAGAGGTTTATTGATTTCCTGCCCAGACCAACGTTAGGTTTCATAGGTTTTATAACAGATATGTTTTTTCTACTTATACGTTTTATATGTTTTGATACTTGAGTCATTATATTTGTTAAATAAAGTAGGCTGCTACGGCCTTTGTTACCCCAAGAGCACGGTGTGGTCTCGGTTAATGAATAAGGTTATAAGTGGGGTGTTATAGTTTATGGGGAGTTAAACACATCTGTTATACAACAGTCAAGAAAGCCCGGAGCAATAGCAATGAAGTGAATAAGCACAGGGCGGGCATGACGGGGTTAACAGGGAATTAACTAGACAAAAAGGGTAGTGTGTATAGAGCCGAGGGGGAGGGGCTAGAGGAATACTGAAAAGGGAGCCCCGCCTGGGATGAGTCACCAAAGCTTTGGGGAAAGTTCCCACCCACCCTCCCTATGGATAGCGGTTTTTAGGTACTGGCAATGGGATGTCGTAGCGGTGGCGGACGTTGGTCTGTGCAGGGAAAGAAGATATCAAAAGGATGAGATCGGGACTATCGTTGGAGGGGTCCTGATGGTGGTTCCCGGTTAACGGAGGTTAGCCGGGAAGTGATAATGGGGCACTGCGGTCAGGGGTAGTCTTTGAGCCAGCTTGTCGGCTTGAGGCAGGTATAATACATTGGAGAGGGGCTGCAGTGCAAGAAGGTTTATTAACAGAGGTTTATTGATTTCCTGCCCAGACCAACGTTAGGTTTCATAGGTTTTATAACAGATATGTTTTTTCTACTTATACGTTTTATATGTTTTGATACTTGAGTCATTATATTTGTTAAATAAAGTAGGCTGCTACGGCCTTTGTTACCCCAATAGCACGGTGTGGTCTTGGTTAATGAATAAGGTTATAAGTGGGGTGTTATAGTTTATGGGGAGTTAAACACATCTGTTATACAACAGTTATGTCCTTCCAGTCTCAGCTGTTCTATACTTCCTCCAGGCCTTAGCCCACACTCGTGAGCTATGTGAGGATAGGCTATCTCGGCAGTAACACATTTAAATGGGCCACTAATCCTTCAGTTTGCACAACTTTTGAGGGTAGTCGTGAGGAGTCGGTCACCAAGAAAGAAAGATCTATTGGAGTTGCTGGATCTCATATCAGTTTGTTCCGACAGAGCAATGTTCGGTTCAGGCCATCACTTACAAGGCATTACCAATTACAAGAACTTTAAGCAGAAGGTTATCAGAGATGCAAGCTCTTGGAGCTTCAAAGTAAAATAAATAAATAAATAAATTTATTTATTTATTATCTCTTTCTTTCTGGAAAGTGTAGAGTTGGGTCTTGTAGATCATCATGTAGATAACAGCAGCCTGCTATTTAACAGACAGCTGGACATTGCCTAACTTTCCACAACATCACACAGGAAAGTCACACGTACTGTTCATTTTCAGAACTTTTAAGTAGTATCTGTCCACAATTGTCCCTTTCAGGTCATCTAAATAAACCTTTTGTCATTCTAGCTGGGAAAATGAATCCTCAAGGGAAAGAGGTTACCGCCTGGATCCTAGCAGGCTTGGTTGTGCATATAGGACTAGGGGTCTCGAGCCTCCTTCAGTGGTGGCAGAGCACTCTACCAGAGCGGTTGAAGCCTCATAGGCAGCACATTCAAGAGAATCTATGGTGCACATCTGTACAGGGGTATCGTGGTCAATCCTACATTCCTACTCAAACTTGACACAATAGGCCTGGGGGACTTTATAGGAAGGACTATTAAGTCCTCTGTCTCATCCTAATTAGAAGATTGGTTTGACAAGTAGATCCCACCCTGTCAGCTAGTTATTTATCACTAGTATGCTGCCATGTTGGCGTCAGGAAAACGGAAAATTGTATCAAATGCTTACCGTAATTTTCCTTTCCTGACGCCAAACCATGCCAGAATACGGTCCCACCCTTATACGTTTCGGTATGTAGCTAATTACAGAGAATGGGGTGGGGCCTAACTAGGCCTTTCATTTATGGCCATACATTTATGCTATTCACTGGTCCTGAGGGAGTGGTCAAGAGGCGGAGCTCTATCACTAGTATGCTGCCATGGTTTGGCGTCAGGAAAGGAAAATTACGGTAAGTATTTGATACTAGGGCTGAAACAACTAATCGATTAATCGACAACTAATCGATTATGAAATTAATCGATTACTATTTTCATAATCGATTAATCGGCCAGTAATATAATGGGGTTAAAAAAAAACTAAAATTAGCTTTTTATAGTACAAAAAGAGCAAATAATCTCTACTGTAAATAAAATAAATTTAGTTGGTCTACCTGACCGTGGTTTGGTTTCAACAGAACCCCTCATTTTCCACTTCTTGATTAGAGTTTGAACACTGCTGATTGGCATTCTCAATTCCTTGGATATCTTTTTATATCCCTTTCCTGTTTTTTTTTACAGTTCAACTACCTTTTCCCGCAGATCCTTTGACAATTCAATTTGACCCCACTAACAATTAGAAAATCGAAGAAACGTTCTTAAAATGACATTTTTTTGTCATTTGTCGGGGAAGACATTGTTTGTTTTTTTAAATAAAAAATAGATCTGAGTCTGATGATATTTACCAGATTCACCCTTTATTAGTATATACAGTATATCTCCTCTAATAGTATATACACAGTATACCCTCCCTAATAGTATATACAGTATATCTCCTCTAATAGTATATACAGTATATCTCTCCTCTAATAGTATATACAGCATATCTCTCCTCTAATAGTATGTACAAAATATCTCTTCTGTCTGTTATTCTCAGAGTGGATTAGATATTTTGCTCCCTAACCATATAGTTGGTTATTTATATTCACCACTGCATAGAGATATTTAAGAATAAATTGCCTTTTTTTAAAACTTTACATATTAACTAAATTATACACCACACTTTTTTTTAAGGTTATTAACCGATTAATCGATTAATCGAAACAATAATCGGCCAACTAATCGATTATGACAATAATCGTTAGTTGCAGCCCTATTTGATACAATTTTCCGTTTTAATGCCGCGTACACACGATTGGAAATTCGGCCAGCAAAAGACAGATGAGAGCTTTTGGTCAGAAAATGCGACAGTGTGTATGCTCCATCTAACTTTTGCTGGGCGAATTTCCGCCAGCAAAAGATTGAGAGCATGTTCTCAATTTTTCCGACGTAAAATTATTGGAAATTCAGTTCGTGTGTATGCAATTTCGACATGCAAAAAACCACGCATGCTCAGAATCAAGTACGAGACGGAGCCACTCAGTCTGGTAAAACGACCGTTCGTAATGGAGATGGCACATTCGTCACACTGCAAATTTTTAAATCTTTCAATGCAGCGCATTCTGTTCTTTATAATGCTAGAAGAATGACGTTGTTTTGCTGCTCATATTCACAGAGTTCTTGCAAACTTATTTCTTTATTTTTTCTCGTGATCTCATGAATAATCTTTTTTGTTTTTAAAGCCAGATCTCCATAATGTTTTTTTAATTTTTTTTTTATAGTCATTTTTTTTAATCAAGATCTCATGTTGTATTTTTTTTATTTTACTAATTTTATAGTCCTCTCCATTTTTTTTTTTTGTATGTCACGTTTCCACAACACCATTATTATTTTGTATTTGTAAACCTCAAGGAGGTTGCTTGGTGTCCCTTGTTAATTTGACATTGTATTTTTTAAATGTACCTGCCAACTCACAAACTGTCCTTTTTGAAGTAAAACACATAGGCAAGTATTTATGAAAACAAAATATCCATTTATTCTGGGTCCTAACAAAATAAAGAGGAAGGCAATGCTGGAGAAACTGGTGACATTTTCCAAGCCTTTGTACCCCAGGGGAGGAGGGGGAGGAGGAGGAACAGTGCTGCCCAGGGGCGGACTGACAACTCATGGGGCCCCCAGGCAATAGGAGATTATGGGCCCCCAAGGTTTATAGATGGCTGCCGTCATACCCTCAATACCCCTCTCCTGTACAGTGGACAGTATTGGAATGGCCACTCCACCCCCTCTACAGCCCAGCGCTCCAATGAGTGAGGAAGGAGATGAGTAGAGAGCTGTGATTGACAGTCAACGGCTCTCGGGGAGCTCTGAAAATCGAGTGATCTGCAATGTTTGATCGCTCGGTTCTCAGTGCAGAGGTTTTGGGAGACAGATGCTGCATCCACCTATAAGTATAAAAGTGCAAAAAAAGTAATCATTCGCTTCTCTTAAGTTCACATTATCTTGACAGAGTGATTGGGGATTGTTTATATAGATAGGGCTGTGTGTTAGTTTGGGAAATGTCTGTAAGCACTGGGGGGTTGCTGCTGACTCAGATTAACCAACCCCCCCCCCCCCCAGACTCACACAGGCTTTCCAGTTCTCCTCGTCACCTACGAGTAGGACCTTTCACTGCAATAAAAATCCTCCTAGCAGAAACTTTGCAGCTTTCCTTCCCAGACTTCCCCTAGAACATAACAGCTCAGCTCACCTTCCTGCAGTGTGCTCTGCCTCACGATTCTCCGAGCACACGGCACTGCTGATGGAAGGGGGGAGGGGGAATGTGAAGCAGAGATCACACAGCAAGTGCAGGTCACTATGGGGGAAGGAGAGACAGACACCAGGATCGGAGCTTCTAACTACAGTACATACACCGCTGGGCAGTAAATGTAGTTAGAAGCAATGGCTGCTGCTGTCCCCACTGAACCCTGGCACCACCGGAACACTAGGCATTTCAGATACACACAAGGAGAGGAGGAGGGAGGGAAGCACTCTGTCACTTTGGTGCCCCCACCTTCCGCGGCGCCTGGGTGCAGTGCACACTGTGCACCCACCCAGGATCGGCCCTGTCTAAGATCTCTCATCAGTCTGTACTCCAATATCCAGGGTTGCCTCCTTCCAACGTCCAAGCAATACTTTCCTCCAGTGATACCAAACTCGATTTTCAGCAGACAGCGACTGTCTGCTCTCAGCAGCTTTACCATCCATGCCCTCAGGTTGCCCACTTGAGGACTCATGAACAGCAAGTACGTCAGCGTTGCGCTGGAGGGCATCTGCATAGCTCCACACCTATGATCCAGAAAGTTCTCACAGCTTTTCTGGACAGCAGAGGGAGTAAACTGAGAACACTGAGCAGACCTAACTAGTCAAAGGCAGCTGGACTGAGTACAGTGAGAAACTACATTTACCTAACACAGCAATTGCAGCGACACTGACTACAGTGTGACAGGCTAAATTTACATTTACATTATTAAAATTCACAGCTCCACAAAACACAGTGAGCCAACACTAAATCTATCTATCTATCGAATCCTAGCACCTATCTACATACAAATGACCTATATGTTTTCTCATGTAAAACCGTAGAGACAGGATACAAAATATTAGCTAGGTGATATAGGGTCCCTAAGACCCTACATAAATTGTTCCCTGCTGTGTTAGATATTTTGGGATGAAGAAGGCTCCGTGCTCCATGTTTTCTGGTCTTGTGCAGCTCTTAAGGACTTTTGGATGCAAGTTAGATAATAACCATGCAAATGCCAGTTGAAGCTGCAGCTTTTCTGCTTCGCCTAACCCCTATGTCACTGAAGCACTACAAGCATTCTCTACTGATCAATTTACTCAACGTTGCAAAGACATGTATTCCAATACAGGGACCCTGGACTCGGCTCTCTTACTGCCAGTCTCCTAAAAATTTATGACCTATCTCCGCACCTTCTGGGCCTTGCCTACCTAGGGATTGGTGGAGACTCCATAGGCATTGGCCTTTGTTCCTACACCCTCTAAGTTCCAGAACTATCCAGCAAATTCTGGAAGCTAGGGGGAAGTACCCTAGCTCTGCACAGCTAACACAAACAAATTAACCTCAACTTCTCTAAATATACTCTAGATCAGTGGTTCTCAACTCGGGGGTCGAATGATGATTTGCCAGGGGTCACTGAATCCTGGGCTGTTCCTGAAGCCCGCACCACTCTCCCAGCCTTTCTGCAGCCACCCAGCTGGGCTGTTCCTGGAGCCCGCGGCCGCCCACTCAGCCTCTTCACAGCCGCCCATTCAGTTCACAGCATGGCTGGGGGGCAGAGACTAGAGATCAGCTAACTGGTGAGGAATGTTAAGTGGGTGGGGCTGGAGGAGACCCTATCTCCTGATTTCGGCATAGGTGTCACTGCTATGAGACACCACAAAGTCTGAGTAACACTACCTGGGATTATAGTTGCTATTAAAAGTCCCCACTACAGTTCTCAGATCAGCAGATGACCTTGATCAAGAACACCTTAGTTGGCTGATCAGAACTCCCAGCTCTGCCACTGATCCCATCCGCCCCAGCTCTGCCATTGATCCCATCCGCCCCAACACTGCCACTCATTCCAACTCCCCGCCAGCACTGCTACTCATCTCATTCCCCCCATCCCCCACCAAGAAGTAAGAGAAGGAATAAAAATAGAGAATACATGGAAGGGAGAGGAAAAGAGGGGAAAGAATACGAGAGAACAAGAAAGATGGCTAGAGAGAGGGATGGAGAAAGAACAAGAAATTAGGACAGAGAGGGATAAAAAGGGAAAGAAAGGAGAACAAAGAGAGTGGTACATCCTAAAATGTACCATAAGGGGTTTTAATACTGTAGGAGTAGAAGGGACTCTACTCCGTTGGTTAGGGGCGCAAGTTACTTGTTTTGCCTTGGGTGCTGACAACCCACGCTACGAAAATAATTTTACTGTTAGGGGTCCCCACAACTTGGGAAATTTTATCAAGGGGTCACGGCACTAGAAAGGTTGAGAACCACTGCTCCTAGATGTAAAATACCTACATTTTTAAGGTTCAGAAAGTCATATTTATATTTGTAAATTGTTAACTTTTTTAAATAATATGCCAGTTTACAATTTATGTTTATTGCTGTTATAGGAACAGTTGTATGTTTTTCTATGTATTTTAGCATTGTGCGTTGTACAAAGCATAACTGGAGACTGGATGTGAGCTCCATGAAGTATGTCAACCCACCAGACAGCTTCTGTCAAGAAGAACTAGGTAAGCAACTAACAATGATAACATTGCTCCAACATATAGGATTTGTACAGCATCTAAATGGCTTAGTTAACAGCCACTTTACACATAAGATTTTCAGTGTCCTATGTGGAATCCTAAGATACACCAAAACATAAATATGGCTTTGTACCTTTCTTTTCAATGGAAAATAATATATCTTCACTCTATGACATTTTTCCTTTCCCTGAAAATGTTAATTGCTGTAGTTAAATATGAAAACCATACGTTAAAATGACCATTGCATATGTTAAAATGTTTTAACGCATGTTAAAAAATGCATATTTAACACACATACATTTTTAAATCACAGATGTATGCAGTAGATGCAGAGTGTTAAGCTGGCCATACACAATTCTATTTTTGTTTGAACGGTCGTACAGAATTTCTGAAAAATCGTTTAGCAGAACATTCTTTCTTGCTATCATTTGAAAGCCCTTAAAATATGACGCGGCCTTGCTATTTGAATGGAATAAGACTTATGAATCATGTTTCATCACAATGTGTATGATTTTTTTTTCCAAACAATAACACATTCACTGTTAGAATATTTTATTTTTTGGGAAAAAAAAATGTGCCTAGTTACTATGGTCAACTCAACAGATGTCCATTTGACCATATTAGCCATTAGAAATTCAAACCCCCTTCCTGACCAGTGCACTTTTTGCGATTCGGCACTGCGTCGTTTTAACTGACAATTACGCGGTCGTACGCCGTTGCATCCAAACAAAATTAACGTTCTTTTTTCCCCACAAATAGAGCTTTCTTTTGGTGGTATTTGATCACCACTGTGGTTTTTATTTTTTGGGCTATAGACAAAAAAGAGAGACAATTTTGAAAAAAAAAGCAATATTTTTTACTTTTTGCTATAATAAAAAATCATCCCCCAAAAATATGTAAAAAACTTTTTTTTCCTCAGTTTAGGCCAATATGCATTCTTCTACATATTTTTGGTAAAAAAACGCAATAAGCATATATTGATTGGTTTGCGCAAAAGTTATAGCGTCTACAAAATAGGGGATAGTTTTATGGCATTTTTATTATTTATTTTTTATTAGTAATGGCGGCGATCTGCGATTTTATTGTGACTGCAACATTATGGCGGACACATTGGACACTTTTGACACTATTTTGGGACCATTGTCATTTATACAGCAATCAGTGCTAAAAAAATTCACTGATTACTGTGTAAATGACACTGGCAGGGAAGGGGTTAAACACTAGGGGGCGATCAAGGGGTTAAGTGTGTCCTAGGGATTGATTCTAACTGTGGGGGATGGCTACTACTCACATGACAGCGCTCACTGCTCCCGATGACATGGTTAAAGTGTCATTAATCCCAAAACTTTTCCTTTGGAATTTTATATTTATAATGATGTCCATTATCTATATGTTTTACCTTCTTTCTTTTCTTATCTTATATGTATTTAGATAAATACCTGATTGATCCTGTTTCTAACATCATCCCTTTTCTTAGACTCCTTTCACAATGGGGCGACGGGTCTGTTAGCAGTAAAGCACCGCTAGTTTTAGCGGCGCTAAACCGTCCTTTTAAGCGGCACTTTTCGGCCACCAGCGGGGTGCTTTTAACGACCGCTAGCAGCTGAAGAAAGGGTTAAAAACGTCTGTGTTGCGGCGCTTCCAAAGCGCTTTTCAGGCGCTTCAGAATAGGGATGAGCTTCGAGTTCAAGTCAAACTCATGTTCGACTCAAACATCGGCTGTTCGCCGAACAGCGAACAATTTGGGGTGTTTGCGGCAAATTCGAAAGCCGCGAAACGCCCTATAAAAGTCTATGGGAGAAATCAAAAGTGCTAATTTTAAAGGCTTATATGCATGGTATTGTCATAAAAAGTGTTTGGGGACCTGGGTCCTGCCCCAGGGGACATGGATCAATGCAAAAAAAGTTTTAAAAACGGACGTTTTTTCGGGAGCAGTGATTTTAATAATGCTTGAAGTGAAACAATAAAAGTTACATAGTTACATAGTTAGTCAGGTTGAAAAAAGACACAAGTCCATCCAGTTCAACCACAAAAAAAAAAAAAAATACCGTACAATCCAACATACCCAATACTATACCAACAGTTGATCCAGAGGAAGGCAAAAAACCCCAGCAGAGCATGCTCCAATTTGCTACAGCAGGGGAAAAAATTCCTTCCTGATCCCCCAAGAGGCAATCGGATTTTCCCTGGATCAACTTTACCTATAAATGTCAGTACCCAGTTATATTATGTACACTTAGGAAAGTATCCAGGCCTTTCTTAAAGCAATCTACTGAGCTGGCCAGAACCACCTCTGGAGGGAGTCTATTCCACATTTTCACAGCTCTTACTGTGAAGAAACCTTTCCGTATTTGGAGACTAAATCTCTTTTCCTCCAGTCGTAAAAAGTGTAATATTCCTTTAAATTTCGTACTGGGGGTGTCTATAGTATGCCTGTAAAGAGGCGCATGTTTCCCGTGTTTAGAACAGCCTGACAGCAAAATGACATTTCAAAGGAAAAAAAGTCATTTAAAACTACTCGCGGCTATTAATGAAGTGCCGGTCTGACAATACACATAAAAGTTCATTGATAAAAACGGCATGGGAATTCCCCACAGGGGAACCCCGAACCAAAATTTAAAAAAAAAAGACGTGGGGGTCCCCCTAAATTCCATACCAGGCCCTTCAGGTCTGGTATGGATATTAAGGGGAACCCCGGGCAAAATAAAAAAAAATTGTCTGGGGTCCCCCCAAAATCTATACCAGACCCTTATCCAAACACGCAAACTGGCAGGCCGCAGGAAAAGGAGGGGGGACGAGAGAGCACCCCGCCCTCCGTTATTTAAGAACCGTCAGAAGACGAGAAGCATCACACAGCGGGAGCCTCCCATCATGGTGGATGCGGAGCGGCCCGAGAAGAAGGGAAGAAGATGCCGCGGAGGAAGATGCCGGACAAGAACACTGGAGGAAGAACCAGAAGAAGATGGAGGAAGAAACCGAAGGAAGACAGAAGATAGAAGAAAGAAGAAGCATTTAAATAAAGGAATTGTCAAAAACTGTCTCTTGTCATTTTTAACATTTTTGACACTTTTTTGTGAAATGGCAGGGGTACTTCCAGATTCCGATACGCCCCCCGCCCGCACACCCCCACAACCACCGGGCAAGGGTTGTGGGGATGAGGCCCTTGTCCCCATCAACATGGACAAGGTGTTTTGGGGGGCTACTCCAAAGCACCCTCCCAATGTTAAGGGCATGTGGCCTGGTACGGTTCAGGAGGGGGGCGCGCTCTTGTCCCCCCTCTTTTCCTGCGGCCTGCCAGGTTCAGATAAGGGTCTGGTATGGATTTTGGGGGGACCCCACACCATTTTTTTTTTTTTGGCCGGGGTTCCCCTTAATATCCATACCAGACCTGAAGGGCCTGGTATGGAATTTAGGGGGACCCCCCACGTCTTTTTTTTTTTTTTTTTAAGTTTTGGTTTGGGGTTCCCCTGTGGGGAATTCCCATGCCGTTTTTATCAATTAACTTTTATGTGTATTGTCGGACCAGCAATTCATTATTAGCCGCGAGTAGTTTTAAATGACTTTTTCCCCTAATCGTCTTTCAGGACAGCCATCTGAGAGCTTGGCTCCTCCCCTCTGTTGGAAACACCTGCGCTAGCTTGTATAAATTTCCTCCTCCCCTGCTGGCTCCTCAGCTATTTGTGTTTCCTCCAGAGGGGAGACACCACAGGAACCAGCCAGGAGAGCCAGAGGAGGCTCAGGCAACATGTCCTGAAAGAGGAGTGGAGACTCCTAGGACAGACCAGAGAAGAATTTGGTGTACAGACCGCAGCGGTTTCACACTAATCTGGTCAGAAAAAAACTTTTGTGCTTCTTATTGCCACTCCCGCATCCCTGAGCGCAGGTTGAGGTCGGGGGGCTTCCTTTTCATCACTGAGCGCAGTGAAGCGGAGCGCAGCTCCTGCAGTCTCAGCAGCGTCCCAGCAGCGTGTGAGAAACAACATACCGGGTACTGGGACTGCACGGCCTGTGGCGGGTGACGTCATATCCGGCCAGAAGGGGCATGCACTTCCAGGTTTGCGGCTTCCGGTTCCGGCCGCGAATACTGAAAAGGAGCAGGCATGGGCTGGAGAGGAGCCGTACATGCTGTAGAGACAGCAGAGGCTTCGGAGGTGACACGAAGATGGCGGATGCAGAGGACTTAGACCGCACTGCTCCAGCAGAGACCAGCTCCAGCCATGTTAAGGTAAGGGGAACCTAGGGTGGAGCTCCCCTGGCCTGAACCACCCCCCCCCTCCTATCATTAGTGTGGGACAGTCGAAGGGGGGGGGGAGTAGGTTAAAGACCCTCATGTGTCAGAGGGTGGAGTCATAGGGCCCCTGGTGAGGCAAGCCCGAATGAAAGTGTTGCACTCCTGCAAATATGCGGGGGAAGGGTTCTGTGTATTAATGGTTATGGGGTTTGTCTTATGTCTTTTCAGAAAACAGAGAAAACCAGGGCCCCTCATGTTTCAAAAAAGAGGTGCCCTTCCTGTAAAGTTACCCTTAGAGATACCTGGGAAAAGACACTATGCAAAGAGTGTATTAGTAAACTAGTACAAGAACATTCTTCAGAGCAGGGTGAGCTTTTTTGAAGGGTTCCAAATGCCACAGCTTCAGACTGCTCCTCCGACAACAACGTTACCAAAAACACAGGCAATACCCTCCACGAGTGCAGGCTCTTCAGTAGCCCCTAGAGAGGAGGTGGAAGAGGAGCCTGACAGTGCAACATCTGGCTCCCAAGAGTCTGAGGAGGAAGCTCTGGATGGGGATTCCAGGAAGCCATCCCTATACAAGCTCTCATTAGATGAGGTAGATCATCTTTTAGGGGCCATTTATACCACGCTAGGTATATCGATGGAGAAGAAAACATTATCACTGCATGATCAAATGTATGAGGGCCTAGGGGAACAGGAAAAGAAGAATTTTCCTGTTCATGAGGTCCTTATAGAGGCTATTAAAGAGTGGCAGGAACCTGAAAGAGCCATTTTTTTTCTAAAGCCTTAAAAAGACGGTTCCCTTCTCAGATGATCCAGCATCAGTATGGAACAAGATTCCAAAACTAGATGCAGCCTTCTCGCAGGTGTCAAGGCACACGGATTTGGTCTTTGAGGACATGGGGGTTTTATCCGAGCCAATGGATAAAAGGATGGACTCCCTGTTAAAGTCATGGGACTCAACCGTGGGTAGCCTGAAGCCAGCTATGGCGGTCACGGTGGTAGCTAGGAACGTAGAGTTCTGGTTAAACCAATTACAATCATTGAAGAAGGTACTGCGAAGGAGCAGATCCTAAATTCATTTCCCACGCTACTACAAGGTCTTGCGTATATCGCAGACGCGTCCGCAGAATTAGTTCGAATGGCAGCGAGTTCCTCCGCCTTAGCCAATTCCACTAGAAGGGCATTATGGCTTAAGACATGGCAGGGTGGCTGCGCTTCTAAAGCCAAGCTCTGTGGGATTCCTTTTACAGGGGATCTGCTATTCGGACCAGGGTTAGAGAAGGTGCTGGACCGAACGGCAGATAAGAAGAAGGCGTTTCCATTGAAACGTAAGGCTAATTGGAAACAGCCACAACAAAATAAGAAGAGGCAAAGAGAGAATACAAGACCCCGCTTTACAGCTCCCAAAATGGAAACCCAGAGGAAACCTTGGGTTCAGAGAGGGAAAGGCAAAGGGGGGGCGATTTTTCGTCCTCCTGAGCAAACCCAAAATAAATGACAGAAGAGTCGTAGTGGGGGGAAGACTGGGGGCCTTCCTCCCGCAATGGGAAGAGATATCTTCCAACAAATTTATTCTGAGAACAATAAAGAAAGGATATTGTTTGGAGTTCTCAAGAGCACCCCCAAACAGATTATACATCACCAAACTCCCAAAGAGCAAGGAGAAGGCCAGAGGATTAATGAGATCCTTAGAGGAACTCCAGGAACAAAAGGTGATCATCAAAGTACCAAAGGGAGAGAGAGGGCAAGGTTTCTACTCCCACATATTCGGAGTGCAGAAAACTTCAGGGAAGGTCAGACCTATCCTCAACCTCAAGCCTCTAAATTTATCTATAACCTACAAGAGGTTCAGAATGGAGTCCATATGTTCAGTAAGGGAACTACTGCCCCCAAACTGTTATATGGTCTCCCTAGACCTAAAGGACGCGTACCTCCACATCCCGATACAGCAGGAGTGTCAAAAATTTCTAAGGTTTGCGATAGAGACGGAAATAGGAACCAGGCACCTTCAATTTCAGGCTCTACCCTTCGGCCTCTCCTCATTGCCCAGAATTTTTACCAAGATTCTGGCCGAAGTTCTGGCACCATTACTGGTCAAAGGCATATCTATCATTGCTTACTTGGACGACCTTCTCCTGTTTGCAGAGTCGCCCCGGAAGTTACTAGAAAACCTCAGCTACACACAGAGGTTCTTAGAAAGTCTAGGTTGGCTGGTAAATTTGGAAAAATCCAATTTACAACCCAGTCAGCAAATAATATACTTAGGGTATGTCATAGATTCAGCGCAACAAAGACTGTTTCTACCCAAAGAAAAAATAGGGAAGATTCAGAAGGAAGTAAGCTTATTACAAGCCAATATACCGTGTGCCATAAGGCAGATAATGTCAACACTGGGACTGTTAACATCTGCAATTCCAGCGGTCCAGTGGGCAGGCCTGCATTTCCGGCCACTGCAGGTGTTCCTGTTAAAAATGTGGGATCACAAGCAGGAGTCCTTAGACACCAAGGTTCTTTTATCAGCAAGGATGAAAGGAACCTTATGGTGATGGAGGAGAATAGAGAACATGAACAAGGGACGGCTGTGGAACCTACCCATTTCCCGAATCCTAACCACAGACGCAAGCGGCGTAGGGTGGGGAGCGCATTTAAGCTCTCAGATAACACAAGGAACTTGGATAAAAGAAGAAAGGAGGAGATCCTCCAACTGGAAGGAATTGAGAGCAGTATGGTATGCACTTCAAACCTTCCAGACAGAGTTGAAAGGTCAGCATTTACAGGTCAGGTCCGACAATGTGTCAGTGATCGCCTATGTAAACAAACAGGGAGGAACAAGAAGCGGAACCCTGTGGACCTTAGCAGAGGAAATCTTGCAGTGGGGAGAAGGAAACCTACTCTCTTTGTCAGCAATCCATTTGAAGGGGGATTTAAACAGAGTGGCAGATTTCCTCGGCAGGAAAAGAGTGAGAGAAGGCGATTGGGCACTGAAGCAGGAGGTATTCGAGCAGATTGCGCACAAGTGGGGAACACTTTAGGTGGACTTGTTTTCCTCAAAGGAAAACAGGAAAGTCAGAGCGTTCTTCTCCCTGGAAAGAGAGGACGGAGCGCTCGGGGTAGATGCGCTGGCACAAACGTGGGCATTCAACAAATGCTATGCCTTTCCCCCACCAATACTACTACCAGCAGTAATAAGGAAATTACGTACGGAGAATACAACACTAATTCTCATAGCGCCCTATTGGCCTAAGAGACCGTGGTTCTCTATGCTCAGAGAACTCGCGGTAGAACCCCCCTGGTTTTTACCGATCCAGGAAGATCTATTCTCCCAGGGACCAGTACACTACCCCCAAGTGGAAAGATGGAACTTGGTCGCATGGTGTCTGAGGAGCAGTTGCTAGAAGCAAAAGGGTTCTCAGACCGTCTAATAGACACAATGCTGAAAAGCAGAAAGATTGAGACACGGAACATCTACCAAAAAGTATGGAGGTGTTTTAACAGATGGTGTATAGACAAAAAATTCAATACACAAGGCTCAGTGGCAGCCCTGGAGTTTCTACAGGACGGGATAGACAAGGGACTTATGCCGCATACACACGGTCGGACTTTTCAGCTACAAAAGTCCGACAGCCTGTCCGACAGACTTTCGACTGACTTTTGTCAGACTTTTGGCGGACTTGCGGCAGACTTTCTTACGAACGGACTTGCCTACATACGATCACACAAAAGTCCGACGGATTCGTACGTGATGGCGTACACCGGACTAAAATAAGGAAGTTAATAGCCAGTAGCCAATAGCTGCCCTAGCATGGGTTTTTGTCCGTCGGACTAGCACACAGACGATTTTTGGGTTCGGCGTAGTTACGACGTAAAGATTTGAAGCATGTTTCAAATGTAAAGTCCGTCAGATTTGAGGCTGGAAAAGTCCGCTGAAAGTCCGGGGAAGCCCAACCACGATCGGATTGTCAGCCAGCTTTAGTCCGTCGGCGTCCGTCGGACTTTTGTAGACGAAAAGTTCGACCGTGTGTACGCGGCATAAGTCTTAGCACGCTTAAAAGTCAAGTGTCAGCACTTTCTGTTTACCTGGAGAAGAGATTAGCATCTGATCCGTGGGTAATCAGACTCTTTAGATCACTGAGCAGACAAAGACCGATACAGGGTACAGTCTTTCCAAAGTGGGATCTGTCATTAGTGCTGCAAACTATGACAGCACACCCCTTTGAACCATTGGATAATTGCAACCTGAAGATGCTGACGTTTAAAGCAGTTTTCTTGGTGGCAATTACAACAGCTAAAAGGGTCTGTGAGATAGAGGCCCTATCAATCAGGCCCCCCTTTTTTCAGATTTTCCCGGATCACATAATTTTTAGGATGGATCTGGCATTTCTCCCTAAAGTGGCCTCGAAACTCCACAGAGGCCAGGAGATTGTGTTGCCATCATTTTGCCCAAATCCTTCTAAGGAACAAGAAATAAGGTTCCATAGCTTAGACGTAAGGAGATGTGTCTTGCATTACTTAGAAGCAACAAAAGATATTAGGAAGACGGATTCCTTATTTATTTTGATTTCTGGAGTAAGAAAAGGGCACAAGGCCACAAGACGTACCATAGCCAGATGGCTAAAAGAAGCCATTGAACAGGCTTATAGGTTAGGAGGTATGCAGGTCCCAGAGGGTATCAGGGCACACTCCGCCAGGGCAATGGCTGCGTAGCAAGCAGAGAGCTGGAGCAACGCCAGAACAGATTTGTAAAGCGGCAACTTGGTCCAGCTTTGCCACCTTTGTAAGACACTATAGAGTGGATCTTTGGGCGGCTAAAGATCAGACCTTTGGACGCAAGGTCTTGCAAGCTGTGGTCCCGCCCTAGGGGTAAGTGCTCGTTTATCCTCTCAGGTGGCTGTCCTGAAAGACGATTAGGGGAAAAACGAAGTTACTTATTGGTAACGTTCTTTCCCGGAGTCTTTCAGGACAGCCGGGTACCCACCCAATTGTGTATCAAGACATAGAGATTTCTTTACAGGAAGTGTGATATAATGAATTGTGTTTATCATATGTTCTTGTGTCTCCCCAGCAGACTGGATGTGCTCTTTAAAGAACTGAGGAGCCAGCAGGGGAGGAGGAAATTTATACAAGCTGGCGCAGGTGTTTCCAACAGAGGGGAGGAGCCAAGCTCTCAGGTGGCTGTCCTGAAAGACTCCGGGAAAGAACGTTACCAGTAAGTAACTTCGTTTTTTCCTTTGAAATGTCATTTTGCTGTCTCTCTGAAGAAGTTACGTGACGTGACGATACGCGTCAGGAGCACGGGACGCTGCCACACACTAGCTGGATGTGACGAGCTCGGCGCTCGTGGATGTTTTACCCCCCAGCTGTTTTTAAATGTAAGTGTACGAATTTTAGAAATGTTTTAATAAAATATATGATAGACAGGATTATGCTATGTGCGGTTTCTGTTTTTTATATACCGCACTAAACAACTCTGCATAACGGGTGGTGGATTTGAAAGCGGGGAGAGTTCCTCAGATGATCCAGAACCTGGGACTATACGAGCTCGGCATTCGTGGGTTGAGGCGTGCGCTCATTGCCTAAAAGTGAGTGCAACTCCCCTTCCCTTCTCTCCCACCTGTGCCTCTAAACCAAACGGTATCATACCATATAGCATTCGCTCTTTGTTTTTTCATATATGATACACGGCATCATCAATCAATGTCACCTGCTGTATTGCTGAACTCCCCCGCCTGCGGAGCTTCCTTGGCATATGCTGTATACCTTACAGCTGTAAGGTAAGGGGCCTGGGAACACGAAGGTGCCCCCACCTATCAGCACACTGGTTTCTTCCTTCCCCCTGATTCATTAACACCGTATTCACATCCAGGATTGTTACATCTGGTGGTGGGACTGTTGTCATTTTTTGTCATCTTTTATTATTATCATTTTTATTTTTATTTTTATGGTATAATTTTTCGCCCAGTGTTGGCGGGACACCAACACCAATCACTGGGACTATTTTTATGGACACCTATACCCACTTTGTATTCACATTATTCATTATTCACGTGTGGATTTAATTATTAGTTGATTATTATATTCTATTGCCATATACAAGGTTTTAGTTATGTCATTGGAGTAATTTCTTATGTTATCACGATAGATTTTGGATTTATGCCTCTTTTCTAGCAGATTCACTTATCCTTGCACACTATTTTGCTGGTATATATTTATTTGTTCTATATATATATACATATATTTTTTTTTTGATCACGGTAAATTTGGGATATATTATCCCTTGATATTTTGTTTGTGCTTATATTTTAATCGTATTTGATTATACACTCATATTTGATTTCGTTTCATTTCACTACGGTCACATGACTTTATCCTTTTAGCATAGCCCCACCCCCCTGCCGATCTCCACCCCTCCCCCTTCCCTTTTCATCACAGCGCAGCCACTACCCCCTTAATAATTTTGCTGTCAGACTGTTCTAAACACAGGAAACATGCGCCCCTTTACAGGCATACTATAGACACCCCCCAGGGACGAAATTTAAAGGAATATTACAGTTTTTATTGTTTCACTTTAAGCATTATTACAATCACTGCTCCCGAAAAAACGGCTATTTTTAAAACTTTTTTTTTCCATTGATTCATGTCCCCTGGGGCAGGACCCAGGTCCCCAAACACTTTTTATGACAATAACTCGCATATAAGCCTTTAAAATTAGCACTTTTGATTATTCATGTTAGAGTCCCATAGACTTTAACGGTGTTCGAACAAATTTTTTCCTGTTCGCATGTTCTGGTGCGAACCGAATAGGGAGGTGTTCGGCTCATCCCTACTTCAGAAGCGCTGCCCATTCATTTCAATGGGCATAGGCAGTGTGGGAGTGCTGTATACAGCGCTCCCACACCGCCCCAAAGATGCTGCTTGCAGGACTTTTTTTCCCGTCCCGCAAGCGCATCGCCCCACTGTGAAAGCACTTGGGCTTTTACACTGGGGAGGCATGAGAGGCGCTTTTCAGGCACTTTACATGCACTGTTTTTAGTGCTAAAATGCCCGAAAAGCGCCTCAGTGTGAAAGGTTTCTATGTGTCAACACAATAGCAGCCAATTCTGTGGCTGCTGTGTTGCCACTCACAAACACGCATGCACCACAATACCTCCTGTTGCTTCAATGCCTCCGCCTTGTTTCCTCTTTTTGTCTGTTTGATCCTCCCCATGTGATTGTAGCAAGGTCTTTTGCCTCTTTTGGTCTAATGAGAACCTCCAAGGCCAAAGATAGCTGACATCCTTCAATATGTGGTGGGTTATGAGGCATAGTGGGTGCAAAGATGGTGAAAGTCATTGGGCACCAGACACTTCTTGGATGTAAAAGAGGTTTTATTTCTTTTATCAGGCCTTTTTATATATTTTGGGGGAAAGAGGGTTAGGGCCAGGACACCCTTAGATAGTTGCAAACTCAATTGGCAGTCTCCGAGACTTCGATAGGAGGACAGCCGTGCAGGAAAAGGCCCAGCAAGGCGCCACTTCTGCACGTGCAGGATTGCTGTCCCATATTGTAACAGTCCTTCAACAGTTCCTAACCCAAACGTTAACCCAAAATCAGTTCTTTCAGCTCAACTACAACTGCTCCTTGTAGTTCTTCAATACTGAGCTCCTGGCCTCTCACTAGACCCACTGATTCACTGACTCTGAATCCCTTGAGCTCCTCCAAGGTTTGCGGTGGTTAGGGATGAGCCGAACACCCCCCTGTTCGGTTCGCACCAGAACATGCGAACAGGAAAAAAGTTTGTTCGAACACGCGAACACCGTTAGTCTATGGGACACGAACATGAATAATCAAAAGTGCTAATTTTAAAGGCTTATATGCAAGTTATTGTCATAAAAAGTGTTTGGGGACCTGGGTCCTGCCCCAGGGGACATGGATCAATGCAAAAAAAAGTTTTTTAAAAACGGCCGTTTTTTCAGGAGCAGTGATTTTAATGCTTAAAGTCAAACAATAAAAGTGTAATATCCCTTTAAATTTCGTAGCTGGGGGGTGTCTATAGTATGCCTGTAAAGGGGCGCATGTTTCCCATGTTTAGAACAGTCTGACAGCAAAATGACATTTTGAAGGAAAAAACCCATTTAAAACTACTCGCGGCTATTGCATTGCCGACAATACACATAGAAGTTCATTGACAAAAACCGCATGGGAATTCCCCACAGGGGAACCCCGAACCAAAATTTAAAAAAAAAATGACGTGGGAGTCCCCCTAAATTCCATACCAGGCCCTTGAGGTCTGGTATGGATTTTGAGGGGAACCCCGCGCCAAAAAAAACAAAACGGCGTGGGGTCCCCCGAAAAATCCATACCAGACCCTTATCCGAGCACGCAACCTGGCAGGCCGCAGGAAAAGAGGGGGACGAGAGTGCGGCCCCCCCTCCTGAACCGTACCAGGCCACATGCCCTCAACATTGGGAGGGTGCTTTGGGGTAGCCCCCCAAAACACCTTGTCCCCATGTTGATGAGGACAAGGGCCTCATCCCCACAACCCTGGCCGGTGGTTGTGGGGGTCTGCGGGCGGGGGGCTTATCGGAATCTGGAAGCCCCCTTTAACAAGGGGACCCCCAGATCCCCCCCCCCCCCGTGTGAAATGGTAAGGGGGTACTTACCCCTACCATTTCACTAAAAAACTGTCAAAAATGTTAAAAATTACAAGAGACAGTTTTTGACAATTCCTTTATTTAAATGCTTCTTTTCTTCTATCTTCCTTCATCTTCTGGTTCTTCTGGTTCTTCCTCCGGCGTTCTCGTCCAGCATCTCCTCCGCGGTGTCTTCTATCTTCTTCTCCTCGGGCCGCTCCGCACCCATGGCATGGGGGAGGCTCCCGCTCTTCTCTTCATCTTCTTCTCTTCTTCCTTCTTCTCTTCTTCTCTTCTTCTCTTCTTCATTTTCTTCTCCGGGCCGCTCCACATTCATGCTGGCATGGAGGGAGGCTCCCGCTGTGTGACGGCGTCTCCTCGTCTGACGGTTCTTAAATAATGGGGGGCGGGGCCACCCTGTGACCCCGCCCCCCTCTGATGCACGGGACATGACGGGACTTCCCTGTGGCATTCCCCGTGACGTCACAGGGAAGTCCCGTCAAGTCACCGTGCGTCAGAGGGGGCGGGGTCACCGGGTGGCCCCACCCCCCGTTATTTAAGAACCGTCAGACGAGGAGACGCCGTCACACAGCGGGAGCCTCCCTCCATGCCAGCATGGGTGCGGAGCGGCCCAGAGAAGAAAATGAAGAAGAGAAGAAGAGAAGAAGAGCGAGAGCCTCCCCCCATGCCATGGGTGCGGAGCGGCCCGAGGAGAAGAAGATAGAAGACGCCGCGGAGGAGATGCTGGACGAGAACGCCAGAGGAAGAACCAGAAGAGCCAGAAGAAGAAGATGAAGGAAGATAGAAGAAAGAAGAATCATTTAAATAAAGGAATTGTCAAAAACTGTCTCTTGTAATTTTTAACATTTTTGACAGTTTTTTAGTGAAATGGTAGGGGTAAGTACCCCCTTACCATTTCACACGGGGGGGGGGGCTGGGATCTGGGGGTCCCTTTGTTAAAGGGGGCTTCCAGATTCCGATAAGCCCCCCACCCGCAGACCCCCACAACCACCGGCCAGGGTTGTAGGGATGAGGCCCTTGTCCTCATCAACATGGGGACAAGGTGTTTTGGGGGGCTACCCCAAAGCACCCTCCCAATGTTGAGGGCATGTGGCCTGGTATGGTTCAGGAGGGGGGGCGCACTCTCGTCCCCCCTCTTTTCCTGCGGCCTGCCAGGTTGCGTGCTCGGCTAAGGGTCTGGTATGGATTTTTGGGGGAACCCCATGCCGTTTTTTTTTTTTTGGTGCGGGGTTCCCCTTAAAATCCATACCAGACCTGAAGGGTCTGGTATGGAATTTAGGGGGATCCCCACATCATTTTTTTTTTAAATTTTGGCCGGGGTTCCCCTTAATATCCATACCAGACCTGAAGGGCCTGGTATGGAATTTAGGGGGACTCCCACGTCACTTTTTTAAAAATTTTGGTTCGGGGTTCCCCTGTGGGGAATTCCCATGCCGTTTTTATCAATCAACTTCTATGTGTATTGTCGGCAATGCAATAGCCGCGAGTAGTTTTAAATGGGTTTTTTCCTTCGAAATGTCATTTTGCTGTCAGACTGTTCTAAACACGGGAAACATGTGCCCCATTTACAGGCATACTATAGACACCCCCAGCTACGCAATTTAAAGGGATATTACACTTTTATTGCTTGACTTTAAGCATTATTAAAATCACTGCTCCTGAAAAAACGTCCGTTTTTAAAACTTTTTTTGCATTGATCCAGGTCCCCAAACACTGTTTATGACAATAACTTGCATATAAGCCTTTAAAATTAGCACTTTTGATTTCTCCCATAGACTTTTAAAGGGTGTTCCGCGGCATTTGAATTTGCCGCGAACACCCCAAATTGTTCGAGTCGAACATGAGTTTGACTCGAACTCGAAGCTCATCCCTAGCGGTGGTATCCCCTCAAGCGTCACCCACACTTCCCTGCTGGGTCCCTAGCTTGGCACTCCAGATACTCCTCAAGCTTCACCCCTGCTAACCGGCTCGGTCCCTGGCTTGACACACAAGGCTGCTCTGCAAGCGTCTCCTCTGCTTTTTGGGTCCCTGACTTGATCTCCGCCTGAAGTTTCCCGATTCTTCACCGTGCCTTTCAGTGAGAATATGGTTCCGGTACTTGCTTCATTTACTCACTGTGGTCCCTGGTAAAGGCGATCGGTCCCTTTGTGGTGACAGCTTCCCTTCCACCTTCGACAACTGACAGGTTCTCCAGCCGGGAGAAAAGTCACTTCTGGTTGGACTGCAAGCCGCAATCCCAACCCTGTGCTGCTCTTTAACTTATTGATAGACCCTCACACAGCCTAGCAGCCAGATGCCCCTGGGATAGGCCCAATCTCCGGCACAGTAGCCCGGGTTGTACGACATGTCCACCTAGACAGCTGTCCAGGTGGCACAGAACACAGATCATTAGGTGAGCACAGCCAAACCACACATGGGAAAGGAATCAGAGTAGAGAAGCACTGCAGCAAGGAGGAGCCCTCCCTTTCTTTCTTCCTATGATGACAACATTATGCTGAGGGCTGAGCCCTTTTTCTGTGGACCCATCCATCTCCATCATAGTCCCTGACGTCCTTTCCAGTTTCCATCTTCGCTCCTGGGAGTTCCGGACTAGCAGGATCTCAAAGCCCATCTAGACCCTCTGTAACGGGGGGGGGGTCATGGGGTTCTGGTAAGCGGCCAGGCTCTTACTTTTGGTGGTGGACCCACACATCTACGGTTCCATGCGGTTGAAAGACCCAGGATTGTCAATCACTGTTTTGGGGTTTTATTCATATGGACTATTCCTTTAACCATTCACATCTATTTCCTAATTTACATTTATTACACATGGACTCAATTTGAAATTTGTTTGCACTAATTGTGATATATTATTGCACTGATTGCTTATGTATTCACTAAATATCTGTTGTATCTAGACTTTTCTGGTGTGGCACTTCTTAGCCACACATCCACTAATTTTTTTAGCGCGAGTCACCAATTTTTCTTACTTATGTTGTGTGTTCGTGTCACATTTAGGACATTGCAGCTTTATTTACTTAATTTTATATACTTTTGAAGCGCAGTTATTTTTTCCTTTTTTCCACCTAGACAGCTGTCCAGGTGGCACAGAACACAGATCATTATTTATTATGTACAAAAACTGCGCCAAAAATTAAAGTCCATAATATATGACATCAAGGAAAAATTAGTGTCCTTTAAGAGCATAAACACCACCACCGTGCGCCTAAAGATATTAGTGCTAATCCACCGTAGCTGTTGATTCAGCTTACCAGATGGCAAGCTTAAAAAGGCAAGTGGCTATAGCCCAGCCAAGGCCTTTAAGCTTGCTGGCGCTCCCGGTGTTCAGATGGCGGGGGGTAAATCTCCAGGCTCACTCGCGGTGTCCACGTATCCATATATTCCAATGAAAACCCAGGTAGCTCAGAGGAAAGAAAGACTAGCCATAGTGTAATACCATCTAAATATTTATTATAAAAACATGTAGTCACTCACAGTAAAAACAGCAGAGTTGCACATACGAAAGCCGGCCGGCATACAAGATAAGCGGAGCCCGTTCTCCTACTTCAAGGGCGTGGTGACGTCAGTGCATGCCTTCCCAGACGCGTTTCGTCATCATCTGACGTTGTTAATGGGGAATGGGCAGCGCAATGACTCACCACCTTATAAAGGGAACCAAGCCTCGTTCTGGGTCACGAGCAACTGGGCGCCATATTAAGTATGGGAAAAGGTTCCCTTAACTCGAGAATGATAAATATTCACCGCTGCATATATCATTGTGTACAAAAGAAAAAAGGAAAAAAACTATAATCAAACAACTAATTAAAATGATAATGTATACCCTAAACTTATATAAGTTTATAATAATAGTGCTCCTATCCCAACCCAAAAATGCGTAGTGCACATGTAACATGAAGAACTAACTGCATGTGAATGTGAACTTTATTATAGATATACTGTGTGGAGAAATACATATATAATAATATATTTCTATTATCATTAGATATGAAAAAATGTAAAAAATATATATATATATATATATAAATGTATTATGATGATACCAATTTGTATGTAAATTCGTACCAAAAATATTGATGTGCATAAAAATCCTCAAAAAATTACATATGTAAAAATATAAACATGAACAGCTATACGTGTGAAAGAGAATAGTTGATTATATAAATTGTAAGGTGCTACGTGCCCCACTGTATAAATTCTTTGTGCCCCAACTCAATGGATTAGCAATGTTTCGGGAATATCTGATTAGTCCCTTAAACCCTTATAAATTGCAGAAAGGATAAACTTCAAAGTGGCCATCTCATGCTCGTGTCACAGAACAAGTTCACAAACAAATTTTAACAACAAAAAAGATATTTAGAATTGAAAATTAAGAATTAATATGTAAACAGTTATTTTAGGAATTATCAATAAAAGCGTTGACATCGGTGTCGATGTTCAACCCGTAAGGTGCATAAGTCCTCAATCTATGGATCCCGATCATCTCTAATTTAGATATTTCTCTCACCAAAGAGCTCCCTCTCCAATGGGGATTAAACTTGTCTATATCCAAAAATATTGTGTTGGAGGGGTCCTTACCATGTACATGTAAATAGTGCTTTTGATACGGAGTGGTTCTTGAATCCACTCTTAATGTTGGTGATATGTTCATTGAAGCGGACCTGAAGAGGCCGTTTGGTTCTGCCCACATATTGTAGGCCACACGGGCACTGCAACATGTACACAACCCCCTCTGTAGCACAAGTGATGAAGGGTTTTATCACATATGATTTCTTTGTGCTAGTAGTGGTAAAGGTCGTGATCCGTCTATGGGAGCAAGCACTATATGAGCAGACCCTACATCGTCTGCATTGGTAAAATTCTGTTAAGTGGTTAAAGAAACTAGGTTTTGTAATCGGTGGATTTAAAATATTAGGAGCCAACTGGTTACGCAACGATGGTAAACCCCTAAATATGACTCGAGGTTTCTCCGGCAGCACCCCATTCAACACCCCATCACTATGTGCAACATGCCAGTGTCTAAATATAAGGTTCTTAATGGTGTTATGTTGCAAGGAATATGTGGTTAGAAAAGCTTAAAGGCCTTGGCTGGGCTATAGCCACTTGCCTTTTTAAGCTTGCCGTCTGGTAAGCTGAATCAACAGCTACGGTGGATTAGCACTAATATCTATAGGCGCACAGTGGTGGTGTTTATGCTCTTAAAGGACACTAATTTTTCCTTGATGTCATATATTATGGACTTTAATTTTTAGCGCAGTTTTTGTACATAATTTTTGAAGTTTGATGTGGTCGCACTGTATGCTGCTGCTTATTAAGATTTTGTTAGCGCGGTATTCCTACTAGGGATGAGCTTTGTGTTCGAGTCGAACCCATGTTCGACTCGAACATCGGCTGTTCGGTCGTTCGCCGAATTGCGAACGATATGGGCCGTTCGCGCCAAATTCGTGTGGCGCGTCACGGCCCATAATTCACTGCGGCATCGCAGTGCATTGCTTGCTGATGATTGGCCAAGCATGCACTATGACCCGCATGCTTGGCCAATCACAGCACCGCCTGAACAGAGAGCCATAATTGGCCAAAGCCAAGGAGGCTTTGGCCAATTATGGCTCAGGGGATTTAGTACACGCCCCACACTATATAAGGCCGCCTGCACGGCGGCCCTGTGCAGTGTGTTCCGGTGTGCTGAGAGATAGAGAGAGAGACAGTGTCATTTCATTTGAGTTAGCTAGAGTAGGCAGGACAGTCAGTCAGTTAGCTGCACTTAAAGTGTATTGTGTATATATATGCATCCTAGGTGTTGCCAGTGGCGGAATTACCAGGGTCGCAACAGTCGCAGTTGCGACTGGGCCCGGCATTTAGCCACTGTGGGGGGGCCCAGCGGGGTTGATCTTCACACAGGACTCTGAGCGGAGATCGTGTGTCATAGATTAATAGCACAGAGAGACTCCGGCGGCGGCATTAATGTTCTATTTGTCGGTCCTCTCTGGCATGGATGAGAGAGGAGGACACACAGCTGATCTCACTGCTCCCCCTTCTCCCCCCTCCCCTCTCCTGTGTGCTCCGCGGGAAATGTGAGCTCTTTAGCTTCACACTAGACTGCCCGCGGAACACACAGGAGAGGGGAGGGGGGAGAAGGGGGAGCAGTGAGATCAGCTGTGTGTCCTCCTCTCTCATCCATGCCAGAGAGGACCGACAAATAGAACATTAATGCCGCCGGAGTCTCTCTGTGCTATTAATCTTTGACACACGATCTCTGCTCAGAGCTGTGCTGTCCTGAGAAGGCAGACAGCACTGATAGAAATTAATAGCAGGGACTGATGAGCACTAATAGAAGGCACTGATGAGCACTAATAGAAGGCACTGATGGGCACTGATGAGCACTGATAGAAGGCACTGATGGGCACTGATGAGCACTGATAGAAGGCACTGATGGGCACTGATGAGCACTGATAGAAGGCACTAATGAGCACTGATGGGCACTGATGAGCACTGATAGAAGGCACTGATGAGCACTGATGGGCACTGATGAGCACTAATAGAAGGCACTGATGAGTACTGATAGACGGCACTGATGAGCACTGATAGACGGCACTGATGAGCACTGATAGAAGGCGCTGATGAGCACTGATGAGCACTAATAGAAGGCACTGATAGGCACTGATGAGCACTAATAGAAGGCACTGATGAGCACTGATAGGCGGCACTGATGAGCACTGATAGAAGGCACTGATGAGCACTGATAGATGGCACTGATGAGCACTGATAGACGGCACTGATGAGCACTGATAGAAGGCACTGATGAGCACTGATGAGCACTAATAGAAGGCACTGATAGGCACTGATGAGCACTAATAGAAGGCACTGATGAGCACTGATAGACGGCGCTGATGAGCACTGATAGACGGCACTGATGAGCACTGATAGAAGGCACTGATGAGCACTGATAGATGGCACTGATGAGCACTGATAGACGGCACTGATGAGCACTGATAGAAGGCACTGAGGGGCAATGATGAGCACTGATAGAAGGCACTGATGGGCACTGATAGAAGGCACTGATGAGCACTGATAGAAGGCACCGATGAGCACTGATAGAAGGCACTGATCGGCACTGATGAGCACTGATAGAAGGCACTGATGAGCACTGATAGAAGGCACCGATGAGCACTGATAGAAGGCACTGATGAGCACTGATAGAAGGCACTGATGGGCACTGATGAGCACTGATAGAAGGCACTGATGAGCACTGATAGAAAGCACTGATGGGCACTGATAGAAGGCACTGATGGACACTGATAAAAGGCACTGATGGGCACTGATAGGAGGCATTTATGGGCACTGATAGGAGGCACTGATGGGCACTGATAGGAGGCACTGATGGGCACTGATAGGAGGCACTGATGAACACTGATAGGAGGCACTGATGAGCACTGATAGAAGGCACTGATGGGCACTGATAGGAGGCACTGATGAGCACTTATAGGAGGCACTGATGAGCACTGATAGGCCACATTGATGAGCACTGATAGGCAGCACTGATAGGAGGCACTAATGTGCACTGAAAGGCTGCACTGATAGGTGGCATTGATGGGCACTGATAGGTGGTACTGATGGGCACTGAGGAACACTGATAGGCAGAACTCAGGCAGTATTGATGGGCTTTGATGGACAGAATTGAAGAGTACTGATATGTGGCACTGATGGATGCAGTTAGGTGGCATTAATGAGCACTGATAGGTGGTGCTGATAGGCAGAATTGATGGGCACTAATAGACAGCATTAATGAGCACTGATAGGTAACACTTGCAGGTGGAAGTGATGGGCACTGATAGGCGGCACTGATGGGCACTGATGATTGGGGCACTGATTATCAGTGTAAACAATTTACTGACATTCTTGACAGTTAATGGCAGTCCTTTCCTAACACAAACACAGCGTGTGAGGAAAGGGCTGTGGATAACCAGTCTGTTTACATGTGATCAGCTGATCACATAGTAAAGGGCTGATGTAATCGCGCTGGATGCATGTCCAAGGGGTCATGAGGGAAGCACGGTTTTGGGAGGATGTCCATGGACACCCTCCCAAAATTGGAAGCCGGGGCTCGGGTGGAAGGGGGGCCCATCATGGTTTCTTGCACCCGGGCCCTGAAGGTTCTAGTTACGCCTCTGGGTGTTGCATATATATATATATATACACTGTATTCAGTTTAGCTAGATCCGTTCCTGTTATCTTCTAGACTATTTACATTTAGTGCAGTGCGTCCTGCTCACAGTGTTCAGCTAGATCCGTTCCTGTTATCTTCCTACTGACAGGCAGGCTTGTCTTGTTACAGTATTTACAGCTACCTGAAGAAAATTACTGGTGTTCTTTTGATCCTATTAGTACCACAGTCAGGCAGCTAGACTATTTACATTTAGTGCAGTGCGTCCTGCTCACAGTGTTCAGCTAGATCCGTTCCTGTTATCTTCTTACTGACAGGCAGGCTTGTCTTGTTACAGTATTTTGAAGAAAATTACTGGTGATCTTTTGATCCTATTAGTACCACAGTCAGGCAGCTAGACTATTTACATTTAGTGCAGTGCGTCCTGCTCACAGTGTTCAGCTAGATCCGTTCCTGTTATCTTCCTACTGACAGGCAGGCTTGTCTTGTTACAGTATTTACAGCTACCTGAAGAAAATTACTGGTGTTCTTTTGATCCTATTAGTACCACAGTCAGGCAGCTAGACTATTTACATTTAGTGCAGTGCGTCCTGCTCAGTGTTCAGCTAGATCCGTTCCTGTTATCTTCCTACTGACAGGCAGGCTTGTCTTGTTACAGTATTTACAGCTACCTGAAGAAAATTACTGGTGTTCTTTTGATCCTATTAGTACCACAGTCAGGTAGCTAGACTATTTACAGTTAGTGCAGTGCATCCTGCTCACAGTGTTCTGCTAAACCTACAAGTTAGTGGGGTGCGTCCTGCTCACAGTGTTCAGCTAGATCCGTTCCTGTTATCTTCTTACTGACAGGCAGGCTTGTCTTGTTACAATAAATACAGCTACCTGAAGAAAATTGCTGGTGTTCTTTTGATCCTATTAGTACCACAGTCAGGCAGCTAGACTATTTACAGTTAGTGCAGTGCGTCCTGCTCACAGTGTTCAGCTAAACCTACAAGTTAGTGGGGTGCGTCCACCTCACAGTGTTCAGCTAAAGCTACCTGTAGAAGGTTGGTGGTGTTCTCATACTACAGGCAGGCAGTTGATTTTGCTAGCTGCAGTATCAATACATATATATATATATATATATATATATATATATATATATATATATATATATATATATATATATATATATCCCAGCTTAGTGCAGCTACAGGCCATTAGTATGTCTGGAAGGCCAAGAAGGAGAGGCAGACAGTCACAAGCCAATAAGAGAGGGCAAGCAGGCTCTGTGTCTAGTGCTGGTCGTGGAGACGGTGCATCCTCATCAGCACGTGGCCATGGGACACGCTTGGCCTTTTTTTCGGCAGCTGGCCGTGTTGAGCCGCAACATGCAGAAGACTTGGTCGACTGGATGACCAAGCCGTCCTCATCCTCCTCATCCTCTCTCACCCATGCCCAGGGTACTTTGTCTGGCAAAGCAGCGGCCTCTTCCCTCGGCTCAATGTCATCAGTGACTCCTTCCCTAGCCCCACCATGTCCTCCTGAGGAGTCCCTCGAACTGTTTGACCACAGTGTTGGGTACATGCTCCAGGAGGATGCCCAGCGTTTGGAAGGCTCTGATGATGATACTGAGCTCGATGAAGGCAGTAACATGAGCACGGACAGAGGGGGTGCCCAAGAAGGACAGCAATCTGGCAGTCATGCTCCCCCTGCTGCAGCATACTGCCAGGTTTGCTCCAGTGATGAGGAGGGAGGGGATGATGAGGTCACTGACTCAACGTGGGTGCCTGATAGGAGAGAGGAGGAGGAGGAGGAGGAGGAGGAGGCGGCACATCACCAACAAGGCAGGATGCCCTCCAGGGGCCAGCCTAAGGGCAGCACATTGACTGCATCACACCCCAAAGCTCCACATGTGCAGGGCGCTGCAGTCTCTGCGCGTTATTCAAAAAGTTCTTTGGTGTGGGCCTTTTTTGAGACGAGTGCATCAGATCGCACCGCTGCTATTTGCAACATATGTCTCAAGCGTATCTCACGTGGCCAAAACATCTCCCACTTGGGACATGCTTGACCAGACATATGTTGACCTGCCATGCAGTTCGTTGGCAAGCGTATCTAAAAGACCCACACCAAAGAACAAAGAGGACCTCTCCTTGCTCCTCATCAGCTGAGATTTCCAACCCCACTAGACCTTCAGTCCTCTCTGAGACCTGCACTGAGAGGAATGAAGGTGTAGAATTAGGTGTGTCACAGCCAAGTACTTGTGGGCAATCTGCTTTTGGTACACCGACGTCAGATTGTACCAGGCAAATTTCCCTGCCCCAGCTGCTGTACCGCCGAAAGAAGTTTGCTCCCAGCCATCCACATGCCCAGCGGTTGAATGCTAGCTTGGCAAAATTGCTAGCACTTCAACTGCTGCCTTTTCAGTTGGTAGACTCTGTCCCCTTCCGTGAGTTTGTGGAATGTGCGGTTCCTCAGTGGCAGGTACCCAAACGCCACTTTTTCTCAAGGAAGGCGATTCCGGCTCTCTACCGGCATGTGGAAGGCAATGTCCATGCCTCGCTGGACAGGGTGGTCAGCGGTAAGGTGCATATTACCGCTGACTCATGGTCCAGCAGTCATGGACAGGGACGTTACTTAAGTTTCACGGCGCATTGGGTGACTCTGCTGGCAGCTGGGAAGGATGCAGGACAAGGTGCAGTAGTGTTGGAGGTTGTTCCGCCACCACGCCTCCAAAATGCTAATGATTGCGACACACCTCTCTCCTCCACCCCCTCCTCTTCTTCTTCCTCCATGGCCTCTTCCTCTTCCCAAGGGGCTACGCAAGTACGCAGGCCAAAAGATGCCATGCGGTGCTTGAGCTGGTGTGCTTGGGGGACAGGAGCCACACTGGGGCAGAGGTTCTGTCAGCTCTGCAGGGGCAGGTTCAGAGGTGGTTGACGCCACGCCAACTTAGGGCAGGAATGGTGGTTTGCGACAATGGCACCAACCTCCTCTCTGCCCTCCGACAGGGACAAATGACCCATGTGCCCTGTTTGGCTCACGTCCTTAACTTGGTGGTGCAGCGGTTCTTGGGCAGGTACCCGGGCTTACAGGATTTCCTGAGGCAGGCCAGGAAAGTCTGTGTGCATTTCCGCCGGTCATATAATGCCAGTGCTCGGCTGACGGACCTCCAAAAGGAGTTTAACCTGCCCAAGAACCGCCTAATCTGTGACATGCCCACCAGGTGGAACTCAACGTTGGCCATGCTGCAGCGGCTGCACACACAGCAGAGGGCCATCAATGAGTACCTGTGCGACTATGGCACCAGGACAGGGTCAGGGGAGCTTGGTTTTTTTTCCCCACGCCAGTGGGCCATGATCAGGGATGCATGCACTGTCCTGTCACCATTTGAGGAGGCCACGAGGATGGTGAGCAGTGACAGTGCATGCATCAGTGACACTGTCCCCCTTGTCCACCTGTTGGAGCACACGCTGCGTGGAATAATGGACAGGGCACTTGAGGCAGAACAGAGGCAGGAGGAGGACTTCCTTAGCTCTCAAGGCCCCCTTTATCCAGACAGTGTTCCTGCGTGCCTGCCGATCACACAGGAAGAGGACGAGGAGGAGGAGGAGGAAGATTGTGTCAGTATGGAGGTGGAGCCTGGCACTCAGCATCAGCAGCAGTCTTTAAGGGATCAGTCCCAAGAAACACATGGACTTGTACGTGGCTGGGAGGAGGTGGCTGCAGACCATGTCGTCCTTAGTGACCCAGAGGACTCCGGACCGAATGCCTCAGCAAACCTACGCTGCATGGCCTCCCTGATCCTGCAAAGCCTGCGTAAGGATCCTTGTATTCGTGGTATCAAGGAGAAGGACCAATACTGGCTGGCAACCCTCCTTGATCCACGTTACAAGGGTAAGGTTGCGGACCTTATCTTGCCATCACAGAGGGAGCAGAGGATGAAACATCTTCGGGAGGCCTTGCAGAAAGGTCTGTGCAACGCGTTCCCAGAGACTGGGAGGTTACAAACTCCTGTTTCTGGACAACGTGTTGCTGAGGCTTCGGTCAGTCAAAGAAGGAGCGGTGGAGAAGGTGCCCGTCTGACCGATGCGTTCAGACAATTTTTTGGTCTGCAGCCCCAAGGTATGATCGGTTCCAGCAACCATCGCCAGTGTCTGTTTTACATGGTGCAGGAATACCTAGGGGCAAGATCAGACTTGGACACCTTTCCCACCGAAAATCCTCTGGGTTACTGGGTCTTGAGGATGGATCACTGGCCAGAGCTTGCACAGTATGCAATTGAGCTACTGGCCTGTCCTGCATCCAGCGTTCTTTCGGAACGCACATTCAGTGCTGCTGGAGGCGTGGTAACCGATCACAGGGTGCGTCTGTCCACCGACTCGGTCGATCGACTGACCTTCATAAAAATGAATCAGTCTTGGATCACCACCAGCTACCAAGCACCTGATGCTGATGTAACCGAATAATTTTTTTTGAAATCTCAGATCCCTTCAAAGACTGCCTATGCTGATGCTGAGTGACTATCCCTGAGTAATTATCCTCTTCCTCCTCAATCATCACGCTGATAGCTTGTAAGAACATTTTTGGTTCTGGGCGCCACCACCAGTGCCTAAGGCCCAATTTTTCTGCTCCTGTCTAACAGGGGCGTGTAATTACAATTTTTGATGTAATACTTTGCAGCAGGGCTCGTTCCTGCATTCCAACTAGAGTGTCTGTGAGGGGTTGCAGTGTTGTGGCACCAGCACCAGTGCCTAAGGCCCATTTTTGCTGCCCCTGTTTAACAGGGGCGTGTAATTACAATTTTTGATGCAATACTTTGCAGCAGGGCTCGTTCCTGCGTTCCAACTAGAGTGTCTGTGAGGGGTTGCAGTGTTGTGGCACCAGCACCAGTGCCTAAGGCCTAATTTTTCAGCTCCTGTTCAACAGGGGCATGTAATTACAATTCTTGATCTAATATTTCACAGCAGGGCCCTGTGAGGGCTTACAGTGTTGTGGCCACAGCAACACCTAAGGCCCAAATTTCTGCTGAGTATATAGGGCAGGACCCTACTTTCAAACATCTAACTTACAAACGACTCCTACTTGCAAACGGAAGGAGACAACAGGAAGTGAGATGAAATCTACCCCTAGGAAGGGAAATTCTCCCCTGTAAGAGTTAATATGGGAAAAACATTTCTCCTTTCCACTGATGCTTTCCAATTATTGTTCCACAAAAAAACCCAAATTTTCAAAAAACATTTTTCATTGGGACAAAAAGTGAGGTGAAATCTTCTGAAGAGGAGGAAAGACAGCAAAACAAATGTCACAGGAGCTAAACATGTTAAAAATGTACCCATTCAAAATTACAAAGAGATTCTACTTAACAACAAACCTACAGTCCCTGTCTTGTTTGCACCGCCTGTATACTGCTGTTCAGAGTATATAGGGCCTGGTGGCCCCACACCTTTCCTTATTTTAATTTGGGTGCGGGGTTCCCCTTAATATCCATACAAGACCCGAAGGGCCTGGTAATGGACTGGGGGGTACCCATGCCGTTTGTCTCACTGATTTTCATCCATATTGCCAGGACCCGACATTACATTAAACCCGCAAGCAGTTTTAAATGAGATTTTTTCCTTTAAAAATGACATTTGGTGCAGGGACTGTTCTAAACACGGGAAACACGCGTCACTTTACAGGCATACTATAGACACCCCCCAGGTACGATATTTAAAGGAATATTTCACTTTTTTTTTTTTTACTTTAAGCATCATTAAAATCACTGCTCCCGAAAAAACGACCGTTTTTAAAAGTTTTTTTTGCATTGATACATGTCCCCTGGGGTAGGACCCGGGTCCCCGAACCCTTTTTAGGACAATACCATGCAAATTAGCCTTTAAAATGAGCACTTTTGATTTCGAACGTTTGAGTCCCATAGACGTCAATGGGGTTCTAACGTTCGTGCGAACTTTCGGTCCGTTCGCAGGTTCTGGTGCGAACCAAACCGGGGGGTGTTCGGCTCATCCCTAATTCCTACAAATTTATACAGAACACAGATCACCTGACCTCACCCGAATATACAGTGGGGATGGAAAGTATTCAGACCCCCTTAAATTTTTCACTCTTTGTTATATTGCAGCCATTTGTTAAAATCATTTAAGTTCATTTTTTTCCTCAATGTACACACAGCACCCCATATTGACAGAAAAACAAAGAATTGTTGACATTTTTGCAGATTTATTAAAAAAGAAAAACTGAAATATATCACACGGTCCTAAGCATTTAGATCCTTTGCTGTGACACTCATATATCTAATCAAAACAAACAATAATTGCGCTATTACAAAAATAATTGAAAAAGCAGCTGCTAGCATGTAACACAGTGGTGAACAATGTATGAGAAAAATGAAATAAAAAACATGCAGCGCTCAAAAGTGTATATAAATCTGGAATTGAATATCTATAAAGGAGTGTTAAAGAGAAAAACTATCCTCATAAAGTGAAAAACAAATTATAAACAAAGTCCATAGGTGTAAAATAGTCCTAAGCACACATGAGAGTTCATGGGCGTAACTGGTGTCGTGCGTCCACGCACAGCGGGAGCCGGGGAGGACTCTGTATAGGGAGACACCCTGCACGTAGATCTTTTAGTCACACAGTGAACACTGTAATTGGTAGGAATGGGTACCTTACCGGAAAAGGTGGACACAATCACCGCATAGTGAAGTGTCAAATAGGCTTGGGGGATACACCGATCCCAGCGATATCCAGCTGCAGGGGTCCTCACAGTGAGTCGCATCCAGGATCCGGATCGTTGGACGGTAATGTGGGGGTTCCCGGTCTTTCGAGGTCTCCCTTTCAGATGGGAGGGGTTTGAAGATGGAAATGGTTGGGGCTCAGCAGGGTCCCAAACATAAAGGGAGATAAGAAAAAAACTTCCACATAGGGCATGAATCCGTTTGGAACGAGAAGCTTTATTAAAAGCTGAGAATAAAGTGCTATACAGTGCACTCCATGGAATAAAATGTGATCACAAAAGGTAAAAATCGAATAAAATCGCGTGGTAACAGGTCATTTAATGGCGTGAGCAACCCGACATGTTTCGGAGCATCGTCCTTCTACTGGGGCATAAGCCTAAATGCCTGAACCACGCTTACATTTAAACACATACAATTAAGCAAAATAGCAATCAGCTGTGTCAGACCCAAGTATTCACATGTTTGCATGGGATCTAAGAAGTCACTTAGATAATTGTGTGGAGATCCTCAGCTGCTGGAGCAGTCAGCCCCCTTAGTCTGACCCAGCAGCTGATGAAAGACCTACATTGCTGACACTTAAAACCATTACACAGTGAATATCCAATCTGATTGCTCCGTGCGGAGTCACGTGACAGCGTCACGGCGCGTGATGTCATCGCGCACCGGACGCCGCGCTCCAAGCCTCCTTTCCATACCAGGAAGTGAGGGGCTAGCTAGTGGAGTCATTACAACCACAGCAAACCCAGGAGGTTAGATGGAGCACGTTAATCCTGTGCGCTCCAGTGCGCTTGACATCCGGTGTCCCCACTCAGGGGAATGGAGCATTGGATGTTGTAAGAAAGGAGACAACTATATGCATATATTCACAAAAAAGAAAAAAACTAAAAACTGAAAACTGAAATTACCCATAATATAATATGTCTGGCAGCATATGAGAAGTCCGCATATTGCAAGACATGAAACGCAGAAATGGGGATTGCCATTACCTGTCAGGCTAATTTGCCTGTCAGGTGATACCGGGCCCCATTAGATGGTCATATAACGGGATCATACAACAAATATCGTTACAAGGATGTCGAAAAAACATGAAAATATATATGTGAACCAGGGGTTTCCAACATGGTTTAGGACTTATTAATAAAAGCATTTATGTCCCATTCCACGTTTAACCCATGGGGGGAGTAACTTTTTAGTTGGTAAATCCAGAAAACTTCAAGCTGTGATACCCCCCTAGTACGTGGACCTCCTCTCCAAGATGGAATAAATTTGTCTATTACTTGAAATTTAGAACCTCTCGGGTTTTTATTGTGGAATTCTAAAAAGTGACGGGGGACACTGTGGTTAGTGCGACCTTTTTTGATAGCAGTAATGTGCTCGTTAACACGGATATTAAATGATCTGATGGTGCGGCCAACATACTGCATATTGCAGGGACATGTGATGAGGTACACGATATATCGTGTAGTGCATGTGACGAAATGTTTAATCTGGTATATGTTGGAAGTGACAGTGGACTCAAAATTCACAGATCTATGGTTCCCACAAGAGTTGTATGTACACACATTACATCTCTTGCAGGGATAGTATCCTTTGGTTTCTGGGAAAAACGATGGTCTGGTGGGTGCCTCTATAACATTACGAGAGATGCGATTCCGTAATGATGGGGCCCCCCTAAAAGTAACCCCTGCTTTTGTAGGAAGCACAGGACCCAAGACAGGATCACTTCTCAAGATATTCCAGTGTCGATTTAGAATTTGTTTGATCTGTCTGTGTTGGACAGAGAATTGGGTGAAAAGTGACCACTTGAATTTGTCATTGGGAGCTGGTTTTGGACGTACAGATGTTAGCGTGCTGCGATCAATGAGGGAGATTTTGGAAATTTCGCTGTCGATCTGGGCAGGTGGATAGCCTTTCTCTAAAAACCGTTCTTTCAAGAATTGTGCTTGGTGCAAGAAATCAGTGGTGTTAGTGCAATTCCTTCGAATTCGTAATAACTGACTGCGAGGGACAGAGTCGAGCCAAGGGCCGTAATGACAACTGTCTGTGGAGATATAGCCGTTTCTGTCCGTCGGCTTGAAGAAAGTGGTGGTCACAATCCGACGGTCAGAAACGGCAATCTCCAAGTCCAGAAAATGTATCGAAACCGTGCTAAGTTCATACGTCAGAATAATCCCTCTATCGTTATGATTCAAGGTGGCCATAAAGTCGTGAAGAGTCTCCTCATCACCCTTCCACAGGAGGAGGATGTCGTCTATATATCTAGCCCATAAGCACAGCTCCGGTCGCTGTGCGGGATAGACGACATCCTCCTCCCAAAGGGCCATAAAGAGGTTGGCGAGGCTGGGGGCAAATTTAGCCCCCATAGCCACGCCTTTCCTCTGCAAAAAGAATTGGTTGTTATACCAGAAGTGGTTTGTTTGTGTTGCGAACCGTAAAAGTTCCATAATATAGTGTTGTTGTGGTACCGGGATGTCTTCACTAGTGTTTAAGTAATGTTCAACTGTCGCCAGACCTAACCTGTGCGGGATGGAAGTATACAACGCTGTAACATCAGCCGTGACCAAGATAAGGTTGTCCTGATATTCTATACTTTCCAATCTACGTATAGTGTCCCCGGTATCCCTAAGATAGGATGGGACCCTGGACACAAGGGGTTGAAGGAAGTGATCTATATAGCGGCCGACTCTAGATTTTATAGAGTCAATGCCGCTTATAATAGGTCTGCCAGGGGGTTTTTGGCTATTTTTATGAACCTTGGGGAGGTAGTACATCACTGGAATGCGTGGTCCTACTGGGACTAAATAATCCTTTTCTTTTTTTGTGAGGATTCCTTGTTGGAAGCCTCGCGTTACTAAGTTTACTAGGTGTTTTTTGAAATCCCTAGTTGGGTCCCGGGGTAGGGGTATGTATGTCTTGTCATCACTCAGGATATGGCACATCTCTCTGTGGTAGTCCTCTTTATCTAAGATGACCACCCCGCCCCCCTTGTCGGCGGGGCAGATGACTATGTCCTTACGTTCACAGAGAGATTTTAAACCCTTCCTGATATTAGGATGGTCAAAGGTGCGTTTCTTGGGTAGACTATCCAGATCTTTGAGGACTAGATCGCAAAAGACTTTAATGGCAGGTGCTGTAGCGCCGGGGGGATTGAAAAGAGAGGGGTTGGCCAATCCCGTATGCAGGGCTATTGGGCTTGAGGTTGTAACATTTGTGTTAATTGTATCCCCAACACTTATAGGATTGGCTAAAAAGTGTTGTTGTACATTGAGTTTTCTTTTAAATTTCTGGACATCGACAAAGGTGTCAAATTTGCTCAGTTTTTTAGAAGGAGCAAATTTGAGACCCTTGTCAAGTACGTGTAGTTCAGCATTGGAAAAAGATTTATGACTGAGATTGAAAATGCCACTCATTTTCAATGTCGTGTTCTTTTTCCTGGACCTCCGGCCTCCTCTGGAGCCTCGTTTCCGTCTATTCTTCGTTTGGGCCCGGATGGTCCCCGGGGAAAATCCTCTTTATATGGGGGGTCTGGATAAGAATGGTTGTATGTGTATGGTGATCTCTCAAGTTGATAGTGATCCCTAGTGTGAGGTTCGTCTCTTAACGGTGAGAAACGATTGTAGGTGCGGATCGGGGTCCGATAATATGGTTCAGGATAGTCCCTTCTGTGTTGGTTACGTTGAGGGGATCTGTTCTGAGCATGGGGGGATCTATACTGAGTATATGTGTTTGAATGTCCAGTCCCTCTATTGTATCCTTGGGGGTTACCTCTACCTCTCCGGGTATTTCCTCTTCCCCTATTAGACTGTTGGTGACCATATCCAGGGGGGTTGTGAGAGAGATAATTTCTATCTGAGGGTTTGTTGTGGTCACGTGGGGTAGTAGGGGGGTGGACATTTTTACGAATGGTGGTCTGATTAGGGTGTGTCCCTAGAGATGTAGGTGCCAGTCCACCATTCTGAATAGAAGAAGAAGTGTCCATCTCAGCCGGGCCCGACAGAACTGGAGAGGATCTGCATGGAGGAATGGCAGAGGATCCTCAAATCCAGGTGTGAAAAACTTGTTGCATCTTTCCCAAAAAGACTCATGGCTGTATTAGATCAAAAGGGTGCTTCTACTAAATACTGAGCAAAGAGTCTGAATACTTAGTACCATGTGATATTTCAGTTTTTTTTTAAATAAATCTGCAAAAATGTCAACAATTCAGTTTTTCTGTCAATATGGGGTGCTGTGTGTACATTAATGAGGAAAAAAATTAACTTAAATGATTTTAGCAAATGGATGCAATATAACAGAGTGAAAAATGTAAGGGGGTCTGAATACTTTCTGTCCCCAGTGTACACTGTAGGCTCTCCAAGCAGGCCAAGGGATTCAAGAAAACCCCTGCCCATTGGCTGGGATACCCACATACCCATAACCTGACCTTGGGTTGCCCTTCTCGCATCTAGTACCACCAAGTGCCCGGCCACCTAGTGGTAGAAGAGAAAAGTGCAACAAGGCCAAGCTTAGGGAGAAATCAATAGATCCCTATCAATCGACTAAGATAACTACTCTTGGCAAGTAAATTTGTGAGGAGCTCCCTGACTAAACTCCAGGGTGCTACATGATGTTTTACGGCAGCAGGGCAGCAGGAGGGGGGGATGTTTCCAAAGCCAGGGCTACAGGATAGTAATCATGATTGCGAGGGGATTTCTCTGCCTGGTTACTGGTTTCCGTTTTTACATACAACACTGTCAGGGCTGGGCTCAGCCCTTCCTTCTCTGAGCTGGCTGCTCAGCTGTCGGCTAATTGCCAGTTCCTATCTCTCCCCAGTTACTCAGCTGTTGATATCCTGCTCATCAGTCCTGCCTACTTAAGCCATCCAGTCCAGAGGAGCTCTGCCTTCGCCTTGGTCAACATCACAGAAACTATCTCCTGAGATCCTGTTCAACACTTGCTTTTTTGACATCCCTTCTGGCTCCAGATCCTGCTTGCTGTTCCACTACATTAATCCCTGACTTCTGGCTTGGCTGACTATCCATTCCGGTTACTGAACTTTGGCTATGTTTTGACTACGTTTGTTCTTTTTACTTTTATTATTAGGCAAGTGTGATTTAACTGTACTTCTGTCTCGGCCTGATTTCATGGTTTCTGACAGTAGACGAAGGCCATGAATTCAGAAGATGCAGTCAATCCACTTGTTGGTAATATTTTTCCGGATTGGATGAACTGGATCACTGCATGGATCAGTTTGCCATGGCGTTACAAATGCTCCTGAGTTGCATGGCTCATCTGGAATCTCCCACTGTGGCTGCCTCGGTACAACCAATGTTGCAGGCCAACCCTGCTGCGGCTCCGGTCTCTGTGCAGGCACCAGCCTCAAGTATTACCTCTTTAAGAGGTATGACTGGTTCTGCTCTGCTTCCCCAGCGATTTGGGGGCGATCCAGTCCAATGCAGAGGGTTTCTCAACCAGGTTGAGATATACTTTGAGATGCTGCCCCAGGCATTTCCCACAGACAGAAGCAAAGTAGGTTTTTTGATATCTTTGCTTTCTGAGAGAGCCTTGGCCTGGGCAAACCCTCTAAGGGAGACGCAAAAACCCGTTGTCTTGAGCTACCCTGAGTTTCTGGCTTTGTTTAAAAGGGTATTTGATGTTCCCGCACGCTCCGCTTCTTCTGCCAAGTGCCTCATGTCTATCGAACAGAGTACGAGAACTGTTGCCAACTATGCTATTGAAATCCGTACTCTGGCAGCAGAGGTTGCTTGGAACAATGAGGCCCCTCGTGGCTGCTTTTTCTTATAGTCTCTCAGATACCATCATAGATGAGATAGCAGTCCAAGATATACCCACTGAGCTGGAGAAGTTGATCACGTTTGCCATCCTCATTGACTCCAGACTCAGAGAAAGACTCTCTTTTAAGGAGCACTTGCGGAAGCCTCCTGTACGTTTGTCTCCGAGCTTTGCAGTCCCACCCGTGCCTCCCTCACCTCCCATGCCTCCTAGTACCAAGTCGGTCAGTGAAGGTGAACCCATGCACTTGGGCTTCACACATCTCTCTGCGGATGAGAGAACCCTTAGGAGGAGGGAGAGATTGTGCCTTTATTGTGGCCAGGCAGGTCACTTTTTGAAGTCTTGTCCTACCGGTCCAGGGAACGCCCGGACCTTGAGGTCCTGTCACGGACAGACCTTAGGTGGCGTTGTTTTGTCCCCAGTTATCCAGAAGGATAAGCCCCTGGTTCCAGTTACCTTTTCTTGGGCTGAGTCGTCCGTCGAGATACAGGCTCTAATTGACTCTGGGGCTTCAGGAATGTTCATTGATGCTGCCTTTGTATTGAAGCACTTGATTCTGCAGCTGTGTGACACTCCACTTGCCACTGAGGCAAGAGGTACGGGAGACCTCTACAGCCTGCCCATGTGACTCATGAGACTGTTCCATTGTCCATGGCTGTAGGGGCTCTTCACCATGATATAATTCAATTCCAAGTTATTTCCTCACCTAAGTTTCTGCTGGTTATTGGTTATCCTTGGTTACAGAGGCACAACCCCTTTTTTGATTGGCTCTGTGCTGAGGTTCTCTCCTGGTCACCACAATGCAGTGAGACATGCTTCCAGAAGGTAGCCAAGATCCTGTGCACCTCTTAACTCTCCTCCCTGCCAGAGGAGTACCGCGATTTTAGCAATGTCTTTGACAACGGTGAAGCCGGTAGTTTGCCTCCACACCGGCCATATGATTGCGCAATTTACCTTCAACCTGTTGCCATACCCCCTCATGCCGGGTTTACCCTTTGTCGGTCTTGGAGGATAAGGCCATGGAGGAGTATGTTGCAGACGCACTTTCCCGAGGTTTCATCCGCAAATCCTCGTCTCCTGCTAGTGCTGGTTTCTTCTTTGTGAAGAAGAGTGGTGAACTGGGACCTTGTATTGATTATAAGGGGTCTCATTTGTTTCACGATTAAGAATGCCTATCCGATTCTGTTGATTGCGGAATTATTTGACCACCTCAAGGGAGCAAGGGTTTTCACGAAGCTTGATTTTAGAGGGGCATACAATCTCGTGAGGATTAAGGAGGGAGACGAGTGGAAAACTGCATTTTAATACCAGAACAGGCCATTATGAGTACCTTACCTTTGTAACGCACCGGCAGTTTTCCAGGAATTTATTAACAATGTCCTCCCACATTTGTTGGTTATGTGGGTTGGTTTATCTTGATATCCTCATATTTTCCAAGTCCCTGGAGAGCCACCACACAGATGTCTGTCGTGTGCTTCAGAAACTAAGAGAGAGCAATCTCTATTGTAAACTGGAGAAGTGCGAATTCCATCGTGAACAGATTTAATTCCTGTGTCATTTCCACTGCTGGTTTTTTGATGGACCCAGAGAAACTTTGGGCAGTCCTACAGTGGCCCTGACCCATGGGTTTACTTCCTCTGCAGTGTTTCCTGGGCTTTGCCAACTATTATTGGAAGTTTATTCGTAAAATTCTCATCTCTGGTCAAGCCCCTGATTGATATGGCCAGAGAGGACGGTAACCCACAGAGTTGGTCTCCGGAGTCCATTAAGGCCTTTGAGAGTCAATGCTGCCTTTGTTTCTGCTCCTGTGTTGGCACATCCTGATCCTATGTTACCTTTTATCCTTGAGGTTGATGCTTCTGAGACTGGTGTTGGCACCCTTCTGTTCTCAACGTCCTACCTCAGAGAGCGCTAAGCATCCTTGTGGCTACTTTTCCAAGAAATTGTCACTTGCGAAGTGCAATTATGAGATTGGCGACAGAGAGCTGTTGGCGATCATTTTAACCCTGAAAGAATGGAGACATCTCCTCAAAGGTACCACTGTGCCGGTTCTCATTCTTACTGACCATAAGAATCTCACATTCTTGTCTGAGGCTAAACGCCTCTCTCCCAGAAGGGCGCGATGGGCTCTTTTCTTGTCAAGTTTTAATTACATTATCTCATTCTTACCCGTTACTAAGAATGTAAGGGCTGACGTTTTGTCACAACAATTTTCCTCCACTTCCAAGATGGAGTTGGTTTCATCCCCTGTGATTCATCCTGATCGTATTCTGGCTATGGTTTGCACCAGTCTCACTTCTCCTTTGGGTGACAAAATTCTTGCTGCTCAGGTCCATGCTCCTCCTGAGAAACCTTGTGACCGCCGCTTTGTCCCAGAGAGTCTCCATACTGCCGTGCTCCAGACTTACCATTCTCCCAAGGCAGCTGGCCAGCCTGGGAAGAATCAACTCTTTTGGGCCATTTCCTAACAATTCTGGTGGCCTAGTCTACATGCTGATGTAACCGCCTTCGTAGCTGCCTGTTCCGTGTGTTCTCAGAGTAAGACTCCATGACATCTTCCAGTGGGCCTCCTACAACCCATACCCAAGAGAGGCCCTGGACCCACCTGTCTATGGATTTCATTGTGGAGTTACCCGACTCCCATGGCAAAACAGTTATCCTTATGGTGGTTGATCGGTTCTCAAAGATGTCTCATTGTATTCCACTTAAGAAGTTGCCCACTTCTAAGGAACTGGCTTCCATTTCTGCTTACACGAGCTACCCAAGATGATTGTCTCGGACAGGGGTAGTCAGTTTGTGTCCCAGTTCTGGCAAGCCTTTTGTGCACAGTTGGGAATTCAGCTTGCCTTTTCCTCTGCGCATCACCCACAGTCTAATGGGGCCACAGAACGAGCCAATCAGTCCTTGGAGCAATTCCTACATTGCTATATTCCTGACCATCATAACAACTGGTCAGACCTATTACCGTGGGCAGAGTTTGCTCAATAGTGCCTTGAATTCTGCTTCCCAGTTGTCCCCATTTATGGCGAACTATGGTTTCCAACCCTCCATGTTGCCTGACTCATTTGTTCTGCAGAGTATTCCTGCATTAGAGGAGCATCTCCGTGGTCTTCGTTCCACTTGGGCACAAATCCAGGCGGCTTTGCGACATGCTAATGATAGGTACAGACTCCATGCTTACCACAGACGCCTGCCTGTGCCTTCAAACCAGGTTGGGGACAGGGTCTGGCTGTCATCTTGCAACCTCTGACTTCGTGTTCCCTCACTGAAGTTCACACCTCGGTTTATTGGGCCTTTCCGTATTCTTCACAGGATTAACCCAGTGGCTTACGCATTAGACCTTTCTTCTAATATGCGTATTTCGAATGTATTTCATGTCTCCTTATTAAAACCTTTGGTCTACAACTGCTTTACCACCTCGGTGCCACGTCCTCACCCTGTACAGGTTGGGAACCATGAGGAGTATGAAGTACAGTCCATTGTTGACTCCCGTAGGTTCCGTGGGCGCATACAGTACCTGGTGCACTGGAAGGGGTACGGTCCAGGGGAACGCTCTTGGGTCTCATCCTCGGACATACATGCCCCTGTCCTCCTCTGTGATTTCCATAGACGTTTTCCCCTCAAGCCTGGTGGTCCTCCAAGGGGGAGGGGTCGTTGAGGAGGGGGTACTATCAGGGCTGGGCTCAGCCCTTCCTTTTTAGAGCTGGCCGCTCAGCTGTCGGCTAATTGCCAGCTCCTATCTCTCAACAGTTACTCAGCTGTTGATGATTTCCAGCTTGTCAGTCCTGCCTACTTAAGCCGTCAAGTCCAGAGGATCTCTGCCTTCGCCTTGGTCAACTTTAGAGACGTTCTCCTGTGTTCCTGTTGTTTAATGACTTGTTTTGCTGACATCCCTTCTGGCTCCAGATCCTGGTTGCTGTTCCACTACATTGATCCCTGACTTATGGCTTGGCTGACTATCCGTTTTGGTTACTGAACTTTGACTATGTTTTGTCTACGTTTGTTCTTTTTACTTTTTATTATTAAACAAGTGTGATTTAACTGTACTTCTGTCTCGGTCTGATTTCATGGTTTCTCACATTACACTTTTGTGTCTGTTCGATTTTCACAGTTTCGCAAAAAGGCGCAATTTAAAAGTTATAAATATGTTATTTATTGACTCAATACAAGTTAAGCTTTTATATTTAGTAGGAACTTTGTACAATTTGCTGTGTTTTTAGCTGCTAATAATGATTTTAGTGGATTCGTAGCAAAAATATTGTTTTGATAAACATTTGTGCAAATATCGTGGGATCTTAAAAATCAGTAGCACCTTATTTTTATTCTACTGGTCATGTGCTTTCAGAAAATATATGGTTTGGGGAGTCTATTACAAACTCTGTAAGCTATAAGTGAAAAATAAAAAAAGCAAAGGAAAAATTGCAAAAACGGTCTGGCCACCTGAGTGTATAAAATGGAGCACAGGGCCTGGCAGCGAAAGGGTTTATGGGGTGAGGGGGCAAGGGTGGTGGGTTTTATCCCATTATGTTACATTTGATTGGTACCTAGGCCCATTGCGCCTCAGCAGTCATGGTCAGAAAAGAAAGGCAAACAGTGAAAATTGTAGTGTTGCCCCATATTAGTGGTCAGTGGAAATGGATTATATTGGTTGCCAGTGGGAGAAGAGCCCCTTTACATTAGTGGTCAGTGGCAAGAATGTCTCTGTGACAAACTAAGAATGCAGGGAGAGAGCTCACAAAGGTGAATCACATGGGACCTGCAAGGAGGAGTTCCTGTGTTCAAGATGGGGGAGTACACAGTTTTGGGTTTACAAAGGTACAGCCAGCAAAGAGCTGATAAAAAAAAAAGTTTTTCTGCTACTGGCCCTTGCTCAAGTATTTAAAACTGCATTGAGATGCAATCCCACAGCCAGGCAGCCCTATGCTTGGGGGTGGGGGACTGATCGTCTTTCTTAAAGAACAACTCTACTCCTGCACTCTGTGTGTTAAGTACTCCTAACCCCTGATCTATGTGTTGCCTACACCTGACCCCTGTCCTCTGTTTGTTGCTTATTTATGACGCCTTCATTCTGTGAAATACCTACTCCTGACCCCTGCATTCTGTGCGTTACTCCTGACCCATGCACTCTGTCACTTAATCAGGATCTCTGCCCCTTGTGCATTATATACCCCTGCACTATGTGAATTATACACACCTGATCCTTGCACTATGTGGGTTATGAACTTGTGACCCCTGCACTGTGCTTGCACAACCCTGATCCTCTTTGTGCCATCTACTCCTGACTCCTGCATGTGTGCTACATACTCTTGACCCCTGCACACATGCATTACTTAATCTTGACCTCTGCACCCTGTTATCACATACCTTGTCGAGACTGGGTAGCTGAGGGGGGCTCCTCTTGCACCTCCTGCCTAACATTCCCGGAGGTGAAGACAGAGCGTAAGAGCACAGACTGGCACGAGTGCCGAGCTTAGCAGCCTGGGTAGGATCTGTGCTGAAGCCAGGTGAGTAGAAAGCTCTGGAAAGGACCAGGACAGAGGAACAGCTTGGCACTGTAACTAGTGACAGAAGAAGGATGCAAGGGAGGATCCAAGATCATCAACAGTTGGGCAAGGTGGCAAAATCGTTAGGCAGGGCAAGGTCCAGAAGGCAAACTGAGGTCAGAAGCAGCTAGTCAGCGAGGTACAGAATCAGGAAGCAGAGACAAGTCCAGTAAGGAAGCCAAGGTCAAGACTCAGAGCAGGCAGGATGCTAAGAGGAAGTCCATGGAGTAAGCCAGGTCATACACGGGTAAGCAGAAAAAGTATCAGGTCTCAGGAATAGCAGAAACAAGCTGAAGACCATTCAGAAACTTCTCTTAGCAGTACACCAGTTTATATAGACCACTGGGTGCCATGCTGAATGTACACGCTAATTCCTGCATGCATACGTCTGCCCACCACATTACATTCAGCCTTTCCCTTGTGCCTGGAAGTATGGGCAGCATAACGCACATGCACATAAGCCCATACAGGTTCCTTCTTGATTCTGGAAATCCTGTTTACAGTACACCCAGGTTGCAAAAAAAAGCTTATAAGCTAAACTATTAAACTCTTGTGGCAATGGCAAATTTGTACATAGTTAGGGGGTTTATTTTTTTAATATTAAACCCTCCTATAGCTTTTAGATCTGGTGTGGCTGCTTCTTCTACTGGTCACTCAGTTGTTGCAGCCAAAACTACCCAAACATTAGCTCATGCTTAATCCCTACCTGTCAATGAGAAACGTTTCTCAACCTGTTACATGACTAAAATGCAGGTAACTAGTAATACTTGTACATACAGTGGGGAAGGAAAGTATTCAGACACCCTTAAATGTTTCACTCTGTGTTATATTGCAGCCATTTGCTAAAATCTTTTAAGTTCATTTTTTTCCCTCATTAATGCACACACAGCACCCCATATTGACAGAAAAACACAGAATTGTTGACATTTTTGCAGATTTATTAAAGAAAAACTGAAATATCACATGGTCCTAAGTATTCAGACCCTTTGTTCAATATTTAGTAGAAGCACCCTTTTGATCTAATACAGCCATGAGTCTTTTTGGGAAAGATGCAGCAAGTTTTTCACACCTGGATTTGGGGATCCTCTGCCATTCCTCCTTGCAGATAAAGGGAAGAAAAGTGTAGCGCTATAAATTATAATTGTAGACATCAGTGTAAACATGAGTGTGAACCACCTGTATGTATACCTGTAATCGGTGCTGCCGCTCGAGCAAAAAAGACAAAAAGTCTTATGATAGCACCATATATAAAAAATTAATAATAATCAAATAAAAATTAAACCACCACACTGAATGTTAGTCCTTGTTGTGGACTATGTGATTACACCAAAATAATCCCATAAACGTCAAAAAAACATCAAACGTGTACAATAAGACTTTAGGTGAGGTAGAAAGCAAGTCTCTGGGATATTGAACAGTTCATCCAATCATACAGATGGTTCTTAAGGCATGGATATGGATCTCGCAGTGGTATTTATTCACATCCAGAGTGATCTTTCAAATATTCATCAAAGTGGGAAGTAAAGTGAAATGCCCTTACCAGAAATGGTGGACTCACAGGCCGTTGGCGGTGAGTCGTGTAGGCTTTCACCGTTTATACGGTAAGGTTGCAGCTGTCCTCTATCAGTAGTGGAAGGTTCTGAATGGCCCCACGACCTGCGATCTTTACCGATGGGATCGGGTTCACCCGGAAGGAGGGGCAAAAATCCGAGCAATACCATAGGGTCCTCTTCCAATGATCACTCGCTTAATCTTACTCGTATATAGTCGAGAAAAAAGGAAAAAAAAGCCTCCACATAGCATAAAATCCAAGTAACCAGGGAATTTTATTGTAATGGTTAAAAAATTCCAATAAAAATCAGGTTAAAATCAAAGTTCATATGAACAAAAAACAAATCTAGCGCGGTAAAATCAGATGGCTGTGGTAGCGTCACACACCCGACGCGTTTCGTCTACCAAGACTTCAACTGGGGTAAAGCTAACCTGTCATCTACTGTGCTATTTATCTAATACTACCAGAAATTACATTGGGGACACCTGTGCGGCGTGACTTCCGGGTTTTCCGTGTCATGTGATCACCTCCCCTGTCACCTGACCATCATTGAGCCTATCATGGGAAGAGAGGTCACCAGAAAACCAAGCCTCATTCTGGTGGTTCTATCTCGCCAATGGTAACCAGGGATTGTAATCTCGTGGCTAGCGCGTCATCACGTCCAAGCGCGATGACGCGATCTCATAGCCACACCTTCTCATTAATAGCTGGGTATGGCAAACTTGTGGCTCGCGCGTCATCCTGCATGAGTGTGATGACGCGATCTACTATATACCGGCGCTCATCGCGTCTAAACGTGATGACGCAGTATGCCTCCTCACAGAGCCCAACCTCCCTCCTGTCCTCCGCTCACATCACTCTCTGTATAATGTACGTGGTGAAGGTCACATGATCACGTCCTCTTCAGTTGCCATAGCAGCGCTGTGAACGCTGGCAGAGAGAAAACAATCATTGGGACACAGGGTAAAGAGGTTGTATGGCCTGTTATATCACCAAAGGAGTTTCATCTAACCCCAAATAAAATTAAATCCATAGTCGTCATGTCACACTTGTTCCCCTATGTTTACATATATACAGGCCTCTATAGTATTTTGAATACCTATAACCTACCCTGATGTGTGGGGAACTTGTATAGTTATTACATCCAGAATCACAAAGACATATTTAAAAATTCAATACATCTAATGGGGGATCATATATGACCATGGTCCCTATATCAGAAAGCATATCATACATGATCTTATTTGTCAAGAACTTCAAGAGATGTATATTAGAAAAAATGTCAAAAATAAAAATGTACATGTATAAAAAGTATAAAACTTAGTATAAAGAATGGGAACACATATATTCTGTATCCTGCCTAAAGAGAAAGGCGCATGCGATTCTTACCCACCAAGAATCGGCTCCCAAGCCCAAGTTTTGGGGTATACAAGTATAAAGGGACGTAACGTCCGCGGTAACTAATATTAAATTGTTACTATCCGTGATCTGTTGTAATTTTTCTCGGTATAGGATCCATTTTTTAGATTTGGAGATTATATCTAATAATGGCTATCTTGATACAAAAACCTTTTTCAAGATAACGGACCGTAATGGCTATATTCCGACGGATAGCTGCCATCATGAGGCATGGCTAAGATCCGTCCCCAAGAGCCAACTGATGAGGATAAGACGAAATTGCTCCCATCTTTCTGATTATTTCCAACAGGCAGAAATGTTAAAATCACGTTTTTGCGAAAAGGGTTATGATACCTCTCAAATCAATGAGGAGATTCGTCAGGTGGCTCTTATAGACCGTGCTTCTTTACTGACAGTGCAACCTAAAAAAACTAAAAAAACAATTAAATCTAAACACAAGTGGTCTTTTCTGACGAGCTTTTCCACCCAACACAAACAAATTAAAGAAATTATTAGGAAACATTGGAGAATATTAAAAAATGACTCAGTTTTGGGCCCCCTACTACCCGAGCGGGCGGCCACTATATTTAGGGGTGCTCCATCAATTAAAGGTCAGAGTGCACCAAACGTGATCGATCCCCCAGGTACAACATCATTTTTCCATAACATGAAGGGATTCTATCCCTGTCGTAAATGCACAGTATGTAAATGGAATGCCTGTAAAGCACGCAAAATAGAAACATTTAATTCTACAATTACAGGCAAGGAATACAGGATGAAACAATTTGCCACATGTAAAACTAAATATATTGTCTACCTTATCACCTGTCCTTGTAAGAAGCAGTACATTTTGTCGGACAATATGCAATTTTACCACAAGGGTGAAAGAACATATTACAGCAATCAAAAAGGGACGAACCAACCACAGTGTGCCTAAACACTATGCACTTTATCATGATCGGAATCCAATGGGTACCACCTTCCAGATTATAGATAAATTTGTACCACACTGGAGAGGAGAATCGAATGTGAGGGGGATATCCAGACTTGAAACGTGGTGGATACACCAAATAAAATGTAATATGCTCCACGGTTTAAACATCGAGTGGGATATCAATGCGTTCATAAACCAATCGTAGAAGTTTATTCTGAGTCCTTCCATTTATAGGTTCTAATTTATACAAGTAGACATTTGTCTATTTAGTGTGCTGATCTGATTAATGATTGCTACCCTTTTACAATACCATATATTTTTACAAAGATCCCTACTGTATCATTTCTTTTGTTATCATTTTTTTATACCATTCTTTATAACAGTTCTACCTGCCAGTCAGTAAAATTATAATGACATTGAGATTAGTGCTCAAGTTTTGGTGGGTAAGAATCGCATGCGACTTTCTCTTTAGGCAGGATACAGAATATATGTGTTCCCATTCTTTATACTAAGTTTTATACTTTTTATACATGTACATTTTTATTTTTGACATTTTTTCTAATATACATCTCTTGAAGTTCTTGACAAATAAGATCATGTATGATATGCTTTCTGATATAGGGGCCATGGTCATATATGATCCCCCATTAGATGTATTGAATTTTTAAATATGTCTTTGTGATTCTGGATGTCATAACTATACAAGTTCCCCACACATCAGGGTAGGTTATAGGTATTCAGAATACTATAGATGCCTGTATATATGTAAACATAGGGGAACAAGTGTGACATGACGACTATGGATTTAATTTTATTTGGGGTTAGATGAAACTCCTTCGGTGATATAACAGGCCATACAACCTCTTTACCCTGTGTCCCAATGATTGTTTTCTCTCTGCCAGCGTTCACAGCGCTGCTATGGCAACTGAAGAGGATGTGATCATGTGACCTTCACCACGTACATTATACATAGAGCGATATGAGCGGAGGACAGGAGGGAGGTTGGGCTCTGTGAGGAGGCATACTGCGTCATCACGTTTAGACGTGATGAGCGCCGGTATATGGTAGATCGCGTCATCACACTCATGCAGGATGACGCGCGAGCCACAAGTTTGCCATACCCAGCTATTAATGAGAAGGTGTGGCTATGAGATCGCGTCATCGCGCTTGGACGTGATGACGCGCTAGCCACGAGATTACAATCCCTGGTTACCATTGGCGGGATAGGACCACCAGAATGAGGCTTGGTTTTCTGGTGACCTCTCTTCCCATGATAGGCTCAATGATGGTCAGGTGACAGGGGAGGTGATCACATGATACGGAAAACCCGGAAGTCACGCCGCACAGGTGTCCCCAATGTAATTTCTGGTAGTATTAGATAAATAGCACAGTAGATGACAGGTTAGCTTTACCCCAGTTGAAGTCTTGGTAGACGAAACGCGTCGGAGGTGTGACGCTACCACAGCCATCTGATTTTACTGCGCTAGATTTGTTTTTTGTTCATATGAACTTTGATTTTAACCACTTGACGACCGCCTCACGCCGATGTACGTCGGCAAAGTGGCACGGACAGGCAAAATCACGTACAGGGTACGTGATTTGCCTTCCGCGGGTGGGGGGTCCGATCGGACCCCCCCCCGGTGCCCGAGGCGGTCGTCGTTTGTCCAGCGGCGATCGGTGATGAGGGGGAGACCATCCGTTCGTGGCCCCCCCCTCGCGATCGCCGCCGGCCAATGAGAATCTTCCTTTGCTGCTGTATGCTAAACAGCAGCAAAGGAAGTGATGTCATCTCCCCTCGGGTCGGTATTTTCCGTTCCGGCCCGAGGAGAGACGACAAGTATGTGAGTGCACAAACACACACACACAGTAGAACATGCCAGGCACACAAATCACCCCGATCCCCCCCCCGATCGCCCCCCGATCCCCCCCCAATCACCCCCCCCCCTGTCACAAACTGACACCAGCAGTTTTTTTTTTTTTTTTTTTTTTTTTTTTTTTCTGATTACTGCTAGTTGTCAGTTTGTGACAGTAAATGTGTTAGGGCAGTTAGTATTACCCCCCTTTAGGTCTAGGGTACCCCCCTAACCCCCCCCTAATAAAGTTTTAACCCCTTGATCACCCCCTGTCACCAGTGTCACTAAGCGATCATTTTTCTGATCGCTGTATTAGTGTCACTGGTGACGCTAGTTAGTGAGGTAAATATTTAGGTTCGCCGTCAGCGTTTTATATTGTCAGGGACCCCCATATACTACCTAATAAATGTTTTAACCCCTTGATTGCCCCCTAGTTAACCCTTTCACCACTGATCACCGTATAACCGTTACGGTTGACGCTGGTTAGTTTGTTTATTTTTTTATAGTGTCAGGGCACCCGCCGTTTATTACCGAATAAAGGTTTAGCCCCCCGATCGCCCGGCGGTGATATGCGTCGCCCCAGGCAGCGTCAGATTAGCGCCAGTACCGCGAACACCCACGCACGCACCGTACACCTCCCTTAGTGGTATAGTATCTGAACGCATCAATATCTGATCCGATCAGATCTATACTAGCGTCCCCAGCAGTTTAGGGTTCCCAAAAACGCAGTGTTAGCGGGATCAGCCCAGATACCCGCTAGCACCTGCGTTTTGCCCCTCCGCCCGGCCCGGCCCAGCCCACCCAAGTGCAGTATCGATCGATCACTGTCACTTACAAAACACTAAACGCATAACTGCAGCGTTCGCAGAGTCAGGCCTGATCCCTGCGATCGCTAACAGTTTTTTTGGTAGCATTTTGGTGAACTGGCAAGCACCAGCCCCAGGCGTCAGGTTAGCGCCAGTACCACTAACACCCACGCACGCAGCATACGCCTCCCTTAGTGGTATAGTATCTGAACGCATCAATATCTGATCCGATCAGATCTATACTAGCGTCCCCAGCAGTTTAGGGTTCCCAAAAACGCAGTGTTAGCGGGATCAGCCCAGATACCCGCTAGCACCTGCGTTTTGCCCCTCCGCCCGGCCCGGCCCAGCCCAGCCCACCCAAGTGCAGTATCGATCGATCACTGTCACTTACAAAACACTAAACGCATAACTGCAGCGTTCGCAGAGTCAGGCCTGATCCCTGCGATCGCTAACAGTTTTTTTGGTAGTATTTTGGTGAACTGGCAAGCACCAGCCCCAGGCAGCGTCAGATTAGTGCCAGTACCGCTAACACCCACGCACACACCGTACACCTCCCTTAGTGGTATAGTATCTGATCGCATCAATATCTGATCCGATCATATCTATACTAGCGTCACCAGCAGTTTAGGGTTCCCAAAAACGCAGTGTTAGCGGGATCAGCCCAGATACCTGCTAGCACCTGCGTTTTGCCCCTCCGCCCGGCCCGGCCCAGCCCACCCAAGTGCAGTATCGATCGATCACTGTCACTTACAAAACACTAAACGCATAACTGCAGCGTTCGCAGAGTCAGGCCTGATCCCTGCGATCGCTAACAGTTTTTTGGTAGCGTTTTGGTGAACTGGCAAGCGCCAGCGGCCTAGTACACCCCGGTCGTAGTCAAACCAGCACTGCAGTAACACTTGGTGACGTGGCGAGTCCCATAAGTGCAGTTCAAGCTGGTGAGGTGGCAAGCACAAGTAGTGTCCCGCTGCCACCAAAAAGACAAACACAGGCCCGTCGTGCCCATAGTGCCCTTCCTGCTGCATTCGCCAATCCTAATTGGGAACCCACCGCTTCTGCAGCGCCCGTACTTCCCCCATTCACATCCCCAACCAAATGCAGTCGGCTGCATGAGAGGCATTTTTATGTCCTCCCAAGTACCCCTACCCAACGAACCCCCCAAAAAAGATGTCGTGTCTGCAGCAAGCGCGGATATAGGCGTGACGCCCGCTATTATTGTCCCTCCTGTCCTGACAATCCTGGTCTTTGCATTGGTGAATGTTTTGAACGCTACCATGCACTAGTTGAGTATTAGCGTAGGGTACAGCATTGCACAGGCTAGGCGCACTTTCACAGGGTCTCCCAAGATGCCATCGCATTTTGAGAGACCCGAACCTGGAACCGGTTACCGTTATAAAAGTTAGTTACAAAAAAAGTGTAAAAAAAAAAAAAATATATGAAATAAAAAAAAATAGTTGTTGTTTTATTGTTCTCTCTCTCTCTATTCTCTCTCTCTATTGTTCTGCTCTTTTTTACTGTATTCTATTCTGCAATGTTTTATTGTTATTGTTATTGTTATTGTTATTATGTTTTATCATGTTTGTTTTTCAGGTGTGTAATTATTTACACTTTACTGTGCTTTATTGTTAACCATTGTTAACCATTTTTTTGTCTTCAGGTACGCCATTCACGACTTTGAGTGGTTATACCAGAATGATGCCTGCAGGTTTAGGTATCATCTTGGTATCATTCTTTTCAGCCAGCGGTCGGCTTTCATATAAAAGCAATCCTAGCGGCTAATTAGCCTCTAGACTGCTTTTACAAGCCGTGGGAGGGAATGCCCCCCCCCCCCACCATCTTCCGTGTTTTTCTCTGGCTCTCCTGTCTCAACAGGGAACCTGAGAATGCAGCCGGTGATTCAGCCAGCTGACCATAGAGCTGATCAGAGACCAGAGTGGCTCCAAACATCTCTATGGCCTAAGAAACCGGAAGCTACGAGTATTTCATGACTTAGATTTCGCCGGATGTAAATAGCGCCATTGGGAAATTGGGGAAGCATTTTATCACACCGATCTTGGTGTGGTCAGATGCTTTGAGGGCAGAGGAGAGATCTAGGGTCTAATAGACCACAATTTTTTCAAAAAAGAGTACCTGTCACTACCTATTGCTATCATAGGGGATATTTACATTCCCCGAGATAACAATAAAAATGATTAAAAAAAAAAATATGAAAGGAACAGTTTAAAAGTAAGATTAAAAAAGCAAAAAAATAATAAAGAAAAAAAAAAAAAAAAAAAACACCCCTGTCGCCCCCTGCTCTCGCGCTAAGGCAAACGCAAGCGGCGGTCTGTCGTCAAATGTAAACAGCAATTGCACCATGCATGTGAGGTATCACCGCGAAGGCCAGATCGAGTGCAGTAATTTTTCCAGTAGACCTCCTCTGTAAATCTAAAGTGGTAACCTGTAAAGGCTTTTGAAGGCTTTTAAACATGTATTTATTTTGTTGCCACTGCACGTTTGTGCGCAATTTTAAAGGCATGTCATGTTTGGTATCCATGTACTCGGCCTAAGATCATCTTTTTTATTTCATCAAACATTTGGGCAATATAGTGTGTTTTAGTGCATTAAAATTAAAAAAAGTGTGTTTTTTCCCCAAAAAATGCGTTTGAAAAATCGCTGCGCAATTACTGTGTGAAAAAAAAAAAATGAAACACCCACCATTTTAATCTGTAGGGCATTTGCTTTAAAAAAATATATAATGTTTGGGGGTTCAAAGTAATTTTTTTGCAAAAAAAAAAAACTTTTTCATGTAAACAATAAGTGTCAGAAAGGGCTTTGTCTTCAAGTGGTTAGAAGAGTGGGTGATGTGTGACATAAGCTTCTAAATGTTGTGCATAAAATGCCAGGACAGTTCAAAACCCCCCCAAATGACCCCATTTTGGAAAGTAGACACCCCAAGCTATTTGCTGAGAGGCATGTCGAGTCCATGGAATATTTTATATTGCGACACAAGTTGCGGGAAAGAGACAAATTTTTTTTTTTTTTTTTTTTTTTGCACAAAGTTGTCACTAAATGATATATTGCTCAAACATGCCATGGAAATATGTGAAATTACACCCCAAAATACATTCTGCTGCTTCTCCTGAGTACGGGGATACCACATGTGTGAGACTTTTTGGGAGCCTAGCCGCGTACGGGACCCCGAAAACCAAGCACCGCCTTCAGGCTTTCTAAGGGCGTGAATTTTTGATTTCACTCTTCACTGCCTATCACAGTTTCGGAGGCCATGGAATGCCCAGGTGGCACAAAACCCCCCCAAATGACCCCATTTTGGAAAGTAGACACCCCAAGCTATTTGCTGAGAGGTATAGTGAGTATTTTGCAGACCTCACTTTTTGTCACAAAGTTTTGAAAATTGAAAAAAGAAAAAAAAAAAATGTTTTTTCTTGTCTTTCTTCATTTTCAAAAACAAATGAGAGCTGCAAAATACTCACCATGCCTCTCAGCAAATAGCTTGGGGTGTCTACTTTCCAAAATGGGGTCATTTGGGGGGGTTTTGTGCCACCTGGGCATTCCATGGCCTCCGAAACTGTGATAGGCAGTAAAGAGTGAAATCAAAAATTTTTACCCTTAGAAATCCTGAAGGCAGTGATTGGTTTTCGGGGTCCAGTACGCGGCTAGGCTCCCAAAAAGTCCCACACATGTGGTATCCCCATACTCAGGAGAAGCAGCTAAATGTATTTTGGGGTGCAATTCCACATATGCCCATGGCCTGTGTGAGCAATATATCATTTAGTGACAACTTTATGAAAAAAAAAAAAAAAAAAGTGTCACTTTCCCGCAACTTGTGTCAAAATATAAAATATTCCATGGACTCAATATGCCTCTCAGCAAATAGCTTGGGGTGTCTACTTTCCAAAATGGGGTCATTTTGGGGGGTTTTGTGCCATCTTGGCATTCCATGGCCTCCGAAACTGTGATAGGCAGTGAAGAGTGAAAGCAAAAATTTACACCCTTAGAAATCCTGAAGGCGGTGATTGGTTTTCGGGGCCCCGTACGCGGCTAGGCTCCCAAAAAGTCCCACACATGTGGTATCCCCATACTCAGGAGAAGCAGCAGAATGTATTTTGGGGTGCAATTCCACATAGGCCCATGGCCTGTGTGAGCAATATATCATTTAGTGACGACTTTTTGTAAATATTTTTTTTTTTTTTTTTTTTTGTCATTTTTCAATCACTTGGGACAAAAAAAATAAATATTCAATGGGTTCAACATGCCTCTCAGCAATTTCCTTGGGGTGTCTACTTTCCAAAATGGGGTCATTTGGGGGGGTTTTGTACTGCCCTGCCATTTTAGCACCTCAAGAAATGACATAGGCAGTCATAAACTAAAAGCTGTGTAAATTCCAGAAAATGTACCCTAGTTTGTAGACGCTATAACTTTTGCGCAAACCAATAAATATACGCTTATTGACATTTTTTTTACCAAAGACATGTGGCCGAATACATTTTGGCCTAAATGTATGACTAAAATTTAGTTTATTGGATTTTTTTTATAACAAAAAGTAGAAAATATCATTTTTTTTCAAAATTTTCGGTCTTTTTCCGTTTATAGCGCAAAAAATAAAAACCGCAGAGGTGATCAAATACCATCAAATGAAAGCTCTATTTGTGGGAAGAAAAGGACGCAAATTTCGTTTGGGTACAGCATTGCATGACCGCGCAATTAGCAGTTAAAGCGACGCAGTGCCAAATTGGAAAAAGACCTCTGGTCCTTAGGCAGCATAATGGTCCGGGGCTCAAGTGGTTAACCTGATTTTTATTTGAATTTTTTAACCATTACAATAAAATTCCCTGGTTACTTGGATTTTATGTGGAGGCTTTTTTTCCTTTTTTCTCGACTATATACGAGTAAGATCAAGCGAGTGATCATTGGAAGAGGACCCTATGGTATTGCTCGGATTTTTGCCCCTCCTTCCGGGTGAACCCGATCCCATCGGTAAAGATCGCAGGTCGTGGGGCCATTCAGAACCTTCCACTACTGATAGAGGACAGCTGCAACCTTACCGTATAAACGGTGAAAGCCTACACGACTCACCGCCAACGGCCTGTGAGTCCACCATTTCTGGTAAGGGCATTTCACTTTACTTCCCACCTTGATGAATATTTGAAAGATCACTCTGGATGTGAATAGATACCACTGCGAGATCCATATCCATGCCTTAAGAACCATCTGTATGATTGGATGAACTGTTCAATATCCCAGAGACTTGCTTTCTACCTCACCTAAAGTCTTATTGTACACGTTTGATGTTTTTTTGACGTTTATGGGATTATTTTGGTGTAATCACATAGTCCACAACAAGGACTAACATTCAGTGTGGTGGTTTAATTTTTATTTGATTATTATTATTTTTTTATATATGGTGCTATCATAAGACTTTTTGTCTTTTTTGCTCGAGCGGCAGCACCGATTACAGGTATACATACGGGTGGTTCACACTCATGTTTACACTGATGTCTACAATTATAATATAGCGCTACACTTTTCTTCCCTTTATCTGTATACACAATTAGTCTAATTGGTAGTGTTGGCAGCTGGATATATATTGAGTTGGCGCAGCAGTTTTTTCTTTATTTATTTATTCCTCCTTGTAGATCCTCTCCCGTTCTATCAGCTTGGATGGTAAACATTGGTGGACCGCCATTTTTAGGTCTCTCCAGAGATGCTCAATTGGGTTTAAGTCAGGGCTCTGGCTGGGCCATTCAAGAACAGTCACGGAGTTGTTGTGAAGCCACTCCTTCGTTATTTTAGCTGTGTGCTTAGGGTCATTGTCTTGTTGGAAGGTAAACCTTTGGCCCAGTCTGAGGTCCTGAGCACTCTGGAGAAGGTTTTCGTCCAGGATATTACTGTACTTGGCTGCATTCATCTTTCCCTCGATTGCAACCAGTCGTCCTGTCCCTGCAGCTGAAAAACACCCCCACAGCATGATGCTGCCACCACCATGCTTCACTGTTGGGACTGTATTGGACAGGTGATGAGCAGTGCCTGGTTTTCTTCACACATACTGCTTAGAATTAAGGCCAAAAAGTTCTATCTTGGTCTCATCAGACTAGAGAATCTTATTTCTCACCATCTTGCAGTCCTTCAGGTGTTTTTTTAACAAACTCTAGTAGAAGTTTGGTGAGACGATTCACGCTTTTTCAGACTTGTGTTTTTCAGAACGTTTAACTGTTGTTCAGTTTGTGCTTGTGAGGTTTGTATCTGCTTTTCAGTGCGTGTAGTCAGTTCGCATTGATTTACCAGTGTGTTCTTGTCCACTCGTTGCTGATTTTCAGCTTGCTCTTCACAGGCCTTGCTGTTCTTCAGTGCATTCTGACCAGCCGACCGTTTTTAAGCCATGTTGCATATTTGTTCTCGTCGTAGAGCTCGTGCATTGTATGTGCTTGGTGTTGCAGTTCATTCTTCAGCCCAAGCCCAGTCCATGAACAGGGCGAGGAGGAGTTCATGGACGAAGAATTGGTTGCTCCAGCGTGACCAATTCTCTCACATGCCTTTGCTCCGTGAGATCTGTGGTCTGTGTGTCCTTAAATTGCTTTATAATCCACCCCCCCTAAAATTTATCCAAATGGTCTCTGTCCTTAAATTTCTTTATAAACCCCCTTTCTAAAATGTATCCAAATGGTCTCTGTGTCCTTAAATTGCTCTATAACCCCCCCCCCCCCCTAAAATGTATCCAAATGGTCTGTGTGTCCTTAAATTGATTTACAATCCCCCCCCCCCCCAAAAAAAATAATCAATGGGCCATCAGTGGGGGAGAGGAATCTGATAAGTGGGCCTTATATTTTAGTCTTTAAATAATACTTCAAATTAATGTTGTACTGATGCTGGGCAAGAATGTTTTTTTGTAATGTGCTTGCAGTGTTATGGCAAAAGTACTTATATTTTTTTTTTCTTGTTTGACTCCCCAGTTTCCTTCAACGCCACAAGAATGGCAAACTGTGGCATCCCATTTTGCCACCCGTTGGGACTTTCCCAACTGTGGAGGGGCTATAGATGGGAAACACGTCCACATCGTGCCACCACCCCATTCGGGGTCATACTATTTTAACTATAAGGGGTTTCATAGTATTGTGCTAATGGCGGTGGTGTCGGCACAATATGAATTTCTGTATGTGGACGTGGGGAAGAATGGCCGGATGTCGGAGTCTTCGCCCAGACGGAGTTCTACCAGTGCTTCAGAGTGGTGGCCTGGGATTGCCACCTGATGCGGATAACGTGGAAGGACTCCCCTTTGTCTTCATTACAGATAAAGCCTTCAGTCTGGGCGAGCACCTGATGAGGCCATTCCCCCAAAGGACTCTCACTCCAGAGGGTCCTTTGGGGGGTTAGAGGTAGAGGTAGAGGGTTTTTAACTACCGGCTGGCCAGAGCGAGAAGAGTTGTGGAGAATGCCTTCGGGATAATGGCCAGCCGGTTCCGCCTGTTTCAGACAGTCATCCACATGGCGGACTACAAACTTAATCACATTGTCCTAGCGTGCTGCATCCTGCACAATTATTTACGCAAACATTCAAGCAATTATCTTGCATCTGTTGGGCCTGAGGCCGGACTTACAGAGAATCCTCTGACCGGCCTGGATACTGGCCGTACTGGCTTGGCCCCCCCAAAGCGCCTGTCAAGTTCGGGATAAATATGTTGATTTTTTTTTTTTTTTTACGGGTAGGGGGCTATTGCAATGTCAGACAATCTTTAATTTTTCTTAATAAAAAATAATGATCAGATAAAATCGAGAAATGTATTTATTGCTTGTCTTTCTTTTTGGCTGTCTCCTAGGTTCTCCTAGTGCACTTGTAGTGCCAAGTGTATTTTCCTTTAGTAAATAAGCCCCATTGTCACTGTAAACACCAAATAACTTACAAAACAGGTATTGAGCATTGAAAGAAGAAGCCACACATTTTGTTGATTAACATAATTTTTAATCTGTGCACATTCACATGTGCGTTTTTTAGGGCATTTAAAAAAATAAAAAGAAAAACCTCATTGTTTTTTTATTTATTTATTTATTTATTTTTTATTATAAACAGGCCTCTTGGTTTTTTACTATAAACAGGCCTCATTTTTTATTTTTATTTTTTTTACAAACGGGCCTCTTTTTTTTTTTTTTCTTATAAAAAGGCATTTTTTTTTTTTTTTTTTACAAACAGGCCTAAAATTGTTAAAAGTCAAAGCCCAGAATGGGGTCAGCAAAAAAGGAAATTAAGAACATGATCAATGTTTTTTTTTTTTTTTTTTTTGGAAAAAGGGATTCGATTCTCCCCAAAACATTGATCGTGTTCTTCATTTCCTGCTGCATTATGTCCAGGCTAGTGTGCATGGCATCAATATCCCCATTCCAGGCCATGATCTGCCCAATTATTCTTTGGGCACTGTCCCTGGTAAATGGTTTCCCTTCTTCCACAACCAGCACATCACCTAAAATTGAGGAAAAAAGATGTATTTAGAAATATGCAGGCATACATAGATTACCAGAAGCTGGGGTGTCAGACACTCACCTGGTGGGGTGCACATGTCGCCCACTTCCTCCACCTCTCCTTCGTCAACATCCTCCGAGGGGGCGCTGGTGCTTGGAACTGGTTCCACCGCTTCCCCTTCCACAACCAGAACATCACCTAAAATTGAGGAAAAAAGATGTATTTAGAAATATGCAGGCATACATAGATTACTAGAAGCTGGGGTGTCAGACACTCACCTGGTGGGGTGCCCATGTTGCCCACTTCCTCCACCGCTCCTTCCTCCACATCCTCGGTGGTGCTTGGGCTGATTTCCCAATCCGGCAGGCGAGGTCGGCGGTCGCTATGATCAGGTTTTCTGAGTCTTTTCTCCCCTATGAGAATGAAACAAAAGGTATACTCAGCACACAGATATTTGAGTCCAGGAATAGGAATATGAAACATTGTATTGAAGTGGTATACAATTGTCTGTTTGGGCAGAGATCCAAGTTGAAGACATGATTAAAATTCCCTTTGAAACAAGCCGGAATACTTACCTTTTGTGGCCACATTTCACAGACACCCCAACAAGTATCCACCGGAGCACCTGTGTGGGTTACCCTAAAAAATGTATTCTGGTGTCCCACACTAGTGCTCCTAGTCCAGATGTGTAAACAGCTGCTGAGTGTCCTCTCCTTACATTCCACTGAATGAAGTTTGCTATTAATTCTATTTTCAAAGACATCTAGACAACAATGTCCTAAACTTCTTTAATAAGACAAATTACCAAGACCAAAATGTTTAAACCCTGTATCAACTAAATACATTGTGTATACTTGCTAACAATGTTACCTACGAACGATGTTTCCAACTATCGATTAAAACTGTACAGTAAAGAAAAGCACATGGAGCAGCATGCAAGTTAATAATCAGAATAGGAATACACGACAAGTACTTACTTTTTTTAAGAACTTTCTTGATTCGTCTGTACTGATCCGGCTCCCTCAATTTAAGGTCGGACCATCGTTTCCTCAGCTGGTCTTTAGAGCGTCATACTCCAAAATTATAATGCAGGGTCTTCACCACTTTGGACGTTATTTTTGCCTTTCGTAAATTAGGCTGGGCGTACAGTCCATGCTTCCCATCGTAATCTTTTCTCTGCAAAATTGCTACCATCTCCACCATCTCTTCAAAGGCCATACTGGAGGCCTTAAATCTCTTCTTCCCGGATCGGGATATTTCGGGCTCCCGGCTTTCCTCGTTACTGGAGTAATTAGTACACACCTGCTGTGTCTTCATCATTGTTGCTCCTGCTGCGCACCATAGAGAGAAGGGGCGGAGAATATTCATGAAAAAGATCGTCAGGGGCGGGCGATGCAGGCGGAGTTTCACACATGCACAGTGTATATAAAGCTAACCCGCATGTGCTGTACGTACGTTCTGTGCATAGAGAAAGGGGCAAGGAATATTCGTAAAAGAACGTCAGGGGCGGGCGATGCAGGCGGAGTTTCACGCATGCGCAGTGTATATAAGGCAAACCCGCATGTGCCGTACGTATGTTCTGTGCGCGGAGGAAAGAGAAGCTGAAGTTACGAGCGTCCGAAACGAAGGTACATTTTTTTTACATTGTAGCGGCCTATAATGCTTAAAGAGTGATACTTTTATGTTTGGGATAAGATTATGTGAGTTTAGGTTGACATTAGTGTTTTTGTCTTGTGTATTGTCTTACAGCAAACATGAATGATAAGTTTGAGGTCCTTTAATTTCTTATACCATTTATTGAGATGTACAGGGAGATGAGGAATCTGTGGGAGGTCAAACACCCTCAATATTACATTAAAACCCTCATAATTACATTAAAACAGTAAGGAAGTCGACGCTGGAGAGACTTCTGGCATTTGTGCAAACTTTCATCCCAGAAGCAACCATGGAGATTTTGAAAAAGAAAATTGGGATCTTGCGAAATATGTATAGGAAGGAGAATAACAAGATTCAGACTTCCCTGAGATCAGGAGCATCAGCAGATGATGTGTATGTACCCAGGCTGTGGTACTTTGATAAACTAAGTTTTTTTTGATGACCAGACTGAGGCCAGGGAATCACTTTCGACCCTTCCCTCCACCCTTCCCTCCACCCCAGCAGAGGCTGAGGAGGACCAACCTGGGACTTCCATCCTGGAAGAACCTAATGCGACCATCTGGAGCCAGGTATATTATTTTTAGAGATATTTAGTGTCCTAATATTAATGATGTTAACTAGATGTTCTAATTGATTACCTATTAAGGATTTTATCCAAAAAATGTCTACATATCAATTGACAGTAGTGGCCAAAAATGTTTGTCACCGGCTTGAAAAAATGCTGGTGTCAGAATGATACTCTTTTATATGTATTAACATTGAATTTGCAAGTCATGAGTAGAAAATTGTGTGTGATTGATGAACCAAAAACTAAAACTATGTCCCTTTTTTATACACAGGATGAGCTCAGCCAGGAGGAAGGTGTGGAAAGTGGCAGGCAGGACGAGGCCGGGCCCAGTGACAGCCAGGAGGAGGCAGGGGTTAGTGTCAGCCAGGAGGCGGCCGGGCCCAGTAGGAGCCTCACACAATCGCAGGTACCTCTCCTCCGCCTTCATACAAAAAGGACCAGAAAGGGGACAGTGACAGAGGAGGCATCACTGCGCCTCATGAGAGAAGCTACAAATTCCCTCAAGAGTCCCCCCGAAGCTGAAGAGGCCTATGGCTCTTATATAGCCAGCAGGTTGCTCGAATTGGAGAAGGGCCAACGCCTCCTGTGTGAAAAACTTTTTTCTGATGTCCTTCACAAGGGGCTGAAGGGCGAGTTAACTGTCAACACCCAAATAAGTGAGCAAGCCCCTCCTCCTCCTGCCACAAGTCAACCACCAGAGCCACAACCTCCAAGGAAGGCTGCAGGGCAGCGTGGAGGGAAGGCTGCAGGGAAGGGTGCAGGGCAGCGTGGAGGGAAGGCTGCAGGGAAGGGTGCAGGGCAGCGTGGAGGGAAGGCTGCAACGAAGAGAAGAAAGTGATGACCTGGCTTTAGTCTGGTCTGACAGAAGACACAGGCTGGTGTAGTACCACAGCCTGGGGACTTATGTCATCTGCTGCTGCTCTTGATCTCTGGGATTCCTGGACCAGATTGTGCTCCCTATTATATGGACTCCTCAAGATCCCAATTTTCTTTACCACAGACTTGATGTTTGCCCTGGGGCCAAAAGGCTTCACAAATTAAAGTTTATCCAGCGCTGCCTTCATCTTTATTTTGTTAACCAGAATAAATGGATATTTTATTTTCTGAAAATACTTGCCTATGTGTTTTTTTATTAAAATACATTTTTAAAAGACAATGTCAAATTAACAAGGGACAACTACCTCCTTGAGGTTCCAAAAAAAATAAATAGAGAGATCACTATAAAACAATTTTGTAACAATCCTAAAAGAATATCTTGATGAAATAAAAAATAATAAAAGATGACTCCAAAAAACAAATGTGTAAACATTAGTATGGAGATCGGGCTTTTAAAAAATACAATATCATTCATGAGATCAAAGAGAAATAATCCAGAAACCAGTTTGTGAGAACTCTGTGTGAATATGAGCAGCAAAACAACTTCGTTCTTGTAGCATTATAAAGAAGACAATAATGTGCTGCATTCAACGATCACAGAATTTGCAGTGTGAGGAATGTGCTAAGTACAATACGAACACTAGTTTTACCAGACCGAGTGCTTCTGTTTCGTACTTGCTTCTGAGCATGCGTCGTTATTTTGTCCGTCGGACTAGCATACAGACGAGCGGATTTCTCGATAGGAACTGGGTCCGGCGGAGTTCCGGAGGAAAGATTTGAAGCATGTTCAAAATCTAAAGTCTGTCAGACTTTCGACAGAAAAAGTCCGCTGAAGGTCCGATGAAGTCCACACATGGTCGGATTGTCCGCCGGATTCGGTCCGTCGGACCAGTCCGGTCGAAAAGTCCACTCGTGTGTATGCAGCATAGGAGTTGCTGCTGTAGTTTTAGGTAAATGATGGTCACACTAAACTATAGTCTTAGGTTGTTAGACCTTTCAGACCAAGGGTGTCAAACTGGAGGCCCTCCAGTTGTTGCAGAATTAAAAATCCCATCAAACTGTACCTGTGCCTGTGGGAGTCATGCTTGTAACTGTCAGCCTTGCAATGCTTCATGGGGCTTGTAGTTCCGCAACAGCTGGAGGGCAACCAGTTTGACATCTGAAGCCATGGCTTCAGTAATAAACTTGATTTAACTTGAATATAAAAAATGTAGGTCCCTTCAACACAAGTGCTGTTGGTTGATGGTTTAGTAGAGATACTGGGTTGCATGTTTAAAAGAAAATTTTCCAATTCTCTCCTTTCGTTTATGTTGCTGTAGCAAGTTAGTAGATACAGTATACAGGACAGGCCCGGACTGGGACACAAAATAGGCCCGGGCTTTTTGGATTGAGCAGCCCATGACATGTTAATCGGCCCCTTCCCCACTCTCCACCCTGACAGATCCCCTGAGAGAGGGGAGGGGGGAACCCAGCAGAGGTGTGGGGGGGGGAGGTGCGACCAGGAAAGAGCATGGGGGTTGGAGAGCACAGGGAAGAACCTTGAGAACATGGGGTGGGGCGAGAGCACAGGGGAGAGGCAGAGAACACAGGGAGGAAGAGGAGAGCACAGGGGGGCAGCGGAGAGCATGGGGGGAGGTGGAGAGCACAGGCGGGCAGTGGAGAGCATGTGGGGAGGTGGAGAGCACAGGGAGGGCGGCGGAGAGCATGGGGGATGTGGACAGCACAGGAGGGCTGGCGGAGAGCATGGGGTGATGTGAAGAGCACAGGGGGAGTGGCAGAGAGCATAGGGGGAGGTGGAGAGCATGGGGGTGGCAGAGAGCATGGGGGGTGGAAGAGAGCATTGGGGGAGGTGGAGAGTATGAGGGGGTGGCAGAGAGCATGGGGGGAGGTGGAGAGTATGGGGGGGAGGTGGAGAGTATGGGGGGGAGGTGGAGAGTATGGGGGGAGGTGGAGAGTATGGGGGGTGTCAGAGAGCACAGGGGGGTGGCAGAGAGCATTGGGGAGGTGGAGAGCATGGGGGGAGGTTGAGAGCATGAGGGGGTGGCGGAGAGCATGGGGGGGAGGTGGAGAGCATGGGGGGAGGTGGAGAGCATGGGGGGAGGTGGAGAGCATGGGGGGAGGCAGAGAGCATGGGCGGTGGCGGAGAGCATGGGGGGTGGCGGAGAGCATGGGGGGTGGCAGAGAGCATGGGGGGTGGGGGAGAGCATGGGGGTGGCGGAGAGCATGGGGGTGGCAGAGAGCATTGGGGGAGGTGGAGAGTATGAGGGGGTGGCAGAGAGCATGGGGGGAGGTGGAGAGTATGGGGGGTGTCAGAGAGCACAGGGGGGTGGCAGAGAGCATTGGGGAGGTGGAGAGCATGAGGGGGTGGCAGAGAGCATGGGGGGGTGGCAGAGAGCATGGGGGAGGTGGAGAGTATGGGGGAGGTGGAGAGTATGGGGGAGGTGGAGAGTATGGGGGGGTGGCAGAGAGCATGGGGGGAGGTGGAGAGTATGGGGGGGAGGTGGAGAGTATGGGGGGGAGGTGGAGAGTATGGGGGGGAGGTGGAGAGTATGGGGGGAGGTGGAGAGTATGGGGGGTGTCAGAGAGCACAGGGGGGTGGCAGAGAGCATTGGGGAGGTGGAGAGCATGGGGGGAGGTTGAGAGCATGAGGGGGTGGCGGAGAGCATGGGGGGGAGGTGGAGAGCATGGGGGGAGGTGGAGAGCATGGGGGGAGGCAGAGAGCATGGGGGGTGGCGGAGAGCATGGGGGGTGGCGGAGAGCATGGGGGGTGGTGGAGAGCATGGGGGTGGCGGAGAGCATGGGGGTGGCAGAGAGCATTGGGGGAGGTGGAGAGTATGAGGGGGTGGCAAAGAGCATGGGGGGAGGTGGAGAGTATGGGGGGAGGTGGAGAGTATGGGGGGTGTCAGAGAGCACAGGGGGGTGGCAGAGAGCATTGGGGAGGCGGAGAGCATGAGGGGGTGGCAGAGAGCATGGGGGGGTGGCAGAGAGCATGGGGGGAGGTGGAGAGTATGGGGGAGGTGGAGAGTATGGGGGAGGTGGAGAGTATGGGGGAGGTGGAGAGTATGGGGGGGTGGCAGAGAGCATGGGGGGAGGTGGAGCGTATGGGGGGAAGTGGAGAGTATGGGGGGAAGTGGAGAGTATGGGGGGAGGTGGAGAGTATGGGGGGTGGCGGAGAGCATGGGGGGAGGTGGAGAGAGTATGGGGGGGCAGAGAGTATGGGGGGAAGGTGATGAGTATGGGGGTGGCTGAGAGCATGGGGGGAGGTGGAGAGTATGAGGGGTGGCAGAGAGCATGGGGGGAGGTGGAGAGTATGGGGGGTGGCAGAGAGCATGGGGGGAGGTGGAGAGAGTATGGGGGGAGGTGGAGAGAGTATGGGGGGTGGCAGAGAGTATGGGGGGAGGTGGAGAGAGTATGGGGGGAGGTGGAGAGAGTATGGGGGGAGGTGGAGAGAGTTAGGGGGGAGGAGGAGAGAGTATGGGGGGGCGGAGATTTGGGGGGGCAGAATGTATGGGGGGAAGGTGGAGAGTATGGGGGGGTGACAGAGAGTATGGAGGGAGGTGGAGAGAATGGGGGGGGAGAGTATGGGGGGTGGCGGAGAGGATGGGGGGTGGCGGAGAGCATGGGGGGTGGCGGAGAGCATGGGGGGTGGCGGAGAGCATGGGGGGTGGCAGAGAGCATGGGGGGTGGCAGAGAGCATGGGGGGTGGCAGAGAGTATGGGGGGTGGCAGAGAGTATGGGGGGAGGCGGAGAGCATGGGGGGAGGTGGAGAGCATGGGGGAAAGTGGAGAGCATGGGGGGAGGTGGAGAGCATGAGGGGGTGGCAGAGAGCATGGGGGGAGGTGGAGTGCATGGGGGGAGGTAGAGAGTATGAGGGGGTGGCAGAGAGCATGGGGGGGAGGTGGAGCGTATGGGGGGAGGTGGAGAGTATGGGGGGAGGCGGAGAGCATGGGGGGAGGCGGAGCGTATGGGGGGGTGGAGCGTATGGGGGAGGTGGAGCGTATGGGTGGAGGTGGAGAGTATGGGAGGTGGCAGAGAGCATGGGGGAAGGTGGAGAGTATGGGGGGCAGAGAGTATGGGGGGGCAGAGAGTATGGGGGGCAGAGAGTATGGGGGGGCAGAGAGTATGGGGGGGCAGAGAGTATGGGGGGCAGAGAGTATGGGGGGAAGGTGGAGAGTATGGGGGGTGACAGAGAGCATAGGGGTAGGTGGAGAGCATGGGGAGGAGGTGGAGAGTATGGGGGGGAGGTGGAGAGCATGGAGGTAGGTGGAGAGCATGGGGAGGAGGTGGAGAGCATGGGGAGGAGGTGGAGAGCATGGGGGGTGGCGGAGAGCATGGGGGGTGGCAGAGAGCATGGGGGGGTGGCAGAGAGCATGGGGAGTGGCGGAGAGCATGGGGGGTGGCGGAGAGCATGGGGGAGGCGGAGAGCATGGGGGAGGCGGAGAGCATGGGGGAGGCGGAGAGCATGGGGGAAGCTGGAGAGCATGGGGGGAGGAGGAGAGTATGGGGGGGAGGTGGAGAGTATGGGGGGTGTCAGAGAGCATTGGGGAGGTGGAGAGCATGAGGGGGTGGCAGAGAGCATGGGGGGAGGTGGAGAGTATGGGGGGAGGAGGAGAGTATGGGGGGTGGCAGAGAGCATGGGGGGAGGTGGAGAGTATGGGGGGAGGTGGAGAGCATGGGGGGGTGGCAGAGAGCATGGGGGAGGTAGAGGGTATGGGGGGAGGTGGAGCGTATGGGGGGAGGTGGAGCGTATGGAGGGGAGGTGGAGAGAGTATGGGGGAGGTGGAGAGTATGGGGGGGCAGAGAGTATGGGGGGAAGGTGGAGAGTATGGGGGGGTGGCAGAGAGCATGGAGGGAGGTGGAGAGCATGGGGGGGAGGTGGAGAGTATGGGGGGTGGCAGAGAGCATGGGGGGAGGCGGAGAGTATGGGGGGGAGGCGGAGAGTATGGGGGGAGGCGGAGAGTATGGGGGGGAGGTGGAGAGTATGGGGGGTGTCAGAGAGCATTGGGGAGGTGGAGAGCATGAGGGGGTGGCAGAGAGCATGGGGGGAGGTGGAGTGCATGGGGGGAGGTAGAGAGTATGAGGGGGTGGCAGAGAGCATGGGGGGGAGGTGGAGCGTATGGGGGGAGGTGGAGCGTATGGGGGGAGGCGGAGAGCATGGGGGGAGGCGGAGCGTATGGGGGGGTGGAGCGTATGGGGGAGGTGGAGCGTATGGGTGGAGGTGGAGAGTATGGGAGGTGGCAGAGAGCATGGGGGAAGGTGGAGAGTATGGGGGGCAGAGAGTATGGGGGGGCAGAGAGTATGGGGGGCAGAGAGTATGGGGGGGCAGAGAGTATGGGGGGGCAGAGAGTATGGGGGGCAGAGAGTATGGGGGGGAAGGTGGAGAGTATGGGGGGTGACAGAGAGCATAGGGGTAGGTGGAGAGCATGGGGAGGAGGTGGAGAGTATGGGGGGGAGGTGGAGAGCATGGAGGTAGGTGGAGAGCATGGGGAGGAGGTGGAGAGCATGGGGAGGAGGTGGAGAGCATGGGGGGTGGCGGAGAGCATGGGGGGTGGCAGAGAGCATGGGGGGGTGGCAGAGAGCATGGGGAGTGGCGGAGAGCATGGGGGGTGGCGGAGAGCATGGGGGAGGCGGAGAGCATGGGGGAGGCGGAGAGCATGGGGGAAGCTGGAGAGCATGGGGGGAGGAGGAGAGTATGGGGGGGAGGTGGAGAGTATGGGGGGTGTCAGAGAGCATTGGGGAGGTGGAGAGCATGAGGGGGTGGCAGAGAGCATGGGGGGAGGTGGAGAGTATGGGGGGAGGAGGAGAGTATGGGGGGTGGCAGAGAGCATGGGGGGAGGTGGAGAGTATGGGGGGAGGTGGAGAGCATGGGGGGGTGGCAGAGAGCATGGGGGAGGTAGAGGGTATGGGGGGAGGTGGAGCGTATGGGGGGAGGTGGAGCGTATGGGGGGGAGGTGGAGAGAGTATGGGGGAGGTGGAGAGTATGGGGGGGCAGAGAGTATGGGGGGAAGGTGGAGAGTATGGGGGGGTGGCAGAGAGCATGGAGGGAGGTGGAGAGCATGGGGGGGAGGTGGAGAGTATGGGGGGTGGCAGAGAGCATGGGGGGAGGCGGAGAGTATGGGGGGGAGGCGGAGAGTATGGGGGGAGGCGGAGAGTATGGGGGGGAGGTGGAGAGTATGGGGGGTGTCAGAGAGCATTGGGGAGGTGGAGAGCATGAGGGGGTGGCAGAGAGCATGGGGGGAGGTGGAGAGTATGGGGGGAGGTGGAGAGTATGGGGGGGTGGCAGAGAGCATGGGGGGAGGTGGAGAGTATGGGGGGAGGTGGAGAGCATGGGGGGAGGTGGAGCGTATGGGGGGAGGTGGAGCGTATGGGGGGAGGTGGAGAGAGTATGGGGGGAGGTGGAGAGTATGGGGGGGCAGAGAGTATGGGGGGAAGGTGGAGAGTATGGGGGGGTGGCAGAGAGCATGGAGGGAGGTGGAGAGCATGGGGGGAGGTGGAGAGTATGGAGGGTGGCAGAGAGAATGGGGGGAGGCGGAGAGTATGGGGGGGAGGTGGAGAGTATGGGGGGTGTCAGAGAGCACAGGGGGGTGGCAGAGAGCATTGGGGAGGTGGAGAGCATGAGGGTGTGGCAGAGAGCATGGGGGGGAGGTGGAGCGTATGGGGGGAGGTGGAGAGTATGGGGGTGACAGAGAGCATGGGGGAAGGTGGAGAGTATGGGGGGTGGCAGAGAGCATGGAGGGAGGTGGAGTGCATGGGGGGGAGGCGGAGAGCATGGGGGGTGGCAGAGAGCATGGGGGAGGTGGAGAGTATGGGGGGTGGCAGAGAGCATGGGGGAGGTGGAGAGTATGGGGGGTGGCAGAGAGCATGGGGGAGGTGGAGAGTATGGGGGGTGGCAGAGAGCATGGGGGAGGTGGAGAGTATGGGGGTGGCAGAGAGCATGGGGGGAGGGGGAAGTATGGGGGGTGGCAGAGAGCACGGGGGGCAGCTGAGAGCATGGGGGTGATGTGGAGAGCACGGGGTTGGCAGAGAGTATGGGTGCGGTGGAGAGCCCTGCGGGAGCAGCAGAGAGAAGCAGGATAGAAGGATCGGTGGAGGCGGCTGCATATAGAAGAATAATTCTCTCCATCTTCCTCCTGCAGTCTCGGAATGCCTACTTCTCCTCTACCTCTCACAGGCATTCCGAGACTGCAGGAGGAAGATGGAGAAAATAATTGTTCTATATGCAGCCGCGCCGCCCCCACCAATCCTCCTATCCAGTTCACAGGGGAGGCTGAACTCACGTTTTCTGTTCCGGCACCTCTCGACATAACACCGGCTCCAAGGTGTCTGCTCTGGCTCCTCCCCCGGCACCGACGGCTGACCTATACGTGCGGCCGTGCAGCCGTGGTGAGGCCGAAGGCGTCTCATTTAGCTCCTCCCCCCGGCGCCGATGGCTGAGCTTAACTGGCAGCCGGGTGGCCGCGGAGAGGCTGGATGAGCGGCACAAGCTCAAGCCTTGGGCCATGCAAGGACTTGCAGCCTGGCGGCCCTAGTGGCCGCGGCCCACCGGGCAAATGCCCGGTTTGCCCTATGGCCAATCCGGGCCTGATACAGGAGATTGACTGGTTGCAAAGAGGGAAAGAAAATTCGTTTTTTAGGCAGATACTTTGTACCTTACCTTGTTCTCCAGGGTGGTCACTTAATTATGTTTGATGTGCTAATTCAGGAAGGTTCCTATATATGACATGTAGTTTATGGATAAATATTAACCAAATAATTCCTAGCTATTGTGTGCCAATACAGTTAGCAGTTTGTTGTAGATGTAGAGTAGCCTCTTGATAGCTTCCCTGAAGTTCACAGAATACAAAACATTTGGAGAGAGAATTGGACAAACACTGTAGTTTCCATGTATACGAGCTGCAGTGGGTTGGAATTATGGCAGGAGCTAAATGATCTGACCTCAGTAAAATTATAAATATAATTATTAGTAAGTACAATGATACTTAACTGACATGCACCAGTTCATTTATTATTTACTTTTCAGATTTAAAGAAAAAAATGTCTGGCGTTCTGCTTTAGATAAAGGGCCTGGCTACATTCAAAAATGTGTCAAATGTTCTTTTTTTTTAAAGTCCAACAACTATATTTGCTTTTTATTATGCAAGATATTGTTTATGTACACTACAAGGTTAGACAAGGCTTACACTAATAAGTAACTAAGCACACGATAAACATATGTTGTATTGTTTAGTGTTGAAAAAAGAGCACACATATAAAAAGCGCCAGTGACTACAGTTTATTATATGTGCTAAATCTTTATCCTAGCTATAAACAAAGCAGCACTATTGCCTTATGACAGAAATTTTAAATAATTACAGTGGTATGGATGATGTATGGGTGAAGCATAACAAAAACAACCTGTTTGAAAAACTACAATCAACTATAAACATTTCTAAATGTACTGTATATACAAAAATCATTATAGAGCTGTGTCTTTGTTTAGATGTTTATTTCCCAAGCACATTTTGATTCAAGCAGCTATATAACAACAATATTCCATTAAAATTCCAACTCACTCTGCATCTTACACCACCTACAGTATATGCATTTGCAAGCCATATTTATTGCAAGCCTATGTCAAATGGTCCCTATCAGCTACAATTTATTAACTTGGATTGTACATGTTAATAAATTGTAGCCCATAGGGACCATTTGACATAGGCTTGCAATAAATATGGCTTGCATATGCATATACTGTAGGTGGTGTAAGATGTCAATGGCAGGCCTCCAAAATATAATAATGAAGTCACTTAAGTTATATACCATGCCATATGCAGATCTTGAAGTTGATAACTGTGGTATTGAATAACCAAAGTGTTATACATGTTCCAAATGCAGCTTTCAACAAGTATTTACCAATATGCAGTATATGTATACAAAAAAACAACTGAGACTTACAAATATTCAATATGTATATTTGCTTTGGAAGATAAAACAGTGATAGTAGAGATAAATGTAAATCCAAGTGGATCTCCTGTAGTTCAATGAATGTCTGTCTGCCCAGATGATCTCAGGGTAATATTCGAAATCCTGTTGTAATTAAAGAGGAAGTAAACCCTGATGGGTTTACTTACTCTTTGTTTCCCTGCAAAAGTAAAACATAATGGGCTACTATGCATTGCATAGTAGCCCTTTATGTGTCACTTACCTGCCACAGGAGCCTGCGATGTCACCGCTGTCCCCTCTGCTACGGAGCGTCCGAGTATCGTGGCTCCGGTGCTGGTATTGGCTGCGGAGCCGCGATGACGTCGCTCCCGCACATGCGCACGGGAGCCACCACTAAGGGCATATCGCCGTTAGCAGCGGCATGCTCAGTGCGCCTGCGCGCTGATGTCTACGGCGCATGCACCATAGACAGCGGTGCCTGTCTTTTTGCAAATATCTCCTAAACCGTGTCCTATCATCCTGGACCACAAACCTTCCTTACTGTGCTATGTTTTCTGCTACACCATTGGCATGGTTATATCTTCTTGGTCCTCTCCATAAAATTATCAGAAATTTAGAACTATAGGCAACACTTTTTTCTCCCCTCGTCTTTCAGGACAGCACCTGGAGGATAGCACCTGGAGAGAGCGCAGCTCCACCCACTTTTCCCAGGAAACACTGCAGTCAGTTTTTTCTTTAAAGTCCAGACACTTCCACCATGGCCTCAGTTAAGTGTGTTTCCTCCGCCATGGTGGAAGCGCTGCAGGGAGCCAGGGGTGTGCTGCGCTTTCTCCAGGTGGAGAGAGTAGGGGGCATACCGGTATGCTGTTTTTTTCTTCTGACAGGCCAGCCCAGCTTCCTCCCTTATGTGTGGGGGTTGCTCTGACGTCCTCCCCTCTTCATACCCAGCGAGGGTCAGGCTACTGGGGGTCCCCGCTCCTTTAGACCGGCGGCTAGGCTGTGAAGGAGCGGCATCTCCTTTTTTTTATCCCCAAAGCCTCAGCCTTCCGGGTTCTGGTGGCGAGCGCGTCACTACGGCCGGGGGCGGGACCTCTAGCGACGCGGCTTCCGGTTCCGGCCACTGGAATGCAGGAAGAGAGGGTGGCCTCGTATGACTGACATCATTTCCGGCCCTCGCAGCTGCGAGCGGACCGGGAAGTTTCAAATACAGGCACCGAGCGCCATTGTAAATCCTGACAGCATGGAGGAGGAACAATCGGCGGTGGCAGGAGCAGGAGCCACACAAGTCAGCCAGGCCCAGGTAAGCGGGGACAGCGGTCTCTGTAACTTACCGTAGAGGCATGTTTTAGTTCCCTCTTTGTTAGAAATTGTTTAAAGAGCCTGCAACACTCTTCCTGTGTTTTGAGTCAGGAAGTAAGTGTGTTAATAGTTGTGAAGTAGATCTGTGGGGGGATTTACTGGCTGATTTTTAATAGAGGGGTTAAAGCGTTGGCACCTCCATTGTTTCTTCAGCATATTGTTTTTCTGTAGATAATAGGTTTGTTTGCTTATGTATTTCAGAAGGCAAAAGAAAAGACAAAGCATTCCTCTTTTTCTGTTAAAAAGAAATGCCCATCTTGTAAAAATGTGCTTAAAGAGTCTTGGCCTAAAGTGTTATGCAAGGGTTGCATTGCAGACTTGGTGAAAGAGGAGACTACTCCTACTACACCTGTGGCTCAGCAAGATTTGCTGAGCTCTTTCAGAAAAGATTTGGCTGATATGTTTGAGTCATTTAAATCTTATCTTGACAAGCGTCCAGCTGCAAGTAGCAGCTCAGTACCTCGTTCCCAGTCTTCTGTCTCTGCTTACAGAGGGGGCAGTGACTCTGAAGAGGAGGAGCATAGTGTGGCTACAGAATCTGAGGAAGAAGCAGAGGAGGAGAAAGAATCTTCTGCCTCTGCCTCTCGCTATAAATTATCTCTAGAGGAGGTGGACGATCTATTAAAAACTATCCACACTACTCTAAATATTACAGAAGATAAAACCCTGTTGTCACTACATGACAAGATGTTTCAAGGCATGGGTGAAGTGAAGCACAGGGTGTTTCCGGTGCACAAGTTTCTGTCAGAAACAATAAAGAGGGAATGGAAGGACCCAGAGAGGGCCCCTTTCTTTTCTAAATCCCTCAAGCGCAGGTTTCCCTTTGAAGAGGATAGCACCCAGGTCTGGAACAAAAAACCAAGGCTGGATGCAGCTTTCTCTCAGGTGTCGAGAAACACCGACCTTGCGTTTGAGGATATGGGTATCCTTAAGGATCCCATGGATAAAAGGGCTGACTCCTTGTTAAAGAAAGCTTGGGATTCCACCCTAGCAAATTTAAAGCCAGCTATGGCCGCAACAGTGGTGGCCAGAAACTTGGCTGGACCAACTAAAAGCTCATGTCGAGGCAGGTACCCCTCGTAAAGATCTTTTGGAGACTCTACCGGTGTTACAGAAAGCTGTAGGATACATAGTATATGCGTCAGCTGAATCAATTAGGATGTCAGCCAGATCCTCTGCCTTAATTAACTCAGCTCGTAGAGCTCTTTGGGTCAAAACTTGGACCGGTGATACTGCCTCAAAGACCAAGTTATGTGGTCTACCCTTTGAAGGGGATTTCGTTTTTGGCCCAGGTCTTGAAGCCATTCTTGAAAGAACGGCGGACAAGAAGAAGGCCTTTCCCATTAAGAAAAAAAAAAAAGTGGCTCCTCAGGGCAATTAGAATTTTCGTCCTGTTCAGAAAACCTCAGACTCAAAGGAGACAGGATATAAAAGACCTTGGAGGTCTCAGAAAGGCAGGGGCAAGTCAGGAGTACTTTTTCGCCCCCTACCCCAAATACAAAAAGCCAGTGACTGTCCTCCGACTGTGGGAGCAAGGTTAAGAACCTTCTTTCCACAGTGGCAGAGGATTACAGACAGTCCATTTATCCTCAAGACTATAATAGAGGGTTACGGACTGGAGTTCGCCCAACCCCCTCTGGTTCGGTTTTATATAACTCAGGCTCCCAGAGACCCAGAAAAGCTTACAGCAATGTCTGCGATTCTACAGGAATTAATTCAGTAAAAGGTGATAATAAATGTTCCCCCCAAAGAAGTGGAACAGGGGTGCTATTCGCACATCTTTCTGGTAAAGAAGCCTTCAGGCAAGTTCAGACTAATCCTGAACCTGAAGATTCTCAACAGAGCGGTCAGGTACAAGAAGTTCAAAATGGATACGATCTTTTCGGTAAAGGGTCTCCTGACCCCGAACTGTTTTATGGTATCCATAGACCTGAGAGATGCATATCTCCATGTGCCTATAGCCCCAGCATCACAAAAGCACCTCAGATTTGCAATCAGGATGGAAGGGTCTATCATACATCTTCAATTCAGAGCTCTCCCTTTCGGACTGTCATCCTCTTCGAGGATATTCACGAAGATTCTGGCAGAGGCCTTAGCCCCTCTCAGAATAGAGGGAATCTCGATTGTCCCATATTTAGACGATCTTCTATTATTTGCCAAAACAAGGCACATATTAGAGAAGGATCTGCAAAGGACAAAGAGTCATCTGGAGAGCCTGGGTTGGTTAATAAACAAGGAAAAATCGAACTTGATCCCATCGCAGACAATAAAGTTTCTATGTTACACTATCGATTCCATACAGGAGAGAATCTTCCCCCCCGAGGAAGAGATAGTAAAACTTCAGAATGCTGTAAAAAAGACCCAGACAAACCTGCCGATTTCTATCAGGGCAGCGATGTCCGTCTTGGGGCTCCTTAATGCATCGATACCAGCAGTACAGTGGGCACATTTACATGCAAGGGATCTTCAACAGACAATTTTGAAAAATTGGTCCTATGGAGAGTCCCTAGAAAAAATGATTATAATATCCCCCACGAGTTCAGAGAAAGCTCTGGTGGTGGAGGAGTCACTCCAATCTGGACAGGGGCCTGCTCTGGTGTTTTCCCCAGGAGAGGAGATTAACAACGGATGCGAGTTCCTGGGGTTGGGGCGCCCACCTGGAAGGACAGATGGCTCAGGGGAATTGGACGAACAGGGAGGCCAGGAGATCCTCCAATTGGAGGGAATTAAGGGCTATTCTCTTAGGACTATGGGCTTTCGAGAAAATAGTCCAGGGTCACCATGTTCAAGTACTATCAGACAATGCCACAGCAATGGCATATGTTACAAGACAGGGAGGCACGAGAAGCAAAGTCTTGCTAGCCTTGTCCCTTCAGATGCTATCCTGGACAGAAAACAACTTTAAGTCCCTAACAGTGGTACACTTAAAAGGAGAGCTGAATCTAGTAGCCGACTTTCTAAGCAGAGAAAGGATATTAGAGGCAGAGTGGAGTCTAAACAAGGAAGTATTCCAAAAATTGACAGAGAAATGGGGAGTTCCTCAGATAGACCTGTTCGCATCCCACAAGAATTCAAAGGTGGAGGCCTATTATTCACTAAGCAGGCAAGATCAGGCGAGAGGATTGGACGCGCTGGCACAACCGTGAAACTTCCACTTGTGCTACGCCTTTCCCCCCTTTAAAATGATCCCTTTGGTTTTAAAGAAACTACAACGGGAGACCACAAGTATGATCCTAGTGGCTCCTTTTTGGCCCAAGAGGCCCTGGTTTGCAGCTATACAGAGGATGGCAGTGGAACCACATTGGGTTCTTCCACTTCGAAAAGATCTCTTAACCCAGGGACCCCTTCAGCATCCAAATATCGACCAGCTCAAGCTGACGGGGTGGTTACTGAAGAACAGATTCTAAAAGGAAAAGGCTTCTCAGATAAGCTGGTGTCAACCCTGTTAAGTAGCCGAAAGAAGGTTACCAGAGGTATTTATTTTAAAACATGGAAGCAGTTTAATTCCTGGTGCATGACTAAAAAATGTTCACCACAGGAATTGCCCACAATATTAGAGTTCCTCAATGAGGGTATGGAGATGGGGCTGGCAGCCAGTACCCTGAAAGTCCAGGTGGCTGCTTTTTCGGTTTTTCTTGAGAGAAAGTTATCTCAAGAGCCATTTATAATTAGATTCTTCAAGGCATTGGCCAGGCTTAGGCCGGTACCCTTTAAATCTTTTCCTAAATGGGATTTATCACTGATGCTACAAGGGTTGATCAAGACACCTTTTGAGCCCCCAGAGGAAGCGACTTTAAAATTATGGACACTCAAACTACTTCTTTTGGTAGCAATTACCTCGGCCAGAAGAGTAAGTGAGTTGCAAGCTCTATATATAATAGAACCTTTTTGTTTTATATTTCCAGACCGGGTAGTGCTGAAAACTGACCCGGGTTTCTTGCCAAAAGTCGCAACCTTTTTTCATAGGGCACAAGAGATAGTTTTACCTACTTTTTGTCCTACACCATCCAACTCTAAAGAGGAGGCTTTTCATACTCTGGATGTGAGAAGATGTTTACTTCATTATTTAGAGATCACGAGAGAGTTTAGGAAGGCAAATTCTCTTTTTATTCTTTTCTGGATCGTGTAAGGGTCATTGTGCTTCCAAAAGCACTATAGGCAGATGGCTAAGAATGGCGATCAGTGAAGCCTATAAAGCTTCAGGGGCTGATCCTCCCACAGGGGTAATGGCCCATTCAACAAGGGCAATAGCAACGTCCTGGGCGGAAAGAGCAGGGGCTTCTCCAGGTCGGATCTGTAAAGCGGCCAAGTGGACAAGCTTCTCCACCTTCACCCGCCACTACAGGTTGGACTTGCTATCAGCAGCGGAACAATCGTTTGGCAGGAAGGTCCTGCAGGCGGTGGTCCCACCCTAGAGTAAGTACTCTTTTATCATCTCCAGGTGCTGTCCTGAAAGACGAGGGGAGAAAAACCCTAGTTAGACTTACCGGTAACGGTATTTCTATGAGTCTTTCAGGGCAGCACCGATGACCCGCCCTAATTGTTTTGTAACATGTGGTGTTATTGCTATGTTCTGCTTATCTAATTTCAGCATGGCTGGAGGTACTCTGTGAACAACTGAGGCCATGGTGGAAGTGTCCGGTCTTTAAAGAAAAAACTGACTGCAGTGTTTCCTGGGAAAAGTGGGTGGAGCTGCGCTCTCTCCAGGTGCTGTCTTCCAAGTGCTGTCCTGAAAGACTCGTAGAAATACCGTTACCGGTAAGTTTAACTAGGGTTTTTTTTTTTTTTTCATTTTGGATAGTGTAAGGGAGGGTTATAGCCCCTGTCAGTTTATTTTTTACCATCCCTGTCCCATTGCAGAGATTTCCCTTCACTTCACAGGAAGTGAGAGGAAATCTATGCAAATTAAGGGAATCCATCCCCCCCCCCCCGGCCCTCAGAACTAGTGTCCCTACTCAAAAATTTCAGGGCAGGTCTTAAACAGCAAGGAGTGTGGCCTTGACAGGAAGGGGTGGGTCATGTTTAGATTAGGGGTACACAAGTTTAGTCAGGCCTAGGGCAGCACAAAACCTAAATACACTACTGGGTATCACATTACACAAATAGGTTTTATGTTCAGTCAAGTCAGTATTATAATAATAACAGAAATACTTTCCCCTAATTCTTATTATCAAATACAATGACAATATCTTTCCAACCTATACTACACTTGGATAATTTTTAAACGTTATTAAAATTGAGGGTGCAGCTTAAAAAATATGTATCAATGTAGTTATCTATATAAAAGGTGCTGTTAATTTTCATAGCAGTACAATAAATAATGTTCTAAATCAAACTGCAACATGTTAAATCTGTCTTTAAAGACAGTTTTCCATTTTTCATTATCTGCACCCCCAGAAAATAAGCCAAAGCAGGGGTGTAATCTTTTCAAGTACCCAGCTCAAAGTTGATAATTTACTATTTACTCAAACTGTTGTTTACAAAAATAAACTAAAGTTGTCAATACAACCTAATGGGTATGTTGCTTACAGTTCCCAAATACACCTACTCTCCCTTTGCAAAATCTGTTTTGCCATAATCTCCTCCATTTGCTAACTTTGCTACAATGGACCTCAAACTGAATGTTATTAATTCACACATTTGTGTTTAAAATGTGCATTTTCATTTTCTTTCCACATTTTGCAAAAACATGTGGCATACATGACATGTATGCTACAAGAAAATGTTAAGTTGTTTGTTTTCCAAAATGTGGTCATTTTGTGGGTGTTTCCACTGACCTGAAGAACCTTCAAATTTTGGGTCTTTGTCTGTGATTAGACTGTGAAAAAGTCTCACACATGTGGTATCTGAAATAAATGGCTTAATATTGTATAAAAAGCCTTCAATAATGATGTTTTCTCGTGAGACGAATTTTGGAATTATTTCTGCTTGAGTCAGCTTAAATCAAACTGTGTGTTTTATTGTACACACATAAACTTGGAAAATACTTACAAAAATAGTACATTCATATTCAGAATTAGTGTTGTTTCATATATGCAAAAAATGTTCAAATATAGTTCATTTGTTTTAAAGATCTGAAAAGAGTTCTTAAAATCATTAGACCATGTGCTTCCTTTGTATAAGCTCTTCAAAGATGGCCGATTAACTTCTTGTGTCCTGGAAGGAATTCTGTATGCATAGAATAGCTGTGTGTCATGAAGAGGGAGATGTGTCTGGCTTTGAAGCAGAAGGTAGCAAGAGGCAGAAGGCTGTTTATCCTTTGAATATATGAACTCAGTCTTTCAAATTCGCGCCCAAACACAAATCCCTCCCATACACTCCCCTTTCTCCTCCTTCCTATAAGTGGGGGCTAACAGAGAGCAACATCTGTTTTTTTAACTTCACCAAACCTTTTAAACATGAAACCAGATATATGTGAGAGACTATAAGACCTCTTAAAACATAAACGCATAAATCAAACAGAGTATCGGTTACATAGGAAGATTTTCAACCCATACATATATTATTTACAAAATCCATCAAATTCTGACAGGGTCTTGACCTGCAGTCTTAGTCAATGAGTCGCCATCTGGATATCACTAGCTCAAAGTCCTATCATTCACACAATTATGGAAAATGCATATTCTTTTTAATAAAGCCAATTAAAATTTAGATATTAAGAATATAACATTCCCCTCTGAAATATGAATAACAATCATATTTTATCCATACATAGCATTCATGTCTCATTCATACTGACTTTGATCCAATAACTCCAAATGTATTTCCATCACCAACCGAGTCTGCAATACCAAAACCCATCTTTCTCTTAAGCTTATTTTGCAATAAATCATCTCCTTTCTTGATTTCATTTCTAATTCGATAATATAATTTTTTCATTCTAAACATCAAACATAACTGGAATATAATGAATAACATAATAATAATTAAAAAAAATAACTATAGGATGTGATAAAATATTTCCTGCTGCTGAGGTTATTGAAGTTTTTCCCAAAATTGATACACTATTACTGAATTTTTTCCACCAATTACTTCCTGAAAATTCTGACCATTGATGAGATATCTCTTGCAAATTACCTTGTTCATGTTTAAACAATATTTCTGCATTCTGAAGTTCCTTAGCCAAAGCTATCAATAAACCTTTATCCTTATGAATTACATTTGCCCATTCTTCCCAAGGAAATTCATCTATCTGAGATATATTATATTGTGTGGGAAGAGCACTTATATTTTTCATAAGCATATTTGTTAAATTTGTTCTAAACCCATTAATACTTATTGCTACAATGTCTCCTTCTGTACAATACAAGCCTTGATTTAGGTTTTCTGTATTTGTACAAGAAGAGAAAAAAGTTTTAACCCTTTCTGTATCTGACATAATCTGAAAACAAATCTTCTTTTTAGCTACACGAGTAATTAATTCAGAAATTGTTTCAACTTTTTCTACTACTTTTTCAACTTTTTCTATTCTTGCTGAACATAATGTATGATTATGATAACAAGAATGAAAAATACTTTTATCTTGATTAAGTAAACAGATAACTTTAGACTGAAATTGTAAACATGATGACAGATCTAATTGTTCTAATTCAGAATTTTCATTGTTAAATGCAAAATCTGTATACTGTAATTTATAATACAATAATTGTGTATTGCTGACGGGTAATCCCAAGACAGTGATTGGAACCAAAATTTGTTCTTGTCCTGCTATTGGAATCATAGAAGAACTATAACAAACATCCTGTTTACATCCTATCCATTTATTTACCCATAAATCTGTATGATTTATAGCATATACATATTCTTTGGGTAAATTCTGTAAAATGCCAAGAGGGGTTATTCCACTCTGAAATGCTTGTGCAATTGTTTTAAAATTGAGTGGAATATTCAGTCTGGATTTCTAAACATGCTCTGGCAATATGAGAATGTTGTTCACTTAACATTAAATCAAGAGTAATATTTTGAAGATGTAAAATAGATGGACCCATTATATTAGCTGTTTTAATAACCATATTTTCTAAAATTTGATTTAAATTTCTCTGTATTTTAATCCCATTACTACCCACTAAACCAGCTGTCTCAAGATCAGACTTTAAAGTATTAATGTCCATACTATTAGTAATACTCCCAATTGTGCCAATCCCTCCTAAAATACCTTCAACAATACCACGCTTATTTCTGTTATGATTTCTACTATTAATTCCAAACCATCTCTCAATACCCAATTCCATATTAACCAAATGTCCTTGACATTGTGGAAACCTTGTAGAAATTTTCCATTCTGAAACATTAAAGTTCCACAATATAATGACAAACTTTCCCTCTCTCAAAAGAGTTCTGGATTGGAAATGGTTAATCTGAAATGGATTTGCTGAGACACTTTTCTTACCAACACATGGAGTTTTCCTAGGAGACATTACAACAACACTTGCCTTCGCACATTTCATTGGATAATTTACTATTGATATGCAACATTCATATATACCAGTATCATTCAAAGATACTCTCATTTGTTGATAAACAAATGTATTATTGATCCAATTCACACTACCATAAATTCCTTTATGAATTATCATAGTAGAACTGTGAAGAAAACTTCCCAAAAATTCATCGTTCCTTTTCCAAGTTACCAATGAATCTTGAGGTACATATATTTTTGTTTTACATATCAAATGCAAACTATCATTATCTTCAAAAATGTTCAAAGATTGTTACCTTTTACAAATACTGACCAAAAACTCCTTCCCAATATATTACATTCAAAAGTTCCGGGTTCTGTTGTTTAACCTATAAGATCCCAGCATTTTGGATTCTATTTTAACGTTGACCTCAACATTATTACTATGAATTAAATATAATTTCATACAGCAATCATATCCCTGTCCTACAAATATATATCCATACAATTCTTCAGCTGTATTAATATCAACATATCTAGAATTATATTCTGTCATTTATATTAAGATCAATATCTTTATCACTCTTGTCCCCTATATTGATATCAATGTCTTTATCACTTTTGTCATCTATATTGATATCAGTATCTAGATCTCTTTTGTCTCTGAATAATGTAATGACTTTGTTGTGAAATTCTTCAATCCTGTTAACCTCTGCATAGCTGGAACAGTTTGTGATATATTTTACCACAGATAAAATTGTCACTAGGGAAAAGATGAATCCTGTCATGATGATAAATCTTCTCTCTTTAACACTTTCTTTGTTGAACTGACACCTTTCTTCTTTTTTTGGAATCCATGATTCCTCCAGGTTAATGAAATATAATTCATTCCTAGGAAAAATAAAAGCAGCATCATGTATCTCAGAATATTACATTTGTTATACCCACATTTTTATTTATACATGCTTTTTCACTAAATTGAGAAATCCTTGAATACCATAGTCCCTTGAACATCCAAGATGTCAAATGGACCTTCCCAATTACTTTGCCATGGTCCACTTCTCCTGAAACTTTAGTTCTGCCTGTGACGTGTATCTCACCATCTCTGGGTGTGACCTTACACATGGCAACTCTTTGATCACCATATTTCTTTCTGTATAAACTTATGCTAACAACATCTAATTTTTGATTTAAATAAATCTTTCCATTCTTAATTATCAATCTTGATAAACCGTTTATCTTGAATAAAAGATCATTTTGGTTTTAATAATAAAATAACAAAATGTTACAAGAATCAGATATGTGTGTGTGGATGTAACAACAGTTCTCATGCTGTGTATGTGTCTTGTGTATACTGGAGTGAATGTCTGTTGCAACATCTGCTGGAGTGCATGTCTGCCAAAAAACTCTGTTACAGGCATTCTACTCCTAAAAAACAAACCCCCTCCTTTCTTATTCAGAAAGGTTCTTTTTTGTCTTGTAGTCCCACAGATGCAGACTCTCAATGAGTAGTCCCCCCCTCCTTTTTAAAAAGGAGAGTGTCACTACACTCTCAAATTCCTAAGGTTGGGGCTATGAGTTATGTGAGTAACCATTTAACTTATACAATCTACAAGTTTCTTTAAACTTCTAAAACAAATACTACATATCAGTATATATACAAATTGTCTCTTAATAATCTCCTAAACAAGGAATATTGTAAAATAAAGAAATTATGATCTTTTAACTCAAACTTAAAAATGTGTGGAAGGACCATTTTTTTCATACAAGTAACTGCATATAACACAATTCTGTTCAAATTGTCCTGTATCATCTATAACCAATACACTCTTATGCAAAAGGAGCACAAAATACCAAAAAGAAATATCATTTTCTGAATGACATTCAATACCTTTAAATAACATCCTAATATCCCTTCTCAAATTACAAGCATTGCAGTATAATACACTTCAGAGGGAAACTAACCATCCTTGCTGTGTACTGCCAACCAAACGTTCATTGTGAAACAAGTGACAAAATAATTCTTCCTGTCATTAATTCAAATGAAGAATACTTTGTAACTGAAAAAAACTGTACCTGCAAACTGTGAATGATATGATACATGAAATCTCTGTCCTATTCCCAAGATTTTACACATTACCTGCATGATTCTACCTATAAATGGAATCCTCTGTCACTACTGAGGTTTTCTAATATACCCCAAGCTATAAAAACATGATTAATCAACATCCTAGCAATAATTAAAATATTTTTGTACACAGATTAGACAAGATTTAATTACTCTGTCTACTATCTTTTCGATTTTGTCCCAATAGAATTTCTCTTTAAGAACTTCAAGCAATTTTTGCTTACCAAAGTGATCTAAACTGTCATAGTTAAATTTAGTGAATTCCACCTGTAGGTGTTGTGGTACATTAAAATATAGAAAATCCATCTAAGTCATGATATTAGATCCAGTTATCATTAACCAAAATAGATCTTATAGCAACCGATGAGGAAGAAAAGATTGATTTATCACCTTTTAATCCTCTGAAAATGAAGGAAAATCTTATATTTGTTTTTTCCACAACATAATTTTGACCATATTCAGGTTAAAATCACTAATTCTCCATACAAATCTGCATCCTTTGCTAATTGAGTACAAAGCTGTTAATTACCCCTTTTTCAGGTGAACTAAACCTCTCAATGTTCCATCTGAACAAAAAATAAAAAATTAAAATCATAATAATCATAACTGGGAAAAATTAATAAAAAATTAATAATCCAAAGGATTATCCTTGAAAATACTAAAAATATATCAAATAAAAACCAAATCTCTGAACCTCAAATCATAACCTTATTATCCATAGCAAAGAATCAATAACCAGAAAATCCTTACCATCCATGCAGTTCATTTAAGGACTGCTAACATTGTTTTTCACAGTGTTATATGATACATAGTGATACCTTTCCTGTCTTAATGGACTATTTGCAGTTTGCAATCTTTGCATTTGGGTCTTAAAAAGGAAATTAGTATGATTATTATGGCCTCTATACCTCAAATTACTACACCAGCGCACAGAATACACTTCATAGCGCCTTGGCATCGTTTTCAGATAATACAACCTCTTTTGTATATTGTTATTATTAGCCATCACACAAAACCTAGCTATGTGACCCTCTCTTTTGCAAACTAAACATTTAAGAGTTGTTTTTTTTTGCATATACCTTTCTTTGAGTATATGGCGATGAAAATTTACATTTCTGTTGAATATTACTATTATTCAAATCAACAGACTTCACGCTTTCATTGTCTGAGGAAATATTAACCTCCTCAAATGACTCCACTGTGTCAAATCCAGCATCGGCATCATTATCCCTCGCCTCTGACTTTGTCACGTGTTCATAAGCTAAACACTGAGCATGTGCAGAAGACTGAGCTTGCAATAATTGCGTTTTAAGCAAACTTATAACATTCTCTTGTTCAATTTCTTTCTGAGTTAAAAAAGCAATACAACTTTCTTTTTCTTTAAACGATTCCAATAATGCATTCATTTTATGTTCTAATGCATCTTTTTCAATCATTAATTGTTCAATATGTAAATTCTCCTGTGTTTGTGCAATTTCTGTTACACTTTGCCTTTGTTTTCCTGGCATATCAAAAACCATTGCATTGAAGACAGTAACTAATTTCATCACATTGCTTAATTTTTTCTTCGATTTAGCTAATGAAAATCTATTCTTCTCAATTTCTTTATTTGCCTGTAGGCATAGATTATGCATTGATTGCCATAACTTAGTGTCTGAAATATAACTGGCTAAACCTTCAAATTCTAAATTACTTTCGTCAGCTATAACATTTATAAATTCCATATTTTGGTACTCACCGAATATAAAACTTTTCCGTTTTCCGCTGGACTCTAATTAAACCGTCTGTCAAGACTTCTGATCCAAAATACTCTGGTCTTCACGCAATCAAACATCAAAAACATCAATCTAGCGATTCTTCTAGGTTCTTTCAATAATTGCGAAATTAATTCTGTTCGTCACGTTTCCCCTCTGATCAACGGAAGAACGTGGCAAAAACTTCTGACGATTGAAACTGGCTGGCGTCCGCCAATGAAATAAATGGCTTAATATTGTATAAAAAGCCTTCAATAATGATGTTTTCTCGTGAGACGAATTTTGGAATTATTTCTGCTTGAGTCAGCTTAAATCAAACTGTGTGTTTTATTGTACACACATAAACTTGGAAAATACTTACAAAAATAGTACATTCATATTCAGAATTAGTGTTGTTTCATATATGCAAAAAATGTTCAAATATAGTTCATTTGTTTTAAAGATCTGAAAAGAGTTCTTAAAATCATTAGACCATGTGCTTCCTTTGTATAAGCTCTTCAAAGATGGCCGATTAACTTCTTGTGTCCTGGAAGGAATTCTGTATGCATAGAATAGCTGTGTGTCATGAAGAGGGAGATGTGTCTGGCTTTGAAGCAGAAGGTAGCAAGAGGCAGAAGGCTGTTTATCCTTTGAATATATGAACTCAGTCTTTCAAATTCGCGCCCAAACACAAATCCCTCCCATACACTCCCCTTTCTCCTCCTTCCTAAAAGTGGGGGCTAACAGAGCGCAACATCTGTTTTTTTAACTTCAACAAACCTTTTAAACATGAAACCAGATATATGTGAGAGACTATAAGACCTCTTAAAACATAAACGCATAAATCAAACAGAGTATCGGTTACATAGGAAGATTTTCAACCCATACATATATTATTTACAAAATCCATCAAATTCTGACAGGGTCTTGACCTGCAGTCTTAGTCAATGAGTCGCCATCTGGATATCACTAGCTCAAAGTCCTATCATTCACACAATTATGGAAAATGCATATTCTTTTTAATAAAGCCAATTAAAATTTAGATATTAAGAATATAACAGTATCCCCATGGATGTGTACACCCCATTAACACCCATCATACTATAAGAACATACCTAAAATATAAAATAAACACACAACAAGGATTGTGGAAACGTTTAGGCTGTGGCCCCTTTTTTGGGGGTTTAAAACAAATTTAATTATGAAATTAACTTTAACCTTTAATACCAAAGAGAACCGCTGTTAACAATTAACAGACCAACATGCTTAGTCACTAAGACTCAAGCAACAATATCTTGTACCAACCAAAAACTAGTTTACCAATCACTGTCTACCCACAAAGTGGGCAACATTACCCAAAAAGATAGACCTTCAATATCAATCAGAACTGTTAACCAATAACAGACCAACATGCTTAGTCACTAAGATTCAAGCAGCAATATCTTATACCGATCAAGTAACAGCGTACCAACCACAGTCCACCCACAAAGTGGGCGACGTTACCCACATAAAGAGGGACCGCGACAAGGGGAAATAGCAATGGGGTGGGAGAGCAGGTCAAAAGATCCAAAAGGAAGGCTGAGAATCCAGAGGTGAGTCCAGGTGAATTCAGGCCCCGTCAATACTTTGTAGAACCACCTTTCAATGTAATTACAGCTGCAAGTCTTTCTGGGGATGTCTCTACCAGCTTTCCACATCTACAAAGTGACATTTTTGCCCATTCTTCTTTGCAAAACAGCTCAAGTTCTGTCAGATTGGATGGAGAGCGTCTGTGATCAGCAATTTTCAAGTCTTGCCACAGATTCTCAATTGAATTTAGGTCTGGACTTTGACTGGGCCATTCTAACACATGAATGGTATATCCTTTTATTCTTGAATAGACCTAAAAGTCAGTCTAAGGCCTCATGTACACTGCTGCTGGTAAACGGACGTTCAGAGGTAGTTGGATGCTTTTTTCAGCTGCCCCTGAACTCATTCAATGTTATCTTATGTGTACATGTAAAGAGGTTAGTTTAATGTCATTTTCAGGCAGTGGAGTTTAGCGGCCTTTTTTGGAAAGCAAAAAAATGACTTCAGATGCTGAGTTTAGAGGCATTTCAAGCTCCAAACGCTTCTAAACGTGGCTAAACGTGGTAACTCGCATTTAGCCGCGTTTCGTTTACAGGCGTTTTTTATTTTTCGCTATTTTGAAAAAAAACATTTTTTTTCAAATGCATCTAAACACGACTAAAGGCGCCATGTAAACACAGCAAAACGGACGTTTTAAACGTGGGTTACTATCTGTCAAGTTAAATAGTTCAGGAGAGGTTGTAAAAACGTCCATGTACATTAAGCCTTAGTGGGAAGAAAGTGAGTTTATTATAGTGCAGCTGCAGGCTGCATATGATGTGCCAAACAGCAAGTCTTGCACAGGGCATACCCACACAGATTAAAAACATGAATAATCTACATATAAAACTCTCCCACTACTCCCACTATACCCTGATTGGGGACGAATATTTTAAACAAACTTCCTAGTTACAGTAACATATTCATAATGATTTTTTTCAGGAATTCTCCTCACACAGTGATCACATTTTCCCAAAGTCCTCATCTAAATTACCCAAACAATGTACAAAATGTAACATACCTATCTTAAAACATTTGTTACCCTAACTAAAAAAAAAAAAAAATAGATCCTGCTCCCTGGTCAGTTTACGTGCCTCCGTCATCTGCAGCCCTGCTCTCTGCTCTTCTGTGTCCGCTCTGTCCTCCTCCCCCCTCCCCTCCCTGCCTGTCAGCTCGTACCAGTGACCGCCCCCCCCCCATCCTTCCTGCTGGTATCATAAGTTTGTTTTGTTAGTACAATCCCCTCTGTATGTGTTTTGTATAAAATCCGCTAATAAATACCCTATTTTATAGCACCTTCTCGGTGCTCACGTGACCGGCCGCCTCTCTCCTCTCCTCTCCTCCTGGCTGACGTCAGCAGGGGTTTCTCGGCTCTGCCCATTTTGCTGTCAGACCTGGAGAGGAGAGAGGTGGCCAGTCACATGAGCGCTGCTATAAAATAAGGCATTTATCTGTGAATTTTTTACAAAACACATACAGTGGGGCACAGCATTTATTATGACAGGGAGTAGCAACAACACTAAGTGGCTTAACAACCACTTTAATACATTTCACACCTTAGCAGAATATAGACAATTTAAAGTTATGGTATTTTTGTTTCCATCCCATAAAGATGCTCCTGTTGGTATAAATAGGAATTAGCAGTGTCATAACTGGGCATACAGACAGCCATTTTTTTCTTTACCGTCATTTTTCCGATGTAACAAGTCTGTTTTTTTTAAACCCACATACTGTATATCGAAATGCAACAATTTTGGTGAATACTTTTTGGTAGCTGCGTTCGAAAGATCTATAAGCCTGTGTGGTTTTTCAATATCCGTTTTCTATTTCAAGATCTACATGTTGTTTGGTTGCCTTTTTAAAAATACAACAAAACAAGTGACCCTATTATATTTTGGAGAGCTTGCCATTGCTGTCCAAAGGATTTTTCTATTAGCTTTTAATGGAAATGAGGTTGCCTCCACTAATTTGATTATATGTTGGTATATTATCTTGTAGAGGTACCTTTTTGATGTAGTGTTAAATGTTTGGAATGAATATGACTTGTATATGTATTTACGTGTATAGGATGTAGGACGGGTCAGAGTTTTAATGGGATATTGTTACTGTAGAATTTTTGGTTTTTGGGTAATAAGGTTCTAAACAAAGACACAGCTCTATAATTTTTTTAAAAAAATATGTATACTCCATTTTACAGGTATTTTTTGTTAAAGGGGTTGTAAAGGTAATTTTTTTTTTTTTTTAAATAACAAACATGTTATACTTACCTTCACTGTTCAGCTCGTTCTGCACAGAGTGGCCCCGAACCTGGTCTTCTGGTGTCCCTCGGCGGCTGTTTCAGCTCCTCCCCGCAAGCATTAACCACCTTAATGCGAGCTCCCTCGCATGGTGGTGAGTGCTTGCGGGCGCGCTCCCGTGATACAGCCGGCGGCTATAGCCACTCGCTGTATCACTCGGCCCCGCCCCCCGGCGCGCCGCGTCATCGGATGTGATTGACAGCAGCGCGAGCCAATGGCTGCGCTGCTTTCAATCCATCCACTGCAGCCAATCAGCGACCAGGCTGAGCTGCAATGGCGATAACGAGAACGAGCAGCGGAGATTCGAGGCGTCAGGTAAGTAAAACGGGGGGGGGGGCTGGGGGCGGCGGTATTGTCAAAAGTTTTTTCACCTTAATGCATAGAATGCATTAAGGTGAAAAAATTTTTACCTTTACAACCCCTTTAAGTGTGATTGAGGAAATTGTAGACCATAATTAAGGTGTCATTTCATATGTTTAGTTTGGGTGATGCCTCAAATGTCGTCAGCACAGATATTTTTAAATATAAACTTGCTGTCAAGCTGACAACTTGCTGTTTCAGAGCTGCAATTCCCATTCTGATACAGCCACACCTGAAGTGTAAACAGCAGAAATATGAATTTCTGCTCAGGGCAGAATGATTTCTATCTCTCTTGGTTCTTCCCTGATATTAGATGTACACTGCTTCCTTGAAGATATCTGACTAGATCTTGACAGATATCAAATCATCCTGAGTTTCAGAATGTTGATGAGGAGTAGGGATGAGCCGAACACCCCCCCGGTTCGGTTCGCACCAGAACCTGCGAACGGACCGAAAATTTGCGCGAACGTTAGAACCCCATTGACGTCTATGGGACTCGAACGTTCGAAATCAAAAGTGCTCATTTTAAAGGCTAATTTGCATGGTATTGTCCTAAAAAGGGTTTGGGGACCCGGGTCCTGCCCAAGGGGACATGTATCAATGCAAAAGAAACTTTTAAAAACTGCCGTTTTTTCGGGAGCAGTGATTTTAATGATGCTTAAAGTAAAAAAAAAAAAGTGAAATATTCCTTTAAATATCGTACCTGGGGTGTGTCTATAGTATGCCTGTAAAGTGGTGCGTGTTTCCCGTGTTTAGAACAGTCCCTGCACAAAATGTCATTTTTAAAGGAAAAAATCTCATTTAAAACTACTTGCGGGTTTAATGTAATGTCGGGTCCTGGCAATATGGATGAAAATCAGTGAGACAAACGGCATGGGTACCCCCCAGTTCATTACCAGGCCCTTTGGATCTTGTATGGATATTAAGGGGAACCCCGCACCCAAATTAAAATAAGGAAAGGTGTGGGGCAACCAGGCCCTATATACTCTGAACAGCAGTATACAGGCGGTGCAAACAAGACAGGGACTGTAGGTTTGTTGTTAAGTAGAATCTGTTTGTAATTTTGAACGGGTACATTTTTAACGTGTTTAGCTCCAGCCAAATAATCTTTTTTAAGCTTTTTGGAAAACATAGGGAAGGGTTATCACCCCTGTGACATTTGTTTTGCTGTCTGTCCTCCTCTTCAGAAGATTTCACCTCACTTTTTGTCCCAATGACAAATGTTTTTTGAAAATTTGGGTTTTTTTGTGGAACAAGGATTGGAAAGCATCAGTGGAAAGGAGAAATGTTTTTCCCATATTAACTCTTGCAGGAGAGAATTTTCCTTCCATGGGGTAGATTTCATCTCACTTCCTGTTGTCTCCTTCTGTTTGCAAGTAGGAGTCGTTTGTAAGTTAGATGTTTGAAAGTAGGGGCCTGCCCTATATACTCAGCAGAAATTTGGGCCTTAGGTGTTGTTGTGGCCACAACACTGTAAGCCCTCACAGGGCCCTGCTGTGAAATATTAGATCAAGAATTGTAATTACATGCCCCTGTTGAACAGGGGCAGAAAAATTGGGCCTTTGGTGGTGGTGGTGGTGCTGGTGCCACAACACTGTAAGTCCTCACTCGCTCTTGGTGGGCGCAGAAATGGGCCCTGCTGTGAAATATTAGATCAAGAATTGTAATTACATGCCCCTGTTGAACAAGGGCAGAAAAATTGGGCCTTTTGGTGCTGGTGGTGGTGGTGCTGGTGCCACAACACTGTAAGTCCTCACTCGCTCTTGGTGGGTGCAGAAATGGGCCCTGCTGTGAAATTTTAGATCAAGAATTGTAATTACATGCCCCTGTTGAACAAGGGCAGAAAAATTGGGCCTTTGGTGGTGGTGGTGCTGGTGCCACAACACTGTAAGTCCTCACTCCCTCTTGGTGGGTGCAGAAATGTGCCCTGCTGTGAAATATTAGATCAAGAATTGTAATTACATGCCCCTGTTGAACAGGGGCTGAAAAATTAGGCCTTAGGCACTGGTGCTGGTGCCACAACACTGCAACCCCTCACAGACACTCTAGTCGGAACGCAGGAACGAGCCCTGCTGCAAAGTATTGCATCAAAAATTGTAATTACACGCCCCTGTTAAACAGGGGCTGAAAAATTGGGCCTTAGGCACTGGTGCTGGTGCCACAACAATGCAACCCCTCACAGATACTCTAGTTGTAACGCAGAAACTAGCCCTGCTGCAAAGTATTGCATCAAAAATTGTAATTACATGCCCCTGCTAAACAGGGGCTGAAAAATTGGGCCTTAGGCACTGGTGGTGGCGCCCAGAACCAAAAATGTTCTTACAAGCTATCAGCGTGATCATTGAGGAGGAAGAGGATACTTACTCAGGGATAGTCACTCAGCATAGGCAGTCTTTGAAGGGATCTGAGATTTAAAAAAAAATTATTCGGTTACATCAGCATCAGGTGCTTGGTAGCTGGTGGTGATCCAAGACTGATTCATTTTTATGAAGGTCAGTCGATCGACCGAGTCGGTGGACAGACGCACCCTGTGATCGGTTACAAATCCTCCAGCAGCACTGAATGTGCGTTCCGAAAGAACGCTGGATGCAGGACAGGCCAGTAGCTCAATTGCATACTGTGCAAGCTCTGGCCAGTGATCCATCCTCAAGACCCAGTAACCCAGAGGATTTTCGGTGGGAAAGGTGTCCAAGTCAGATCTTGCCCCTAGGTATTCTTGCACCATGTAAAACAGACGCTGGCGATGGTTGCTGGAACCGATCATACCTTGGGGCTGCGGACCAAAAAATTGTCGCATCGGTCAGACGTCCACCTTCTCCACCGCTCCTTCTTTGACTGACCGAAGCCTCAGCAACACGTTGTCCAGAAACAGTAGTTTGTAACCTCCCAGTCTCTGTGAACGCGTTGCACAGACCTTTCTGCAAGGCCTCCTGAAGATGTTTCATCCTCTGCTCCCTATGGCAAGATAAGGTCCGCAACCTTACCCTTGTAACGTGGATCAAGGAGGGTTGCCAGCCAGTATTAGTCCTTCTCCTTGATACCACGAATACGAGGATCCTTACGCAGGCTTTGCAGGATCAGGGAGGCCATGCAGCGTAGGTTTGCTGAGGCATTCAGTCTGGAGTCCTCTGGGTCACTAAGGACGACATGGTCCGCAGCCACCTCCTCCCAGCCACGTACAAGTCCATGTGTTTCTTGGGACTGATCCCTTAAAGAATGCTGCTGATGCTGAGTGCCAGGCTCCACCTCCATACTGACACAATCTTCCTCCTCCTCCTCCTCCTCTTCCTGTGTGATCGGCGGGCACGCAAGAACGCTGTCTGGATAAAGGGGGCCTTGAGAGCTAAGGAAGTCTTCCTCTTCCTGCCTCTGTTCTGCCTCAAGTGCCCTGTCCATTATTCCACGCAGCGTGTGCTCCAACAGGTGGACAAGGGGGACAGTGTCACTGATGCATGCACTGTCACTGCTCATCATCCTCGTGGCCTCCTCAAATGGTGACAGGACAGTGCATGCATCCCTGATCATGGCCCACTGGCGTGGGGAAAAAAAACAAGCTCCCCTGACCCTGTCCTGGTGCCATAGTCGCACAGGTACTCATTGATGGCCCTCTGCTGCGTGTGCAGCCGCTGCAGCATGGCCAACGTTGAGTTCCACCTGGTGGGCATGTCACAGATTAGGCGGTTCTTGGACAGGTTAAACTCCTTTTGGAGGTCCGCCAGCCGAGCACTGCCATTATATGACCGGCGGAAATGCACACAGACTTTCCTGGCCTGCCTCAGGACATCCTGTAAGCCTGGGCACCTGCCCAAGAACCGCTGCACCACCAAGTTAAGGACGTGAGCCAAACAGGGCACATGGGTCATTTGTCCCTGTCGGAGGGCAGAGAGGAGGTTGGTGCCATTGTCGCAAACCACCATTCCTGCCCTAAGTTGGCGTGGCGTCAACCACCTCTGAACCTGCCCCTGCAGAGGTGATAGAACCTCTGCCCCAGTGTGGCTCCTGTCCCCCAAGCACACCAGCTCAAGCACCGCATGGCATCATTTGGCCTGCGTACTTGCGTAGACCCTTGAACGGCTACGGAGCACTGCTGGTTCCGAGGACAAAGCACAGGAAGAGGCCATGGAGGAAGAAGAAGAGGAGGGGGTGGAGGAGAGAGGTGTGTCAGAATCATTAGCATTTTGGAGGCGTGGTGGCGGAACAACCTCCAACACTACTGCACCTTGTCCTGCATCCTTCCCAGCTGGCAGCAGAGTCACCCAATGCGCCGTGAAACTTAGGTAACGTCCCTGTCCATGCCTGCTGGACCATGAGTCAGCGGTAATATGCACCTTACCGGTGACCGCCCTGTCCAGCGAGGCATGGACATTGCCTTCCACATGCCAGTAGAGAGCCGGAATCGCCTTCTGTGAGAAAAAGTGGCGCTTGGGTACCTGCCACTGAGGAACCGCACATTCCACAAACTCACGGAAGGGGGCAGAGTCTACCAACTGAAAAGGCAGCAGTTGAAGTGCTAGCAATTTTGCCAAGCTAGCATTCAACCGCTGGACATGTGGATGGCTGGGAGCAAACTTCTTTCAGCGGTGCAGCAGCTGGGGCAGGGAAATTTGCCTGGTACAATCTGACGTCGGTGTACCAAAAGCAGATTGCCCACAAGTACTTGGCTGTGACACACCTAATTCTACACTTTCATTCCTCTCAGTGCAGGTCTCAGAGAGGACTGAAGGTATAGTGGGGTTGGAGATCTCAGCTGATGAGGAGCAAGGAGAGGTCCTCTTTGTTCTTTGGTGTGGGTCTTTTAGATACGCTTGCCAACGAACTGCATGGCAGGTCAACATATGTCTGGTCAAGCATGTGGTACCCAAGCGGTAGATGTTTTGGCCACGCGAGATACGCTTGAGACATATGTTGCAAATAGCAGCGGTGCGATCTGATGCACTTGTCTCAAAAAAGGCCCACACCAAAGAACTTTTTGAATAACGTGCAGAGACTGCAGCGCCCTGCACATGTGGAGCTTTGGGGTGTGATGAAGTCAATGTGCTGCCCTTAGGCTGGCCCCTGGAGGGCATCCTGCCTCGTTGGTGATGTGCCGCCTCCTCCTCTCTCCTATCAGGCACCCACGTTGAGTCAGTGACCTCATCATCCCCTCCCTCCTCATCACTGGAGCAAACCTGGCAGTATGCTGCAGCAGGGGGAGCATGACTGCCAGATTGCTGTCCTTTTTGGGCACCCCCTCTGTCCGTGCTCATGTTACTGCCTTCATCGAGCTCAGTATCATCATCAGAGCCTTCCAAACGCTGGGCATCCTCCTGGAGCATGTACCCAACACTGGTATAACAGTTCGAGGGACTCCTCAGGAGGACATGGTGGGGCTAGGGAAGGAGTCACTGATGACATTGAGCCGAGGGAAGAGGCCGCTGCTTTGCCAGACAAAGTACCCTGGGCATGGGTGAGAGAGGATGAGTAGGATGAGGACGGCTTGGTCATCCACTCGACCAAGTCTTCCGCATGTTGCGGCTCAACACGGCCAGCTGCCGAAAAAAAGGCCAAGCGTGTCCCACGGCCACGTGCTGATAAGGATACACCGTCTCCACGACCAGCACTAGACACAGAGCCTGCTTGCCCTCTCTTATTGGCTTGTGACTGTCTGCCTCTCCTTCTTGGCCTTCCAGACATACTAATGGCCTGTAGCTGCACTAAGCTGGGATATATATATATATATATATATATATATATATATATATATATATGTACTGATACTGCAGCTAGCAAAATCAACTGCCTGCCTGTAGTATGAGAACACCACCAACCTTCTACAGGTAGCTTTAGCTGAACACTGTGCAGAGCTCGCAAAAAACTAACTTGTAGCTTTTTTAGCTGCCTGCGGTAGTGATAGGATCAGGAAAACACCACCAACCTTCTACAGGTAGCTTTAGGTGAACACTGTGCAGAGCTCGCAAAAAAATAACTTGTAGGTTTAGCTGAACACTGTGAGGAGGACGCACCACACTAACTTGTAGTTTTATCTGAACACTGTGAGCAGGACGCACTGCACTAACTTGTAGTTTTAGCTGAACACTGTGAACAGGACGCACCGCACTAACTTGTAGTTTTAGCTGAACACTGTGAGCAGGACGCACCGCACTAACTTGTAGTTTTAGCTGAACACTGTGAGCAGGACACACCGCACTAACTTGTAGTTTTAGCTGAACACTGTGAGCAGGACGCACCGCACTAACTTGTAGTTCTAGCTGAACACTGAGAGCAGGACGCACTGCACTAACTTGTAGCTTTAGATGAACACTGTGAGCAGGACGCACTCCACTAACTTGTAGTTTTAGCTGAACACTGTGAGCAGGACACACCGCACTAACTTGTAGTTCTAGCTGAACACAGTGAGCAGGACGCACTGCACTAACTTGTAGCTTTAGATGAACACTGTGCAGAGGTCTCACTACACTAACTTGTAGTTTTAGCTGAACACTGTGAGCAGGACGCACCGCACTAACTTGTAGTTTTAGCTGAACACTGTAAGCAGGACGCACCCCACTAACTTGTAGTTTTAGCTGAACACTGTGAGCAGGACGCACCGCACCAACTTGTAGTTTTAGCTAAACACTGTGCAGAGGTCTCACTACACTAACTTGTAGTTTTAGCTGAACACTGTGAGCAGGACGCACCGCACTAACTTGTAGTTTTAGCTGAACACTGTGAGCAGGACGCACTGCACTAACTTGTAGCTTTAGATGAACACTGTGCAGAGGTCTCACTACACTAACTTGTAGTTTTAGCTGAACACTGTGAGCAGGACGCACCCCACTAACTTGTAGTTTTAGCTGAACACTGTGAGCAGGACGCACTCCACTAACTTGTAGTTTTAGCTGAACACTGTGAGCAGGACGCACTGCACTAACTTGTAGTTTTAGCTGAACACTGTGAGCAGGACGCACCTCACTAACTTGTAGTTTTAGCTGAACACTGAGCAGGACGCACCCCACTAACTTGTAGTTTTTGCTGAACACTGTGAGCAGGACGCACCGCACTAACTTGTAGTTTTAGCTGAACACTGTGAGCAGGACGCACTGCACTAACTTGTAGCTTTAGATGAACACTGTGCAGAGGTCTCACTACACTAACTTGTAGTTTTAGCTGAACACTGTGAGCAGGATGCACCGCACTAACTTTTACTTTTAGCTGAACACTGTGAGCAGGACGCACCCCACTAACTTGTAGTTTTAGCTGAACACTGTGAGCAGGACGCACCGCACTAACTTGTAGTTTTAGCTGAACACTGTGAGCAGGACGCACTGCACTAACTTGTAGCTTTAGATGAACACTGTGCAGAGGTCTCACTACACTAACTTGTAGTTTTAGCTGAACACTGTGAGCAGGACGCACCGCACTAACTTGTAGCTTTAGATGAACACTGTGCAGAGGTCTCACTACACTAACTTGTAGTTTTAGCTGAACACTGTGAGCAGGACGCACTGCACTAACTTGTAGTTCTAGCTGAACACTGTGAGCAGGACGCACTGCACTAACTTGTAGCTTTAGATGAACACTGTGCAGAGGTCTCACTACACTAACTTGTAGTTTTAGCTGAACACTGTGAGCAGGACGCACCGCACTAACTTGTAGTTTTAGCTGAACACTGTGAGCAGGACGCACACCACTAACTTGTAGTTTTAGCTGAACACTGTGAGCAGGACGCACTGCACTAACTTGTAGCTTTAGATGAACACTGTGCAGAGGTCTCACTACACTAACTTGTAGTTTTAGCTGAACACTGTGAGCAGGACGCACCGCACTAACTTGTAGTTCTAGCTGAACACTGTGAGCAGGACGCACTGCACTAACTTGTAGCTTTAGATGAACACTGTGAGCAGGACGCACTCCACTAACTTGTAGTTTTAGCTGAACACTGTGAGCAGGACGCACCTCACTAACTTGTAGTTTTAGCTGAACACTGTGAGCAGGACGCACCGCACTAACTTGTAGTTCTAGCTGAACACTGTGAACAGGACGCACCGCACTAACTTGTAGTTTTAGCTGAACACTGTGAGCAGGACGCACCGCACTAACTTGTAGTTCTAGCTGAACACTGTGAGCAGGACGCACTGCACTAACTTGTAGCTTTAGATGAACACTGTGCAGGACACACCCCACTAACTTGTAGTTTTTGCTGAACACTGTGAGCAGGACGCACCGCACTAACTTGTAGTTTTAGCTGAACACTGTGAGCAGGACGCACTGCACTAACTTGTAGCTTTAGATGAACACTGTGCAGAGGTCTCACTACACTAACTTGTAGTTTTAGCTGAACACTGTGAGCAGGACGCACCGCACTAACTTGTAGTTTTAGCTGAACACTGTGAGCAGGACGCACCGCACTAACTTTTAGTTTTAGCTGAACACTGTGAGCAGGACACATTGCACTAACTTGTAGCTTTAGATGAACACTGTGAGCAGGACGCACTCCACTAACTTGTAGTTTTAGCTGAACACTGTGAGCAGGACGCACCTCACTAACTTGTAGTTTTAGCTGAACACTGTGAGCAGGACGCACCGCACTAACTTGTAGTTCTAGCTGAACACTGTGAACAGGACGCACCGCACTAACTTGTAGTTTTAGCTGAACACTGTGAGCAGGACGCACCGCACTAACTTGTAGTTCTAGCTGAACACTGTGAGCAGGACGCACTGCACTAACTTGTAGCTTTAGATGAACACTGTGCAGGACACACCCCACTAACTTGTAGTTTTTGCTGAACACTGTGAGCAGGACGCACCGCACTAACTTGTAGTTTTAGCTGAACACTGTGAGCAGGACGCACTGCACTAACTTGTAGCTTTAGATGAACACTGTGCAGAGGTCTCACTACACTAACTTGTAGTTTTAGCTGAACACTGTGAGCAGGACGCACCGCACTAACTTGTAGTTTTAGCTGAACACTGTGAGCAGGACGCACCGCACTAACTTTTAGTTTTAGCTGAACACTGTGAGCAGGACACATTGCACTAACTTGTAGCTTTAGATGAACACTGTGCAGAGGTCTCACTACACTAACTTGTAGTTTTAGCTGAACACTGTGAGCAGGACGCACCGCACTAACTTGTAGTTTTAGCTGAACACTGTGAGCAGGACGCACCGCACTAACTTGTAGTTTTAGCTGAACACTGTGAGCAGGACGCACCGCACTAACTTTTAGTTTTAGCTGAACACTGTGAGCAGGACACATTGCACTAACTTGTAGCTTTAGATGAACACTGTGCAGAGGTCTCACTACACTAACTTGTAAAAAAAAAAAACACTGAAAAGTAACCCAGCGCCAGTGGTGGGCCACCCAGAGAGTTTAAAACCAAAACATGTAAAATAGATATGTTAACTATGCTATCTATTAGCTGAACACTGAGCAGGACGCACCCCACTAACTTGTAGTTTTTGCTGAACACTGTGAGCAAGGGTTGATGAATGGATGAATGGATGAAAGCTCACAGTGAAAGGCTCAAGCTGAGGCCTCTGCCATGTGGGGGGGTTGCCTTGACGACGCGTTTCGCGCATGAGCGCTTTGTCATAGTCAAGGGTATAGGCAACTCGCAGGGTTTAAATAGATAAATGGGGATTGAAGGAGGGGACATAATGGGCGGGGGAAGGAAAAAAAAAACACAAAAGTTTAACCCATTGGGGGGAGAGAAAGGGAGGGGGGCGGAGGGACAAAGCGCTCATGCGCGAAACGCGTCGTCAAGGCAACCCCCCCACATGGCAGAGGCCTCAGCTTGAGCCTTTCACTGTGAGCTTTCATCCATTCATCTTTTCATCCACCTTTCCTGTGAAGTCTCCCCTCCAACCAGCAATTGTTTCCTTCAACTTTACCATCTCCACCACCCCATCCGGGTTTGGCATCTTCTGACCAGTTTTTTCTTTTTAATTTTGATTTTTATATTTTTTATTTATTTTTTCATTATTTTATTCACTATCTATTTCATCATCCATCTCATCATCCATTTCTCCACATGACTGTTGGCTATTTTCTCAGGCTGGTCAGGCAGGTGTGAGCTCCATCAGCCTGCCGCCATCATTTCCCCTTCATATGGCTTCCCAGTGTCAGTTCCGACCTCAGCGCAGTGTCACTATGTCTCACTGAAGAGACTTCACCCCTGTGGAGACACCTTCCGGCTGACCAGCGGCTTGTTTACTTCCTCTGACGTTCCAGCGGCTCCCCCGTGCTGACGTCATCCTTCACAGACACACAGGTCCGGCCAGGCTGCTCTCCGCACGGCGGAGCTTCACACTTCCACACCGGCAGCTTTGAGCACTTCTACCTGGCTGTGAGTACTCTTGGCTTACCCCCATCATCTTGCCCATTGTCACCTGCTTTGAGCCAAAGTGTTGCTTTCATTACTTCACCCAGTGGTCTCTGCAGGTCTTTATTGGATGGATCTCCTGTGTTAGCCTCCTGCTGTTTAATGCTCCTGTCCCCTTATTGATGTTCAATTGAATTTTAATACTATCAAGAGACTTTGGTTTTTAACATTTTTTTCTACACTGTGTTATTGTGTGTGTGTTTTTGCAACAATGTGTTCTGTTCTACAACAGGGCTTCTGAACCTGGTTTCATTAGCAGTTATTATGGTTATTTTAGACCATTGTTTATTACTGGTTCATTACTGGTTTATTAAAACAACCAAAAACTTTTATGCTTGTCGCAGTTTGCTTTCCAACTATATCCTGAGCGCTGGACTATTTATATGTTTTTTACACTAACTTGTAGTTTTAGCTGAACACTGTGAGCAGGACGCACCGCACTAACTTGTAGTTTTAGCTGAACACTGTGAGCAGGACGCACCGCACTAACTTGTAGTTTTAGCTGAACACTGTGAGCAGGACGCACCCCACTAACTTGTAGTTTTAGCTGAACACTGTGAGCAGGACGCACCGCACTAACTTGTAGTTTTAGCTGAACACTGTGAGCAGGACGCACTGCACTAACTTGTAGCTTTAGATGAACACTGTGCAGAGGTCTCACTACACTAACTTGTAGTTTTAGCTGAACACTGTGAGCAGGACGCACCGCACTAACTTGTAGTTTTAGCTGAACACTGTGAGCATAACGCACCCCACTAACTTGTAGTCTTAGCTGAACACTGTAAGCAGGACGCACCGCACTAACTTTTAGTTTTAGCTGAACACTGTGAGCAGGACGCACTGCACTAACTTGTAGCTTTAGATGAACACTGTGCAGAGGTCTCACTACACTAACTTGTAGTTTTAGCTGAACACTGTGAGCAGGACACACCGCACTAACTTGTAGTTTTAGCTGAACACTGTGAGCAGGACGCACCCCACTAACTTGTAGTTTTAGCTGAACACCGTGAGCAGGACGCACCGCACTAACTTGTAGTTTTAGCTGAACACTGTGAGCAGGACGCACTGCACTAACTTGTAGTTTTAGCTGAACACTGAGCAGGACGCACTCCACTAACTTGTAGTTTTAGCTGAACACTGTGAGCAGGACGCACCGCACTAACTTGTAGTTTTAGCTGAACACTGTGAGCAGGACGCACCGCACTAACTTGTAGTTTTAGCTGAACACTGTGAGCAGGACGCACTGCACTAACTTGTAGTTTTAGCTGAACACTGTGAGCAGGACACACCGCACTAACTTGTAGTTTTAACTGAACACTGTGAGCAGGATGCACTGCACTAACTTGTAGCTTTAGATGAACACTGTGCAGAGGTCTCACTACACTAACTTGTAGTTTTAGCTGAACACTGTGAGCAGGACGCACTGCACTAACTTGTAGTTTTAGCTGAACACTGTGAGCAGGACGCACCGCACTAACTTGTAGTTTTAGCTGAACACTGTGAGCAGGACGCACCCCACTAACTTGTAGTTTTAGTTGAACACTGTGAGCTGGACGCCTGGCACTAACTTGTAGTTTTAGCTGAACACTGTGAGTAAGACGCACTGCACTAACTGTAAATAGTCTAGCTGCCTGACTGTGGTACTAATAGGATCAAAAGAACACCAGCAATTTTCTTCAGGTAGCTGTAAATACTGTAACAAGACAATCCTGCCTGTCAGTAAGAAGATAACAGGAACGGATCTAGCTTAACTGAATACAGTGTATATATTTATATATCTATATATCTATATATATATATATATATATATATATATATATATATATATATATATATATATATATATATATATATATATATATATATATATATGCAACACCTGGGATGCATATATATACACAATACACTGTAAGTGCAGCTAACTCACTGATTGTCCTGCCTAATCTAGCTAACTCAAATGAAATGACACTGTCTCTCTGTCTATCTATCTCTCTTACAACGCCGGAACAAACACTACACAGGGCCGCCGTGCAGGCGGCCTTATATAGTGTGGGGCGTGTTGTAAACCCCCTGAGCCATAATTGGCCAAAGCCACCCTGGCTTTGGCCAATTACAGCTCTCTCTACTGACGGTGCTATGATTGGCCAAGCATGCGGGTCATAGTGCATGCTTGGCCAATCATCAGCCAGCAATGCACTGCGATGCCGCAGTGAATTATGGGCCGTGACGCTCCACACGAATTTGGCGCGAATGGCCCATATCGTTCGCAATTCGGCGAACGGGCGAACAGACGTAGTTCGAGTCGAACATGAAGCTCATCCCTAATGAGGAGACAGGACTCCTCCAGCGTCTAAAACCCCTGCACCGACTAGATGTCTAGAACTCAGCCTGTCAGGCTGACATTCGTTTTAAAGATCCTCCAAGATAGCAAAAGAAAAGACCCGTGTTTGCCATGTCTGCATTTTCTGCAAAAACAAGGTGCTTGCACCTTTTTAAAAACGTGACCACAGCCAAATCGCTTTTGCACCATGCGATTTTCCTGCGGTTCCCATACCCACAAACGCTCTGTGGGTTGAGATGCATTAAGAAGCTGGGCATGTCTCTGTATTCTTTCAAAAAGCTGTACCAACACTGTGGCAAGGAGGCGAGAACCAGTTACAGCAATGTTTCAGGGAAAAAAACAACCCTCATTAGCAAACCTGTTCCCACCTGATCAGCAGGGTGTGCTGGTGTCATTTTATATTTTGTTCTCAATTGCCCTTCACCCCAGCTAGCTGTTTGTGACATTACTTCTGGTGACATCACTTTCTGTGCACCTGCTTCAAGAGGTGCCAGCCAAATGGAGATGATGGAGCGTCCATATCTGCCAAACATTTCCAAGAGTCATCTCCCCATAATGGGGGGAGAGCATGTCAGGAACTGCACAAACAGCTATGTATGCAAAATGCACCTAATGCAGAACATGGGGAAACTGAGCAGTCTTCTTAAGTTGGACTGAGCCATGAATATCTTACATACACCGTACTGTATACAAATAAATCAGGTAAAAAATGGATCACAACAGTAAGTTAACAAATTGCCATTATCAAAGTTCACACTGCAATGCCAGCCTCAGCAAGTCTCCTCTCCTTTTGGGTTTTTAACCTTTCAAATACTGTTGATGTTGTGACCTTCTATGATTTGCCTTACCAAAAATTCCATTCCACAGACGAGGAGAGTTCTGCGGTACTGACATTTTTACGATTTTTGCCAAAAAAAATTATCATTTCCAGTGGGGTTTGAGCAACACAGGTTAAACCACATGGGCATTTGAAGAGACAGATTAGATTGGAAGTGGTGACATTAGCAAAGACGTGTATAGGAAATTTCCTAACTTTATGGGAAAGTAAACAATATTTTGCTTGTTCAAGTATTTTATTAAAGAAAAAAGGCAACCCTACAAAGGATAAAGACACAGGATACTTAACCCCAAAGAGAAGGGGAACAGGATGCACAATTAAGCATCAAAAATGACAGGGACACAGCCCAAAAGTACATAAAAGTAACAGTGGAGTTAAACATTTGACAACTGCAATACAACAAGGTATATAATAGTAAGAATTGTCACTAGTGCCTATCGAGATCATACAATTGCACACCCTCATGGTGTCAGAACCAGTGTCTGATACCATGTAGTATAGGTCACGAGGGATATAAAATACCTAATAACATGAGGAAGGGACTCCAAGGGACCTGATAATGCAGAAGGGAGATAAGCTACCATTCCATAAGTTGGGTCCTCAACTAGTGTGGAATCATATGTGGCTGGCCTCATATTGAGTAGCATCCTGGAAGGCGGGCAACCACTAAGAAGGGGAGCCTGTAAGTAGGAAGAGCCAGGGAAGAGAAGAAGAAAGATGCTACAAAATGTGGAAAAGAAATGGGGAACAGAAGGGAAGAAAAATTAGATATAGAGGAGAAAAAGAGACAAGGCCAGGCCCTTAGGGGGTAGGGGGGAGGGCTGTTGGGGGAAGGGAAGGAATCAAGGAGACCCTACATGGGATCTCCTATGACGTGTGCTTTGGGTAGTCAAGGGGATAATAACGTTTCATCAAAGTCAGCTGAGAGATAATGGTTCACCCATGGTTTCCACAAATGTTCATAGTTCTAACAAAGTTATATTGCAAACAGGGTCCACAGGGACATCACCTGAAGCAATTTCTGCATTTGCAACCAGCTCATACCTGCAGCCAGAGGCGTCGTCAGGGGGTGGCTATTGGGGCTACAGCCCCGAGCCTGGGGCCAATAGCCCCGAGTCTCTTGTCCGGTCCAGAATGCAGGGGACGAATGCAGGGGACAGGGGCGGACTGAGCCGTGGTAGCGCTGGCTCCGGCTCCAGCTCCGCCCCCCCCCTGACTCTACTCTTGGTCACTGGTTGCTATAGCCGCCTAGCAACCAATGACGTCACTGCCCACTGTGCCCACACTGCCCAGCATTCAAAGCGGAGGAGGATTGCACTTCCTCCTCCGCGCTAGTGCTCGTGGGGCCTGGCCTGCGAGTTCTGGACTGGAACGTCCCGCCGCTGGTCCGTGCAGAGCAGCAGGGCGGGGGATACCTCTGCAGCCGGGAAGAGCCCAGGAGGAAAAGAGAGAGAAGCCACCGCCACCCTGAGCAGCATCCCCAGCGCCTGCACTCCTCCTCCAATCTCAGTCCTCTCCCAGCTCGCTGTGAGTGGAACAGGAAGTAGGCTCCAGAAGGCGGGAATTTCAAAGGGGCCTGCCGTGCCACATTGATCCCCGCTCAGCGCTCGGGCGGGCGGCTCTCCTCTCCTCTGACTGCCTCACACACCAGCACCATGGCTTAGCTGCTGCTGCAGGACCTGGACACATGAAGTCTGTCTCCTCCTGGTCAGGTAGGTCAGTGTGTGTATGTCATGTAGGTCAGTGTGGGTAGGTCAGTGTGTCAGGTAGGTCAGTGTGTGTCAGGTAGGTCAGTGTATGTAGGTCAGGTAGGTCAGTGTGTGTCATGTAGGTCAGTGTATGTAGGTCAGTGTATGTAGGTCAGTGTGTGTCAGGTAGGTCAGTGTGTGTCAGATCAGTGTGTGTAGGTTAGTGTATGTCAGGTAGGTCAGTATGTGTAGGTTAGTGTATGTCAGGTAGGTCAGTGTGTAGGTTAGTGTGTGTAGGTCAGTGTATGTCAGGTAGGTCAGTGTGTGTCGGATAGGTCGGTGTATGTAGGTCAGGTAGGTCAGTGTGTGTCAGGTAGGTCAGTGTGTGTCAGGTAGGTCATGTAGGTCAGTGTAGGTCATGTAGGTCAGTGTGTGTCAGGTAGGTCAGTGTATGTAGGTCAGTGTGTGTCAGGTAGGTCAGTGTGTGTATTTCAGGTAGGTCAGTGTGTGTAGGTCAGTGTATGTCAGGTAGGTCAGTGTATGTAGGTCAGTGTGTGTCAGGTAGGTCAGTGTATGTCAGGTAGGTAGGTCAGTTTAGTGGTCAGCATTGATGGGCACTGGTAAGCCAAGCAGCAACCAGCAAGTGAGCTTACCCCCTGCCACACAACCCCACCACCCAGCCAAAAAACCCTGCACCACTAGAGACACCCCCCCCGTGCCGGCCTTAAACTTTGGGCTGAAGCCCCTGGTCTTTTTGCCACCTAGCAATGCCCCTGCCTGCAGCATCATTCCCCTCAGTGCCAGTAATGTCTGCATGGATCAATGTGTCACAAAAACTGAGAAAACATGTATATGCAAACATGGGTGGGTCCTCCCTAAATACTTACCTGACCCCCATGCCGATCCAGCACTGTGCCCAAGAGCAGCAGCCCTGCTCACTCTCTCCACAGACTCAAGGACAGCAGTAGGAGCTGTTGGCTCCTCCTGCTGCCAATCAAATCCTGAGAAGAGGGAGTGAAAGGGGGGGGGGCGGGGCCAACCTTTTGCCCTGCAGAACCCACCTAGGCATGAGTGCCCCCATAACAAGCAGCTTCCTATGGGGGCACTCAGAAGGGAGGGGATACCAAAGGCACCAGTGGGGAAACTTGTCAGAAGGCATGAATCAGACTGAGGCAGAAGTACAGTTAAATCACACTTGTTTAATAATAATAAAAAAAGTAAACAGAGTAAACGTAGTCTAAACATAGCCAGAGTTCAGGAACCGGAATGGATAGTCAGACAATCCAAAACATCAGGGAGACAGAGATGAGCGTAGTAGAACAGAAAGCAGGATCTGGAGCCAGAAGGAATGTCAGCTAAGCAAGTCCTTAACAGGAACACAGGAGAGCGTCTCTAGAGAGGTGACCAAGGCGAAGGCAAAGATCATCTGGACTGGACGGCTTAAGTAGGCAGGACTGACGAGCAGGATATCAACAGGTGAGTCACTGTAGAGAGATAGGAGCTGGCAATTGACTAACAGCTGAGCGGTCAGTTTTGAGAAGGAAGAGCTGAGCCCAGCCCTGACAAAACTCCAGAAGAGGAGCTTCAGGGCAGCTCTGTGCAAAACCAATACACAGAGCAGGTAAGTATAAAATGTTTAATATTTTAATCAAAAAAAAGCTTTACAATTGTTTAAAATGTGCCAATGGACTATTTTGAAAATGAACCTGAAAATTTTAGAGAATATGTAGATATCTGTGGAATGTGCATTTTACTAGTAAAAAAAAATAATAATAATAATGATGCTATAAAAATGCCACAAATCTTTCCCATAGTTTGTAGACGCTATAACTTTTGCGCAAACCAATCAATATACGCTTATTGCGATATATATATTTTTTTTTTTTCCAAAAATGCGTCGAAGAATATATATTGGCCTAAACTGAAGAAATTTGTTTTTTTAAAAACATTTTTGGGGAGACTTATTATAGCAAAAAGTAAAAAATATTGTTTTGGTTTTTTTTCAAAATTCTCGCTCTTTTTTTGTTTATAGCGCAAAAAATAAAAACCACAGAGGTGATCAAATAGCACCAAAAGAAAGCTCTAATTGCGGGGAAAAAATGGACACACATTTCGTTTGGGTACAGCATTGTATGACTGCGCAATTACCAGTTAAAACGACACAGTGCCAGATTGTAAAAAGTGCTCTGGTCAGGAAAGGGGTAAAACCTTCCGGGGCTGAAGTGGTTAAAGTGTTTGTTACCCTAAAAAAAAAAAATTGATCCTGTCCCTTTAAAGCATGTTATACAGCACAGTGCTTTTGATGTGTAATTTGGCCCCTTGTATCGCCTGAAATACCTGGTTGATCCTGCCTGGCTGTGCCCTCCCCCCTATCAACTGACCAATGTTTATCATGCTGAGTAGGGATGAGCTTCGTGTTCGAGTCGAACCCATGTTCGACTCGAACATCGTCTGTTCGCCCGTTCGCCGAATTGCGAACGATATGGGCCGTTCGCGCCAAATTCGCGTGGTGCGTCACGGTCCATAATTCACTGCGGCATTGCAGTGCATTGCTGGCTGATGATTGGCCAAGCATGCACTATGACCCGCATGCTTGGCCAATCACAGCGCCGTCTGAACAGAGCCGTAATTGGCCAAAGCCAAGGAGGCTTTGGCCAATTATGGCTCAGGGGATTTAGTACACGCCCCACACTATATAAGGCCACCTGCACGGCGGCCCTGTGTAGTGTGTGTTCCGGCGTTGAAAGAGATAGACAGAGAGACAGTGTCATTTGATTTGAGTTGGATAGATTAGGCAGAACAGTCAGTCAGTTAGCTGCACTTACAGTGTATTGTGTATATATATGCATCCCAGGTGTTGCATATATATATATATATCTACTTCCCACCCGGCCAATGTACATAAACGGCCGGGTGGGCGCTCTCTCCTTCTGAGTGGACGTTCAGGAACGTCCCTCAGAAGGAGCGGGATCGCGCGCGCGCGTGCCCGCGCAGCGGCGCGATCCCGATGCGCTCGTGTCCCCCGGACACGGCGCATCTCGGATCGGCAGGAGGGCTCTGTGATTGGCCCTCCTGATCACATGACGGCCGTGTCCAATCACAGCTGTCATGTGATGTAAACACAGCCGGTTGCTAGGCGATCAGCTCTCCTCTCCTCACACGGAAGTTGTCGCTGAGGAGGAGAGGAGAGGGGATCGCTGCAGCCGGCTGATGATCAGTGAGTATGAGCTGTTTTTTACAGCTTTTTACTCACTGATCACCAACCTAGTGTCAACACACATGTAAATACATACATGTAAAACACACACATGTCCCCACATAATGTAAAACACAAACATGTCCCCACATAATGTAAAACACACATGTCCCCAAAACACATGTCCCCAAATAATAAAAAAAGCTGTCCCCCACATATGTCACACTAAAATCACATGTCCCAATGGTAATCTGCACACATATGTACGTGATCACCTGCACACATCTGTACATGATCATTTGCGTACATATGTCCGTGATCACACAAACCAATTATTATACACTTAACAGGATTTTTTTTATCAAAAACATGTAGCAGAATACATTTTGGCTTACATTTATGACAAAATTCGATTTTACTGGATTTCTTTTAATACAGAAAAAAGAAAATATTGTTTTTTTTCCAAATTTCCACTATTTTTGCGCTTATATCGCAAAAAAAAAAAAATGGAGTCGTGAATAAATACCACCAAAAGAAAGCTCTATTTGTGCGAACAAAATGATAAAAATTTCATTTGGGTACAGTGTAGCATGACCGAGTAATTGTCATTAAAAGTGCGAGAGCGCTGAAAGCTGAAAATTGGTCTGGGAAGGAAGGGGGCGAAAGTGCCCAGTATTGAGGTGGATATATACACTGTATTCAGTTTAGCTAGATCCGTTCCTGTTATCTTCTTACTGACAGGCAGGCTTGTCTTGTTACAGTATTTACAGCTACCTGAAGAAAATTGCTGGTGTTCTTTTGATCCTATTAGTACCACAGTCAGGCAGCTAGACTATTTACAGTTAGTGCAGTGCGTCCTGCTCACAGTGTTCAGCTAGATCCGTTCCTGTTATCTTCTTACTGACAGGCAGGCTTGTCTTGTTACAGTATTTACAGCTACCTGAAGAAAATTGCTGGTGTTCTTTTGATCCTATTAGTACCACAGTCAGGCAGCTAGACTATTTACAGTTAGTGCAGTGCGTCCTGCTCACAGTGTTCAGCTAGATCCGTTCCTGTTATCTTCTTACTGACAGGCAGGCTTGTCTTGTTACAGTATTTACAGCTACCTGAAGAAAATTGCTGGTGTTCTTTTGATCCTATTAGTACCACAGTCAGGCAGCTAGACTATTTACAGTTAGTGCAGTGCATCCTGCTCACAGTGTTCAGCTAAAACTACAAGTTAGTGGGGTGCCGTCTGCTCAGTGTTCAGCTAAACCTACAAGTTAGTGGGGTGCGTCCTGCTCACAGTGTTCAGCTAAACCTACAAGTTAGTGGGGTGCATCCTGCTCACAGTGTTCAGCTAAACCTACAAGTTAGTGGGGTGCGTCCTGCTCACAGTGTTCAGCTAAACCTACAAGTTAGTGTGGTGCGTCCACCTCAGTGTTCAGCTAAACCTACAAGTTAGTGCGGTGCGTCCTGCTCACAGTGTTCAGCTAAAACTACAAGTTAGTGCTGTGCCTCCTGCTCACAGTGTTCAGCTAAACCTACAAGTTAGTGTAGTGAGACCTCTGCACAGTGTTCATCTAAAGCTACAAGTTAGTGCAGTGCGCCCTGCTCACAGTGTTCAGCTAAAACTACAAGTTAGTGCTGTGTGTCCTGCTCACAGTGTTCAGCTAAAACTACACGTTAGTGCTGTGCGTCCTGCTCACAGTGTTCAGCTAAACCTACAAGTTAGTGTAGTGAGACCTCTGCACAGTGTTCATCTAAAGCTACAAGTTAGTGCAGTGCGTCCTGCTCACAGTGTCCAGCTAAAACTACAAGTTAGTGCTGTGCGTCCTGCTCACAGAGTTCAGCTAAAACTACAAGTTAGTGCTGTGCGTCCTGCTCACAGTGTTCAGCTAAAACTACAAGTTAGTGTGATGCGTCCACCTCAGTGTTCAGCTAAACCTACAAGTTATTTTTTTTTGCGAGCTCTGCACAGTGTTCACCTAAAGCTACCTGTAGAAGGTTGGTGGTGTTTTCCTGATCCTGTCACTACCGCAGGCAGCTAAAAAAGCTACAAGTTAGTTTTTTGCGAGCTCTGCACAGTGTTCAGCTAAAGCTACCTGTAGAAGGTTGGTGGTGTTCTCATACTACAGGCAGGCAGTTGATTTTGCTAGCTGCAGTATCAGTACATATATATATATATATCTCCCAGCTTAGTGCAGCTACAGGCCATTAGTATGTCTGGAAGGCCAAGAAGGAGAGACAGACAGTCACAAGCCAATAAGAGAGGGCAAACAGGCTCTGTGTCTAGTGCTGGTCGTGGAGACACGCTTCCTCATCATCCATGTGCATCCTCATCAGCACGTGGCCGTGGGACACGCTTGGCCTTTTTTTCGGCAGCTGGCCATGTTGAGCCGCAACATGCGGAAGACTTGGTCGAGTGGATGACCAAGCCATTCTCATCCTCCTCATCCTCTCTCACCCATGCCCAGGGTACTTTGTCTGGCAAAGCAGCGGCCTCTTCCCTCGGCTCAATGTCATTAGTGACTCCTTCCCTAGCCCCACCATGTCCTCCTGAGGAGTCCCTCAAACTGTTTGACCACAGTGTTGGGTACATGCTCCAGGAGGATGCCCAGCGTTTGGAAGGCTCTGATGATGATACTGAGCTCGATGAAGGCAGTAACATGAGCACGGACAGAGGGGGTGCCCAAGAAGGACAGCAATCTGGCAGTCATGCTCCCCCTGCTGCAGCATACTGCCAGGTTTGCTCCAGTGATGAGAAGGGAGGGGATGATGAGGTCACTGACTCAACGTGGGTGCCTGTTGGAGAGAGGAGGAGGAGGAGGCGGCACATCACCAACGAGGCAGGATGCCCTCCAGGGGCCAGCCTAAGGGCATCACATTGACTGCATCACACCCCAAAGCTCCACATGTGCAGGGCGCTGCAGTCTCGTTATTCAAAAAGTTCTTTGGTGTGGGCCTTTTTTGAGACGAGTGCATCAGATCGCACAGCTGCTATTTGCAACATATGTCTCAAACGTATCTCGCGTGGCCAAAACATCTCCCGCTTGGGTACCACATGCTTGACCAGACATATGTTGACCTGCCATGCAGTTCGTTAGCAAGCGTATCTAAAAGACCCACACCAAAGAACAAAGAGGACCTCTCTTTGCTCCTCTTCATCTGAGATCTCCAACCCCACTATACCTTCAGTCCTCTCTGAGACCTGCACTGAGAGGAATGAAGGTGTAGAATTAGGTGTGTCACAGCCAAGTACTTGTGGACAATCTGCTTTTGGTACACCGACGTCAGATTGTACCAGGCAGATTTCCCTGCCCCAGCTGCTGCACCGCCGAAGGAAGTTTGCTCCCAGCCACCCACATGCCCAGCGGTTGAATGCTAGCTTGGCAAAATTGCTAGCACTTCAACTGCTGCCTTTTTAGTTGGTAGACTCTGCCCCCTTCCGTGAGTTTGTGGAATGTGCGGTTCCTCAGTGGCAGGTACCCAAACGCCACTTTTTCTCACGGAAGGCGATTCCGGCTCTCTACCGGCATGTGGAAGGCAATGTCCATGCCTCGCTGGACAGGGCGGTCAGCGGTAAGGTGCATATTACCGCTGACTCATGGTCCAGCAGGCATGGACAGGGACGTTACCTAAGTTTCACGGCGCATTGGGTGACTCTGCTGCCAGCTGGGAAGGATGCAGGACAAGGTGCAGTAGTGTTGGAGGTTGTTCCGCCACCACGCCTCCAAAATGCTAATGATTCTGACACACCTCTCTCCTCCACCCCCTCCTCTTCTTCTTCCTCCATGGCCTCTTCCTGTGCTTTTTCCTCGGAACCAGCGGTGCTCCGTAGCCGTTCAAGGGGCTACGCAAGTACGCAGGCCATAAGATGCCATGCGGTGCTTGAGCTGGTGTGCTTGGGGGACAGGAGCCACACGGGGGCAGAGGTTCTGTCAGCTCTGCAGGGGCAGGTTCAGAGGTGGTTGACGCCACGCCAACTTAAGGCAGGAATGGTGGTTTGTGACAATGGCACCAACCTCCTCTCTGCCCTCCGACAGGGACAAATGACCCATGTGCCCTGTTTGGCTCACGTCCTTAACTTGGTGGTGCAGCGGTTCTTGGGCAGGTACCTGGGCTTACAGGATGTCCTGAGGCAGGCCAGGAAAGTCTGTGTGCATTTCCGCCGGTCATATAATGGCAGTGCTCGGCTGGCGGACCTCCAAAAGGAGTTTAACCTGCCCAAGAACCGCCTAATCTGTGACATGCCCACCAGGTGGAACTCAACGTTGGCCATGCTGCAGCGGCTGCACACGCAGCAGAGGGCCATCAATGAGTACCTGTGCGACTATGGCACCAGAACAGGGTCAGGGGAGCTTGTTTTTTTCCCCACGCCAGTGGGCCATGATCAGGGATGCATGCACTGTCCTGTCACCATTTGAGGAGGCCACGAGGATGGTGAGAAGTGACAGTGCATGCATCAGTGACACTGTCCCCCTTGTCCACCTGTTGGAGCACACGCTGCGTGGAATAATGGACAGGGCACTTGAGGCAGAACAGAGGCAGGAAGAGGAGGACTTCCTTAGCTCTCAAGGCCCCATTTATCCAGACAGTGTTCCTGCGTGCCTGCCGATCACACAGGAAGAGGAAGAGGAGGAGGAGGAGGAGGAAGATTGTGTCAGTATGGAGGTGGAGCCTGGCACTCAGCATCAGCAGCAGTCTTTAAGGGATCAGTCCCAAGAAACACATGGACTTGTACGTGGCTGGGAGGAGGTGGCTGCGGACCATGTCGTCCTTAGTGACCCAGAGGACTCCAGACCGAATGCCTCAGCAAACCTACGCTGCATGGCCTCCCTGATCCTGCAAAGCCTGCGGAAGGATCCTCATATTCGTGGTATCAAGGAGAGGGATCAATACTGGCTGGCAACCCTCCTTGATCCACGTTACAAGGGTAAGGTTGCGGACCTTATCTTGCCGTCGCAGAGGGAGCAGAGGCTGAAACCTTTTCGGGAGGCCTTGCAGAAAGGTCTGTGCAACGCGTTCCCAGAGACTGGGAGGTTACAAAGTCCTGTTCCTGGACAACGTGTTGCTGAGGCTTCGGTCAGTCAAAGAAGGAGCGGTGGAGAAGGTGGCGGTCTGACCGATGTGTTCAGACAATTTTTTAGTCCACAGCCCCAAGGTATGTTCGGTTCCAGCAACCATCGCCAGCGTCTGTTTACATGGTGCAGGAATACCTAGGGGCAAGATCTGACTTGGACGCCTTTCCCACCTGAAATCCTCAGGGTTACTGGGTCTTGAGGATGGATCACTGGCCAGAGCTTGCACAGTATGCAATTGAGCTACTGGCCTGTCTTGCATCCAGCGTTCTTTCGGAACACACATTCAGTGCAGATGGAGGCTTTGTAACCAATCACAGGGTGCGTCTGTCCACCGACTTGGTCGATCGACTGACCTTCATAAAAAATAATCAGCCTTGGATCACCACCACCTACCAAGCACCTGATGCTGATGTAACCGAATATTTTTTTTTGAAATGTCAGATCCCTTCAAAGACTGCCTGTGCTGATGCTGAGTGACTATCCTGTTATGCTGAGTAATTATCCTCTTCCTCCTCAATGATCATGCTGATAGCTTGTAAGAACATTTTTGGTTCTGGGCGCCTCCACCAGTGTCTAAGGCCCAATTTTTCAGCCCCTGTTTAACAGGGGCGTGTAATTACAATTTTTGATGCAATTCTTTGCAGCAGGGCTAGTTCCTGCGCTCCAACTAGAGTATCTGTGAGGGGTTGCAGTGTTGTGGCACCAGGGCCTAAGGCCCAATTTTTCTGCCCCTGTTCAACAGGATGTAATTACAAATCTTGATACAATTCTTGGGAGAAGTCGGTATTGATGCCACTATATAAAGCAAAAATTTCATTACCAGACTGTGCAAAACAAATTCAAATAAAACATAAAATTAAGTATTTAGGGATCCAGGTAACTCGAAAAGTGGGGGACTATGTGGACCTTAACCTTAGACCACTATTGACTAGGCTTAAAGATAAATGTCGGACCTGGTGCAAACTCCCATTAACTGTGATTGGCAGAGCCAATCTTATAAAGATGATTTGGGCCCCACAATTGTACATTTTTCATAACTGCCCGATATGGATAGCAGCATTTTGGTTTAAAAGGATATAATCGCTTTTTCGTTAACTCATTTGGAAGAAAAAATACGCACGTATTAAATTAACAACCTTAATGCTGGCTAAAGATGAGGGGCGACTCTCTATCCCACATCCGAAAATTATTTTTTGGCTTCACAAACCCAGCAATTTTTAGGCTGGACAGAGGTAGATGAGAACGATCCCATACAGGGGTTATTACTTCCACTGGGTAAGGGATATTCACTTATGTCCCTACTAGAGACAAAAACCTTTCAAAAAGATAAGAAATTCATGACAGGTGAGCTATTCAATAAGGTATGGCTAGCAATAAAAAAGATTACTAGCATTACAGGTTATACTTCCTATACACCAATATGGAATAACGCAAACTATGAGGAAGTGCAGAGATTGGAGGGATTTGGGCTTTGGCAAACTCAGGGGCTGAGATATGTGGAACAACTGTTTTGGAACGATAAGATAAAATCATTTGCGCAAATATCTGAGGAATTCGGGATTCCAAGACAGAGGTTCTTTCAGTATCTCCAGCTTAGACATGCTTTTCATGTCCAGGCCCGTACATCTGTATTTAAGTTTAATGTCTCTAAAATAACAATATTGTTGAAGAAAAGGGATCAAAAGAAGGGACTTATCTCTAAAATATATGAGATATTGCAGTGTAAATTTAAGGAAGCGGTAGTGGTGCCGGCCAGGGCGCAGTGGTAACGAGACCTGGGAGCACTGACTAACGCTCAGTGGTCGGAGGTCTTGTCTGCGATCCCAAAGGTATCGATGTCAGCTACTCAAAAATTAACACAACTTTTTATTACACATAGATCATACTATACTCCCAAAAAACGATTTAAGTGGAAACGCAGGGAATCCCCCTTATGCCCCCGGTGTAGTGGTGCACCGGCTAATCTAATACACATGTGGTGGAAATGCCCCAAACTCCATCGTTATTGACAGGATATAATTAAAAACATAAATAGCGCATTAGGTATAGAAATTTCACTAGACCCAAATTTATGTTTATTAAATATAGTGGAGGAACCAAATATTTCAAAACATACCCATATCGCAATGACGAGAGGCTTGTTTCAGGCACGAAAGCTAATAGCTCAGAAGTGGATATCTATATACCCCCCAACGGTCGAAGAATGGAGAACACAAATAAAAGAAGCCATAATAAAGGAGGAATTTATTTATACACATAGAGGGAGCCAAGATAAATTTGATGCCATCTGGAAAAGCTGGGTAGAGGCCTGGGACAATGAAAATAAAAGATGAATCAATATGGGAGAGGGACAATATTGGGAGAGGATGGGAGGACGGGGGGGGGGGGGATTTTGGGGTCGAGGGGGGGGGGAGATACAGTAGGGGGAGGAAATCCATTTTTTTTGTTGGGTTTTGCTCCTTTTATTTTTTTTTTTTGCTTTTAGTTTTTGTTTTGTGTGGGGGTTTTTTATTTTTATTTTATTTTTGGGGTGGGTGAATGTTAGAAGCAAGATTATGTATCTGGAATAAAATGTATGGATAAATGTATAACTTGTACTGCTATGAAATGAATAAAAAAGTACTGAATCAAAAAACAATTCTTGATATAATATTTCACAGCAAGGCCCGTTCCAGCACCCACCAAGAGTAACTGTGAGGACTGTGTTGTGGCACCAGCACCACCACCACCATCACCAAAGGCCCAGTTTTTCTGCCCCTGTTCAACAGGGGCATGTAATTACAATTCTTGATCTAATATTTCACAGCAGGGCCCTGTGCGGGCTTATAGTGTTGTGGCAACACCAACACCTAAGGCCCAAATTTCTGCTGAGTATATAGGGCAGGCCCCTACTTTCAAACATCCAACTTACAAACGACTCCTACTTGCAAACGGAAGGAGACAACAGGAAGTGAGATGAAATCTACCCCTAGGAAGGGAAATTCTCTCCTAAAAGAGTTAATATTGGAAAAAGTTTCTCCTTTCCATTGATGGTTTATCACCAATCCTTGTTTCACTAAAAACCCCAAATTTTCAAAAAACATTTGTCATTGGGACAAAAAGTGAGGTGAAATCTTCTGAAGAGGAGCACAGACAGCAAAACAAATGTCACAGGGGTGATAACCCTTCCCTATGTTTTCCAAAAAGCTTAAAATAGATTTTTTGGCTGGAGCTAAACACGTTAAAAATGTAACAGTTCAAAATCACAAACAGATTCTACTTAACAACAAACCTACAGTCCCTGTCTTGTTTGCACCGCCTGTATACTGCTGTTCAGAGTATATAGGGCCTGGTGGCCCCACACCTTTCCTTTTTTTAATTTGGGTGCGGGGTTCCCCTTAATATCCATACAAGACCCAAAGGACCTGGTAATGGACTGGGGGGTACCCATGCCGTTTGTCTCACTGATTTTCTTCCATATTGCCAGGACCTGACATTACATTAAAGCCGCAAGCAGTTTTAAATGACTTTTATTCCTTTAAAAATGTCATTTTGTGCAGGGACTGTTCTAAGCACGGGAAACACGCGCCACTTTACAGGCATACTATAGACACCCCCCAGGTACGATATTTAAAGGAATATTTCACTTTTTTTTTTACGTTAAGCATCATTAAAATCACTGCTCCTGAAAAAATGGACGTTTCTAAAACTTTTTTTTGAATTGATACATGTCCCCTGGGGCAGGACCCAGGTCCCCAAACCCTTTTTAGGACAATACCATGCAAATTAGCCTTTAAATTTAGCACTTTTGATTTAGAATGTTCGAGTCCCATAGACGTCAATGGGGTTCTAACGTTCGTGCGAATTTTCGGTCCGTTCGCAGGTTCTGGTGCGAACCGAACCGGGGGGTGTTCGGCTCATCCCTACCTAACAACCACTTTAAGATTCAACTCTAATCTAATGTGTCATCTAATGCTGGGAAGGATGTTTCTGTTGCATGTGTGCAGCAAAGAGGGAAAGGGATCCGCAGCTTGAAGTCTAGCATTTTAGGAAAAAATTAAGGCACATTTCAATATGTCTTCCCTCTGGTCATATCTTGCAAAAATTATTTTTGCACTAAAGTTCCACGGTAACCAACTTGACGTTGGTTCAACTCAGAATAAATTAATATAGTCAAGTAATAAGTATATTTTTAAAAGATTACTTTTTTTGAGTTGTTATATGGAAATCACTGTACGTGATTATTTTATACATATATAAGAGAAAGAGGCATATTAATCATTACTGCTTCTAAAGAAGATGTCTCAATCATTGGGGATTGGATATTCCATTTGACGCAGAGGTGAGTGGATTTTCTATCACACATCATGCTAGAGGTGATTGTAGCCGCATTAGTGCACTTGCGACAGAAACAATTGAGTACTGTCCGTGATACCTTTTTTATTTGCACTAACATACAATTTTTTTGGGAAAGCTTTCAGGGTATGCTCCCTTCTTCAAGGTCCAAGCAGTACTAATTCCCTGAAAGCTTGTCCTGAAAAATTGCATGTTAGTGCAAATAAAAAAAGTATCCCAGGCAGTACTCAATTGTTTCTATCAAACATCAAGAAAACTTTACTATCCTCAAGTTTCCTATAGATGTTAAAACTATATTATTCAAGACTTACTGCTTTGCTGACACTAAACAATCTAGCTGTTTATAGGATATCTTCCCTATTGTGACGAACCCCTGTCCTCAAACAGGTCTCTGTCCGCCGTAAATGCTTCCTCTGTCCAGAACCAGCACTATCCAAGACCCTTTAGCCCACCCAGTCACCAGACAACACCAGTCTTGGAGTGGCAAACAACAAACTCATTTATTATCACACATGGACACAACAGATAAAATAACTCAGACTCTTTCCCCCCACCCTTGGAAAACAAGGCGGGTTAGACTATCCAATGACAATAGACACACAGGTCAGGTGTGTTCAAACTTCTTCTCAGTAAACAGTCTTAGCAGGGGGTTGCTGAGAATAAGTGGCCACTTGAGGTGGTGCTGTAGGTGCGATACGACTGTGGTTGGTAGGCGCCAGCTGGAGGGGGTGCCGCTGATCGATAATCCACCCGAGCTGTAGTCACACCCCAACCATCACAGCAAAGAGTCCACAACAGGATGAAACAGCACACATTATATATACATATATACAGCATTGAGTCTGACTAGCACAGATAATAGTGGGGTTCTCATTCACCCTGTGCCCCTATTAGTGACTCCCATCACACCTATCTTAGTGTAGGAAGGGCCAGCCCAAACTGCCCATCGGGTATGTTACACACATATATGCTGACGGGGAACATGCTGACAATTTATCAATCACAATGTATCACGTGTTCACTTGGAATTATTTACATTTAAAAATTAATTATTATACATTTTTGTGCAGTCATTGAAAAAAATGAAGACAACAGTATTTTCCTTGTGGAACTGGATCCGCCAAATCCCTGGGACTATGATCCAAAGATTCAAGTAAACTTGGAAGTAGGGGAGTTACAGGTATGCTTGTCAATTTAAAAGAATGAATAACATTTTTGCAGTGTATTTAGTTATGCATTTTACTCATACTTATAGCATTCACGTGTGCTGCATTAAACATGTCACAAACCTGAGAATTTCAAGCTGGACATAGAATGCAAACATGCATAAGTACAGGTTACTTTTAGTAAAGGAAAATGCCCGGCAAAAGAGTATGTAAATCTAAAAATGGCAACTGAGTATACTGTATAAATCTAAAATGTGATGAGGTTAAACTTTGTCCTATCCCCAACTCACAAGTTTTTTTTATTTGTCCTTTTAAGTGATGGACAACATCAGCTATTAACGGGGGGGGGGGGGGGGGGGGGGGCTCAGATGTAGGAAAAAACAGGTCTGTACTTTACATTTACATGAGAGTTAAGAGTCAAGATTTACACTTGCCTAACAATCTATCTGGTACACTATATAATACTGGGTAGGGCCTCCTCAAAACAGCCTCTGATGCAGATTCCAGATTCTTTTGAGATTCTGATCCACATTGACATAATTGCATTACAAGATTCTTGCAGATTTGTAAGCTGCACGTTCATCCTGTGAATCTTCTATTCTACCACAACCCACAGGTATTCTATTGGATACAAATCCATTGACTGGCCTACTATCAGTCAGTAACAGTGTTCCTGGTTGCTAGCCCCCCCTGGTACAGTGTCACCATACCAGTGCAGTGCAGCCAGCCAGTGTCCCTGATTGCAGCGATACCACTACAGTTTTGCCAGACTAGTGCAGCCAGCAAGTGTCCCTGATCCCCCCCCCCCACACACACCAATGCAGTGTTGCCTATGCCTGCCACCTGTACTGACCCTTGTCTGTTGTGGTCCCAGCCATCCCCTGTGGACCCCTGGAACCATAGGAACTATTTTGTCCACCATTTGTTCAGCATTCTGTACTTCCTGGCCAGTAAACAAAGCATTCCTGGGAGCAGCACAGAACATAGCATTCCTGGTGATGCTACAATAAGCTAATTTCCCGACCACTCATACGAGCATTAAAGTACAACTGTTTTGGATACAATGTTCGTGATGATTGGTTTCTGTGACACAAAGTTCAAACATTGAAGTTTCACACATATGGTATTTCCAAGTAATTCTAATGCCCTGTACACACGATCAGACATTCCGACAACAAAATCCATCAGATTTTTTCCGACGGATTTTGGGCCAAACATGTCTTGCATACACACGGTCGCACAAAGTTGTCGGAAAATCAGATCGTTCTGAACGTAGAGACGTAAAACACATACGTCGGGACTATAAACGGGGCAGTAGCCAATAGCTTTCATCTCTTAATTTATTCTGAGCACGCGTGGCACTTTGTGCGTCGGATTTGTGTACACATGTTTGGAATTTAAACGATCGGATTTTGTTGTCGGAAAATTTTATATCCTGCTCTCAAACTTTGTGTGTCGGAAATTCCGATGGAAAAAGTCTGATGGAGCCCACACACGATCGGAATTTCCGACAACACAATCCGATCGCACTTTTTCCATCGGAAAATCCGACCGTGTGTACAGGGCATTAGAATATCCATGTTGTGTGTGAGAAATATTTTATTACATTGACAACTTTGTGTAAAAAATACTTTTTCATTTACTTTCAACATTTTCCAAAAACTTGCAGCAAAAAATTAAATCTTTAAAAGAGTCACTATGTCCCTTCAAAATACCTTTGGGTGTTTACTCTCCAAAATGTGATCATTTTATTGGTGGTTTACACTGTAGTGGTGCTCCAGAGCCTCCAAAAATGTGATAGGTAGTCAGTAAATTAAATGCATAATGTATGCCTTTTAAAAGCCTGAAGGTGCTTCTTTGATTTTGGGCACCCTATGTGGCTAGGCTGGAAAAAAGTTTCACATATTTGGTATCTGCATACTTGGGAGGAGTGGCAGAATGTGTTTTGGGGTTTCATTCTAAGTATGTCCATGCTGTGTGTGCGAAATATTTCATTACATTAACAACTTTCTGTAAAAGATATATTTTTCTTTTCACTTTTTCCAAAATTTGTGGCAACAAATGAAATCTTTAAAATACTCACTATGCCTGTTTAAAATATCTTGGGGCATTTGTTTTCCAAAATGTAGTCATTTTGTGGGTGTTTCTACTGTCCTGGCTCTCCAGGGCCTCCAGAGACCTGATACATAGTCAAGAAATTAGATGCCGAATTTTTGACTCTTAAAAGCCCAGGGTGCTCCTTGGATTTTTAAGCACATCTGTGTGGCTAGTGTCACGATGTCCACGTACCTGATGTGAGACTGAAGTAGTGGGGAGGCCTCCCTTGGACCTCTGGTCCTTGAAGCCTCTGGAGATGGAGACAGAGACTTGATGGACACCGAGTGGCACGGGTACGCCGGGTGCCGGGGTACGGAGCACCGAGCAAGCCTTAGTCCGAGATTTGAGCTGAGATCAAGTCCAGTTTGGCAACGAAGTATAATAGGGTTAATCAGAAGAATGGTCGAGTTCCTATCTGGCAGCTGAGTACAAGAGGGACAAGAAGTAGAATGGTCAAGGTACAAATTCGAGGTCAATGGCAAGCAGCAAACAAGAGTAGTCAAATAGGTTTCCAGGTCACAACAAGTTCAGACAGATCACAAACTAGCACAGGAACAAGGGGGACTGAAGATAATCCAGCAATTTGGCAGTGTCTGGGCTGGGCTTATATAGGGAAGTATGAGGTCACTTTCTGTGCGCCTCCTGGGCATCTTCCCGCCTTTTTCCATCAGGTTGAAGTCCCTTCCTCTGCGCCTCCTGGGTATTTTCCTGACTTTTCCTATCAGGTCTTCTGCGCAGGCGTGGGTTGGCTGACTGAGGCGTCTTTGGTGCATGCTCAGTTGGGCACAGATTTCCTCTTGCGGCAACACGCCATTGGCACATGCGTAGTAAGTCCTGGACTCTTACAGAGCCCCCCCTGAAGGGGCAGCCTCCGGATGCCCATCCGGGATGAAGCTCGCTGAAAGAACTGCCAGAGAAGATCTGGAGCATGGATATGCGACTCGGGTTCCCAGGAATTCTCTTCAGGGCCGTAACCCCTCCACTGTACCAGGAATTGGCGTCCACGGCCCCTTCTACGTCAGTCCAGGATGGCCTCAACCTCGTACTCCTCAATCCCTTTAATCATAGAGGGAGGCGGAGGATGGGCCCCACGTTCCCCAAAGGGGTTCTGGGCCACGGCTTTAGGAGGGAGATATGGAAGACAGGGTGGATCCGGTAAGTTGAGGGCAGTTTGAGTTTGTAGACAACAGGGTTGAATCGGAACAGGACAGGAAAGGGCCCAATGAACTTGGGGTCCAATTTCTTGGAGGGGCAGGCCAACTTACTTCAAATGCCTGGTAGACAGCCAAACCTTGTCTCCCGGTTGAAGATCCAGGTCCCTCCATCGCCTTCGATTAAGATGGTCTTGTAATCCAGCTGTGCCTTGGCCATGATATCCTTTTAGGAGCTCTAAGTTTTGTAGAAACTCCACTCTGTTCCAGACAGCTGAGACCAGAAGCGGGTAGGACAGGGGAAAAAAGGGTGGTACCCCAGGTTGGCGTAGAACGGTGATTGCTTAGTGGTAGAATGTATTGTGTTTTATGAAAATTCTGCACAAGGAAGTAGGGACGCCCAATTGTCTTGGACAAAGGTGGGGAAACACTGAAGGTACTGTTCAAGAGTTTGGTTCGTACGTTCCGTTTGTCTATTGGTCTGAGGATGGTAGGCTGAAGAGTAGTGGTTCTCAATGTCTAGAGCAAGACAGAGCTCCTTCCAGAATTTAGAGGTAAATTGGACCCCACGATCTGATACAATATTGCTGGGGACCCCATGGAGGCGTATGATCTCATTGATAAAAGCTTGAGCAGTTTCTGGGGCGGAAGGAGTGCCAATCATAGGAATAAAATGAGCCATTTTTGTAAGGCGGTCCACAACAACAAATATGGATGTAAACCCATCAGAGGGTGGTAGGTCCACTATGTAATCCATGCTAATCTGTTCCCAGGGTCTGAAGGGAACCGGCAGGAGGGCGTAGGAGACCCCATGATTTATTCTTTTCAGTTTTGCTGTGATTGCATACCAGGCAGGAATTGATGTAAGTCTGTCTTGAGGGTAGCCCACCAAAGGTTCGCAAAAGCAAATCGGTGGTTTTGGTCACCCCAAAATGCCCTGCTAACTTGTTGTCACGGCAGAGTTTGAGCACAGTTACACTCAGTTGAAGAGGCACAAACACAGCATGGTCATGGAAGAAAAGTCTGTCCTTTTCTTGCAGATATTCTCCTAAGGGCAGTTGGTCTGGAGAGGAGGCCAGTTAAATCCTGGGCAAGAGGTCATCCATAAGTAGGAAGAAATTATAGGCAGGGAGTATCGCGTCCGTCATTAGCGAGTTATCTGATGTGGGATACATGCGGAATAGAGCGTCAGGTTTATAATTCTTGGATCCCGGACGGTACGTGATATGCATTTGGAATCGAGTGAAGAAGAAAGCCCATCTGGCTTGTCTAGGTCTGAGACGTTTAGTTGTACGGAGGTATTCCAAATTCCTATGATCAGTGTAGATAAGTATAGGGTGCGAGGCTCCTTCTAATAGATATCGCCATTCTTCCAGGGCCAGTTTAATAGCAAGGAGTTCCCAGTCCCCTACATTATAGTTACTTTCGGCTGGGGACAACTTCCTGGAAAAGAAGGCAACAGGATGTAACATGGCTGCGGTTTCATGGCGCTAAGAAAGGACCGCCCCAACCGCAATCTCTGAAGCATCATCCTCCAATGCGTAAGGCAGGGCTGGGTCATGATGACGAAGGACCGGGGCAGAGGTGAATTGTTTCTTGAGTTTGTTAAAAGCCATTTTTGCTGAGGGGGACCACAAGTAATGGCTGTTTTGCTTGGCGAGTTGTCTGAAATTATTAATGAAAAGCCTTTGATAAACCTTCTATAAAAAGTGGCGAATCGCACGAACCTCTGGATGCTCTTACGGTCCGAGGGTACTGGCCATTTAGGAACTGCAGTTACCTTCTGGGGGTCCATGGATATGCCAGAAGTCGAAATAATAAGGCCAAGGAATTGTATGGTATCTTTCTCAAACTCACATTTTTCAAGCTTGGCGTAGAGTTATAGGCTCGGAGGCGAAAAAATAGGATTTTTATAACAGCTTACCTGTAAAATCCTTTTCTTTTGATGTACATCACGGGACACAGAGCCTCAGTAATTACTGATGGGTTATATAGGGTATCACTAGGTGATTGGACACTGGTCACACCCTAAACAGGAAGTTCAACCCCCTATATAATCCCTCCCCTTACAGGGATACCTCAGTTTTGTAGCAAAGCAATATAAGTGTATTAGAAGAGGGGTGGGACCTCTGTGTCCCGTGATGTACATCAAAAGAAAAGGATTTTACAGGTAAGCTGTTATAAAAATCCTATTTTCTTTCTCGTACATCACGGGACACAGAGCCTCAGTAATTACTGATGGGACATCCCAGAGCAATGCTATCTGAGGGGAGGGGACCACACAACATAGGGTGTAATCAGACCTGAGGACCTTGTACCGCTGCCTGCTGCACACTACGCCCAAAGGCGATATCCTCATGCCTTTCCACATCCACCTGATAAAATCTGGTGAATGTATGGACTGAAGACCAGGTTGCGGCCTTGCAGATTTGAGCCACAGAGGCCTGGTGATGCACCGCCCAAGAAGCACTAATAGCCCTTGTGGAGTGTGCCTTGATCTGAAAAGGAGGAATTTTCTGTTTCAAACCGTAAGCTTGAATAATCATTTGTCGAATCCATTTAGAAATGGTAGATTTTGACGCTGCCTGTCCTCTATTGGGACCTTCTGGCAGCACGAACAAAACATCCGTTTTGCGAATTTGAGCAGTTGCTTTCAGATATGCCTTGACTGCTCTTACTACATCCAAAGAATGTAGTGACCTTTCTTCCGCAGAACAGGGATCTGGAAAAAAGGAAGGCAGAACAATATCTTGGTTTAGATGAAAACCTGAAACCGCTTTCGGTAGGAAGCTAGGATGAGGGCGCAATACCACTCTATCCTTGTGTATGATTAAATAAGGCTCTTTACAGGAAAGAGCTGCTAATTCTGATACTCTTCTAGCAGAAGAAATGGCTACCAGAAAAATTAACTTTTTTTGTCAACAAGACCAAGGGAATTTGAGGTATTGGTTCAAAAGGTTGTTTCTGTAAGACTGACAGAACCAAATTCAAGTCCATGGGGTTTAGGGGCACCTTAACCGGAGGATTAAGACGCGTCACTCCCTGCATAAAGTTTCGGATCAAAGAATGTGAAGCAAGTGGCAGTTGAAATAATACTGATAAGGCCGAGACCTGGCCCTTGATGGTACTCAAGGCCAGCTTCATTTCTAATCCCATTTGTAGAAAGTCAAGAATTCCACCTATGACATATTTTCTGGGATGCCAACCCCTGGATTCACACCAGGATACATAAGCCTTCCAGACTCTATGATAAATCACTCTGGAAGCTGGCTTCCTTGCATTGATTAAGGTAGAAATCACAGGACCTGAAAGCCCACGACTCTTCAGAACGTGGGTTTCAATAGCCAAACCATCAAATTTAGCGTTTGTAAGGCAGGATGGAACACTGGACCTTGAGATAACAGGTCTGGCCGTGACGGTAGGGTCTACGGGGAACCCACTGTCATCTTTACTATTTCTGCATACCAAGCCCTCCTGGGCCAAGCGGGGGCTACCAGGAGTACCGACTTCCTTTCCTGCCTGATCCTGAGAAGGAGTCGTGGCAGTAGCAGAATAGGCGGGAATGCATAAATCAGTGAGAACCGATTCCACGGAATCACCAACGCATCTGTCCCATATGCAAGAGGACCCTTTGTCCTTGCCACAAACTTGTCAATCTTTTTGTTGAATCTGGATGCAAAGAGATCTACATCTGGAACCCCCCATCTTTGGTATATGGCCCGAAAGACGTCGAGGTGAAGAGACCATTCCCCTGGGAATAACTGCTGGCGACTTAAATAGTCCGCCTGCCAGTTCTCTATCCCTGGAATGAAAACTGCCGATATGCATGGCACATGCTTTTCTGCCCAGACTAAAATCTGGTTCACTTCTCTTTGAGCTGCCAGACTTCTGGGGCCTCCCTGATGATTGATATAAGCCACTGCTGTGGCATTGTCGGACTGGATCCTGACTGGGCAACCCTGTAGCCTGAGAGTCCAGGCCTTTAGGGCTTAGGTATGCCGCACGGATCTCCAGGATGTTGATGGGTAAGGTCCTCTCGGTTTTGGACCATACCCCTGTTCCAGAACTGCTCCCCAACCCGAAAGACTGGCATCCGTTGTTACCACCGTCCAGGTAACTGGTGGAAAGGATTTCCCTTTCTGCAGGCTTTCGGGTATTAACCACCAATTGAGGCTCTGACGCACTGCATGAGACAGGTGCATCGGAAAATCGAATGCCTGAACCTTCTTGTTCCAGGCCGACAGGATACTGTGTTGCAGCAGTCTTGAATGAAACTGAGCATAGGGCACTGCTTTGAATGAAGCTACCATCTTTCCCAGCAGCCTCATACAAAGGCGGACAGAAGGACCCTTCTTTGTCCTGACTAATTGAATCAACTCCCTTAAGGCAGTGATCTTTGCCTGAGGTAAAAATACCTTTTCCTGGCTTGTATCTATGATCAGACCCAAATATTCCAGTTTTATTACTGGTTTTAGGAAAGCCTTCTCTAGGTTGAGAACCCAACCTAGGCGTTCCAGATACTTGACTGTGGTCATCAAGTTCCCGCTCAAACAGGCTACCGACCGGTCTATCAAGAGCAGGTCGTCTAGGTATGCTATGACAGTTATACCTTGAGCCCTTAATCTGGCCAGAGGAGGAGCCAAGATCTTTGTAAACACTCGAGGTGCAGTGGCTAGCCCGAAAGGTAGAGCCACAAACTGGAAATGGCGCCCCTCTATTTCGAAGCGCAAGTACCTCTGATGAGCAGGAAAAATGGGTACATGCAGATACGCATCTCTGATGTCTATTGATGCCAGAAATTCTCCTCCCTGCAGGATGGAGACTACTGACCGAATTGATTCCATGCGAAAGGATTGAATCCTTAGGAATCGATTTAGATCCTTTAGATCCAGAATGGGTCTGACATCCCCATTTGGCTTTTGGACCGTAAAAAGGTTGGAATAAAATCCCAATCCTTCGTGGGAACCACCATGATGACTTTTTGCGACAAAAGTCGCTCTAACGCTAGAAGGTGCGACTGCTTTTTCTCTGGATCTCTGGGGACATTTGATCTGAGGAAACGAGGAGAGGGAAATTCTTGGAACTCCAGTTTGTAACCTAAAGTTACCGTGGAGATTACCCATCTGTCCTGGAAATCCTCCTGCCAGAGCTTTGAGAACTGTAGCAGTCTTCCCCCCAATCGAGCGAGCGGGGGCGCCCCTTCATAAAGAGGCCTTAGCGTCTTGTCTAGCAGGCTTCTTCCCCTAGGACTTCTTCTGTCCCTGGGGTCGACTCTTGTTTCTAGACCCGGACGGTGGAGGCCGTCGCGACTGCCTGGAGGCTGATGCACCTGGCACTGGGGAAAGAGTCCGTTTGAAAGAGGGATGCTTACTCTTCTTCTTATTAGGTAAGCGAGTGCTTTTCCCACTAGAGATCTTTTGGATATAATTGTCTAGATCTTCTCAAAACAGCCTTGCACCACGAAATGGGAATCCAGCCAGAAGTTTCTTACATGGTGCCTCGGCTGACCAATTTTTTAACCATAAGATTTTACGCATATGCACCAACCCAAGTGAAAGACGAGAGGTTTGCATGATAGAATCTCTGATGGCGTCAACAGCAAAACATAAGGCCGCTGGAAGGTTAGCCAACCCCTGGGCCTGCTGTTCAGGTAAAACTTTGATGACCCGCTTAACATGGTCTCTTAAGTATTGACAGACTCCGATTGCTGCCACTGCAGGTTGAACTACTGAACCTGCTAAGGAGAAAACATCCTTCAACAGGGATTCCATCTTTTTATCAATTGGATCCCTGAGCATCTGAGCATTGTCTACCGGACAAGTCAGACTTTTATTTACTGAGGAAATGGCGGCATCAATGGCCGGTATCCCCCACATCTTTGTAAACTTTTCTTCCATAGAATAAAGTGTTGAAAACTTTAGGCGGAAAAAAACGTTTATCTGGGTGATCCCACTCAGAGTGAGCTTTTCAAGTAAATTATGAACAGGAAAAGCATGTGTTTGAGGAGGCTTCAGTGACCCCAAAGAAGAGGGTTCTTTAACTGATTCAGACACGGGTACTTTAAATGTGGAGCGGACCAATCCAGCGAGGATCTGTACCAAGACTTTCTCATCCTGAGAAGCTGAAGAGGGCCCTTCTCCACTTGATTCCTCAGAGGAGGAATCATCCATCCCATCCCGATCCTCTGAAAGGGATTCTTCTCCTTTATCCCAGAGTTCCTCAGCCTGAGGGTCCTGGGTAACAGAGGAAGACCTTATGCGTTTTCTTCCACTGAGTGAAGATGCAATTATGGCCATTAGTCTTTCCTCTAAACCATTAATGGTTGAGGAAAAAACCTCCTGTGTAATGTATACAGGGGCTGAAGTGCCAGAAGCAGATGCAGCCCCTGACCCCAACGGCTCTCCCTGGCTAGGCCTCCCTGGCCCTTCAGGGGGGGAAGGTGCTGCAGAATGGGGGTCCTCAGAACCTAAGGGAGATCCCCTAGAGCCTCTGGTTCTTGGGATATTTGTACTTCTTCTACCCATAGTGCAAAGCAACAAATTGGAGGTATCACAAAAAATGAACACTGACTGCTGAGCGATGTAGTCCGGCAACAGCCACTGCTACCAATTCCCAGTCTTAGTGTTCCTAAGTAAATGCTGCCTAGGGAATGCCTGTGTCCCACCTTACATGCGAGCGTCAGCTATGTATCCCTCCATAGGCTGTGTGCACCTGGAAAGTGTGCTTCATATAGCCTTGCAGCAGGCGATGTGGGCATCTAAGCACGCCGGACGTCGCGCTGATGCTCCGCCTCCCCTCCTCTGACTACCCCCCTCGTGGTTTTTTTTCAAAAAACAGCGCTTTCCCGCGCGACTGACCCTCCGGGACAAGTGAGGGGAGGCTGGGGGTGGATGAGGAAGGAGAGCGGCCGGCAGGAGATGGGGACTGCCATATGTAATGGAGGCGGTGATAGAGCGATATACAACCGCCTCACAGACCAACTGCGGCCTCCCCTAATCTTGGGGGGAATTTACCTAAGGAGAGCCCCCCATCCCATCCTACCTGGAGCTCGGCTGGAGGAGCTTGTGCAGCATGAAACACTGAGACAGACAATCAGCATGAGAAGGTATGTGCTCTTGGCAGCCCCCGGTGGAGACAGTAGGCATAGCATACATTTACTTAAAGGAGAAACCTACTAGAATTAAAAAATTCTGTGGAATCTCCCTTACTTTATCCATCTGCAGGGTTCTGTTAAACAGACCCAATCTTCCCCTCTCACGGTGGGCTCCGTTTGGAAAACCTTCAGAGACTGGGGCCCCCTACGGATAGGGCGATCCACAGTTCTGGGCCTGTAAAGCACCCGGCTAAGAATAAGGCTAGAAAAACCAAATTTCTGAAATGCGGGGTCCAGCTCTCTAAGAAGAGAAGCGTTACGTGTAAAAACCTCGTTTCTTCGGACACGAGGCCCGGGTACCATCCAATTCGGCCTAAAAAGGACACTTTAAAATGGATCCGGTTCGCCTGGCTTGCCCCAGTATAGGATATAGGGTATTCCCTTTGGAGCTCAGCACAGGACATCTTTACATGTCCAACACCTAAGACACTGGCGAAAAAACTGAGGTATCCCTGTAAGGGGAGGGATTATATAGGGGGTTGAACTTCCTGTTTAGGGTGTGACCAGTGTCCAATCACCTAGTGATACCCTATATAACCCATCAGTAATTACTGAGGCTCTGTGTCCCGTGATGTATGAGAAAGAAAGGATCTTTTGCATGTGGATGTGATGTTCCTCGAGGGAAGGTGAAAAAACAAGGATATCATCTAAGTACACTATCATGAAGAGGTTAAGAAAATCCCAAAAGATGTCGTTCAAGTGTTGGAAAGTTGCTGGGGTGTTACACAGCCCAAATGGCATGACCAAATACTCAAAATGGCCAAACCTAGTACGAAAGGCCGTTTTCCATTCGTCGCCCTCTCTTATCCGTATTAAATTGTAGGCCCCCCGTAGGTCCAAATTTGAGAAGACCTTGGTGGTGCGGAACCTCTGAACGAGCTCAGGGACTAGAGGCAATGGGTATGTATTCTTGATTGTGATACTGTTCAATTCTCTGTAGTCAATACATGGTCTTAAAAAATGGTCTTTGTTTTCCAGAAAAAGAGTCCAGCGCCAGCAGGAGAGGTAGAGGGACGAATTAACCCTTTCCTAAGATTGTCATCAATGTATTTTCGGAGGACTTCTAATTCAGGCTCAGAATTTGGGAAGATCCTCCCAAATGGTATTGCAGAACCAGGAAGAAGCTCAATAGGTCAATCTTACGGCCGGTGAGGCGGTAGGGATTTAGCCCCCTTCTTGTCAAAGACGTCCAGGAAGTCTCTGTAAACATGGGGGAGAAGAATGTTGTCATCTGTGGAAAGGGGTTGAACCGTCAAACAGGCTCCTTGTGGGAAACAGTGGTGTAAGCAATAGGGTGAGCCTAAAGACACAACTTCAGTGGACCAATCAATCTGTGGCTGGTGCTGTCGAAGCCATGGTAACCACAAAATAACTGGAAAAAAAATGGGGGAAGAAATGACGTCCAGTCAAAAATATTCCCGATGGTCTGCTTCGGTGGTGGCGAATATGAGGGTGGTCTCATGGGTTATTGGACCCGAGGTTGGTGTGGAGCCATCTGCCAGATGAATGGTAAATGGCTGGGGTTTCTTGCATAATGGGACATCCCTGAAGAAAGTGACCCGCTTCACCACAATACAGGCATAGATTGTTCAGACGGCGGCGTTGTCACTCTCCGGGTGTGAGGGGCGCACGAACAAAGCCGAGTTGCATCGGTTCCAAGTCATGAATTGTGGTTGATGCGTGGGTCTCAGGGGTTCTCAGGTGTGGAGCCATGGGTACTCGTGGGAGCATCCATGTGGGACGGGCCATACAGGATCGTTCCCTGCGACGTTCTCTGAGTCTGCGTTCGAGCTGGATAGCCAACTGAATTGTAGGTTCCAACATATCAGGGAGCCCCACTCTTGCTAATTCGTCTTTGAGAGGCTCGGACAGACCTAAGTGAAACTGATGGCGCAAGGCAGCGTCGTTCCATGGAGTGTCTGCTGCCCACTTGTGGAATTCCGTTACATAGTCCTCAACAGGGCATTTCCCCTGTTGTAGAGAGGTCAACACTGGTTCAGCCATGGTGGTTCAATGTGGGTCATCATAGAGCATGGCCATGGCACCGAAGAAAGCAGACAGTAAGTGCAGTACAGGATTCTCCCTTTCCAATAGCTGAGGAGCCCATGCCTGAGGTTCTTCTATAAGTAAGGCTACTACGAACCCGACCTTTGTATACTCTGAAGAGAAGGCCGTAGGCTGTAAGGTGAAGTATAGCCAACAGGCCTTCCGGAAAGCCCGGAACTTGTGGCGAACCGCAGAAAAGCATTCCGGCATAGGAACCTGTGGTTTATTAGCTGGAGTAGAGATGGGCTGCTCCATAGCCATAAAAGGTGGTTCCGCAGGACTCAGAACTGAAGGATTGGCCATTGCAGTAAGCCATCCTTCCACTTGAAAGTACCCCTCTTGTAAGGACGTCAGGGCCCTTAGACACAGAGGCCATTTGTTAGCACAGGGCCTCAAAGGCGGAAGCAGTCCCCTCAGTCTCAGACATGGCTGGATTATTCACGATTGCCCCGTACCTGATGTGAGACTGAAGTAGTGGGGAGGCCTCCCTTGCACCTCGGGTCCTTGAAGCCTCTGGAGATGGAGACAGAGACTTGATGGACACCGAGTGGCACGGGTGCCGGGAGGCGGAGCACCGTGCAAGCCTTAGTCTGAGATCTGAGCCGAGGTCAAGTCCAGTTTGGCAACGAAGTATAATGAGTATAATGAGGTTAATCAGAAGAAGAATGGTCGAGATCCAAGCCGGGGTCAGTTCCAATCTGGCAGCTGAGTACAAGAGGGACAAAGAAGTAGAATGGTCAAGGTACAAATATGAGGTCAATGGCAAGAAGCAAATAAGTAGTCAAATAGGTTTCCAGGTCACAACAAGTTCAGACAGATCCCACACTAGCACAGGAACAAGGGGGGGACTGAAGATAATCCAGCAATTTGGCAGTGTATGGGCTGGGCTTATATAGGGAAGTATGAGGTCACTTCCTGTGCACCTCCTCAGCATTTTCCCGCCTTTTTCCATCAGGTTGAAGTCACTTCCTGTGTGCCTCCTGGGCATTTTCCCGCCTTTTTCCATCAGGTTGAGGTCACTTGCTGTGCGCCTCCTGGATGTTTTCCAGCTTTTTTCCATCAGGTCTTCTGCGCAGGTGCGGGTTGGCTGACTGAGGCGTCTTTGGCGCATGCTCAGTTGGCACGGATTTCCTCTTACGGCAACGCGCCATTGGCACATGCGTAGTAAGCCCTTGACTCTTACAGCTAGGCTGCAAAAAATCTCACATATGTGGTATCCCCATACTCGGGAGGAAAAGCAGAGGGTGTTTTTAGTTGTAATTCTAAGAATACCCATGCAGTGTGTGAGAAATATCGTAATAATTGACAGCGGTTTGTAAAAAAAAAAAAAAAATACATTGAAGGGTCTACTTTGCTAAATTTGTTCATTTGAGGTGTGGGTGTTTATTTATGACCCTTGCGTGCCTAAAAGTACTTATTGGGTTTTGGGCTCCTCTGTGTACAGACAGGACTGGTGCTACCACTAGGCAAAGTAGGCAGCCGCCTAGAGCGCACTGCTGCCTAGGGCGCCCGGCCACTGGTGTTCCTACTCTCTTCTCTCTGCAGCAAGCAACTAAAGCCTCGTACACACGGTGCAATTGTTAACCAACTGAGCGTCTGATTTTTGTCAAAAGGGTGTATGCCAGGATCTTGTCTTGCGTACTAATGTTACACAAATTGTCATGCTACAAACACGAACGTAGTGAAATACTACGAGGAATTTCAGCTCTTGAGTGCCACCCTTTGGGCCCCTTCTGCTAATTTCGTGTTTGGTGAGCATTGATTCCGAGCATGCGTGTTTCTACTTTCGACTTTTGTGTGATGGACTTGTATACTGACCATACGAAAATCAGATGTCAAGCTGTTGTCTGCTGAAAATGTACTATCCTGTCATCCAACATTTGTTGGCCGAAAATTGGACAACAATTGTCAAAAGGAACGTACGGTAAGATTTTAGGACAATGGTCTGTCAACAAACAATCCCCTACCAACAATCGAACCATGTGTACGAGGCTTTAGTCTCAGCATCAGCAGGCAGCCGCCGCTCCGATCGCGCTTAGTGTCAGAGGCAGAGTGGTGGAGGACTGTGTCTGTGTCCTGACTTCCTAATGAATGAAAGCAAGCAAACCTTCATTGATGGGCGCTGGTAGGCTCCATTTGATGGGCGCTGATCAGGCTGCATTTGATGGGCGCTGATCAGGCTGCATTTGATGGGCGCTGATCAGGCTGCATTTGATGGGCGCTGATCAGGCTGCATTTGATGGGCACTGGTGAGGCTGCATTTGATGGGCACTGGTGAGGCTGCATTTGATGGGCACTGGTGAGGCTGCATTTGATGGGCACTGGTGAGGCTGCATTTGATGGGCGCTGGTGAGGCTGAATTTGATGGGCGCTGGTGAGGCTGCATTTGATGGGCGCTGGTGAGGCTGCATTTAATGGGCGCTGGTAAGGCTGCATTTGATGGGCGCTGATCAGGCTGCATTTGATGGGCTCTTCATTAAAAAGGTGGACTATACATGAGCAGGGCAAAGGGGGTGGAGTCAGAGGTGGAGCTGGGGGGGCTGCAAAATTAGGTTTTCGCCTAGGGTGTCAAAAATCCTTGCACCAGCCCTGTGTCTAGGCAGCGAAAAACTATTCGGTTATCCCCATACTGGGGAAAAATAGCAGAGAATGTCTTCGGGGGTATGTCTAAAGCCGGCCATACATGTGTCAAATTCCAAAAGAATTTTCTTTAGAAAAACGTAACTAAGACCCCTTTCACACTGAGGTGTTTTTCAGGCACTACAGCGCTAAAAATAGCGCCTGTAAAGCGCTTGAAAAAAGCCTCAGCTGCAAACCCAGTGTGAAAGCCCGAGTGCATTCACACTGGGGCGCTGCGCTGGCAGGGCGTCACAAAAAGTCCTGCCAGCAGCTATAAATAAAGAGAGAATGAAACAATGAAAACTAAAATAGTATATAGGCATAGAATCTGAAGGTTAGTATCAGACACAGGTGTACCATCACAATAAACAGGCATACTAGTGCACTAGTACACAAACGAGTGCTATGATTCTATACGGTTGCATTATAATCACCAATATTGAGGTTGGAATTAAGAGCTCAATTTCAGTGTTTGCTGATGATATACTGTACACAAATACACAAATCACACCACGATACAAATAAAACACACATGCTTCTAGTATTTAGACACTGTTTGCTCATCCTGGAGTTCAGCTTTAACTTTACATAGAATCTATAGCTACAAACGTCCTTCAAACTTTTATATCTTAAAAATAGAATCATAGTATTTCTTGTTGAACTCTTATAAATAAACATTTAGGAACTTTAAAATTATTCTAAAGGTTCTTTTTTTTAAGTATATAGATAAGGTGCAGCGCTTGTAAATAAAGTCCATAGAAAATGAATCCAGGAACAAATATTCAATTCAGTTCAATCGGTGGCTACATCAGCATATGAATGATATAGGAAGCTCATCAATCTCCATACACCATATCAGAGGCATCGGCAGGGGGGGGGGGGCTGACAGTGGCTGAAGCCCCCAAAAAGCCCCGGGTCTCGGGTGGGTACAGTTCTATTGTTTGCCCTGAGCGCAGCTGCCGAGCAGGGCCAATCTAATCGCGAGCGCAGCCGAGTGTAATAGCAGGTCCTGCCTTCTGGAACTTGCAGCGCTGATGGACATCCCACTGGTCCAATGCCGGGACCATGGGACATGTGACGTCCATCATAAGCACTGCAGGCTCCAGAAGGTGGGAATTATGTCAGCAGATCCCGCGCCACTGTCAGAAGATCCCGACCCCACTCGGTGCTCAGGCGAGCGGCTCTCCTCTCCTCATCATGGCTCTGGCTGCCTGGAGTCTACTCTACACTGTGTGATGGGCGCGCCTCTGAGCTGCAGGAGGACACCTGAAGTCTGGTCAGGTAGGTCAGTGTATGTCGTGTATGTCAGTGTGGGTCATGTAGATCAGTGTATGTCAATGTATGTCGTGTAGGTCAGTGTGTGTCAGGTAGGTCAGAGTATGTCGTGTAGGTCAGGTAGGTCAGTGTATATCGGTGTATGTCATGTAGGTAAGGTAGGTCAGTGTAGGTAAGGTCATCAGTGTAGGTAAGGTAGGTCAGGTTATGTCGTGTAGGTCAGGTAGGTCAGTATATGTCAGGTAGGTCAGGTAGGACAGTGTATGTTAGGTAGGACAGTGTAGGTCAGGAAGGTCAGTGTAGGTCGGTGTATGTCAGTGTATGTCGGTGTAGGTCAGTGTGTGTCGTGTAGGTCAGAGTGTGTCAGGTAGGTCAGTGTGTGTCAGGTAGGTCAGGTAGGACAGTGTATATCAGTTAGGTCAGTGTGGATCAGGTAGGTCAGTGTGTGTCAGGTAGGTTAGCACGCATCAGGTAGGTACTACCTATAATGGATGCAGCAACCCCAGGTGACAGCTCTCCTTGTTCAATATTTACACCAGCATGGTATGGTGTATGGAGATTGATGAGCTTCCTATATCATTATTATGCTGATGTGGCCTTTGTAGTGAGGGTCCACTAAGGAGGGTAAGCGGCTGTGTGATTGGGTGCCGGTGATGGTTTCTACTGTCATACAGTGGGGACGGAAAGTATTCAGACCCCCTTAAATTTTTCACTCTTTGTTATTTTGCAGCCATTTGCTAAAATCATTTAAGTTCATTTTTTTCCTCATTAATGTACACACAGCACCCCATATTGACAGAAAAACACAGAATTATTGACATTTTTGCAGATTTATTAAAAAAGAAAAACTGAAATATTACATGGTCCTAAGTATTCAGACCCTTTGCTGTGACACTCATATATTTAACTCAGGTGCTGTGCATTTCTTCTGATGATCCTTGAGATGGTTCTTCTCCCTTTCAAGTGCCCCCATAGCAAGCCACTTGCTATGGGGCCACTCAAGTGGGCTATAGCCTGAGCTGGGCTGTTTGCATCTACTGCACACCTATCCTCCTTATAGGATTTAATTGACAGCAGCAGAATCCAATGGCTTCACTGCTGCCTCCATGAGGAGAGACAGAGCACCGGGATCGACACAGTACTCAGGTAAGTATTTAGGGGGATTGTGGGGAGCATTGGCTCCCGCTGCTGTCCATCAAAAGCTGTGACATGGGAGCAGGGGGTGGGGCTGAGTCCCGCTGTCTGTGTCAATGGACGCAGCAGCAGGACTCGGGAACAAGCCCGCATGGGTGCCTCTATGGAAAACAGCTTTCCGTGGGGACACTTAATGAAGAGGAGGGGCTTTGGGTGTTGGCGGGGCACAGCAGAAGAAGAGGATCAGGGCTGCTCTGTGCAAAACCATTGCACAGAGCAGGTAAGTATAGTCATGTTTGTTACTTTTATATAAAAAGAGGGTTTACAATCACTGAGATTTAAATATAACACTTGAGTTTAGTGTGTGGGAGTTCTTTTACAGGCAATGTTTCCTTATAGTTTTGGGACCATGCCTAACATACTGTATTCCAGCATATGCCAAGAACATTATTATTGTTCCAGGCACTCTACGCCTGAATTAAATTAATAGCAGTTTACATTAACAGGTCAGTCAGTCTGTCCTCTATAAACAAACACTTTCTCAGATCTGGTGTACAAATATTTGAGCTCTTGAAGGCTTTTAGTATTAAACAGCTTTCAGTATTAAAGGATGTGTCCTGTATGTCCATAAAACAGATTGCTAATCCATGTTTGATTTTGTTGGCAATTTCTGTTGAATTTCTCTTCATATATGGCCTTGACTACTGAATGTTTAAACCTTCAATAATGAATTGCAGATTACCTATTTAACCCATGCCTGCATGGAACTGAAGCTGGGGCAGAAGTATATGGTATTTGATCCTTGGCTGATTGGTCCTGCCTTTGCTCGAGGATGGTGGCTGCTTCATGAACCTCCATCTGACTGGCTGGATAGGGTGTGTCATGCTGACCTAATTTATATAAGCCACATGCACTCTGATCACCTTAGGTAAGTGTACACTTTAAGAATATTAAATATTAATATTTCATCAACTTCATATAATGTATTAAAATGGAACTGAATTTAAAACTTGCAAGCAAAGGATTTTTAATGCAGAAAAAAACACAGCCCACTCCACCCCAACAAACCCCCACCCCCCCACCCCAGCCACCACCCACCCCTGCCACCACCCACACCCACCCTGTGAGTATAAAAAATAAAAAAAATATCAAGTGTTGCAAAATACATAGTACAGATTGGATTATACTGATGCCAGGGGTATGGACTAAAGCCACCAGGTAGCATCAAACTTGCTCATGGAATTCCTTAGGGAGTATGTATGTTTTTCAAACAAAATAGTCTTATTAGGATCTAATTTCCAATCAGATACAATCGGCAGATGGGGAGAGGTCCACTTAAGAGCAATTCTCTCTGCAGGCAATAAAGAGTTTACGCCTATTAGGGTTGCCAATAGAATAGGTATAAGTAGACGTGTCACAGTAGCCCAGTAGACATATAAGTGGTTCAACCAAAATGTTAATATCCAATAGCCCGTTTAAAGTCAGTTTAAAGTACTAGTCACCTCCGCCCAAGATCTTTGGAGATTAGGGCACCGCCACAAAAAGTGTATTAGCGTACCTGTGTTACCATATCTAGCACATGCTGGCTCAGATCTCAGTCCAATTGCATACAAAAATTGAGGAGCTCTATGAACCCTGTGGAGGATAAAAATCCAGGTCAGTCTGTGGGATGAGACACCCGGGGTGAGGACCAGAGAATACCATCCCAGACCTCCTCAGGGATGGAACCAAAGTCTTTTTGTCTAGAACGAATGGGAAAGTTCCGTATGAACTTAACAATACCCTATATGTAGCAGAGGTGAGGCCCTTTGTTGACCTTGCTTGTACTATCTTGTCAAAAACAAAGATATGGGGGGAGAATATCCTAGCAGAAGAAAAATGGGCATGTAGAGCATGTTTTAGTTGAAGGAATTGAGCTCTTCAAAGAACTTAAGTATACCGTTCTCATACAGCTGAACTAAAATTGTTGTCTCTTTTTCTTTTTCGGTTAACACAACCACAGAGTTGATGACAAGTTTTGTATTCACAAATGCACGAATGAATTGCCCCTCCTTTTTGGGCATTTTTTTTTCACTTTATTATTTTTTATTTTTCTTTTTTCTTCTTCTCTTTTATCTTTAATTTCCCTTAGATGCCTTTTAAAACGCTAAAAATAGGTTCCTGGAATATTAGGGGCATGGGCGATCCTGCCAAAAGGGCAGCAGTGTTCTTGGCGATGGAAGCTTATGGCGTTGAACTGGCTTATCTGCAGGAAACTCATCTCACTAATGATACCAAATTACACGTTCGGAACCACAAATTTCGAGAACAGTATCACTCAGTCCACACCTCGTATTCAAGAGGGGTGAGCATATTGGTGGGAAGAGGTATCTCATTTTCCTGCAGGGAAGCCAGAATAGACGCGCTGGGACGCTATGTCTTCTTGAGTTGCGTTGTGGAAAATAAACCTCTGGTGATAGCAAATATTTACATCCCTCCTCCGTTTAAAACAGAGACCATCTTGGATCTGTTGGAGTTTGTGGACAGTAAGGTAGATGTACCGATAATATTGGTGGGGGATTTTAATGCAGTTTTGGACAATAATATGGATCGGTTTCCGCCTGTGAATCGGGCGGAAAGGTTATCAGAGGGGCGCCTAGGCCAACTTCTTGAAGAAGTTGGGTGGTGCGACCTATGGAGATCTCACAATCCAAACACCCGGCAGTACTCCTGTTATTCAGGGTCATATTCTACTCTCTTGCGCATAGATATGGCAGTGGGTAACAGTGAAGCTCTGCAATTAATAGGAAACATAGAGTATAAGCCGAGGGGAATTTCAGATCACTCACCCTTGACCTTGACTCTAAACTTAAACACTAGACCTAGCCAGAAAAGGTGGACAATAAAACCACTATGGTTGGATTTGATAAGCAGCCCAGCAGAAGTAAGCTCTAAACTAAAAGAGTTTGTAACATTTAACTCAGGCACAGCACCAGCAGGGGTAGTGTGGGATACTCTAAAAGCGTTCCTTAGGGGACTATTACACCAGCAGGTTGTCATAGTAAAGAAAACGTCAAGGGAATGGGAGGTGAGAGCTAGTAGGGAAGTCATGGAATCAGAAGCGCAATACGTGGTGGACCCAACCCCTGAAAAACAGGAGATTTGGCTCAACAGACAACAAGAGTATAAAGAAGTAATTAACAGAAGAGTAGAGAACAAAAGACTTTTCCAGAAACAAAATTATTTTGGCGAAGGGGAGAAAGTAGGCCGGATGCTCGCACTTATAACTAAGTCCAATCTATCCCCATCGGCCATTTTCTCAATTAAGACACCGGCTGGAGAGATCACTTCCGATCCCGCCGAGGTCCTAGAGACTTTCTCTACGTTCTATAGGGACCTGTACAGGTCGCGCCGGGGGTCTGACCGGTGCGATATGGACGGGTTTCTAGAAGGGGTAGACCTGCCCGTACTCTCGGAAAGGGATAGGAGCGAGATGGAGTCTCCTCTGACCTTGGAGGAGCTTCAAAAGGCTGTCGCGGAGCTGTCAGGCCAGAAATCTCCAGGCCCGGATGGATTGCCATTGGAGATTTATAGAAAGTATGGGGAGGTTTTGCTCCCGGAGCTTTTAAAAGTGCTGGAGCAGACGACCAAGGATGGAAGGCTACCCTCATTAATGTCGGATGCCGATATAATTGTGATACCAAAGGAGGGGAAAGACCAACTGGAAGTCACCTCATATAGACCGATATCATTACTGTGTTCTGATGCCAAGATTGTTGCAAGGGTGTTGGCATCCAGATTAAATAAATGTATTGCAAAACTTGTGCATCCGGACCAATCAGGGTTTATCCCCGGTTGGTCTACCAGTACTAATATCAGAAGGGCCTACTTGAACCTCCAGGTACCAACAGAGAATGCAGGGTCTAGAGCTATATTGTCTTTGGATACTGCCAAGGCCTTCGATAGCCTGGAGTGGGAATATCTCTGGTGGGTGCTAGAGAGGTTTGGATTTGGCCCCGTATTTATCAGCTGGTTAATCCTATACAATCATCCAAGGGCAAGACTCAAGATAAATAACGATTATTCGGAAAGTTTCCCCCTCCAAAGAGGGACAAGACAGGGGTGTCCCTTGTCTCCCTTGCTGTTTGTTTTGGCCATGGAGCCACTGGCGGGAGTAGTGAGATCATCATCCGAACTGCAGGGATTTCACAGAAAAGGGGTGGAAGAGAGAATAGCGCTTTTTGCGGACGATGTCCTATTTTTCCTGGGGGACACGACCTCTTCATTGGAGAAAGTAATGCATCTAGTGGAGGACTTTGGAAAGTTCTCAGGATTGACTATCAACTGGGAGAAATCATCGCTCCTGCCGGTTATTTCACTGGCCAATCCTATCTCGATGTGCCTGCCCCAACTGAAAGTCATGGGGAAAATGAAGTATCTCGGCGTTGTGTTGTCCAAGGATCCCAGTGCGTTTATTGAGGACAACTTGGTCCCTCTCCTATCAAAATTTTTAAAAAAAATGTGATATCTGGAGTAGACTCCCCTTATCTGTGGCGGGTCGGGCCAACCTGATTAAAAAGAGTTGTGGAGCAGTTGTTATACTTGCTCCACAACTCCCCAGTCTGGATTGGGGAGAAGTGGTTTCAAAGAATCCAATCCCTTTTTAGGCAATTAATATGGAAAAAAGGGCAGGCCAGGATTGGTCTACAAAAACTGCAGTGCCCCGTCACGGAGGGGGGACTGGGGGTTCCCCATCAGTCTACCTATTTCCTGGCAGCCCAGTTACAACAACTAGGTGGATGCGCCATTGATGGAGGGGGAAGTAAGAGTGTCCAAATTATTTTACAGGGAAACCCACATAGTTCATTAGTGGAAGCACTGGAGGCAGATTCACTACAAGGAGAGATCCCGACACTTAAAATGATCACTAGGGTTTGGGAGACAACTAAGCGAATAATGGGGTACAAAGGAACCTCAGAATACTCGCCAATCTGGAACAACAAGAACTTGCAGGAACTACTATCTGTGGATAGGAATAAGTTGTGGGAAAGGTGCGGGATAAGCCGGCTGATACAGTTATATGAGGGGGATACCCTGAAATCCTTTGAGGAATTGAGGCATGAGTACGGGTTGCCAAATCGAGTATTCTATAGCTATCTACAGATTAGGCATGCCTTGAGCAAGCAGCTTGGTAGGCAACCCCCCACATGGTGCAGGATCCCACTATTACAAACAATAATTAAATCAGAGACCTCCAAGGGGTTAATTACAGAGACATACACCCAATTAATAAAGAGAATAAACATGCAGGTAGGCTTTCCCGGGGGTAGGGACAGATGGGCGGCTGATGTGGGGGAGATAACGGATACACAGTGGAAAAGGATACTGGAATTTGGACCAGAGGTGTCGGTCTCTCCTTCACAAAAAGCCTCCCACCTAATGCTGCTGCACAGATCTTACTACACACCAAAAAAGCTTTTTATGTTTGGTCGTAGAACCAATGATGAGTGCCCTAGATGCAGAAGAACAGGCGATTTAATCCATATGGTCTGGAGGTGTCCAAAACTAGTCAGGTATTGGTCCGAGATTTTTAAGAAAATAAACACCACGTTTAAAATGAACTTAGAGCTTGATCCTAAGACTTGTGTGCTGGGACATGTTAATAATGAGCTGAGAGACAGGAGTACAGCGGTAGCGGTAGCAAGATGCCTGTTTCAAGCCAGAAAACTAATAGTACAGTCTTGGCAATCAAGAACTCCCCTGACCCCGGAAGATTGGATTGGAACTGTCAACTCCACAGTGTGGAGTGAAAGGACATTCTACACTAGGTCAAGCAACTATAATACGTTTGTGAGATTGTGGAACCTGTGGGTCCAAGCAATGTCATGTCCGCTACCAGTGCTACTTTAGCGTCGAGAATACCTGCCTTCCTACTAAGGGGGTGAGGCTGAGTTAGGAGCAGCTTAGAGTTTAGAGTCAAGAGAGTACAATGCACAGAACCGAAGCCAGCTACTGGGTGTGCCTTGGAATTATGGGGGTCTAACAAGGGAGGGTCACAGGGGGGCGGGGGGGTGGGCTTACTAGAGAGAAAAGTAATAATATATAAATATGTATGATAGCAACAAGAGGATATGTGGTCAACTGGTCTCGAGGTATAAGATGTATGTTATGCGCTTTGTATTTTGGCACTACTGTTACTATTTATATATTGAAACACATATCGTAACACAATATTTAAAAAAAAAAAAAAACTTGAAAGGCCATAATGATGTGACTGGATTAGAGACATATATGATTATCATTCTGAAAGTAGTCTCTGGATAAAGTTAACTGATGTGGCAAAAAAAAAAATGCTGTCCCTGATTTTCCCCATCCCTGAAAACCTCAAAGAGCCAAAAGTTGAGGAAGTCTATCATTTTCCCATATAGGAGTATATCTGGTAGGATAGAAAATACCCATAATTTTTTTAACTGTATTAAACTTACAGGTGGGCATATCAACGAGCAAGACACCCCCTCATGCCCCAACTAAAACATGAAGTGGTAGCCGACCCTTTAATGCATAAGAGAATAGTCGTCGGGCAGGAAGAGGTATCTGCTCAGACTCCCATCCAGCAAAATGCTGTAGTTGGGATGCGAAAAAGTATATCCTTGGATTAGGAACTGCCAGTCCACCCACATTTTTGAGATGTTGTAGAGTCTCCAATTTAATACGGGGGAGTTTTGTTCCACCATATTAATCGCCTGAACAAGCTATCAATCTTGATAAAAATACATATGGGTGTCCAAATTGGGACATTATATAGAAAATAGAGAAGCTGAGGCATCCATATCATGTTGATTAACTTGTTCAGATCCGCTCTATAGCTGAATGACAGCTACAGTGCGGACCTGCTTTGACGGGAGGACGTCTATTGACGTCCTCCCGTGCCCGAGCGGCTTGCGCGCCCCCCTGCAGGGTGCGCACGGCGCGCTCTGTGACCATCGAGTCTATTATGATGAAGATATTTGCCAGCACACCATGGAACGACGAAGATGGCGTCCAAACGTGTAATTTATTGCATGATCACCACACAAGGAGAGTGCAATGTTTCGGAGTCACGCAGGACCCCTTCATCAGGCATGTGATCATATGCCTGACGAAGGGGTCCTGCGTGACTCCGAAACGTTGCACTCTCCTTTTGTTGTGATCATGCAATAAATGACACGTTTGGATGCTATCTACTTCGTTCCATGGTGTGCTGGCAAATATCTTCATTGTGACTTGAACCAGTATCCAACTGGTTGTTGCTGCAGCACCCATACTCGTGAGCTCATCCAGGAATGTGTGCAATGGGAATATGAAGTATCATCCAGTCTAATAGACTGGATGATAGTTCATTTGTTTGTTTGGAAAAAAAATAAAAACCCCAGCTGTGATTAAATACCACCAAAAGAAAGCTCTATTTGTGTGAAAAAAATGAAAAAAATGTCATTTGGGTACAGTGATGTATGACCGCGCAATTGTCATTCTAATTGCATCAGCGCTGAAAGCTGAATATTGGTCTGGGCAGGAGGGGGGTTTAAGTGCCCAGTAAGCAAGTGGTTAAGTTGATATGGCCTATTAGAGAGGGAGCTTATTCCAGATTTTACTTTGGTCTTTGAATCTAGAGGGTAATGAAAGTATGTTATCCACAATATATGACCAAGGGGGATCAGAAATAATTATACCCAAATATTTTATGGAAGACACAACATTAAGATGAGAAAGTGAGAATGGTAGTGAATCCGGAAGTGGATCCAGGGGCATCAACATGGATTTCTCCCAGTTAATGCCTAGCCCGGGAAACCTGCCAAACTCCTTAATATATTTCATTACTGCTGGCAAATATGAGCAAATATTAGTCTCCCCTAGTCAGACCAGTAACATCAGCGCTGCACAAACTGTTGGCGCTATATAAATCCTGTATTATAATAATAATAATAATAATCAGGAAAAGCCCGCATAGGACAAGCCAAAGGCTCCAGGGCAGAAAGTGGAGGGGGGGGGGGGGTGATATATAGTTCTTTTTTTTATAAATTCTTTATTTTTTCATAGGTTTCACAATACAATTCATTATGATCACACAGTGTCTTCTTAATACATCTTAATTAATTCTATCCATCTGTATATCTTGTATTACCTTTGATTGGCTCTATAATTCCTTATGATTTCCCTTTTTCTACTTTTAGCACGCTCCCCTATCAAAAATTATCACCCCCCTCCCTAGCCCCCCCAAAAAAAGTGGGAACAAGGGAGGGTAGAAAATTTACAACCCCCCCCTTCCTACCTCTCCCCTCTCTTCTCCCCTCCACCGGACACCTCAATCCTCTATTCTCATTAACAGATTTTTTATGTCATTCTAATCTTGCCCTGTACACCAAATACGGGGGCCATGTTGTCCGGTATCTCTCATCTTGATCTTTCATTGCCAAAGTAAGATTTTCCATTTGTTGGATTTCTGCAAATCTAGCAAGCCATTGTGCCCTAGTTTGAGGGTTGTCTTTCTTCCACAGAACAGAGATACATGCCCTAGCTGCCGTTAAAAGATGTCTCAGTGGCGAATTTTTGAATTTTTCCACTGATATAGGGATATCCAGCAGCAAAAACGTTGCCGGTCTATCTCCAAGGGAGATTCCTGTTATTGTTTTAATAGTTTCGGCAACCATTTCCCAGATTCCTCTAATTCTTGTGCATTCCCAAAAAATATGTAAAATCGTACCTTCTGCTTCGTGACATCTCCAGCAGACATCAGACACTTGGGGGTAAATCCGATGTAGTACATTCGATGTTCTATACCATCTGGTAAGAATTTTGTAACCCCCCTCCTGATATCTACTTGCTACTGATGACTTTTGATTAAATAGCAAAATCCTGTCCTTCTGTTCTTGGGAGAATGACATCTCCAAATCTCTCTCCCATGCTTGAAGGAAAGTACGGTAGGTTACTGAGATGTCTCTACCCCTGTCAATATAGTGTAAAAATAAGACAGCGAGTGTCTCTTTGACTCTCCCTTTAACCACTTCAGCATCCGGAAGAATTTACCCCCTTCCTGACCAGTGCGTTTTTTGCGATTCAGCACTGCGTCGCTTTAACTGACAATTGTGCGGTCGTGCGACGTGGCTCCCAAACAAAATTGACGTCCTTTTTTTTTCCCACAAATAGAGCTTTCTTTTGGTGGTATTTGATCACCTCTGTGGTTTTTATTTTTTGTGCTATAAACAAAAAAATAGCAACAATTTTGAAAAAAATGCATTATTTTTTACTTTTTGCTATATCAAATATCTCCAAAAAATATTTAAAAAAACATTTTTTTTCCTCAGTTTAGGCCGATACGAATTCTTCTACATATTTTTGGTAAAAAAAAATCGCAATAAGCGTTTATTGGTTGGTTTGCGCAAAAGTTATAGCGTTTACAAAATAGGGGATAGTTTTATGGCATTTTTATTAATAATCTTTTTCTACTAGTAATGGCGGCAATTATCGATTTTTATTGTGACTGCGACATTATGGCGGACACATCGGACATTTTTGACGCATATTTGGGACCATTGTCATTTATACAGCAATCAGTGCTATAAAAATGCACTGATTCCTGTGTAAATGACACTGGCAGTGAAGGGGTTAACCACTAGGGGTGGGGAGGGGTTAAGTCAGTACTAGGGAGTGTTTTCTAACTGTAGGGGGGATGGGCTAGCTGTGACACGTCACTGATCTCTGCTCCCGATGACAGGGAGCAGAGATCAGTGACACTGTCACTTGGCAGAACGGGGAGATGCTGTTTACATCAGCATCTCCCCATTCGTCCTCTTCATGAGGCGATCGCGGGTATCCCCGCTGCGATCGAGTCCGCGGGACCCGCGACCCGACTCCGAGAGATGCCGGCCGGGACGCGCGTGCACTGCCGGCGGCGGGCACGCAATGGCATGGCGGGAAATTCAATGGGACTTACCTGTACGCCCATTTGCCCAGCTGTGCCATTCTGCCGACGTACATCGGCGTGCACCAGTCGGGAAGTGGTTAAACATATATCCTCAAATGCAGTCAATGCTCTCACTTCTGCGTACATATTTGATTTAGATCTGTTAAAGGCTTCTAGCTGCATCATTTAAAAAAAAATCTAATTCAGGTGCTATTTCTCTTTCAGTCTTTTTTTTTTTGACATTAGATGATTAACCACTGAAAAGTAAATGATCCTGCTGAAGCCTGTATGTCGTATTGCTCTAAACCTAGGGCCTGTCATTCCCGGTTGAAATGCCGGTGTACCCAGAATCAGGAGCAATGGACTAGGATTTGTGGAGATAAGAGTTTTTTAAAATATCTTTTTAATCTTCTGCAAAGTAGCGCCTCTATTGTTGGAGGTTTCCTCACTTCTGCTGGCACCTCAGCTTCTGGAATCCATACTAGACCTTCCAATGGAATATATATCGATGCCTGTTCTATCTGTATCCAGCTTTTCTTATTTTTAAGCCCACACCACTCCATCATTCTGGCTAAATGTGAGGCATCCTGGTATCTTATTGGATCTGAAACCCCTATCCCTCCTTTTCCTTTGGGAAGTGATAATATTGTTCTGCGTACTCTTGCTGGCTTCCCGGCCCAAATAAACCTCAAAAATCTTGATCTGAGATCTCTTAAGAAGCTTGGTGGAATCTTAATTGGCAGAGTCTGTATTAAATACAGAAGTCTTGGCATCACATTCATCTTAATATTTGTTCTCCCGAACCATGTAAAAATCTTTGTCAAAGGAGATCAAGTTTAATCTGTCTTGCCATTGGTATGCAGTTAAGCTCAAATAACTCATTTAAATTCTTCTATATTTTTGTCCCTAGATAACTTATATGCAAATTAGTCCATCTAAAATCAAATTGTGTGGTTACCAACTGTAGGAGGGGCGTGTTTATTTCTATCCCCAATGCTTCAGATTTTCACGTAATTTATTAAAATTTGATATTTTCCCATACTCACGTAGCTCCATCAGCAAGGATGGAAGGGATATGACTGGGGAGGTTACAAAGAAAATTAAAGTGGAACTTCCACTCATCAGATTCCTCCCCCCCTCCGGTGACACAGTTGGCACCTTTCAGGGTGGAGGGGGGTACAGATACCTGTATATTACAGGTATATGTACCCACTTCCGGCATAGATAGCCGCAGAATCTGCGGGTATTTACGCCACTTCCCGCTGCCTGCTGGGAAACACACGGGTCCCAGAGGCAGCAGGGACCATCCGTATTGCACTGCACGACTCGCGCATGCGCAGTAGGGAACCGGGAAGTGAAGCCACACGGCTTCACTTCCTGATTCCCTTACCGAAGATGGATGCGGCAGCACCCGAGGACGGAGAGACGTTTCGGCCTCGGGTGCTGACATCGCGGGCGCCCTGGACAGGTAAGTGTCCATGTTTTAAAAGTCAGCAGCTGCAGTATTTGTAGCTGCTGACTTTTTAAAAAAAAATTTCGGCGGCGCTCCGCTTTAAGTCGTCGGCATAAGCCGCAAGTTTCTGTTCTTCTTGCTTTATTTTTATCCCCTTAATGTTCAAATTGGCCCGTCGTGTTCCATTTTGAATGGAGAAAGACTCAGAGATTCTATTGTCTATCTTTACCCTAGCGCTTGGTGTTGAGTATAAGTTGGAAATCCATCTCATCATCCCCTCCCCTAGACCTATGTGTTGTAATACCGCCTTTGTATTTTTTTAATCTACCCTGTTAAAGGCTTTTTCCGCATCAGCTGAAACTATCACCATTGGTCTCTGCTGCCTTTCTGCAAGGTAGATCGTGTTCACCACCCGTTGTGTATTTTCTCTTCCTTCTCTCCAAGGGGTGGACCCCACCTGGTCTGGATGGATTAGGCCAGGGATGTAATCTAATAAAAAACCAAAAGTGTAGCGCTAAATGAAAATACACCCTCAATGTACAAATTGTGAAAAAAATGAATGAGTGTCCAGTGCTTTAAATCAAGAATAAATGTCCATCAAAAGCAAATTAAATGTCCTTCAGTGAACCAATAATTAAAATCTGTAAACAATAAGGACCTAAATGGTCACCACTTGTGAAAAATGTGCACAATGCCGTCACCAGCGTGTAACTCTATACAGACTATTATGAAATAATACACAGCTGGTTACTAATAAGTCCACTATATGTACATATTAGATCTTGTTGGATGGTAAATATAGAGACCAATTCGATACACTGCACCACAGTGTCTTCATGAAAACGTTCAATACCCACAGCCAGTGAAGGTGGAGGCTTACCGGAGGGTTTGAACCCAGAACAGCATATACTGTCAGGGTCAAACCAGCTTGTATTGCACACCGGCAATGGGGGGAAGACCTTGGCAACCTGGAGATGGAAGAGTCCCAGGGGGCTTCATGGAAGTGTCTTCTCCAAATGTAGCGTTAACTATCCCAGCATATGGCTCATAAGAGATAGAAAAGGGGCCACATAGTGTAATTCCGTAAACAAAGTACTTTTAATATAAAAAGAGATACACTTACATTTAAGAAGATAAAAAAGCGCTTGTATATAAAATGAAGGCGGCAGTGGAGTCCTCCCGACGCGTTTCGTCTGACAAGACTTCGCCTAGGGGTATCCATCCACTGCAGCCTGACTCCCTAATATAGGTACTGTAATCCCTATGATGTGACTCCAGCCCATTCAATTCCGTAAATTGGCACTGGAACGCACGCGGGTCCGCCATCTTGGGCAACCCGGAAGTGCCAATTTACGGAATTGAATGGGCTGGAGTCACATCATATAAAGAAAATAAAAAAACAAAAGAAATACTCCAGGGATACAGGAGATTATAAGAACAACACGGTTTTTGGTTGGCACAAACTCTCTCTGGTCACCCCTCCTATGGATGTTTCCTCTAATGCCACAGAGGTTATTGCACCATCAGGTGGCCCCTCGATAATGAATGTTTCTGCCATACAATCTAAACCTATGGGTGTCCCTTCTCGGGGTCGTGATATCCAGAGAGGTGGAGTAAGACATGATGAGGTATCCCTTGTATCACAACAACGGGTTCAACATTATAGTCTTCAAACTCCTAGGAGTTCCCATAGGGGTAGGGGTAATTTTAGAGGAAAAAGGGGTGGTAGAGGTAACTCTCGAAACAGGACATATCACCCTGACACCTATTCTCAACATGTTCCGTACTATCCTTCTCCCAGACGATATGGAGCACATCCAGACCCTCATTATAGCGAGGAATCATACCATCGTTATTCCTCACCGGTTCGTACCTACAATAGGTACTCTCCGCTCAGAGAGACTTATAGCCCTGAACAAAGGAAAGATGATTATGATCAATCTCCATACGTGTATAATTCTCATGTATATGAGAACCAGGGTTTTCGCGAGGCCCAACACACAAGAAAACGAGGTCCAGACCAAAGAGAGGCTGCAGAGGGGGGAGGAGAGTACAAAGGAGAAAAGCGAAAAAGAATATAAGGGGTCAGGGCGTTTTAAATTTGAGCTCCCAAACCCTTACTGAAGCAGAATTATCTATACTAGACAAGGGCCTTAAGTATGCCCCCCCCAAAAAACTGCATAAATTTCATACATTTATGGATGTCCATAGATATATATGTAAGGTCAACATTCAGAGATATCTGGCTTCCAATCCAGTTTGTACTGATTATCCGGCAGCTACTTCAGGGACCGTTCATTCTGGTTTAGTCAATCCTTCTCTTTTCTCCCCCCCTGTCCCCATAGCTCCTGCCGTGAAAATCTTCAGGGACCTGATTTTACATGATTTAGCCAATTTACCAGAGAAACGCATTCGCCATCCCCCATTGTCAAAAGGGGGAATGGAGTCTTTATGCGCACGTAAAGATCTGGTGGTCCGCCCCGCGGATAAAGGAGGAGGAATAGTTATCTTAGATAAAAGTCAATATGAAGCAGAAATGCACCGGATTTTAAATGAACCAGGCACTTACCGAATATTACCCAATAACCCTACCCACATATATAAGCAACATCTTCAACATTTGGTCTCAAAAGGTTATGAATTGAAAATCCTGAATAAAAAAGAAAAAGATTTTCTGATCCCTACGGCACCCCGGATCCCTACTATATATTATCTACCAAAAATCCACAAAAACCCAGTTTTCCCTCCGGGCAGGCCAATTGTGAGTGGTATCAATTCCATCACGGCTAGAGTAGGTAAATATATAGATTTATTCCTACAACCTCTAGTAAAAAAAACACCTTCTTACCTGAAAGACACCAGTTCCACCATTAGACTCCTCGAGAATATCAGCATACAAGATGGCTATATCATGGCCACTGCTGACGTGGCATCATTGTACACGTGCATACCACACGATAGGGGCATTGAGGCGGTTAAACACTTCTTAGCCCGTGAACACTCTTTGGCATCATTCCAATGTGACTATCTCGTGGAGTTGCCTGAGTTCACAGCCAAACATAATTACTTTTGGTTTAATCATAATTTTTATCTCCAACAATGTGGAGTTGCTATGGGGGCAAAATTCACACCTAGCCTTGCGAACTTATTTATGGCCAAATGGGAGGAGGATGTCGTCTATACCCATGAAACCAGTTCCTTGGTGTTATGGACCAGGTACATATACGACATCCTCCTCCTATGGAATGGAACTATGGATACCCTCAAGGAGTTCTTCGAATGTTTGAATTCCAATGATAGAGGGATCTCTCTATCATATGAGGCCAGTAAAACCAAAATCCATTTTTTGGACCTACAGATAGAGATAGTAGATAAAGGATTCAGATTCAGTACATACTTCAAACCCACAGACCGTAATGGTTTTATTCCTGTGGACAGTTGTCACCATGGATCATGGTTGAATGCAGTCCCGCAAAGTCAGTTTCTAAGACTTCGTCGGAACTGCACTGACACAGAAGTATTTCTCGAACAAGCGGAAATTTTGAAATATAAATTTTTGGATAAAGGATATGATAGAGGCAGTTTGGATTTTGAAATCCAAAGGGCTATTGGCACTGACAGGAAATCTCTACTGGAAATCAAACCCAAGAGAGAGCCGGATGAGAAGTTCAGGTGGGCCATGTTGACATCCTTCTCAATACAACACAGGCAAATCAAAAATATCATGAGGAAGCACTGGGGTGTCCTCAAGCAAGATAATATTCTTGGTCCACTCATTCCGGAACAAGCCAATGTCATCTTTAAAGGTGCACCATCGATACAAGGTCGGATAGCTCCTAACACCATCAATGCCCCTACCCGTCCTTCTTTCTTTCACGATTGGACTGGCTTTTTTCCGTGTAGGATGTGCATGGTATGCCAACACAACACTGTGAGGACTCGTAAAGTGACGGAATTCACTTCCACGGTGACAGGAAGGAGATATACTATAAAACCATTCTGTACATGTAGTACTAAGTATATAGTGTATCTTATTACCTGTCCCTGTCACAAACAATATATAGGCTGTACCACCAGGACATTTTCCATAAGAGTGGGGAGCATATTGCCTGATTAAAAGTAGAGATCCAAAACATACGGTCCCGAGACATTATAAAGAATTCCATGATGGAAATCCAGACGGATGACAGTTTGTCAGTATTGACAAATATACACCACCATGGAGAGGGGGTGCTAAAACCAGGGGGGTATCCCGTCTGGAAATGTTCTGGGCACATGAGTTACGTACATTTGCCCCTTTGGGGTTGAATGTGGAGGTAGATGTCAATGCTTTATAGATCAATCATAGTTTAGGGTCTGTAGCGATTTATTGTCGTATATGCATGTTTTAATTGTATACACAATGTCTATCTTTGAGTTGTAATTATTGATTTGAAGTGTATGCATTTATGTGAATCCAGCTCATTGAATTCCCTATGCATAAGACATCTTACATGCTATATACATACCCTTTAGATTTGATTTGTTCATTTTTCATTGAGTTACCATTATAACCATGGTTTCTATTGGGAGTATTGTCATCTGCATCTAATACCCTGAAACGAAAATATGGAAATGCATAGGACAACATCACCCATATATATGGGTGCCTATATGGGTGAATGAATGTTTTTTCCTGCAGATATGGAGTCGGGTGGTCTGACCGCCCAACTCTGTATTTTCATTGTTGGGAATGATTAATTAGGGTTTTTCTGTGGGAGATTGCGTTGGTGTGTCTGGGGCTTGCGACGCCGTACTGTTTGCGGATGCAATGTACGGTGGAACGCAAGCTTCCTACTAATCAAATACAGTTGAAACGCAAGCCACTTCAGAATGAGGCTTGAGCGTATTCCCGTTCTCGCGTCGTGACGTCAAGACGTCATATCGCGAGATGTGCGGTGAATCGTCTCCGCACACACTAGGAAACAGTTCTCCTTGGAACGCAAGCAGCTTCAGAATGAGGCTTGAGCGTATTCCCGTTCTCGCGTCGTGACGTCAAGACGTCATATCGCGAGATGTGCGGTGAATCGTCTCCGCACACACTAGGAAACAGTTCTCCTTGTAACTATATCACCACCGGACATAATACTACCTTTTCCTTGCCACATTAATATAGGTTTAAGTGGGATTATATCACATTGGGACCATTGGGCTATATTATAGTGAGGTGGAACGCAAAGCACACCCGCGAGACTGAGGCTTGGAACGGGTCCACCATCTTGGGCAACCCGGAAGTGCCAATTTACGGAATTGAATGGGCTGGAGTCACATCATAGGGATTACAGTACCTATATTAGGGAGTCAGGCTGCAGTGGATGGATACCCCTAGACGAAGTCTTGTTCGACGAAACGCGCCGGGAGGACTCCACTGCCGCCTTCATTTTATATACAAGCACTTTTTTATCTTCTTAAATGTAAGTGTATCTCTTTTTATATTAAAAGTACTTTGTTTACGGAATTACACTATGTGGCCCCTTTTCTATCTCTTATGAGCCATATGCTGGGATAGTTAACGCTACATTTGGAGAAGACACTTCCATGAAGCACCCTGGGACTCTTCCATCTCCAGGTTGCCAAGGTCTTCCCCCCATTGCCGGTGTGCAATACAAGCTGGTTTGACCCTGACAGTATATGCTGTTCTGGGTTCAAACCCTCCGGTAAGCCTCCACCTTCACTGGCTATGGGTATTGCATGTTTTCATGAAGACACTGTGGTGCGGCGTATCGAATTGGTCTCTATATTTACCATCCAACAAGATCTAATATGTACATATAGTGGACTTATTAGTAACCAGCTGTGTATTATTTCATAATAGTCTGTATAGAGTTACACGCTGGTGACGGCATTGTGCACATTTTTCACAAGTGGTGACCATTTAGGTCCTTATTGTTTACAGATTTTAATTATTGGTTCACTGAAGAACATTTAATTTGCTTTTGATGGACATTTATTCTTGATTTAAAGCACTGGACACTCATTCATTTTTTTCACAATGTGTACATTGAGGGTGTATTTTCATTTAGCGCTACACTTTTGGTTTTTTATTGGTTCACTTAGCAATTATTCTTTTGCTGTGTTAGCAGCTCATACTTCAGAGCAAGCGCAATTTCTGAGCAATCGTTTTGTAATACGACAGGGTGTACCCATCTGGGCCCGGGGCTTTACCCATTTTCAGTAATTTTAATGCCCTCATAAATTCCTCTGTTGTAATTGGTACATCGATTTCTCTGACTGCCTCCTCTGTCAGTTTTGGCATATCTGTCTCTTTGATATATTCCCTGGCCGCATCCCATCTCTTTTGTGCATTTACTGAAATAGATTTCTTTTCTAACTGGTATAAGTTCTCATAATATTCCTTATGCCGCGTACACACTAGTTTAATGTCCTACAGAAAAAGTCAGACGGAAGCTTTTCATCGTCTATTCCGATCGTGTGTATGCGTCATCTGACTTTTTTTTTTTCGAAAATTCTGACGGACCTAGAAATGGAACATGTTCTAAATATTTCAGACGGAACCATTTCCTGTCGGGAAAACCACTCGTCTGTATGCTGTTCCGACGGACCAAAAACAACACATGCTCTGAAGCAAGTACGAGACGGAAGCTATTGGCTACTGGCTATTGAACTTCCTTTTCCTAGTCCTGTCTAGGGATGAGCTTCGCGTTCGAGTCGAAGGTAAGTTAGACTCGAACATCGGCCGTTTGACCGTTCGACGTATTACGAACATTATGGGCCATTCGCGCCAAATTCGAGTGGCGCGTCACGGCCCATAATTTACTGCGGCATCGCAGTGCATTGCTGGCTGATGATTGGCCAAGCACGGAGAGCCATAATTGGCCAAAGGCAGGGTGGCTTTGGCCAGTTATGCCTCAGAGGATTTAGTACATGCCCCACACTATATAAGGCCACCTGGAAGTCGGCCTTGTGTAGTGTGTTCCGGCGTGCTTAGAGAGAGAGAGACAGTGTCATTTCATTTGAGTTAATTGGAGCAGGCAGGTGAGTCAGTTAGCTGCAGTCAGTGTATTTAGTATATATATGCATCCCAGGTGTTGTGTGTGTATGTGTGTGTGTGTATATGTGTGTATATATGTGTGTGTGTATATATATACTGTATTCAGTTTAGCTAGATCCGTTCCTGTTATTCTCTTCCTAATATACTTACAGGCAGGCAGCTGCAGTATTTTCAGTCAGTGTACTGTATCCTGTGCACAGTGTGCAACTAAAGCTGAAGAGTTGGTAGAGTGGATGACCAAGCCGTCCTCATCTTCTGTCACCCAGGCTACCTTGACTGCCAATGTAGGTGCCAAAGCGGCCTATTCCTTGGACTCGAGGTCATCATCAGTTACTCCTTCCCTAGCCCCACCGGAGGAGTCCCCCGAACTGTTCGACCACAGTGTCGGGTACATGGTGCAGGAGGATGCGCAGCGTTTTGAAGGCTCCGATGATGGTACCCAGCTTGAGGAAGGCAGTAACTTGAGCCCAGAGAGAGGGGTTGCCAAAGAAGGACAACAAACTGACAGTCATGTTCCCCCAGCTGCAGCATACTGCCAGGTTTTTTCCAGTGATGAGGAGGGAGGAGATGATGAGCTCATTGACTCTAGGTGGGTGCCTGATAGGAGAGAGGAGGAGGCGGAGGAGGAGGCACATCTCCAACAAGGCAGGATGCTCTCCAGGGGCCAGCTTAAGGGCAGCCAACCGACTGCATTACACCGCAGAGTCCTGCAAGTGCAGGGCGCTGGTGACTCCGTGCGTTATTCCAACAGTTCTTTGGTGTGGGCCTTTTTTGAGACGCGTGCAGCAGATCGCACCATTGCTATTTGCAACATATGTCTGAAGCACATCAAGCGTGGACTAGACAGCAAGCGCTTGGGCACCACATGCTTAATCAGACATATGTCGAGCTCCCATGCAGCCCGTTGGCAACACTACCTAAAAGACCCACACCAAAGAACAAGGCGGGCCTCTCCCTGATCCTCCTCATCAGCTGGGATCTCCAACCCCACTATACCTTCAGTCCTCTCAGAAACCTGCACTGAGAGGAATGAAGGTGTAGAATTAGGTGTGTCAGTGCCAAGTACTTGCGGGCAATCTGCTATCGGTACACCAACGTCTGATTCTAGCAGTCAGATTTCCCTACCCCAGTTGCTCCACCGGCGAAAGAAGTTCGCTCCCAGCCATCCACATACCCAGCGGTTGAATGCTAGCTTGGCTAAATTGCTAGCACTTCAACTGCTGCCTTTTCAGTTGGTAGACTCTGCCCCCTTCCAGCTCTCTACCGGCATGTGGAAGGCAATGTCCATGCTTGGCTGGACAGGGCGGTCAGCGGTAAGGTGCATATTACTGCTAACTCATGGTCCAGCAGGTATGGACAGGGACATTGCCTATCTTTCACAGCGCACTGGGTGACTCAGCTGGGAAGGATGCAGGACAGGGTGCAGTAGTGTTGGAGGTTGTGCCGCAACCACGCATTCAAAATTCTACTAGTGGTGATTGTACCACACCTCTCTCCTCCATCCCCTCCTCTTCTTCTTCCTCCATGGCCTCTTCCTGTGCTGATTTGTCCTCGGAACCAGCGGTGCTCCGTAGGCGTTCAAGGGGCTACGCAAGCACGCAGGAAAAAAGATGCCATGCGGTGCTTGAGCTGGTGTGCTTGGGGGACAGGAGCCACACTGGGGCAGAGATTTTGTCAGCTCTGCAGGGGCAGGTTCAGAGGTGGTTGACGCCACGCCAGCTTAAGCCAGGAATGGTGGTTTGCGACAATGGTACCAACCTCCTCTCCGCCCTCTGACAGGGACAACTGACCCATGTGCCCTGTTTGGCTCACGTCCTTAACTTGGTGCAGCAGTTCTTGGGCATGTACCCGGGCTTACAGGATGTCCTGAGGCAGGCCAGGAAAGTCTGTGTGCATTTCTGCCGGTCATATAATACCAGTGCTCGGCTGGCTGACCTCCAAAAGGAATTTAACCTGCCCAAGAACCGCCTAATCTGTGACATGCCCACCAGGTGGAACTCAACGTTGCCCATGCTACAGCGGCTGCACAAGCAGCAGAGGGCCATCAATGAGTACCTGTGCGACTATGGCACCAGGACAGGGTCAGGGGAGCTTGTTTTTTTCCCCCACGCCAGTGGGCTATGAACAGGGATGCATGCACAGTCCTGTCACCATTTGAGGAGGCCACGAGGATGGTGAGCAGTGACTGTGCATGCATCAGTGACACTGTCCCTCTTGTCCACCAGTTGGAGCACACGCTGCGTGGAATAATGGACAGGGAACTTGAGGCAGAACAGAGGCAGGAAGAGGAGGACTTCCTTACCTCTCAAAGCCCCCTTTATCCAGACAGTGTTCCTGCATGCCCACCGATCACACAGGAAGAGGATGAGGAGGAGGAGGATTGTGTCACCATGGAGGTGGAGCCTAACACTCAGCATCAGCAGTAGTCTTCAAGGGATCATTTACAGTCCCAAGAAACCCATGGACTTGTACATGGCTGGGAGGAGGTGGCTGCAGATCATGTTGTCCTTAGTGACCCAGAGGACTCCGGACCGAATGCCTCAGCAAACCTAGGCTGCATGGCCTCCCTGATCCTGCAAAGCCTGCAGAAGGATCCTAGTATTCGTGGTATCAAGGAGAGGGATCATTACTGGCTGGCAACCCTCCTTGATCCACGTTACAAGGGTAAGGTTGCAATCTTATCTTGCTGTCACAGAGAGAGCAGATAAAACATCTTTGGGAGGCCTTGCAGAAAGGTTTGTGCAACGCATTTCCAGAGCCTGGGAGGTTACAATTTCCTGGTCCTCCTGGACAACGTGTTTCTGAGGCTTCAGTCAGTCACAGAAGGAGCGGTGGAGAAGGTGGCGTACCGATGCGTTCAGACAATTTTTTAGTCCGCAGCCCCAAGGTATGATCAGTTCCAGCAACCATCGCCAGCGTCTAATTCACATGGTGCAGGAATACCTAGGGGCAAGATCAGACTTGGACACCTTTCCCACTGAAAATCCTCTGGGTTATTGGGTCTTGAGGATGGATCACTGGCCAGAGCTTGCACAGTATGCAATTGAGCTACTGGCCTGTCCTGCATCCAGCGTTTCGGAACGCACATTCAGTGCTGCTGGTGCGCCTGTCCACCAAACCGGTCGATCGGCTGACCTTCATAAAAATGAATCCGTCTTGGATCACCAGCTACCAAGCACCTGATGCTGATGTGACCGAATATTTTTTTTTCTTAATGTGAGATCCCTTCAAGACTGCCTATGCTGAGTGACTATCCTCTTCCTCCTCAATGTTCATGCTGATAGCTTGTAAGAATATTTTTGGTTCTGGGTACTGACACCAGTGGGGTTTTCTGCCCCTGTTTAACAGGGGCGTGTAATTACAATTTTTGCTGCAATAATTTGCAGCAGGGCTCATTCCTGCGCTCCAACTAGAGTATCTGTGAGGGGTTGAAGTGTTGTGGCATCAGTGCCTAAGGCCCAATTTTTCAGCCCCTGTTTAACAGGGGCGTGTAATTACAATTCTTGATCTAATATTTCACAGCAGGGCCCATTCCTGCACCCACAGGGCCGGATTTGCCACAAGGCCACGGAGGCCAGACCTCGGGGCAGCAGTGGTGCAGGGGCGGCGCCACTCCTGTGGCGACTTTGCGGCCCCCCCCATTTCAGGCTGCCCATTAATGTCCATTAGGGGCACTGGTGCCCGTAGAAAAGATGGCCGCGAGCCGCCCACTACTGCGCATGCGCCGCTCTGAAGCCGGCCGGGCTCGGGAAAGCTTGTACGCGCTCGTCCGGGCGGCGCATGTGCAGTAGCGTAATTGCGCCGAAAAGATAGGCCTCCAACCTGTGTGCCGCGGCGCCTTTGCTGCCGGGCCGGCAGGGGAGAGAGATGACATCTCTCATTGCCCGCACCACTGTTCCGCCCTTTTCCATCTGGAGGCAACCAGGCAGCGTGGCAAGTGATATCTCCATCTGGTGGCAGCGTGGCAAGTAACATCCCCATCTGGTGGCAGCGTGGCAAGTGACATCTCCATCTGGGGGCAGCCAGGCAGCGTGGCAAGTGACATCCCCATCTGGTGGCAGCCAGGCAGCGTGGCAAGTGACATCCCCATCTGGTGGCAGCCAGGCAGCATGGCAAGTGACATCACCATCTGGTGGCAGGCAGCGTGGCAAGTGACATCTCCATCTGGTGGCAGGCATAGTGGCAAGTGACATCTCCATCTGGTGGCAGGCATAGTGGCAAGTGACATCTCAATCTGGTGGCAGGCATAGTGGCAAGTGACATCTCCATCTGGTGGCAGGCATAGTGGCAAGTGACATCTCCATCTGGTGGCAGGCAGCATGGCAAGTGACATCTCCATCTGGTGGCAGGCATAGAGGCAAGTGACATCTCCATCTGGTAGCAGGCAGGGTGGCAAGTGACATCCCCATCTGGTGGCAGGCAGCGTGGCAGGTGACAAGCGATGGTGGCAAGTGACACGCTCAGGGCTCCCAATGATTCTGCATTATGGTGAGTTGAACTATTTCATTTTATATTAAAATGTAATGATATAAATAATGCGTTTCAATCATCCTGACACCATACCAACCATGGTGCCGGGGATGATTGAAGCACTAACACCAGCCATTGCCCTGAAAAATTGCCCGCGAAAAATCCTTACCCCTCGCGTCAATGAAGGACCCGGCCTTGGGGCGGCAAAGGGAGTAAATCCGGGCCTGTGCACCCACCATAAGTAACTGTGAGGCCTTACAGTGCTGTGGCAACACCACACCGTCCAGCACCAAAGGCCCAATTTTTCTGACCCTGTTCAACAGGGGCATGTAAGTACTATTCTTGATCTAATATTTCACAGCAGGGCCGGTTCCTGCGCCTACCAAGAGTAATTGTGAGGGCTTACAGTGTTGTGGCAACACCAACACCTAAGGCCCAAATTTCTGCAGAGTTCACTAAAAACCCCAAATTTTCAAAATCCAATTGTCATTGGGACAGAAAGTGAGGTGAAATCTTCTGAACAGGTGCACAGACAGCAAAACAAATGTTACAGGTGGTGATAATCCTTCCCTATGTTTTCCAAAAAGCTTAAAAATAGATTTTTTGGCTGGAGCTACACATAAAAAATGTACCAGTTCAAAATTACAAACAGATTCCACTTAAGAACAAAGCTACAGTCCCTGTCTTGTTCGCACCACCTGTATACTGCTGTTCAGAGTATATAGGGCCTGGGGGCCCCACGCCTTTCCTTTTTTTTATTTGGGTGCGGGGTTCCCCTAAATATCCATACAAGACCCAAAGGGGCCGGTAATGGGCTTGGGGGGGGGGGGTTCTCAAAGATTTTCATCCATATTGCCGGGAGCAGACATGACATTAAAGCCACAAGCAGTTTTAAATGACTTTTTTTCCTTTAGAAATGTCATTTTGAGCAGGGACTGTTCTAAACAAGGGAAACACGTGCCATTTTACAGTCATACTATAGACACCCCCCAGGCACGATATTTAAAGGAATATTTCACTTTTATTTTTTCACTTTAAGCATCAATAAAATCACTGCTCCCGAAAAAATGGCCGTTTTTAAAACTTTTTTTTGCATTGATACATGTATCCTGGGGCAGGACCCAGGTCCCCAAACCCTATTATGGGCAATAACTTGCATATTAGCCTTTAAAATTCGCACTTTTGATTTCTCACGTTCGAGTCCCATAGACTTTAACGGGGTTTGAAAGTTGGCGCGAACTTTTGGTCCGTTCAAATTTTTTGATGTGAACCGAACCGAGGTGTGTCCGGCTCATCCCTAGTCCTGTCGTACGTGTTTTACGTCACCTCGTTCTGGACGGTTGGACTTTGGTGTGACCGTGTGTACGCAAGACCGCTTAAGCGGAATTTCGTCGGAGTTCCGTCGGAGAAACCTTTGGGGTTTATTCCGACGGCAAAACCGGTCGTGTGTACAGGGCTTTAAACACCTGGGCAATTTTCTGTGGCGTATTAACCATTTCATCTCTCTGCGTTTTAATTTGTAATGTGATTTCGTGTAGTGGTTTCTCTGAGAGCGTTTGCGAGCATTTTCCCTGGTTTATTTCCAAATTCGTAAAATGTCCGTGTCCCTCGAGTTAATTTGGCTTTTGCTTTTTCCATTAAGTGACGGTTGAGCTTTTCGCGCAAGCCAACAAGTTCCTGTTCTATTGCTTGTGCCTGAGATTTTTTATGTACTATTTCTAATTCCCCAATACATTTAACCAGCGAATCAATTTGTTTATTCAGTTTCTGTTTCCTATGTGTCCCCATGACACATTTATGTGTCTCCCATATACAGAATGGTGTTGTTCCCCCTGTGTTTTTTATTGTAAAAAAATAATCCAATTCTTGCTTTAATTTCTCTTCATACTCACTCTCCTTGAGGAGATTTTCATTGATCTTCCAGTGCCACTCTCTGGCTTCCTCCTTCACCATTTCTAGCATACAGCTTGTCGGATCTGATAAAGAAGATGACCCAATCGATGATTCTATTAGGGATGTAATTAAATTTTCGGAGACCAGAATATAGTCAATTCTGCAATAAATCTTATACTTTGCCGAAAAAAATGTGTAATCTCTGTCCTGTGCATGAACCATCCTCCAACTATCTATCAATTTCAGTTCTTCTCAGATTGACTTATGAAAGGTGAGATGATCCTTTTGATGTGTCCTTTAATGGATCTAGGGCCATATTAAGGTCGCCCCCCAACACTGAGATTCCTTCCTTATGTTGTTGCACTGTCTGTAAGTAGGCCTCCAAGGAATTCACTTGGTCTTCATTTGGTAGATCTAAATTTACCAGCGTGACTTTTTTTGAAGACCCAACGTTCGCTTCACTATAAGGAGACGACCCCCTTCATCAGTAATCACACCCGATTCCTTCCATGGCATCTGTCTTGCTATTATGATAGAAACCCCACAGGATTTTGAAGTCTGCGATGTACTATGATGCATAGTCGGGGAACCGTGGTTTTTACGCCATGGAATTTTATCCCTTTTAAAATGTGTCTCCGGTAAGAAGATAATTTGGGATTTAAGTCTCCCTAACTCTGCCATTAATCTTATCCCTTTCTCTGGGATATTTAATCCCTTAACATTATATATAATTCTGACTAGGGATGAGCCAAATACCCCCCGGTTCGGTTGGCAGCAGAACATGCGAACAGGCAAAAAATTTGAACACGCAAACACTGTTAAAGTCAATGGGACACGAACTTGAAAAATCAAAAGTGATAAAGTGGCACAGTTTTCCCGTGTTTAGAATAATACCACAGCAAAATTACATTTCTAAAGAACAAAAAGTAATTTAAAACTGCTTGCGGCTGTAATGAATTGTCGGGTCCCAGCAATATAGATGAAAATCATTGAAAAAAACGGCATTGGTCCCCCCCCCCAGTCCATTACCAGGGCCCTTTAGGTCTGGTATGGATATTAAGGGGAACCCCGCACCCAAATTTAAAAAAAAGGGTCCCCCAGGCACTTTATACTCTGAACAGCAGTATATATACCATACAGCCTGCCCTATATACTTTGCAGAAAATTGAGTCTTAGGTATGGTGGTACCAGAACACTGTAAGCTATAACAGTTTCTCTTGGTGAGTGCAGGAACGGGCAATGCTGTGAAATACTAGATCAAAAATTGTAATTACATACCCCTGTTAAACAAGGGCAGAAAAATTGGGCCTTGGGTGGTGGTGGTGCCTCAACACTGTAACCCCTCACAGATACTCTTGTTGGGTGCAGGAACGGGCCCTGCTGTGAAATATTAGATCAAAAATTGTAATTACATACCCCTGTTAACCACTTGACGACCGCTTCACGCCGATGTACGTCGGCAAAGTGGCACGGACAGGCAAAATCACGTACAGTGTACGTGATTTGCCTTCCGCGGGTGGGGGGTCCGATCGGACCCCCCCCCACGGTGCCCGAGGTGGTCGTTGTTTGTCCCCCGGCGATCGGTGGTGAGGGGGAGACCATCCGTTCGTGGCCCCCCCCCTCGCGATCGCCGCCGGCCAATCGAATCATTCCTTTGCTGCTGTATGCTAAACAGCAGCAAAGGAAATGATGTCATCTCTCCTCGGCTTGGTAATTTCCGTTCCGGCCCGAGGAGAGAAGACAGGTATGTGAGTGCACCAACACACACACACAGAGTAGAACATGCCAGGCACACTAAACACCCCGATCCCCCCCCCCGATCGCCCCCCGATCCCCCCCCAATCACCCCCCCCCCCCCTGTCACAAACTGACACCAGCAGTTTTTTTATTTTTATTATTTTTTTTTTTTTTTTCTGATTACTGCATAGTGTCAGTTTGTGACAGTTACAGTGTTGGGACAGATACTGTTACCCCCCTTTAGGTCTAGGGTACCCCCCTAACCCCCCCTAATAAAGTTTTAACCCCTTGATCACCCCCTGTCACCAGTGTCACTAAGCGATCATTTTTCTGATCGCTGTATTAGTGTCGCTGGTGACGCTAGTTAGGGACATAAATATTTAGGTTCGCCGTCAGCGTTTTATAGCGTCAGGGACCCCCATATACTACCGAATAAATGTTTTAACCCCTTGATTGCCCCCTAGTTAACCCTTTCACCACTGATCACCGTATAACCGTTACGGTTGACGCTGGTTAGTTTGTTTATTTTTTATAGTGTCAGGGCACCCGCCGTTTATTACCGAATAAAGGTTTAGCCCCCTGATCGCCCGGCGGTGATATGCGTCGCCCCAGGAAGCGTCAGATTAGCGCCAGTACCGCTAACACCCACGCACGCAGCATACACCTCCCTTAGTGGTATAGTTTCTGAACGCATCAATATCTGATCCGATCAGATCTATACTAGCGTCCCCAGCAGTTTAGGGTTCCCAAAAACGCAGTGTTAGCAGGATCAGCCCAGATACCTGCTAGCACCTGCGTTTTGCCCCTCCGCCCGGCCCAGCCCAGCCCACCCAAGTGCAGTATCGATCGATCACTGTCACTTACAAAAGACTAAACGCATAACTGCAGCGTTCGCAGAGTCAGGCCTGATCCCTGCGATCGCTAACAGTTTTTTTTGTAGTATTTTGGTGAACTGGCAAGCACCAGCCCCAGGCAGGGTCAGGTTAGCGCCAGTACCGCTAACACCCACGCACGCAGCATACGCCTCCCTTAGTGGTATAGTATCTGTACGGATCAATATCTGATCCGATCAGATCTATACTAGTGTCCCCAGCAGTTTAGGGTTCCCAAAAACGCAGTGTTAGCGGAATCAGTCCAGATACCTGCTAGCACCTGCGTTTTGCCCCTCCGCCCGGCCCAGCCCACCCAAGTGCAGTATCGATCGATCACTGTCACTTACAAAACACTAAACACATAACTGCAGCGTTCGCAGAGTCAGGCCTGATCCCTGCGATCGCTAACAGTTTTTTTGGTAGTATTTTGGTGAACTGGCAAGCACCAGCCCCAGGCAGCGTCAGGTTAGCGCCAGTACCGCTAACACCCACGCACGCACTGTACACCACCCTTAGTGGTATAGTATCTGAACGGATCAATATCTGATCCGATCAGATCTATACTAGCATCCCCAGCAGTTTAGGGTTCTCACAAACGCAGTGTTAGTGGGATCAGCCCAGATACCTGCTAGCACCTGCGTTTTGCCCCTCCGCCCGGCCCAGCCCAGCCCACCCAAGTGCAGTATCGATCGATCACTGTCACTTACAAAAGACTAAAACGCATAACTGCAGCGTTCGCAGAGTCAGGCCTGATCCCTGCGATCGCCAACAGATTTTTTGGTAGCGTTTTGGTGAACTGGCAAGCGCCAGCGGCCTAGTACACCCCGGTCGTAGTCAAACCAGCACTGCAGTAACACTTGGTGACGTGGCGAGTCCCATAAGTGCAGTTCAAGCTGGTGAGGTGGCAAGCACAAGTAGTGTCCCGCTGCCACCAAAAAGACAAACACAGGCCCGTCGTGCCCATAGTGCCCTTCCTACTGCATTCGCCAATCCTAATTGGGAACCCACCGCTTCTGCAGCGCCCGTACTTCCCCCATTCACATCCCCAACCAAATGCAGTCGGCTGCATGAGAGGCATTTTCTTTATGTCCTCCCGAGTACCCCTACCCAGCGAACGCCCCCAAAAAAGATATTGTGTCTGCAGCTAGCGCGGATATAGGCGTGACACCCGCTATTATTGTCCCTCCTGTCCTGACAATCCTGGTCTTTGCATTGGTGAATGTTTTGAACGCTACCATGCACTAGTTGAGTATTAGCGTAGGGTACAGCATTGCACAGACTAGGCACACTTTCACAGGGTCTCCCAAGATGCCATCGCATTTTGAGAGACCCGAACCTGGAACCGGTTACAGTTATAAAAGTTAGTTACAAAAAAAGTGTAAAAAAAAATATATATATATATATATATATATATATATATATATAAAATAAAAAAAAATAGTTGTCGTTTTATTGTTCTCTCTCTCTCTCTATTCTCTCTATTGTTCTGCTCTTTTTTACTGTATTCTATTCTGCAATGTTTTATTGTTATTATGTTTTATCATGTTTGCTTTTCAGGTATGCAATTTTTTATACTTTACCGTTTATTGTGCTTTATTGTTAACCATTTTTTTGTCTTCAGGTACGCCATTCACAACTTTGAGTGGTTATACCAGAATGATGCCTGCAGGTTTAGGTATCATCTTGGTATCATTCTTTTCAGCCAGCGGTCGGCTTTCATGTAAAAGCAATCCTAGCGGCTAATTAGCCTCTAGACTGCTTTTACAAGCCGTGGGAGGGAATGCCCCACCGTCTTCCGTGTTTTTCTCTGGCTCTCCTGTCTCAACAGGGAACCTGAAAATGCAGCCGGTGATTCAGCCAGCTGACCATAGAGCTGATCAGAGACCAGAGTGGCTCCAAACATCTCTATGGCCTAAGAAACCGGAAGCTACGAGCATTTTATGACTTAGATTTCGCTGGATGTAAATAGCGCCATTGGGAAATTGGGGAAGCATTTTATCACACCGATCTTGGTGTGGTCAGATGCTTTGAGGGCAGAGGAGAGATCTAGGGTCTAATAGACCCCAATTTTTTTCAAAAAAGAGTACCTGTCACTACCTATTGCTATCATAGGGGATATTTACATTCCCCGAGATAACAATAAAAATGATTTAAAAAAAATAAAAATGAAAGGAACAGTTTAAAAATAAGATAAAAAAGCAAAAAAATAATAAAGAAAAAAAAAAAAAAGCACCCCTGTCGCCCCCTGCTCTCGCACTAAGGCGAACGCAAGCGGCGGTCTGTCGTCAAACGTAAACAGCAATTGCACCATGCATGTGAGGTATCACCGCGAAGGTTAGATCGAGGGCAGTAATTTTTGCAGTAGACCTCCTCTGTAAATCTAAAGTGGTAACCTGTAAAGGCTTTTAAAGGCTTTTAAAAATGTATTTATTTTGTTGCCACTGCACGTTTGTGCGCAATTGTAAAGCATGTCATGTTTGGTATCCATGTACTCGGCCTAAGATCATCTTTTTTATTTCATCAAACATTTGGGCAATATAGTGTGTTTTAGTGCATTAAAATTTTAAAAAGTGTGTTTTTTCCCCAAAAAATGCGTTTGAAAAATCGCTGCGCAAATACTGTGTGAAAAAAAAAAATGAAACACCCACCATTTTAATCTGTAGGGCATTTGCTTTAAAAAAATATATAATGTTTGAGGGTTCAAAGTAATTTTCTTGCAAAAAAAAAAAACTTTTTCATGTAAACAATAAGTGTCAGAAAGGGCTTTGTCTTCAAGTGGTTAGAAGAGTGGGTGATGTGTGACATAAGCTTCTAAATGTTGTGCATAAAATGCCAGGACAGTTCAAAACCCCCCCAAATGACCCCATTTTGGAAAGTAGACACCCCAAGCTATTTGCTGAGAGGCATGTCGAGTCCATGGAATATTTTATATTGCGACACAAGTTGCGGGAAAGAGACAATTTTTTTTTTTTTTTGCACAAAATTGTCACTAAATGATATATTGCTCAAACATGCTATGGGAATATGTGAAATTACACCCCAAAATACATTCTGCTGCTTCTCCTGAGTATGGGGATACCACATGTGTGAGACTTTTTGGGAGCCTAGCCGCGTACGGAACCCCGAAAACCAATCACCGCCTTCAGGCTTTCTAAGGGCGTGGATTTTTGATTTCTCTCTTGACTGCTTATCACAGTTTCGGAGACCATGGAATGCCCAGGTGGCACAAACCCCCCCAAATGACCCCATTTTGGAAAGTAGACACCCCAAGCTATTTGATGAGAGGTATAGTGAGTATTTTGCAGACCTCACTTTTTGTCACAAAGTTTTGAAAATTGAAAAAAAAAAAAAAAAAAAAGTTTTTTCTTGTCTTTCTTCATTTTCAAAAACAAATGAGAGCTGCAAAATACTCACCATGCCTCTCAGCAAATAGCTTGGGGTGTCTACTTTCCAAAATGGGGTCATTTGGGGGGGTTTTGTGCCACCTGGGCATTCCATGGCCTCCGAAACTGTGATAGGCAGTGAAGAGTGAAATCAAAAATTTTCACCCTTAGAAATCCTGAAGGCGGTGATTGGTTTTCGGGGTCCCGTACACGGCTAGGCTCCCAAAAAGCCCCACACATGTGGTATCCCCGTACTCAGGAGAAGTAGCTAAATGTATTTTGGGGTGCAATTCCACATATGCCCATGGCCTGTGTGAGCAATATATCATTTAGTGACAACTTTGTGCAAAAAAAAAAAAAATGTGTCACTTTCCCGCAACTTGTGTCAAAATATAAAATATTCCATGGACTCAATATGCCTCTCTGGAAATAGCTTGGGGTGTCTACTTTCCAAAATGGGGTCATTTGGGGGGGTTTTGTGCCACCTGGGCATTCCATGGCCTCCGAAACTGTGATAGGCAGTAAAGAGTGAAATCATAAATTTACGCCCTTAGAAATCCTGAAGGCGGTGATTGGATTTCGGGGCCCCGTACGCGGCTAGGCTCCCAAAAAGTCCCACACATGTGGTATCCCCATATTCAGGAGAAGCAGCAGAATGTATTTTGGGGTGCAATTCCACATAGGCCCATGGCCTGTGTGAGCAATATATCATTTAGTGACAACTTTTTGTAAATATTTATTTATTTATTTATTTTTTGTCATTATTCAATCACTTGGAACAAAAAAAATAAATATTCAATGGGTTCAACATGCCTCTCAGCAATTTCCTTGGGGTGTCTACTTTCCACAATGGGGTCATTTGGGGGGTTTTGTACTGCCCTGCCATTTTAGCACCTCAAGAAATGACATAGGCAGTCATAAACTAAAAGCTGTGTAAATTACAGAAAATGTACCCTAGTTTGTAGACGCTATAACTTTTGCGCAAACCAATAAATATACGCTTATTGACATTTTTTTTACCAAAAACATGTGGCCGAATACATTTTGGCCTAAATGTATGACTAAAATTGAGTTTATTGGATTTTTTTTATAACAAAAAGTAGAAAATATCATTTTTTTTCAAAATTTTTGGTCTTTTTCCATTTATAGCGCAAAAAATAAAAACCGCAGAGGTGATCAAATACCATCAAAAGAAAGCTCTATTTGTGGGAAGAAAAGAACGCAAATTTCGTTTGGGTACAGCATTGCATGACCGCGCAATTAGCAGTTAAAGCGACGCAGTGCCAAATTGGAAAAAGACCTCTGGTCCTTAGGCAGCATAATGGTCCGGGGCTCAAGTGGTTAAACAGGGGCAGAAAAATTGGGCCTTGGGTGGTGGTGGTGCCCTAAACCAAAATTATTGTTGGAAGCCAGCATCATCAAGATTGAGGAGGAATAGGATAGTCAGCATAGGCAGTCTTCAAGGGATCCCACATTCATAGAAAATTCAATCAGCTACATCAGCATCAGGTACTTGGTAGCTGCTGATCCAAGACTGATTCTTTTTAATGAATGTGAGCGTATCAATGGAGTCTGTGGACAGGCGCACTTTATGACCTGTTACAAACCCTCCAGCAGCACTGAATGTGCATTCAGAAAGAATGCTGGATGCAGGACAGGCCAGTAGCTCAATTGCATATTGAGCCATTTCTGGCCAGTGGTCCATCCTCAAGACCCAGTAACCCAGTGGATGCTGTGTTGGAAAGATCCCCAACTCTGCTCTTGCCCCTAGATATTTCTGCACCATGTAATGCAGACACTGGCGATGGTTGCTTTAACCGATTAGACCTTGGCGCTGAGGACTGAAAAATTGTTTAAAGACATCGGTCAGCCGGCCACCTTCTCCACCGCTCTTCCTCTGACTGAATGAAGCCTCAGCAACACGTTGTGCAGCACCAGGAAATTGTAAGAGAGAATGTAAATGGGGGTATGGCGCTCCCTTGTGGGAGGTATATAAGTGATACAGTATATTGTGATGCAGTAAGTGCTGATATGGATATTAAATTGATTAATATAATACTTAGTATGTACCATACGCAAAGGGTGAAGAGTGCAATAACTCATAAATGGATTAAAACCCTAAAACATTATTTAAAATTGTGAGACCAAAAAAATGTGATGAGAACACCCCTATATTGCATTCACATGTAATAACAAGTCCTCTTCCTTCTTCTTCTTTCTCTCCTTTGTCCTCTGTCCTAAGCGCAGAGATTTTGTGGCTTTGATATAACCAGAAAATTGTAGCCTCCCAGGGTCTGGAAATGCATTACACAAACCTTTCAAGGCTTCCTGAAGATGTTTCATCCTCTGTTCCCTCTGTGAAGGCAGGATGAGCTCTGGAACCTTACCTTTGTAATGTAGATCAAGAAGGGTTGCCAGCCAGTAATGATCCCTCTTCTTGATACCACGAATCTAAGGATCACGTGATCCGTAACAACCACCTCCCTGCCACGTACAGTAGGTGACCGCGAGATTGTGTCAATCTCGCCGCATTTCTCGGCGAGATTTGACACCTGCGAGCCCCGTCGCAGGAGCCAGCGCCGAGATGGTTCACTCATCGCGAAAGGAAAAATTTGTTTTCCTTCCGCGATGAGTGACAGGCAGTGCTGACAGCTGTCTGGTATGAATCCTGAGGCGGGAACACCGCGCCAAATTTTAAATGAAAAAACCGGCGTGGGTTCCCCTCCCAGGGGCATACCAGGCCCTTAGGTCTGGCATGGATTGTAAGGGGAACCCCCTACGCCGAAAAATTGGCGTGGGGGTCCCCCCCAATCCATACCAGACCCTTATCCGAGCACGCAGCCCGGCCAGCCAAGAAAGGTGGTGGGGACGAGCGAGCGCCCCCCCCTCCTGAGCCGTACCAGGCCGCATGCCCTCAACATGGGGGGTGGGTGCCTTGGGGGAGGGGGCGCCCTGCGGGGCCCCCCCACCCCAAAGCACCTTGTCCCCATGTTGATGAGGACAAGGGCCTCTTCCCGACAACCCTGGCCGTTGGTTGTCGGGGTCTGCGGGCGGGGGGCTTATCGGAATCCGGGAGCCATCTTTAATAAGGGGGCCCCCAGATCCCAGCCCCCCACCCTGTGTGAATGAGTTTGGGGTACATGGTACCCCTACCCATTCACCTAGGGAAAAGTGTCAATATAAAAAAAAAGTACACAGGTTTTAAGAGTAATTTATTAGTCCGCTCCGGGGTCTTCTTCCAACTTCGGGGGGGTCTCCTTCTGACTTCTCCCGGTGTTCGGCCTCTTCTCCCGGTGTTCGGCCTCTTCTCCCGGTGTTCGGCCTCTTCTCCGGGCCCTGCCGCTATCTTCTTCCAGCTCTATTGCCAGCGAGTGGCCCGGTCTGCTGCCGCTGTCTTGTCGCCGCTGTCTTGTCGTCGCTGTCTCGCCGCCGCTGTCTCGCAGCCGCTGTCTCGCCGCCGCTGTCTTTTCTTCTCTTCTTCCCCGATGTTGACACAACGCTCTCTCCGGCTCGAATGCTGTGTGCGAGCTGCGGAGCCATTTATATAGGCGGTGACCCCGCCCCCTTACGACGTTATGGTCCCAGCATGCGCAGGGACTCTAGCGTTATAAGGGGGCGTGACCCCAGAGTCCCTGCGCATGCTGGGACCATGACGTCGTAAGGGGGCGGGGTCACCGCCTATATAAATGGCTCCGCAGCTCGCACACAGCATTCGAGCCAGAGAGAGCGTTGTGTCAACATCGGGGAAGAAGAGAAGAAGAGACAGCGGCGACAAGACAGCAGCGGCGACAAGACAGCGGCAGCAGACCGGGCCCCTCGCTGGCAATAGAGCTGGAAGAAGATAGCGGCGGGGCCCGGAGAAGAGGCCGAACACCGGGAGAAGAGGCCGAACACCGGGAGAAGAAGCCGAACACCGGGAGAAGTCGGAAGGAGACCCCCCCGAAGTTGGAAGAAGACCCCGGAGCTGACTAATAAATTACTCTTAAAACCTGTGTACTGTGTTTTTTTTATATTGACACTTTTCTCTAGGTGAATGGGTAGGGGTACCATGTACCCCAAACTCATTCACATAGGGTGGGGGGCCGGGATCTGGGACCCCCTTATCAAAGGGGCTTCCGGATTCCGATAAGCCCCCTGCCCGCAGACCCCGACAACCAATGGCCAGGGTTTTTGGGAAGAGGCCCTTGTCCTCATCAACATGGGGACAAGATGCTTTGGGGTGGGGGGGCCCCGCAGGGCGCCCCCCTCCCCCAAGGCACCCACCCCCCCATGTTGAGGGCATGTGGCCTGGTACGGCTCAGGAGGGGGGGGGGGCGCTCGCTCATCCCCACCCCCTTTCCTGGCCGGCCGGGCTGCGTGCTCGGATAAGGGTCTGGTATGGATTTTGGGGGGACCCCCACGCCAATTTTTCGGCGTAGGGGGTTCCCCTTACAATCCATGCCAGACCTAAGGGCCTGGTATGCCCCTGGGGGGGGAACCCATGCCGTTTTTTTCATTTAAAATTTGGCGCGGTGTTCCTGCCTCAGGATTCATACCAGACAGCTGTCAGCACTGCCTGTCACTCATCGCGGAAGGAAAACAAAGTTTTCCTTTCCCGATGAGTGAGCCAGCGCGACATGCACAGTACCCTGCCGCCGAGAACCAGCGTGATGGTATCGCGCTGGAAACACAATCTCGCGGTCAGGTACTGTACAACTCCTTGGGTTTCTGGGGACTGAAAACCATCCCTTGAAGACTGCTGCTGAGTGTTATCCTCCAGGTCCATGCTGACACAATCCTCCTTCTCTTCTTCCTGTGTGTTTGGCAGGCGCGCAGGAATGCTATCTGGATAAAGGGACCTTGAGAGGTAAGAATGTCCTCCTCTTCCTCCCGCTGTTCTGCCTCAAGTGCCCTGTCCATTATTCCACGAAGCGTGTGCTCCAACAGAAAGACTAGAGGGACCGTGTCACTGATGCATGCATTGTCGCTGCTCACAATCCTTGTGGCCTCCTCAAATGATGACAGGACAGTGCATGCATCCTTGATCAGTAGCCACTGGCGTGGCGAAAAGAAGCTAAGCTCCCCTGACCCTGTCCTGGTGCCATAGTCACACAGGTACTCATTGATGGCCCTCTGCTGCGTGTGCAGCTGCTGCAGCATTGCCAACGTTGAGTTCCACCTGGTGGGCATGTCACAAATGACGGTCGGTGGGCAGGTTGCATTCCCTTTGAATGTCAGCCAGCCGAACACTGGCATTGTTTGACAGGCGGAAATTACCACAGACTTTTCTGGCCTGCCTCAGGAGATCCTGTAAGCCTGTGTACCTGCTCAAGAACCGCTGCACCACCAAATTCAAGATGTGTGCCAAACATGGTACATGGGTCAAGTGTCCCTGTCGGAGGGTGGAGAGAAGGTTGGTGCCATTGTTGCATACAACCATTCCTGGCTGAAGCTGACGTCAACCACCTCTGAGCCTGCCCCTGCACAGCTGACAGAATCTCTGCCCCAGCGTGGCTCCTGTCCCCTAAGCAGACCAACTCAAGCACCGCATGGCATATTTTTGCCTGACTGCTTGCGTAGCCCTTTGAAAGCTTACGGATCACCACTGGTTCAGAAGACAAATCTGGAGAAGAGGCCATAGAGGAAGAAGAGGAGGGGAGAGCTGTGGCAGAATCACTACTAGCTTTTTGGAGGCGTGCTGGCGGAACAAGCTCCAACAATAATGAACCCTGTCCTGCATCCTTCCCAGCTGCCAGCAGAGTTACCCAGTGCGCTGTGAAGGAAAGGTAATGTCCCTGCCCATGCCTGCTGGACCATGAGTCAGTAATATGCACCTTACTGCTGACCACCCTGTCCAACAAGGCCAAAACATTGCCTTCCACATGCCGGTAAAGAGCCAGAATGGCCTTCCGTGAAAAGAAATGGCATTTTGGAACCTGTCACTGAGGTACAACACATTCCACAAATTCAAGAAAGGGGGCAGAGTCTACCAGCTGAAAAGGCAGCAGTTGCAGTGCTAGCAATTTGGCCAAGCTAGCATTCAGACGCTGAGCATGTGGATGGCTGGGACCGAATTTCTTTTTTTGGTTCTGCAACTGTGGTAGGGAAACTAACCTGCTAAAATCAGATGGTGGTGTACTGCTAGCAGATTGGCTGCAAGTACTTGGGAGACCTATTGCTATACCTTCATTCCTCTCAAGGCAGGTTTTTGAGAGGACTGGAGGTATAGTGGGGTTGGAGATCCCAGAGGAGGAGCAAGGAGAAGTCCGCCTTTTTCTTTGATGTGGGTCTTTCAAGTGCTGTTGCGAACGGACTGCACTTGCAGGTTGTGATATGTCTTTTCAAGCATGTGGTGCCCAAGCAGCTGCTGTTCTGGCCATGCTTGATCCGCTTCAGATATAGTTTGCAAACAGCAACGGTGCAATCTGCTGCACACGTGTGAAAAAAGGCCCACACCAAGGAACTTTTAAAAGTCAGCGGGGAGTCAGCAGTGCCCTGCACCTGCGGAGCTCTGCGGTGTGATGCAATTGGGTGGCTGCCCTTAAGCTGCCCCCTAGAGGACATCCTGCCTCGTTGGAGTTGTGCCTCCTCCTCCTCTCTTCTCTCAGGCACCCAAGTAGAGTCAGTGACATCATCATCATGTACATGTCCTGGCTCAATAACACGGCCAGCAGCAGAAAAAAAGGACAAGCGTGCCCCACGACCACCTGCAGAGGATGCACCATGTCCATGACCAGCACTGTTGACTGTAGACACAGAGGCTGCTTGTCCTCTTTTAGTGGCCTGTGAGCGTCTGCCTCTCCTTGGTGGCCTTCCGGACATGATGTAAATTTTGTTTTGCAACACCACACTACACTGTATTAGATACTGTGTAAACCAACAGAAGTGTAGTAGAAACTCTACACACTGTATTCGATACTTTGTACACCACCTGCACTGTATTAGCAATTGTACAATGGCTGCACTGTATTTTATACTGTGTACACCACCAGAAGTGTAGTAGACACTGTACACACTGTATTAGATACTGTGTACACCGCCTGCACTGTATTAGCAACTGTCCTACGGCTGCACTGTATTGTGTACTAGGTACACCACCAGAAGTGTAGTAGAAACGGTACACACTGTATTAGATACTGTGTACACCGCCTGCACTGTATTAGCAAGTGTACTATGGATGCACTGTATTTTATACTGTGTAAACCACCAGAAGTGTAGTAGACACTGTACACACTGTAGTAGATACTGTGTACACGACCTGCACTGTATTAACAACTGTACTATGGCTGCACTGTATTAGATACTGTGTACACTGCCTGAAGTGTAATAAAAACAGTACACCACGGAATACACTGTAGATTTAGGCTACACTGGATGCAGAGTAGAGATATAGAGATATAGAGATATAGAGCTATAGAGCTATAGAGCTATAGAGCTATAGAGATATAGAGATTTAGAGATATATCAAATACACTGTCACTAACTGAATAACCTGCCTGCTTAATCTAAATCAAGCTATCTCTCTGTCCACACCAACAACACTAAAGGGGCCTCCGTGTAGGCAGCCTTATATAGTGTGGGGCGTAGACTTAGTCCCCCTGAGCCATAATTGGCCAAAGGCACCCTACCTTTGGCCAATTATGGATCTCTTAGCAGAGGGCACTGGGATTGGCCAAAGCATGCAGGTCAGGTGCATGCTTTGGCCAATCATCATACAGCAATGCACTGCGATCTCGCAGTGCATTATTGGGCATTCCACGGCGCTCGAATTTGCCGCGAGCGCCCCATAATGTTCACTCTTGAACATTATGAGCTTGAACATCACCCGAACATCAAGCTAATTGCTAATTCTGACCCAGCCTGGTGCTCATGCACTGTGCATCAAGACTGTTCTTAGGATAACTGTGTGAAACAGGTGCATTCTTCCCATATTAGTTTAGCGCCCTCCCAGCTAGGCTGATTTAGGTTTTCAGCTTCACTGTAATGAGTGGAGTGGTGATTGATTATTTTAGTTAGCTCAGGATTCCTAGGCTGAGAGTTTGATTGCTTCTCCCTGCCTCTGGAAGAAGCTTCTGGACCATAGTAAGAGATGCAAATGACCAGTTAAATATTTATCATGCCCTGGCCAATCCCTGGAGGCACTCAGAAGGTGACTGGGGATAAATCTGCAGGAGCCCTATCCAGACCTGTTCTTTCCTAATCAGTGAGGCTTCCAGCACTCCTGGGGGCTGCTATGCCAGGAAGAATGATCACTAGGACAAGAAACTACATTTTGGGCCTCAAACCTGCACACTGTTTCAGATTCCGGATCTATAGGAGGACTTTTTTAATCATTTATTTTGTTAAGGATCCACCTGTGGAGACTGGGTAGCAAACAGCTTCTGGGACACTGTGAGTAAGGATTTTTGAGGGACTAGTAGCTGTGCAAAAGCAAAAGCGAACCAGTTGCTAAAGATTACCCTATGATTTACAGCTGTGGGGCCTTAGACATTCCGACCAGTTACCTTCAGAAAAGCTGCTAAAAGGGAGAGACTAGAGGGAAATCTGTTGTTGGGGTTGTTGATTATTTCTTTGTAGTATCTCTTGCCCTAAACTCCTCTCACTTTAAAGATCTACTACAATAAATCCTAAAAAGACATCCCCTGAACTGTGCTTCAATTGACAGTGTGCTTACAGTACCTTAAAAAAGTATTCATACCCCTTGAAACTTTCCATATTTTGTCATGTTACAACCAAAAACGTAAATGTATTTTATTGGGATTTTATGTTATGGACCAAAACAAAGTGGCACATAATTGTGAAGTGGAAGGTAAATAATAAATGGTTTTCAAATTGTTTACAAATAAATATCTGATAAGTGTGGTGTGCATTTGTATTCAGCCCCCTCTACTCTAATGGCGCGTACACACGAGCGGACCTTATGGCAGACTTTGCCCAGCGGACTTTTCGACGGACTTTACGACGGACTTTCTGAATGAACGGACTTGCCTACACACAATCAATCAAAGTCCGTCGAATTCGTACGTGATGACATACGACCGGACTAAAATAAGGAAGTTCATAGCCAGTAGCCAATAGCTGCCCTAGCGTGGCTTTTTGTCCGTCGAACTAGCATACAGACGAGCGGACTTTTCGACCGGACTCGAGTCCGTCAGATAGATTTGAAACATGTTTCAAATCTAAGTCCGTCCAACTTTTGAGAAAACAAAGTCCGCAGGAGCCCACACACGATCGAATTGTCCAACGAAATCCCGTCCGCCGGGCAAGGTCTGCCGTAAAGTCCGCTCGTGTGTACGCGGCATAATACACCTAACTAAAATCTAGTGGAACCAATTGCCTTCAGAAGTCACCTAATTAGTAAATAGAGTCCACCTGTGTGGGTAATTTAATCTCAGTATAAATAAAGCTGTTCTGTGAAGCCCTCAGAGGTTTGTTAGAGAACACTAGTAAACAAACCGCATCATGAAGGCCAAGGAACACACCAGACAGGTCAGGGGTAAAGTTGGAGAAGTTTAAAGCAGGGTTAGGTTATAAAAAAATATCCCAAGCTTAGAATATCTCATGGAGCACTGTTCAATCCATCATTTGAAAATGGAAAGAGTATGGCACAACTTAAAACCTACCAAGACATGGCCGTCCACCCAAACTGACAGGCTGGCAAGGAGAGCATTAATTAGAGAAGCAGCCAAGAGGCCCGTAGTAACTCTGGAGGAGCTGCAGAGATCCACAGCTCTGGTGGGAAAATCTGTCCACAGGACAACTATTAGTCGTGCATTTCAGAAATCTGGCCTGTATGGAAGAGTGGCAAGAAGAAAGCCATTGTTAAAAGAAAGCCATAAGAAGCCTGCTTTGCAGTTTGCACAAAGCCATGTGGGGGACACAGTAAACATGTGGAAGAAGGTGCTCTGGTCAGATGAGACCAAAATTTAACTTTTTGGCCTAAAACTAACATTTCCCATCACCCTGAACACACCATCTCCACCGTGAACCATGGTGGTTGCAGCATCATGTTGTGGGGATGCTTTTCTTCAGCAAGGACAGGGAAGCTGGTCAGAGTTGCTGGGAAGATGGATGGAGGCAAATACAGGGCACTCTTAGAAGAAAACCTGTTATGCCCTGTACACACGACCGGACTTTCCAGCAGACTAGGTCCGACGGTCTTCCCGACGGACTTTCGGCGGACTTCCGATGGGCTATCTGAACGAACGGACTTGCCTACACATGACCGGACTTTCCGGCAGACTAGGTCCGCCGGTCTTTCCGACGGACTTTCGACGGAGTTACGGTGGGCTTCCAAATGAACGGACTTGCCCACACACGGACTAAAGTCCGTTCATTTTGAACCTGACTCGGGTACGACGGGACTAGAGATTGACACCTTGTGGGCCCCGTTGCAGAGCATACCAGGCCCTTAGGTCTGGTATGGATTTTAAGGGGAACCCCCTATGCCGAAAAAACGGCGTGGGGGTCCCCCCAAAATCCATACCAGACACTTATGCGAGCACGCAGCCAGGCCGGTCAGGAAAGGGGGTGGGGACGAGCGAGCGCCCCCTGAACCGTACCAGGCCACATGCCCTCAACATGGAGGGGGGTGCTTTAGGGGAGGGGGCACCCTGCGGCCGCCCCCACCCCAAAGCACCTTGTCCCCATGTTGATGAGGACAAGGGCCTCTTCCCGACAACCCTGGCCATTGGTTGTCGGGGTCTGCGGGCAGGGGGCTTATCGGAATCCGGAAGCCCCTTTGATAAGGGGGTCCCAGATCCCGGCCCCCCACCCTATGTGAATGAGTATGGGGTACATTGTACCCCTACCCATTCACCTAGGGAAAAAAGTGTCAATAAAAAACACACTAGACAGATTTTTAAAGTAATTTATTTGGCAGCTCCGGGGGTCTTCTTCGGACTTCGGGGGTCTTCTTCGGACTTCTCAGCTCTCTCCGGCCTCTTCTCCCGGTGTCTGGTTCTTCGCCAGCTCTCCGGCCTCTTCTCCCTGTGTTTGGCCTCTTCTCCCCGTGTCTGGTTCTTCTGTCGGGCTCCTCCGCTATCTTCTGCTATTTTGCTAGTGGTGGCCCGGTCTTCTCCGTCGTCTTGTTCCCTTTTCTCTTCTTCCGATGTTGATACGATGCTCTCTCCCGCTGTAATGCTGTGTGAGCGGTGCGCAATGACTCAAAAAGGCATGGGGCATGGTCACCGGGTGATGTCATCCGCTGACCCAGCCCCCTTATGACGTCACAGTCCCAGCATGCAAAAATATCACTCTCTAGATGTGCAAAGCTGATAGACATACCCAAAAAGACTTGCAGCTGTAATTGCAGCGAAAGGTGGTTCTACAAAGTATTGATTCTACAAAGTATTGCACGCCACACTTTTCACATACTTAAAAAAAAATTAAAACCATTTATCATTTTCCTTTCGCTTCACATTTATGTGCCACTTTGTGTTGGTTTATCACATAAAATCCCAATAAAATACATTTACGTTTTTGGTTGTAACGTGTCAAAATGTGGAAAATTTCAAGGGGTATGAATACTTTTTCAAGGCACTGTAAGTGACTGGCGGCTTCTGCCCCACTAGGGGTAACCGCTATACCTACTGTAACAGAGGTGTAGTAGACACCTAGGTGGTCCTGGAAGAAGTAAGCATGCAGCAGGTAACCCCCAGCATAGTGTGCATGTTAAAGCGTACTTGTGTCAAGACTGTGGATATCAAAATATTGATATATGCTTAACAAGCAGTAAAGTTCTATTGTAAAATAAAAGTCTGAGGAACAATTAAATTCTAACTGTTGGCATACTGAATAATATGAAGTATTTATCCTTGGTTGTGTTCTCATCACAGCTAGGAATAGGCTCCAGCAACTGCAACTTGTTTGATCCATTGTGAGTTTGGATGCAGCACAAATCTAAGTGACTTTCTAAACTTGACAGCATTATGCCCTGTACACACGGTCGGATTTTCCGATGGAAAATGTTCGATGGGAGCTTGTTGTCGGAAATTCTGACCGTGTGTAGGCTCCATCGGACATTTTCCATCGGAATTTCCGTCACACAAAATTTGAGATCTGGATCAGATTTGAGATCTGGAACAGATTTTGTTTTCGGAAATTCCGATCATGTGTACACAATTTTGACGCACAAAGTTCCACGCATGCTCGGAATCAAGAAGAAGAGCCACACTGGCTATTGAACTTCATTTTTCTCGGCTCGTTGTACATGTTGTACGTCACCGTGTTCTTGGCGATCGGAATTTCCGACAAGATTTGTGTGACCGTGTGTATGCAAGACAAGTTTGAACCAACATCCGTCGGGAAAAAATTTGTTAGTGGGGATAAAGAGCACTGACATTCTGATGTGTGACTGACAGAGTACGCAGACAAGTTTCCCTGTGTGCCTAGTCACTGTCAATCCAAACTGATTAAATATTTGCCTTCTTAAAGACAAAGTGGTCAGAATATGACGGGGGGGGGGGGGGGGGTAGCTGGTAACTAAGCTAACTTAGCAGCCAAAGTGCTACATGCAATTTGTACCCTAAAAGATGGGAGGGTACATTTTATTTGACTTCTATTTAAAACAAACCCTCAATGACCTCTCTAGCTACATGTGGTATATCCTCAAAGATTACAGCAGAGATGTCAGCATCTGTTTTTTTGTTTAAAAGATGTCACTTGTTTACCCTTAAACTCACACCATCACACCCCTGCTAAGTACCCCTTCCTTTTTACCCCAATAATTGAGACCACACCCATCTGGAGTAAAATATTGGCCGTAGCAGCCAATTATCTTTATTAATAATAACCAATATAATTAACATCAACGTAACATAACTGTATAAAACACCTGACATATCAGTTAACTACTCCCGTTGGTCTTTGCAGGGAAAAACCCACTAATCTTACACTCGATCCACTCTGGCACTGCGGTACTTTAACTAAAATAGGCCTCCAGCTGACATGCTAGCTCGGAGACAACAAACCAATTGACCGCAGTGCACCCAATAACCAATTCCAGCTAAACCCCTGTTAGCTGAAATACCACCAACGGGCCTCATACTACCGATGGGTCCCGATCTCTTTCATATCTGGGGTTTATTCCTTCACCCGCAAAGACCAACACCACGCCACAGCACACACCAGGGGAAAACTTTACCCTTGTGTGCCCTGCCAAACCCTCAATGCTCGCTGAATCCCATCCTGCAGACCCAAAGACCACAGGTCGATTCCCCACATCGCTCAGGTGTACTCCATCTCTTCTCAAGTAACGCCTTGTATCCACCTCCAATTCTATGTGCCTGATAGCCAACCCACCATTTCTAACCACAAAACCACTAACTTCCTTGTTAACCTTCTTCCGGGCCTGGTTAATCTTATCCACCGACCTGGCCAGCCTCCAAGTGGTTTGTGCCACGATGTCCAACCACACAATAAGCATATGTGGAAAGGACATCCTAAGTTGCCAAAAATCAAATTTGATGTCTCGTACCAAATCTAACATTGACCGTAGCCCTAGATCATTGCCACCCACGTGTAACACCAACACATCAGGAGGCCTATCCAGACGTGCAAATTTTCGCACCCCCGACACCGTCCTTCCCCAAAGCATACCCGGCACCCCCAACCACCGGAGACTAGCTTCCTGTCTGGAAAAACCCAGCTGTCTCCCATCCCGTCTTGCATCTCCTCTCCTTGCCCCCCAACATACATAAGAGTGGCCCACTATCCAGACCAGGCACTGTGTTCGTCCTGAAAGAAAAGAAAACAAACCCCCCAACAAATCATTAGACTCCCAGCACATAATAATAATTCAATGTACTACTTTTTACCGCTGCTTCATCCAATCCCCAGCGAACCGCTTCCATAGCTGCCCCTATCCAAAATGAATGGGGAATTGATCCCCCAAACCCAATGCCCCCAAACATTTTTTGAAAATTGCAATAAATTGAAAACAAGATAATAACAACCCATTCTGATGTACCAAAATGGGACCCCCCCCTCCCCCCGTGCGTATAGCAAGAAACCCCCACACCAAATTTACTGGGCACAAGGGAGAACCTGACAGTGAAAAAACCTGCACCGTCTTTCCCTTGCCCCACTGATCCATTTTAGATTTTCTTACCAGTATGGACAACCTGTCCTCCCCACATCTGACATCCGTCACACCCAACCCCCCTTTTTCCTTTTTAGAGGGACTAACTAATTCACTAATCCTAAACGCCCCGATAAACGCCAAGGCGAATGCCGCCTTGAACACCACCACCTCATATTCCGAGGAACATGTAGTGTCGAACTGTGCCACTATCCTACCCAACATCTTGAACGAAACCGGGCACCTAGCGTCCCTCCCCGGCTTAGAACGCTGGTAACCCTTCAGTGCCTGCCTAACCCAAAAATCTTTAGTTAGATCAGGGAAACATTGAAATTTTAACCAAAATGCCAAACCTGCCAATTTCTTTTCCAACCCAGACACCGACACCCCATCCTCCAGATTCCTTGAAACAAAATACAAAACTAGCAACCTGAGATCTTGGTCCTCATGTCCTTCCAACACCTGTTGCAGCAGAGATACCCATTCCTGCCATACCCTGTTGTATGCAGACCACGTCGGTCACCGACTGTTTGATCCAGCCCGCTACTTCTCCAAGGCAATCCTCCACAGCCACTCGGGACAAGGGACCCCTTTCCGCTCCGCCCCTGGCGCCAGCTCCCGGAATCTGTTCCACTGAAAGCGAGTGCATCAGCAATGACATTTTCCACTCCGGGGAGGGGAACAGCATAGATAAACATGTTCAACTGCAGACAGCGCAATACAAGGGGTCTGAGCAACCTTACCACCAGCGGTGACGCCGCTGACACCTTGTTAATCACCTGTACCACCCCCAGGTTGTCCCCGTGAAACCTAATTTTCAAATTCCTGAATGATTCACCCCAAAACTCTAATGCTAATACCACGGGGGACAATTCCAACAATGTCATATTCTTCACTAGCCCTGCATCCTTCCACGACTGTGGCCAAGGCCCTGCACTGCACTTACCTTGGAAAAAGGCTTCAAAACCCGCAGAACCTGCTGCATCCGTGTACAGCTCCAGATCAAAGTTTCTAACTGGCCCTGACATCCACAGCGCCCTGCCTTTGAAATTAGCCAGGAACGTGTGCCATACCGTCAGGTCACCTCTATGAGCCTTCAGCAAACGCACATAGTGCTTGGGGGACTCAACCCCCGCCGTACTTGCAGACAGCCGCCTGCAAAATACCCTCCCCATGGGCAGGATGCGACACGCAAAGTTCAACTTGCCTAGTAATGATTGTAAGGTGCGCAACTGAAATTTGCGAAGTCCCATGATCCCCCAAATCTCCGCTTGCAACGCCATCAGCTTATCCTCCGGCAGCCTACACTCCATGGCCTCAGTGTCTAAGACAATGCCCAAGAAACTCAACACCGTCTGTGGACCCTCCGTCTTTTCCGGGGCCAAAGGGATGCCAAACTTATCTGCAACATGTTCCAGTGTGGCCAACAGGACCGCACAGACTTCTGACGCAGGTGGGCCCACGCAGAGGAAATCGTCCAGATAGTGAATGATGGAATTTAATCCCGCGATGTCCTGCACCACCCACTCAATGAAGGAACTAAACTGTTCAAACAAAGCGCAGGATATAGAACACCCCATAGGCAGGCAGCAATCTACGTAGTATTCTTTTTGCCAACAACAACTCAACAAATGAAAACTCTCCGGATGAACTGGTAGCAAGCGAAAAGCCAACTCTATGTCAGCTTTTGCCATAAGTGCCCCCCGCCCATACCGCCTAATCCAAACTACCGCTGCATCAAAGGACGTATATGATACCGCACATACCTCCGGGTCGATGGCATCATTCACCGAACCCCCTTTTGGGTAAGACAAGTGGTGGATAAGCCTAAATTTGTTAGGCTCCTTTTTCGGCACGACCCCTAGCGGTGACACTACCAAATCAGGTATTTGCAAAGAAGTAAAAGGATCACTCATGCGGCCTAACAAGACTTCCTTCTGCAGTTTCTCAGAAACCACGTCCGCATGTAGTAAAGCCGACCTCAAATTGCGTGACAGTGGGGGAGTATCGACCAGGCGTGAAGGAATTCTAAGACCTTGAAAAAATCCCCGGCCTATCAACCGCGCTGCCTCCCTGTCAGGGTACCTATCTAGGAAAGGTTGTATCCTTCCCACTTTCACCGGAGTTGTCCCCTTTACTAGCAGACTCGCCGGTACGGCCTTTTCCTTGTTTAAAACACCGGGACGCAGGGTTCCCACTTCCACAACCTGAACATTCGTGCTTGTATTTGCACGACCCCCCCAAAACTGCAGGAGCCTTCATTAAAATGCCAGCAAACTCCTTTTTTCCTTGTGGCCGATTGTCCGGAGTTGGTTGATCCACCCGCCCCCCCTTGAAAAAACGGACCCGTCGGCCTAGCCGAGGTCAATAGGCGCATCCATAGGCTGATGTCCTTATGATCCCACCTTAAGGACGGGCGTATAGCCCTCCGCTGCCTAAATTGCTCATCATACCGCAGCCATGCTGTGCCCCCGTAGACTGTGTGCCTCTCATACGGCTTCCAAATAGCAAAACAATGCCGAGCAGTGTTCTGGGTTCTTTTCCCCAATAACACTCGCCATTATCGCAAAGGCCTGCAGCCAATTCGTGAAAATCCTGGGGATGAGCCTATACCTCCTTTTTTTCCTCATCCTCCTTCTTGTGATCCTCTGGCTTAACCCTATCCAACTTAAACTTTTCCAGAGGTAGGAGCGCAAAAATCTCCACGTATTCCTCCTTCCAAATTTTCTTCCTCACTTCAGGCTTCAGGTGTGCTCCAAGGGGCCCCTCAAAACACACATAAACTTCGCATTTTGCTGCATCCGCCAACCTTACTAAGTCTTGTTTTTTCACCCCTTCCCCAGTTGCCCCCTCCAGCGGTTTAGGAACCACCTCCTGAACTGCCACCCCAGGCGACCTCCGTCACGGGCGCCGCTTGCTCTGTAGCAGGCCCCCCTGCTATATATATATATTACACACACAGTATCTCACAAAAGTGAGTACACCCCTTACATTTTTGTAAATATTTTATTCTATCTTTTCATGTGACAACACTGAAGAAATTACGGTTTGCAACAATGTAAAGTAGTGAGTGTACAGCTTGTATATAGTTTAAATTTGCTGTTCCCTCAAAATAACTCAACACACAGCCATTAATGTCTAACACGCTGGCAACAAAAGGGAGTACACCCCTAAGGGAAATGTCCAAATTGGGCCCAATTAGCCATTTTCCCTCCCCGGTGTTATGTTACCCGTTAGTGCTACAAGGTCTCAGGTGTGAATGGGGAGCAGGTGTGTTAAATTTGGTGTTATCGCTCTCACTCTCTCGTACTGGTCACTGGAAGTTCAACATGGCACCTCATGGCAAAGAACTGGATCTGAAAAAAGAATTGTTGCTCTACATAAAGATGGCCTAGGCTATAAGAAGATTGCCAAGACCCTGAAACTGAGCTGCAGCATGGTGGCCAAGACCATACAGCGGTTTAACAGGACAGGTTTCACAGATAAGAATACACATAGAGTAATGTGTCATAGAATTGAGCAAGAATGCTTGAAGAGATTTTTTACAAAGTAAATCATAGATTATCCATAATATAGTTAGTTATTTGATATAGTGATATTTGATATAGTTACTTAATTAGTTAGCTAGTTAGAATCTGTGTGAAATAATATAAAAAAATATATATATATTCAATTATAGTTAATTATGCATTTGTAAGTTTTGTTACAGAACTGCATTTCTGTTACTTAACCTCCTTGGCGGTAATCCCGAGCGTGACTCGGGTCTGACTTTTTCTGCCAGGAGCGGTAACCCCGAGTCACGCTCGGGGTAACAGTGTAGAGCATCCAGCGGAGCCCTTACCTTCTCCTGGGTTCCAGCGATGCCCTCCACTGTCCTCGGCTGTGCTCCGCTGTGATCGCCAGCGCGATCACAGCATCTCACTTCCTAGTTCCGTTCCCTGCGAGCAGCAGCGGCGCACGGGAGCGGAACTGGGCGGGAAATTTAAAAAGTTCAAAAGTTCAAACACAATAACACACATATAAAAAGAGGTGATACAGTGTAATCTGAGAGGATTACATTGTATCATCTCAGATCTTACTGATACAGTGCCCCTTGCCCCAGTGCCCCTTGCCTCCAATAAAATATTGAGAAAATGGAATCCAAAAAGCGCCATTTCGCTACAAAATCGCCTTTGGAGCAGTTGAATGACAGCGACAGCGACACGGAGTTGCTCCCAGAACTCATCGATAGTGAGTCGTGGGGAGATTTGTCATCTGAAAACTGATCTGACAAGTGACAGCGGTGACAGGGGTGATGATCCTGCACCTGACATCAGCGATGTGCACACTTGGTGCCCTATTGAGTGCGATACAGACCAGGTAGCGCCCCCAAGATTTCCCTTCACTGGATCACCTGGGATGAAGGTCGAAGTTGAGCATGACAACCCTCTGGCATACCTGCAATTATTTCTCACAGAGGAGGTAATTGAAAAAATTGTCATAGAGACAAATCGCTACCAAGAGCAGCAATCCGCTACGCTGCATGCCAGGTTTTCCCGAAGCAGAAGGTGGGAACCGGTGACTAAAGAGGACATCTGGCTGTTTCTCGGACTCATTATTCTTCAGGGGGTGGTGGGGAAACCACGGCAGAAATGGTACTGGACCACCAACAAGTTACTGGCCACTCCGTTTTTTGGTACTGTGATGTCCGAATACCATTTTTCCCTCATCATGAAATATTTCCACATCACTAACAATGAAGAGTTTGATGAGGCCACGCATCCTGCGCCCAAGCTAAAAAAAATCTGGGAGGTATGCCAAATTATTGGGAACAATTTCCAGCGGGCCTATGTGCCAGAAAGGGACGTCAGCGTGGATGAGAGTTTGATGGCCTACAAAGGACGCCTAAGCTGGATCCAGTATATTGCATCCAAAAGAGCGCAGTTTGGCATCAAATCATACATGCTCTGCGAATCATCCACTGGGTACATATGGAACTCGGTCATTTACACCGGTAAAGGCACGAAGTTCAACCCCAGGTACAGCAACTATGGGATGGCCACATCATCTGTCCTTACACTGCTGGAGCCATTACTGAACCAGGGATATTGTGTGACCATGGACAATTTCTATACATCGCCAGAACTGTTTGAGGTTTTGATCCAAAACAAGATGGATGCCTATGGTACAGTTAGGCCTAACAGACGTGACATGCCATCTATGTTTGGCAAGAAAAAACTCAAAACCGGAGAAATTGTTGCCTGGCAGAAAGGTAAGATGATGACAATGCGATGGCGAGACAAGAAGGACGTGTGTCTCATGAGCACTGTGCACAATACCTCCACTGCCACGGTCCACACAAAAAGGTGGGAAAGATGTGCTGAAGCCGCAAGTCATGATAGACTATAATTGCACTATGGGAGGTGTTGACCGAGCCGATCAGGCAATGACCTTTTATCCGACTATGCGGAAACAGCAAAAAAAATATTACAAAAAGATTTTCAGGCATCTTCTGGAACAATGCCTTTGGAATGGGTACATCTTGTACAGAGCAGGGAGTGACAGGCCTCTTGTTCATTCAGATTTTATCTGGAAGGTGGCTGAGCAGATTTTTGTGAAACGCCAGAAGCCATCAGTAGATGTGAACAGACCTGGACGACGTGCTGTTGGTGTTGCCAACCCAGAACGCCTAACAGGTCGGCACTTTATGGACTATATACCACCAACCGCAAAAAAGGCAGCACCTACCAGGATGTGCGTGGTTTGCTGTTCAAACAGAGATGACAAGGGAAAAAAAATACGAAAAGAAAGCAGGTTCTATTGTCCGGATTGTGACGTGGGACTGTGTGCTGTACCTTGCTTCAAAATTTATCACACTCAGGATGTTTATTGAATTTTCTTTGTCTGACAAATTTCTTTAGTTTGTATTACATTATTGAATAAAATTATATTATTTAAAAATTTAAAATCATGATTTTGTGTTTTAAACTTTATCACATCTGGGATGTCTACTAGAGTCTTGTTTGGTCAGGTTTAACCACTTCAATACCAGGCACTTAGACACCTTCCCGCCCAGCCCAATTTTCACCTTTCAGTGCTGTCGCAATTTGAATGACAATTGCGCGGTCATGCCACACTGTACCCAAACTAAATTTTTATCATTTTGTTCCCACAAATAGAGCTTTCTTTTGGTGGTATTTGATCGCCTCTGCGGTTTTTATTTTTTGCGCAACAAATAAAAAAAGACCGAAAATTTTGAAAAAAAACAAGTTTTTCTTTGTTTCTGTTAAAACTTTTTGTAAATAAGTACGTTTTCTTCTTCAATGACGGGCACTGATATGGCTGCACTGATGGGCACTGATACGGCGGCACTGATGGGCACCGATCAGGTGGCACCAATGAGGTGGCACTGATGAGGTGGCACTGACGGGCACTGATGATGGGCACTGATAGGCGGCACTGATGGGCACTGATAGGTGGCACTGGTATGCGGCACGGATGGGCACTCATAGGTGGCACGGATGGGCACTTATAGGCGGCACTGATGGGCACTCATAGGTGGCATTGATGGGCACTCGTAGGTGGCATTGATGGTTACTTATGGGTGGCACTGATAGTTGGCACAGATGGGCACGGATGGGCACTGATATATGGGCACTGATGGGCACGGATGGGCACTGACAGGTGGCATGAATGGACACTGATGGGTGGAACTGACGGCACTGCTTGTTTGCAGTGATGCCCCTAAGGGTGGCATTGCTGGGCATCACTGCAACATGATGGTGCCAATCAGTGCCCATTTGTGGGCACTGATTGGCACAGATTTGGCACACTGGGCACATGTGGATGGCCATGGGGTACATACCTGGCCATCCACATGTTGCCGCTTCCCTGGTGGTCCTAGTGGCGATCCCTGGTGGTCCAGTGTGGTGATCTGAGGGGGGGCTGCGCTGATAAACAATCAGCACAGACCTCCCCTGCCAGGAGAGCCGCCGATCGGCTCTCCTCTACTCGCGTCTGTCAGACGCGAGTGAGGAAGAGCCGATCAACGGCTCTTCCTATTGACAGCGTGATCAGCCGTGATTGTACACGGCTGATCACGTGGTAAAGAGCCTCCGCCGGAGGCTCTTTACCAAGATCAGTGTAGCGGTGTGTCAGACTGACACACCGCTCCACCGATCGCCGCGATGCGCGCCCCCGGGGGCGCGCTGCGGCATGTTATCATGCTGGACGTCATATGACGCCCAGTCAGGATAACAGAACCACTTCCCGGACGTCAATCCGCCATAGGGCGGGCGGGAAGTGGTTAAGTAAGTAATTACTAAGAATTGCAGGCCTATAATACATAGCATCAAATTGCCATGCAAAATAATTGTACCGCTTTCAGCACAAAATTCCAGACAGAATCATACCGCCAGGGAGGTTAAAGAATGTATCTATTACAAGAAGTGGTCATTTAGCAGAAGGTCAACACTACAGGTTTTTTATAGAATACTGTTGTGTTTCTGTCAGTCAAAGAAGTTTAAAAGACGTGTCAGCTATTAGCAATGTGAATATTTAGAATACTTACTAATACGATCATTTCACCTCTAGCTCAAACTATATATGTGATAGGGGGGCTAACCAATCTTCTAGGAGCAAGTGAACCTCTTCTTGAAATATCTGCCTAGAGTGTTCTTTCAAACCCAATCAGGCCCGGAGATCATTCCAGTAAGAAAATAATGACACAATAGTCAATGCCTGGAAATGTTCTGCTTTTACTTCGGTAGACAATCACTTATATAATCAAAATGACATCACAAAAAAATTCAACCCTTTCATTAATATATGCTAGAACTACAGACATTACGTATATATCAGATGTTTAAAAACCACCTAAAAATAAGACATGATTTCTTCATACAGAAACTGTCAACAAGGAGAAAACTTCATGCGTCATTTCGGGGAAATCATGTTATTTACAAGAATTTAAAACTAACTTTTGATAGACGTCACATATACATATTTTTATAGATTTTTATAGCTAAAATAAAGGACAGCAAGCTAAAATATCCCTACAATATGGATATAGCTGCATTTTGCTGACTTGAGATTTTGCATTTTGAGTAAATTTGAGATGGTTATCAACATCAAGAAATATATGCTATCCAAACCTCCCATCATTCATAATATGGAAACAGAAGCCTCAGGAGGAATTATTCACAGCAACCTGAGGAACAGATCATTGTTCAATCCACCGGTGCTGAATAATGAGCATATCGAAGTGTTTAATAGAATGGTGACACAAGAACTTGAACAATTAAAATATAAAAGAATCTCTGAACCCAGAAATACACAAACAGGTATCAAACAGTTAGAACAAAATAAGGAAATTGTAGTGAGACCAGCGGAAAAAGGAGGAGCAATTGTGGTACTATCCAAAGAATATTACAATAGGGAGCAACTAGGACAATTAAGCGACACAAATACATATATTAAACTTAATGGTAATCCAACAAGGCAGTATAAACGGGAATTATCGGATTTAATCCTGAAAGGAGTTGGAAAAAATATTTTAACCAAAAAAGAGTCTAAATACTTACTGCCTGACACATGTAGAATACCTATCATTTACACGGTTACACAAAAATTAAGAACAGCCGCCAGGAAGACCCATCATAAAATGGTATCCAATCAATCAATGCTAGGCTGGGTGAATAGGTTGATAAATTTTTGCAGCCTTTAGTACCTCAAACTAGAGCATTTCTGAGGGACACGAAACACTTGATACAAATATTGGATACCCTTGATTTGAAACGAGATGAGAAATATATTATTGCAACAGCTGATGTAGCTTCGCTGTACACAATAATTGATCACAGTGATGCAATAGAAGCATCAAAGTGGGCTATGGACAAATTCAGCCACCTTATATCCAAACAAAAAAGATTTATTTTGAGAAGCTTGGCGTTTGGAATACAGCACAATTATTTTTGGTATAAAGAAAACTATTATAGACAATTAACTGGGATTGGAATGGGAGCCAAGTATGCCCCAAGTGTGGCCAATGTTTTTATGGCCAAGTGGGAGGATGAAGCAATCTTTTCTGATATCCCAGACAATATGGTACTTTACAAAAGGTTCATTGATGACTGTATAGTAATATGGAGAGGTGATGAATCAAGTTTAGTTCAGTTTTTTAATCAATTAAATACCAACCAGAAAAACATCAAACTTGAATATGAAATAAGCAAGAAAACAGTCCACTTTCTAGATTTGGAAATACAGCTCGAGAATAATTCCATTAGTACCAAAACGTTTTTCAAACCAGTCGAGAGGAATAGCTACATACCAGTTGACAGCTGTCACTACGAACCATGGCTTATTAATATCCCAAAGGGACAATTTATACGGCTAAGAAGAAACTGTTCTGACAATAAAGAATACTTAAAACAAGCACAATGGATGGGAAAAAAGTTTGAAGATAAAGGATACAGTAAGGAATTTATATCAGAAAAAATTCAAGAGATCAATCAGACCCCAAGAGAGCTATTGATTCAAGATAAAATCAAGGATAACAAAGTTGATAATGATATACCCTTGACAATGAATTTTAGTATTCAACATAAGAAAATGGAAAGAATTATCATAAAATATTGGCCTCAAAACTCTCTGCAATATTTTACCGGATAGACCTCACTTCATTTATAGACGAGTTCCAACATTAAGGGATCTAATAGCCAAAAATGTCCCAGAACCTCCCAAAAGAATGACAGAACTATCCTTCTTCCAGGGGAAAGGTTTCTTCCCCTGTAAGAGGTGCTACGCTTGTAAAAATACCCAACAAAATGGGCAAAAGTGCAATAAGTTTATAGCAACCAGCACCGGAAAAGAATATACTATCAAGGATTTTATATCATGTAGAACTGAAGGCGTAGTATATGTTTTGCAATGCTCCTGCTCACTGCAATATATAGGCAGAACCAAGAGACCTATGTGGAAACGCATAAGGGAACATATTCAGAACATCAAAAAAGCTTTCCCTAAGCATAGTGTCTCCAAACATTTTGCTACGCACCACAACAGTGATCCTAAACAGTTAAAATTTTGGGCAATACAGAGATATAAACCACATTGGAGAGGCTCAAATAAGATAAGGGAACTCAGCAAAAACGAGTCAAAATGGATATTTGAGATGGGTACTCTTGCGCCTAACGGCTTGAACATAGAATTTGATCTTAATTGCTTTATAATTATCCTAGAATTATATTTTAACATTTCTAAGATCTCAATTAATTTTTCAATTTTTTTTTAATTTTTTTGGTCTTAATAACTAGCATAATAAATTTTAATAATCTTCGTTGCTATTTTACTTACAAGTATATACAAATTTTAACCTCTCATGAACACGATAATACATATTTATGTATATGTATATGCTATTTCTATATTGTGCATATTTTTGGTATGCCAATGCATAATGTTGGCTACCTGTGTTATACATATCGCCAACTAGATATGTGTGTATTATATTTATAGCTTACACATTTTTGGTACATTGTTACATATATTGACTAGTTGCACAATACATATAGCTAAATAGATTTGCTTTGGATGGTGCAAGCATATTGATAATTTTCTTAAGTAAATGCACAGTGATGGATCTTAGGGTCCTTTGGTAAATTGTATTACGTTGTCAGGTTTACGTATCAGGGATTGTAATATTGATCTCTGCTATGAAAGGTAGATTACTTGAAGTTTAAACCTTAAGTGTGTAATACCGATATATATCACTGGAGGGAGCCTGTTACCATATAGTCATTGTTTCCATTTACGTCTTTTACTTTCTGTTATATATTTTTTATTTATATCTGTTTATCCTTTTTAACCTGCGATTATAAATATACATTTCTCTTTTAATAAGCATGTAACAATTAAACATTGTTTTAAATCCAAATATGTACACGCCAGTATAAGCAGTATGATGATCCAATGAACACAGCGCTGTCTCCATGGTAATCAGAATGCCATAGGACTTAAATACAGAGACCGTGGCTTCTTGTGTTTATCCTTGAGAAAGTCACGTGTCAGTGACGCAACGCGTGGGAGGAGCCTAGGATGTTCATTGCTGCATGACACATTGAGCTGAATAGCAGCGGTTTCTCTATGGGAAACCTCGTCCACAGCGACTGACTGCAATCTGCATACCTGAATGCCTTTAGTTTACCAGGCGCATGTGAGTGTATCTCTTAAAGCTGTTTGCTTGTGTACTTTCTTATAGTTCACTGCGCAATGATACACCTTTTAGCTTGCTTTTCAAAAAAATCATTCTCCTGAGAACCAAACTACCAGCAGTACCATGGCTGAAGTGGGATGTAAGAAAAGCCAAAAATCATGAATAACGATCAAACACAGTGAATCAATTAATTTGATTAAAGGAATGAACTACTGGGCCAATTTTATATATTTTTTGAACTAACTCATCTCCGCTGGAATCTTTTTTATGATTGCTTCTTTAGCAGATCGGCATTAATTATCTTTTTATTTATTTCTACACACCGTCACATATAAATTTTTGGGGGGTATGTGTATATGTATTAGCAGCAAGATTATTTATACCTTTATTTAATAGGTACTTATTTATTTATATGCATAATTGATTATTTATTTGAGCATTTCCCTGATATTTTATTTTATTTGATACAGTTTTTTGCACATTGGTTGATCAATTTTTAGAGCGCATCAATTTTATATGTTTTATACTTTTTGGGATTCTGATCACCTTGCATTGATAGCAGCTTAATTTTATTGATTCAATCACGGCACTTAATATATTTCTATGCATGTTTATTTATTTGTATATATTCAGATTTATCCACATCAGCGCTTGGTTTTTACTCACTATTTGCACTGGCTATTGAACTATTGAACAAATCGCCTAAAAAGACACACAGTGTGTTCTCCTGCTTAGTGTGGTCAGTATTTAACAACTTGCCGACCACGCTATAGCCGAATGATGCGTGGACGGCTAGTTCTCGGAGGCCATCATATGACGTCCTCCCATGATCATTCAAAAAAAGGAAGATTAAGGTCTGGTGTGACCCCTCTGACACCTCCATCTATAATAGTGCACAAAAAAAGAAGAAAAATAGCCCTGGGACTTTAGATGAGGTGAGAGAGGTTTATCCAATGTCCACAGCGAACACTGAGACAAAATCAATTTATTCATTTCCAAATGTTATGTAACGGAGCGGTAACAACAATGATAGTGAGTTACCAGGCATAATAGCCAATGTACACAACACAGATGAACGTAAATATACAAATATTTATTACAAATGTTATACATCAATGAGCAACAATAAAACTTGAAAGTTGCTGGGTCAGTAAATACACATACAGAATAAGAAGATAAAATGTACATACATGTGGACAGGGAAGTATGTGAACATAATGCAGACATCAATAATACCCAGCAAGTTTTATTGTTGCTCATTGATGTATAACATTTGTAATAAATCTTTGTATATTTACGTTCATCTGTGTTGTGTACATTGGCTATTATGCCCGGTAACTCACAATCATTGTTGTTACCGCTCTGTTACATAACATTTTGAAATGAATAAATTGATTTTGTCTCAATGTTCGCTGTGGACATTGGCTAAACCTCTCTCACCTCATCTAAAGTCCCAGGGCTATTTTTCTTGTTTTTTTGTCCTCCCATGATCATGCCCACTGTGCATCCACTGCGGCACACATGCGGCGTAGTCTGTGATCAGTGTCCTCCAGACACTGCTGATCACAGATTGAGGTAAAGAGCCAATCAGTGGCTCTTTACCACGTGATCAGCTGTATCCAATCACAGCTGATCACAGCGTAAACAGAAGCCAGCTATCGGGCTGACAGCGTGAGGAAAGGAGAAGAGAGTTGATAACTGGCTTCAGTAAAAGGGACCTGTACACTAATAATCAGGGCACTAATGTGTCCTGATTATCAGAGCAGTCCCAACTGTGCCCACCAGTGCTGCCAATCTGTGCCCACAAGTGCTGTCAATCTGTGCCCACCAGTACTGTGTCCACCAGTGCTGCCAATCAGTGTCACCTATCAGTGCTGCCTACCAGTGCCCATCAGTGCCTACTATCAGTACCACCTATCAGTGCCCATCAATGCCACCTATGAGTGGCACTTATCAGTGCAGCCTCATCAGTGCCTCCTCATCAGTGTCCATCAGTGCCGCCTCATCAGTATCCATCAGTGCAACCTATCAGTACCCATCAATGCTGCCTCATCAGTGCCCACCAGGGCAACCTATCAGTGCCCATCAGTGCAGCCTCATTAGCACACATCAGCAAAATTTTATAACAAACTATGAAAAAGTTTTTTTCAAAATGTTTGAAAAACAGTTTGCGTAGCATACTAGCTCATTATGGAATACTCGCCTTAGATCGAAGCCCCCGTAGCGGTTCCCTGTACACCGCTCAGGCCGGCGATATCACTCCCAGAGTTACTTCCGGGTATCGCGGGCTCCGGCGCTGTGATTAACTTAAGCCACGATGACATCACTCACACACATGCGCGCGGGAACACTAGCTGAAGCAAGGGCACAAACATGTCGTTGCATTAGTGCACATGTGCCGATGATGTTGACACATGCTGATACAGGGGATATCTTCTAAACCCTCCAGAATAAGCTTACTGACAAGTTATGTCAGAAATGATCTGCAGACTCGATTAAAGCGTTTGTTAAACCAAAAAAAAATATATAGATTCTGTTCCCTTAGAGCATGATATACAGCACAGTGCTTGTGCTGTGTCATTTTGCCCCCCGTAACACCTAAAAAACCTGGCTGATCCTGCCTGGCTATACCCTCCCCTCTGCAAACTGACCACGATAATCAGGGCTGCTGAGCTCCTGACACCATGGTCCGTTTACGTGATTCCGTCATCCCCAGCCTGCTATCTGCTCTCCTGTGTCCTCTCTGTCCTCCTCCCCCCTGAATGTCTGCCGTTACCAGCTCTTGCTGCTCTCATAACTGCAACTAAACAGTCTTATCCCCTTTCTACCATAATAACAATTGTCCTTGTGCCTGTGTAATGTAAAAAAATCTTCCGATCTGTACCAATATGAGCTCCGCTCCGGGCGCTCAGCTGACACGCGGCTCTCTCTCCTCTCTCCTCTCCTTCCCGGCTGACGTCAGCGGGACTGCTCGGCCCCACCCACTGCAGCTGTGAGCCAGAGAGGGAAGATTTTTTTACATTACACAGGCACAGGGACACTTTTTATTATGGTACAGAGGGGATAAGATGATTTAGCTGGAGTGGGATAACCACCACTTTAAGGCCAGTGATACAGGAAGTGTTAAAGCCAGAGGATCAGCATAACAGCCACCATTTGCAGAAGGAGCTCAGCAGTGGCAGCTTCGGTGTTTCTCTCAGTACAGGTGTCCTTTAAGGCTAGGTTTCATAGGCAAATCTTTTTTTTTTTTTTTTTTTGGCATTAACATTGTTTATTGTGCTGCAAATAAGGATCTATTATTGTAAAATGACTTTTTTTCTCCAGGGAGAGCAAATTGCACTAGATAACTAAGGCTAACTAAGATCATTTGATATCATTTTCATCTTATCAATAATAACCTAATATGTGTGTAATCTTCTTGTTTCATTTTTCCTTGCAGCAGGGCTAGATTTACAGTATATGCTATAATATAAGTTATTTTACCCAAATCTAGTTATCCTACACTCAGAAAGCTTGCTGAAAGAAGACCAGATATACCAATATTTGTTGGAAATACAGAACGACCTGTCTTCTGGTACCAGGATCAGAGCGGTGTTAACTTGACTAATGTCAATGTTGTGCCTTTTGGAATCTGGCAGCAGGTAAAGCAGCACATTGAATTAACATTTTTCAAGCTTGTGTGAAATTTATTGCTTTGTGTCATGTGTAATGATAAATTTAAAAGGGTTGTAAAATGAATCTAACAAAACTACAAAGTTTCTAGGGTCTAGGCTATTTTGTAGTCTAGTTTTACTGCTCAGTGAATTAGTAACCCAATATACTGTAAACTGAAGAATGTAGAAGGCTGTCTGGAAAACTGCAGATAATAAACCAGGTAAGAAATGGTAGCTCCCTCATTTCATTTTTGTAGGTGATCCTGTTGCTAGCTGGCAGATGTTAGAGCATAATAACCCCATAAAGAAGACTTATTTCCAGTTGACAGCATGTTAAATATTTACATAGCTCCCAACTGTCCCTGATTTCGAGGGACTGTGCCTGATTTGGAGCAATGTCCCTCTGTCCCTCATTCCTCTTTATTTGTCCCTCATTTTGGTCTGATCTATATTGATGTATATAAAATGCACTTTTTATCTATCAAAAAGGTTTAACCAATCGTGTTTTTTTGTACAATTCAACTTTAAGGGGGCGTGGCAGGGGGTGTGTCCTATGCCTGCATATTTTTGCTGAAAGGTGTCCCTCATTCCCCTCTCAAAAGGTTGGGGGGTATGTATTTACTCTGTTCATAAGTTATGTCCATCGCAACTATTCGACAAAGCTAGCCTTCTGCTGTGAGCTGTAGTTCTTTCTGCCAACCCTTATGTTAATACCAGTGTCTGGCAGTGTTGAAATACAGAATTGTATTTTGTACAACTACTGTAGTATAGTATTTAGTAGAAATATATTCTTCAACCAGTAGATGGCAGTATTTATAAGTTTGTAGCTGCATCTATGGTATGCTCTATGTCTTTTCCATGAATAAAGATCCTGATTCCTGTCTGCAGTTAAAGAGGAACTGTAGTCTGCTCACATAATTTGTAATAAAAACATATTTGCCATTCTGAAGCTTCCCTCCAACCACTTTGCATATTATTGTATATATACTGTGATTCTGTACTTGCCAGATATACTGCAGAAATCTCTCTCCAGAGAGAGACTGGCTGCAACCATTTTAACTGTGGGCAGCTGAAGCTGCTGCCTGTTCACTTCCTGGATTTACAGACACACACCTCCAGCCCTGCATCTCTCATTGGCCCTCTTATGACTTATCCCCCCTCCCTTCCTGGCAAATTTTCATAAGGGTGAGAGAGAGAGAGCTGTGCATGATGTCATAAGCCTAGGCTTTTTACCAGACAAGAAACAGGAATTGGGCTGTTTAAGGTATTTACTGTCAGAAACAAAAAGGTTTTACTATCCAAAGTTAAAACAATAACGGCAAAAGATTTAATACATGGACATTTTAAGACATGACTGAAGGCCCACTTTAAGCAGCAAAGTCCATGAGGACTTGCACTGTTTGTTCTATAGAACTACATACAGAATTTCTAGCAGGTAGTGATGTAGGAGTCGACAATGGAAACTACAACATGCAGCAGGGGACACACTATCTAACACATGTGAAAGTATTGGATAGTCAGGACAGCTGTACCTCATGAAAAAAAAAAATGAAGATTTCCCTTGCCACTCTGCTCTACCTTTTGCCAGCTAGTGACAGGTTCACCTTAGACTCTCACAGTGCATTCCAATGACAGAAATACATTTAGAGGCCTGTGTTACAAAATGTACTAGAGATGTGCATTACATAACTTACCATTTTATAAATCCTATAGGCTTCCACTTGATTTTTTTTTTTTTTTTTAAGGTGGATGCAGATCTCAGATTTATGATACTGATGGATGGAGTTCATCCTGAAATGGACACTTGTATTATTGTAGAATACAAAGGTTAAGTTTTTTTTTTTCTTTCCATTTCTGTTCCTAATAAGTATATTTTTGTAAATTGTAATTATTCTTAACTCACACACCAGTATATGAATTTTGTATCAATAGGTCATAAAATCCTTAATACAGTGGACTGCACTCGACCTAATGGTGCAAAGCTCCCCACAGATGTTGCTGTAATGATGAGTGACTTTGCTGGAGGTGCGTCTGGATTTCCAATGACATTCAGTGGTGGAAAGTTTACAGGTATGTCTTAAAGTGGGGTTCCACCCAAAAAAACAAACATATCTAAAAAATTCTAAAAACAAAAAACAAAAAAACATTTGGATATTTTTTTTTTTTTTACTCACCTCTAAATGCCTGTTGCTAGGTGGTCCCTCGTAGTCTGCCCCCTTCCTCTGCCTGGGCTGGTGACATCACTTCCCCCTGGCACAGGAAGGGCTCGGCTCTTCTCCCTCCCTCCTGTCAATCATCTGGGACCCATTACAGGTCCCAGGTGACTGAGCGGCCAATCACGGCGCGCGGCGCCGCTCGAGCATGCGCAGTGGGTGCCAGGCTGTGAAGCCACAGCCCGGCGCCCACAGTTGAAATGCCGGCGCCGACGAGCGGAGGGGGGGGACGAGCGGGGCTTCGATCCCCCGCATCGCTGGACCCAGGGACAGGTAAGTGTCCAATTAAAAGTCAGCAGCTGCAGTATTTGTAGCTGCTGACTTTTAATTTTTTTTTTTTTTAATGGCCCGCCTGGGTGGAACTCCTCTTTAAAATCTGTGACTCTTGCAGGTCCTGAATAGTAGCGGTTTGCTTTGTATATAATTGGGTGCAGCTGTGCATGGTAGCTAAGCAGCTTCTATCTTCAGCTTGTTCAATTAAGTTTTGACAATAAAACCTGGAAGCTGATTGGTTTCTACGCAGAGCTGCACCAGATTTTGCACTCTCCAGTTTTAGTAAATCGGCCCCATTGTATACTAGCAAAATGTGCCCATTTCTTGACCAGGATGAATAGTAAAGTCCAGGAAAACGTTTTTTGTAGTGTGCTGTATAATACAGTGGATGGAGTTCAGCAGTTTGGGAAATGTAATAAATCGTATGCATATATGTCATATAGCGTTCAATCACATTGGCGACAGCCAGTGTAGACATGCTTAAAGTGGAAGTCCATGCTAAATTTAAAATGCATCTATAGACACCCACCATCTAACACTAACCTATCTAGCCCTGTAAAGAAGAAATCGCTATACATACCTTTTTTGAAGGCGATCTGACCAGTTCTCCAGAGACGGAAGCTTTGCAGAGGACACGGCCAACAACGGCTGTGAAATGAATGGTAAGTGACGTCACCCATAGACTTACTATGGGGATTCTGTTGGACATGTCCTCTGCACCCGCCTCCACAGTGAAGCCGCAGCTGATAGCTCAGCGTAGGTTTGGGTCGGATCGCATGCAGAAAAGGTATGTATACTGATTTTTTCTTTACAGGGCTAGATAGGTTAGTGTTAGATTGTGGGTGTCTATAAAAAGCAGGGATTTTAGTTTTAGCATGGACTTCCACTTTAAGTTTATCAGTGGTGAGTCAGTGGTACTTAAGTGTATCAGTGGTGTTTCAGTGGACAAGTGCACTTGTAATGTTCTGTGGAAAAGTTTGTGAGTGCAGTGGGAGTGATTAGAAATGTGGTTGGGTGCAGTGTTAGTTAACCACTTCAATACTGGGTACTTTCACCCCCTTCCTACCCAGGCCAATTTTCACCTTTAAGCGCTGTCACATTTTAAATGAGAATTACTCAGTCATGCAACACTGTACCCAAAATAAATTTTAATTTTTTCACACAAATAGAGCTTTCTTTTGGTTTTATTTCATCACCACTGGGGTTTTTATTTTTTGTGCTACAAATGAAAAAATACTGAAAAAGTTGAAAAAAAATGCGTTTGTTTTAGTTTCTGTTATAAAATTTAGCAAATAAGTGTAGCAATAACTCTCGGTGGAGCTGCTGGTTTAAGCGGGCTTGTTACCTTCACTCTCGATACCCCTGTTTCACCGGCACTGGGTCTAGGGTTCCGTTGAGTTTACCTCTGGATGATACAAGCACCAACACTTGAGTACGTTTTCAATGCTTTATTGAACCAAGTAACGAAGGAAGTAGCAGGAAAGAGGCAGGAGGGAAACTGCAGGGAAGCTCAAATGCCTTTCTTTAGGATTCTTTAGAACATCCTTTAAAGTTGAATACTATAATTGAATGCAATCCCCTTGTGGGACACGATCTTTGCTCGCCTGGATAGGCCTCTCTCACTTGCCTAGCAGCCAGTACGTAGCACGTACAAAAGTCTCTGCCACAGACTTGTTTGGAATAAACCCGTACGATCCTCTGCCACAGGATGTATTGGTTCGCGGTGAATGTCAGACTCAGTACTTGGACCTCTAAGCCAAAGCGGCAGTACTATGTAATAAGACTACTTCAGGATACGTCCTCCAACCGAGTCACCAGGCCCCTCTCCAGACCAGCACTCTGCGTGATCCTTCCATGACGGGTCCTCCCCTGGGATCTCCTCGGTTGTCCAGCTTTTCCACTCTGGATAGACAGCTCAGGACCATTCCTCGGCTGCTGGGCCCACCCACGCGCCGCAGCGACGCGGGCCTCCGGAACGGAGGACCACGAGGTGGTATTCTAACGCATACCTGTCGGCCAGGAGGGCCAGCAGGTGGCTGTAAAATGACCCCCAAACATGGCGTCTGACCCATAAATACCCTCTCCCAGAATGCAACTCGGAAGACCACCTCCACCGAGTTGTCTCCGGGACAGAGGAGCACCCATACGCTTCGACACGTTGCTTTTCCAACACCAGCTAAGGGTAACAACGACACCCACTGGCTCAGTGTGGAATCACACGCAACGTCAGCCAAGCTGGAACAGAGGCAAATCTAACTTCCTCTAATGAGCAATTCACTAAATTTACCTATCAGATGGTAGATCATAAATCTACCAGCGCTACATAAGTAATTTCTCAAACTAAAATAAATTCACAAGCTATGGTAGCAATCATTAATAATTGATTACACCTCATGTGCTGACTGTCTATCTCATTTCTTGAGACCCTAACATGTCAAGACAGCACAAATATTCCCCAAATAAACCCTTATCACGCTTTAAAATTGCACACGCTTGTGAAATGGGGCCCGGTATTTAAAAATCTCCATAAGCCTTTATTGGATACCAGTTTAGAGTTACACAGGAGGTCTGGTGCTAGAATTATTGCTCTTGTTCTGACATTTGCGGCAATACCTCACATGTGTGGTGCGATCGCTGTTTACATATGTGTATGGGACCAACGTGTGCGTTCACCTTTGCACGTGAACATGGGGGGGGGACGGGGGCGCTTTAAATAATTTATTTATTTATTGGCAGAAAACTGGTACACTGACAGATGTCGATTGGCCACGGGCGCACACTGACAAATGTTGGCATCACAATGGTCTGTATATCAAGAATAATGTACAAGTGAATGTGAGAGATGACATCACTAAGGGATCTAGGGAGAAGGTGGAATACTTATCGGTAGAGCTACAAAGGGATGAAGCTAAGGGGAAAATAATACTGGGAGTATGCTATAGGCCCCCTAACCTGAGGGAGGAGGGTGAAGCGGACCTCCTATCACAATTTGGATTAGCAGCAAGGATGGGAAGGGTTATCATAATGGGGGATTTTAATTATCAAGACATACTGGGTGGAGGGAACCATGCATTCGTCTAAGGCTCGCCAGTTCCTAAATGTCTTTCAGGACAATTTCATGGGTCAGATGGTAGACGCACCAACTAGAAATAAAGCGTTACTAGATCTACTGATTACCAACAATACAGACCTGATCATGGATGTGAAAATATGGGGCAATTTAGGAAACAGCGATCACAGGTCAATTGGCTTCAGTATAAATCACACAAATAGGAAACAGAAGGGAAATACAAATACACTGAATTTCAAAAGAGCCAACTTCCCTAAACTACGAACCTTGCTAGAAGATATAAATTGGGATAAAAATCTTAAAAACAAAGAACACGGAGGAGAGATGGGTTCGCTTTAAGAGCATATAAAATAAGGGCATTAGCCAGTGCATCCTTTTTGGGTAAAAAAATTTAAAAGGGCAAAAAAAAGTCCTGGATGGCTTAACGCCAATGTAAAAATGCATATAAAAGCAAAAGAGAAGGCCTTCTAAAAAATACAAGGTTGAGGGATCGTCATCAGCATTCAAACTTTATAAATAATGCAACAAGAAATGTAAGGGTGCAATTAGGGCGGCTACGATAGAACACAAAAGACACATAGCGGAGGAGAGCAAAAAAAAATCCCAAGAAATTCTTTAAGTATGTAAACAGTAAAAAAGGAGGACAGACCATATTGGCCCCATAAAGAATGAGGAAGGACATCTGGTTGCAAAGGTATTGAATTTATTCTTCTCCTCAGTCTTCACGAGGGAATCAGGGGGCTTCAGTAACCAAAACTGCAGTGTTTATCCTTGTGACACATCACAGGAAGCACCCTCATGGCTAACAGAGGACAGAATTAGACTTGGGAAACAACATTAATAAATCACCGGGACCAGATGGCTTGCGCCCGAGGGTACCTAGGGAACTCGGTCAAGTAATTGCCAGATCATTGTTCCTAATTTTTACTGACAGTCTACTGACTGCAATGGTACTAGCAGATTGGAGAAACGCCAATGTAGCACCAATATTTAAAAAAGGCCCAAAATATATCCCTGGGAATTAGACCATTTAGCCTATCATCAATAGTATGCAAGCTCTTGGAGGGGATGATAAGGGACTATATACAACATTTTTGTAATGAAAACGGTATCATTAGCAGTAATCAGCATGGATTCATGAAGAATCGTTCTTGCCAAACCAATCTATTAACCTTCTATGAGGAGGTGAGTTGCCATCTAGATAAAGGAAGGCCCGTAGACATGGTGTATCAGGATTTTGCAAAAGCATTTAACACAGTTCCCCATAAATGTTTACTGTACAAAATGAGGTCCATTGGCATGGACCATAGGGTGAGTACATGGATTGAAAAATGGCTACAAGGGCGAGTCCAGAGTGTGGTGATAAATAAGGAATACTCAGAATAGTCAGTGGTGGGTAGTGGGGTCCCACAGGGTTCTGTGCTGGGACCAATCCTATTTAATTTGTTCATAAATGACCTGGGGGATGAGGTAAACAGTTCAATCTCTGTATTTGCAGACGATACCAAGCTAAGCAGGGAAATAACTTCTCCGCAGGATGTGGAAACCTTGCAAGAAGATCTGAACAAATTAATGGGGTGGGCAACTACATGGCAAATGAGGTTTAATGTAGAAAAATGTAAAATGATGCATTTGGGTGGCAAAAATATGAATGCAATCTATACACTAGGGGGAGAACCTCTGGGGAAATCTAGGATGGAAAAGGACCTGGGGGTCCTAGTAGATAGGCTCAGCAATGGCATGCAATGCCAAGCTGCTGCTAACAAAGCAAACAGAATATTGGCATGCATTAAAAAAGGGATTAATTCCAGGGATAAAGCGATAATTCTCCCACTCTACAAGGCTCTGGTCCGGCCACACCTGGAGTATGCTGTCCAGTTTGGGCACCAGTCCTCAGGAAGGATGTACTGGAAATGGAGCACAGAGTACAAAGAAGGGCAACAAAGCTAATAAAGGGTCTGGAGGACATTAGTTATGAAGAAACAAAAAGAGGGGTTTGGGACTTTAAATGAGGTGTGTGGGATCACACAGCTCCATCCCTATCTATATGCAAGAAAAAGAGAGTTTGGGACTTTAACCACTAGCCGACCAGCGCACGACGATGTCCATCGGCACAATGGCACAGCTGGGCAAATAGGCGTACGGGTACGTCCCCTTTTAAATCGCGGCATTGTGGGTGCGCGCCCGCCGCGTACTCCGTGTCCGTTCCTGGGGGTCCCGCAAACTTGATGTCCACCGGGAGCCCATGATCGTGTCACGGAGCAGAAGAACGGGGAGATGCCTTTGTAAACAAGGCATTTCCCCGTTTTGCCTAGTGACATGACAGGGACCTACTGCTCCCTATGATCGGGAGCAGTGATCGCTGTCATGTCAGTGGAAGCACATCCCCCCCACAGTTAGAACACCTCCCTAGGACACACTTAACCCCTTGATCGCCCCCTAGTGGTTAATCCCTTCCTGCCAGTGTCATTTACACAGTAATCAGTGCATTTTTATAGCACTGATCGCTGTATAAATGACAATGGTCCCAAAATGGTGTCAAAAGTGTCTGATGTGTCCGCCATAATGTTGCAGTCATGATAAAAATCACAGATCGCCGCCATTACCAGTAAAAAAAAAAAGAATTAATAATAAAAATGCCATAAATCTATCCCCTATTTTGTAGACGCTATAACTTCTGCGCAAACCAATCAATATACGCTTATTACTAATTTTTTTTACCAAAAATATGTAGAAGAATACATATCAGCCTAAGCTGAGAAAGAAATTAGTTTTTTTATATATATTTTTTAGGGATATTTATTATAGCAAAAAGTAAAAAATATTGCTTTTTTTTCAAAACTGTCGCTATATGTCGCTTTATAGGGCAAAAAAATAAAAACCGCAGAGGTGATCAAATACCACCAAAAGAAAGCTCTATTTGTGGGGAAAAAAGGATGTCAATTTTGTTTGGGTGCAGCGTCGCACGACCGCAAAATTGTCAGTTAAAGCGACACAGTGCCGTATCGCAAAAAGTGCTCTGGTCATGAAGGGGTAAATCCTTCCGGGGCTGAATTGGTTAAATGAGGTAGATCTAACATGGCTAAAAGATGAGTCAATGTAAAAAGACATGTTTTATTCATTAAAAAAAAACATGACATAGCAATATGAGTACATGCATAGTAAATAAGCATAACAATCACATATTATTGAGCAGATATTCCTAAAAATAATCATAGCAAAACTTGGACATGGCATATTGAGGTATCAGACAATTATTAGCTATGAAGAAAGGTTGTGAGCACTGAACTTATTCTCTGTGGAGAAGAGAAGCTTGAGAGGGGATATTTCAATTTACAAATACCATACTAGTGACCCCACAATAGGGATAAAACTTTTTCATGGAAAGGAGTTTAATAAGACACGTGGCCACTCATTTAAATTTAGAAGAAAAGAGGTTTAACCTTAAACTACCTAGGGTTCTTTACTGTAAGAGCGGCAAGGATGTGAAATTCTCTTCCACAGGCAGTGGTCTCAGCGGGGGGGGGCATTGAAAAATTAATTAAAAAAAACTATTAGATAAGCACCTGAATGACCGCAACATACAGGGATATACAATGTAATACTGACATAAAATAACACACATAGGTTGGACTTGTGTCTTTTTTCAACCTCACCTACTATGTAACAATGTAATGGTACACTATTACACTATTGCAGATGTTTTGTGCACTGGTACAGATGTGATGGAGGACTGACAGATGTTTTATGCACTGGTACAGATGTGATGGGGACACTGACAGATGTTTTATGCACTGGTACAGATGTGATGGGGACACTGACAGATGTTTTATGCACTGGTACAGATGTGATGGGGACACTGACAGATGTTTAATGCACTGGTACAGATGTGATGGGGACACTGACAGATGTTTTGTGCACTGGTACAGATGTGATGGGGGACTGGCAGATGCTTTGTGCACTGGTTCAGATGTGATGGGGGACTGACAGATGCTTTGTGCACTGGTACAGATGTGATGGGGGACTGACAGATGCTTTGTGCACTGGTACAGATGTGATGGGGGACTGACAGATGCTTTGTGCACTGGTTCAGATGTGATGGTGGACTGACAGATGCTTTGTGCACTGGTACAGATGTGATGGGGGACTGACAGATGCTTTGTGCACTGGTACAGATGTGATGGGGGACTGACAGATGCTTTGTGCACTGGTACAGATGTGATGGGGGACTGACAGATGCTTTGTGCACTGGTACAGATGTTTTATGGGGGCACTGTGACAGATGTGTATAGGGACAGTGGTGCTTGGTGTACTGTTTGTGGGGGATCTGTGACAGCTGTCTGTGTAAAATAATCCTTACACAGAGAGCTGTCACAAAGCTCGCAGATTCCCCCCCCCCCCCCCTCACTGAGCTCAGCGGGAAGAACTGTCAGAGACGAGACACCCGTCTCTGTTTACATTGTGAAGGCTATGATTGGACACAGCCATCACATGATCATGGGGAGGGCCAATCACAGCGCCCATATCCCAATCCTGTCCTGACTGTGACCTGTGATCACAGCCATCGCAAGATCGTTTTGAGGATGTTCCTGAACGTCCACTCAGAATGAGGAAAGGCCCACCGGGCAGTTTATGTACAGTGGCCAGGTGGGAGGAGGTTAATGAAGAGTGAATGTTCATAAGTGAAGTGCCAGTCATGGAAGATGCATTGTGCACCAGTACAGTGGAGAATTGCATGTTGCTGCAGTGATAATCAGTTCAGGAATGCAGGCTGGTACAGTGATGTTCAGGGGTGAAGTGTACAAATGAAATAGTGGACGGTGGAGAAGTGTTTGGGTTGGCAGGGAATGCCTAAATGATTATTCTACTCTGCTATATAGATCGAATCACAGTGCCTCCAATACAAGAATAATTTATAAAAAATAATTGAACTGACTTAATTATATTGAGTTATTTTGCTAAGAAGAATTCTTGAAAGAAAAAAACACACTAAGATTGGTGTATGTATATAGACTGAGGCTGGAAAATAAATTAATATTTATTTACAATAAGTCACTTACAAACACTGATTACAGTTTGATTAATAGGTTGAGACAGACACTATATCTTGCAATGAGGTTTTAAAATGATTTGTTTGTTACGATCAGTTTATGAAGACTACCCATTAATTTACCTATTAGAGTCGAGAAATCAATTGTCTGATGAAGGATTTTGTACGGGAATATTATTTGATAAGGTATGGCAGGAAATGAGGAGAATTACTGAAATAAAGGGATATGCGTCATTTACTCCAATATGGAACAATAGTAGCTATACGGAACTGTTGAAACTGGAAGGGTATAAAATTTGGAGGCAGAAGGGCCTAAGGTACATGATACAGTTATTTCAGGAAGATGAGATGAAAACCTTTAGTGAATTAAGAAATGAATATAATATCCCAAACCAAACATTTTTTCAATTTTTACAGCTTAGGCATGCATTAAAAGCACAGGGTCGATCGCATGAATTGATGTTTAACCACTTGAGGTCCAGGCCATAGCCGAATGATGGCTACAGCGCAGACCTCAATCTCCGAGAGGCCGTCATAGGACGTCCTCCCCTTTCCTCGTTCCCCGTGCGCGCACACGTGCACGCATCGGGGAAATTCTGTGCTGGCCGTGTCCCTTGGACACAGCCAGTCACAGATCGCGGTAAACGGCCAATCACAGCGGCCGTTTACAGCGCGATCGCCGGTTCCAATGAGAGATGATGTCAAATGTAAACATATGAGATCATCTCTCATTGCCGTCTCTCTCTTCTCACACAGAGACCGCGTGTGAGGAGAGAGAGGATACTGCAGCAATCTGTGCCTTCTGTGAGTTTTAAAATACATTGAACTGTTGTAAAAGTGATCAAATAGTGTCCAAACAGTGCTCAAACAGTACAGTGGGATCTGTGCCAATCAGTGCCCACCTGTGCCAATTGGTGACCACCTGTGCCAATCGGTGCCCACCTGCGCCCACCTGTGCCAATCTGTGCTCACCTGTGCCCACCTGTGCCCATCTGTGCCATTGGTGATCAGTGTCCAGACATTTGTGCACATCTGCAATCAGTGCCCATCTGTGCCACCTCATCGGTGCCCACCTGTGCCACCTCATCGGTGCCCACCTGTGCCACCTCATCGGTGCCCACCTGTGCCAATCTGTGCCCATCTGTGCCGCCTCATCAGTGCACATCTGTGCAATCCGTGCACATCTGTGCCGCCTCAGTGGCCATCTGTGCTGCCTCATCAGTGCCCACCTGTGCCACCTCATCAGTGCCCATCTGTGCCGCCTCATCAGTGCCTATCTGTGCCGCCACATCTGTGCCACCTCATAAGTGCACATCTGTGCCACCTCATCAGTGCAATCAATCAGTGCACAACTGTTCCGCCTCATCAGTGCCCATCTGTGCCACCTCAGTGCCCATCTGTGCCACCTCAGTGCCCATCTGTGCCACCTCAGTGCCCATCTGTGCCATCTCATCAGTGCATATCTGTGCCATAAATCAGTCCCCATCTGTGCCGCCTCAGTGCACATCTGTGCAATCAATCAGTGCCTATCTGTGCAGCTTCATCAGTGCCCATCTGTGCCGCCTCATCAATGCCCATCTGTGCCACCTCATCAGTGCATATATGTGTAATCAGTGCACATCTGTGCTGCCTCATCAGTGCACATCTGTGCAGCCTCATCAGTACCACCTCATCAGTGCACATCTGTTCCGCCTCATCAGTGCCCCTCTGTGCCACCTCATCAGTGCCCCTCTGTGCCACCTCATCAGTGCCCCTCTGTGCCACCTCATCAGTGCCCCTCTGTGCCACCTCAGTGCCCATCTGTGCTCATCAGTACCGCCTCATCAGTGCCCATCAGTGCAGGCTTAGCACACACCTGTCAAGTCGCATCATCACCAGCAAGCATGTCCAAAAGAGTCTTTTCCGCCGAGGAGGCATACCAGATTCTTTCCCAGGCCGACGAGAGCAACGGGGAGCTCTCTTGTTCGGATTCCATTTCAAACTCCGATTCTGAGTCGGACGTCAATTATGAGCCAGTCCTCAGTAGTGGAACACTGAGTGACTCAGAGGAGGAAGATATTCGGCCCGCCAAACGAAGGCGTTCTAGTGTGGAGGCAGTGGCATCCACCAGCACTGCAGTGCCTTCCACCAGCACAGCAGTGCCTTTCCTCCAGCACCGCAGTGCCTTCCACCAGCACCGCAGTGCCTTCCACCAGCACCGCAGTACCTCTGCAAAAAAGGCCAAGGACCCATGCCAGCCTTCCCTATGCCCTTCAAAACCCCTTGTGGCTTTCTCCTAATTCAGGAGAAGCCAACATTCCCCCTTTCACTGCCCAGCCAGGAGTCCAGGTGGACACGGAAAATTTTTCCCCAATCAATTTTTTTGATTTAATTTTTACAGAGGACATGTTATCAACAATTGTGGCCCAGTGCAACCTTTATGCACAGCAATTTATTCTAAATAACCCAACGTCCTATTATGCCCGTCCCTACGAGTGGAGAGACCTAACGGTGGAGGAGTTGAAGGTTTTTTTAGGCCTCACATTTGCTATGGGACTCACCAAAAAAAACACCTTGAATTCCTATTGGTCAACCCTCCCCATCCACCACATGCCAATCTTCTCCAAGGTAATGCCCAGAACCAGATACCAAATGATAATGAGGTTCCTTCATTTCAATGATAACACCCAGTGCCCTCCCCGAAATGACCCAAATTATGACAGGCTTTTCAAAATTCGGCCAATATTAAATTATTTTTATGAATTATTCCCCCAGCTGTTTACCCCGGACCAACATATATGTGTGGATGAGTCCCTTGTTAAATTTAGTGGCAGGCCTAAAATTAAGCAATTTATCCCCAGCAAAAGGGCCCGCTATGGGGTGAAGGTGTACAAACTATGTGACTGAGTCACAGGGTACATGTATGCCTTCAAAGTGTACGAAGGGAAGGACACCCAGCTGCAACCCCCTAATTGCCCGGACTACTTGGGATCAAGCGGGAAAATTGTTTGGGACCTGATATATCCCCTACTGGAAAAAGGCTACCACCTGTATTTAGACAACTTCTACACATCTCTGCCCCTGTTCCACAACCTTCACCGGAAGAAGACGCCTGCATGTGGCACCATAAAAAGGAACCGGAAGGGCTTTTCTCAAAGTCTTGTCAATAAGTGGTTTAGGAAAGGAGAAACGGCAAGTCTGCGGAACAAGGAGATTTTGGCAGTGAAGTGGAGGGACAGAAGAGATGTCTACATGTTGTGCTCAATCCACAATGATACCTTCATAGAAATCCCTAGAAGAAATGGCCCCATTCAAAAACCAAAATGCGTTTATGAATATAATTTGTTCATGGGGGGAGTCGACTTCAATGACCAAATGTTGGAACCATACCTTGCCACAAGACGGACATACCATTGGTATAAGAAAGTCGCAATTTATTTTTTCAATTGCCCATATACAACTTATATGTAATTTACTGTAACTCCACCCAAAACCCCAAACGATTCCTTGGCTACCAGGAGGAAATTTACACTGCCCTTATATTCCCGAACGGCCCCCCAGAAACCAACCGATCAGATGTTCTTAGTCGACTCTCCGAACGCCACTTTCCAGATAGACTCCCTCCCAGACAAACAGGCCAACAACGTCAAAAAAATGTAAGGTGTGTACCAGAGCAGGAGTCAGAAGAGACACATCTTATTACTGTGCCCAATGCCCTTCCGAACCAGGCCTCTGCATAGGTGAATGCTTTCGCCGTTACCATACTTCAATAAATTATTAGAGAAGTATGGTAACGTAATCCTCAGTTCCTGCCTTCACACACCTTCACACCCCTTATGCCACTACCTGCTCTGTAACTGACCCTGGCTTGTTATTCGACCACGCTTCTGCCTGCCGATTCTGTACATACCGCTGCCTGATCTGGAACTGACCCTGGACTGTTATTCGACCATGCTTCTGCCTAACGATTCTGAACATAACGCTGCCTGATCTGGAACTGACCCTGGACTGTTATTCGACCATGCTTCTGCCTAATGATTCTGTACATACCTCTGCCTGATCTGGAACTGACCTTGGACTGTTTGGCCATGATATTTGCCTGCCTCTTGGACTGATCTTGTACCCTGCAAGTGGACTAGTGGGATTCAACACAGGGGTCTCACATATGTGAGGGGCTCCAGAATTGTTTTTCTGGATGAAGAAAACATTTTTTTTTGTTTTCTCATTCCTAGATTAGGGTCTGGAGACTCGGAGGCTTCAAAGAGATTTGGGTGGGAGAAGCCTCTACCCCTGTCCCCATTCTGTCCTGAATGAGGCCCTACTGCTGCCTGTAGGACTTACTGCCATTATGTCCCTGCCTGTTGCACTGACCACACCACATGTTCCTGCCTACTACCAGGACCAATATTTATGGCACTTCTGACAATATCTCTGCCTGCACTAACCCTGGACTGTATATGGACAGTATCCCTGCCTGCTGCCTGGACAATTGTGTTTGCCGTTGCTGACCAAGTCCCTGCCTGCTGCCTGGACCAGTGCTATCCTCCTGTGTACAACTGCGCTACTACAACCACAGGTAATCTTTTGTTTACACTTTGCTCAGCATAATGTATTTTGGGGTGTAATTCTTGGTATGTGCATGCTACGTGTTCCTGGAACACCTGACGGTGTTCCTTGCATGTTGGATCTCTGTATGTGGTCAAGCTGTGTAGAAGTCTGACACATGTGGTATCGTCATACTCAGGAGGAGTAGCAGAATGTATTTTGGGGTTTCATGTTTGCTATCTAAATGCTATGTGTTGGAAATATCTTATAAACTGACAACTTTGTGTAAAAAAAATGCGTTTTCATTTTTTTCCACATTTTCCAAAAACTTCTGGAAAAAAAATGAACCATTCAAAAGTCTCATTATGCCTCATAGATTATACGTTGGGGTGTTAGCTTTCCAAAATGGGGTCATTTTGTGGGTGTTTCCATTGTCCTGATGCTCCAGGGCCTTCAAAAGTGTAATAGGTGGTTGAGAAATGAGATGTGTAATTTTTGCTCCTAGAACACCTGATGGTGCTCCCCTGCATGTTGGGCCTCTGTATGTGGCCAGGCAGTGAAAAAGTCCCACACATGTGGTATTGTCATACTCAGGAGGAGTAGTAGAATGTATTTTGGGGTGTCATTTTTGCTATCTAACTGCTATGTGTTGGAAATATCTTATAAACCTACAACTTTGTGTAAAAAAAAAATGCGTTTTCATTTTTATCCACATTTTCCAAAACCTTCTGGAAAAAAATGAACCGTTCAAAAGACTCATTAGGCCTCATAGATTATACGTTGGGGTGTTAGCTTTCCAAAATGGGGTCATTTTGTGGGTGTTTCCATTGTCCTGATGCTCCAGGGCCTTCAAAAGTGTAATAGGTGGTTGAGAAATGAGATGTGTAATTTTTGCTTCTAGAACACCTGATGGTGCTCCCTGCATGTTGGGCCTCTGTATGTGGCCAGGCAGTGAAAAAGTCCCACACAAGTGGTACTGTAATACTCAGGAGGAGCAGCAGAATGTATTTTGGGGTGTCATTTTTGCTATCTAAATGCTATGTGTTGGAAATATCTTATAAACTTACAACTTTGTGAAAAAAAAAATGCATTTTCATTTTTTTCCACATTTTCCAAAAACTTCTGGAAAAAAATGAACCATTCAAAAGTCTCATTATGCCTCATAGATTATACGTTGGGGTTAGGGATGAGCTTCGTGTTCGAGTCGAACCCGTGTTCGAGTCGAACCCATGTTCGACTCGAACATCGGCTGTTCGGTCGTTCGCCAAATTGCGAACGATATGGGCCGTTCGCGCCAAATTCGTGTGGCGCGTCACGGCCCATAATTCACTGTGGCATCGCAGTGCATTGCTGGCTGATGATTGGCCAAGCATGCACTATGACCCGCATGCTTGGCCAATCACAGCGCCGCCTGAACAGAGAGCCGTAATTGGCCAAAGCCAAGGAGGCTTTGGCCAATTATGGCTCAGGGGATTTAGTACACGCCCCACACTATATAAGGCCGCCTGCACGGCGGCCCTGTGCAGTGTGTTCCGGTGTGCTAAGAGATAGAGAGAGAGAGAGACAGTGTCATTTCATTTGAGTTAGCTAGATTAGGCAGGACAGTCAGTCAGTTAGCTGGCACTTAGTGTATTGTGTATATATATGCATCCCAGGTGTTGCATATATATATATATACACTGTATTCAGTTTAGCTAGATCCGTTCCTGTTATCTTCCTACTGACAGGCAGGCTTGTCTTGTTACAGTATTTACAGCTACCTGAAGAAAATTACTGGTGTTCTTTTGATCCTATTAGTACCACAGTCAGGCAGCTAGACTATTTACAGTTAGTGCAGTGCGTCCTGCTCACAGTGTTCAGCTAGATCCGTTCCTGTTATCTTCTTACTGACAGGCAGGCTTGTCTTGTTACAGTATATAAAGCTACCTGAAGAAAATTGCTGGTGTTCTTTTGATCCTTTTAGTACCACAGTCAGGCAGCTAGACTATTTACAGTTAGTGCAGTGCGTCCTGCTCACAGTGTTCAGCTAGATCCGTTCCTGTTATCTTCTTACTGACAGGCAGGCTTGTCTTGTTACAGTATATAAAGCTACCTGAAGAAAATTGCTGGTGTTCTTTTGATCCTATTAGTACCACAGTCAGGCAGCTAGACTATTTACAGTTAGTGCAGTGCGTCCTGCTCACAGTGTTCAGCTAGATCCGTTCCTGTTATCTTCTTACTGACAGGCAGGCTTGTCTTGTTACAGTATTTACAGCTACCTGAAGAAAATTACTGGTGTTCTTTTGATCCTATTAGTACCACAGTCAGGCAGCTAGACTATTTACAGTTAGTGCAGTGCGTCTTGCTCACAGTGTTCAGCTAGATCCGTTCCTGTTATCTTCCTACTGACAGGCAGGCTTGTCTTGTTACAGTATTTACAGCTACCTGAAGAAAATTACTGGTGTTCTTTTGATCCTATTAGTACCACAGTCAGGCAGCTAGACTATTTACAGTTAGTGCAGTGCATCCTGCTCACAGTGTTCAGCTAGATCCGTTCCTGTTATCTTCTTACTGACAGGCAGGCTTGTCTTGTTACAGTATATAAAGCTACCTGAAGAAAATTGCTGGTGTTCTTTTGATCCTATTAGTACCACAGTCAGGCAGCTAGACTATTTACAGTTAGTGCAGTGTGCCCTGCTCACAGTGTTCAGCTAGATCCGTTCCTGTTATCTTCTTACTGACAGGCAGGCTTGTCTTGTTACAGTATTTACAGCTACCTGAAGAAAATTACTGGTGTTCTTTTGATCCTATTAGTACCACAGTCAGGCAGCTAGACTATTTACAGTTAGTGCAGTGCGTCCTGCTCACAGTGTTCTGCTAAACCTACAAGTTAGTGGGGTGCGTCCACCTCACAGTGTTCAGCTAAACCTACAAGCTAGTGGGGTGCGTCCTGCTCACAGTGTTCAGCTAGATCCGTTCCTGTTATCTTCTTACTGACAGGCAGGCTTGTCTTGTTACAGTAAATACAGCTAACTGAAGAAAATTGCTGGTGTTCTTTTGATCCTATTAGTACCACAGTCAGGCAGCTAGACTATTTACAGTTAGTGCAGTGCGTCCTGCTCACAGTGTTCTGCTAAACCTACAAGTTAGTGGGGTGCGTCCTGCTCACAGTGTTCAGCTAAACCTACAAGTTAGTGGGGTGCGTCCACCTCACAGTGTTCAGCTAAACCTACAAGCTAGTGGGGTGCACCTGCTCACAGTGTTCAGCTAGATCCGTTCCTGTTATCTTCTTACTGACAGGCAGGCTTGTCTTGTTACAGTAAATACAGCTACCTGAAGAAAATTGCTGGTGTTCTTTTGATCCCATTAGTACCACAGTCAGGCAGCTAGACTATTTACAGTTAGTGCAGTGCGTCCCGCTCACAGTGTTCAGCTAAACCTACAAGTTAGTGGGGTGCGTCCACCTCACAGTGTTCAGCTAAAGCTACCTGTAGAAGGTTGGTGGTGTTCTCATACTACAGGCAGGCAGTTGATTTTGCTAGCTGCAGTATCAGTGCATACATATATATATATATATATATATATATATATATATATATATATATATATATATATCCCAGCTTAGTGCAGCTACAGGCCATTAGTATGTCTGGAAGGCCAAGAAGGAGAGGCAGTCACAAGCCAATAAGAGAGGGCAAGCAGGCTCTGTGTCTAGTGCTGGTCGTGGAGACGGTGCATCCTCATCAGCACGTGGCCATGGGACACGCTTGGCCTTTTTTTCGGCAGCTGGCCGTGTTGAGCCGCAACATGCGGAAGACTTGGTCGAGTGGATGACCAAGCCGTCCTCATCCTCCTCATCCTCTCTCACCCATGCCCAGGGTACTTTGTCTGGCAAAGCAGCGGCCTCTTCCCTCGGCTCAATGTCATCAGTGACTCCTTCCCTAGCCCCACCATGTCCTCCTGAGGAGTCCCTCGAACTGTTTGACCACAGTGTTGGGTACATGCTCCAGGAGGATGCCCAGCGTTTGGAAGGCTCTGATGATGATACTGAGCTTGATGAAGGCAGTAACATGAGCACGGACAGAGGGGGTGCCCAAGAAGGACAGCAATCTGGCAGTCATGCTCCCCCTGCTGCAGCATACTGCCAGGTTTGCTCCAGTGATGAGGAGGGAGGGGATGATGAGGTTACTGACTCAACGTGGGTGCCTGATAGGAGAGAGGAGGAGGAGGAGGAGGCGGCACATCACCAACGAGGCAGGATGCCCTCCAGGGGCCAGCCTAAGGGCAGCACATTGACTGCATCACACCCCAAAGCTCCACATGTGCAGGGCGCTGCAGTCTCTGCGCGTTATTCAAAAAGTTCTTTGGTGTGGGCCTTTTTTGAGACGAGTGCATCAGATCGCACCGCTGCTATTTGCAACATATGTCTCAAGCGTATCTCGCGTGGCCAAAACATCTCCCGCTTGGGTACCACATGCTTGACCAGACATATGTTGACCTGCCATGCAGTTCGTTGGCAAGCGTATCTAAAAGACCCACACCAAAGAACAAAGAGGACCTCTCCTTGCTCCTCATCAGCTGAGATTTCCAACCCCACTAGACCTTCAGTCCTCTCTGAGACCTGCACTGAGAGGAATGAAGGTGTAGAATTAGGTGTGTCACAGCCAAGTACTTGTGGGCAATCTGCTTTTGGTACACCGACGTCAGATTGTACCAGGCAAATTTCCCTGCCCCAGCTGCTGCACCGCTGAAAGAAGTTTGCTCCCAGCCATCCACATGCCCAGCGGTTGAATGCTAGCTTGGCAAAATTGCTAGCACTTCAACTGCTGCCTTTTCAGTTGGTAGACTCTGCCCCCTTCCGTGAGTTTGTGGAATGTGCGGTTCCTCAGTGGCAGGTACCCAAACGCCACTTTTTCTCACGGAAGGCGATTCCGGCTCTCTACCGGCATGTGGAAGGCAATGTCCATGCCTCGCTGGACAGGGCGGTCAGCGGTAAGGTGCATATTACTGCTGACTCATGGTCCAGCAGGCATGGGCAGGGACGTTACCTAAGTTTCATGGCGCATTGGGTGACTCTGCTGGCAGCTGGGAAGGATGCAGGACAAGGTGCAGTAGTGTTGGAGGTTGTTCCGCCACCACGCCTCCAAAATGCTAATGATTGTGACACACCCCTCTCCTCCACCCCCTCCTCTTCTTCTTCCTCCATGGCCTCTTCCTGTGCTTTGTCCTCGGAACCAGCGGTGCTCCGTAGCCGTTCAAGGGGCTACGCAAGTACGCAGGCCAAAAGATGCCATGCGGTGCTTGAGCTGGTGTGCTTGGGGGACAGGAGCCACACTGGGGCAGAGGTTCTGTCAGCTCTGCAGGGGCAGGTTCAGAGGTGGTTGACGCCACACCAACTTAAGGCAGGAATGGTGGTTTGCGACAATGGCACCAACCTCCTCTCTGCCCTCCGACAGGGACAAATGACCCATGTGCCCTGTTTGGCTCACGTCCTTAACTTGGTGGTGCAGCGGTTCTTGGGCAGGTACCCGGGCTTACAGGATGTCCTGAGGCAGGCCAGGAAAGTCTGTGTGCATTTCCGCCGGTCATATAATGCCAGTGCTTGGCTGACGGACCTCCAAAAGGAGTTTAACCTGCCCAAGAACCGCCTAATCTGTGACATGCCCACCAGGTGGAACTCAACGTTGGCCATGCTGTAGCGGCTGCACACGCAGCAGAGGGCCATCAATGAGTACCTGTGCGACTATGGCTCCAGGACAGGGACAGGGGAGCTTGGTTTTTTTCCCCACGCCAGTGGGCCATGATCAGGGATGCATGCACTGTCCTGTCACCATTTGAGGAGGCCACGAGGATGGTGAGCAGTGACAGTGCATGCATCAGTGACACTGTCCCCCTTGTCCACCTGTTGGAGCACACGCTGCGTGGAATAATGGACAGGGCACTTGAGGCAGAACAGAGGCAGGAAGAGGAGGACTTCCTTAGCTCTCAAGGCCCCCTTTATCCAGACAGTGTTCCTGCGTGCCCGCCGATCACACAGGAAGAGGAGGAGGAGGAGGAGGAAGATTGTGTCAGTATGGAGGTGGAGCCTGGCACTCAGCATCAGCAGCAGTCTTTAAGGGATCAGTCCCAAGAAACACATGGACTTGTACGTGGCTGAGAGGAGGTGGCTGCGGACCATGTCGTCCTTAGTGACCCAGAGGACTCCGGACCGAATGCCTCAGCAAACCTACGCTGCATGGCCTCCCTGATCCTGCAAAGCCTGCGTAAGGATCCTCATATTCGTGGTATCAAGGAGAGGGACCAATACTGGCTGGCAACTCTCCTTAATCCACGTTACAAGGGTAAGGTTGCGGACCTTATCTTGCCATCGCAGAGGGAGCAGAGGATGAAACATCTTCGGGAGGCCTTGCAGAAAGGTCTGTGCAACGCGTTCCCAGAGACTGGGAGGTTACAAACTCCTGTTTCTGGACAACGTGTTGCTGAGGCTTCGGTCAGTCAAAGAAGGAGCGGTGGAGAAGGTGGCCGTCTGACCGATGCGTTCAGACAATTTTTTGGTCCGCAGCCCCAAGGTATGATCGGTTCCAGCAACCATCGCCAGTGTCTGTTTTACATGGTGCAGGAATACCTAGGGGCAAGATCAGACTTGGACACCTTTCCCACGAAAATCCTCTGGGTTACTGGGTCTTGAGGATGGATCACTGGCCAGAGCTTGCACAGTATGCAATTGAGCAACTGGCCTGTCCTGCATCCAGCGTTCTTTCGGAACGCACATTCAGTGCTGCTGGAGGCATGGTAACCAATCAGAGGGTGCGTCTGTCCACTGACTCGGTCGATCGACTGACCTTCATAAAAATGAATCAGTCTTGGATCACCACCAGCTACCAAGCACCTGATGCTGATGTAACCGAATAATTTTTTTTGAAATCTCAGATCCCTTCAAAGACTGCCTATGCTGATGCTGAATGACTATCCCTGAGTAATTATCCTCTTCCTCCTCAATCATCACGCTGATAGCTTGTAAGAACATTTTTGGTTCTGGGCGCCACCGCCAGTGCCTAAGGCACAATTTTTCAGCCCCTGTGTCAAGGACTAATACTCACCGAGGCCGAGATGCCGAGAGCGGCTTACCCTTGCGACCACGCGCACCCAGACCCCCGAAGTGGGTACAGAGAGCTGGGGGCACGCGGAGGCACGGGCTTCCGGAAGGCAGGAGATCCGTAGATGGAGATCTGGTGCACTGGAATCCGTAAGGGACCGATGGTCTGGATCAGGTATCAGGCAGAGACAAGTCCGTAGTACAGGCAGAGATCAGGGTATCAGGCAATCAGTGTGGCAAGTCCGTTATACAGGCAGAGGTCAGGGTATCAGGCAATCAGAGTAGGCAAGTCCGTTATGCAGGCAGAGGTCAGGGTATCAGGCAATCAGAGTAGGCAAGTCCGTTATGCAGGCAGAGGTCAGGGTATCAGGCAATCAGCAGAGTAGAGGTTAAACAGGCCAGGGGTTTGGTACACTTTCAGCAGGCAGATAGATACAGGTTTCACTGGAGACAAGAGATCAGGGGAGAGCTGACGACGAACCAGCAACCCGACTGGGTGCTGGTGCCGTCAGAAATAGTCTCCCCCCCCGGCAGGCGCGTCAGTGTGATGCGCTACCGGGTACCCGCACGGGCGACGGCGCGCACACGGGGACCGCCGTGCACCCGCACGCGCCGCACCATCAGGCCGCGGACGGGTGTGCGGCGAAGCGCCAGTCCGCCGCGCATGCGCACCGGAGCTCGGCGAGCGGAGACGCTCCCGATCTCCTGACAGTGCCCCCCTCCTAAGGGCGGACACCGAACGCCCAGGCTAGCCATCAATTCTGGATGATCTTTGGTGGAAGGTTTGGATTAGTCGTGGAGCATGCAAGTTCCTAGCAGGTTCCCAAGAATTATCTTCTGGTGGGTAGCCCTTCCACTGGATCAGATACTGTAGTTGCCTGCCCCTTTTTCTGCAGCTCAGGATGGACTCCACCTCAAACTAATTTTCGCCATCCACTTTGATTGGCGGAGGAGGAGGCTCTCCTCTCCCCGGAAAAGGGCTAGGTACCACAGGCTTCAATAATGACACGTGGAAGACAGGGTGAATCCGATATGTCTTGGGTAGTGCTAGCTCAACAGCCACAGGGTTAATGATTCTCTTGACTTGGAAAGGACCAATGAACTTGGGTCCAAGTTTTCGAGATGGCAGTGGTAATTTAAGGTTAGCGGTGGATAGCCAGACCTCTTCTCCCAAGTCAAACTTTGGGTTTGCCCTTCTGCCCCGATCGTACTGTTTCTTGTAGTCTTCTTGCGCCTTGTGTAACATATCTTGGATTCTCTGAAAGTTGGATTGCAACCACGTTATCCTGTCCAGGTCTGCAGGGACTGTCATTTCGGGAATGTCGTTGGAGAAGAATGTAGGATGGAACCCGAAATTCGCCCAGAAGGGTGTGTGGTTGGTAGAGGCATGAATTGAATTATTATACGCAAACTCAGCGTAGGGAAGAAGACTCGCCCAATTATCCTAGGAACCTGAACAAAAGCAATGGAGGTATTGCTCCAACGTTTGGTTTGTCCTCTCCGTCTGGCCGTTGCTTTGGGGTGATAAGCTGAAGAGAGACAAACTTTGATGCCCAGGGATTTGCAGAGTTCCTTCCAGAATTTGGACGTAAATTGCACGCCCCTATCCGACACAATGCTTCTTGGTACACCATGGAGCCTAACGACCTCTTTCAGAAAAACATTGGCTGTGTCTACGGCGGAGGGAGTGCCCCTCATGGGTAAGAAATGGGCCATCTTGGAGAGACGGTCGATAACGACAAGGATGGTAGAAAAATCTTCTGAGGTTGGCAGATTGACAATAAAATCCATGGACACATCAGCTCATGGTCGTTCCGGGATGGGTAATGGTTTGAGCAAGCCCCAGGACCTAGTGTTTTGGCCCTTGTTGCGCTGGCACAGAGAGCAGGATGCCACATACTCCTTACAGTCTCGTCTCCATCCAGGCCACCAGAAGGAGCGAGAAAGAAGCTCCGACGTCTTCTTAATTCCGAAGTGTCCTGCCATCTTATGGTCATGACACATTTTAAGGGTTAAGGAACGTGTCACTTGTGGTACGAATATTTTTTCCCGAATCCAAAAAAGATCCCCATGTTTCCTCAAGGAGTGTACTACTGGATCAGTACACGAGCTAGATGAGGACCTAATGGATGACATTAAGTCCGCCTGAGTTAGGCCAAGGAAGATTTGCGGAGAGAGGATCGTGCTTGGTGCTGGTGCTTGAGAGTCTGCGGAGAACATCCGAGAGAGTGCGTCGGCCTTCCCGTTTTTTGCTCCAGGTCTGTAGGCTATATGAAAGTTGAAACGGGAGAAAAAGAGGGCCCAATGGGCCTGGCGGGGTTTTAGTCATCTTGCTGTTCGGAGGTACTCTAGATTCTTGTGATCCGTAAAGATCATAACCGGGTGTATTGCACCCTCCAGCAAATACCTCCACTCCTCTAAAGCGAATTTTATAGCCAGCAGCTCCCTGTCACCCACATCATAGTTGAGTTCCGGTGGACTAAGTTTCCTGGAGGCGAAGGCTACAGGATGTAGAATGGCCTTAGGTCCCTGTCTCTGAGAGAGAATTGCTCCAGTTGCGATTTCTGATGCGTCTACCTCTAGTACGAAAGGTTGAGTCGGGTCAGGATGACAAAGAATCGGGGCGGAGCTGAACAACTTCTTTAATTTTAAAAAAGCTTTTTGAGCAGCTGGGGACCACTGGAAAGAACTGTGCTGCCGGGTTAGTTGGGTGATGGGTGCCATAATAGCAGAGAATCCAACAATAAACTTTCGGTAGAAGTTAGAGAACCCGATAAACCTCTGTATCCCCTTCTTGTTAGAAGGAGCCGGCCACTCCTGGATTGCCTGAATCTTCTGTGGGTCCATTGCGACCCCATTGGTTGAAAGGATGAACCCCAGAAATTGTATAGTCGACCTTTCGAATTCGCATTTTTCCGCTTTCAGGTATAGCTTGTGCTGTCTAAGTATGGTAAGAACCTTCCTTACATGTCCTTTGTGTATCTCCAGAGTGGGGGAAAAGATAAGAATATCATCCAGGTATACAACAAGGAAATCATCCAGGTATTCTCGAAATATGTCATTCACCAGATGTTGAAAGGTGACCGGGGCATTACAGAGACCGAATGGCATCACTAAGTACTCGAAATGCCCGAATCTGGACCTAAAAGCTGTCTTACACTCGTCCCCAGACCTGATCCTGACAAGATTGTAGACCCCCCGGAGGTCAAGTTTCGAGAACACCTTAGCTGATCGGAACCGTTGGAACAGCTCGGGAATGAGAGGTAGAGGATACCGGTTCTTAACAGTGATATTGTTGAGCTGCCGATAATCTACACAGGGTCTTAAGGCAGCTTTATTTTCAATATAAAAATTAACCAATCTTAAATTTACACAGAAAGACGACTAGAACGAATGTGACTGCTTTTATTTCCTGCCATGCAGGGACACAAGACCACCATATTCCCGCTAAGGATCCAATCAGGTCCGCCTGAAAAACTGACAGGTGAACCTGATCAGCCAGCCCGTGTGAAAGGGGCCAAGCAGGGAGATGACAAATAATAAATTCATTTTAATTAACCACTTCCTTCCCGCAGGACGACTATATACGTCCTGTCTTTGAAGAGAAATACCGTTGTTATGGTAGCAGCTAGCTACCATAACCCCGGTATCTTCTTCAAGAGCCGGCGGTTCTCTTTCAGATAAAAGTGGTCTCTGCAGCAGATTCGCAGCGAGATCACTTTTATCGGCGGCAGGAGAGGGCCCCCCCTACCGCCCCGCTCCGGTGCCCTTCACCGCTTACCGTGGCCGTCGGTAACGGCGGAGGCAATCCGGATCTGTCCCTGGCCTGACATGGAGACGAGTGAGAGGAAGATGGGCCCCCCCGCCCATCTCCAAGTCATTGCAGGGCGGAAGTGACGTCAAATCGTCACTTCCACCCATAGCTCTTAAAAGGGACATTTTTATTTTATTTTTTTTTTCAAATGACAATTTTTTTTTATTTTTTTTATTTTTTAATGCATTTTAGTGTAAATATGAGATCTGAGGTCTTTTTGACCCCAGATCTCTCATTTAAGAGTTCCTGTCATGCTTTTTTTCTATTACAAGGGATTTTTACATTCCTTGTAATAGGAATAAAAGTGACTTTTTTTTTTTAAAAAAAAAAGAACAGTGAAAAAATAAAAGTTAAAATAAATAAGAAAAAAAAAAAATTAAATGTGCCCCATCCCTTGTAATAGGAATAAAAGTGACTTTTTTTTTTTTTTTTTTAAAGAACAGTGAAAAAATAAAAGTTAATATAAATAAGAAAAAATTTTTTTTTTTAAATGTGCCCCATCCCTTGTAATAGAAATAAAAGTGACACCATTTTTTATTTTTTTTAAAAAACAGTGTAAAAATAAAAAATAAAAAGTAAAATATATAAGAAAAAAATAATTTTTTTAAACGCGCCCCGTCCCGCCGAGCTTGCTTGCAGAAGCGAACGCATATGTGAGTAGCGCCCGCATATGAAAGCGGTGTTCAAACCACACGTGAGGTATCGCCACGATCGTTAGAGCGAGAGCAATAATTCTAGCCTTAGACCTCCTCTGTAACTTAAAACATGCAACCTGTAGAATTTTTTAAACGTCGCCTATGGAGATTTTAAAGGGTAAAAGTTTGTCGCCATTCCACGAGCGGACGAAATTTTGAAGCGTGACATGTTGGGAATCAATTTACTCGGCGTAACATTATATTTCACAATATAAAAAAAATTGGGCTAACTTTACTGTTTTCTTATTTTTTAATTAAAAAAAAGTATTTTTTCCCAAAAAAGTGCGCTTGTAAGTCCGCTGCGCAAATACGGTGTGACAGAAAGTATTGCAATGACCGCCATTTTATTCTCTAGGGTGTTAGAATAAAAAATATATATAATGTTTGGGGGTTCTAAGTAAAGGGAAGGAGATGAGCGGGCAGTGAAAACAGGTAGGGAAAGCTCCATTAGCATTGATGGATGTCGTGTCATACCAACGGCCACCACCAGAGGGCGCCTGATTGCAGAAGGAACCATAGGACTGCAGTAGGCCGCAAAGCCGCGGCCTCAATTACCGTCGCGGCCCATCGCGATCGCGCCGGCAGGGGGGGGGGGTGTCGAACGGACACAGGATACACCAGCTGTGCTGCCCCAGGCGCCAGGTCACTAATTCTAGTCGCAAATGCGACCTGGCGCCCGGGGTTTGTCGAACCCTGTCTTAAGGTACCATCTTTTTTCCCAACGAAGAAGATACCTGCTCCAGCAGGTGAGGATGAGGGACGGATGAAGCCTTTCTTGAGGTTTTCGTCTATATATTGTTTAAGAGCTTCTAGCTCGGTTTCTGAGAGAGGAAATATTCGACCGAATGGGATCTGGGATCCAGGCAGGAGGTCGATTGGGCAGTCATAGGAATGATGAGGGGGTAGGCGGTCAGCCATCTGTTTACTGAAGACTTCTTGAAATTCAAGATACTCGGAGGGAACATGCTGGAGGTTGCCTGGTGGAGCAGTAATCGTAGCACAAACTTTAGGAGCCGTGAAAAGACAATGTTGGGAGCAATACTGAGAAGGGAAGGATACCGCCTTAGTGCTCCATTTAATTTGTGGATCGTGAGCCTGTAACCAGGGCAAGCCTAGTATAACTGGGAAGATGGGTGAGTGGATTAGGTCGAGCCGTAAAAACTCCCGGTGGCCGGAATCAGTGGTTACCGGAATGGGTTGGGTTTCCTGGGTGATGGGTCCTGAGCGAAGAAGAGATCCTTCGGCCAGATGTACCCGTAGGCCTTGATCTTTGGTTTGCAGAGGGATGTTTAGACTGTGCGCCAAGGCAGAATCTATGAAGCAACTGCATGCTCCGGAATCAATGATGGCCTGCAAGCGGGTCTCCCTTCCCAGAAGCTGTAGGGAGATAAACAACATCACATAAGTCTTTGGGATACTATTGTTTGGATGATTCAATACATTTGGCTGAGAGGACTTACTGGGCCTGATCGGACAGCTGCGCAGGAAATGTCCGGCTCCTCCGCAGTAGAGACACAGGTTGGACTGTCGTCTGCGTTGCTTCTCTTCAGAGGTTAGCGGGCCCCGAACCAGGCCGAGCTGCATCGGTTCGACCTCGGGGACCGGTGCAGTGACAGCCGGAGTTGAGGTTGGAGTCTGCGCCAAGTGGGGTCTTGGTAACGCCCAGGTGGGGCGTGGACCTTGGAAGCGTTCTGAGCGTCGCTCCCGCAGTCGCCTATCCAGTTTTGTAGCCGCTTGGATGAGTTCTTCCAGGGAAGCAGGGGTTTCCATCCTAGCTAATTCGTCCTTGAGTAACTCGGACAAGCCTTGGCGGTACTGGTAGCGTAGGGCCGGCTCATTCCAATTGGTATCGGCCGCCCATTTACGGAATTCCACCGTATAGTCTTCCATGGGTCTTCTTCCTTGGGACAGATGGTGCAGAATGGCCTCAGCTGTAGCCATACGTTGCAGATCGTCATAGAGCTGAGACATACTCTCAAAGAAGGCCTCGATTGTATTGAGAACAGGACTGCTCTGTTCCATCAAGCCGTGGGCCCAAGCTTGGGGTTCTTCAGACAGAAGGGAAATTGCAAATCCCACCTTAACAATCTCTGAAGAAAAGGTTCTCGGTTGGAGGGCAAAGTAGAGGGAGCATGCATTCTTGAAGGCCCTGAACTTCTTGCGGTCCCCTGAGAACCGTTCCGGTGTGGGAACCCTGAGTTCCGGAAGTGCCATGATGACGGTGGGGTTGGCGGAAGCCTGAGGGAGCGAACCCCCACTGCTGGGTGCGGGAGCTGCGGCTGCAGAGGGCAGTGACCCTGTGATCTGCTGAAGGCGGTTATCAATTTGGGTATAACCTTCCTGTAACTTTGGCACTGAATCGGCAAGAGTAGACACCTGTTGGCACAGGATCTCCAGAGGAGAGCGCGCTCTGTCGGCCTCGGACATCTGGCTGGTTCGTACTGTCAAGGACTAATACTCACCGAGGCCGAGATGCCGAGAGCGGCTTACCCTTGCGACCACGCGCACCCAGACCTCCGAAGTGGGTACAGAGAGCTGGGGGTACACGGAGGCACGGGCTTCCAAAAGGCAGGAGATCCGTAGATGGAGATCTGGTGCACTGGAATCCGTAAGGGACCGATGGTCCGGATCAGGTATCAGGCAGAGACAAGTCCGTAGTACAGGCAGAGATCAGGGTATCAGGCAATCAGTGTGGCAAGTCCGTTATACAGGCAGAGGTCAGGGTATCAGGCAATCAGAGTAGGCAAGTCCGTTATGCAGGCAGAGGTCAGGGTATCAGGCAATCAGAGTAGGCAAGTCCGTTATGCAGGCAGAGGTCAGGGTATCAGGCAATCAGCAGAGTAGAGGTTAAACAGGCCAGGGGTTTGGTACACTTTCAGCAGGCAGATAGATACAGGTTTCACTGGAGACAAGAGATCAGGGGAGAGCTGACGACGAACCAGCAACCCGACTGGGTGCTGGCGCCGTCAGAAACAGTCTCCCCCCCGGCGAGCGCGTCAGTGTGACGCGCTACCGGGTACCCGCACGGGCGACGGCGCACACACGGGGACCGCCGTGCACCCGCATGCGCCGCACCATCAGGCCACGGACGGGTGTGCGGAGAAGCGCCAGTCCGCCGCGCATGCGCACCGGAGCTCGGCGAGCGGAGACGCTCCCGATCTCCTGACACCCTGTTTAACAGGGGCGTGTAATTACAATTTTTAATGCAATACTTTGCAGCAGGGCTCGTTCCTGCATTCCAACTAGAGTGTCTGTGAGGGGTTGCAGTGTTGTGGCACCAGCACCAGTGCCTAAGGCCCGATTTTTCTGCCCCTGTTTAACAGGGGCGTGTAATTACAATTTTTGATGCAATACTTTGCAGCAGGGCTCGTTCCTGCGTTCCAACTAGAGTGTCTGTGAGTGGTTGCAGTGTTGTGGCACCAGCACCACCACCAAAGGTCCAATTTTTCTGCACCCACCAAGAGCGAGTGAGGACTTACATGCAATTACAATGTAATTACAATTCTTGATCTAATATTTCACAGCAGGGCCCATTTCTGCACCCACCAAGAGCGAGTGAGGACTTACAGTGTTGTGGCACCAGCACCACCACCACCAAAGGCCCAGTTTTTCTGCCCCTGTTCAACAAGGGCATGTAATTAAAATTCTTGATCTAATATTTCACAGCAGGGCCCTGTGAGGGCTTACAGTGTTGTGGCCACAACAACACCTAAGGCCCAAATTTCTGCTGAGTATATAGGGCAGGCCCCTACTTTCAAACATCTAACTTACAAACGACTCCTACTTGCAAACGGAAGGAGACAACAGGAAGTGAGATGAAATCTACCCCTAGGAAGGGAAATTCTCTCCTGTAAGTGTTAATATGGGAAAACATTTCTCCTTTCCACTGATGCTTTCCAATCCTTGTTCCACAAAAAAAAACCCAAATTCTCAAAAAGCATTTGTCATTGGGACAAAAAGTGAGGTGAAATCTTCTAAAGAGGAGGAAAGACAGCAAAACAAATGTCACAGGGGTGATAACCCTTCCCTATGTTTTCCAAAAAGCTTAAAAAAGATTTTTTGGCTGGAGCTAAACACGTTAAAAATGTACCCGTTCAAAATGACAAACAGATTCTACTTAACAACAAACCTACAGTCCCTGTCTTGTTTGCACCGCCTGTATACTGCTGTTCAGAGTATATAGGGCCTGGTGGCCCCACACCTTTCCTCATTTTAATTTGGGTGCGGGGTTCCCCTTAATATCCATACAAGACCCAAAAGGCCTGGTAATGGACTGGGGGGTACCCATGGTGTTTGTCTCACTGATTTTCATCCATATTGCCAGGACCGGACATTACATTAAACCCGCAAGCAGTTTTAAATGAGATTTTTTCCTTAAAAAATGACATTTGGTGCAGGGACTGTTCTAAACACGGGAAACACGCGCCACTTTACAGGCATACTATAGACACCCCCCAGGTACGATATTTAAAGGAATATTTCACTTTTTTTTTTTTTTACTTTAAGCATCATTAAAATCACTGCTCCCGAAAAAATGGCCATTTTTAAAAGTTTTTTTTGCATTGATACATGTCCCCTGGGGTAGGACCCTGGAGTAGGACCCGGGTCCCCAAACCCTTTTTAGGACAATACCATGCAAATTAGCCTTTAAAATGAGCACTTTTGATTTGAACGTTCGAGTCCTATAGACGTCAATGGGGTTCTAACGTTCGTGCGAACCGAACCGGGGGGTGTTCGGCTCATCCCTAGTTGGGGTGTTAGCTTTCCCACATGGGGTCATTTTGTGGGTGTTTCTATTGTCCTGATGCTCCAGGGCCTTCAAAAGTGTAATAGGTGGTTGAGAAATGAGATGTGTAATTTTTGCTTCTAGAACACCTGATGGTGCTCCCTGCATGTTGGGCCTCTGTATGTGGCCAGGCAGTGAAAAAGTCCCACACAAGTGGTATTGTAATACTCAGGAGGAGCAGCAGAATGTATTTTGGGGTGTCATTTTTGCTATCTAATGCTATGTGTTGGAAATATCTTATAAACTTACAACTTTGTGTAAAAAAAAAATGCGTTTTTCATTTTTTTCCACATTTTCCAAAAACTTCTGGAAAAAAATGACCTGTTCAATAGACTCATTATGCCTCATATATTATATGTTGGGGTGTTAGCTTTCCAAAATGGTGTCATTTTGTGGGTGTTTCAATTGTCCTGGTGCTCCAGGGCCTTCAAAAGTGTAATAGGTGGTTGAGAAATGAGATGTGTAATTTATGCTCCTAGAACACCTGATGGCGCTCCCTGCATGTTGGGCCTCTGTATGTGCCCAGGCAGTGAAGAAATCCCACACATGTGGTATCGTTATACTCAGGAGGAGTAGCAGAATGTGTTTTGGGGTGTCATTTGTGGTATGCACATGCCATGTGAGAGAAATAAGCTATTACAATGACAATTTTGTGAAAAAATAAAAAAAAATCTTAATATTGCAAAGAATTGTGGGAAAAAATTACAACTTCAAATAACTCACCATGCCTCTTACTAAATACCTTGAAATGTCTACTTTCCAAAAAGGGGTCATTTGGGGGGCATTTGTACTTTCCTGGTTTGTTAGGGTCTCAAGAAATGAGATAAGCCACCAGTAAATCAGATGTGATACATTTTTCATGATTTGCACCATAGCTTGTAGACTCTAAAACTTTCAAACAGACCAAATAATTTCCACTAATTTTGGGTTATTTTTACCAAAGATATGTAGCAGTATAAATTGTGGCCAAAATTTATGAAGAAAAATTAACAATTTGCAAAATTTTATCACAGAAATTAAGAAAAATTTGTTTTTTTTCAAAATTTTCTGTTTTTTTCATTTATAGCGCAAAAAATAAAAAACCCAGAGGTGATCAAATACCACCAAAAGAAAGCTCTACTTGTATGGAAAAAAGGACAAAAAAAATCATTTGGGTAGAGTGTTGCATGACTGAGTAATTGTCATTCAAAGTGTGAGAGCACTGAAAGCTGAAAATTGGTCTGGACAGGAGGGGGGTTTAAGTGCCCAGTAAGCAAGTGGTTAATAAATCAGTGGTAATAGCCTTGCTCGATAAGATGGAAAGAAAAAAGGGTTGGATATCACAATTATATGATATATTATATGAGAAAACTAAAGGTGCTGTGAATATACCTGCAAGATCAGCATGGGCTGGCGATATAGGGCCAATACCTTTGGCTTCTCTATCTCCAACTCAAAATTTAACACAACTATTCATCCTACATAGGGTACATTATACACCCGAGAAATTATTTAAATGGAAACGGAGGGATACAGACCAATGCCCTAGATGTAAAGGGAGGGCAGCCAACCTAATACACATGATATGAGATGCCCTAAACTCCATCGCTATTGGTATGGGGTGGTATCTATGATTAACCACTTAAGGACCGCCTCACGCCGATATAAGTCGGCAAGGCAGCACGGGCAGGCAAAATCACGTAAATATAAGTGATCTGCCTCCCGCGGGTGGGGGGTCCGATCGGACCCCCCCCCCGGTGCCCGAGGCGGTCCTCTTTTGACCTCGGTGATCGGAGGTGAGGGGGAGGCCATCTGTTCATGGCCCCCCCTCGCGATCGCCGCCGGCCAATCAGAACATTCCTTTGCTGCTGTATGCTAAACAGCAGCAAAGGAAATGATGTCATCTCTCCTCGGCTCTGTATTTTCCGTTCCGGCGCCGAGGAGAGAAGACATCACTGTGAGTGTAAAACACAAACACACACAATAGAACATGCCAGGCACACAAAACACCCCTGATCGCCCCCCAATCACCCCCCCCCCCCCCCCTCCCCTGTCACACTGACACCAAGCAGTTTTTTTTTTTTCTGAATACTGCATGGTGTCAGTTTGTGACAGTTACTGTGTTAGGGCAGTTATGGTTAGCCCCCTTTAGGTCTAGGGTACCCCCCTAACCCCCCCTAATAAAGTTTTAACCCCCTGATCACCCCCTGTCGCCAGTGTCACTAAGCGATCATTTTTCTGATCGCTGTATTAGTGTCGCTGGTGACGCTAGTTAGGGACGTAAATATTTAGGTTCGCCGTCAGCGTTTTATAGCGACAGGGACCCCCATATACTACCTAATAAATGTTTTAACCCCTTGTTTGCACCCTAGTTAACCCTTTCACCACTGATCACCGTATAAGTGTTACGGGTGATGCTGGTTAGTTCATTTATTTTTTATAGTGTTAGGGCACCCGCCGTTTATTACCGAATAAAGGTTTAGCCCCCTGATCGCCCGGCGGTGATATGCGTCGCCCCAGGCAGCGTCAGATTAGCGGTAGTACCACTAACACCCACGCACGCAGCATACGCCTCCCTTAGTGGTATAGTATCTGAACGGATCAATATCTGATCCGATCAGATCTATACTAGCGTCCCCAGCAGTTTAGGGTTCCCAAAAACGCAGTGTTAGTGGGATCAGCCCAGATACCTGCTAGCACCTGCGTTTTGCCCCTCCGCCCGGCCCAGCCCAGCCCACCCAAGTGCAGTATCGATCGATCACTGTCACTTACAAAACACTAAACACATAACTGCAGCATTCGGAGAGTCAGGCCTGATCCCTGCGATCACTAACAATTTTTTTGGTAGCATTTTGGTGAACTGGCAAGCACCAGCCCCAGGCAAGGTCAGGTTAGCGCCAGTACCGCTAACACCCACGCACGCACCGTACACCTCCCTTAGTGGTATAGTATCTGATCTGATCAATATCTGATCCGATCAGATCTATACTAGCGTCCCCAGCAGTTTAGGGTTCCCAAAAACGCAGTGTTAGTGGGATCAGCCCAGATACCTGCTAGCACCTGCGTTTTGCCCCTCCGCCCGGCCCAGCCCACCCAAGTGCAGTATCGATCGATCACTGTCACTTATAAAACACTAAACGCATAACTGCAGCGTTCGCAGAGTCAGGCCTGATCCCTGCGATCGCTAACAGTTTTTTTGGTAGCGTTTTGGTGAACTGGCAAGCACCAGCGGCCTAGTACACCCCGATCGTAGTCAAACCAGCACTGCAGTAACACTTGGTGACGTGGCGAGTCCCATAAGTGCAGTTCAAGCTGGTGAGGTGGCAAGCACAAGTAGTGTCCCGCTGCCACCAAGAAGAAGACAAACAGGCCCGTCGTGCCCATAGTGCCCTTCCTGCTGCATTCGCCAATCCTAATTGGGAACCCACCACTTCTGCAGCGCCCGTACTTCCCCCATTCACATCCCCAACCAAATGCAGTCGGCTGCATGAGAGGCATTTTCTTTATGTCCTCCCGAGTACCCCTACCCAACGAACCCCCCCAAAAAAGATGTTGTGTCTGCAGCAAGCGTGGATATAGACGTGACCCCTGCTATTATTGTCCCTCCTGTCCTGACAATCCTGGTCTTTGCATTGGTGAATGTTTTGAACGCTACCATTCACTAGTTGAGTATTAGCGTAGGGTACAGCATTGCACAGACTAGGCACACTTTCACAGGGTCTCCCAAGATGCCATCGCATTTTGAGAGACCCGAACCTGGAACCGGTTACAGTTATAAAAGTTAGTTACAAAAAAAGTGTAAAAAAAAAATATATATAAAATAAAAAAAATAGTTGTCGTTTTATTGTTCTTTCTCTCTCTCTATTCTCTCTCTCTATTGTTCTGCTCTTTTTTACTGTATTCTATTCTGCAATGTTTTATTGTTATTATGTTTTTATCATGTTTGTTTTTCAGGTATGCAATTTTTTATAATTTACCATTTAATTAGCCTCTAGACTGCTTTTACAAGCCGTGGGAGGGAATGCCCCCCCCCCCCCCCCACCGTCTTCCGTGTTTTTCTCTGGCTCTCCTGTCTCAACAGGGAACCTGGTAATGCAGCCGGTGATTCAGCCAGCTGACCATAGAGCTGATCAGAGACCAGAGTGGCTCCAAACATCTCTATGGCCTAAGAAACCGGAAGCTATGAGCATTTCATGACTTAGATTTCGCCGGATTTAAACAGGGCCATTGGGAAATTGGGAAAGCATTTTATCACACCGATCTTGGTGTGGTCAGATGCTTTGAGGGCAGAGGAGAGATCTAGGGTCTAATAGACCCCAATTTTTTCAAAAGAGTACCTGTCACTACCTATTGCTATCATAGGGGATATTTACATTCCCTGAGATAACAATAAAAATGATTTAAAAAAAAAAAAATGAAAGGAACAGTTTAAAAATAAGATAAAAAAGCAAAAAAATAATTAAAAAAAAAAAAAAAAGCACCCCTGTCGCCCCCTGCTCTCGCGCTAAGGCAAACGAAAGCGGCGGTCTGTCGTCAAACGTAAACAGCAAATCCACCGTGCATGGGAGGTATATCACTGCAAGGTCAGATCGAGGGCAGTAAGTTTAGCAGTAGACCTCTGTAAATCTAAAGTGGTAACCTGTAAACTCTTTTAAAGACTTTTAAAAATGTATTCATTTTGTTGCCACTGCACGTTTGTGCGCAATTGTAAAGCATGTCATGTTTGGTATCCATGTACTCGGCCTAAGATCATCTTTTTTATTTCATCAAACATTTGGGCAATATAGTGTGTTTTAGTGCATTAAAATTTTAAAAAGTGTGTTTTTTCCCCAAAAAATGCGTTTGAAAAATTGCTGCGCAAATACTGTGTGAAAAAAAAATGAAACACCCACCATTTTAATTGTAGGGCATTTGCTTTAAAAAAATATATAATGTTTGGGGGTTCAAAGTAATTTTCTTGCAAAAAAAAATAATTTTTTCATGTAATCAAAAAGTGTCAGAAAGGGCTTTGTCTTCAAGTGGTTAGAAGAGTGGGTGATGTGTGACATAAGCTTCTAAATGTTGTGCATAAAATGCCAGGACAGTTCAAAACCCCCCCCAAATGACCCCATTTTGGAAAGTAGACACCCCAAGCTATTTGCTGAGAGTCATGTCGAGTCCATGGAATATTTTATATTGTGACACAAGTTGCGGGAAAGAGACAATTTTTTTTTTTTTTGCACAAAGTTGTCACTAAATGATATATTGCTCAAACATGCCATGGGAATATGTGAAATTACACCCCAAAATACATTCTGCCGCTTTCTAAGGGCGTAAATTTTTGATTTCACTCTTCACTGCCTATAACAGTTTCGGAGGCCATGGAATGCCCAGGTGGCACAACCCCCCCCCCCCCCCCCCCAAATGACCCAATTTTTGGAAAGTAGACACCCCAAGCTATTTGCTGAGAGGTATAGTGAGTATTTTGCAGACCTCACTTTTTGTCACAAAGTTTTAAAAATTTAAAAAAGAAAAAAAAAATGTTTTTTCTTGTCTTTCAAAAACAAATGAGAGCTGCAAAATACTCACCATGCCTCTCAGCAAATAGCTTGGGGTGTCTACTTTCCAAAATGGGGTCATTTGGGGGGGGTTTGTGCCACCTGGGCATTCCATGGCCTCCGAAACTGTGATAGGCAGTGAAGAGTGAAATCAAAAATTTACACCCTTAGAAATCCTGAAGGTGGTGATTGGTTTTCGGGGCCCCGTACGCGGCTAGGCTCCCAAAAAGTGCCACACATGTGGTATCCCCATACTCAGGAGAAGCAGCTAAATGTATTTTGGGGTGAAATTCCACATATGCCCATGGCCTGTGTGAGCAATATATCATTTAGTGACAACTTTGTGCAAAAAAAAAAAAAAAGTGTCACTTTCCCGCAACTTGTGTCAAAATATAAAATATTCCATGGACTCAACATGCCTCTCAGCAAATAGCTTGGGGTGTCTACTTTCCAAAATGGGGTCATTTGGGGGGGTTTGTGCCATCTGGGCATTTTATGGCCTTCAAAACTGTTGATAGGTAGTGAGGAGTGAAATCAAAAATTTACTCCCATAGAAATCCTGAAGGCGGTGATTGGTTTTCGGGGCCCCGTACCCGGCTAGGCTCCCAAAAAGTCCCACACATGTGGTATCCCCGTACTCAGGAGAAGCAGCTGAATGTATTTTGGGGTGCAATTCCACATAGGCCCATGGCCTGTGTGAGCAATATATCTAGTGACAACTTTTTGTAAATATTTTTTTTTTTGTCATTATTCAATCACTTGGGACAAAAAAAAATATTCAATGGGTTCAACATGCCTCTCAGCAATTTCCTTGGGGTGTCTACTTTCCAAAATGGGGTCATTTGGGGGGGGGGGGGGGGTTTGTACTGCCCTGCCATTTTAGCACCTCAAGAAATGACATAGGCAGTCATAAACTAAAAGCTGTATAAATTCCAGAAAATGTACCCTAGTTTGTAGACGCTATAACTTTTGCGCAAACCAATAAATATAAGCTTATTGACATTTTTTTACCAAAGACATGTGGCCGAATACATTTTGGCCTAAATGTATGACTAAAATTGAGTTTATTGGATTTTTTTTATAACAAAAAAGTAGAAAATATCATTTTTTTTCAAAATTTTCGGTCTTTTTCCGTTTATAGCGCAAAAAATAAAAACTGCAGAGGTGATCAAATACCATCAAAAGAAAGCTCTATTTGTGGGAAGAAAAGGACGCAAATTTCGTTTGGGTACAGCATTGTATGACCGCGCAATTAGCAGTTAAAGCGACGCAGTGCCAAATTGGAAAAAGACCTCTGGTCCTTAGGCAGCATAATGGTCCAGGGCTAAAGTGGTTAATAGCGTATTTGAGATTAAGATGTCTATAGAACCGGGTGGATGTCTCCTGGGTATCATGGAAGAACTAAGAACTCCGGGGGAATACATGGTATTAATTATTTCAGGCTTGTAAGCTTATAGCACAAAAATGGTTGCCACCATATGCACCTACAGTAGCAGAATGGAAAATGCAAGTAAGGGTAACCATAATTAAGTGTAAATATACCTTTTTACATAGAGGCAGTCTAGGGAAGTTTGAAAAAATATGGAGAAGATGGTTTGATATTCTGGATGTATGATGAGAGGGGACCAGATAGATGTGGGAGCGATGGGGAGAGAGGGGGGGCATGGGGGCCAGGGGTGGGTTTTTTTTTTTCTTTTTGTTTGTCTTCTTTTTTTTTTTTATTCCCTCCCTATACATGATGGGTTGTATGTTTTTATCGTTGTTTGATGTTTGTATATTTAAGAAATAAAAAAAATTAGTTGATTTAAAAAAAATATATATATTTGTTACTGTAAAGGGTATACCTATGAGACTGAATACAATAATGATTTTCCCCTTCTTTAGATATCCTAACCAAATGGATAAAATTTGGCAGATAATCTGCGCTCATTGAGCTACTCATCTATAGCCCAGTAGTCCTAGACTTGGCAAGGTCCAGAATGCAGGGGGACCTCACCGGGATCCTTAATGGCTAACGCATTTCGAAGGAAACTCCTTCTTCATCAGAGGCTCTGATGAAGAAGGGGTTTCTGTCAAAATGTTTTAGCCATTAAGGATCCCAGTGAGGTCACCCTGCACTCTGGAGTGTGTCAAGTCTAGGAATACTGGGCTATAGATGAGTAGCTCGATGAGCAATTTAATGTTTGTGGGTATTATTTTTGTTGATCTTAAATAAATGCTATCGGATAATGCAATGCACTAAGCTGGTGGGCCCTCTTTTGTTTGTTTTTTGTAGTGGCTTCAGGACATCCCCAGTCCTAGAGGGCAGTAAGGCTTGAAGCATCCCCCAGTGTTGTGGTATTATCTTTTACACCTGTACCAGCCTATTACACTTATGTGCAGGAACCATTCTGTCATTATTAGATAATAATAAGTTTGACTAACTTGACCCATGAGCCCGCTGCAGTTGAATTACCGGTTGAAGTTTGTCTAAAGTTATGCCAGTTAAGGTAAATTAAAATTACCACATTTTGGGGTGTTTAGGAGATCTAATGGGGTAGCAAATCAACTATCAAAAAATACTTGGACAATACAGAAAAGTCAATAATAAATGTTAAAAATATAGTTACCCTTTAAAATGACTAATTGGCCAGACACTCCTAAAATGGCTGCCAACTAATGGGTGCAGTTGATCTACCCCAAAATGGCATCTGTATAGGCTAGACCCTGGTGCCCTGGCTTCAGTGAGATGTCAGATCTAGATGAGGCGGCATGATTTGGATGGCGAGGTCTGGTGAAGTGTGATGATGAGTCTGATCTTGTTACGATGTGATGGAATATATACGATGGAGCAGCGCTATATGAATACACTTATAAAACTGAAATAATATACAATCCGTGCAATATCGCAATGAATGATCAATAAATATGCAATGAAAAAATCATATCAATAATAAGAATCTAAATATATGTGTGCAATTCCTCAATAAAAAGTTATAAAAATGTGCAAATAAATATAAAGGTACAATGATGAATCGATATTCCATAAAATACAATCCAGTGCAAAAGAGTGTTATTAAAAAAAGTCTCCTCAGATGATGTGATTGTGTTTTCTTGATGGTCTGTTCAGATCATGTTGTGATGTACTCTAAATGGTGGGCTTCTGTTCCTGTTTACCTCCCTTGCTCTCTTATTGAGTCGCAGACAATCTATTCATAAAATTTGATAAACCTGGCCCAGAAGGTGTAACCTTTTTTTTTGATTGATGGGGCAGTCTAATTATCAACCCTGTGCTTACCTATGTACTAGCTCACTTGGCCACCAGATGGCACCCTAGGACCAGACATTATAAGTTCAGTTTTCCAGTGGAAATGGATCTTATAAAATAATCTGTTATAGGACCAATTAATATTTAATATTTAACCTACAAGTTTGAGTAGGTTACTCTATCTAAAATATATAGAATGCCTAGGAGTTTGGTGATTTCTAATTTCTGATCATTATATTTTAGTGTTGCAGTATTCAAATGTAAACTTCTAAATACAGAGATGGCATGATTTCATAATTAAATATTATTGATGCTCGCCAACTGACTTAATGGTTAACAGTTTCTCACCCAATGTCTTTCATTCCAATGAACAATAGCCAGCTTTGTACGCAAGGTTCATTTGTCCTGTTAATCAGTACAATAGAGAGAAAGGTACTCTGTGTATCTTGCTACAGGATGTTGGCTTGTATTTGCTAGGTCCAAGGCTTGTTAAACAGGTATCACTTTCAGGGTAAAAAGACGATTTCTCTCAGGATTCAGGTGTGTGGATAACAGATACCCCATTGTCCAGAGAATTTGTTCTGTAGGTAAGCACGTTTACAGACCAAATTGGTTAGGTTTCTGCCTTTTGGGATAGCCAAACTTAAAGTGGTTCTAAAGGCAGAAGGTTTTTTCTCTTAATGCATTCATGCATTAAGAGAAAAAAACCTTCTGTGCGCAACAGCCCTCCTAATACTTACCTGGGCCCCATCTCAATCCAGCGCTTGGCTGTCCAGGGACCCTCCCTCATTGGCTGAGACACAGCAACGGGCATCATTGGCTCCCGCTGCTGTCAATCAAAGTCAGTGAGCCAATGAGGAGAGAGAGGGGGTGAGCCACAGCTCTGTATCTGAATGGACACACCGAGCTGGTGCTCGGCTTGGGTGCCCCCACAGCAAGCTGCTTGCTCTGGGGGCACTTGGCAGGAGGGAGGAGCCAGGAGTGACGGTGTGGGACCCGAGAAGAGGAGGATCTGGGCTGCTCTGTGCAAAACCACTGTACAGAGCAGGTAAGTATGTCTTGTTTGTTATTTTTATCCACTTCAGCCCCGGAAGATTTGGCTGCTCATTGACCAGGCCATTTTTTGCAATACGGCACTGCGTAGCTTTAACTGACAATTGCGCGGCCGTGCGACGCTGTACCCAAACAAAATGACATCCTTTTTTCCCCACAAATAGAGCTTTCTTTGGTGGTATTTGATCATCTCTGCGGTTTTTAATTTTTGCGCTATAAACAAAAAAACGCGACAATTTTGAAAAAAACACTATTTTCTACTTTTTGCTTTAATAAATATCCCCATTTTTTTTTTTAAAAAAAGCTAATTTTTTCCTGAGTTTAGGTCGATATGTATTCTTCTACGTATTTTTGGTAATAAAAATCGCAATAAGCGTATATTGATTGGTTTGAGCAAAAGTTATAGCTTCTACAAAATAGGGGATAGATTTATGGCATTTTTATTATCGGACACTTTTGACACATTTTTGGGACAATTGACAATTATACAGCGATAAGTGCTATAAAAATGCACTGATTACTGTGTAAATGTCACTGGCAGGGAAGGGGTTAACACTAGGGGAGAGCAAGGGGTTAACTGTATTCCCTAGTGTGTGTTCTAACTGTGGGGGGAAGGGACTGACTAAAGGGACTTACGATCTGCCTCTCCTCACAGAACAGGGATTTGTGTGTTTACAAACACACGTCCCTGTTCTGCCTCTTGTGCCCGCGATTGCGCGTGGCCGGCGGTCATCGCGACTGCCGGCCGTGAGCATCAGCACCCCCATGCGCGCCTACTTTTCCTAGGGTTGCTACCTCATCCCTTTAAACCCAAACACATATTAATTACACAGGTTCTGAGGCTGATTAAGGTGGTAATTAAACTCACTTGTTGCCTTATCTGCATTAAATTAGCCTTCAGAACCTGTGTAATTCATATGTGTTCGGGTTTAAAGGGATGAGGTGGCAACTCTAGCTATCCCGCTTAACCACTTCTGGACTGGCTCACGCCGATATACATGGGCACTTTGAAGAGGGATATGTTTGTTATCGCAGCAGCTAGCTGCCATAACCTTGGTATCCTCTTCTTTAGTGAGCGGTCCGGTTTCTGATAATAGTGATCTCTGCGGTGTATTCGCCGCAAGATCACTTTTATCGGCGGCGGAAGGGAGGCCCCCCTCCTGCGGCTCTCCGGTACCCTCTGCCGCTTACCGGAGTCGTCGGTAGCGGCGGAGGCAATCGGGTCCTCTCCCTGGCTTGGTATGGAGATGAGTGAGGGGAAGATGGCCCGCACTTGCCTCCATACCATTGCAAGGCAACATTATTATTTTTTTTTTTTAATGACATTTAATTTTTATTTTATTTTTTTATTGCATTTTAGTGTAAATATGAGATCAAAACGAGCTGCACAGTGGAGGTAAGTATGACATGTTTGTTATTTAAATTAAAAAAAAAAAACCCAAATCTTTACAATCACTTTAAGCTGACGCTGTCCTTTGACCTTTTTGAAAACCCCCATAGATCAAGATTATAAAAATTAGCAAAATACACATTTTTATTCATAAACATTCTAACAGGGTGCAGTGTTAGTCAGTGGAGAAGTGTGAGGCTACAATGGTGATCAGGGAAGACGTGTGACAGTGCATTGCTGGTCAATAGAGAAATGTTCCTGTGCAGGGGCATTCAGTGAAGAAACATGCTGTATGAGTACACTGGCATTTCATGAAGTGCATGTAGAAGCTATAACAGTCAGTGCAAAAGTGCATGTATGTAATGGTGGTCAAGGGAGAAATGTGTGATGTGCCCTTCTTAACAGGGTGGTTGGAAAATTCAACCTTGCATCACGTACTTGTGGCTCTCGGTTGCTATAGGTAGACAAGAGTCACAAGCCCCTCAGTCACTTTGCAATAGCCAAAGAAGTGCGAGGGAAAGCAAAGCTAACTCTCACTCTGAGTATTTTTGCTTTAAAACAGGGGTCTCCCAACTTTGGCCTTCCAGTTGTTCAGGAACTACAATTTCTATCATGCCTAGTCATGTCTGTGAATGTCAGAGTTTTACAATACCTCATGGGATGTGTAATTTTGCAACAGCTGGAGGGCCTTAGTTTGTTTTAAAGTAAAAAATGGTTAGAATACAATGGGTAAAATCAAATTACACTATGCTAATATACTATGACAAATTTTTGTAGATTCTGTTTATGTGGTTTTAGGTGATCTTTCCATATTCCATACAAAGCTGATAACCCATGCAGACCATGGCTGAAGGGCAAAAATGTATTTTTCACAGCCGATATAGTTTTGTTCCCCGAATGTTGCCTAAGGAGCAGTGGCGGCCTGTCCATTAGGGGTGCACAAGCACGGCCCCCCTATGCATGCGTCTAGCCCCCTAATCTACATACAGGGTGCCGGACTATGGATTCCAATGGGGGAGTGTTTTTTTGAAGCACGTGATTAGAGCCAGAGGCTCTAATTGGCGTCAAAAAAGGGTGGGCGGGTGGGCCACCCAGTTGTGTGACAATAGCGAATGAATATTTACTATTTTCACACTAAATCCCCTCCCCACCAATCAGGAAGCGGGTTGTGAGACCCGTTGCCCAATTGGCTAAAACATCAGGTGATCATATTGGATGCCCAGCGTTTAGGAGGAGGAGAGAGGAGATGCACGGTGGAAACTGCCATGCTGTAGGAGAAGACACCGGAGCTGATTGCCCGCAGCCCACCACTTAGATGGGGTCTGCCATGCTGGAGGAGGGGACACCAGAGCCGCTGCCTACCGCCCGCCACCCACCACCTAGATGGGGTCCGCCGTGCTGGAGGAGAGGACACCTGAGCTGCTGCCCGCCACCTAGATGGGGTCCTCCATGCTGAAGGAGAGGACACCGGAGCCGCTGTCCTTTCCTTTTTACATATAAAGGCTCTGAATTCTGGGCAGTGCTACACCGCTTTTTTTTTTTTTACTGCTTTAGCTAATGAAATAGAGCTTGCCTCATTTCCTCAATGGAGGACATGCTGCGTCATCTAGCTCTTTCCTTCAAACCCTTACTGTTGATGACCTGCCCCTTTCATTCAATCATACAGGTTCAGCATCGTATGTGGGCATTACCTAGAGCCAGGGCTTTTTTTCTCAGAGAATAGGCGCAGGAACTCACCCTCTCTGTCCAACGCTCCACGCCAACCACGCCAAAACTCCGCCCCAACCACACCCAAACTTCGCCCCCAGCCACACCTTCCTTAGAGGAGAGAATTACAGCTGCACCAACAAATTGTAATGAGTTAAGGCTTAGAACTGTGTATCACATAAGGCAAATCCCCCAAAATCCCCCCCAGCTCTCCTCTCATCACAAATCCACCCAGCTAATCTCTCATCACAAATTCCCCCAGCTCACCTCTCATCACAAATCTCCTCCATCTCCCCTCTCATCACAAATCCCCCCCAGCTCCCCCACATCACAACCCCCCCAGCTCACATCTCATCACAACCCCCCCCCCCCAGCTCACCTCTCATCACAAACCCCCCCAACTCCCCTCTCATCACAAATCCCCCCAGCTCATCTCTCATCACAAATCCCCCCCCCACACACACACACACACACTTTTACAGGTTTCCTTTCTGCACAAATTCCCCCAAGCTCTCCTCTGTGTACAATGCTCTCCCCTCTACTAAACACACACACACACACAAACTTTACCTCTCTGCACATATTCCCACTCCCCCACACACTTTCAGAGTTCACTCCTCTCTGAATGAACTTAGTCCCTGCCAATGTTCTCCCTTATTTTCACAGTGACAGGTCCCTCACTTCTTCTGCCGTCTCCGCTCTCCATGGTATGTGCAGGATTTTTTTTTTCCATCACACTACAGTGGACCGGAGAGCTCCCCCTACTGTAGCACAGAGGTGAGGAGTTGTTTCAGGGCTCTTCGGCTCCGCGCTACAAAGTCTGAGTAGCGACGGCAAGCAGGCAGGGATGGAAGCTTCCCCCCAAATTACTGCAGCAGCTGAAGGTGGGGACCTGAAGCACTCACCAGTGAGCGAGGGCAGCAGCCCTGAGTATCCAGCGCTAGTAGAGTAGAGGAAGTGCGCTGTGTGGATAACTTCCTCTACTGGCTTCAGTATTAAATGACAGGTTGGAGAGGGGAGGGCTGCTAAAGGTTCCAGAACGCAGAAAAAAAGGCCTGCCTAGAGCATTCTGCATACAAATGCCGTTTGCCCAGGAACATCTCCTCCAGATTGGCATCTACCCATCAAGACATTTTGATATTTGCACAACTCCTCTCAAAATCCAGGCCATTGCTCACTTTAGGGTTGCTGGCTCTTGAGAGGAGTACTGCAGTAGGGTGCTTTGTTTTCAGGAAACTAAGTACAGCACCCTGTAGCCCCTGGCACCAACCATGATCTGCCTGAATTACATATAAGCTGATTAAATTTCAACTTTAAATTAAAACACTTTACCTCTGTATAGTATGTCCTCAGACTTTATGAACTTTTCATTTTCTCCATCTCATCTAATATTAATATAGAGGATTCATGAAATATTAAACATGGTGTCCCTGTTCTTAAATTGCAGAGGAATGGAAGGCACAGTTTATAAAAACAGAAAGAAAGAAACTGCTGCATTACAAAGCCCAACTTGTCAAGGACTTGAACCCTCGTATCTATTGCCCCTTTGCTGGTTACTTTGTGGAGGCACATCCATCAGATAAGTATGTTTGACTTTATACATCAGGTGTTAATTGGTATGAGCAGAGTGATAAAAAATGTAATTAGACAATGATTTCTGCTAAATTGATTATATCTTTGTTGAAATTTCAACCTTAAAGTGTTACTAAACCCAGGACTCTGCATTCACTATATCTGGTCTCCCACAGTACACAGGACATGAAAATTATTTTAGTAACTATAAACGGCTAGTCTTGTGACTTCTATCAGTGTCCAGCCAAGCACTGGCTAAAGTGTGTTGGAGGAGTTTTCTGACTGTCCTATGAGACTGCAAGACCCCCGGCCCTCTGTCTGGACAGTGCTGATTGGCCCTGGGCTGATCACATGCACTCTCCCAAAAAAAAAAAAAAACTCTCTAGCAATACACACCAAACTGAGCATGTGCAGCCCGACTCCATAGATTTTGTGTTATCAGGAAATTGTCAGGGGACAGTGGAAGGAAGGGAGGATCAGAGAAGACAGGATCAAACAGCCTTTTTACACAATGCAGAGGATTACCTGCTTAGGTTCCACAGTGAGTATAACAAGCATGATTTACTGCATATACAGACTGATTTTACTGTTGTGGATTTAGTGACACTTTAATAGTCAGGGCTGGACTGGAAATAAAAACCATCCCTGGAAATAATTTCATACCAGCCCCATAGTATTATTATACCAGCCCAACAGCATAACGTCATTATTTTCTTGTTGATAAAAGGGAAAAACATGCATTTTAAAGCACATTTGAAGAGTGTATTATACAGTTGGGATGGAAAGTATTCAGACCCCCTTAATTTTTTTACTCTTTGTTATATTGCAGCCATTTGCTAAAATCATTTAAGTTATTTTTTTTCCTCATTAATGTACACAAAGCACCCCATATTGACAGAAAAACACAGAATTGTTGACATTTTTGCAGATTTATTAAAAAAGAAAAACTGAAATATCACATGGTCCTAAGTATTCAGACGCTTTGCTGTGACACTCATATATTTAACTCAGGTGCTGTCCATTTCTTCTGATCATCTTTGAGATGGTTCTACACCTTCATTTGAGTCCAGCTGTGTTTGATTATACTGATTGGACTTGATTAGGAAAGCCACACACCTGTCTATATAAGACCTTACAGCTCACAGTGCATGTCAGAGCAAATGAGAATCATGAGGTCAAAGGAACTGCCTAAAGAGCTCAGACAGAACTGTGGCAACTCACAGATCTGGCCAAGGTTACAAAAAAATTCTGCTGCACTTAAGGTTCCTAAGAGCACAGTGGCCTCCATAATCCCTAAATGGAAGATGTTTGGAACGACCAGAAACCTTCCTAGAGCTGGCCTGAGCTATCGGGGGGAGAAGAGCCTTGGTGAGAGAGGTAAAGAAGAACCCAAAGATCACTGTGGCTGAGCTCCAGAGATGCAGTCGGGAGATGAGAGAAAGTTGTAGAAAGTCAACCATCACTGCAGCCCTCCACCAGTCAGGGCTTTATGGCAGAGTGGCCCGACGGAAAGCCTTTCCTCAGTGCAAGACACATGAAAGCCTGCATGGAGTTTGCTAAAAACACCTGAAGGACGACAAGATGGTGAGAAATAAGATTCTCTGGTCTGATGAGACCAAGATAGAACTTTTTGGCCTTAATTCTAAGTGGTATGTGTGGAGAAAACCAGGCACTGTTCATCACCTGTCCAATACAGTCCCAACAGTGAACAATGGTGGTGGCAGCATCATGCTGTGGGGGTGTTTTTCAGCTGCAGGGAGAGGACGACTGGTTGCAATCAAGGGAAAGTTGAATGCAGCCAAGTACAGGGATATCCTGGATAAAAACCTTCTCCAGAGTGCTCAGGACCTCAGACTGGGTCGAAGGTTTACCTTTCAACAACACAATGACCCTAAGCACACAGCTAAAATAATGAAGGAGTGGCTTCACAACAACTCTGTGACTGTTCTTGAATGGCCCAGCCAGAGCCCTGACCTAAACCCAATTGAGCATCTCTGGAGAGACCTAAAAATGGCTGTCCACCAACGTTTACTATCCAACCTGACAGAACTGGCGAGGATCTGCAAGGAGGAATGGCAGAGGATCCCCAAATCCAGGTGTGAAAAGCTTGTTGCATCTTCCCCAAAAAGACTCATGGCTGTATTAGATCAAAAGGGTGCTTCTACTTAATACTGAGCAAAGGGTCTGAATACTTAGGACCATGTGATATTTCAGTTTTTCTTTTTTAATAAATCTGCAAAAATGTCAACAATTCTGTGTTTTTCTGTCAATATGGGGTGCTGTGTGTACATTAATGAGGAAAAAAATGAACTTAAATGATTTTAGCAAATGGCTGCAATATAACAGAGTGAAAAATTTAAGGGGGTCTGAATACTTACTTTCCGTCCCCACTGTACCACTGTATATAGATAAGACAGATGAAAGCACATAGAGCTAGGGATATATATAAATAATATATCAGAGGCTGCAGGCATGGTACAGGAGATGTCAAGATGTCAGAGGCTGTGGACATGGTACAGGAGATGTCAAAGGCTGCGGGCATGGTATAGGAGATGGTTAGAGAGTGAGTGGGGAAAGATGCCGTTCCTCTGACTCTCGGCGTGCGTTCCAACACTCCAGAGACTGGAACCAGGCGTACCAGAAGTGACATCAGTGCGGGCAAGCGCGCAGCCTCAATGCATTTCGTGATTTTGCGTTCTCAAGAAGCTTGCTTTCTGTCATTTTATTGTAGCCTTATATAGCCCACAGGGACAAGCAAAGTGGTCTAATTGGTTGGCACTCATCATACATTACTTGATTATTAAAATATCCCCAAAAGGCATTTGACTTTAATCAATTACATAGCAATTGTACATGCCAGGTGCTCATCCATATAACTATGGCACAAGCAAACCTCTAGCACGTATACAATATAAAAGTGCAATCCATAATACAATCGATAATAGTTAAAAATTAATTGAATAAATCCACAAATAAAATAACATAAATAAACACATAAAAACATCCATAGGATAATGATCTCATTTACATTGATGTGTACTACATTAAACATTAATAAACTTTAATAATTATACGGAACAGTCAGATTAATACCCATTAGGTTCATATCAAACATTATGTTACAAACCTTATAACACCATCTAGTGGTTGAAAAGGAGTAACACAACATGGGTATCTTCACCAGATTAAAATTGATTACCGATTATTCAAGAAACAATCAAAAATCAATTACTAGTTGTTAAATAGTAATTTTACTTAGTAATTATATTTTTTTCTATATTTTATTTTTAATTGGTAATTCTGATCCATTATAATTACTAATTTTAATTTGAATTCACTATAATCAGGTTGAATTAATATATCTATAGAATTATTTCAAAATACATTTTTATTTTTAAATTAGTTTATCAATACAGGGCATAAAAAGAATTATTAATACTAATTAAGGAATAACTAGTTCTCAAAACTAGGACAGAGCCCTACCAACCACCCCAACATACCCCAATCCCACAAAAACTAAGAGAAGAAAGAGAGGATGTAGAGGCGGGCGAAAAAAAGAGCTGCCTAGATACAGGGATCTTTAATCTTGCTGGGGCACAATTTTCTAACAATTAACTATTGGTTCTCAATGAGGGACTCAAATATGCCTCTGCAAAATTTATGGATAAATTTGAACTTTACATTGATGTTGAGAAATTTTCATGAAAAATTACATTTTTTTTTAATGGGAATAATTGTAAAGAGAAAAGTGAGGACTCGTTGGGCTATATACATAGCCAGCTTAAAAATAAGTCAATTTTTAAACCCAAATCAACTTCCAATAAAAATGTGGAAGTATTTAAAACTATGGTACAGGATAACATTAAACATTTGAGAGGGCCATACAATCTTGTGAGGATTAAGGAGGGCGACGAGTGGAAAACTGCCTTTAATACCAGAACAGGCCATTATGAGTACCTCGTAATGCCTTTTGGCCTTTGTAACGCCCCGGCAGTTTTCCAGAAATTTATTAACAATGTCCTCCAAGATTTTTTTGTAGTTGTGTGGTGGTTTATCTTGACGACATCCTCATATTTTCCAAGTCCCTGGAGAGCCACCACACAGATGTCTGTCGTGTGCTTCAGAATCTGAGAGAATAATCTCTATTGTAAACTGGAGAAGTGCAAATTTCACCGCAAACAGGTTAAATTCCTGGGTTATGTCATTTCCACTGCTCGTTTTTCAATGGACCCAGAGAAACTTTCAGCAGTCCTATAGTGGCCCCGACCCGTGGGTTTACGTCCTCTACAGCGTTTTCTTGGCTTTGCCAACTATTATCGGAAGTTTATGCGCAACTTCTCGTCTCTGGTCAAGCCCCTGACTGATATGACCAGAAAGGTAACCCACAGAGTTGTTTATGCTCCTGTGTTGGCACATCCTGAGCCTACGTTGCCTTTTATCCTTGAGGTTGATGCTTCTGAGACTGGAGTTGGAGCCCTTCTGTCTCAACGTCCTACCTCTGAGAGCGCTATGCATCCTTGTGGCTACTTTTCCAAGAAAAGTTTGCACCAGTCTTACTTCTCCCTTGGGTGACGAAATTCTTGCTGCTCTGGTCCATGCTCCTCCCTAGAAACCTTGTGACTGCTGCTTTGTCCCAGAGAGTCACCATACTGCCGTGCTCCAGACTTACCATTCTCCCAAGGCTGCTGGCCACCCTGGGAAGAATCAACTCTTTTGGGCCATTTCCCAACAATGCCGGTGGCCTACTCTACGTGCTGATGTGACCGCCTTCGTAGCTGCCTGTTCCGCGTGTGCTCAGAGTAATGCCCCGTACACACGGTCGGATTTTCCGATGGAAAATGTCCGATCGGAGCGCGTTGTCGGAAATTCCGACCGTGTGTGGACTCCATCAGACATTTTCCATCGGATTTTCCGACACACAAAGTTTGAGAGCAGGATATAAAATTTTCCGACAACAAAATCCGTTGTCGGAAATTCCGATCGTGTGTACACAAATCCGATGGACAAAGTGCTACGCATGCTCAGAATAAATAAAGAGATGAAAGCTATTGGCCACTGCCCCGTTTATAGTCCCGACGTACGTGTTTTACGTCACCGCGTTTAGAACGATCGGATTTTCCGATAACTTTGTGTGACCGTGTGTATGCAAGACAAGTTTGAGCCAACATCCGTCTGAAAAGATCCTAGGATTTTGTTGTCGGAATGTCCGAACAAAGTCCGACCGTGTGTACGGGGCATTAGACCCCACAACACCTTCCAGTGGGCCTCCTACAACCCATACCCAATGGAGAGAGGCCTTGGGCCCACCTGTCTATGGATTTCATTGTGGAGTTACCTAACTCCCAGGGCAACACAGTTATCCTTATGGTGGTTGACCGGTTCTCGAAAATGTCTCATTGTATTCCACTTAAGTTGCCCACTTCTAAAGGAACTGGCTTCCATTTTTGCTCGGGAGATCTTTCGCTTACGCAGGCTACCCAAGGTGATTGTCTCAGACAGGGGTAGTCAGTTTGTGTCCCAGTTCTGGCGAGCCTTTTGTGCACAGTTAGTATTTCAGCTTGCTTTCTCCTCTGCGTATCACCCGCAGTCTAATGGGGCCGAAGAATGTGCCAATCAGTCCTTGGAGCAATTCCTACGTTGCTATATTTCTTACCATCATAACTGGTTATACCTCTTACCGTGGGCGGAGTTTGCTCACAATAGTGCTTCCCGATTGTCCCCATTTATGGCGAACTATGGCTTCCAACCTTCCATGTTGCCTGACTCATTTGTTCCGCAGAGTATTCCTGCGTTAGAGGAGCATCTCTTCATGGACTTCATTCCACTTGGGCACAAGTCCAGGAGGCTTTGCGACATGCTAATGATAGGTACAGACTCCATGCTGACCGCAGACGCCTGCCTGCGCCTTCCAACCAGGTTGGGGACAGGGTCTGGCTGTCATCTCGCAACCTCCGACTTAGTGTTCCCTCTCTGAAGTTCGCACCCGGTTTTATTGGACCTTTTCATATTCTTCGCAGGATTAACCCAGTGGCTTACGCATTAGACCTTCCTTCTAATATGCGTATCTCAAATGTATTTCATGTCTCCTTATTAAAACCTTTGGTCTGCCACTGCTTTACCACCTCGGTGCCTCGTCCTCACCTTGTACAGGTTGAGAACCATGAGGAGTATGAAGTACAGTCCATTGTTGATTCCCGTAGGTTCCATGGGTTCATACAGTACCTGGTGCATTGGAAAGGGTACGGTCCGGAGGAACGCTCTTGGGTCTCAATCTCGAATGTACATGCCCCTGTCCTCCTCTGTGATTTCCATAGACTTTTTCACCTCAAACCTGGTGGTCCTCTGAGGGGGAGGGGTCATTGAGGAGGGGGTTCTGATCAGCCCTTCCTTCTCTGAGCTGGCCGCTCAGCTGTCGCATAATTGCCAGCTCCTATCTCTCCACAGTGACTCATCTGTTGATGATATCCTGCTGGTCAGTCCTGCCTACTTAAGCCGTCCAGCCCAGATGATCTCTGCCTTCGCCTTTTGTCAACATCACAGAGACTATCTCCTGCGTTCCTGTTAAAGACTTGCTTGTTTTGACTACGTTTGTTCTATTATTACGTTTGTTTTATTATTAAACAAGTGTAATTTAACTGTACTTCTGTCTCGGTCTGATTAATGGTTTCTGACAGCTGGATACACCAGATTGGTTCCTTATTTCCGTCAGGACTTAATATAGATATAGATCTTAATTGCTATATATCCAATTGCTACCCAGTCCTATCAGAGGATTTAATACCCTAATAAAGCCTTCCCTTCCATTATCATAGACCCCCTCCACCATGTATGGTTTAGAGTCCTTATGCAATCATTGTTTAGAGAACTAGTTATTCCTTAATTAGTATTAAATTCTTTTTATGAACTGTATTGATAACATTAATTTAAAAATTAATTTTAAAATAGATATATTAATTTAACCTGATTATAGTGGATTAGAATTAAAAATACTAATTATAATAGATTAGAATTATCAATTAAAATTAAAATTAGAATTGCTAAGTAAAATGACTATTTAACAACTAGTAATTGATTTTTGATTGCTTCTTGAATAATCGGTTTAAATCTGGTGAAGATTAGGGATGAGCCGAACCCCCCCACCCGGTTCGGTTCACACCAGAACTTACGAAGAGGCTAAAAATTCGGACGAACACGCAAATACCGTTAAAGTCTATGGGACACGAACATGAAAAATCAAAAGTGCTCATTTTAAAGGCTTGTATGCAAGTTATTGTCATAAAAAGTGTTTGGGGACCCGGGTCCTGCCCCAGGGGACGTGTATCAATGCAAAAAGTTTTAAAAACGGCTGTTTTTTTCAAGAGCAGTGATTTTAATAATGCTTAAAGTGAAACCATAAAAATGAAATATTCCTTTAAATGGAGGTGTCTACAGTATGTGTGTAAAGTTTCACAGTTTTCCCGTGTTTAGAACAGTACCACAGCAAAATTACATTTCTAAAGAAAAAAGCGTCATTTAAAACTGATCGCGGCTGTAATGATTTGTTGGGTCTCGGCAATATAGATAAAACTCATTAAAAAAAACGGCATGAGTTCCCCCCTAGTACATTACCAGGCCTGGAATTGAAGGGCCTGGTATGGATTTTGGGGGGACCCCCACGCAATTTTGTTTTTAACATTTTGGTTCGGGGTTCCCCTTAATATTCATACCAGACCCAAAGGGCCTGGTAATGGACTGGGGGGAACCCATGCCATTTTTTTCAATGAGTTTTATCCATATTGAGGGGATCTGAAAATTCATTACAGCCGTGATCAGTTTTAAATGACATTTTTTCCTTTAGAAATGTAATTTTGCTATGGCACTGTCAGGGCCAGATTAACATAGGGGCTATTGGAGCTGCAGCTCCAGGCCCCTTACCTTAAGATAGGCCCATTTTAAAAAAAAAAAATCACAAAAAAACAAAAAAAAAAAGATTGACTTCGAGGGTCATGGCTCGGCGACCAGGGATCACATAGAGCCCAAATTTAGGGGGTAGGTAGCTGAAGGTCTACCCCACTACTAGTCAAAATTTGGGGCTCCTATCACCTATGGTCCTGGAAGATACGGGCTACATACAGAGCGGCCAGTTTAAATACAAGCTGGCACACTGTTTGCAGCAGACTGAGAGCTCACAGTGCCTTTCCTCACTTCTTGTCAGAGGCACTGAGCTCAATGGACAGCTTGGAGCCTGCAGAGTTTGACAGGCAGCACCACCTTTCAAACTCGCTTGCAGTAGCAGCATAGTCCAACAATGTAAAACTGCCATTCAGCAATGTAAAAAAAAAAAAAAAAGTAGGCGGCAGTAGCACCTCATGAACGCCTGTCAGCTGCTGCTATACCACTTGTTGAAAAGCAATACACCACAGATCACTTTTCAGAGGGCAGTAAGCATTACTGCAAATGTGAAAAACTTGAAACACATCATCCATTTTACACTAACCACCAACCAGGTCACTCCCCAGCCACTTTCCATGTTAGCCACCTCCCTTCAACTTATATCACAGGTGACCATTTCCCAACCTGCAGATGACAGACCCTACTCCAAAAGATATCACTTCCAGTTACTCCCCCCACCCGCTGTTTGCTATCCCTCCATGACCACCTCACACCCCCCTGCTGACAGACCTCTCTCCCCAGCCTATCCCCAAACACCCTCTCACCTGCTGACCTGTGGATGGGGAATCACTCCCGCAGTGTTGTGTTCTGCCAGTGGGGAGTCTTCCCAACCCACAGAATACAATGATCAGTGTTGCTAACTATAGCTGGTAGCACTGATTGTTTTGGGAAAAACCTGACAGTCTCGTTGTACTCAAGTCGATTATTAGATTGACTTGTGTACAACTAGCTAGCCCATACATAGATCGACTATGGCTGGTCTCTGCTTAATTGGCTTAATTTCAATTCATGTATGGCCCGCTTAACCACTAAGCAGTCCCTAAACATCCTTCCACAAACCTTTACATTTTTCCTTCACAGACTCCTTCATCCTCCTCACCTGTACTGTACATAGTGCCCGCTGTCATACCCTCCACACTCCTCTCCTGTACATACTGTTCACTGTGATACCCTCCACATTCCTCTCCTGTAACATACTGCCCACTGTCAAACCCTCCACACTCCTCTCCTGTACATACTGGCGGAGGCTCTTTACCATGGGATCAGCCGTGTCCAATCACAGCTAATCACGATGTCAATAATAAGAGCCGTTGATCGGCTTTTCCTCACTCACGTCTGACAGACGCGAGTAGAGGAGAGCCAATCGGCGGCTCTCCTGACAGCGCAGCCCCCCTCAGATGACCACACTGGACCACCAGCGACGCAACTAGGACCACCAGGGAAGGGGGCAACATGTGGATGGCCAGGTATGTACCCCATGGCAATCCACATGTGCCCAATCTGTGCCAATCAGTGCCCACAAATGGGCACTGATTGGCACCATTATACTTCAGTGATGCCCAGCAATGCCACCCATTAGTGTCATCAGTGCCACCCATCAGTGTTCATTGGTGCCACCAGTCAGTGCCCATCTGTTCCCATCAGTGCCCACCTATCAGTGCCCATCTGTGCCACCCATTAGTGCCACCCATAAGTACCCATCAGTGCCACCTAGGAGTGCCCATCAGTGCCACCTACGAGTGCCCATCAGTGCCACCTACGAGTGCCCATCAGTGCCACCTACGAGTGCCCATCAGTGCCACCTACGAGTGCCCATCAGTGCCACCTACGAGTGCCCATCAGTGCCGCATACGAGTGCCACCTATCAGTGCCCATCATCAGTGCCCGTCAAAAAAATTTAACAGAAACAAAGAAAAAAAAATTTTTTTTCAAAACTTTCGGTCTTTTTTTATTTGTTGTGCAAAGAATAAAAACCGCACAGGTGATCAAATACCACCAAAAGAAAGCTCGATTTGTGGGAACAAAATGATAAAAAATTAGTTTGGATACAGTGTAGCATGACCGCGCAATTGTCATTCAAATTGCGACAGCGCTGAAAGCTGAAAATTGGCCTGGGCAGGAAGGTGTCTAAGTGCCTGGTATCGAAGTGGATATTGCAGTACACATCAGTGTAAATTAGATCATTATCCTATTGATGTTTTTATGTGTTTATTTGTTATTTTATTTGTGGATCCATTCAATGAATTTTTAACTATTATTGATTGTATTATGGATTGAACTTTTATATTTTATACATGCTAGATTTTCGCTTGTGCTATAGTTATATGGATGAGCACCTGGCATGTACAATTGCTATGTAATTGATTAAAGTCAAATGCCTTTTGGGGATATTTTAATAATCAAGTAATGTATTATGAGTTATAAACAAAACCTGAAGGTTAATGCTGCGCTAGAAATCTCCATATCCACAGGCTTCCTGTGGCTTTGTTTGCTTCCCATCAATCACCTAAGAGAAAACGTAATGACATCACTGTCACAGGCTCCACCCTACACGTTTAGTCATGATAGGACGTCGTCTGTGGATTGGCCTGTGACGGTGACGTCATTACGTTTTCTCTTAGGTGATTGATGGGAAGCAAACAGAAAGCAGCAGGAAGTCTGTCGAGATGCCACGATCTTTATTTTTGATCTGCATTGCGTTACGCTCATGAAGGATGAGAAATTTTGTAAGTGCAATTCGTTTGGCTTATTAAATTAATGTTTATGAACCACTACACTATGGGAGCATCTTTTGTTTTTTGAGTACCACGATCATAGCCTCAAAGTGTGGACGACCTAAATTTCCCTGTGCCTGGTGAGACTACCTTACGGTGATCATCTGTAGTCGGTAAGGAGCATTAATACTCACCTGGGTGTGAAGCATCTTGGATGTTGGATCTTTTTTTTCTACTATCTTTCCTTTGGAGTATCATCTTTACACCCTACATGGATTTTGTAATGAATTTTTAACGCACGCCGCACGGCTTTTATTGGAATTGAACTGAGTTTATATAATATTACAGTTATAATTTGTTCAATTCTTTTCACATTCACTTTCACTTATGTGTCAGTATTGTGATTTTATGTTGTTGTTTATCACATATTAATTTCACTAATTCTTTGTGATATTTGGCTTAGTTTTTTAAGTGAGAGTTTCTTTCACCAATATTTTCATATATCAGTTGCTTTAATTGAATTTGGTTTCACTTAATGGTTTATCACCTTTTAGCAATTTCTGTGTGGTATTTGCCTTAGTTTTTTTAGTTGAGGGTTTTTTCACCATTACCTCTTGATCAATAATTTTATCAAATTCACTATACTAGCGCTGCATCTTTATTTATCAATGTATTATGAGTGCCAACCAATTAGACCACTTTGCCTTGCCCCTGTGGGCTATATAGGGCTACAATAAAATGGCAGAGAGCAAGCTTCCTTGAAGGCCTATATACTCACGATTAACCAGTTGTATCTGCCACCCAATAAAAGGCCCCCAGCCACAACTACACCGACTCAGGGACAATTAACCACTTATGTACTACCAGATACAACCTAATTAATACCCAGATGTTACCACCGTATTGTTAGGAAGAGACACCCATACCTCAGATGGGCCCAACCCACAATTATTTAACCAGCACCGCCTTCAAAGACCCAATAGACCCCCTGCCTGCTGCTATAACAAGAAAATAAGGACTACAGTCTTAGAGAGCCTATATACTCACGATTAACCAGTTGTATCTGTCACCCAATCAAAGGCCCTCAGCCACACCGGCTCAGGGACAATTAACCACTTATGTACTACCAGATACAACCTAATTAATACCCTGATGTTACCAATGTATTGCTAGGAAGGAACACCCATACCACAGATGGGCCCAACCCACAATTTTCCACAGTTAGGAAGGGACACCTATACCTCAGATGGGCCCAACCCACAGTTTTCCACAGTTAGGAAGGGATACCAATACCAGCGATGGGCCCAACCCACAGTTTTCAACAGTTGGGAATGGACAACCATACCTCAGATGGGCCCAACTGACAATTTTCCACCGATATTTAACCAGCACCGCCTTCAAATACCCAATAAACCCCATGCCTGCTGCTATGACAAGAAAATAAAAGGACCAAGAAATTGAATGGCAAGCCAACATAAAATACAACAACCCACTACAAATACCCCAGCACCTTGTGAAAGTAGGAGGCTCCCCCAAACCAAAACAAACAAGGGAGGGAGGGTAGGAAAAAACTGTCTGATGCTGTGATGAGCTCTGACACGATCCCCCTGTTAGCAGAGTATTGAAATCATGCTGGAAGTTTGTATGCAGTAATATGGCTTCAATGCATGTCTTTACAGAATGGAGAAACATGAACACAGGAACAAGGAGCATCCAAGTACATAGAGAGAGGATAGACAAACATCCTGTTATATCGTAGATAACATAACTATACACTATAATACTACAGCGCCACCTGCTGCTTAGAGAGGCACAATGCATATGCAGTATATAGTCAGTTTATAAACAATTTTTCTGTTATACTTTTCCAACACCCCCCTCCTCTCTACCCACTACAGGACACACACTCTGCCTTGAACTCTTCAATCAGCTAAGCAGACTGCATCATATCAAAATCACACACTAATACTCCACCTATTCTGCAGGCCCCAGTCATGCTAGCCCTCCTCCTAGTTTCACCCAGCTCCAGACCATGTATTTGACTGAGGGACCTGCAGAGTGTAGAGGCTCCGATTATCTATAAAATATTAAACACTTGACCAATCCCCCCTCCAAAATGACCAGACGACACATTTTATTTGGAGTCGAATGGCCATAGCAGCCCAAACCATTAAATACAACATTCACAAGAAAACAAGTTTAATGCATATAATACAGTCAATGCATATCAAATAAACCAACCTCAGCTTATACCCGGTCTAAGGTCTTTGAAGGCCTATATACTCATGACTAACCGGTTGTATCTGCCACCCAATCATAAGCCCCCAGCCGCAACTACACTGACACAGGGACAATTAAGCACTTACGTACTAACAGATACAACCTAATTAATACCACCGTATTGTTAGGAAGGGACACCCATACCTCAGATGGGCCCAAAGCACAATTTCCCACAATTATTTACCCAGCACCTCCTTCACAGACCCAACAGACCCCCTGCCACAGCACACGAGCGTGACACCTTACGCACGTGTTGCCCCCCCCAAACCGGAAGGCCCGCTGAATACCCTCGTGCAAAAAACTAGTTACCTCCTAGTTCACCTGTAACCTGGCTTTGTTGATCTTTTCAACAGAGCGAGCCATACGCCACGCAGACCTGGCAACCATATCGGACCACACAACTTAACCAGACCCAACAGATAAAGTAATGAGAAGAACAGTTGTCTGCACTCCAACCAGCGGACAACAGGCATTTCCTGAACACCCCCCTAAACTGGAATTGAGACATTGCTCTCCCTTCCACATGCATAAGGAAAACTCCAGGAAGATTTGCCCAAAACCATGAAAAAAAACCTACAACCCGGACAGAGCAAACTGGAGAAGAGGGAACCCCACAACTCAATCCAAGAACCCCTCCCCAACTGATCAGTGTTAGATTTTCTTAACAGAATACCCAAGTAGTGTCCCGTAACCACACATCCTGTATGCTCAAACCACTCTCCCCACGTTTGTTATGGCTTACCAATTCCCCCACCCGAAAAGCCCCCCAAAAAAATAAAAAATAAAAATTTGGGCAGCACAAAGACGGCCCAGAAGAAGGTAACCTCATAGGCGGAAAAAACACATGTACATCATCGTCCTTACGAGAACACCCCCCATCCTCATTCACCAGATCGCTCCATTCCTGACACACTTTGCAGTGCAAGGACCAAGTTGACGCACATACTGAATGACAAATTGAGAACTTGGAAGCGGCAATGCAATGCTCCACAGCTGCTTGGGGCATGGAATTCCACGCTGCTCTGCTTCCAGTGCCAACTGATGGAATCTGTCCCACTGGAAACAAGACAAAGCATCAGCCAGGAGTTATCAACTCCTGGAACGTGCACAATTCCATGGAGAGCACAATAGGAAAACTGTTCCCGAACAGCAAAATTACGCACTAAACCAGCCTCCCTCCATTCCACTGGCCAACCAACTCTCAGCACTTCAACAACTCTGACAGCAGCTTCCATAATCAGCAGTGCCCACCGCGGCAGTGAACAGGTCTAGATCAAAATTGGAAATCACCTGCTCCAGCCAAAGAGGGAGACCATTATAAGAAAAGAGAAATGAATCCCACGCTTGCAAGTCCTTACACTGATTCCGCCCCAGCCCAATGTAAGGATGTTGCGCCCTAATGCCAGCTGTAGCAGCTGCAGGTCGTCTACAAAAAAAGAACAGGGGCATATTGCAACAAGCAAAATTCAACTTGCCCAAGAGATTGCACAGCATGAAGTTGAATTTTTATTTTTTCTGCCTTGCCCGGTGGCAGAAACCGTCCCCTTCAGATCTTCAAGTTTGTCCAACGGCAAACGACATTTCATCACCACGGTGTTGATGACAATACCCAGAAACCACAATTCAGTGGCCGGGCCCTCCGTCTTGTTAGGGGCCAAATGGCACACCAAAAAACTGGAAAACATGAACCGTATCCAAAAGTGAGGCATAGATAGTACTTATGCACAAGAAATCATCTAAGTCATGAATGACTGAATTAGGCTGGAAGCATCCCGAACCACCCATTTCTAAAAGGAACTAAACATTTGAAACAACAAACAAGAAATGGCACAGACCATTGGTAAACATTTATCAACAAAATTCTGCCCTTGCCATTTGTACCCCAGCAGATGGCAACAACTAGGATGTACCGGCAACCAACGAAAGGCTGCCGCAATATCAGTTTTGGCCAACAACGTACCTTTACCATACCTAGGAACCCACGACACTGCCATATCAAAAGTAGTATAGGACACCATGCAAACTCTGGATAAAAGGCATCATTCACTGAACCCCTTTAGGATGCGACAAGTGATGAAAGAGGCGTAACTTATTCAGTTCTTTTTTGGGGATAATACCCAAAGGGAAAATACTGGCGGTGAATCAAAAGGGTGCCAGCCATGCGACCCAAAGCAACTGCTTTGAAAAGTTTTCCTGAAAATGACCACTGGAAGTAAACGAGATGACTGCAAGCTATCAGCCATAGGAGGAACAACCAGCAACTGGCAGGGTATCAGAAAAACTCTACGAGAAACCCACCTGCAACGCACAAATCTGCCTTCCTGTTAGAATAACTCTTTAGGAAAGTCGCCATCTTTTCTACCTTCACTTCCCTCTTTCCAGCATCACCTCCTTTTCCTTTTCCATGCTTGAAGCATCTGCACAGCGCATGAGACCCTCCACACCCTGAATAGTCATGACGGAAACAGCACACGGTGCCAAACTTGCAAGATCCGGCATTGAATTGCCAACATAACCCCCTGCAATTTGTGGCTGGTTGTAAAGAGGCTGCCACACCCTCGGCCCCACCCTGAAAGGGAGGAACTGAACTCTGTGAAGACAACATCAGTTTCATCCAGAGAATGACGTTTTTGTGGTCCCACCGTAAAGAGGGCCGGACTGCCTTGTGCTGACAAAATTGCAGGTCATAGCAAAACCAAGCAACCCCACCATAGACTCACTGGGCTTCACCAATAGAGTCCAGATAACAAAATAAAAAGGGCGGAACAATTCTCAGGGGCCTTTTCCAATGACACTAGCTAACATTGCACACCCCTGCAACCAGTTTGAGAACGTACGGGTAATCACCTGATACTGCCGTTTTCTTCCTCCTTCTTACATCCATCTGGTCTAACTGTATAGTTACATTTCTCCAAAGGCAACAAAGAAATACATTTCCACATATTCACCCTTCCAAATGTGCTCCTTCACTTCCGGTTTTAGATGCGCACCCAAAGGCCCTTTAAAACACACATACACATCGCATTTTTGCAGCATTTGCCAGATGTACCCCGGCGACTCCTTTGTCAGCCGCTTTGTTGTGCGAAACCTTACCGGCTGTAGTTACCGCAGACGCTACCAGCCATTGACGGTAGTAATTCGACGGTCTCACACCCGAACGCTGCTGAGCTGTCAACTAAGCCCCCCGGACCCCCCTTGAATAGAGATTGAATAAGAACAAGAAAGAGGACATGAAACAAAAGGCTCACCTGGGTCTTTCTGTCCCTCGGGACATCCAGCTGCAGATCCGGATCCCCGTGCAGCACGCGGGAGTTCAACATCTTCAGAGCCGCTGAGCACCCCTTCAGACCGGCTCTGTTCACCAAGCCGTGCTGTCGCTCTCTCCCCTCAGCAGGCTCCAGTGTGCAGTTGCCAGCCCCAGAGTCCGGCGTGCGCCTGCTGATGTCAGCAGCCGCCACCAGATCGGAACCCCAGTCGCTCCCTCTCCTACTCTCACGCTGGGCTCTGTGAGGGGTGGAGAAAGCCTCACCAGCCGATCCCCGGCTCCTTCCATCCTCGGTGCACGCTCTGCAATGCCTGGACACAGGGAAAAGCTACCACATGCGTCTTCTGTCACTGGGGGCCCTGGCCGTTCCCGGGACCTGGCCGGCACCTGCTGCTCTACCACTCCCATGCCTGGCCACATTAGACATAGACTCTAGGGAGCCTGTATAGCCAGCCGCACCATCCATACTGCGAAGGTGTGAGGGCAGGGGAGTGGGTGCCAGATGAAAACACTCCCGCCCTGGGTTTGCCATAGATGGGGATTCCTCCCAACTCGCACACCAGAGAAAGCAGGCATGCGCTTGGCTGGTGGCGTCAGAGGGTCCCTTGAGAGGCTCCCAGACTCAGAAATGAAACGCTCAGAAGGCCTAGACCTCCTAGCATGTGGGTGACTAAAAGAGGGCCCAGGAAAGACCTGCCTGGGCTCCTGTAAAAAGTCTGATTGTCTTGTAGCCACTCAGGGCCTCTGGCCACAGCCGCAGCTCTAAGCTGGGACAGCATGTTGTCCAAGTCACCAACCTTTTGTTCTGCCTACAGGTGAAGTCCAGGAACAAAGGAGAAAAATGTTTGATGCTGTGATGAGCTGTGACTGAGCTGTGGCATGACCCCACTGTTAGCAGAGTATTGAAATCATGCTGGAAGTTTGTTGTATGCAGTAATATGGCTTATCAATGCATGTCTATACAGAATGGAGAAACATGAGGGACAAGGAGCATCCAAGTACATAGAGAGAGGATAGACAAACATCTTGTTATATCATAGATAACATAACTATACACTATAATACTACCTGCTGCTTAGACAGGCATAATGCATATGCAGTATATAATCAGTTTATAAACAACTTTTCTGCTGTACTTTTCCAACAACCCCCTCCTCTCTACCCACTACAGCAGGGGTCATCAACCCCCGGGCCGCGGCCCACTACCGGGCCGTGGCCTTTCTGCAGCCGGGCCACGGGTGTGGGCGGGCGGCATGAGAGAGCCCGGCAGCTGGCATGAGACAGCCGGACGGCCGGCATATGAAGAGATAAGCAAACGGGCAGGCAACGTGGCAGGTGACATCTCTCTTTGCCCCCTGCATCGCTGCTCTTCCGCCCTGTCAGCCTCAATAATAGAGGTGCGGCGGGGAGCAGAGAGATGACATCATCTCTCTGACCCCCCGCATCGCTGCTCTTCTGCCCTGTCAGCCTCGGAAGTGCGGCACGGAGCAGAGAGATGACATCATCTCTCACTGCTCTCCTGCCTTCACTCGGCACCCCTCTGTGCTAGATGGACCAGTGCTGCCACCAATGCAGTGGCAGGCAGCGTGGCAAGTGACAGTCCGTATCTGGTGACAGGCAACATGGCAGGTGACATTATGCATCTTGTGGCAGGCAACGTGGCAGGTGATGTGGCAAGTGACATTCCGCATCTGGTGAGAGGCAACATGGCAGGTGACGTGGCAAGTGACATTCAACATCTGGTGACAGGCAACGTGGCAAGTGGCATTTTGAATCTAGTGACAGGCAACGTGGCAGGTGATGTGCCAAGTGACATTTCGCATCTGGTGGCAGGCAATGTGGCAGGTGACGTGGCAAGTGACAATCCACATCTGGTGACAGGCAACATGGCAGGTGACGTGGCAAGTGACATTCCGCATCTTGTGGCAGGTGATGTGGCAAGTGACATTCCGCATCTGGTGACAGGCAACATGGCAGGTGACGTGGCAAGTGACAATCCACATCTGGTGACAGGCAACATGGCAGGTGACATGGCAAGTGACAATCCACATCTGGTTGCAGGTAGCGTGGCGAGTGGCATTCCGCATCTGGTGGCAGGCGAAGTGGCAATTAACACACTCAGGGCTCCCACTAATTCTGCATTATTGGGAGTTGTACTATTTTATTCATTACTACAATGTAATGATAGAAATAATGCACTGCCAAACTGCCCATGAAAAATCGCTTACCCCCCGCGTGCCAACCTCCGCCCCAACCACCCCCATCCAAACAGGCCTTGGCACAATTTTCTTCCACGCAGCCGGTCCCTGGTGCCAAAAAGGTTGGGGACCACTGCACTACAGGACACAACCTCTGCCTTAAACTCTTCAATCTGCTAAGCAGACTGCAGCATATCAAAATCACCCACTAATACTCCGTCTCTTCTGCAGGCCCCACTCCTAGTTTCACTCAGCTCCAGGCCATGTACTATAATCGCCTTCTTTGTTAGCCAAACTGCTCATAAGCAGAAATAGTGTTTTTTTTTCTTTTGACTGGATAAATAAACTTTGCGTCCCAGTCTTCTTTAAAACTATGTACACAAACTATTTCAACATTTTTTCAATACTGTTTTTAAAGTTAGTTGGATAGAAAACTATAACAAGTGTATGTTGACACAATGTAAATTATCTTCTGCAGCGCAGAGTTCTTTGTAAATGCATTATATTAGAGACCAGAATTATTTCAATAACTGGTAGGAAGTTTGTCGTTTTAATCAATCTTTGACAGGTACATATAAAAGTAAGCTAACAGTCTCAGTGATGTCATTACTTTGCCAACCAATAACATGCAATTGCAGTTTGTTTGCCAACCAAACCCATACTTTCTCCATAGGGTGAAATAGCCCTGCTCTTGACCAGTGTAGGAACTAATATCCCCAACTTCCATCACCTACTCTTTACTTACTAATCCCCCCTTTTTCTTATCTATAATAAATTAGACCACACACACAGGATTTGTTTTGGAGTAAAAACTGGCCATAGCAGCCTCCTTTATTATAAAACTATAAAACCAACTTTTAGATAACTTTTAACTACTTCCCACCCGGCCAATGTACATAAACGGCCGGGTGGGCGCTCTCTCCTTCTGAGTGGACGTTCAGGAACGTCCCTCAGAAGGAGCGGGATCGCGCACGCGCGTGCCCGCGCAGCGGCGCGATCCCGATGCGCTCGTGTCCCCCGGACACGGCGCATCTCGGATCGGCAGGAGGGCTCTGTGATTGGCCCTCCTGATCACATGACGGCCGTGTCCAATCACAGCCGTCATGTGATGTAAACACAGCCGGTTGCTAGGCGATCAGCTCTCCTCTCCTCACACGGAAGTTGTCGCTGAGGAGGAGAGGAGAGGGGATCGCTGCAGCCGGCTGATGATCAGTGAGTATGAGCTGTTTTTTACAGCTTTTTACTCACTGATCACCAACCTAGTGTCAACACACATGTAAATACATACATGTAAAACACACACATGTCCCCACATAATGTAAAACACAAACATGTCCCCACATAATGTAAAACACACATGTCCCCAAAACACATGTCCCCAAATAATAAAAAAAGCTGTCCCCCACATATGTCACACTAAAATCACATGTCCCAATGGTAATCTGCACACATATGTACGTGATCACCTGCACACATCTGTACATGATCATTTGCGTACATATGTCCGTGATCACACAAACCAATTATTATACACTTAACAGGATTTTTTTTATCAAAAACATGTAGCAGAATACATTTTGGCTTAAATTTATGACAAAATTCGATTTTACTGGATTTCTTTTAAAACAGAAAAAAGAAAATATTGTTTTTTTTCCAAATTTCCACTATTTTTGCGCTTATATCGCAAAAAAAAAAAAAATGGAGTCGTGAATAAATACCACCAAAAGAAAGCTCTATTTGTGCGAACAAAATGATAAAAATTTCATTTGGGTACAGTGTAGCATGACCGAGTAATTGTCATTAAAAGTGCGAGAGCGCTGAAAGCTGAAAATTGGTCTGGGAAGGAAGGGGGCGAAAGTGCCCAGTATTGAGGTGGTTAAATAACTTTTTTAATCAACATATGTATAACTATGTAAAACTTTTTAACTGACAGTTCTGACACCTCCCAATCTTTGGTCTTCTGATGGCACTCCGAACTTCACATCCTTCATTTCAAAACTTCTCCATCACCAGTACACTGCGGTACCATATTTTACCATACCAGGCCTCCAGCCGTATTAAACAGCTCGGTGACAACACCCTTCCCGCAGTGTAAACATTTGTCTTCCAGCCTAGCCTTTCGCTGTAAGAACACACCAGAGGGGCACGTAATACTGAAAAGCCCCCCACCATTTACCATCACCTCTGTTTATTTTGTACCACCATCAGAGACCAAAGATGCCGCCACAGCCCGCAAGGATGACCCCTTAGCCTTAAGGGCACCTCCACACCCGCAATGCCCTCTCAATGCCATCTTGAAGGCCGAGTGCCCAAAGATCAATGCCTACTGCGGTAAGGTGCACCCCATCTCCCCTTAGGTACATCCCCACGTTAACCTCCAACTCCGTGTGCCTCACTACCAATCCCCCGTTGTTAACAACAATTTTTCCCACCGCCTTGTTCAGTTTGATTCGTGCTTTGTTGATCCTAGTTACCGATCGTGCCATGCTCCATGACGTCCGTGCCACTATGTCAGACCATACCACTATCATTCCCGGGAAGGCCACCCGAAGCGCCAAAAAAAAAAAAAAAATCACACTTAACGGCCGACACCAGTTCCCTGGTGGATCGGACCCCCAGATCATTGCCTCCTGCATGTAAAACTAACACATCCGGGGGCCGATCAAGTCGAGCGTAGCGTTCAACCTCCGGAACAACTCTACCCCACCCCATCCCTGGAAAGCCTAACAAGCGAATACACGCCTCCCTCCTGGAAATCCATAGTTGCCTGCCTTCTGGTCTGACGTCCCCCCTTTTTGCACCCCAAAAAACATAAGAGTGCCCTAAGATCCAGACGAGGCGTGGTTGACCCCCATCTGCAAAGACATAACACAACAGAAAAACAAATTGAAACATCTGAACTCCCCCACCTCTTTAGTAACATACATGTACTTATAAAATATCATCATTCCAGTAATTCTTTTTTTTTTTAATATATCATCAAATTGACAAATGAGGGCGCACATAAGACTGAAACCTCCTGGATTCCCACCTCCCAATCCTCTTAATTGCTGCCTCATCCAACCCACACCTGGCAGCCTCAGTAGCTGCCCTGATGCGGAAGGAGTGTGAGGCGAATTGCCTACTATCCAACCCTGCCGCCCCAATGCATTTCCGAAACACTGCAACTAACTGAAACCTGGATAAAAAAAGTCCCATCCTCATGCACAAACAACGGCCCACCCCCAACCGGACGACTTGGCAAAAATTCCTCAACCACTTTAACTGGGCAAATTCCCAACCCTGGCAACCTGAACAGCTGCACTTTTACCCCTTTTCCTGCCTGATCTGTCTTGGACCTGCATAGTTTTAGCAACACCCTATCCCGTTTTACTTCCACATCCTGTATCCTCAAGCCCCCTGCTACTTGTTTTGCTGGACTCACCAATTCACCCACCCGAAACCTCCAAAAAACGCAAAAGAAAAAACTGCTTTGAACAAAATTACCTCATACCCCACCTAGTTTAGTACACATTACCTGCAGTATTGAAAAGCACATTGGCCTCTTCGAATCCTTCTTTGCATGACTCTTCCTATAACCTTTTAGGGCCTGTTTTACCCAAAAATCCTTGGTAAAATCAGTCAAGCCCTGCAGCTTAAATAAAAAGGCCAACCCCGCCAGCTTCCGCTCAATTGCGGACACTGAACCACCTCCCTCCATGTGTCGCGACACAAAATACACTACCAACAGCCTCAAGTCCGGCCCTCCCAGCCCGGCATCCATGCAGCCCACTCTGTCCACACTTTACTATAAGCCGCCCATATCGCCCCACTCACCGATTTCCTGATTCATCCTGCGCCGATTCCGATACCGTCTCCCAAAGCCACCCCGGACAAGGAATCCCCTCTGCTTCCGCAGCGGGTGCCAGCTCCCTGAATACGTCCCACTGGAACCGAGACAAGGAGTCAGCCAACGTATTATCAACGCCCGGGATATGAACAGCATATAGAAAAACATTAAGTTGTACACACCTCAACACCAGGTGGCGCAACAACCGTATTACCGGCTGGGATGATGCCGATAGCCGATTGACTACCTGAACCACCCCCATATTGTCACAATTCAAGCGTATTTTCAAGTTCCGCCACCTCTCCCCCCACAATTCCACTGCCAATACCACCGGGAATAATTCCAACATCACCAAATTCCGAGTAAATCCCGCCTCCACCCAAAATTCCGGCCATGCCTCCGCACTCCACTGCCCTTGGAAAAAAGCCCCGTACCCCATAGATCCTGTCGCGTCTGTCACCAAATCCATGTCGCAATTACTTACCGGTCCTTCCATCCACACCGAACGTCCATTGTAGCTTTCCAGGAACGTGTGCCACACCTTCAAGTCCTCCCTATGTTCCCTGGTAAGCCTGATAAAATGGGTTGGAGACTGTATCCCTGCTGTAGCAGCCGACAACCGTCGGCAAAAAACCCTACCCATTGGAATAATGCGACACGCAAAATTCAACGTACCTAATAGGGATTGTAATTGCCGCAGCTGCACTTTCCTTTTCTCCATCATTTCCCTGACATCCATTTTTAGCCCAGCCACCTTATCCCCTGGCAACCTACACTCCATCACTCCGGTATCTATTTCGATGCCCAAAAAACTCAACACTGTCGTCGGGCCCTCCGTTTTATCTGCTGCCAATGGTACCCCAAACTTACCCGCAATGTGTTGCAGGGTTGCCAAAAGAGTCGCACACCCCTTAGACGAACGAGGCCCCACGCAGAGGAAATCATTCAGGTAATGTATCACGGAATCCAGCCCTGACACATCCCTAATCACCCATTCGAGAAACGAGCTAAACAATTCAAACTTGGTGCAAGATATAGAGCAACCCATTGGCAGACACCGATCGACGTAAAATTCCCCCTGCCAACAGCAACCCAACAGCCAAAAACTGTCCGGATGTACTGGGAGCAAACGGAATGCCGACTCAATGTCCGATTTTGCCATGAGCGCCCCCTGACTGTAATGCCGCACCCATCCCACTGCTGCATCGAACGATGTGTACGACACTGTACAATCCTCAGGATTGATACCATCGTTCACAGATGCCCCTTATGGAAACGAGAGGTGGTGAATAAGGCGAAACTTATTCGGTTCCTTCTTAGACACCACTCCCAACGGTGACACCACCAAATCCTGTAGCGGCTTAGTTGCAAAAGGCCCACTCATGCGCCCCAACGCAACCTCCTTGGCCAATTTCTCTGAAACCACCCCAGGATTCTGCAATGCTGACCGTAAATTCTTGGCCATCGGAGGTATAGCTGCCAGGGAGCATGGAATTCTGAAACCTACTGAAAAACCCTCCCCCAACACCTTTACTGCCTCTTTATCCGAATACCTATTTAAGAAAGGCCGCATCCTTAGCTCCATCACCGGCGTTGTCCCTCTTCTGAGTAGGCTCCCCTGGCTTCTTTCCTTTTTTGAAGCAGCGTGACAAAGCGTGGTTCCCCCCACATCCTGAACATTCATGTTTAAAATGACAGGATCCCCCAAACTTGCAAGATCCTTCGTTAAACTGCCAACACACCCCAAATTTTTTTCCCGGCCGGGAGTCCAGAGGTGGAGGATCCCCCGGCCCCCCCATGAAAAGGCTGATTTGGTACCCTGGCGGAAGACATCAAACGCATCCATAAGCTGATATCCTTATGGTCCCACCTAAGAGCCGGCCTAACCGCCCTTCGTTGCCTAAATTGCTCGTCATAACGAAGCCACGCAGTTCCCCCATACACCCTATGTGCCTCCCCTAGCGCATCCATATAGCAAAACAACGCCAAGCAATGCTCCGGGTTCTTCTCACCTATTACACTCGCCATAATGGCGAATGCCTGTAACCAGTTCCCAAAAGTCCTAGGGATCAACCGATACCTCCGCTTCTCCTCATCCTCTTTTTTTGAATCGTGTGGCTTCACCCTGTCTAGGTTGAACTTCTCCAGCGGTAACAAGATGAAAATTTCAACATACTCACCTTTTACGATTTTTTCCCAAACTTCTTGTTTTAAATGTGCTCCCAGCGGGCCCTCATAGCAGACATAGACTTCGCATTTCGCTGCATCTGCCATCCTAACCACATCCTTCCTGACCACTACCGCAGACTCCCCTGTAGTGGTATTTCCCGACACCCCTGCGGCTGGTGTGGCAACCTCTTCACCCCCTGTCCCCTGGGTCCCACCAGTACCCGACTTCTCAACCTGTCCTCCAACCCACGGTGCCACTAGTGCTGGCGCCGTCTGGTTGTTTGCAAATTGCTGAACCAAATCCCTTAGACCCCCCAGTAACTCCTGCAACGGTCCCCCTGTCCCGGAGGCGACAGGCTGAACGCCCGTCCCCCCTAGGCCAGGCCGTGGCCCCCCCAGCTCCCCCAGGTGACCTCGTGGCCCCCCTGTCCCCCATACCTAACAAATCACCACCATCATCATTAATAGCAAGATCAGGTAAAACATGTGACTCACCAGGCTGACTGGGTCTGCTCCCCATCGCCGCTGCACTGGACCCTCCAGATGGCACGACATCCTGGCGCACATCCTCATCCAATCCCGACAATTCTCCTTCTGACTGTACCTCCGTGGCCTGGAGCATCGGCGTGAGTAACCTCCCAGGCAAGCCTGCCTGGAGGCCATGGATTCCCGTCTTGTGGCTGTTCTCCCCCTCTCCATGCGTCCACCGGCTGCCGTGCCCTGCTGTCCCCCACTGCTGGCTCCTCTGCTGGCCCCTGGTCCTCTCCTTCTGTCTTCTCCTGGCTCCAAACTTCTGCCTGACACTGAAGGGCTGCCAGCAGCGTCAGGTAGCTGACCTCCAGCCGTGCCCCCGCTCCTCCCCCATCGGATCTCCCCCCTAGCAGATGCCTGTGCTGCGGGGGGAATCGTTCTCCTGCTGTCCTGCATTCTGGGTGGCGATGCTCGGGCGCCATTACGGGCCGAAGCCCTGCCTCCCGAGCTCCGCCGCTGCTGAGGATTCCGCCCGGTCCCCACAGGGGTGGCAGCGGCCACCCGTTTTGCTGGGGAAGCCGACGGGTCCGTTTCCGGGCTCCTATTGGGACAAGCTGTTCTGCTTGAGGGGCCTGGTGAAAAGCGCTCAGGCGGCCGAGACCGCCTGGCGCATGGCGTCGCTTCCCTCCCCCCACGCCAGGCCCCCCCGCCTCATCCGAAATCAATGCCGCTACCTGTGCCTGTAGCCAGTCCTGCCCTCTTGTAGCTGCCGCCATTCGCAGCCATGCTAGAAGCGCATCTATGTCTGCCATGCTGCTGCAACACTGCTCCTAGCTCTCACTGTGTCTGTGTCCAACTTCCCCTTTGTCTGTCTCTTCCACACTGCTCCTGCCCAAACCCCGCCTATTCCTTTTATATCTCTCCACCCCCTAAGTTAACTTCAATCTCCTCCCTATTACTTCCTTTACTTTTAACCCTCAGTTGTCTCCTGTTCCACCTTGTCATGCCCAGCCCTTCATTACCATTCCATACTTCCATTATCATTCCGGGCCTCCCTGTATTCTCTATCAACAAGTAGGAGACACAAAGAGAGAACAGCGTTGCACGTCTACCAGCTTTAAGCTGGCCATACACCATACAATTTTCTTATTCAATTTTCTTTAGATTTACCTTCAACTATGTAGTGCAAGGGTCTGCCTGATTGCATACACATTGAAAGGGTTTAGGTTTCACCTCATATTATATGGTTTTGGTAAATCTAAAGGAAAGTTGAACAGGAAAATTGAATAGTGTATGGCCAGCCTTAGTGAGAGCACACATGGCAGAATCCTTCTCTTACGATGCTAAACAAGAATGCATTTACATAAGTAAAACATAAAAATATATAACATGTCATCAAAGTATCACAAAATTCTCTTTACAATAAATAACTTACAGTTGAAAAATAAGGGCAATGTGCAATTTTTTGAATAAACAATTACTATGGAGTAAATACATGACTCTCTTTATGAAAAGCATGCTGGACCTTTTAATTATTAGCCCAGTACTACTTAGGTTTTCTGTTAGGCTTTGATAATCCATAGTTAAACTGTTTTCATCCTCTTCAAAATTGTTCAGTTCTATTTACTGCTTAGTAGGTGCCCAAAGAAAGAATCTTCACAGATATATAAAAAAAAATAAAGCTTGCATAGAGCCCCACCTGCTGTGCAAAAATATGAATTTCGGCCTTTTGTGTTTACCTAATTAACCACTTGACCTTCGGAAGATTTACCCCCCTTCATGACCAGGCCATTTTTTAAGATACAGTACTGCGTTACTTTAATTGACAATTGCATGGTCATGCGATGCAGTGCCCAAATAAAATTGATGTTTTTTTCCCCACAAATAGAGCTTTCTTTTGGTGGTATTTGATCACTTCTGCGCTTTTTATTTTTTGCGCAATAAACAAAAGAAAAGACCGACAATTTGAAAAAAAAAAAATAATAATTTTTTTTACTTTCTGCTATAAAACCTATCCAATAAATCGAATGTCTTCATACATTTAGGTCAATCTGTATTCTGCTACATATTTTTGGTAAAAAAAAATCCCAATAAGCATATATTGACTTGCACCCCTGCCCCCAGCCCACCCCGCCCAGAAATAAAGAACATCATTTTTAAAAACAGTAGACAATGATCTAATTTACCGTATTTATCGGCGTATAACACGCACCTACGTATAACACGCACCCCAATTTAGGAGGGAATTTTAAGGAAAAAAAAACTTTTAGGAGCGAAGTATAAGGGAAAAAAACTTACATTTAAATGCCCATCATTGCAGCCTTCTCAGTGCAGCCTTGCCCCAATGCAGCCATGTCAGTGCAGCCATGTCAGTGCAGCCTTGTCAGTGCAGCCTTGTCAGTGCAGCCTTGTCAGTGCAGCCTTCCCCAGTGTCCATTGCAGCCTTATCCCAGTGCAGCCTTGCCCCAGTGCAGCCTTGCCCCAGTGCAGCCTTGCAGCTCGCAGTTTAATCCCCTGCGATCCTGAGCTTCAAAATCGCCGACCGCGATTTGAAAATGGCGCCGCCGGCGCCGAAATACACAGAGCCGGTCCTCGGCTCTTCTCGGCGGCTCTCGTTCACTTTCGGCTCCACTCGTAGTCCCGCCCGGGATGGGCGTGACTGTGAGCGGAGCTATCCGAACCTAGCCTAGTACACTCGGCTAGGTTCGGGCGGCGCTCGAGTGAAGCCGAAAGTGGCCGAGAAGAGCCGAGGACCGGCTCTGTGTATTTTGGCGCCGGCTGCGCCATTTTCAAATCACGGTCGGCGATTTTTCAGATCTGTCAGCTCAGGATCGCAGGGGATCGGCGTATAACACGCACCCGCGATTTTTCCCTGATTTTAAGGGGGAAAAAGTGCGTGTTATACGCCGATAAATACGGTAAGTACACTCCATGCATTTCTCATATACCCCCTATACCCACAGCACACTCCATGCATTCTGCAATCCTCCATTCTCCTGGGGTCTCTCCACGCCAGACCCACATATACCGTACCTCATCCTCTATGATATCTGGGATGTAGTAGCATGTGACCCACCTGACATACCCGCCCTTCTGCTGAGCAGCTCACTCACAAAGTTTTGGAAAGTTTTCTGGTGTTTTAATAAAGTTTTCCCGCACAAACCCTTGCATTCAGGAAAATGTAGTTCAAAACTGTTCAGAACTGTGCTAGCCTCCCCTACACAGAGGAGGATGCAGGCCATGGAGAACTACATCTCCCAGACTGCAGTGCATGGCCCGGTGTTCTGCATTAAGCAGGTATTGGCTGTGAGAGAAGTCAGTGTCTCTGTGCCAGGATGGAGTTGGATCCTCTGCTCAAGAGCTGGTGTACTGAGCCAGACTTCACCGAGACTGGACAGGATCTGCTTCCTCTGGAGGGGAGAGCCGGGATACGAGTTGTGAGATCCTGTATAATGTGATCAGTATACCAGTGGCTGTGCCCTAGGTGGCAGTGTGCCGTAGGCGGCAGTGTGCCCTAGGCGGCTGCCTAGTCTGCCTAGTGGTAGCGCCGGCCCTGCGTTTTACTAGAGGAAGGCATGGATCAATGTTCCTGCTTTGCAGGAACACAGGATCCATGCCTTCCCTACTGACAGAACGGCAATCTGCCTTGTTTACATGGGCAGACCGCCATTCTGCCTCTCTGCTGGATCATCGCTGGGTGCCGATTAGGGATGAGCTTCGAGTTCGAGTCGAACTCATGTTCGACTCGAATATTGGCTGTTCGCAAGTTCGCCGAACACCGAACAATTTGGAGTGTTCGCGGCAAATTCGAATGCCGAGGAACACCCTTTAAAAGTCTATGGGAGAAATCAAAAGTGCTAATTTTAAAGGCTTATATGCAAGTTGTTGTCATAAAAAGTGTTTGGGGACCTGGGTCCTGCCCCAGGGGACATGGATCAATGCAAAAAAAAGTTTTAAAAAGGGCCGTTTTTTCAGGAGCAGTGATTTTAATAATGCTTAAAATCAAACAATAAAAGTGTAATATCCCTTTAAATTTCGTACCTGGGGGGTGTCTATAGTATGCCTGTAAAGGGGCGCATGTTTCCCGTGTTTAGAACAGCCTGACAGCAAAATGACATTTCGAAGGAAAAAACTCATTTAAAACTACCCGCGGCTATTGCATTGCCGTCAATACACATAGAAGTTCATTGATAAAAACGGCATGGGAATTCCCCACAGGGAAACCCCGAACCAAAATTTAAAAAAAAAAAAATGAAGTGGGAGTCCCCCTAAATTCCATACCAGGCCCTTCAGGTCTGGTATGGATATTAAGGGGAATCCCGGCCAAAATTTAAAAAAAAAAATGACGTGGGGTTCCCCCTAAATTCCATACCAGACCCCTGGCAGGCCGCAGGAAAAGAGGGGGGACGAGAGTGCGGCCCCCCCCCTCCTGAACCGTACCAGGCCACATGCCCTCAACATTGGGAGGGTGCTTTGGGGTAGCCCCCCAAAACACCTTGTCCCCATGTTGATGAGGACAAGGGCCTCATCCCCACAACCGTGGCCGGTGGTTGTGGGGGTCTGCGGGCGGGGGGCTTATCGGAATCTGGAAGCCCCCTTTAACAAGGGGACCCCCAGATCCCGCCCCCCCCCTGTGTGAAATGGTAAGGGGGTACTTACCCCTACCATTTCACTAAAAAAGTGTCAAAATAGTTAAAAATGACAAGAGACAGTTTTTGACAATTCCTTTATTTAAATGCTTCTTCTTTCTTCCTTCATCTTCTTCTTCTTCTGGTTCTTCTGGCTCTTCTGGTTCTTCCTCCGGCGTTCTCGTCCAGCATCTCCTCCGCGGCGTCTTCTATCTTCTTCTCCTCGGGCCGCTCCGCACCCATGGCATTGGGGGGGAGGCTCCCGCTCCCGGGACATGACGGGACTTCCCTGTGGCATTCCCCGTGACGTCACAGGGAAGTCCCGTCAAGTCACCGTGCGTCAGAGGGGGGCGGGGTCACCGGGTGGCCCCGCCCCCCGTTATTTAAGAACCGTCAGATGAGGAGACGCCGTCACACAGCGGGAGCCTCCCTCCATGCATGGATGCGGAGCGGCCCGGAGAAGAAAATTAAGAAGAGAAACAGAGAAGAAGAGAAGAAGGAAGAAGAGAAGAGGATGAAGAAGAAGATGAAGAGAAGAGCGGGAGCCTCCCCCCATGCCATGGGTGCGGAGCGGCCCGAGGAGAAGAAGATAGAAGACGCCGCGGAGGAGATGCTGGACGAGAACGCCGAAGGAAGAACCAGAAGAGCCAGAAGAACCAGAAGAAGAAGAAGATGAAGGAAGAAAGAAGAAGCATTTAAATAAAGGAATTGTCAAAAACTGTCTCTTGTCATTTTTAACTATTTTGACACTTTTTTAGTGAAATGGTAGGGGTAAGTACCCCCTTACCATTTCACACAGGGGGGGGCGGGATCTGGGGGTCCCCTTGTTAAAGGGAGCTTCCAGATTCCGATAAGCCCCCCGCCCGCAGACCCCCACAACCACCGGCCACGGTTGTGGGGATGAGGCCCTTGTCCTCATCAACATGGGGACAAGGTGTTTTGGGGGGCTACCCCAAAGCACCCTCCCAATATTGAGGGCATGTGGCCTGGTACGGTTCAGGAGGGGGGGCGCACTCTCGTCCCCCCCTCTTTTCCTGCGGCCTGCCAGGTTGCGTGCTCGGATAAGGGTCTGGTATGGATTTTTTGGGGAACCCCACGCCGTTTTTTTTTTTTTTTTGCGCGTACTTCCCCTTAAAATCCATACCAGACCTGAAGGGTCTGGTATGGAATTTAGGGGGAACCCCACGTCATTTTTTTTTTTAAATTTTGGCTGGGGTTCCCCTTAATATCCATACCAGACCTGAAGGGCCTGGTATGGAATTTAGGGGGACTCCCACTTCATTTTTTTTTTTTTAAATTTTGGTTCGGGGTTTCTTTGTGGGGAATTCCCATGCCGTTTTTATCAATGAACTTCTATGTGTATTGACGGCAATGCAATAGCCGCGGGTAGTTTTAAATGAGTTTTTTCCTTCGAAATGTCATTTTGCTGTCAGGCTGTTCTAAACACGGGAAACATGCGCCCTTTACAGGCATACTATAGACACCCCCCAGGTACGAAATTTAAAGGGATATTACACTTTTATTGTTTGACTTTAAGCATTATTAAAATCACTGCTCCTGAAAAAACGGCCGTTTTTAAAACTTTTTTTTGCATTGATCCATGTCCCCTGGGGCAGGACCCAGGTCCCCAAACACTTTTTATGACAATAACTTGCATATAAGCCTTTAAAATTAGCACTTTTGATTATTCATGTTCGTGTCCCATAGACTTTAACGGTGTTCGCGTGTTCGAGCGAACTTTTTTCCTGTTCGCATGTTCTGGTGCGAACCGAACAGGGGGGTGTTCGGCTCATCCCTAGTGCCGATGGATATCGAGTCCGCCATACCAGCCAATTGGCTCCCGCTGTTTGTGATCATGCATGCACCATATCCGGAAGAGCCGGATAAAACTGCTATAGGGGGGCCATTAAGTGGTTAAAAATAAAAAATAAAGTATAAATTTCATTTTAGTACTGTACTTGACAAATTTAAAAGTAAATTTATTCCACTTGATTTCATTTTAAAGCCCAACTCTGGGACAACCCCCCAGAGGCTCCATATGCTGTATGTTATGCTATTTCTTTTCGTCTTTTTCTGGTCAGGTGACATGCAGGCACTTCTTCTTCTGTTCTTCTCAGCCATTAAGCAGTCCTCAGAAATGCAGAGAGTACAATATGTGTGATGATTTTGAGGTCTTAGCACCCCAAAACTGTATGAACAAACACGGGGCACCCTTGTTGTAAAAAATCATAAGTAAACAGAGCCAGATTTTAGAAAAGACACAGAGCAGGCTTACGTCCACATAGCCAGCAATGACCCTACCAGAAGATGTAACCTCAGGAATGCATCTCCACATTAATGAACACATCTTATGTGGTTAATAAACTGATGTTATCAGCATTAAACCAGAGCTCTAATAAAGCCAGACATAGACGGTTTGAATCTCGGCCAGTTAAAGTGATTGTAAAGGCTCATTCGATTTAAAAATTACAAACATGTAATACCTGCTCTGTTGCAGTGGATTTGCACAGAGCAGCCCTGATCCTCCTCTTCTCAGGTCCCTCGCCGGAGCTCCTGGACTCTCCCGCCTGCCAAGTGCCCCCACAGTAAGCAGCTTGCTATAGGGGCACCTGAGCGGAGTCACAGCTCCGTGTGTCCATTCAGACATGGAAACCCGACCCGGCCCTGCCCCCTCTCTCCCCTGATTGACTGACTGATTTTGATTGACAGCAGCGGGAGCCAACAGTGCTGCGCTTCTGTCTCAGCAAATGAGGAGGGGTGTCTCAGGCAGACGAGACACTCTTGCAACATCGCTGGACAGAGGGAGCTCAGGTAAGTATTAGGGGGTTGGGGCGGCTGCTGCACACAGAAGGTTTTTCATCTTAATGCATTAAGATAAAAAAAAACACCTGACTTTACAACTCCTTTAAGCAGGAACCATGTATGGGCAGGCTGAATTTACCCAAGTTGATTGACTGTTCATCTTGGGTACAACCAGCCTGTTGGATTTTATATGTGATTATTGCTAGCAGCTGTTATAGCCGATAGCAATAATCACTGTCTTCTCCTCATGGGGGTAGCCGTATCTGCCGGGCGAAGACAGTGATTATTGCTATCGGCTATAACAGCTGCTAGCAATAATCGATGGATCCCCCGTGGTTGCAGGAAAGAAAATCACTCCATCTATGGCCAGCCTAAGCAAGGTATTAAACAGCTCACATGAAATAAACACTTGTTGGTCTACAGTCTGTACAGTCTCAAAGAACATTAATTGACTGTCTTAAACTACTGATGGCTATCATAAGAAGGTCCCTGATAAAAAGGGATGAGTTCAGGGTTCGGTTTGAACTGATTTTTTTACCTAACACTGGCTGTTCAGATGTTTTTCTGAATGTTAGGGCGTTCGTCAGACAAATATGACAGTTTCCAGCTGTCAATGATTGCTAAGAAAGCAGTGGCTGCAGCGTCCTTAAAAACCACTGACATTACCCAGCCTATTCACTTATATGGCCAGGAATCCCCACTTACATAAGCAAATGGTCAATTGAGCAGGTTACATCATTACATAACATGGCCACATAACCATTGACAGCATTGTCTAAATATGGCTGTCAGGAAAGCTGCTGCCTCCTTACCAACCACTGATGTCACTCGACCCATTCATTTATGTGGCCAAAAATCCCCAGCTCTTTAATCAAGCAAACAGGGAAAAGCATCTTACATCATTGCCTAAATATGGGGCTTCCAGATTCCGATAAGCACCCGCGCCTGCAGACCAGCCCAACCACGGGCAAGGGTTGTGGGGAAGAGTTCCTTATCCTAATCAACCTGGGGATAAGGTGCTTTGCCAGGGGTGTTCCTTGGCATGTTAAGGGCATGTGGTCTGGTATGGTTCAGGAGTGGGGTGGTCTCCCCTCCCCCCCCTTCCTGCCAAGCCAGGTTGCGTGCTCCCATTAAGGGTCTAGTAGGGATTTTTTTTAACAGTCCCCCTTAAAATCTGTACCAAATCTTAAGGGTTTGCATTATTTTTGGTTTTGTGAAGTACTCGCTTAAAGTTCATTTCTGACTCAGAGTATGGTAGGCATTTACAAAGAGTATGGTAGGCATTTTACAAAGCCATTTACAAACATAAAAATAAAACTGTTAACATTTTTTACATTGCATGGATTTTTGGCATTATTACATGTTCCCCAGGGCAATGCCCACCCCCCATGATGTTTTTTTACAGCCCCTTTTATATTCGCCCAGAAAATGGCATTTTTAAATCAGCTCCCATTGTTTTTAGTGGGGTTCGGGTTAGGCATGTGAACTTCTTTGAAGTTCAGCAAACTTCTTCCAAACTAAACATCACTTTTGATGAGCTGTCAGGGTAATATGGTCATAATGACTAATTGGGGACCATGAAATATTATCAGTATCAGGATGGCCCACCATCCAGGCCTATCTAGTATGTGGTACAAGAGGATTGAACATATTACCGTTTCGGAGGAATCTACACATACGGGTGCCCTCATTATTAGTCTCTATCAACTCGAAACATAGTCCTGTGTAATAACATGTTGGGTACCTGAATATAAAATATGGTGATCCGGTGTCCTGACAAAATAGGCAGCTTGGCAGAAAATCGAACCACGTCACTTCAGCTTTCTTTAAACCATCAGTAATTGCTGATTTGGATGAATTGGTGTTTGGACACAACACTGGCAACCAAATACAGTCCAGTACAGGAAGATTTTGCTGTTTTCACAGCACCGACAGTGGCTTACAAGGCAAAGTTGTCGCCGCCTCGAAGGCGGACATTTTCTTGGTTAGTTTTGCAGCGGAATAACAATCTCCACTCTTAATATCGTGCACCGTACTCTATTCGGTTGCCGCTGTTATGCCCAAACAGCAATTTGTGAAAATATGCAATTCATGATGGTTTAAAGAAAATGGAAGTAAAGTGGCTGGGTTGTTTATTCTGCCAGGTTCGACATTTTGTCAGAACACCGGAAATATGGATATAATTATGAAATTGACATTGTGGGAGTGCCTTCTAGAAGATTATAAAATCTTTTAGCACTCCTGTCCCCATGCCTCAAAGTGGAAGAAAATCTTAATCTTAATTATTTTTAAAAATGTTCCCTCCCCCCTCCTACTACTTATCCTGCAGAAAACAAAAAAGAATTGTGTACTTACTTTTTTAATCTGCTCAGTCCGGTCAAGTGATCCTGCAGCTATAGCTCCCCTGTGCCAGTGAGCGGCTGCTGCAGGGGAAAGGAGGGAGCAATGGCTGGGCCATGGGAGCCTATGGGTGACTTCATGGTTGCCGGAATTCACCTCCATTGCTGAACTCTCCCTTACATAGGGGAGCTGGGGGGCAGAGCTGCAGGTCCAACTGACCAGACCAGACTCAATGAAAGAAGTAAGTTCACAGATCGTTTTTACACAAGGCATAAATGACAAGAACAGATAACCTGGAGTAAAGAAGCAGGGCATAAAAAAGATAAAGTAAAAGAGCCCTCTTTTAGTTACTGTGGAACTGGAGCCCTGGAGGGTTCATGACATCATGAACAATTTTGGCCCATTTTTTTCTGTGTGTTGCTTTTAATCTCCTTTTTCTGACTTTCAGCTCAGTTAAGTCCTCTTCCTCAATACTAAGTATTCTCTACTTTTGCTATTTCCTCCTCTAGATTTCTCTCCTTCTAGATTTCTCCTCAACAAATTTTTGTAGGGATTCTTTTTCCAATCATTATTACACAAGCACGTCATGTAAAATCCTGGCTTCCTAAATCAACTGATCTAGGTACTGTAGATCTTCATATCTGCTTCTTAAAGCGTTTGTTAACCCAAAAAATAAAAAATAAAGATCCTGTTCCTTTAAAGCATGTTATACAGCACAGTGCTTGTGCTGTGTATTTTGGCCCCCTGACATACCTGGCTGATCCTGCCAGTTTCTACCCTCCCCTCTGTACGCTGACTCCGATATATCAGGACTGCTGAGCCCTGACACCATTGTCAGCATTAAAAGAAAAAAAAGAAAAAATCTTGCGAGCCACAATAATCCAATACCTTAATGGAGAACCAACTAAAGTAAATGCCCAGCTGCAAACGCAGATCACGTATTCATAACCGTGCAATAAAACATAAACAAAAAATTGCGCTGCGCTTACGAGTATCTCTATGTGTCCGTTCACCCTAGTGGTATCATATACACTAAATCTAAAGTGCAATGTGCAAATGATACGGATCTGAAATCAACTCTGCATACATAAAATAAATGAATATATCAGAAAAGTGCAACAAGGTGCCATATACAATAAATCCCAAAGTGCAATGTGCAAATAATACGGACCTGAAATCAACTCTGCATATATAAAATAAATAAATAAATACAGCAAACGCTTATTAATCAATAATACTCAATGGAATAAATTAAAAACGTGCACTATAAATAATATATTATATACATGTCACATGCAAAACTCCAATATAACCATATAAGTGACAGGTGATATTAAACCAAATAAATATAACCATATGTGTGACAGGTGATATTTGAGACAACAATTGTCCTTATTTGTGAAAAATCTTCCAACACAACAGTGTGCAGTGAAAAATTCCAAAAGAAAACTTTGGTGCATAAAGTGTTTCAAAGGAAAAATCCAGTTGCTGAATCTGAGTGCCCAAATCATGTGCCTCGGTGACCCCCAAAGTGGTTGCGCTCACCTTAGAGCGTGCGACACAGTGTTCAGCTGCGTCAATACACGCTATGGAGCCACCCCTGGGCTCAATGATTGATAACAGATGATCTCCAAGCAGGCTCTCTATGGCTCCATAAGCATTATACCAAAAAAATAGAAGGACTATATAGTGTGATACCGCCAGATACTTTATTAAAAATACACCCAATCCCCACACTGGGGTACTCACATTTTTCAGGTGCTATTGTGCACCATACAATACAGGTCCAAATAATGCTAATCGGCGTGCTGCGGGGTATAAGAAATCCACAACCCAGCTCTGTGCTGATCGCTCCGTCCTGGCCCCTCCTCTACGCGTCTTCAACACAGGGAATCACGTGTCTTCATCAGGGGGCAAAACTGTTGTGTTGGAAGATTTTTCACAAATAAGGACAATTGTTGTCTCAAATATCACCTGTCACACATATGGTTATATTTATTTGATTTAATATGACCTGTCACTTATATGGTTATATTGGAGTTTTGCATGTGACATGCATATAATATATTATTTATAGTGCACGTTTTTAATTTATTCCATTGAGTATTATTAATTAATAAGTGTTTGCTGTATTTATTTATTTATTTTATATATGCAGAGTTGATTTCAGATCCGTATTATTTGCACATTGCACTTTGGGATTTATTGTATATGGCACCTTGTTGCACTTTTCTGATATATTTATTTATTTTATGTATGCAGAGTTGAATTCAGATCCGTATCATTTGCACATTGCACTTTAGATTTAGTGTATATGATACCACTAGGGTGAACGGACACATAGATATACTCCTAAGCGCAGCGCAATTTTTTGTTTATGTACCATTGTCAGCATACATGCCTCCAACATACACTGCTATCTGCAGCTCTCCTGTCTCCCTCTGTCCTCCTCCTCCCCCATCCCTCCCTGCCTGTCATCTCTCACCATCGCTGATCTGCTCCCTGCTGCTTCAAAACAAACTGATCTGTATATCATCCCCTCTGTCAGATTAAAAGCTGTGTCCTAGCGCCTATGCTTTATAGAAAAAAATGATTTCTACCTGTTTTAACAGGGTCTTACAGCAATCACATGACTTAAGGCTCTCAGCTCCTCTCCTCCCCTCCTCCCTGGCTGACTTCAGCAGGGGAATCTCAGCCCCGCCCACTGGAGATATCACATGGGGAGAGCAGACAGCCTGGAGTCATCTTATCGCTGGGAGATGCTGTTAACCACTTAAGGACCGGAGCATTATGCTGCTTAAGGACCAGAGGACTTTTTCCAATTTGGCACTGCGTCGCTTTAACTGCTAATTGCGCGGTCATGCAATGCTGTACCCAAACGAAATTTGCATCCTTTTCTTCCCACAAATAGAGCTTTCTTTTGATGGTATTTGATCACCTCTGCCGTTTTTATTTTTTGCGCTATAAATGGAAAAAGACCAAAAATTTTGAAAAAAAATGATATTTTCTACTTTTTGTTATAAAAAAAATCCAATAAACTCAATTTTAGTCATACATTTAGGCCAAAATGTATTCAGCCACATGTCTTTAGTAAAAAAAATGTCAATAAGCGTATATTTATGGGTTTGCGCAAAAGTTATAGCGTCTACAAACTAGGGTACATTTTCTGGAATTTATACAGCTTTTAGTTTATGACTGCCATTTCTTGAAGTGCTAAAATGGGCGGTACAAACCCCCCCCAAATGACCCCATTTTGGAAAGTAGACACCCCAAGGAAATTGCTGAGAGGCATGTTGAGCCCATTGAATATTATTTTTTTTTGTCCCAAGTGATTGAATAATGACAAAAAAAAAATTACAAAAAGTTGTCACTAAATGATATATTGCTCACACAGGCCATGGGCATATGTGGAATTGCACCCCAAATATATTCAGCTGCTTCTCCTGAGTACGGGGATACCACATGTGTGGGACTTTTTGGGAGCCTACCCGCGTACGGGGCCCCGAAAACCAATCACCGCCTTCAGGATTTCTAAGGGTGTAAATTTTTGTTTTCACTCTTCACTGCCTATCACAGTTTCGAAGGCCATGGAATGCCCAGATGGCACAAAACCCCCCCAAATGACCCTATTTTGGAAAGTAGACACCCCAAGCTATTTGCTGAGAGGCATGGTGAGTATTTTGCAGCTCTCATTTGTTTTTGAAAATGAAGAAAGACAAGAAAAAATTTTTTTTTTCTTTTTTCAAATTTCAAAACTTTGTGACAAAAAGTGGGGTCTGCAAAATACTCACTATACCTCTCAGCAAATAGCTTGGGGTGTCTACTTTCCAAAATGGGGTCATTTGGGGGGGTTTTGTGCCACCTGGGCATTCCATGGCCTCTGAAACTGTGATAGGCAGTGAAGAGTGAAATCAAAAATTTACGCACTTAGAAAGCCTGAAGGCGGTGCTTGGATTTTGGGGTCCCGTACGCGGCTAGGTTCCCAAAAAGTCTCACACATGTGGTATCCCCGTACTCAGGAGAAGCAACAGAATGCATTTTGAGGTGTAATTTCACATATTCCCATGGCATGTTTAAGCAATATATCATTTAGTGACAACTTTGTGCAAAAAAAAAAATTTCTCTTTCCCGCAACTTGTGTCACAATATAAAATATTCCATGGACTCGACATGCCTCTCAGCAAATAGCTTGGGGTGTCTACTTTCCAAAATGGGGTCATTTGGGAGGGTTTTGAACTGTCCTGGCATTTTATGCTCAACATTTAGAAGCTTATGTCACACATCACCCACTCTTCTAACCACTTGAAGACAAAGCCCTTTCTGACACTTTTTGTTTACATGAAAAATTTATTTTTTTTTGCAAGAAAATTACTTTGAACCCTCCAAACATTATATATTTTTTTTAAGCAAATGCCCTACAGATTAAAATGGTGGGTGTTTCATTTTTTTTTTCACACAGTATTTGCGCAGCGACTTTTCAAACGCATTTTTTGGGAAAAAAACACACTTTTTTAAATTTTAATGCACTAAAACACACTATATTGCCCAAATGTTTGATGAAATAAAAAAGATGATCTTAGGCCGAGTACATGGATACCAAACATGACATGCTTTAAAATTGCGCACAAACGTGCAGTGGCAACAAAATAAATACATTTTTAAAAGCCTTTACAGGTTACCACTTTAGATTTACAGAGGAGGTCTACTGCTAAACTTACTGCCCTCGATCTGACCTTCGCGGTGATACCTCACATGCATGGTGCAATTTCTGTTCATTTAACGCCAGACCGACGCTTGCGTTCGCCTTAGCGCAAGAGCAGGGGGGGACAGGGATGCTTTTTTTTTTTTTATTTATTATTTTTTTGCTTTTTTATCTTATTTTTAAACTGTTCCTTTCATTTTTTTTTTTTAATCATTTTTATTGTTATCTCAGGGAATGTAAATATCCCCTATGATAGCAATAGGTAGTGACAGGTACTCTTTTTTTAAAAAATTGGGGTCTATTAGACCCTAGATCTCTCCTCTGCCCTCAAAGCATCTGACCACACCAAGATCGGTGTGATAAAATGCTTTCCCAATTTCCCAATGGCGCTGTTTACATCCGGCGAAATCTAAGTCATAAAATGCTCGTAGCTTCCGGTTTCTTAGGCCATAGAGATGTTTGGAGCCACTCTGGTCTCTGATCAGCTCTATGGTCAGCTGGCTGAATCACAGGCTGCATTCTCAGGTTCCCTGTTGAGACAGGAGAGCCAGGGAAAAACAGGGAAGACGGTAGGGGGGGCATTCCCTTCCACTGCTTGTAAAAGCAGTCTAGACACTAATTAGCCGCTAGGATTGCTTTTACATGAAAGCTGACCGCTGGCTGAAAAGAATGATACCAAGATGATACCTAAACCTGCAGGCATCATTCTGGTATAACCACTCAAAGTCGTGAATGGCGTACCTGAAGACAAAAAAAATGGTTAACAATAAAGCACAGTAAACAGTAAAGTATAAAAAATTGCATACCTGAAAAGCAAACATGATAAAACATAATAACAATAAAACATTGCAGAATAGAATACAGTAAAAAAGAGCAGAACAATAGAGAGAGAATAGAGAGAGAGAGAACAATAAAACGACAACTATTTTTTTTTATTTTATATTTTTTTTGTGGTTTTTTTTTTGTTTTGTTTTTTTTACACTGTTTTTGTAACTGTAACTTTTATAACGGTAACCGGTTCCAGGTTCGGGTCTCTCAAAATGCGATGGCATCTTGGGAGACCCTGTGAAAGTGTGCCTAGTCTGTGCAATGCTGTACCCTACGCTAATACTCAACTAGTGAATGGTAGCGTTCAAAACATTCACCAATGCAAAGACCAGGATTGTCAGGACAGGAGGGACAATAATAGCTGGTGTCACGCCTATATCCGCGCTTGCTGCAGACACAACATCTTTTTGGGGGGGTTCTTCGGGTAGGGGTACTCGGGAGGACATAAAGAAAATGCCTCTCATGCAGCCGACTGCATTTGGTTGGGGATGTGAATGGGGGAAGTACGGGCGCTGCAGAAGTGGTGGGTTCCCAATTAGGATTGGCGAATGCAGCAGGAAGGGCATTATGGGCACGACGGCCTGTGTTTGTCTTCTTGGTGGCAGCGGGACACTACTTGTGCTTGCCACCTCACCAGCTTGAACTGCACTTATGGGACTCGCCACGTCACCAAGTGTTACTGCAGTGCTGGTTTGACTAAGACCGGGGTGTACTAGGCCGCTGGTGCTTGCCAGTTCATCAAAACGCTACCAAAAAAACTGTTAGCGATCGCAGGGATCAGGCCTGACTCTGCGAACGCTGCAGTTATGCGTTTAGTGTTTTGTAAGTGTCAGTGATCGATCGATACTGCACTTGGGTGGGCTGGGCCGGGCGGAGGGGCAAAACGCAGGTGCTAGCAGGTATCTGGGCTGATCCCGCTAACACTGCGTTTTTGGGAACCCTAAACTGCTGGGGGCGCTAGTATAGATCTGATCGGATCAGATATTGGTCCGTTCAGATACTATACCACTAAGGGAGGTGTACGCTGAGTGCGTGGGTGTTAGCGCTACTGGCGCTAACCTGACGCTGCCTGGGGCTGGTGCTTGCCAGTTCACCAAAACGCTACCAAAAAAACTGTTAGCGATCGCAGGGATCAGGCCTGACTCTGCGAATGCTGCAGTTATGCATTTAGTGTTTTGTAAGTGACAGTGATCGATCGATACTGCACTTGGGTGGGCTGGGCCGGGCGGAGGGGCTAAACTCAGGTGCTAGCAGGTATCTGGGCTGATCCCGCTAACACTGCGTTTTTGGGAACCCTAAACTGCTGGGGACGCTAGTATAGATCTGATCGGATCAGATATTGATCCGTTCAGATACTATACCACTAAGGGAGGTGTACGGTGCGTGCGTGGGTGTTAGCGCTACTGGCGCTAACCTGACGCTGCCTGGGGCTGGTGCTTGCCAGTTCACCAAAATGCTACCAAAAAAACTGTTAGCGATCGCAGGGATCAGGCCTGACTTTGTGAACGCTGCAGTTATGCATTTAGTGTTTTGTAAGTGACAGTGATCGATCGATACTGCACTTGGGTGGGCTGGGCTGGGCTGGGCCGGACAGAGGGGCAAAACGCAGGTGCTAGCAAATATCTGGGCTGATCCCGCTAACACTGCGTTTTTGGGAACCCTAAACTGCTGGGGACGCCAGTATAGATCTGATCGGATCAGATATTGATCCGTACAGATACTATACCACTAAGGGAGGCGTATGCTGTGTGCGTGGGTGTTAGCGGTACTGACGCTAATCTGACGCTGCCTGGGGCGACGCATATCACCGCCGGGCGATCAGGGGGCTAAACTTTTATTAGGTAATAAACGGCGGGTGCCCTGACACTATAAAAAATAAACGAACTAACCAGCGTCACCCGTAACAGTTATTCGGTGATCAGTGGTAATGGGGTTAACTAGGGGGCAATCAAGGAGTTAAAACATTTATTAGATAGTATATGGGGGTCCCTGTCGCTATAAAACGCTGACGGCGAACCTAAATATTTACGTCCCTAACTAGCGTCACCAGCGACACTAATACAGCAATCAGAAAAATGATCGCTTAGTGACACTGGCGACAGGGGGTGATCAAGGGGTTAAAACTTTATTAGGGGGGTACCCTAGACCTAAAGAGGGCTAACAGTAACTGTCCTACCACAGTAACTGTCACAAACTGACACCATGCAGTAATCAGAAAAAAAAAAACTGCTTGGTGTCAGTGTGACAGGGGGGAGGGGTGATTGGGGGTGATCGCGGGTGATCGGGGGGGGGATCGGGGGTGTTTTGTGTGCCTGGCATGTTCTACTGTGTGTGTGTGTTTTACACTCACTCAGATGTCTTCTCTCCTCGGCGCCGGAATGGAAACTGCCGAGCCGAGGAGAGATGACATCACATCCTCTGCCTGTGTGTACTACACACAGGCAGGGGAAGATTCTCATTGGCTGGGAGCGATCGCGAGGGGGGGCCACGATCAGATGGCCTCCCCCTCATCACTGAACGCTCCCAGACCAACGGCGACCGCCTCAGGCACCGGGGGGGTCCAATCGGACCCCCCGCCCGCGGGAAGGCAATCACGTACCAGGTACGTGATTTTGCCTGCCCGTGCCGTTCTGCTGACGTATATCAGCATGAGGCGGTCGTCAAGTGGTTAAATCAGGTAGATATATATATATATATATATATATATATATTGTATGTATGTATACATATATACATACACATAAAGCACAGGCACTAGGATGCAGCTTTTTATCTGACAAAGGGGATGATATAAACATGAGATAGTGGCTTAACAACCACTTTAAGGCCTTTTGTTCATAGCCACAAGAGGGCCATATGGCATACATTCAAGTAGATTTCTCTGCCCAGGAGTGACAGGTGGATTGTTCAGCCACGTACAGCCAACTTGTACAAGCTGGCTAAAGCCGCGGCTCTATGTGTACATGCGTACCGGGACTGAGGTATTCAGCGCAGTACGTAAGTACTGTAAACAATGTGTTTTGCCTATATACCCATACAGCCATGGCTTCAGAAGACCTGTCATTGATTTGTACAGGCTGGCTATACGCAGCTTTACAATCCACCTCTCAGTTTCGGCAGAGTGTTAGACCCTAAATGGCCCTTTAGGAGCCATGTACAAGAGTCCTAATTCTTATATATACACAGTACATACCCCAGTACTTGTATCCCTCTAATAGTTATACAGTACATGTATTATAAGAGGGGGAGGTGCTGCGCTAACCAGTAAAAAGCTGTAAATCTCCGTCTGTGATCAATTTATATATACTGAATACCCGTAACACATAAAGTCGCATAATAAATAAATAAATCGCATGAGTATGTGTTGGCACTAAAAACTATAAAACTATTGAAATCGTGATAATCAACATCATGTGTTAGTGAAAAGAAATGTGTAAAAGCTTCTTCATGTGAATATCTCTAAAATACATTAAATACATAAAAATATGTGAGAAATAAAAATCAAAAACCTATCCTTGTGCAAAACGTACAAAGTGCCAGTGCTTTAAGGTGATCTAAATATCTCTATTCAAACAAATCAATCCAAAACAGTATAAATAATAAATAATATAAATAGATGTCCCAACAATGGTGATTTTAGAATATTGTGCTGGCCTGCAATAAAATGATCAATGACATGCCAGTAAGTGCAGCAAACTTAAAGTGCCAGTGTAAAAGTCATTTAAGGTGCAAAAACAAGTTCTGGTGTTTTCAATAAGACAACAGTGGGGTGTCTGGGATGCAATTCACTCAGTGTCCTCTTCGTGCATAAAACACTAATGTAAGCAGTGGCCTCTTACCTAGCGGTGCTAGGTCAACCGCAAGAATTGTAGCTAAACCGCCAGGTCCTGAGCCTCAATCACGTCCCTATATCCACGCTTGCCGGTGTTGGGTAATCCTAATGGCAGCTGGTTGTAAGTGGCTATGGTCCTAGCTGGGGTCCTAGCTCAGCCTCCACATCTCAGATGTATATATACAGGAATATGCAGGACAAAGGTACTTGATAGTGAAGTATGTTTTAACCAGATAACGCTTTATTTAGAATCATAAGCAGATGTACTCACATAAAAAACTGTGCAGAGCAAGCCTCTCTCCTACGAGCAGCGAACTCGTTCTGTGTCTAGCAGTGTGAAAAAGCCTATTCCGTCCCTACACGTGACGTCACCGATCACGTGACTTCTTCAGGGGATGCTGTCACGTGATCGGTGACGTCACGCGTAGGGACGGAATTTGACATGTCAAATCTGCGACAGTTGCCATCAATGGCAACATCCTAATAGGTGCGACGCCGCATTTGCGGCGCTGCACTGATTTCAAATAGTAGTTTCTGTACTACTTTTTGCGATTTCGGGCTGCGATTTACATTGACATCTGTGCAGAAACCTGCACAGATGTCTCTGAAGTTGCGGCCGAAATCGGAACTGACATGCAGGAGTGAAATCATGCGAGTTCAGCTGAACTCCCACGGCTTCATTCCCGCAGCTCAGTGTGAACCTGGGCTCAAGGAAAAAAAAAAACATGAAAAAAGAAATGCATTTAGCCACACATTCATGTACATAAGCTGCAATAAAAAAATTGCAAGAAATACTGCAATATACTGATTTTTTTATCCTTGGGTTTAGATAAACTTTTTTTTTTTAGTCTAATTGTACAAACTGCTAAATGTAGGATAGATGATACAGAAAAATAAATATCTAACAATAAAAATCTAATAAACACTAGTTTAAAGACATGAATGTAAGGTGTCTGATCAACCTTACAACCTGCTTAGGTTTAATGGAAAACCTTATCTATTACATCAACTTATCCAATAACACCATTGAATCCAAATTTTATTGGATTCAATATGAACTAGCACTCATTTAGCATTTTGTATCTAAATTTATTAGACTGTGCAATCAAATTAAATGTATCGCAAACTGATGAATGTGCATTCATAAAGAGGAACATTATAGCCCACAAAACTTTACTGCATGAAAAGCTGAAAATACATAGGGGGTTATTTACGAAAGGCCAATCTACTTTGCACTACAGTGCACTGCAAGTGCACTTGGAAGTGCAGTCGCTGTAAATCTGAGGGGTAGATCTGAAATGAGGGGAAGCTCTGCTGATTTTATCAACCAATCATGTGCAAGCTAAAATGCTGTTTATTTTCCTTGCATGTCCCCCTCGGATTTACAGCGACTGCACTTCCAGGTGCACTTGCAGTGCACTTGTAGTGTAAAGTGGATTTGCCTTTCGTAAATAACCCCCATAGTGTCTATACAGCATAATGAGTAAGTGTTAAAAGTGTAGCGCTATAAAACCATAAACTCTAAGTGTGACCGTTGGTATAATCACTGAAAAAATCCCAATGTGTAAGGGATATATAAAAGTGGTACAAATCTACCCAATAGGGGAGTAAACCATATTACCAATATGATAAGTACATATATGCATAATTAGATAAAATTGAAACAAATAAGTGAAGGAGGTAAAAATGAGTGAAAAAGGATATAACCAATGTAAAAATAAAGTGCCAATATGTAGACACAGAAGAAATCTAATAAGGCAACAGTCCAAAAGATGTTGGCAAATATGTATTAAAAAGTCCAAAAATTAAGAGGATGATCCTAGACACCTGGACACATATTCATCAGACATCAACACTTCAAAAGAGGCTGGGATAGTAAGTGAGCCACCACCAATGATCATAAGGAGGCTTACCAGATGTTGATGACTTGGGGAGGCTTATACCACCCAAGTCATAAAGGCTTTTAAACTAGCTAACTGGAAAGGTACATCTGCTTGAACAGCCACAATGGATACTGGGTCATAACTACAACTTGACACAAACGATCCCGGACAGCAGCATATAGGTAGTACTCCAATGAGGAGCCCAAATCTGGTGTTCACATATCATGCAAAAATAAATTAAAATACTTGCATAGTGTGATACCGTTTGCACAAAAATTTATTAAGTAGAATAAATAGATAAACTCACATGGCAAAAGATAATCAAAAGCATCTACAGGAACAAAAGCAGTATGTAAAGTGGGTCCACCCGACGCGTTTCTTCTAAAAAGCCATCATCTGGGGTGCAGACCCCACAAACATTACCGCTTATAAAGTGCTAATGACCCCCTATTGGAAATTCCATGGCACCGGAAGTGTAACAGTATTACATCACTTCCGGTCTATTGGACCGGAAAGGTCAGAACTAAATAAAACCTCTTTTAAATAGTGATAGTAAACGTTTTGCCCTTATATAGATATAATAGATTATATTAAAAAAATGTTCTTTATACAGTAGCTGTGTAAAGAGAATCCAGGCTGCAAAAGAAAAAGGGAAACGAAATCAAGCCTCGCTCTAAAGCGGCCTTGTGACGTCACTTCGTCCACACACAGCAGTGCAGCGTGGCAGTCGGAAGATAATTCAAGCCTTACTGTGAGGAAGGTCATGTGACCCGACCGTTCACGCTATCATTACGTGGCAAACGTCGCGGCCCACACCACCAATAACCAACCAAGCCCCGATATAGGTGAAGCACAGGATGGGATGATTCAACCGGCTCGGCCGTAATGGCACTAGATATTAGCAAAAAGGGCCCCTTATTAATTATTGTTAAATAATATGTAAACTAAATTATACATTAAAGAGAGAGCCTTACCTAAGAACATATTTATGAACATATAAATTGAAGTTAAAAAAACGAACCTTACAGTGGGACCACATAAAAGGCCATATAATAGGTGAAATCAAAAAAGTATACAATCCACCTACAAAAATATTAAATGGTGCTATTAAAAGAAATAATATATAGTCATATATCATATATAAGGCCCCAACGGTATACAATCTGATTACAGATGGCACCGAAAAGGCCCAACAGATCGTAATACCAAAGATGGATAAAAAGCCATATATCAATTTCCAAGTGGGGTCATCAGTTACTTACAAAATATACAAAATAAATTCAAACAAATATCTCCATCCCCATAAATTACAATACCAAATAGGATAAAAATCACTAAATGGCCATGATCAAAAAAATTGTGTTAATGGTTAATTTATAAAATAATAAAATATATTAAAAATAAAGAAATTCGTTCCTATTAGGACTGGTTGATAAACGAATTTATGTCCCACTCCACATTCATTCCTTGTGGATGGTGGGTCTGTATTTGGTATATCCAGAAAGTTTCCAATCTGGAAACTCCCCTTAGATTGGCTCCTCCCCTCCATGGAGCAATATATTTATCAATAAGCAAAAAGTTGAGTACCAGTCGGATTTCGGTCATGATACTGTCTGTAATGCCAAGGTACTGTGTGTTTAGTACTGCCAGACTTAATTAAATTAATATGTTTGGTTTCCCTAACTGCGAAGGATCTTATAGTACGGCCAACATATTGTTGACCACACGGATATGTCAGTAGATAAACGACATTGGTAATTGCACAAGTGCAAAAATGTTTAATTTGATAGACTCGATTGGTCGCTGTTGATCGAAATTCCTTATTAGCCCTTCTACCACATGTATTATATTGGCAAACCGTACACCTCTTACACGGATGGAATCCAATCCAAACTGTGGAAGAAGGACGGTCTGCTTGGAGGATTAACAATAGTTGGTGCCAACTTACTTTTAAGTGAGGGCACTCCTCTATAGATCACTTTAGGTCTTTCAGGCAATAATGGGCCAAGAATTTTATCATTTCTCAAAATATCCCAATGTTGTTCAAAGATGTATTTTGTTTGCTTATGTTGGGTTGAAAATGATAAGGTAAGACAAGGTAAGGAAAGACCATTTGAAATCGTAATTTTCTCGCCAAGGTTTATCCTCCAGCAATAAAGAACGATCTACACCGAGAACATTGGTTAGATGTTGGTCAACTTCTACATGGTTATAGCCTTTCTCAAGGAATCTTCCTCTTAGAACGGTAGCCTGAGCCTTAAAGGTATCAATATCAGTACAGTTCCTGCGTAAGCGCAGAAATTGACTTTTTGGAACCGACCTCAGCCATGACTTATGGTGGCAATTGTCAGTGGGTATGTACCCGTTCCTGTCAGTGGGTTTGAAGTAGGTACTAAAAATAAATTGTTGATCCTTCCTTTCTATAACAAGATCCAGGAAATGTATGTTAGACTTGCTGGATTCATATGTAAGGGCTATAACTCTTTCAATTGTATTAAGTAATGAAAAAAAACGTATTCAAATCATTGGAAGTACCCCCCCAGAGGAGGATGTGGTCTATGTACCGGGCCCACAAACTTAGGACTGTAGCAAACTTAGCTCCCATTGCCACCCCCTTATGTTGCAGGTAAAAACGGCCATCAAACCAGAAGTAATTATGTTGAGTGGCAAATTCTAATAATTCGACAATAAACTCAACTTGTGGAGTGGCAAGAGAAGTATCCCTATTTAAAAATTCATGCACAGCTTCTATCCCTTTCTGATGTGGAATACAAGTATATAAAGATGCCACGTCCGCAGTGGCCATAATTAAATGTGTCTTAGCTGTTTTGACACATAGCGCTGCTGCAATAAGATATTAAGAGACTTTGCATCGTTTTTATGGTTTTTTATGATTTTATTGCCTATATACACATAATTAAATCCCCTTGAAAGGAGACATTAGATAGCAATTTCATCGCATCTTTTGTGTCTTTAAGATAGGATGGCATGTTCCGCACTGAAGGTTGTAGAAAAAAAATCTATATATTTCCCTATTCTGGAGGTAACCGAGTCTATCCCGCTGATTATGGGACGTCCAGGGGGATGAAGGGGGTCCTTGTGGACCTTAGGTAAATAATAAATAACAGGAATACGTGGAGCTAAAGGAACAAGGAACGACTTTTCTTTATGATCTAAAATAAACTAACCAAAACCCTTGGAGATGAGGCCATTCAATTCTTTCTTTAATTTGAGCGTTGGGTTATTGGGTTGTTCTTTATAGGTTTCACGATCATTCAAGATGTGATAAATTTAACCCATATAGTCTGATTTGTCCAATAAGACTATCGGCGGGGCGGATGACCAAGTTCTTGTTGTCACACAAGGACCTTAAAGTGGGGTTCCACCCAAAAAAAAAAATACATGAAAAATCCTAAAAAAAAAAAAAAATTTGGATATTTTTTTTTTTAACTTACCTCTAAATGCCTGTTCCTAGGTGGTCCCTCATAGTCTGCCTCTTCCAGTGCCTGGGCTGGTGACATCACTTCCCCCTCGGCACAGGAAGGGCTCCGCTCTGCTCCCTCCCTCCTGTCAATCATCTGGGACCCATTACAGGTCCCAGGTGACTGAGCGGCCAATCGCCGCGCGCGGCGCTGCTCGCGCATGCGCAGTGGGTGCCAGGCTGTGAAGCCACAGCCCGGCGCCCACAGTTGCAATGCCGGCGCTGCTGAACGGAGGGGGAGACAAGCGGGGCTTTGATCCCCCGCATCGCTGGACCCTGGGACAGGTAAGTGTCCAATTAAAAGTCAGCAGCTGCAGTATTTGTAGCTGCTGACTTTTAATTTTTTTTTTTTTTTGACTGGACCTCGGGTGGAACTCCTCTTTAAGCCTGTCTGAGGCAGAGGATTGCCAAAATTCCGTTTTGGTGGAATCTTGGCAAGATTTTTCAAGACCAAGTCCCTAAACATATGTATAGCTGGAGGGAGTTGGGTAGGAGGGTTGAAAAGGGAAGGGTTGGATAACCCTGAGTGCACCGTCCCGGACGTAGCCACCTTCGCGATGCTCCTTGTTGGATTTGAAGTAATGTAGCGTTGAATATTAATTTTTCTAATATATTTATGTATGTCCACAAATGTATTAAATTTGTTGAGCTTACATGGAGGAGCAAATTTTAAACCCTTATTTAAAACAATTTTTTCATTCTGAGTCAGTATGGTACTGCTCAGATTGAACTCCCTCCTCTGGACCCTCTCTTAGTTCTGGACCTCTTTTCCTGCCTTGAGGGTCCTCGTAAAAACCCTGGGTTGGACGAGAGTTGGAATTGGGCTGTGAATGTCTATAAGGGGATGGATTATAATTGGCATTGGGAAACGGATAGACTCCTTTGTTACAACGGTCCTGTAATGGAGAATATCTATTATATGTAGATATAGGCGGATGTTTGTAATAGGGAGGATTAGAATAATTAGAATAGTTGGATTGTTCGTAATACTGAACAGGAGATCCCCTTTGATATGAGGTATCTTATTCATGATAATAATAGTCACCCTGGTTGGAATAGTTCCCTCTATGTCCACCTCCACCTTTCCTATTGGAGTTGTGTCCCCTCCCCTTTGTATATTCCCGGGGGTATGTACACTCTGGGGTCGACCCATTGGTGGTTGGTGGCCCTCACCATGTGGTTGACTCCTGTTCATGGAGGGTTTTTGGGCGTACAAAATGATCAGTAGAGGGAGTTACAATATCCAAACTTAGTCGCCATGGATGGATCTGGGATAGATGGAATAGCTGGTTTTTGCCAGCCAAATACCCTACCTGACTTGTAATCTAATATCCTGCGAATACTTTTTATGTTTTTTTTGTTCTCTGATCCTTATCCTCTTTAATAAGATGCGCTTGGAGATTGGAGGACAAGGAGTTGTATTCAACTGAGTTTTTATATGTCAGCAGTTTGTCTTTCAACTCCCTGATCTCTCAAACCAAAACGGAAAGACGATCCCGTTTCCTGGTGATCAGGAAACTAAGAAAGTCTATACCAGCATCGTTAAAGTACTTGAACTAAGATTTAAGGTCAACTTCTACTTGTTGTGGATGAATATCCCACCTAAGACTTTTAATTTTTTTCTTTTTTCAATATGGACGTTTTTAACTATCGTGCATTACATAAAGTGAACACAGAAGGTGTGTTTGTTGCCACAGGCAATGACACGGAAATTGGAGGCCTGTTCCTAAGACTTAAAAACACCATGGTTTCAGAACTGCACCTTCCATGGGACCTAGTCTTTCTGGAACAGTGTTACAATGTGACAGAGTATGGTCCCATGCAGTCTTAGGTGGGACCATAACAAGGAGAAGGTGGGTTCATCCACAACAAGGAGAAGTTGACCTTGAAGTACTTTAACGATGCTGGTATAGACTTTCTTAGCTTCCTGATCACCAGGAAAAGGGATCGTTATTCAGTTTTGGATCGAGAGATCAGGGAGTTTAAAGACAAAGTTCTGACATATAAAAACTCCATTGAATACAACTCCTTGTCCTCCAATCTCCAAGCGCATCTTATTAAAGAGGATAAGGATCAGAGAAAAAAAAACATAAAAAGTATTCGCGGGAAATAGGAGACTATAAGTCGGGTAGGGTATTTGGCTGGCAAAAACTAGCTATTCCATCTATCCCAGATCCATCCATGGAGACTAACACCCTAAGTTTGAATATTGTAGCTCTCTCTACTAATCATTCTGTACGTCCCAAACCCTCCATGAACAGGAGTCAACCACATGGTGAGGGCCACCAACCAGCAAGGGGTCGACCCCAGAGTGTACATACCCCCAGGACTATACAAAGGGGAGGGGACACAACTCCAATAGGAGAGGTGGAGGTGGACATAGAGGGAACTATTTCAACCAGGGTGACTATTAATATCATGAACAAGATACCTCATATCAAAAGGGGATCTCCTGTTCAGTATTACGAACAATCCAACTATTCTAATTATTCTAATCCTCCCTATTACAAACATCCACCTATATCTACATATAATAGATATTCTCCATTACAGGACCGTCGTAACGAAGGAGTCTATCCGTTTCCCAATGCCGATTATAATCCATCCCCTTATAGACATTCACAACCCAATTCCAACTCTCGTCCAACCCAGGGTTTTCACGAGGACCCTCAAGGCAGGAAAAGAGGTCCAGAAGTATGAGAGGGTCCAGAGGAGGGAGAAGGAACCAGAGAAGGAAAGAGAAACCGCACATAAACTGCCAAGGGGTGTTCAATCTGAGCAGTACCATACTGACTCAGAATGAAAAAAATTGTTTTAAATAAGGGTTTAAAATTTGCTCCTCCCTGTAAGCTCAAAAAATTTAATACGTTTGTGGACATACATAAATATATTAGAAAAATGAATATTCAACGCTACATTACTTCAAATCCAACAAGGAGCGTCGCGAAGGCGGCTAAGTCTGGGACGGTGCACTCAGGGTTATTCAACCCTTCCCTTTTCAACCCTCCTACCCAACTCCCTCCAGCTATACATATGTTTAGGGACTTTGTGTTGAAAAATCTTGCCAAGATTCCACCAAAACGGAATTTTGGCAATCCTCTGCCTCAGGCAGGCTTAAGGTCCTTGTGTGACAACAAGAACTTGGTCATCCGCCCAGTCGATAAAGGCGGAGGCATAGTCTTGTTGGACAAATCCGACTATATGGGAGAAATGTATCACATCTTGAATAATCGTGAAACCTATAAAGAACTACCCAATAACCCAACGCTCAAATTTAAGAAAGAATTGAATGGCCTCATCTCCAAGGCTTTTGATTTGTTTATTTTAGATCATAAAGAAAAGTCGTTCCTTGTTCCTTCAGCCCCACGAATTCCTGTTATTTATTATTTACCTAAGGTCCACAAGGACCCCCTTCATCCACCTGGACATCCCATAATCAGCGGGATAGACTCCGTCACCTCCAGAATAGGGAAATATATAGATTTTTTTCTACAACCTTCAGTGCGGAACATGCCATCCTATCTTAAAGACACAAAAGACGTGATGGAATTGCTATCTAATGTCTCCTTTCCAGGGGATTTAATTATGGCCACTGCGGATGTGGCATCTTTATATACTTGTATTCCACATCAGAAAGGGATAGAAGCTGTGCATGAATTTTTAAATAGGGATGCTTCTCTTGCCACTCCACAAGTTGAGTTTATTGTCGAATTATTAGAATTTGCCACTCAACATAATTACTTCTGGTTTGATGGCATTTTTTACCTGCAACATAAGGGGGTGGCAATGGGAGCTAAGTTTGCTGCAAGCTTGGCCAATTTATTTATGGCCAAGTGGGAGGAGGAAGTCGTCTATGCCATGGCTGGACTATACCGGTACAGATAAACGATGATAAACAATATGTATAAAAGGAGTTTATTACAAAAAGGAAATACATGGTATACATATTAAAATAAAGAACGAATAAACCGCGCTAAATATGAGTCCAATCAATACTAGTGAAAAAAATTCAAATGAACATGGTGTAGTAGATCCTTCTAAATGGTGAATAAAGGACAACTTTAGGATATTCTGCTTACCAGAACGTAAGCGGGGTCAAACAGGTGGCTTTTAAACCCAGCCTGGGCCTTTCGATGCACTCCAAGAGGGGTAGAATCCGACAGGCTCATGTAGCGGACCGAATCCACATAAGTGTAATAAAAAAATATACAAAAAACATAGCGTAATACTGACAAAAATGGTTATCCCAAAAAGGAGTGCTCACATGAAACATGAAAGGATCATAAAGACCCCAAATGTATGGCAAACCAGGGGCGTGAAGGCAAAAAAAGGAAAGTGACATGCAGCATGCAAAAAGTGATGTCCTTAAATCAGGGACTACAATTATATCTGATTACCAGAAATAAAATTAAGTAGGCGAATACAGATCCAAGTAGGAAATAGAACACCCGGTGCTCAAACACAAGAGGCCGCTTACCAGATGGTAAACCAGTGAAGGTATGGTAGCGGTAGGCTTATGGCCTTTGTATAACCCAGAATGTGATCCTGACCAGAACTGTAGGGGTTCCTGCTCACCAAAAGATCGACTAGAAGGAGCCAAAACGAAATGGTGGTGGCGTCACCGCGATCCCGTCCCGGCAGACTCCTCACAGGCTCCGATCGTAGGTGTTCTTCACAAACAGTTCGATGAGGTTGTCTTTGTCCTCCTGCACTCCGTTGTGCGGCACTCTGGGAGCTGTGTCAAGGCCTTTTGGGCTCAACCTGTACAACACAGCACTCATATATTCAGATATATCATAACTGCAAAATAGTGTTTAGTTAGAGCGGCGTGACTATTGTGTAAACCGGTGTTCTAAAATAGAACTAAGGTACAACAACAACTTCAGTGGACCGTAGACAGTTGTAACCTGCAGACGGTGCATCAATAGGATAACATAAGGAAAATAAAGAAGATAAGAAAAGGGGGAAAAAGAGAATGGAAGCAAGGATACACTTTTTTTTCTTTTTTTTTACCACATCAGCGAACATCACCAACTGGCCTAACCAGCGTAATATTCATTTATTATCGCCAACTTAGATTCCCATCGTTGTGGTTTTGTTTTCTTTTTTCTTACTTTTATCAAATATAAGACCAACAGTTATACACAGCTTTATTAAATACCTTACTAAGAGAGTTCCTAACCTACTTATTCTCAGCTGCTTAAATAGCCCAGCTCAGGCTAAACAGGTTATATAAATCCTATTTCTCCCTCCCCGGGATACCCTGAGTTGCATTAACACTCACAGCCCTGCGTAGAGAAGGAACAAATGACAAAAAACGTTAAAAAAAAAAAAAGAACCCATAAAGAAGAGCTAGGAGAAAAACACATATATAAAGCTGGGCTAATGGGGTCCCCTCACCCATAGCCCCCTATTAGGACCAATAGTGAACTATTAAGTATTTATAATTACCCCCCACCCCTTCCCGTTCCCCTACTCCCACCCCCCTCCATCCCCATACCCTTTCTATACAAAATCCTACCCAAACACAGAATTTAGTGTTTTCTATTGTTACCTACCAAAACCAAAACACCAACAACCCTAAATTTCTTCGTGTAACCAACCAATTCTGTACTCCTCTAATGCATGTAAATCTGAGCTATTAACCTAGTCCCTTACACTCCAAACTTTCCCCTTAAGCAGACCACCTTATCCATCCATGGCTTCCACATTTTGTCGAATTCTTGAAGATTCCCCCTTTTAATGTACTCCAATCTCTCCCTGCCAATAGAAGCACCAAGTGTAACTATCCAATCATTCACTGTCGGGGGGTCCTTTGATTGCCACCTTAGCATTATCATTTTTCTGGCCTGAAATAAACCTCTCAGGATTGCCTGAGTAGTACACCTCCTCTCCCCCTCTACCCTTCTATATCCCAAAATGCATTCCACTGCCTCCCTCTTTACTGACGTGCAGAAGATATCTCCCAGACTGCTAGCTACTCCCTCCCAGTATCGGAACAGCTTGGGACATCTCCAAAGTAAATGGATGAGATCCCCAGACTCCTGACACCTAGGGCATCTATCATTGGGCCTTCTACCAAACCTAAAGAGCCGTTTTGGAGTATAGTAGGCCCTATTAAGCAGCATCAGATGAGAAATCTTCTGCGAGGGGGATACTGACACCAGGGGCGCCATCTCAAATATTCTCCTCCATTGTTACTTAGAAATTGCCCCCAGTTCCTCTTCCCATTTAGCCCTTACCTTCTGAAGTATCCCCCTTCTGTTCTCTGAGTTGCTTAGTTGGTCATAGATTTTAGTTATTAGCCCTCTAGTGGATACTACTTGTAGTAACTGACGAACAAAGGGCATTTCCACCCATCCCGGGGGCTGATCGCCAAATTGGGCCCTAAGAGCATGTTCTATCTGCCGGTAGAAAAACAGGGAACTCTGAGGGATCTTAAATTCCCTAACCAACTCGGGAAATTTTTTAAGAATATTGCCTGAGTAAAGCTGTCTTAGCTTTTTAATACCACCAGCCTCCCACCCTCTACTCTTTCCGATTTTTAGAATTTCCTGTAAATTCCGATTATTCCAAATAGGGGTGTAGTCTGTGAATCCCTCATACCCCGTTAATTTCTTAACAGATTTCCAAAGCTTGATTAGCAACCTAATTGTTGGGAATTCATGATAAAACATATCTGCCTCCAATGCCTCTATAAGCGTATTATGCCGAGCACTTAACAAAATTAACCTGCCATTCAGAGTGCCCCCCTCCGGGGTTCCACAGCCCATTAAGTGCTGTAGTTGAGATGCGAGAAAATAACGCTCCGGATGGGGGAGAGCAAACCCCCCCTCTTTAGTGGGAAGCTGGAGAACTTGCAGCCGTAGCCTAGCCTGCCCACCTTTCCATATCAAATCCCTAAATATAGCCTCAATTTTCCTAAACCAGCTCTTACTAATCCAAACTGGGGAGTTATGCAGAACGTACAGCAGTTGAGGCATCCAGTTCATTTTTATCAGACTGCATCTTCCTGCTACTGATAAGGGGAGGCGTCTCCAAATGCTTATCTTTTGTTTACATTTGGCCAAAAGAGGTACTAAATTCCTACTAATATATTGGTTGGGGTCCTTCGTTAGGACAATTCCCAAGTACTTCAGTGCTTCCACTATTGCCACCTGGGGTAGTCCAGGTACTGTTGGTGCTCCTAAGGGATCTAGCGGTAGAAGCTCGGATTTCTCCCAATTTATTTCCAGGCCGGAAAATCTACCAAATTCCTCCATTATTCTCATTGCGCCTGCCACTGAACTCTTACTGTCGTCTAGAAATAACAAAATGTCGTCTGCGTATAACGCAATTCTTTCATCAATCGACCCCCTCTGGAACCCCTTTATCTCATGGCTCGCTCTGATGAACATAGCCAGGGGCTCCATTACCAATGCAAAAAGCAAAGGGGACAATGGACACCCCTGTCTTGTCCCCCTCTCTAGCACAAACCACTCTGAAAACTCATTGTTTATTTTTACTCTTGCCTTAGGACTGTTTTAAAGCATTTTAATCGATCCAATAAAGGATGGACCGAAACCAAACTTTCCCAGCACATACCACATATAATCCCACTCCACACTATCGAAAGCTTTGGAAATATCTAGGGTCAACAAGGCTCTTGAGCTCTCATTTTCCATAGGAGACTGTAGATTCAAGAAAGCCCTTCTGATGTTTAGGCTTGTAGATCTATTGGCCATAAATCCCGCCTGGTCCTCGTGTATTAATTTATGTATTACTCTGCTCAATCTGGCAGCCAGAACCTTGGCCAGGATTTTAGCATCTGTACATACTAGGGAAATTGGCCTATAAGCAGCCATGTCTAGGGGATCTTTCCCCTCTTTCTGCAGGACTATGATTGTTGCTTCTAGCATTGATGCAGGCAGACGCCCCCCCTCATACGCATCCCCCAAAGCCTTTAGTAGAACAGGGACTAACACCTCCCCAAGGTGCCTATAGGCCTCGATTGGTATTCCATCGGGCCAGGCGACTTAAGCCACGCCATGCTTCCAATTGCTTGTTGTACTTCTGTAGCTGTTATTGGGGATTCCAACAAATCCCTTTCCTCTTGCGATAGGATCGGGATTGACAGCTTCCCCAAGAAGTCCTCCATCTCTATCTCTTTACTTTTTTTCTGAGAAGTGCACAGCTTTTTATAATAGTCCCTGAAAGTTTGCACTATTTTTGGGGAACTTGAGAGGATTTCTCCATTTTGCGCTCTGATAGCAAGGACCGTTGATGGAGCCTTATTGGATTTCACCAACTGTGCTAACACTCTTCCCACTCTCCCACCCTCCACCAAAGATACCTGGCACTGGAGGAGCCGCCTGGTCTCAGCCTTCTGCATAGTGATCTGTTTATATCCCCGTTGTTTCTCTTGCCAAATCTTTTCCTTTTCAGGGGTTGGGTCTCTAATGAAATTGTTTTCAGCCTCCATTGCATCCCTTAATGAGTTCTCTTCCTCCCGCCTATCTTCTTTATTAAATTTGGCCATCTGCTGTATTAAAACCCCCCTAAGGAAGGCCTTACAAGCATCCCACTGTACAACAGATGTCACTGTTCCCTGGTTGAAACCTACAAACTCCCTCAATGCGGGTAGAATTCCATTCTCCTTCCTAATTACCTCAAACCAATGCAGGCTTATTCTCCATTCCTTCCGGGGGCTATATCCCCCTACCTTCAGTGTGACTACTATGGGAGAATGGTCTGAAACACCTCTTGGCCCATACATAATCTTGCCTGTTAACTGGAGTGTTCTATCGTTCCCCAGGGCCATGTCTATCCTTGAGAGTATTGAGTGTGACGCTGAACTACATGAATATTGAAGCACCCCCGGGTTCCGCACCCGCCATAGGTCCACCAACCCCACTTCGTCCAGAAACTGGCTTAGACGGCTCTTAGCAGCATACTCTGAGAAGATTCTCATCGGGAAGCGGTCCAACTTTCTGTCTAGAACCTCATTAAAGTCTCCCATTGCTATGATAGGAACTTCCTTTTTATCTATCAGGAATTCATTCAGTTTAAGCATGACATCTAAATTAAAAGGGGGGGGGATGTATATGTTTGCCAGTACATACATAGCACTATTAATAGAGCAAAATAAGAAGATGTATCGACCCATTTCATCAATCCTGGCTTGCCTGCAGGAGAATTTAACCCCAGTTCTCACCAAGATACTCACCCCTCTACTATAAGAAGAGTGAACCGCATGGTATTGGTATTGAAATTTATGCGTCTGTAAAGATTGTATTGTATCCCGGGTGAGGTGGGTTTCCTGCATACAAACCAGGTCAACCCCGTAGTTCTCCAACACAGAGAGCACTGCCAGCTTTTTAAGCGGAGTCCCTAGTCCTCTAACATTCCAGGATCCGACTTTCACCATTTCAGCCTGCATCCAAAATTATTTAAAGAGATATAGTGGAAAAGCAGGACATAGCCCATACAAAACCTACTACCAGGACCTAACTTAATTACTATTAAGTGTGTTTTACACCTTGCGTACCTCAAGTGGAGTCCGAAGAACCATAATAATACTAACTTAATGTAATCGTGAGCTTTAAACATGTGTGCTTTACCCAAATAATTTTAAGAGCCAGTTTCCTGTCATTGTGTCTAAATGTATATCTAAATGTGAATCCCTGGTTCCAACCCAGGTATTTTCCACGGGTGTATAGATTTTCTGTGTACATTTTTTCAAACAAACTACCCCTCCCATCCCCCTACCCCCCCATCCCACTCCCATCCCCCCTCCAACCCCTCTCCCACCTCCCCACCACCTACCTAGGTGAACCCCCTGGGGGTTAACTGTGACCATTACCCATCTAACTTCAGCTAATACCATCCGCTTCATCCTATACTCCTTTCCCATTCACTTCTCCTCTCCAACGCCTGTGTGGCCCTCCCCACCCACATAACACAAAATATCCCAAGCCATTTATATCTCCCATACCTCTTATGCTGAACTTATAAATTTTTCTCTATTCTCCTCCAGCCACTTCTCCACCCCAAGAGGGGAATCAAAGAACAGAGTTCCCCCCAAAGCTGATACACGTAATTTTGCCGGATACAGAAGGGAATAAGGGAGATTAAGTTTTTGTAAGGTGCGTTTTGATTGAATAAACTCTGCCCTTCTTTTCTGCAAGTCCGGTGAGAAGTCGGCATAAAAAGAAACTCTGGCCTCCTTGAAAAAAACGTTCCCTGCCTCTCTAATTTTTCTAAGCAGCACCACTTTGTCTCTATAGTTAAGAAACCTTATGAGCAGAGGTCTGGGAAATCCCCCTGCTGGAGGAACTCTGAAGGGCACCCTATGGGCTCTTATAACTGAAAAAGAAGCTGAAAATGATTCTCTCCCAAATAAATCCACCAACCACTTTTCAATAAATTCAGGCGGGTCGGAGCCCTCGCATTTTTCCGGGAGTCCCACCAATCTCACATTATCCCTTCGGCTCCTGTTCTCCATTTCATCTAATTTGGAAGCTTGTCTGGATAGCTGCTCCTTCAGCAGTTTCATTTCTTTGATCAGTGGAGGTAAATCGTCCTCCAGCAGGCCTACTCTTTCTTCCAGGGCTGTTGTTCTCTCAGCGGTTTTCTGAAGGTCTTGCCTGACCAATAACAGGTCCACTTTTACTCCCCTCATCTGCTCGCAGAGTTCCTTAAGCGAGGAGTTACACACCCCTACTGCCATAAATACGTCCATAAGTGTTGGTTCTTTCTCTGAGGGTAGGGTTGGGTCAGTACTAGTCTCCATGTTTACATTTATATTTTGATCATTTGACCCCGGACCTTTTGGGTTATGGGTTTTGGATAGTTGGGCCGCCTGAGAACCACCTATAGGCATAGCTTGCTGCTGACCCTGGCTTTTCCTATCGGGGATCCCCCCCGATGTGTTTTTGATTGTGCCCCCTTCTTTGGAGGGTTCACGGCTGAGGCATGAGCATATTGCTCTAACTTTGCAGCTGCTGATGCTGCTGCTGAGATTTGCAGGTTTTTGTCTTTAACAGAGCGCAGGTTCTGCATTGTATGTTTCTTAACCTTGCGCCTAAGCGCCCGCACTGTACTTATGCAAGGGAGGAGTGTAGAGACAGAGAGGAGCCAGGATGAAGGTACTATATGTTATATCCTCAGTATGCTCCGCTATTACACCAGATGGGGACACACACAGTATGCCCCCTACTCTGTAACACAATGACTCCAATAAAGGTGCCGCCAGGCAGCTTGCCCCCCGGTTAACATGGACGCCGGATATCACAACGGGGGATATCTATCCCCTAATAGACACAGCACCCTGTTGATGCTGTTGATACTGAGCAGCTCGCCGTACCCACCCACTGTCCCAGTCTATCAAGCCCTCATTAAGCAAAATAGTTATGATATAAATAAGTCCCCTTCCCCCTCTCCCCCTCCTATCACCATATCAATTGATCCGCACGGCTGAGTATATAGAGCAGTAGGGGGGGTATATGAGAATGCCAGGCTTCCTGATCAGCATGAACACAAGATGTTTACGTGGGGGGTATTTTCACCCTGATGGCCAGGGCATACTAGCGTACCAGTACTACTGAACACCCCTCCAGTCACCCCTCCAGAGACATGCAGAAAATCACAGTCCGCCGAACCCCTTACTGGGCAATGTACCTTAGTGCTAAGTCCTTTTTCCCCTCCTGGCAACGTAGCAAGTACAGTCCTTTTAACTTTATATAGAGAGCAATATGAAAAATGCAGAGCAGCCCCGACACCGCTGGCATATACTTCCGGTTTCCCTTATTGGATTAAATGTTACCTGCTTTAAGGCACAGGTTTATGTGCTCCGTTCCACTTACTGTACCCCTCCACCTGTGAATCTCCGGGTAGTGAACCGCTGAGTAGTCTTGCGTGGTCCCGATTATAGCTGGATGCCTCTCGCTCTGCAGTCCCGAACTTCCTCCTGTGACTAGGGATGGACGTCTTCCTTCCGCACCGCCCGCCAGCAGTGAGGGGAGCTAAGAAGGGGACAGGGAGATGGCCGGGTGCCCAGGGCTTCCGTTAACTTCCATCCAGGTCAGGGTATACCGACAAGCAAGCACGAACGAGGGGTGGGGAAAGCAGCACAGCGTCCCTGCGTTCACCCACTCACTCCATCACGCAGCGCCGCACACACGCCGCACACACGCGGCACACACCCAGTCATGCCCCGGTAAAACAAGGAGACACTTTAATATCATTACATGAGTACTATCATGGAGAGACCGTGGAGGACCATATTGACCAGTTGGAAAAGTATCTAGACATACAACCATCTTTGAAGGCTAGTGTCTTTTCATATTCAGCAATGTTATTAACTTTTAAGATTAGCTCTCTCACGCTTGGGATTACATTCGTTTTCCAGTTACTTACTATCAGTGATCTAGCCGCAAATAGAATATGCATTGCTATAGATTTAACTAAAATGGGGTATTCTGTAAAATTTACGCTCAAAATAGCTTTTTCGATGGAAGGCTTTGTGATGACCCCCATGACCCTAGCTATCAGTTTAAAAACCGCTGACTAGAACCCACGGAGGTGAGGACACGCCCAAACTATATGGGCCAGTGTTCCAACCTGGCCGCAACCCCTCCAAAGATTTGAGTTGTTATCGGAAAATTTTGCGACTATGTATGGGGTATAATACCATCTAGCGAGCAATTTTTGTGCTATTTCGTCGTAGTTCGAACATTGTGAAAATTGGTAATTATATTTGATCGCGCTCAGCCATTGTTTATCTGTAAAGACTTTTCCCAATTCTTTTCCCCATTTATGTTGTGGGTTGGATTTTACAAAGACCGATTTAGAGTTAAGTATGTCATAAGCTAGGGAGATACCTTTTGCTTTGGGGTTAGTGGAAGTTAAATGATTCCAAAGTGTTGTGGGGATTTGGAGGTTGTTTGTGTTTAGTTGTCTAAAGATGGATGCAATTTGAGAGTACGTTAGAAACTCTGAGGTCAGTATATTAAACTTATTCTGTATGTCTGAGAATGTCATTCATTTATCGTTCTTTGTGAGGTCTGTTAAATGGAGAGTTTCTCCCTTCATCCAGTGACCTAGGGAAATGTTCGGAATTGACCAATGCAGGGATTCTAATGGAATAGGGACCTTGGAAGATTGTATTTTAGGATGTGTTACCTCTTTTAAGTATGACCAGGCATACAGGGAAGCCTGTATGGTAGGATGATCCACCAATCATTTGGACTGCGATATGTTTTGCGCTATTAGAATGGCCCTCGGTGAGTAAGGGAACAACCAAGACCATTCCAATTTGCACCATGGTTTAGTTACAGGCTGTTCGAACCAGCCTTTAAGCTGGTCCAATATCGCCGCCATATAGTAGTCTTTCAAGATTGGAATACCTAGCCCTCCCACTGATTTGTGCTTCTTTTGCATTGAAGCTGGGAATCTTGCTCTCTTACCAGCCCATACAAAATTCAGGAGTTGTTTCTGCATGGCTGTGAAGAAAGAGGCTGGAATAGAGATCAGAAGAGCTCTAAAGAAGTAAGTAAGTTTTGGCAAGATTAACATTTTGTATGCCGCTAGGCGACCACCCCATGAAAGTGTTTCTGAATTTTTGATAATTCCTGTTGCAATTTTGAGATTAGAGGATGATAATTGGCTTCGTACAATTTTGCGATAGAAGAAGTTAGTTGGACTCCCAAGTATGGGATAGCATCAGATGACCAAGGGTAAGGAAGATCACGTTGGATAGCCTCTTTAGTGGGATTGTCTATTGCTATACCTAGAATGCTGGATTTTGAGGTGTTGACCTTGTAGTATGATATCTTACTAAATTGAACGAGAGTATCATGAGCAGCTCTGAGAGAATAATATGGGTTAGACAATGTCAAAATTACATCATCAGCAAAAAGTGAGATTCTATGCTGTTGGTTTCTGGAAGGGATTCCTTGAATTACTGGATGGGTTCTAATTTTTTCCGCTAGGGGCTCCATGATCAAGGCGAAAATCAAAGGGGACAGAGGACACCCCTGCCTAGTCCCGTTGGTTATCTTAAAATTTTTGGAGAACATACCTTCTGTGTAAACATACGCTGAGGGTGAGGAGTACAATGCCCTTATAGCTTTTTGAATAGGACCCGTTCTGTTGAACTTCTCTAAGACCCTATCCAGGTATCCCCAGTGCACTCTGTCGAAGGCCTTCTCTGCATCTAGTGTCAGAAGCAGAGAAGGCCTCCTTGACTTCTCAGCAGAATGTATAATATTGATCATTCTTCTGGTGGCGTCATTCGCTTGATGGCCACTCACAAAACCCACCTGGTCATGATCAATAAGTTTCGGCAGTAGAGTGGACATTCTATTTGCAATTAATTTGGCATGCAGTTTGACGTCTACGTTCAACAGTGATATGGGTCTAAAATTTTGTGGTGTGGTAGGTTCCTTGCCTGGCTTAGGCAAGGTGATAATTGTTGCCGTTAACATTTCCGGTGGAAAAGAGGCTTTGGATATTGCGGCATCAAAGATTTGTTTTAGGTACGGAGACAGTTCACTTTGGAACAGCTGGTAGTATTCAGAAGAATAACCATCTGGACCAGGTGATTTATTGTGCGGCATACTCCTAATCAATTTTTTGATTTCAGGGACTGTGAATGGCAAGTTGAGCCAGGATAGATCTGTTTGTGAGAGTTTTGGAAGGTGAATTGAAGCAAGGAAATCAGAAATGACATCATCCAAGGGTTGATGTGTGTCAGGATCATCTTTAAGATTATACAAGGATTCGTAGTAGTCGCTGAACGAGTCAGCAATTTCTTTAGGATTGGAGACCGTTTTCCCTGTTTTAGGGTTGTTCATATGTTGGATTTTTTGTTGAGTAATTTTGTCTTTCAGCTGATTTGCCAACAGTTTCCCCGCCTTGTTTCCACAACGGTAATGCCCCGTACACACGGTCGGACTTTGTTCGGACATTCCGACAACAAAATGCTAGGATTTTTTCCTACGGATGTTGGCTCAAACTTGTCTTGCATACACACGGTCACACAAAGTTGTCGGAAAATCCGATCGTTCTGAACGCGGTGACGTAAAACACGTACGTCGGGACTATAAACGGGGCAGTGGCCAATAGCTTTCATCTCTTTATTTATTCTGAGCATGCGTGGCACTTTGTCTGTCGGATTTGTGTACACACGATTGGAATTTCCGACAACGGATTTTGTTGTCGGAAAATTTTATCTCCTGCTCTCCAACTTTGTGTGTCGGAAAATCCGATGGAAAATGTCCGATGGAGCCCACACACGGTCGGAATTTCCGACAACACGCTCCGATCGGACATTGTCCATCGGAAAATCCGACCGTGTGTACGGGGCATTAGAGTTGGCTTTTAAAGCACAAAGGCGGTTCTATTGCCGGGAAATCAGGAGAGTATGTAGATCCTGTCTTGCAATAAAAAATGAATCTCTAGTTCTTTGTGTTGTGTTTTGTTTGTTGCTAGCTTCTAGATTTTGAATAGTGGTTAACAAATCGTTGAGCTGCTTCTTCTGCTGCCTCTTTAATTTAGTACTCATTTGTATTAACAACCCTCTAATATATACCTTGTGCGCATTCCATAGTGTGAAGGGATCTTCCACAGAGTGAGCATTGAGTTCAAAGTAATCCTTTAGAGCATGCCTAATACTTTTCAAATTTTCCGGTTGGGACAAAGTAAAGATATCGTTCCTCCATCTATTTGCTCTAGTTTCTATGCCTTGATCCCCCACACTAATGGAAATGGGCGCATGGTCAGACCATGTTATAACATGAATATTCGACTTCACAATTTTTTGCAACATGAATTTGTCCACCATAAACAAATCAATGCGCGAGTATGTGTGATGCACATTAGAAAAAAAAGTAAAGTCCCTTTCTGAGGAGTGTTGACATCTCCATACATCAAAAAGGTTGGAAGAAGCAAGGAATTGGGATAAAGTTGCTCTTCTTTGTTGGGAGCGCATTAGGTTAGACAGGTCCCAATTCTTTGTTTGGGATTGCGATGAAATCACCAGTTAAGATGACATGCCCTTGTTTTGAAGCTTCCACTTTTTTCCAAATCTTTCTCAGAAATCGAATTTGGTGTACATTTGGCAGATATACGTTAACCAACTTGTATTTGGTCTTGAAAAGTTCACAAATTAAAATAATGTACCTTCCAGATGAATCAAGGTGTGTTTCCAGCTTAGTAAATGGGATAGAATCTCTTATGGCTATAGCTACACCACCTTCTTTTTTGGGGCCATTTGCTAGTATCACGTGGGGGTACTTTGGGTGGTGAAATGCTGATGGTTTGTTAGCAACAAAGTGTGTCTCTTGAAAACAAATAACCTCACTCTTGAGTCTGAGAGCTTCCTTCCAGGCCATTTGCCTTTTTATACGGGCTGTTTAGACCTTTCACATTGAAAGAGGTGATGTTGAATGCCATCTTGAAGATGTAAAAAAAGGGATTTAAATTACATACCGAGTTAAAGTGATGAGTTTGGACCGAGTGACTGTCTTTCACCTGGAGACGGTTATCTCAGACTTATTACAGCTGTGTAATATGGCCTGGATCCAAGTAATGATATTCTGCAGATCTCTGGTCTTCTCTTACTTCCAGTTCGTGTGTATCCTGTAGAAGGAAGATGTTAGAAAAGACAAGAAAAGCGAAAAGAAAAAAAAAAAGATAGACTAAGGTATAAAAAGTTGGCGATTCTGTTAGAACCTGTGCAGAAAAACAACCGCTAAGACTGGGGGGAAATATAAAAAGTAAACCAACTGTGTAGCACTCTCCTGGGCCATCAGGGGAAAAAAATGATACGGCAAGTATGATCAGAAATTCAGCTTGATTCTGCATCAGAGTTGGGCCTTGTAGACGGTGGTGAACCATACGTGTTCACGTTCAAGTTCTGGGGTTCCAGAATCTTCCATTCCCTCAGGAGTCGCAGGCCATCTTTAATCGTAGTTATCACGAATGACTCACCATCTTTTGTCACCATTAGCTTTGCCGGGTATAACCATCTGTAGGGGATATGATGGTTGTTTAACGGTTTGGTGATTGTGGCCAGTTGTCTGCGTTGCTGCATGGTGAATGCAGAAAGATCTGTGAAGAAAGATAAGTCCAGAATCTCCTGCGGCATAGCGTCACGACGTCTAGCTGCGGCTATGAATTGGTTTTTAATGTGATAAAAGTGTATACGGACTATTGTATCCCTGGGTAGATGAGCTGGGATATTTTTTGGCTTTGGCAGTCTATGAATCCTGTCAATGATCAGGTCTTCCAACGGGGCTTCTGGGAGAGCCAATTTCATGAGATCGACAAAGTCGTTTTTCAGGTCTGGGGGCTTGACCGTTTCGGGAATTCCTCTGATTTTGACGTTATTGCGTCTTGATCTGTCTTCCAAATCCGCTAGTTTGGTTTTAATTTGCGTAATCTCGTCGTCTGTCATTCTGGGCATCCACCATGTCGTTGAAGGTGTTTGCAAATTCCCCCACTTTCAATGTGTGTTACTCTGTTAGACACTGCCTTAACTTCTGATTTAAACTGCTGTGTAATAGCCAGAATATCATAGTGTAAGGTGGAACGTAGGGAGACCAGCATATCCTTAAGGGTGGTGTCCATAACAGGCTGGTTTGATGTGGGGAAATCAGTTATGGAGTCTTGTAACTCCCTGGTGTCATCTGATGAAGAATTAAGTCCGCTTACCTCCTCAGTGTCTGCAGGTTCCACAGACATCCTTTGTCTGCTCTTTACTGGGCTGGAGAATGCTGACGGAGGTGGGGAGTAGTTCTTGTAAGCCTGGCTGGTTTTGTTATTGCGGCCTCTACTATTCCCAGAGTCCGTTCTGTGCTGCATGTTGTGGCTGCGTGTGTCCTCTCTCCGGCCGCCGGCGCCATCTTGGCTGTGAGAGCGGCTCGGGTATGTAAAAAAAAAACGGTCATTTTCCCTGGTATAGGGCACTGCTTTCTCCTGTGGGATGTCATCCGGAGTTATGCCTGCTCCTAGTGCACTATAGTATGGGCAAAAACGAGGCTCCTAGTCGCTGTATTATCCCCTTCCTGGCCCTGGATGCAGCGGAGCTCTTTCAGTGTGCTGCCATCCGAGCCGTTGGCTAGCCACGCCCCCCAAGGTTTGTTTTTTTAACTTCCATTTATATGTTCATAAACGTGTTCTTAGGGAAGGCTCTCTTTAATGTATAATTTAAATTTACATATTATTTAACAATAATTAAAGAGGAGTTCCACCCAGGGGGGCCGTCAAAAAAGAAAAAAGAATTAAAAGTCAGCAGCTACAAATACTGCAGCTGCTGACTTTTAATTGGACACTTACCTGTCCCTGGGTCCAGCGATGCGGGGGATCGAAGCCCCGCTCGTCCCCCCCCTCCGCTCGTCGGCGCCGGCATTTCAACTGTGGGCGCCTGGCTGTGGCTTCACAGCCTGGCACCCACTGCGCATGCGCGAGCGGCGCCGTGATTGGCCGCTCAATCACCTGGGACCTGTAATGGGTCCCAGATGATTGACAGGAGGGAGGGAGCAGAGCGGAGCCCTTCCTGTGCCGAGGGGGAAGTGATGTCACTAGCCCAGGCTAAGGAACAGGCAGACTACGAGGGACCACCTAGCAACAGGCATTTAGAGGTAAGTGAAAAAAAAAATATCCAAATGTTTTTTTGTTTTTGTTTTTTTGGAATTTTTCCAGGTATTTTTGTTTTTTGGGTGGAACCCCATTTAATGAGGAGCCCTTTTTGCTAATATCTAGTGCCATTATGGCTGAGCCGGTTGAATCATCCCGTCCTGTGCTTCACCTATATCGAGGCTTGGTTGGTTATTGGTGGTGTGGGCCGGGGCGTTTGCCATGTAATGATGGCATGAACGGTCGGGTCACATGACCTTTCTCACAGTGAGGCTTGAATTATCTTCCGGCTGGCACGCTGTGACGCTGTGTATGGACGCAGTGACGTCACAAGGCCGCTTTAGAACGAGGCTTGGTTTAGTTTTGTTTCTTTGCAGCCTGGATTCCCTTTACACAGCTACTGCATAAGAACATTTTTTTTATATAATCTATTATATCTATATAAGGGCAACAAGTTTACTATCACTATTTAAAAGATGTTTTATTTAGTTCTGACCTTTCCGGTCCAATAGACCGGAAGTGATGTAATACTGTTACACTTCCGGTGCCATGGAATTTCCAATAGGGGGTCATTAGCACTTTATAAGCGGTAATGTTTGTGGGGTCCGCACCCCAGATGATGGCTTTTTAGAAGAAATGCGTCGGGTGGACCCACTTTACATACCGCTTTTGTTCCTGTACATGCTTTTGATGATCTTTTACCATGTGAGTTTATCTATTTATTCTACTCAATAAATTTTTGTGCAAACGGTATCACGCTATGCAAGTATTTTAATTTATTTTTGCATGATATGTGAACACCGGATTTGGGCTCCCCATTGGAGTACTACCTACTTGCTGCTGTCCGAGATCATTTGTGTCAAGTTGTAATTATGACCCAGGATCCATTGTGGCTGTTCAAGCAGGTGTACCTTTCCAGTCAGCTGGTTTAAAAGCCTTTATGACTTGGGTGGTATAAGCCTCCCCAAGTCATCAACATCTGGTAAGCCTCCTTATGATCTTTGGTGGTGGCTCACTTACTATCCCAGCCTCTTTTGAAGTGTTGATGTCTGATGAATATGTGTCCAGATGTCTAGGATCATCCTCTTCATTTTTAGACTTTTTAATACATATTTGCCAACATCTTTTGGACTGTTGCCTTATTAGATTTCTTCTGTGTCTACATATTGGCACTTTATTTCACATTGGCTATATCCTTTTTCACTAATTTTTACCTCCTTCACTTATTTGTTTCACTTTTATCTAATTATGCATATATGTACTTATCATATTGGTAATATGGTTTACTCCCCTATTGGGTAGATTTGTACCACTTTTATATATCCCTAATACATTGGGATTTTTTCAGTGATTATTACTATCTTAAAATTAACGGTCACACTTAGAGTTTATGGTTTTATAGCGCTACACTTTTAAACACTTACACATACTGCTTTGGTCTATAGCTGTGTTGGCTTCTTATATATACCTCTATTCTACACAGCGCTGTATTTTTCTTTTTCATATACAGCATAATGAGAACACATGAGCATTCTTTATGGACCTAAGTAGTTACTGCAAATTTCAATTTGTATCTCGTTAATTGAGGAGCACAGGAATTCTGATATAGTCTGGTTATACTGCCACCTACAGGAGGTTTGGACCCTGTCAAAATGAAAATTGTAAGCCAACCCCCATATAACCCCTCCTCTGCCTCAGATTTTGCTAGTGTCTTAGGAGGTTGGAGATCTTTTCTTAAAGTGGAAGTTCAGCTAAAACCTATTTGCAGCCATATTCTAAAACTAATCTATCTAACCCTGTAAAAAAGAAATTGCTATACATACCTTTTCTGAAGCCGATCCGGTCTGGCCTCCAGCTACAGATGCTGTGTGCAGGAGAGAACTGACAACGGCTGTGAAATGTCTGGAAGGTGACATCACCCATAGAGTTGCTATGGGGGTTATGTTGTCGGCTGCCTCTCCTGCACACGCCTACACACTGAAGCCGCCGCTGACAGCTCAGTGTGGGACCTGAGCAGCTGCAGAACAGGTAAGTATAGTGATTTCTTCTTCACAGGGCTAGATAGATTCGTTTTAGAATGTGGCTGCAAGTAGGTGTCACCAGATTGAGGCGGGTCAGGAGATTTCTGGGGCCATGTTCTGTTCTCAAGGTTAGGTAGGTCCTACAGGGCCCTAGACACACCATGGGTGCTAATGTGGATCGTTTGTTGTTTATACTAATTTTATTCTGGTACCCTTTCCACAATTCTGGGGTTACAGTATACTTTTCATCCCTGCCTATCATGCTGGGGTGCCTATTGTGCTCCCCACCACTTTCAGTCAGGGTGACTTTGTTGGATTGTACTCTTGAGTTCCCTATCATTCTCAGGGATTACTTCACAATCCTTGGTGGCTTTTGCACTTTTGATTCCACATTCTTATTTCATTTAGAAAGACTGATTGTCTGACTAGTAAGTCTTTCTTATCATGAAACTTTCCTTCCCTGAATCCTTAGAGTGTATGGCTTGGGCCTTCCTATGTAGACCCGCCTGGTCTTCCTTGTGGACCTTTTTTTTGTCTGTGGTTCACTCTGGGGACCTATTTCTTGTTTAGACCATACAATGTTGTTGGTCTGTTTGTTCCTTAACCACTTGCCTACCAGTACTTATAAACAGCAACTGGTAGAAAGGGATTTTAAAATACACTCTCGGCTCCTATAGCAGCTGGGAGCTTGTTTGAATTTGTTAAGCCGACTGTGGGCTTTCAGGTGGAAGTGATTCGGCCACTGAAGGTACAGAAATTGACTACTGTTTTCAATACAGTTAAGTGTAAAAAATGTAACATATAATAATAAAAAATAAAAAAACTGTTTACAGTTCCCCATCTTCACATACTGTACACCCACATAAACATATGCAATGGGTGCATATATGTACAATAACAACTATTGTGCCACACATGGAATATTGCTGTGAATGTTAAAGTGAAAGCAATAATTCTAGGGCCAGCATTCAACTCTAAACTGATAAGCTGTAAACAATGTTTAAAGCTTTACCTATGGACAATATTGAGTACTGACGTTTGTTGCTGTTTCACAGTTGCACACAATTTTAAGGCTTGGCATGTTTGAGATCTCATTACTCTTTACTGCACAGTACAGAAACCGCCTTGGTCAAAGTCACCAATGACCTTCTGTTATATATAAGTAGTTGCGCGCTGCCACTTAGCAAAGTCCAATAGTGAGTGACATATAGATGGTGAATCTTCTTCTAAAGTGCAAAGAAAAACAGGTATTTTCAACGTGCTTCACTGAAATTCCGCATCAATCTTTAAAGTGCTCCCACCACCGCGTGCAATGGTCGCTCACCTCCTTGTTAGACCCAGCAGGGGGTCAATCACACTTTCCACACAGTGCAATTCTCCTTTAACCACTTGCTTACCGGGCACTTAAACCCCCCTCCTATCCAGACCAATTTTCAGCTTTCAGCGCTGACGCACTTTGAATGACAATTGCGCGGTCATACAACACTGTACCCAAATGAAATTTTTACCATTTTTTCACCACAAATAGAGCTTTCTTTTAGTGGTATTTGATCACCTCTGCAGTTTTTACTTTTTGTTAAAAAAAATGTAAAAAACTGAATTTAAAAAAAAAAAAAATTGTTATTTTTTTATATTTTGTTATAAAAAATTTTAAACGGGTAATTTTTCTCCTTTATTGATGTACGCTGATAGGTGGCACTGATTGGCACTACAGGTGGGCATTGATAGGTGGCACTTGTGGGCATTGATAGGTGGCACTTGTTGGCACTGTTATGTGGCACTGTGGGCACAGTTAGGTGGCACTGTGGGCACTGTTAGGTGGCACTGTGGGCACTATTAGGTGGCATTGTGGGCAGTGTTAGGTGGCACTTTCAGGTGGCACTGATGAGGCAGATGTGCCTCTTCCACTTGGGGACCGATGTCCCTCACATCCTAGCCGGTGATCGGCTTTTTTTTCTACTCACGCTTTAAGCGTGAGTAAAAAAAAAAAAACGATTACCGATCTTTTGTTTACATCATGTGATCAGCTGTCATTGGCTGACAGCTGATCACATGGTAAGGGGCCGGGACCGGCCCCTTACTTAGATCGGTGATCAGCCGAGTCTCAGTGACTCAGTGATCACATCGCACCCTGCAGGGCGCACGCAGGGAGTGTGCACAAGGGAAGGCCGTCATATGACGGCCTCCCGGGAATGCAGGTCCGCACTGTGGCCATCTTTCGGCCATAGCGCGGATGCCAGAAGGTTAAGGAATACTCCACACCGTTCCTAGTAAGCTCTTTTGAGTAATGAACGCTCTTGCAAGGAGTGCAGAATCCTCCCAATATAACTACTTCAGGATTGGTTCCACATTGATTTCCGCCAATTCCACAGTGACATAGAAAAACAAAAGTGCCTCCAATAGTGCAGTATCCAAGGTATTAAAAGGACAGAACCTCACCACCCCAGCAAATGTTAAACTCACATTTATTAGAAAGATAAAAGCATTGATACAAATTCCATTAGAATCTCACTTGTTGCAAAGGGTTCCACCGCCAGGCTCCACCTCTTCTAGTTATGCCACCTACCTCGTGGCTTCATCTGGAGAAATGAGAGAACGACATTTTGTTAGCTTCTGATACCGGCTCACTAACTATTCCTAGTTCTGCCTTTGACACTGTAGACCACAATCTTTTACTTTCTCGCCTTGAAACCATATTTGGAGTCTCAGAATTGGCTCTCATATCTCACTGGTCACTGTCACTTTGTTTCTGTTGGCGCATTCTAGTCTGAAGTTGGTCTAGTCAAGCATGGTGTTCCTCAGGGCTCAATCTTGGGTCCCTTACTTTTTAGCATTTAAATGTTTCCACTTGGCCAACTGCTTAGATCTCATGGGCTCTATTATCTCTTCTATGCTGATGACACTGAGATATACATCCACACTAAACAGTATTCCATCTAACTGTATTTGTGATATAAATATTTTAATGGCCCATAATTAAACTGTGACAAAACTGAAGTCATGCTTATTGGCACCCCATCAATTATGTAAGGCCAGTCCTATTGGCTTATCTATAGATGGCACTGTACTTGAGCTTCAGTCTAAATTGAAAAATCTAGTGCCCTGTACACATGGTCGGATTTTCCGACGGAAAATGTGCGATCGGAGCGTGTTGTCGGAAATTCCGACCGTGTGTGGGCTCCATCTGACTTTTTCCATCGGATTTTCCAACACACAAAGTTTGAGAGCAGGCTATAAAATTTTCCGACAACAAAATCCGATCGCGTTAATTCCGACCGTGTGTGGCCAATTCCAACACAGAAAGTGCCACGCATGCTCAGAAGAAATTCCGAGACGGAACAGCTCGGTCTGGTAAAATTAGCGTTTGGAATGGATATAGCACTTTCGTCAGGCTGCAATGTTTAAAATTGTTTAATGCAGCGCACTCTCTTCTTCTTTATAATGCTAGAAGAATGAAATAGTTTTGCTGCTCATATTTCACACAGACTTCTCACAAACTTCTTTTCTTTATTTATCGTGATTTCATCAATATATTTTGATTTGTCACATCTGACAAAAAAGATATATGTTTTTTTTTTGGTTTGTATTTTTTTCAAGGCTGATCGTTTTATTTTATTTATTTATTTATTTTTTACGCCAGAATATGTTTGGGTGTGTTTTGTGTGTCAAGTTACCACAACACCATTATAATCTTGTATTTAATCTCAACGAGATTGCTTGGTGTTGGTGTCTCTTGTTAATTTTACATTGTATTTTTGAAATGTACCTGCCTCCTCACAAACAAACTGTCCTTTTTGAAGGAAAACACACATAGGCGAGTATAATTGAAACAAAAATTCCTTTATTAAGGGTTCATAACCAAACAAAGAGGGAGGCAATGCTGGACAAACAGCAAAAATTGGCGAAGCCTTTGACCCCCAGGGCACACATCAATTATTTTACAGCAAAATTGGTGGCCTGAGGAGTCCATATATAAGGGAATGCAGTCTGGTCCAGAAGTCCAAGAGAATCACGAACAGCAGTGGATGACATGTATTGTCCCCAGGCTGTGGTCATACAAGAGCCTGCATCTTTTGCCAGACCAGACTGAACCCAGGCCATCACTCTCTGGTCTTCCTTAGACGCTTCCTTCCACGCTGTGGCTCTGGTGTTGGAGGTGTGGCAGGAGGAGGAGTAGGACCTGGAGGAGGAGGAGGAGGACCATGGGTGAGCTGACAAATGTGGGTTTCACATGTGAGTTGGCCCCTCAACCCCTTATTTAGAGCTTCCAAAATTACAAACTCACAATAGAGTCGTTGGCCCTCCTCCATCTGCATAGTTGCCAACATTGTAAAAAAAAAATGTGGGACACTTTTGTGGCTGTAGGCGGAGCTGTCCAATAATTAGGGGGGGGGGCATTTGCTAGTAGGCAGGGCTTATCAAAAATAGATACGTGCGGCGCGCCGCGGCGAAAAATGGGCGTGGTTTACGTGAAATAGTGGGCGTGGCTTAAATGGGCATGGCTCAAGAGGGTGTGGTTAGAGTCTGAGATGAATGAGGGAGGGAGAGAGGGGGAGAGGGGGGGGGAGAGGGGGAGAGAGGGGGGAGAGAGGGGGAGAGGGAGGGGGAGAGGGGTAGAGGGGGGAGAGGGAGGGGGGAGGGGGAGAGAGGGAGGGGGGAGGGGGAGAGGGAGGGGGAGAGGGGGAGAGGGAGGGGAGAGGAAGGGGGGGAGAGGAAGGGGGGAGGGGGAGGGGGAGAGAGAGGGGGGAGAGGGGGGAGAGAGAGGGGGAGGGGGAGAGGGAGGGGGGAGAGGGAGGGGAGAGGAAGGGGGAGGGGGGGAGGGGGAGAGGGAGGGGGAGAGGGAGGGGGGAGAGGGGGGAGAGAGAGGGGGAGAGGGGGAGAGAGAGAGGGAGAGAGGGGGAGAGAGGGGGAGAGAGAGAGAGGGGGAGAGAGGGGGAGAGAGGGAGAGGGGGAGAGGGGGGGAGAGAGGGGGAGAGAGTGGGAGAGGGATTAGAGGGGGAGAGGGGGAGAGGGAAATGATGGGACAGCAGCCCCAGATCCTACACAATAAAAATATGTGTATTCTAGAAAGTTTAACAATCAGCAGATAAAGATACTCCAAACACCTGGTGTTAGCACTTCAATCATCCCGGCACCATGGTTGTTATAGTGTCAGGATGATTGAAGTGCATTATTTCTATTATTACATTGTAATATAAAATGAAATCATTCAACTTACCATAATGCAGAATCAGTGGGATCCCTGAGCGTGTCACTAGCCACGTCGCCTGCCACCAGCCATCCGTCCTTGCTTCAGATGTCCGAGCAGAGTCCATCCTTGCATCAGGTGTCCCAGCAGAGTCCGTCCTTGCATCAAGTGCCCCCAGCGGAGCCCCCCCTTACATCAGATGTCCCCAGCGGAGCCCCCTCACACCAGGAGTCCCCGGCGGAGCCCCCCCTCACACCAGGAGTCCCCGGCGGAGCCCCCCCTCACACCAGGAGTCCCCGGCGGAGCCCCCCCTCACACCAGGAGTCCCCGGCGGAGCCCCCCCTCACACCAGGAGTCCCCGGCGGAGCCCCCCCTCACACCAGGAGTCCCCGGCGGAGCTCCCCCTTACACCAGGAGTCCCCGGCGGAGCCCCCTCTCACATCAGGAGTCCCCGGTGGAGCCCCCCCTCACATCAGGAGTCCCCGGCGGAGCCCCACCTCACACCAGGAGTCCCCGGCGGAGCCCCCCTCACACCAGGGGTCCCCGGCGGAGCCCCCCCTCACATCAGGTGTCCCCGGCGGAGCTCCCCCTCACACCAGGAGTCCCCGGCGGAGCCCCCTCTCACATCAGGAGTCCCCGGCGGAGCCCCCCCTCACATCAGGAGTCCCCGGCGGAGCCCCCCCTCACATCAGGAGTCCCCGGCGGAGCCCCCCCTCACATCAGGAGTCCCCGGCGGAGCCCCCCCTCACACCAGGAGTCCCCGGCGGAGCTCCCCCTCACATCAGGTGTCCCCAGTGCCCCCCCTCACATCAGGTGTCCCCAGTTCCCCCCCACTCACATCAGGTGTCCCCAGTGCCCCCCCACTCACATCAGGTGTCCCCAGTGCCCCCCTCTCATCAGGTGTCCCCAGTGTCCCCCTCTCATCAGGTGTCCCCAGTGCCCCCCCTCATCAGGTGTCCCCAGTGCCCCCCCACTCACATCAGGTGTCCCCAGTGCCCCCCCCTCATCAGGTGTCCCCAGTGCCCCCCCACTCACATCAGGTGTCCCCAGTGCCCCCCCTCATCAGGTGTCCCCAGTGCCCCCCCCACTCACATCAGTTGTCCCCAGTGCCCCCCCCCTCATCAGGTGTCCCCAGTGCCCCCCCACTCACATCAGGTGTCCCCAGTGCCCCCCCCTCACATCAGGTGTCCCACAGCGGTGCCCCCCCACCTACCTCAGAGGTGTCCTAGAAGACGTGTGTCCGCAGCATGGCTAGAACCCCCGCCCCTTTCCATATCAGACTGGCAGCGGGGCGGGGGGTAGGCGGGCCGAGGCGGAGCGGGGCGAGGCGGAGCGGGGCGGAGCGGGGCGGGCCGAGGTGGAGCGGGGCGGGGGGTGGGCGGCGACGCAGAAGCTTCGTCTAGCCCCCCCCAGCCGTCTTCCTGAACTTCAATAAAATGGCGGCCGGCAGAGACAATGTCTCCGCCGGCCGCCGACCTCTAGCGGCGGCGGCAGCGGTTTCGAAAATCGGGAACCGGATTTTTCGGGACATTTCCCGGGACACCACAAATTCGGGAATGGAGTCCAAGTCCCGGGAATGTCCCGGGAAATCCGGGACAGTTGGCAACTATGCATCTGCATCATTTTGCAGGCAGTTAGCTCTGCAAAATCATCTTCCACACTGTGGGGTGTTCTGAGGGCCTCAGTAGCCTTCCAAAATAGGGCAATTGCAGCCTCCTCCAGGTTACTCCTCTTCCTGACACTTTTTTTTGAAGGCGGAGGGGACGGATCTGGGTATCGGGCAGCCTGCTTGGCCCGGCTACCTCCTGGCTGAGACTTCCCTGTGTATGAAAAAGGGACATGGTTTTAGTTTTTGCTTCATCAATCACAATCATAAATTAGTACTCCAAACTAACATCTATTTAACATCATTGATTGGACAACCAGAAATATTTAGAAGAATGCTATACCTGACTCAAGCTGGGTTCCTCCACATGTTGCTGCCTGGAAGGCCCAGGTTGGGCGTCAGAAGCCTCAGCTGAGGTGGAAGGAAGCGTGGAAGGAAGACTGGAGAGTGATGGCCTGGGGTCAGTCTGATCTGACAGAAAATGCAGCCTGTCATAGTACCACAGCCTGAGGAGATAAATGTCATCTGCAGCTCCTGATCTCTGGGAATCCTGGACATTCTTGTGCTCTCTTAGATAAGTGCTCCTCATGCCACCAATTAGGATCTTCAAATAGGTAATGTCTGCCGTGGGGATCACCGGCTTCACAAATTGCAGCAAATTATCCAGCGCTGCCATCCTCTTTGTTTGGTTCTTATCATAGGCGTGCGCAGCCTATTGCATTAGGGTGTGCACCCAAAAGCTCAAGCACACATACATATATATATATTGTCAAAAGTATTGGGACGCCTGCCTTTACACGCACATGAACTTTAATGCCGTCTTAGTCCATAGGGTTCAATATTGAGTTGGCTCCGCCCTTTGCAGCTATAAAAGCTTCAACTCTTCTAGGAAGGCTGTCCACAAGGTTTAGGAGTGTGTATATGGGAATGTTTGATCATTCTTCCAGAAGGGCATTTGTGAGGTCAGGCACTGATGTTGGATGAGAAGGCCTGGCTCGCAGTCTCCACTCGAATTCATCCCAAAGGTGTTCTATCGGGTTGAGGTCAGGACTCTGTGCAGGTCAGTCAAGTTCCTCCACCCCAAACTCGCTCATCCATGTCTTTATAGACCTTGCTTTGTGCACTGGTCCAAATCATTTGGTGGAGGGGGGATTATGGTGTGGAGTTGTTTTTCAGGGGTTGGGCTCGGCCCCTTAGTTCCAGTAAAGGGAGCTCTTAAGGCATCAGCATACCAAGACATTTTGGACAATTTCGTGCTCTCAACTTTGAGGGAACAGTTTGGGGATGACCCCTTCCAACATGACTGCTCCCCAGTGCACAAAGCAAGGTCCATATAGACATGGACTTAGCAGGGGTGGTGGGAAATTAACTTCAAGTGCAATAATTCATATTATAACTGTAACTAAAACATATACAATTAAGTGTAACACTCTAAAAAATAAAAAATCCAAAGTGCTATAATGGTGTGAACCTCCCAACTAAAAAGTTGTTGCACTCAAAGGTAATTTGTATTGCAATTATCTGTAGAGGGGTTTCCACCATCCCTGCTAAGGCAGCACTGATGGGCACTAATAGGCTGCACTGATTGGCAGCGTTGATGGGCACTAATTGGTAGCACTGATGTGCACTGATAGGTGGCACTGATAGGCAGCACTGATTGGCACTAATGGGCACTGATTGGCACTGATAGGTGGCACTGATGGGCACTTATATGCATCACTGATGGGCTCTTATTGGTAGCACTTATGGGCACTGATAGGCTCTGATTCGCAGCACTGATTGGCAGCACTGATCTACACTGATTGGCACTGATAGGCAGCACTGATTGGAAGCACTGATGGGCACTGATAGGCTGCACTGATAGGCAGCACTGATGGGCACTGACTGGCAGCACTGATGGGCACTGGTAGGTGGCACTGATAGGCAGCACTGATGGGCACTAATTGTCAGCACTGATTGGTACTGATAGGCAGCACTGATTGGTACTGATAGGCAGCACTGATGGGCACTGATATACAGCACTGATGTGCACTGATTGGCAGCACTGATGGGCAGCACTTATGGGCACTGATAGGCAGCACAGATGGGCACTGATATGCAGCACTGATAGGCAGCATTGGTTGGCACTGATTTACAGCATTGGTTGGCACTGATAGGCAGCACTGGTTGGCACTGATAGGCAGCACTGGTTTGCACTGATAGGCAGAATTGGTTGGCACTGATAAGCAGCACTGGCACAGATAGGCAGTACTGCTTGGCACTGATAGGCAGCACTGGCACTGATAGGCAGCATTGGTTGGCATTGATAAGCAGCACTGGTTTGCACTGATAGGCAGCACTGGTTTGAATTCGTTGGCACTGATAGGCAGAATTGGTTGGCACTGATAAGCAGCACTGGCACGGATAGGCAGTACTGGTTGGCACTGATAGGCAGCATTGGTTTGCACTGATTGGCAGCATTTGTTGGCACTGATTGGCAGCATTTGTTGGCACTGATTGGCAGCATTCGTTGGCACTGATAGGCAGCATTGGTTGGCACTGATTGGCAGCACTGATGGGCACTGACTGGCAGCACTGATGGGCACTAATTGTCAGCACTGATTGGCACTGATAGGCAGCACTGATGGGCACTGATATGCAGCACTGATGGGCACTGATTGGCAGCACTGATAGGCAGCATTGGTTGGCACTGATTGACAGCATTGGTTGGCACTGATTTACAGCATTGGTTGGCACTGATAGGCAGCACTGGTTTGCACTGATAGGCAGCACTGGTTGGCACTGATAGGCAGAATTGGTTGGCACTGATAAGCAGCACTGGCACAGATAGGCAGAACTGGTTGGCATTGATAGGCAACATTGGTTTGCACTGATAAGCAGCACTGGCACAGATAGGCAGCATTGGTTGGCACTGATAAGCAGCAGTGGCACTGATAGGCAACAGTGGTTGGCACTGATAGGCGGCACTGGTTTGCACTGATAGGCGGCACTGGTTTGCACTGATAGGCAGTACTGTTTGGCACTGATAGGCAGCATTGGTTGGCACTGATTGGCAGCATTGGTTGGCACTGATAGGCGGCACTGGTTTGCACTGATAGGCAGTACTGTTTGGCACTGATAGGCAGCATTGGTTGGCACTGATTGGCAGCATTGGTTGGCACTGATTGGCAGCATTGGTTGGCACTGATAGGCAGCATTGGTTGGCACTGATTGGCAGAATTGATTGGCACTGATTGGCAGCATTGGGTGGCACAGATAGGGGAGAGGAGGAGTTTCACATTCAGCAGATGGTGAGAATTGCCAGAGCTGTTCAGTGTATGAAACTGTCAGATAATGACACTGCATGCAGGGAGAGACACAGCTGTTAAAAGTCAGCGGTGATGCTGGTGGTGGGCGGGACTGAACAGTTACCAAACACCATCCAATAGGATGGGTCTGGGCGGGCCGCTACATTTCTCTGGCTCCGCCCCCTCTCTGAAGCAGCCCAATCATTGGCTGGTGTTGCCGCTTGATCCCGCCCACCCCCGACATCGCGGCTGAGTTGTGATGACTTACAACTCAGCCACGATGTCGGGAGTGGGCGGGACCAAGCGCTATAAACACAAGCCAATGTTTGAGCTGCTTCAGAGAGCGGCCCGCCCAGACCCCATCCCATTGGCTGGTGTTTGATGGCCGTTCTGTCCCGCCCACCCCCGACATCACCCTGACATTAAGACAGCTGGTCTCACTTCCTGCATGCAGTGTCATTATCTGACAGTTCCATACACTGAACAGCTCTGGCAATTCTCACGCTCTGCTGCCTGTGAAACTGTTTCACAGGCAGCGCGGGCCACACACTCTCTTAGATGCAGCATTTTGGGGCAAATCTCTGGACACAGCACGGGGTGATTAGGGTGTGCCCAGGCACACCTGGCACACCCCGTGCGCACGCCTATGGTTCTTATATTCGGGGTGGTGTACCTGCCACAGACAAGGCAGCTCCCTGAACATATCTATGAAGATTGGCATAAAATCTTGATCATTGACTAGATCCATTTTCTCTGCAAGACACAACACTAGACAAACCCTAATGTCAACCTAAAGTCTTCTAAACTTGTCTAAATACAGGCCTCAATCTAGAAGCAGTATAGGCCCAAATTTAAATCTTACCTTCGTTATCACGATCGGCGCCTCCGATACTCCTTCCTCCGCTCACAGATCGTACGTACTACGCACACGTGTTACGCTTTATATACACTGCGCATGCGTGAAACTCCGCCCGCCCCTGACGTACTTTCTAGTCCATTCCCCGCCCCTTCTCGTTCGGCGCAGTGGGGGAAGAGCACATGGCGGAGACACAGCAGGTGCGTGCTAATTACAGCAACAAGGAGGAGGAAAGCCCGGAGTCAGAAACGTCCCGATCCCGGAAGAGACGATTTAAGGCCTCAAATATGTCCTTTGGGAAAATGTTGGAGATGGTCGACATAATGAAGAGGGCCGACTATGATGGGAAGTATGGACCTTACCTCAACCCCAATGTCAGAAAAGCCAAGATCATGGCGAAAGTAGTCAAGAGTGTGCAGAAGAATTTCGGGGCACGGCGATCCAAGGATCAGCTCAGGAAGCGGTGGTCGGACCTCAAATTAAAGCAGCACGGGGGCGTGGCCAAGGCAGGCATGTGAGAGGACGCATCTCCCACAGCTCCCAGCAGTGATCCGGTAACCGATCCTCCCCCAGCCCACATACCGACTTTATTTTGCCCTATGCAGCACGGGCACGATCCTGAGACCCCAGGGGATCATCCGCCGGCTCTCTGCACCAGAGGAAAGTTCCGAAAAGGACAGATTGAGATGACGGGCCTGGAGATCCAAGATGGCGCCGCGGCGTCTTCAGTGAAACACACACCGCGCGGACAGGACAAGCAGAAAGACTCTTGGCCTAAAGCAAGTAAGACGCCAAAAATCACTGGTAAAGACGCCCCTAGAGACATGATTTACTATGCTCAGAAAATGGCTGGGGCATTGGGAACAGAGCAGTCATCTAGCCAGGCTGGGACACATGCTATGCAGGCAGACATCACACAGGTGCTCTGGGGAGAGGAGGAGGGGGAGCAGTCGGCCCTTGCATCTGGGGAACCACAAAGCTCAGCGGACCCGGACGCTATGCAGCCTACTCTAGCTGACATACTCAGAGCTGTGAACAACTGCACAGCTTCAGTTAACACCTTGAAGGAGCAGTTTGGGGGTCTGAGAGAAGATGTGTCATTACTAAGGCAAGACATGCAAAAGATACGTGAACGCACCACGGCTGTGGAAAGCAGAGTCAGTGACATGGAAGACCAGTTACCACCTATGACACAAGATACCAGAACAGCACTGCAATTAGCCAGGGATGCATGCGATCATGCAGAGGATTTGGAAAATCGCTTAAGGCGAAACAATGTTCGCATAGTGGGGTTGCCTGAGAAAGTGGAGGGCAGGGACCCCACCACCTATGTTGAAAACTGGCTAATGGAACTTTTTGGGAAAAATGCATTCTCCCCAATGTTTGCGGTGGAACGTGCTCACAGAGTGCCCTCACGCCCTCCTCCACCAGGGGGCCCTCCAAGATCCATTCTTGCAAGAATTTTACATTACAAGGATAGAGAAGCAGTGTTGAGACATGCTCGAGAGAAGGCAAATGTCCTCCACAATGGTGTTCGGGTATATTTCTATCCGGACTTTTCGGCAGAAGTCCAGAGGCGCAGAGCTAAATTCACAGACGTGAAACGCAGACTGCGACTTCTGCAACTCCCATACGCCATGTTATATCCGGCGAAGCTTCGGGTTGTGGTGAGAGGCCAAGCACAATTCTTTGAATCTGCTAAGGACGCCTCAGTCTGGTTGGATAGAAATGAGCAGGCATTGAAACGGCAGGCTCCACAAGACGAAGATTGAAAGGACTAAACCGGCTACTTGCAGAGGGCTGAGATACTAGAAAACGTCATTTTGTTTCCTTTTTTCTAGATGGGCAACCAGAGCATACCTTATTTTCTATTTCCAGTATTGACAGATGCTCCTTGGCTGGGGGACTGACTATTCATAAGCAGTGCAATGAGAGCGAATTGGATTAAAAGTCGAATCTACAAATGATCATTTTCAGTAAAAAAGAGCGATGTAATGTCGCATACGTTGCTAAAGTTGCCATGTTGGCAGAATGTGCAGTTTATAGCACAAGAAAGTTTTCTTTTTCACCACCCCCCATTGAAGCGGGGAAAGTTCTAGCAATAAGAGTTACAAGCAGAAAGAAGAATATCTCAACAGGACACAAATTCATCAACCTTACGGCAAACCTAGCAGAACCTCGCTACAGAAGTGGATCCACAAAGTACCGGTCAACACTACTTACTTACCAGCAGACATGGCGGACATCCCATTAGTATCCTGGAACGTTAGGGGACTACATTCCCCATTGAAGCGCACCATGATTCGCATGTGTTTGAAGAAGTACATCCCCGGAATTCTTTGCTACCAAGAAACCCACTTGACTGCGGACACTGTGAGCTTCCTGAGATACTCCTGGGTAGGAAAGGCCTATCACTCCACGCACACCTCCTATTCCAGGGGGGTGAGCGTGTTGATCCATGGTAACCTGGACTTTGAAGAAATTGCAAATGAAATTGATAGTGAAGGTCGTTATGTTTTTCTCCATTGCAGGTTGGGCACATTGACTTGTGTGCTGGCGGTGGTATATATTCCCCCCCCCCTTCACGGCGGCGGTGCTTAGGTCCCTGCTGACATTTATGGATGGCAGGCCTGACGCACCGCTGTTGGTAACGGGGGACTTTAATTGCTGCTTAAATCCAGTGGAAGATAGACACCCAGGACCCGGAGCCTCTGCCCTCTCCAGGGCTACCCCCTGGCGCGGTTGTTGCAAGAGGTGGGCTGGGTGGATGTCTGGAGACATAGGAACCCAGGAGTTAGACAATTTACATGCTTTTCCAAAACCCATGGTTGTTTATCTAGAATTGACCTGGGGGTGTGCAGCTTAAACATGCTCCCGTTTGTTTCTGATATGATACATAGGCCCCGCAGTGTATCCGATCACTCACCAGTGGTTATACGGCTTATAATTGCCCCAATAGTTACATTACCTAAAGCCCCTTGGAAATTCAATGCTTTTTGGTTGAAACTGTTCCGCTCACACGAGGGGATAGTTGGGAGCATGTGTGAGTTTTTCCGCACCCAGGATCCAAATGAATCGATAATTGGGCAATGGGATGCCTTCAAGGCATATTTGAGGGGTGTGTTAATAGCTGAAATGAATAAGGTTAAACAGGACTCTTCCGCACTTAAAAATGAACTTGAAACCAGAGTACAGGAGATGGAACAATTATATGTCACGGATCCTTCTGATTCGGCCAAGGAGGCATGGCAGGCGGCTCTTTCTGCATACCGTCAACTGCTGTCCTCATCGGCCGATAAGAAGAGATTCTTTGCTAAGCAGGCGTTTTTTGAGGAGGGCGAGAAAACAGGCCGCATACTAGCGAGAATCGCAAATTCGTACCAGAAATCCCCAACTATAGGTGCTATCAGGACTAAGGCGGGTAACGAAGTTAACACGCCTGAGAAAGTGCTGCAGGAACTAAACACTTTTTATGAAGATTTGTGTAAGCCGGGTACATCTTATACATCTGAGGAGTTAGAACAATACTTAGAACAGATAGATTTCCCTAGATTAAACAAAGATCAGAGAGGGCTCTTGGAGAATCCCCTTACAGTGGAAGAACTACAGGATGCGGTTGGATCTTTTCCTAACTGCAAAGCGCCCGGGGAAGACGGAATCCCCATAGAAATATATAAACAGTATCCTACTGAATTACTACCCCAGTTGCTTAAAGTCTTTAATAGAGCCCGTCTTTAATAGACCAATATCAATGTCAAAGGCCAATATTGTTTTGCTGCTCAAGCCTGGTAAGGATCCAGTAGATCCCGGGGCGTATCGCCCGATTTCTCTGCTACAGAGTGACGTGAAAATATTGGCGAAAGCTCTGGCCATTAGACTAAATGGAGTTATTACTTCAATTGTCCACGGAGACCAAGCTGGTTTCATGCCCAATAAATCGACGGCAGTCAATTTGAGAAGGCTATTCCTTAACATGCAATCCAAAGCAGACAATATGGGTTCCAGGGCCTTGCTGTCATTGGATGCCACTAAGGCGTTTGACAGCATAGACTGGAATTATCTGTGGTCAGTCTTGCGGAGTTTTGGATTTGGCCCCCGGTATGTTTCTTGGGTTAGGCTCCTTTATAGTCAGCCGGAGGCCGCTGTGAGGGTTGCCGGCTACCTATCTCCAAGCTTTGTGTTGAGGAGGGGTACGAGACAGGGATGTCCCCTGTCTCCTCTCCTCTTTGCACTGGCTATTGAACCATTGGCGATCGGGATCAGGGCAAATCTGGGCATTACAGGCTTCTGCTACGGAGACATGCAGGAAAAAATTATGCTGTACGCTGATGACACCATGCTCCTACTCGGTGACACCGGCCCCTCCCTCCAGGAGGCCATGTCGACCATATCTAAATTTGGGAAGTTCTCTGGCCTTCATATAAATTGGTCAAAGTCTGCCCTTCTCTTATTGGATGAAGATGATTCACAAGAGGTCTGCGCCGCTTGCCCCATCCCGATTGCCGCTACTTTCAAATATTTAGGGATTCAAATCACGTCCCAGCCCCGAGACTTTATACATCTAAATATATTTCCACTCCTACAGCGTTTTAGAGACAAAATTAAGACCTGGAATTCTCTTTTAATGTCAGTAGCAGGTAGAGTAAACCTAGTGAAAATGATTCTTATGCCACAGTTACTTTATTTTTTGCACAATACCCCTATGGTTATCCCCTTAAAAATATTTCACATAGTCAATGCCATTTTCCGAACCCTTATTTGGAAAAATGGTCCCGCCCGGATCAAATTAGAACACCTACAGAGACCCAAGGACTGTGGTGGATTGGCATTGCCCAATCCATGGCTGTACTACCTGGCCTCCCAATTGCAGCATCTGATTGGTACATTTGTCCCGTCACATAACTCATCCCACAGGCTAATGATCCATACAGTAGGTAAGGGACCGATACACATGGCTTTAGAAGCATTGGCCTTCACTAAACCACATAAAAAATACCCAACGTTTAGTCTAATTCAAAAGGTGTGGAATAAGTCCAAGTATCTCCAGAACGTAGATGGATATACGGAATATAGTCCCATTTGGCACAATGACACGTATGGGGAACTAGCTAAATTACAATGCGGAACTCTTTGGAAGCAGTTTGGAATCACTCATATCAAGCATATATTTAGGGAAGGTGTGTTGCGAACATTTGCTGATCTAAAAGAAGCGTATAACCTGCCAGCATCAATGTTATTCTACTATATGCAACTTAGACACGCAGTACAGACACAGGGCCGCTCCTCGGAATGGCACTTGTCCCCGACCCCGGTTTTCAACCTTCTGGAGGATGCTGGCTCATCTAAGGGATTTATCTCTCAATGCTATGCCATCCTGTTGCAATCCGTGATGAGACGTCATCCCTTGAGGGTGAGAGAGAGGTGGGAGGCAGAGGTGGGACAGCTAGACGAGGATCAGTGGGAGGAGATCTTTCAGGCAGTGAACCAATGTTCACTTAATGTGTCACAAAAACTCACCCAACTATATATTCTATTGAGAACATATTATACTCCGCACAGATTACATTTAATGAACAGGCTGACGGAACCAACATGTACTAGATGTAAACGTGAGCATGGAGACCTGATCCATATGCTGTGGAGATGCCCCAAGTTGCACATGTATTGGGCAGGAGTGGTTCAAAATATTAACTCAATCTTTAATGTGGGTCTTCCACAGGACCCTAGAGCGTGTCTCTTGGGTGCTTTGGAGGAATACGAATGGGAAGGACACAACAGAGAAGCTGTGCATAGAGTACTTTTTCAGGCCAGAAGACTGATTATGACTCACTGGAAGTCCGATAGGTCACCGACTGTTAAGGAGTGGACTGAAAGTATTAACACAACTCTAAAAATGGAAAAGTTGATTTACCAACATAGAGGCAGCATGCCAAAATTTGAAAAAATATGGGGTCCATGGTTAGATGTACCAGGATTAGCACCTATGGAACTGGTATATGACAGGTTGCTAGGTATTAATGCCGGGTGAGACCTGGATAGAGGTTGACTGTGATTGGAATAAGCTTTTAACAATGTTATATTGAGATTGTTACTTTGCTATTGGATTATGTGTTGCATAAGAGGTGCTGTGTAAACCTGTCTACAATGCTTGTAATGCTTTCCCTGCAAACTCAATAAAATCTTGTTGGATTAAAAAAAAAAAATTAAAGCAGCACGATCAGTACAGAAGGATCAGAAGAGTGCTGCAAAAATAAGTAGTTGTCATGTGTTCCTATTCTTTATTTTTATTACGTTCGTGCTGCTCCATGTGCTTTTCTTTACTGTTGTACAGTTTAAAAAATGGCAACTTTCATGTTCATGGGCACATTGTTCGTTCGTATGAAACATTGTTCGTTCGGCATAGAAAACACCATTGTTTTGGCCATATGCATTTGAATACATTTTTGCTAGCCTACTTCTCTTAAAATAATTTTGGAGTCTAGATGGGTTTGTAACTAGAATGAAATGCAAACTAGATTCTGTGTAAGGAGAGGACAATCAGCAGCTGTTTACACATCTGGACGCTGGAGCACTAGTGTGGGACACCAGAACACCCTTTTTATTAGGGGGCCCACACAGGTGCTCCAGTGTATACTATAGGGGTGTCTCCATCTGTGAAGCTTGTACAAAATAGGTAAGTATTCAAGCTTGACAAAAGGAAAAAAATATTTGTTCATCTTGGAACCCACTTCCAAGCAATGTTTGAGATTCCTATTTCTGCCATCAAATATCTGTGTGCCAAGTATACCTATTTTTTTTTTACATGGGGGAGAAAAGACTCGGAGGACACCACTCATCCGAGGAGACCACAGACCCCCCACCTCATGAGGAAGGTGAAATCCCCCAAAGCCAACAGGAGGAGGAGGAAGGAGACGTGGTGGAAATAGTCACCACAACAGGTGAGTGTCTGCGACCACAGGCTCAGGTAAGAGATGGATGCTGGAAGATTTATAATACATGGTATGTTTTTGTTTCTTTATTTTTAGGTGATCGTGATGTTGTTGATCCAGGTCATTTCACCAGTGAAAGTGCACAGATCCTGATCGGGGAGATCATGGGGTATAATAGGGAAAACATCCAGAAAAACATCAATGATGTTAAAAACAAAATGAAGAACATCATTGATGTTTTAGGGAGAGTTTAACACACCTCCAAATCCCTTCCTTTTTTGTGGTATTTGGAATTTAAAATTTTTTAACATTTTTTGCCATTTTATAGAAAAGCCAAATTTTGAAGATGCACACAGTGTGTCAACATGTGCTATCTGCCATCACGGGAGATCAATGTAGGTGTTTTGGGGGTGCAACCCCTTCCTCAATAATAAAGTAGCTGAGAGGAAGGGGTTGCACCCCCAAAACACATCCCTTGATCCCCCGTGATGGCAGCTAGCACATGTTGACATTCGGAAATTTGTGTGCATCTTCAAAATTTGGCTTTTACAGGGGTGACTTCACCCCATCTAAACGCAATATCAAACACAGTTTATAAATACTCATGTCTGATATTGCCTTCAATTTCTACAAAAGTTGAACTTTGTAAGTTCCAGATTTGTGTATTTCTAGTTTGTTTGAAACATGCCTGTTTTACCTTAAATGGACATTTAATTTTTTATTAATGTGACCGAAAAAATTGTTATACAACAAACATGTTGGTTTGTTTTAAAAAACCTTTTAGAAATGCACATGTGATTGTGCTGGTATTAAAACGATTGATACTCAAGAATGTGTGGATTGTTTCAATGCTTCTAAAATTTTGTTGTGGTAAAATTGGTGTTTTCAGTGACAATGAGGGTTATTTCCTAAGGGCAAATCCACTTTGCACTACAAGTGCAGTTTCAGTGCAGGCTCAAGTGCACTTGTAGTGCAAAGTGTATTTTCCTTTAGTAAATAACACCCAACAGTGCTTTTTAATGTTACACAATCACGCCATTTTCAGGACTCCCCACATTTCTGTCAGGGTCAGCTAAAAGAAACACAAGCAGTAAATGTCACCAAAGATTTTAGTATTTAAAATGACTTTTTTATTTTAAAAATGTATCAAACATTGTCTGGCATATTGATGGCCCCCCTACCCGCAAAGTAATCAAGGTATCTAAGACGGACCTCGCGGGCACTCAGGGGGGGCAAGCCAGGACGGCCACTTTCAAGCGCCATCAGGGTTGGTTCATTTACATGAATTCCGGCCTCAGGCCCAACTGAGGCAGCATAGTTGGCAGAATTTCGCCTTAAAAAGTTTGGAGAACACAGCACGCCAGGATGATATGATTCAGTTTATACTCCGCCATGTGTATGGGTGTAAGAAATAGGCGGAACCGGCTGGCCATGATTCCAAACGTGTTCTCCAGCACTCGTCTGGCTCTGGCCAGCCGGTAATTAAAAACCCTCTGGTCCAGGGTGAGGGTCCTCATAGGGAATGGCCGCATAAGATGATCCCCCAGTGCAAATGCTTCATCAGCAACGAAGACGAATGGGAGTCCTTCCACATTGTCTTCTGGAGGTGGCAAGTCCAAGCTGCCATTCTGGAGATGCCTGTAGAACTCCGTCTGGGCGATGACTCCACCATCGGACATCCGGCCATTCTTTCCCACGTCCACATACAGGAACTCACAAGTAGCCGACACCACTGCCAACATCACAATACTATTGAACCCCTTGTAGTTGTAATAGTATGACCCCGAGTTGGGTGGTGGGACGATGTGTACATGTTTCCCATCAATTGCCCCTCCGCAGTTAGGAAAGTCCCACCGCTGGGCAAAGTGGGAGGCCACAGTCTGACTCCACAGTTTCCTTCCAACCCACAGGAATGGCAAACAAGAAAAAAAAATTAATCATTTTGCACATAAACATGGAAAGCAGATTAGACACAAACATTCTTGGATAACATCAGTATAACATTTATTTTAGGGAGTATTTAAAGACCAAGGTATAAGGTCCACCTATCAGATTCCCCCCCCCCCCTCTCATGGGCCATTTGTAAAATGTTATGGGGGGATATGTTTTGGACGGGTAACCCTTTCCACTTCATTGAGAGATAAATGCTTAAATAATGTGTCTTACTTTGGCCAGCCCCTCCTTACTTTACACTATTGGCAGCCCACTGGACAGCTAAGAAGTGTCATAATACAAAGAGATAAATACACACTGTACACATTTTAGCACATTTTTACATTCTGCTATTACCTATCAATCTAATAATAGGATACAAAAACTTCAAACAGTACCATTTAAAAGTATTCAGGCAGGCCCTTGCACTACATGCTTTGGGGAATTCATCCATAAATATGACCACAAAAGAGGTGGGTATAGTGTGTATGGGTTTGGCAAAGTCAGCAGATAGAGGATTGTTATCAGCTGAGTTAGCAGTTGGGGGGAGGGAGGGTTCCAAATGATTTTGCGACACCAAAAAAAAGCCTCTGGCACTCTGCCTGAATTTAAAGCACAAATCACATTTTTACACATTTTAGGGGTGTTTAGGGTAAAGCACTACTATGGAGCTGACAAAATACATTGTTAAGTGACTACATGAGGTGAATATAGACCCAGGAGAGCATGCTGGGGAGATAAGTGAAGGCAAATATGTATGAAGGACAAAAAAAAGAATTACATAAAAATGCAGCACGCATGAGGACAAAGGGGACATTCACAGCATATTACAATCATGGTAATTAGGGAATGAGGAAAGAAATGCAATAGATTATCAAACATTAAATACAATAAAATGTGATGTTAAAGGATAAAAATATTACCTTAATATACTCCTTCTGCAGGACCTGAATGATGGCAGAACAGGTCTCCGGGATAATGATCCCCAGAGCCTGGGGGAGATGCCTGTCGAGAACTTGAGGTCTTGCAGGCTTCTCCCTGTCGCCAAGTACCTCAGGGTGGCGACTAGCCTCTGCTCCGGAGTGATGGCTTGCCTCATGCAGGTATCCTGCCTGCTGATATAGGGGGTCAGCAAAGCCAACAAACGGTGAAATACGGGGTCCGTCATCCGGAGAAAGTTCCTGAAATCATCAGGATTATTCTCAGGGATCTCACGAAGCAAAGGCATATGACAGAACTGGTCACACTGGAGCAACCAATTCTTGTTCCATGAACTCCTCCCCACCCTGTTCATGGACTGGACTTGTGTCAAGGTAAGGACCCCAACACCAAGCTACCGCACAGCACGAACTCTACAAGGAGTACGTATACGCAACATGGCTAGAAAACGATCGGCTGCTCAGAACGAAATAACAGAACGCACTGAAGAAGAGCAAGGCCTGTGAAGAGCGACCTCAAAGTCAGTAACGAACGAACACAACGACAAGTCAATTGTACTCGCTGTACGCACTGAAGACCAGATACAAACCCACAAGCACAAACTGAACAGCAGAAAACGATCTGAAAACCACGAGTCTGAAAAAGCGCGAATCGTCTCTCACCAAACTTTTACTAACACAAGATTAGCAAAACAAGCAAGTGTCGCCTTGTTTTGTGCTCAGAGAGGTTAGTCCTGATGTACTCCAAGACTGGTGTTGTCTAGTTCTTGGGGGTTCCTATAGCCAGATCCATTGGACTCGTGTTCCAGAACTTAGGAAGCAGTATACTGACGGAAGCACTCAAGCGGAGTGAGGGACGTTCCGTGACAGAACCCAAAGGGTGCCGCGCTTGGTTCTAATCTGCCCTTTTATAGTCTCGTCGTACGTGGTGTACGTGACCGCATTCTTGGCGATCGGAAATTCTGACAACTTTGTGCGACCGTGTGTATGCAAAACAAGTTTGATCCAACATCCGTCGGAAAAAATCCATGGATTTTGTTGTCGGAATGTCCGATCAATGTCCGATCGTGTGTACAGGGCATAGAAGTGATATTTGATGCCAATTTAACCTTTGGTCCACCTGTCAAAATATGTCAAAAGATCTTTTTTCCACTTGAGAAACATTGCTTGACTGCGTCCTATGCCTTCATACACTGTTGCTGAAAAGCCGATCCATACATTTGTGTTCTCCCGACTTGACTACTGCAATGCTCTACTCGCTGGTGTACCTAAATCCACTATTAATCTACTTCAATTTGTCCACAATTCTGCAGCCAGAATTCTGACTAGGTCTGGTACAAGTGATCATATTGCCCCTATCCTGGAGTCCTTGCACTGGCTTCCCAAATTCTCAAATTCTGGTGTTCTGTTTGTCCCCTCTACTCACCTACACTCGATGGGAGACAGAGCCTTCTCCTGCTATGCTCCAAAACTCTGGAATTAATTTCCAAAGAACATCAGAGAGTCATCTACTCTAAACTCATTCAAATCAAATGTAAAATGTTTATTCCCAGACTCATATTGCCCCATCTCGCTCCTACAACTAGATGTAAAAATCCTAGTCAAAATCCTCGCCCTGTGCCTCAACAGAGTAATACTCAGTCTGATACATCCCGATCAGACTGGGTTTATGCCGAACAAAAACACTGCATTTAACCTACGCAGGCTCTTCATGAACTTACAAGCTGCACATGACAACATTGGATCCAGGGTAGTGGTGAGTTTAGATGCCGCTAAGGTGTTTGATTCCATGGAGTTGAATTATCTTTGGGAGTGCCTCCGTAAATTTGGCTTCGACCCCAAATTTGTCAAATGGCTACAACTTGTATATCAGGCCCCCACTGCCCAGATCCAAGTCATAGGCAGGATCTCTGAACCGTTTGCACTGTCCAGGGGCACTCGCCAGGGGTGTCCCATATCTCCACTACTTTATGCCCTGGCCGTGGAGCCTCTGGTCATTGCTATCAGAGCCCAACCCCTTATTAAAGGTCTCCGCATGGGCCAGATAACTGAGACCCTCAGCCTATATGCGGACGACATGCTCCTATACCTGGAGGACTCAGGCCCCTCCCTAGAGGCAGCTTTGCGGTTGATAAAACAGTTTGGAGAATACTCCGGCCTACAAATTAATTGATCCAAGTCCCAGATCCTCCCACTGGACCTGGAAGCCCCATCCGCAGCCCAGGCAGCGCTCCCTCTTGTTAGAGCCAATCAAATCAAATACCTTGGAGTGCAGTGCTCAAGAGCTCCGGCAGACTATATAGGCCTGAATTTGGAACCACTAAACTCTCCTTAAAACCAAAACCCAAGTCTGGTCCCGACCACCTCTTGGGGTTATGGGACGTATAAACTTAGTCAAGACGATTCTCCTCCCCAAATTACTTTACCTGTTCTGGCATGCTCCCCTTCACATACCCCCCCCCCCCCCCCCCGAATTTTCAAGTCTATAGAAGCCATTCTCAACACATTTGTATGGGGCTCTTCCCGACACACGTTCTCTTGGCGAACCCTGAAATGTCTGGCTTATCTGGGGGGCACCGCTCTCCCCGATCTAGCCCTATATTATGTTGCCTCCCAACTATTACATTTCTACAACTTCAACCAACTAGATAGAGACCGCTATTTAGCTCTGGTCTGCTCCCCTTGTATGGGTCTGATTGCCCACCCGCTCCAGGTTCTCCTACGAGGCTCCCATGGGCCCTCAGACATTAGAAACAACATGATATCTCATCATTGTAAAATTTGGCAACATGCCATGAACATAACCAAGGCCCCTAAACTACACACACACACATATGCCTCTGTGGGACAACTCCCAACTCCCTGAACTACGTACTGTCCCTGACCAAAACCTCTGGATAGCCAAAGGAATTCTTTTCTTCTCACATGTCCTGAGCAGTGGGTCAATCAGGTCATTTCAGGCCATCAAGGATGACTTCGGGTTACCTAACCAAATGCTCTTACGCTACCTCCAGCTCCGACACGCCCTTAACTCCCAATTTGGTGGTTCTGTCCCCTGACTTGAGATGCTGCCCCTTGTGAGTGTGATCTGCGGGCAGTACCCTAAAAGGTCTGATATCCTTCTTCTACAACCACCTCATACTGCCCGTGGCCACCTCGCAGGCGTATTGGCTGAAGACCAAATGGGAGACGGACCTGGGAGTGATGGAAGATGAGGATTGGTGAGGATGCATTGACTACTTCTAATGCCCCGTACACACGGTCGGACTTTGTTCGGACATTCCGACAACAAAATCCTTGGTTTAAACTTGTCTTGCATACACACGGTCACACAAAGTTGTCGGAAAATCCGATCATTCTGAACGCGGTGACATAAAACACGTACGTCGGGACTATAAACGGGGCAGTGGCCAATAGCTTTCATCTCTTTATTTATTCTGAGCATGCGTGGCACTTTGTCCGTCGGATTTGTGTACACACGATCGGAATTTCCGACAACGGATTTTGTTGTCGGAAAATTTTATAGCCTGCTCTTAAACTTTGTGTGTCGGAAAATCCGATGGAAATTGTGTGATGGAGCCTACACATGGTCGGAATTTCCGACAACAAGGTCCTATCACACATTTTCCGTCGGAAAATCCGACCGTGTGTACGGGACATTAGACAGTGTCTCCTAAACTATCAGACAGACTTACAAACTTATACATCTTGCATAGGTCCTACCTCACCCCAACCTGTCTATCTAGGCTTAAACCCACAGTCCGGCATGCCCCAAGTGCGGAGACCCCCAGGGTACATTTTACCATTTGCTATGGTCCTGCCCAAAACTCCAGGAATACTGATCGCAGGTAGTTAGGCTTCTTCACGACCGCATGGGCTCCCCCCTATCCCTGTGCCCCTGCCAGTGCCTACTCGGCATTCTCTCTCCCTGGAGAGGAGAAATACCTCAACATATTTCTACAGGAAACATTATTTCTGGCCAGAATGCAAATCGCCCGCACCTGGATTAAAATAACTCCTCCCACTATTCAGCAGTGGATGGGAGCGGTGAACTCCACACTCCCCTATAAAAAAGGTGCTGTATCTACATAGAGGTTGCCCAGTCAAATATAACAAAATATGGGACAGGTGGCTGGAGGATGCGTCCACATGCATAGATTAGGCCCAGCCTACAGTTGCGACATAATACTCAGCGTAAATCAAACACTCGCTTCTGCCCCTCAGCCTTAAGGCTCATATGCTGCTGTGTATAATACTTGTCAACTGCTGTACTCCACATGCTTATGCAGGAAGGCATTGTAAAATCACCCCCTTGGGTGGACCTATTATTACATCTGTTTGACCCTTTGAAAATGCTCTAAATATTGTGAACAGTTATGTAGAATGCCTAATTGCAATTCATGTAAAATGTGATATCCTTTTGTCTAGTGCCTATTGCACTTGGTACTCGATTATGTATCCTTTTATTTTTTGATGCTCAAACGTCTTTTTGATAAAAAAAAAAAAATCTAAAACGTTTTTCTTTAGACAAGCTTTCACTTAATTGTCCATTTTTTTTCTTTTATGTTATCCTGTGTATTCCTTGTAAAGGGCTTTTAGAAGTTACCTTTAAAGGCGCTATATAAAATAAAGTGTATTATTATTATTGTTGCAACCCCATCTTTTATATTTTACCAAATATTGGGTAATATGGGTTTGTGTGCACTAAAATGAACTTTAGTATATTTTTAACTAAAAATGTGGGTTTGATAAACATGCCCGCTAATATCATATGACTTAAAATATTGCCACTATCACCATTTTCACTCCAGGGTCTATGATTTCAGACAATATATGTTTGGGAGGGTTAACTAATCTTCATTCTTAAAATGTGCATTGTAACATTGTGACGATCTGGGGTGATTAGGTTCAAGTGGTGCATGCAGTTTTCCAGAAACGTGCTACTCCAGACTGCATTTTTTAGGGCATGGCAGCCCACTTTTATTTAAAGGTAATGAAAAAGTTCAAACAAACACTAATCTTCCCTCGCAGGGGGGTTCCACCATCACTGTATAAACAAACAAACTATAGCCTCCTGGCTTACTCAATTTTACCCAGCACTTTTTGGGTTTCAGGTTCACTGATACCTGCGTGATTAAACCTGGCAACCACTTTCTCAAAATTACCCAGTTCAAAACCACCAGGAACTCTGGTCCCATCACTTGCTAGGACAGTGTCTGAGGAGGGACCACACACAGGGAAGCAGTTACTCTCTATGGGACCGTACCACAGTTTCACATCGCCCCCTGTTGTCCTACACTTCAACAGCGACTGTTCTTGCACAACACTTTTTTCCACGCCAGTTTTTAATACATCTGACCTGTCCAACAGCGCTCCAGAGTGCCACTCATACCCAAGCTTTGTATGGAGCAATCCAGTGCACTGTGAGTTAACTTTCCACATTAACACCAAACATTGCATTAAATGATTCACGCATTTGCGATTTCTGCCCAATACAGCCTGCAATATCCAGCTCCTATCAGCCATACCCCGTGGTACCAGTTCTCCAAACACAGGAGAGGACGGCAGGATATATACTAGCTGTACACTCCATGATGCTAACATTTCATTAAGCATGTCTGTCACAAAAATACACATTTTCTCTTTATTTTCATTGTGGACACAATTTCCGCTGTGCATTTACACTCGCTCGGACCTTCAGTCATGAGAGGATTAGTCTCTACAACAACCGGTGCACCTTGGCCTATAGGCTGTTCTGCAAACACCTCTCCTGGCACAGCAGCCATAGCGTCCACTACTCTTTTAGCCGCAAAAGCTTCTTCCAGCATTGCTATTAGTCTCTTGGCCAAATCATCCCAGTAGGTATTGCTCTGTTGGACTACATCATCCCAATGAGACCTAGACAGACCAAGAGGCTCAACAGTAGGGTTGAGCCGAACACCCCCCAGTTCGATTCGCACCAGAACCTGCGAACGGACCGAAAGTTTGCGCAAACTTTAGAAACCCATCAAAGTCTATGGGACTCGAACGTTCGAAATCAAAAGTGCTATTTTTATAGGCTAATATGCAAGTTATTGTCCTAAAAAGGGTTTGGGGACCCGGGTCCTGCCCCAGGGGACATGTGTCAATGCAAAAAAAAGTTTTAAAAAACGCCCGTTTTTTTGGGAGCAGTGATTTTAATGATGCTTAAAGTGAAAAAAAAAAAGTGAAATATTCCTTTAAATATCGTACCTGGGGGTGTCTATAGTATGCCTGTAAAGTGGCGTGTGTTCCCCATGCTTAGAACAGTCCCTGCACAAAATGACATTTTTAAAGGAATAAAAGTCATTTAAAACTGCTTGCGGCCTTAATGTAATGTCAGGTCCCGGCAATATGGATGAAAATCAGCGAGACAAACAGCATGGGTACCCCCCCCCCCCCCAGTACATTACCAGGCCCTTTGGGTCTTGTATGGATATTAAGGGGAACCCCGCATCCAAATTAAAAAAAGGAAAGGCGTGGGCCCCCAGGCCCTATATATTCTGAACAACAGTATACAGGCGGTGCAAACAAGATAGGGACTGTAGGTTTGTTGTTAAGCAGAATCTGTTTGTAATTTTGAACTGGTACATTTTTAAGGTGTAGCTCCAGCCAAAAAATCTATTTTTAAGCTTTTTGGAAAACATAGGGAAGGGTCATCATCTGTGTAACATTTGTTTTGCTGTCTGTGCACCTCTTCAGAAGAGTTCACCTCACTTTCTGTCCCAATGACAAATGTTTTTTGAAAATTTGGGGTTTTTAGTGAAACAAGAATTGATGATAAAGCGAAGAGGAGACACGTTTTTTCCCATATTAACTCATACAGGAGAGAATTTCCCTTCCTAGGGGTAGATTTCATCTCACTTCCTGTTGTCTCCTTCCGTTTGCAAGTAGGAGTCATTTGTAAGTTGGATGTTTGAAAGTAGGGGCCTGCCCTATATACTCTGCAGAAATTGGGGCCTTAGGTGTTGGTGTTGCCACAACACTGTAAGCCCTCACAGTTACTCTTGGTGGGCGCAGGAACGGGCCGTGCTATAAAATATTAGAACAAGAATTGTAATTACATGTCATTGTTGAACAGTGGTAGAAAAATTGGGCCTTTGGTGGTGGTGTTGGTGTTGCCACAGCACTGTAAGCCCTCACAGTTACTCTTGGTGGGCGCAGGAATGGGCCCTGCTGTGAAATATTAGATCAAGAATTGTAATTGCATGTCCCTGTTGAACAGGGGCAGAAAAATTGGGCCTTAGGCACTGGTGCCACAACACTGCAACCCCTCACAGATGCTATAGTTGGAGCACAGGAATGAGCCCTGCTGCAAAGTATTGCATCAAAAATTGTAATTACACGCCCTGATAAACAGGGGCAGAAAAATTGGGCCTTTGCCACTGGTGGCGGTGCCCAGAACCAAAAATGTTCTTACAAGCTATCAGCATGAAAATTGAGGAGGAAGAGGATTGTCACTCAGCATAACAGGATAGTCACTCAGCATCAGCATAGGCAGTCTTGAAGGGATCTCACATTAAAAAAAAAATTAATCGGTTACATCAGCATCAGGTGCTTGGTAGCTGGTGGTGATCCAAGACTGATTCATTTTTATGAAGGTCAGCCGATCGACCGATTCGGTGGACAGGCGCACCCTGTGATCGGTTACAAAGCCTCCAGCAGCACTGAATGTGCGTTCCAAAAGAACGCTGGATACAGGACAGGCCAGTAGCTCAATTGCATACTGTGCAAGCTCTGGCCAGTGATCCATCCTCAAGACCCAGTAACCCAGAGGATTTTCAGTGGGAAAGGTGTCCAAGTCTGATATTGCCCCTAGGTAATCCTATGTGAATCACCATGTGAATCAGACGCTGGCGATGGTTGCTGGAACCGCTGGCTGAACGCATCAGTCAGACGGCCACCTTTTGTGACAGACCGAAGCCTCAGCAACATGTTGTCCAGGAGGACCAGGAAATTGTAACCTCTCAGGCTCTGGAAACGCATTGCACAAACCTTTCTGCAAGGCCTCCTGAAGATGTTTCATCCTCTGCTCCCTCTGCGACGGCAAGATAAGGTCCGCAACCTTACCTTTGCAATGTGGATCAAGGAGGGTTGCCATCCAGTAATCATGCCTCCCCTTGATACCATGAATACGAGGATCCTTCCGCAGGCTTTGCAGGATCAGGGAGGCCATGCAGCCTAGGTTTTCTGAGGCATTCAGTCCAGAGTCCTCTGGGTCACTAAGGACGACATGATCCGCAGCCACCTCCTCCCAGCCACGTACAAGTCCATGGGTTTCTTCGGACTGTAAATGATCCTTTGAAGACTGCTGCTGAAGCTCTGTGCCAGGCTCCACCTCAATGCTGACACAATCCACCTCCTCCTCCTGTGTGATCGGTGGGCACGCAGGAACACTGTCTGGATAAAGGGGGCCTTGAGAGATAAGGAAGTCCTCCTCTTCCTCCCTCTGTTCTGCCTCAAGTGCCCTGTCCATTATTCCACGCAGCGTGTGCTCCAACAGGTGGACAAGAGGGACAGTGTCACTGATGCATGCACTGTCACCATCCTAGTGGCCTCCTCAAATGGTGACAGGACAATGCATGCATCCCTGATGATAGCCCACTGTCGTGGGGAAAAAAAACCAAGGTCCCCTGACCCTGTCCTGGTGCCATAGTCGCATAGGTACTCATTGATGGCCCTCTGCTGCGTGTGCAGCCGCTGCAGCATGGGCAACGTTGAGTTCCACCTGGTGGGCATGTCACAGATTAGGCGGTTCTTGGGCAGGTTAAATTCCATTTGGAGGTCAGCCAGCCGAGCACTGGCATTATATGACATGCGGAAATGCACACAGACTTTCCTGGTCTGCCTCAGGACATCCTGTAAGCCCGGGTACCTGCCCAAGAACCGCTGCACCACCAGGTTAAGGACGTGAGCCAAACAGGGCACATGGGTCAGTTGTCCCTGTCGGAGGGCCGAGAGGAGGTTGGTACCATTGTCGCAAACCACCATACCTGGCTTAAGCTGGCGTGGCGTCAACCACCTCTGAACCTGCCCCTGCAGAGCTGACAGAATCTGTGCCCCAGTGTGGCTCCTGTCCCCCAAGCACACCAGCTCATGCACCGCATGGCATCTTTTTGCTTGCGTAGCCCCTTGAACGCCTACGGAGAACCGCTGGTTCAGAGGACAAATCCGCACAGGAAGAGGCCATGGAGGAAGAAGAAGAGGAGGGGGTGGAGGAGAGAGGTGTGGCAGAATCACCACTAGTAGAATTTTGGAGGCGTGGTGGCGGAACAACCTCCAACACTACTGCACCCTGTCCTGCATCCTTCCCAGCTGCCAGAAGAGTCACCCAGTGCGCGGTGAAAGATAGGTTACATCCCTGTCCATGCCTGTTGGACCATGAGTCAGCAGTAATATGCACCTTACTGCTGACCGCCCTGTCCAGAGAGGGGCAGAGTCTACCAACTGAAAAGGCAGCAGTTGAAGTGCTAGCAATCTAGCCAAGCTAGCATTCAACCGCTGGGCATGTGGATGGCTGGGAGCGAACTTCTTTAGGCGGTGCAGCAGCTGGGGCAGGGAAATTTGCCTGGTAAAATCTGACGTTGGTGTAGCGATAGCAGATTGCCCGCAAGTACCTGGCTGTGACACACCTAATTCTACACCTTCCTCTCAGTACAGGTTTCAGAGAGGACTGAAGGTATAGTGGGGTTGGAGATCCCAGCTGATGAGGAGCAAGGAGAGGTTCGCTTTGTTCTTTGGTGTGGGTCTTTTAGGTACGCTTGCCAACGAACTGCATGGCAGGTCGACACATGTCTGGTCAAGCATGTGGTGCCCAAGCGGGCGATGTTTTGGCTACGCGAGATACGCTTGAGACATATGTTCAAAATGGCAGCGGTGGGATCTGATGCACTCGTCTCAATAAAGGCCCACACCAAAGAACTTTTGGGATGACGCGCAGAGACAGCAGCGCCCTGCACATGCGGAGATCTGCGGTGTGATGCAGTCGGTGTGCTGCCCTTAAGCTGGCCCCTGGAGGGCATCCTGCCTCGTTGGAGATGTGCCTCCTCCTCCTCTTCATCCTGTCTCCTATAAGGCACCCACGTGGAGTCAGTGACCTCATCATCCCCTCCCTCCTTATCACTGGAGCAAAGCTGGCAGTATGCTGCAGTTGGGGGAACATGACTGCCAGATTGCTGTCCTTCTTGGGCTCACGTTACTGCCTTCCTCTAGCTGGGTACCAGGACAAAAGGCTGGGCATCCTCCTGGAGCATGTACCCAACACTGTGGTGAAACAGTTCGGGGGACTCCTCAGGAGGACATGGTGGGGCTAGGGAAGGAGTGACTGATGCCATTGAGCCGAGGGAAGAGGCCGCATTGGCAGCTGCTTTGCCAGACAAAGTACCCTGAGCCTAGGTGAGAGAGGATGAGAAGGATGAGGACGGCTTGGTCATCCACTCTACCAAGTCTTCTGCATGTTGCGGCTCAACACGGCCAGCTGCCGAAAAAAAGGACAAGCGTGCCCTACGGCCACATGCTGATGAGGATGCACCGTCTCCACGACCAGCACTGTTGCCTCTAGACACAGAGCCTGCTTGCCCTCTTTTATTGGCTTGTGACTGTCTGCCTCTCCTTGTTGGCCTTTCAGACATACTAATGGCCTGCAGCGAGATGTAGCTGCACAAAGCTGGGATGTATATATATACTGATACTGCAGCTAGCAGAGTCAACTGCCTGCCTGTAGTATTATTAGTATGAGAACACCAGCAATTGTCTTCAGGTAGCTTTAGGTGCACACTGTGCAGAGGACACAGTACACTAACTGTAAATACTGCAGCTGCCTGCCTGTGGTATTAATAGGAGCAGAACAGCAGCAATTGTCTTCAGGTAGCTTTAGGTGCACACTGTGCAGAGGACGCAGTACACTAACTGTAAAAACTGCAGCTGCCTGTGGTACTAATAAGATCAAAAGAACACCACCAATTTTCTTCAGGTAGCTTTAGTTGCACACTGTGCAGAGGACACAGTACACTAACTGTAAATACTGTAGCTAATAGGACTAATAGGATCAGAAGAATACCAGCAATTTTCTTCAGGTAGCTGCAAATACTGTAAAAACGCCTGCCTGTCAGTAGGAAGAGAATAACAGGAACTGATCTAGCTAAACTGAATACACTGTATGTGTGTGTGTGTGTGTATAATATATATATATATATATATATATATATATATATATATATATATATATATGTGTGTGTGTGTGTGTGTGTGTGTGTATATATATATATACACATACACACACACAATACACTGTAAGGGCAGCTAACTGACTTGCCTGCCTACTCTATCTAACTTAAATCAAATGACACTGTCTCTCTCTGTCTATCTCTCCGCCGCCGCCGCCGCAACACACTACACAAGGCCACCACGCAGACGGCCTTATATAGTGTGGGGCATGTACTAAACCCCCTAAGCTATAATTGGCCAAAGCCACCCTGACCATTACTGCTCTCTGTACAGACGGCGCTGTGATTGGCCAAGCATGCGGATCATAGTGCATGCTTGGCCAATCATCAGCCAGCAATGCCGCAGTGAATTATGGGCCGTGACGTGCCACTCGAATTTGGCGCGAACGGCCCATAACATTCGAAATTCAAAGAACAGGCGAATCTAGGTCCCGCCGGACCTAGATTTGAAAAAAGTTTTAAATCTTTCTGCCGGACTCAGTTTCGGGCGGAAAGTCCGCTCGTGTGTGTGCTGGTCCGACGGAAAGCCCGCTCGTGTGTATGCTGGTCCGACGGACCAGATACGACACGAGGGCAGGGTATTGCATCTCGCGCTCGCTGCAATAGGAAAAACAAATTTTCCTATTGCGGCGAGCGCGGGGCATACCAGGCCCTTAGGTCTGGTATGGATTATAAAGGGAACCCCCTACGCCGAAAAAACGGCGTGGGGTCCCCCCTAAAATCCATACCAGACCCCGATCCGAGCACGCAGCCTGGCCGGTCAGGAAAGGGGGTGGGGACGAGCGAGCGCCCCCCCCCCCCCCTCCTGAACCGTACCAGGCCGCATGCCCTCAACATGGGGGGGTGGGTGCTTTGGGGGAGGGGGGCGCCCTGCGGGCCCCCCCCACCCCAAAGCACCTTGTCCCCATGTTGATGAGGACAAGGGCCTCTTCCCGACAACCCTGGCCGTTGGAACTCCGGCGAAAGTCCGTCGGAAAGACGGGCGGACTTAGCCCGCTGGAAAGTCCGGTCGTGTGTGGGCAAGTCCGTCCGTTTTAAAGTCCGGCGCACCTGGCGGACAAAGTCCGTCGGAAAGTGTCCCGGACCAAGTAGGATAGAAAGTCCGACCGTGTGTACGCGGCATTAGACACCTTCCCGCCCAGCCCAATTTTCACCTTTCAGCGCTGTTGCAATTTGAATGACAATTGCGCGGTGATGCTACACTGTACCCAAACAAATTTTTTATCATTTTGTTCCCACAAATAGAGCTTTCTTTTGGTGGTATTTGATCACCTCCTGCGGTTTTTATTTTTTGCGCAACAAATAAAAAAAGACCGAAAATTTCGGAAAAAAACAAGTTTTTTATTGTTTCTGTTAAATTTTTTTGTAAATAAGTACGCTTTCTCCTTCAATAATGGGCACTGATATGGCTGCACTGATGGGCACTGATACGGCGGCACTGATGGGCACCGATGAGGTGGCACCAATGAGGTGGCACTGATGAGGTGGCACTAACGGGCACTGATGATGGACACTGATAGGCGGCACTGATGGGCACTGATAGGTGGCACTGATGGGCACTGATAGGTGGCACTGGTATGCGGCACTGATGGGCACTCATAGGTGGCACCAATGGGCACACATAGGCAGCACTGATGGGCACTCGTAGGTGGCATTGATTGGTATATATGGGTGGCACTGATGGGTACTTATGTGTGGCACTGATGTGTGGCACTGATGGGCACTGATAGGTGGGCACTGATGGGCACAGATGGGCACTGACAGGTGGCACCGATGGGCAATGACAGGTGGCACAGATGGGAAATGACAGGTGGCACTGCTAAAGCATTGCTGGGCAGATCTGGGCATTGCTGGGCAGACCATTGACATAATAGTGCCAATCAGTGCCCATTTGTGGGCACTGATTGGCACAGATTGGGCACATGTGGATGGCCATGGGGTACATACCTGGCCATCCACGTTGCCCCTTCCCTGGTAGTCCTAGTGGCATCCCTGGTGGTCCAGTGTGGTGATCTGAGGGGGGGCTGCGCTGATAAACAATCAGCGCAGACCCCCCCTGCCAGGAGAGCCGCCGATCGGCTCTCCTCTACTCGCGTCTGTCAGACGCGAGTGAGGAAGAGCCGATCAACGGCTCTTCCCATTGACAGCATGATCAGCCGTGATTGGACACGGCTGATCACGTGGTAAAGAGCCTCCGCCGGAGGCTCTTTACCAAGATCGGTGTAGCGGTGTGTCAGACTGACACACTGATCCACCGATCGCCGCGATGCGCGCCCCCGGGGGCGCGCTGCGGCATGTTATCCTGCTGGACGTCATATGACGCCCAGTCAGGATAACAGAACCACTTCCCGGGCGTCAATCCGCTATAGGGCGGGCGGGAAGTGGTTAACCAATTAATATCACACTAGGTGCTTAAAATTCATAAATAGCATAAAATACACTGCAAGATTAAATATGGGTGAATGTGTATAATAAATAAAACAAACCTCCTGTGAATAAATTTATATATATATATATATATATATATATATAGATATATCTATATATATAGATATATATATATATATATATATATATATATATATATAGATATATATATATATATATATATATATATATATAAATAAATGAGTAAATCAATAATCTACTATTATGAAACAAGCAGGGATCCTCTTAATGAGAAACCGGGACCTTAAAAAGCAAGCTTGGATGAATGGCAGCGAGTTCAATGATAACGTTCCCCTGCCGGTACTGAATGGTGAAATTCCCAGCCCTCAACGGCCATCCACGATATGACTATTACCGTATATACTCGAGTATAAATCGTTCCGAGTATAAGTCGAGGCCCCTAATTTACCACAAAAAACTGGGAAAAAATTATTGACCCGAGTATAAGACGAGGGTGAGAAATGCAGAGGGTCAACAATGCCCATCTGCAGCTGCATGCCTCCCTGTGTCCTGTGCAGCCTACCTGTACCCTGTGCATGTGTCCTGTGTCCTGTACATGTGCATTTATCCTGTACATGTGTGTCCTGTACATGTGTGTCCTGTACATGTGTGTCCTGTGTTCCTGTGTCCCTGTGTGCATGTGTCCTGTACATGTCCTGTGTGCATGTGCAGCCTACCTGTGTCCTGTGCAGCCTCCCTGTGGCGATCTCCATCCTCCCTGTGGTGATCTCCATCCTCAGACGGTGGCCGGCATGTGATGATAGTGTTCGGCGGCCATTCCACAGTTCAAAAGCCGCGCCTCCTCCTCGTCTGTGATAGGCTGACCGCTGACTGTCTATCACGGACATTCTCTCATTCTCATACCACGGACGAGGATGAGAGAATGTCCGTGATAGGCTGTACACTGACAGCTGTTCAGCCTATCACAGACGAGCAGGAGGCGCGGCTTTTGAAAGCTGGAATAGCCGCCGAACACTATCATCACACACCGGCCGCCGTCTGCCTGCATGACATGCTGATCATGCAGACAGACGGTGGTGACTCGAGTATAAGTCGAAGGGGGCACTTTCAGCCCAAAAAAAAGGGCTAAAAAATTCGACTTATACTCGAGTATATACAGTATTTATTCACGTATTTGTGGAGTTCACATATTTATTGCAGCTTTATTATTTGGGCATCTTTTAATATATTCTCACATAAATTGATTTAGTTTTTCCACTTCAGTGCTTTAGTAAACATATCACTATTGCAATCCGGGGTGATTAGGTTCAAGTGGTGCATGCATCTTTCCAGAAACGTGCCCTTCAGACTGCGTTTTTAGAGCATGGCAGCCCACTTTTACTTAAAGGTAGTGAAAAAGTTCAAACAAACAGTAATCTTCCATCGCAGGGGGGTTCCACCATCACTGTATAAACACATACTATAGCCTCCTGGCTTACTCACTGTCAGCTTTGTGCTATTTTGGTCACGGGCCACATCTGCCTGCTACAGACGTGCACACACAGGCTGCTACCTGCAGCCTTAGACTACAAGACCTCCTGTCTCTTTCTCCTGGAGCCATCTCCTACTGGGACCTTACCGACCTCCCAGGCCTCCCAGGCCAGACTTCCTGTCTGCCGGGCGGAGCTGTCTCCAAGTCTGAGCACTGACCTCTATTCCTGGGATGATTATGAAGCCAGCACACAGGTGTACAATTAGCAAGCCTACCAAAATCAGGCATACACTGCTCATATGCACCTGTGACATGGGGTCGCATTTCCACAACATGTATACAAAAACTGAAAAAAAAAACTGGCTCTGGAAGCTCTGTTTTGGTGGGTGTTCAGCTTCACAGCCTCTTGATGGTTTAGGCACAGGTTTCTTTGGCTGAATTTTTTCCCCTCTGGAGATAATCTATCCTGGCTTCAGCATCAGGCTGATCCTCTGTGGCCTCCTCTATATCCTTGGCATATTCCCTTGCCTTGCAGGGGGTTTCACCTCATTCAGTCCAGATTTGGGGGCTGGGCCACTAGGTGGTTCTGAGTTGCAGACAGTCCCCAGTCCCCTCTTGTGGGCCTGTCAGTGGCAGTGCCCACCCCTTAGTTGGACTGCTTTTGGACATCCCAACTGTATCTGAATTCCAGTGTCAATCAATGGTTGAAAGAAAATATGTTTTTATTACTTACTGTAAAATCTATTTCTTGGAGTTCATTGAGGGACAGTGGGCCATCCTCTGTTTATTTCTTTTTTTTTTCTGCCCTTGATAGTACGTTTTCACAAAATTGTGGCACCCTGGGTTGAGTAGAGGATTAAAAGGAGGCTGACTTACAATTTCCTGTTTGTTCAGTGCCCAAACCTCCTGTAAACGTCAGTATAACCCAACTGTATTCAAGTTTCTGTTTCCCTTAATAGATTCCAAGACTTTAAAAAGCTGTGCCCAAAGTAAGCGTGATGCGTAAGCACAGTGTGGCTGTGCTGAACTAGTCCACCTCTGTTCCGGCTACTGCAACAGTGGTGTGTGTCATTGTATGGAACATTCAATAAATGGACTTCTAGAACGTCGGCGTGCAGCCAATTTCTTTCCTTATTATGCCGAAAGACAGACGGAGAGCAATAGACTAGCCATCAATATTTCCTGTGGTCTCCCTGCAGGGCTTTTGCTTCTTAATATCATAGCCATATCTCAGCAAGAACAACTGTGAGCAGCACACCATTGACATAACAAATCTCCCTCTTAATTTAATGAGACAAGCAGTCAGAGGGAGCAGTGCCTTATATTTAATACTGCAGATATAGTAGTTGCATTGACTGTGAATCCAGTATAGATCCCTAGTGCAGGGGTTTTTAACTGGGGGGTATCCATACACCTTGGGGTATGGGAATCAAATTTTATGGAGCACTGGACTGGATCTTTGAATAATGTACAAATTAAAAAACAAACAAAAAAAAAACAGGATTCTCTCCAGTGGGTAAAGGGGTATTGGAAAATGCATTGGCCAATGCCATTGATAATTGTAAACAGGCTAAGAACCTCTATCCTGGTGCATAGATGTTACTTCCCCCTCCTCCAATTTTGCAGGCAACCATTCAGTAAAGTTATTCTTCATCCCCAAGCCTTAAAGTGAAATTAGACAGACACAGGACTTTCTTCTTGTTAACAGGGGTGGGCAGTGGTCCACTGCCTCAAACAAGACTTTTACAAGTTTAAATGGTGGGGAGGTTACATTTAATATCCCCAAAGAGGTAGGAAACAGTCCTATGTCTGATGTTTTGATGAATAATCATGGCAAACACATCAAACCAGCCAAGTGTGCTCGTGTATACTCTGTGAAGCAAGCCAATCAAACTCTGGGTTTCCGAAATATCCATCTTGAACTATCGGCTTTCATATAAAAGTGATCCAGATGCATACGTCCCTCAAAGCATATGTGTAGGACTTCCGGGTGCATACCATGACTAATTTCCGGGTCAGAAGGTGAAACCAGGCAAGGCATGATTGAGAGGGGGAGGAGGAACTGACCAGGATGGACGTGCAGTGAGTTCGCTCCACTAGCCCAGGCAATCAGCTGTTGCATGTCTTTAATGATTCCATAGACCTCCCCAGTCCTCCCATACAGCACACTGCTGAACAAACAATTCTCCAAGCCAGCTGCCTGTCTTTGTGCCCTTTCCTGCTCTCAAGCCCTGGTGTTAGGCTATTGGATCCACGGTCGATCGAGGACGAGGTGTTGTGGAAGGAGGAAGTGGTGAGAATGAGCGGCTAGATCCGAGTCTCACCGTGAAAGCACGAGCTAAACTGAGTCCCGCCGAGTCCTTCCGATTCGAGCTCCACCGCGTTCATTCAACCGCTCGGAGAGAGGGATCCCACAGACCGGGTGGAGGGAGAGTCCGCGTGTGCAGAAAGTTCTCTTCTATTTTTTTTTGTTGAGAGAGGAAGGAAGGAGTGGAGACAGAAGAAAAAGGAAGGAAAAAGGAGGAAAGGAAAAGGGAAAAACTAATCCCCACGGAGTGCAGAGGTAACAGTGTTACTGATATAACCCTGGATGATTTTTTCTCAAGAGTCTCCATAACAGCAGTGGGGAATAGTGTTATTCCAGATATATACAAGGTACTCTACTAGCGACTATAAGAAGTCGGATATGGCAAGGTAAAAAGTGCCTTTTTATTTATTAATATCTGATCTGATGAACATTACCTGATTTGGTTCTGTTAAATGAGGTAAAGGAATATTACATTTGTTGAAACGAACTCTAAAAGAGACAGTATACATAGTGAAATAAGGGCGGTAAAATTTGGGTACAAGTGAGAGCTTTACTCCCTTATAGCTGTATACCTTAAATATAGCATGCCTCCTAAAAGCACGCATTCCCAGAAAACAAAAAGGGGATCATTGGGGGGGTCAGCTAAATATCCCCCTAAACCCGCATCAGCACAAAAGGCAGATATTAAAGGTTTTTTTCAACAACCACAGGATCAACAAAATAGCTCTATTCTAACTGAGCTAAATTTCTCATCTCCAGCTGGAGAAGTAGAGCATGGAACAAGTATTAGCCCTAGTGAGCACACACAGCTTCTTATGATGGATATGGAGGGAGCAGAAGGAGGCCCCATGTGGAATTTACAGACATATATAAAAGCTCTACCAACCAGGGAAGATATGGATAAATACATACACAGATTAGAATCCTCTTATAAATCTGAAATAAAAACGTTGAAAACATCTCTGACTGATATGCAAAATAAGATCATGGACATGGACACTAAAATTGTAAATCTGGATCAAAAAATGATTTTATTAGAAGAGAAAAAGATAGAACACGATCGATACTTGAGCTACATAATAAATATCACGGACAACCTCGAAAATAGAAGTAGACGAAACAATATAAGAGTCAGAGGACTTCCTGAGACTGTGAATGTAGAGAACCTTGGGAAAACTCTCCAAAATATATTTAATTCATTGCTGGAGCGTCCAGGGGAGACAGAAATAGAGATCGACAGAGTCCACAGAATCCAAGGCCCTAAAGTCAATGATTCAGGAAAACCTAGAGATGTGATTTGTAGAATACATTTTTTTCAGGTTAAGGAAAAAATTATGATGGCGGCACGGCGGCACCGGGATTTTGAATATGAGGGTGCGCAGATTATATTTTTGCAGGACCTGTCAAAATACACGCTAATAAGAAGAAAAGCAGTGAAACCATTGTTGGATGTGTTGAGGGAAAGGGAAATCCTATTTAGATGGGGTTTTCCTTTCCAGGTCATTGTTCATCAAGGCGACCGAAGGGTTATTTTTCAGGACATTAATGATCTCCCTGAATTTTCTAGACTTCTAGACTTACCCCTGATTCATTTGCCGGACTGGCCACATTCATATCAGGGATTGGATTGGAGACAATATAGAGGAAGATAGAGAGCTTTAGTGGTGGATGGGTGGGGGGGGGGGGTCCTTGTTGTTGTTGTTTTTTTTGTTTGTTTGTTTTTTTTTTTGTTTTTTTTTTTTGTTTTTCTCACTTAAGGTATTGGAATACGTTTTGGTGTATACTGGGGCAGGGTTTAAGTGAAGAAAAATTAAAACGTTGTTTTTATTTTTTTTTTTTATTTGTTAGTTAGTATTAGGATTGAGATGGACTATATGTTATAAGTCAAAATATGTTTCTGATAATTTCTTAGAGTAAAATTGTACATTATTTTGTTAGGTTGGGTTGGTGAGGATCTTTTTTTTTTTTTTTTTGCTAACGATTGAAATGGATTATTTGTTATAAGTCAAAATATGTTCCTGATAGTTTTTCAGAGTTTTTTAAATGCACATTATCTTTATCATGTTTGATCGGTGGGGTTTTGTTTTTTTTTTTGTTTTTTTGTTTTTTTTTTTTATTTTTTTGGGTTTTTTTTTTTTTTTTTGGTTCTGGTTGTTTTTTTTTTTTTTTTTTTTTTTTTTTTAGTATTGTGGATTTAGAAGATAAGACAGGTTTATTCATGTCCAATATTGAGAGAATTAAGGCACATTAAATTACAAGGGTAGGGTGGTGGGTGGGGTATCTAATTTTTTTTTTTTTATTGCAAATGATTGACATGGATTATTTGTTATAAGTCAAAATATGTTCCTGATAGTTTTTCAGAGTTTTTTAAATGCACATTTTTTTTTTATTTTTTTTTTGGGCGTGGGGGTCGGGAGATTTCCCCCCCCCCCCCCTTTTTTTTTTTTTTTTGCTCTCTTCTCACTAAAGGTATTGGTATATGGTTTGATGTATATGGCGGAAGGGGTTAAGGCAAGAAAAATGAAAATGGTATTCCTATATGTGCAGTATTTTGTGTATCACTTTAGATAGCTGATGCGGTTGAGGGTTTTTTAACCCACTGGGTGGGATAGGGGGACCACTTTGGGGGTTCATGTTTTTTCTACACTGTACAGTAGATATGGCTGACTGTCCTCAAGTTTACACTTTACTGGGTGGGACAGGGGTTTTTTTTTTTAGGGTTTTCATGTTTTTCTTTTATGTTTGGCAATATTCCACTATAACTCACTAGGCACCAGTGATGCACAAGGTTTGATTGGTATTTGACGTGGGGAGGGCGTGGGGGTTGGGGGATTTTTTGTCCCTTTTTTTTTTTATTTTTTTTTTTTCACTGAAGGTATTTGTACAAGGCTTGATATATATTGGGGTAGGGGTTATGGCAAGAAAAATGAAAATGTTGTTCCTATATGTGCACTATTTTGTATATCACACTAGATAGTTGATCCGGTTGAGGTTCTTTAACATACTGGGTGGGATAGGGGGACTATTTTGGGGGTTCATGTTTTTTTTTTTTTCCCTCTCCCACTAAATTTTGTAATGGATACAGAATTTATTTATTAATCTATTTTTTTTTATATAATTTTTTCTATATTTTTTTTTTTTTTATTCTATCTTTTTTCTTTAAGGATATATGGGCTATAACTGTTTATATAATATGCCTGATTAGAGGAGTTTTTTTTTTTTTTTTTTTTTAACTGATACCGTGGGGTGTTTTTTTTTTTTTTTTTTTTGGAATAATAAAAATATAGCCTGGGCTAGGCACGTTCAATCCTGGGGAGGATATCCTTTTATTCCCCAATCTAGGGAACTTACTTGGTAAGGTTAGACTCGAAGGAGTCGAATAGATAGTGAGTAGAAGTAGGTTGTGTGGCTGGGTTGATTGGGGTGAGTGGTAACAGATTTGTGGCTTTTTTTTTTTTTTTTTTTTTTTCTTTTTTTTCTCTCTCCTTTTCCGTATGGACTCAATTAAAATATGCTCTTATAATGTTAGAGGTTTAAATTCAGCGGCAAAGAGGGCGCAGGTTCTGTACTCTTTCCACAGACAAAAAGTAAATGTGATTTTTTTTCAAGAGACCCATTTTCGGGCGGACCATATACCCAAGTTGCAAAAGGGATATTATAACGCTTGGTATCATGACTCCTTCGCATATTCAAAATCGAGAGGAGCCTCTATAGCGATACATAAGTCATTACCACATCAGGTTTTGGAAGAATGGAGAAATAGAGACGGTAGGGCAATATTTCTTAAGCTCCTAATATTTGGTAAGAAATATACATTTATTAATGTATATTTACCTAACCAGGGACAATCTAAAGTAGGAGCACAATTGATCACAGATCTTATGGAAAAAGCGGAAGGGATTACGATAATTGGGGGAGACTTTAATTTTATATTGGATAATGATAGGGATACTTCAGCAACATTAATAATGCAGAAGGCTAAGGATAAAGTCAAATTTAGGGAAGTAATGGCTAAGCATCATCTGGTCGATATATGGAGGGCGCTCCATCCCCTGGAAAGAGACTATACGTTCCACTCCAAGGTTCATGGTACTTATCACAGAATCGATTTCTTTCTGATGAATCAGCTGGGAGTAGCTGTGACTTCCTCCTCTGAAATTGGCAGTGCCATATGGTCAGATCATGCACCGATATTTCTAGTATTAGATATTTCCAGGGAGAGGAGCTCAAGAGGTACCTGGAAATTGAATGATAATTTGCTATTTGATGAGGTATGCGTTTCAGAAATAAAGAGGGCAATAATAAACTTTTCTAAAGATCATATAAGCGATACTACCTCCCTTTTGATCCAATGGGAAGCGTTGAAATGCGTAGTTCGGGGCCTATTCATAAAGCATGGGGCTAGACTAAAAAAGGCAAAAAGGAATAGAACGACCCACCTCCTGAAGGAGATATCTAAACTGGAAACTCAGCATAAGCAAAATCCTCTTGGAGAAGTATTATTAGAATTAACAGAAAAGAAAACGGAACTGCAAAATCTACTTAATGAGCAGACATTACAAATTAGGGATAAAAATCGTACGTTATTTTACCAACATGGCAATAAACCGGGTAAATTACTGGCAAGAGCTTTACGTCAGCGAATTAACGCCTCATCCATTGTTAAAATCAAAGCAGATAATGATGAAATGATATATGATCCAAAAGGTATCTTGAAAGCATTCCATACTTTTTATAATAATCTATATAATTTACCAAACCAATTAGCAAATACAGATCCGATAAGATATCAAGAAAATATACAACAATATATCAAAGACACAGCATTACCATCACTAGCAACAACAGATATAGAACAGTTAGAACAAGAATTTTCAGAGATAGAAATACAAAAAGTAATAGATTCATTAGTGATAGGGAAAAGCCCAGGCCCGGATGGTTTTACCCCACGGTTTTATAAAACATTTAAAGACGTCTTAATCCCTATTATTAAAAGAACGTTTAACTCTGTATCTACCTCTCAACCGTTTGTCCCGCATAGCCTACAGGCATATATCTCACTCATACCTAAACCGGAAAAGGATCCCTCTTTCTGTGGTAATTATAGGCCAATATCCTTGACTAATATTGATATTAGATTGTATTCAAAGATTATCGCTAACAGACTTACCCCAATAATACCGGCACATATACATCTAAACCAGGTGGGATTTATAAAGGGGCGAGAGGCGAGAGATAATACGCTTAAAACATTAACACTGGTGGAATATGCCCGGAGACGCTCCATCCCATCCTGCCTGTTGGCAGTGGACGCCGAAAAAGCATTTGACAGGGTGGGATGGAGCTTTCTCAGGGAGACATTAAAGCAGTGGGGGATTGGTCCCCTACTGCAGGATAAAATAATGGCCCTTTATCATAATCCAATGGCCAGAATATGGGCAAATGGGGAGTTATCGGATACAGTAAAAATCACCAATGGAACTCGTCAAGGATGTCCATTGTCCCCAATTTTATTTGTATTAGTTATGGAACACCTCTTAATAGCGATTCGGAAGAATAATGACATTAAAGGCATCAAGGTAGGGCAGATTGACTATAAAATGTCAGTATATGCAGATGACTTGTTATTGTACATCACAAATCCGGTGGTGACAATACCAAATCTAATAGCAGAATTTAAAAGATTTGGAGATTTGAGTAATTTTAAGGTGAATTATAATAAATCTGAGGCCTTAAATATTTCTCTGTCTAACTCTTTGGTTGAGCTCCTAAAAAAAAACTTTTCATTTAAATGGCAGGAGGAGGCAATTAAATACCTCGGAATTTTTATCCCTAGAGAGATGAATAAGATACAGGAACTTAACTATCTTCCGCTAATACGTAAAATAACAAAGACACTACAACTTTATGATAGAGGGACCTTTTCCTGGATGGGAAGGATAAACATTGTAAAAATGGATATACTGCCTAAAATCATTTATATACTCCAAACGATACCTATATATCCCTTAAGAACCATAATGAATCAAATCCGTAAGGCTATAGGAAGTTTCATTTGGGCAAAAAAGAGCGCCAGAATAAATAGGAAAACATTATATAGACTAAAAAAGGATGGTGGACTGGCTCTCCCAGACATTTCGTTGTACCTCAGATCAATATTTATAACCAGGATTGTGGATTGGTTCCATAATATGGACAACAAACAATGGGTGAAACTGGAGGAAGAAGTCAGACATAAAACTGAAATCATTACCTTGGATTAAGAGGGAATATAGACCCCGGGAAGGGGATATGCCCTTCTTGGTCGTATCAACCTTGAAAGTGTGGGACGATTTGATAAAAAGGGGGATAGGATCTACATTGAGAGGTCCAATGACCCCCCTCTTTAGCAACCCGGAATTCCCACTTGCTTTTAAAGCCAAGACCTTCCTAAAGTGGCAAAGGAGGGATGATACAAGGATAGTGGAAATAATGGAAGAAAATAAACTCCCCCCATTGGAGGCCCTTGGTACCGAATATAGAAAGAAATGGTTTCAGCATGGACAACTCCAGCAATACATTTCATCTTTGACGAAGGAGTCCATAATGAATAGACCATTGTTAGGGTTAGAAAAAATACTGTTACAGGAACATAGACCCACACATATCTTATCTGTTGTGTATAAATATTTAATTTCAGAAAACAAGGAGGAAGGGTTACAATACATAAAAAAATGGGAGGAGGAACTAGGGATGGTTATCCCTAGAGCTAAATGGGAAAAAGCAATTACAGTAACTCATAAATTATCAATCTCTACTAGGCATCAAGAAAGAAATTACAAAATACTAGCCAGGTGGTATAAATGCCCAGTTGATATGAACAAAATAAATTCAGATAATACAGACAGATGTTGGAGATGTGAAGTAGCAAAAGGCTCAATGTCGCATATCTGGTATTTTTGTCCAGAAATTCAAGCATTTTGGGAAAAGGTATTTAAAATATACAGGGCTACAACCGGGGTAAAGATACAATCAGATATATATGTGGCGATATTGTCAATGATCCCCGGATCAATAAAAAATATAAAAAAGGGAACTTTGAAGTACTATATAACTGCGGCACGTACCGTCATAGCTAGAAATTGGAAAAATAAAAAAGCCCCCTCCATAAAAGAATGGGAATGTGAAATGGGAGTGATGCGATCCTTAGAGGAGAGGATGATATTAGAGGGAAGGAGATGAGTAGGTACAGGAAGAGCGTGGGAAGAGTCTAGAACCTCGCCGCGATAGGGGAACGAGAAAAAGGGGATAAAGATAGAGCAAATTTTTTTTTTTTTTTTTTTTTTGTTTGCTTTTCGGTTAGCTGTGTGGTGTTGTGTAAGAGGATTGGTTGAGGGTGTATGATGGGTATGGATGGGGGGTACTGGGATAGTATTGTGTGGTAGATATAGGGGCCGTGCAAAGATAGAGTAACGAATTATATCCAGAAATGTATACAGATGAAGCTAGTATAGATCATGGGGATATATAAAATGATCTGAATATTAATTGTGAATGCCCCTATACACCATGATTTATTTTTTTTCTGTGTAGATGTATGTATGTATGTGTATATGTTTTATATAAAAATTTTGTAAAAATGTTTGATAAATAAAGATTGTAAAAAAAAAAAAAGAAAAAGCATATGTGTAGTGCTCAGTACAGCACCCTGCATATTTCAGCCTGTCATGGATGTGGATAGAGTGCAGAAAGCATGGCTGGATGCTGCACTTGTCCTTCAAAGGCACTGAAAGGTGTGGCGATTTGATGCTGATAGGCCAAACTCCCCTGCATGCACAAGCCACATAAAGTAAACAAAAAATGTACTTCCTTTACGTTCCCTAACTGGGCCATATTTTCCTTCGTGTTTTGTCTCACATGTTCTCCCTCCTGGACACTGTAGCTTACAGTGGGAGAATTTCAACATCAGAGGCAGTGCTGTCAATCCAGAATGCATTAGGCAGGGCTTGATGTGGCCAGATGTTGATTGAAGAGTTACAGGCTGATAACCATGCCAATCACAATATTTTTTCATCCCACTGCATAACAAGCGGGTACAGCTTACATGCAAGGCCAGATTTATATTTTCCTACCCTCTAAGCTAGCTACCTTGCTCCAGTCCCCCCCCCCCCCCCCATCTATCTAATACTACCTTGGTGACAAAACCAGAAACATGTCCACAGTATAGTTCTATAGTTCCACATTAAATGGTCAGCCTCAGGACATGACATACAGTTATACAATCCCCAATCCCATTATATTTTCAAAAGTGAAGGAACAGATTTTCTCTTCTTTATTTTCGTATATTGTATATAATTCACAACCCTGCTTTCCTGTGATCCATCCCTGTGATTTATTTTTATTGCAGGTATATTAAAGAGACAAACATTAAAAATGATGCTGCAATATTGAATCAGCTGATAAATAAAATGTCAAATGTTATTACCTGGACTCCAAAACCAGGAGCAGTGCTGGATGTTGGCAGGGTATTAAAGGACCCAAGTGACAGGTAATGAATATGCAGTATTTTCCTTATCTTTATTGAATAAATATAGTAAACAAGAGGTTTTTGCCCCAAAAAAGTGTCACTAGGATAAAGAAAAAAGTCCTGAAAATTATTATCTCAGTACTTGTATTTGCAAATAATCCACCTAATGGTATCCAAATACTTTAGTAGACTAATTTGACTGGTTGAAATTGAAGGGTCTATGGGAAGCTGGGTGAAATTATTGAAAAGTTTAATTATTCTTGGTTCCTATTTTTGGTTCTACTGTGCATAAATACTTTACTTTTCTACCTTGGTCCTGGGAAACATTCCCCCTCCTCCTCCTCAATCATCCTTAGCAGTGAGTAGTGTCCTTAGTTACTGGATGCGATGCTAAACTTGCTCTGCCAAAGACCAGTGTATTTCCTATGATTGTAAGCTCAGTCTAGTTGCCACAGTCAGGAAAATACCACATCAAGACCGCTGGATGGAGCTGACGATTATAGTAAATACGTGTATTAGGCACATTACGGGTGTTCATTCATGATGGCTTTGTGAATTTTAAGGCATTCCCACAGCAATTTAAAAAAAAATATCCCCCATGTATAATCACACCGTATTTGACATTGACACCTGAGAAAATTCTTTAGAATTCCCTTTTTCTGTAAATGACCATATAGCTAGTGCAAAGTACACCACTAACTGCTGTACACTAAAATCCTATATATCAAAATGTACATTAAAAAACCTGGAAGGCATATTGGACCTCTTCCACTAGTTCTGACTTTTTTTTTCTTAAGTTCTTGTTTTAAAAGGTTGTTCAGAAAAATACTTCTAGTAATTTATATGTATGTAAAATAAGGACCAGATACTTGTTTTATATCTATATATTCATGCATTTTGATAATTAAAAGTTCTGAATTTTCATTGGATAGGGAGGCCATTGTTGATCCACCAGAAGGATCCAAAATTTTCAAAGATTCTTGGGACTTTGGTACATACCTGGATGCCATGTCTATTTCATTTAAAGATGAGATCTTTAACTATCCGTCCTGGATTAAAGAATATTTCACCTGGGCTGGGTTCAAAGGCTATAACTTGGTTGTCAGGGTAAGTACAATGACTTTCATTAAGTCAGTATCATCACTATTATTTCTTAAAGCTGAGTTCCACATAGATATAAAAAAAAGCAGCTATGTATTTAAACATATATATTTTTAACTTGTGCTAGTGCATATGTCTGAATTTGAGTTAGTTTTAGCATTTATAATCTGCTGTACAGTATATCTCAGGCTAGGAGAAGGAGAGCCAGCATTAGGGGCCAATCAGACTCTGTTATGTTAACATATAAGGCCCTGTTAGAGGGAATACTATGCTTCTTTCATCTGGAGATGGCACATTCATATAGATTACTTGGCCAAGAGTCACAGCCAATCATCACTTCTATGGCTGATGTGAGAGGACTCTGCTCTGTCCCCCTAAGGAGAGTAAGCATTTCAAGATAAGAGGGTCTGCCTCCCTTATTTGGGATAAGGAGTCCACTATCAAACATAAAGCACTAGCTAATCAGTTAGGTTCGCCTTTTGCAAAAGAAATGTATAATCCTCAAGAGAAAGTGCTGTACAATAGGGAGAGGTGTACTAAGGCCCCTTTCACACTGATACTGTTTTTCTGCGTTTTTACGTGGCTAGACAAACGCAAGAAAAATGTTTCCCTTTAAATCCTCTGGGACTTTTCACATCACTGAGCTGTGAGTGTGGTGCATTTTGAAAAGTCCCGCATGCTGCACCTTTGGTGCGGTTTTGAAAACTGCACCAAAAACTTAGCTTCTCATTGAAATGAATGGACATCAGGGTAAAAACGCAGCACGATTTGCGTTTTTGGTGCGTTTTTGAGTCACATGTTCATTTTTCACAGGTGTAGGCAACCCAAAAATGCAACAGAAATGTACAGGATACGCATCTGAAACACATCAAAATTGCAATAAAAATGCATATGTGTTTTTACCGTGATTTTGCAACAGAGCAGTGTGAAAGGGCCCTAAGAGAAGCCTGTGCCCTGGATGCAAGTGTAAACAAAAACATAAGATGTACTGGCCTAGTTTATCATCCAAAAAATTATTCTTGGACCTTTACTATGAATACACCATCTCTTTTTCTGACCTGTTACAAACGTGCTAGAAAGACACATTGGGATTTATTTACTAAAGCTTGAGAGTGCAAATTCTGGTGCAGCTCTGCATAGAAACCAATCAGCTTCCAGGATTTATTGTCAAGGCTTAATTGAACAAGCTGAAGTTAAAAGCTGATTGGCTACCATGTACAGCTGCACCAGATTCTGAGTGCTCCAGTTTTAGTAAATCTCCCCCATTATGTCATGGTGCTAAACAAGTTGTTCATGTGTTATAATGTCATATTATTTTTCTTGTAGATGATTGAAACTGATGATGACTTTGTTGACTTGCCTCAGGGCTACAACTACTTGGTAGATTTCTCAGACCTTTCTTTTCCTACTAAAAGACCAAACCGTGACCATCCTTATGAAGAAGTAAGTCTTTAGTTCTATCTCTTCAATCATATCTTAAATGAAACCTACTGTACATAATGTTGAAACAAAAACACAAGGCCTCCTCAGTCAACCACTTGACCTCCGGAAGATTTACCTCCCTTCCTGACCGGGCCGTTTTTTGCGATACAGCACTGTGTTACTTTGACAATTACGCGGTTTTGCATTACTGTACCCAAATAAAATGTATGTCCTTTTTCCCCACAAATAGAGCTTTCTTTTGGTGGTATTTGATCACCTCTGTGTTCTTTATTTTTTGCGCTATAAACAAAGAACGACTGACAATTTAAAAAATATATATATTTTTTTTTTACTTTTTGCTATAAAACATTTCCAATAAAACAATGTAAAAAATCAAACTTCTTCATCAATTCAGGCCAATATCTATTCTGCTACATATTTTTGGTAAAAAATCCCAATAAGCGTATATTGATTGGTTTGCGCAAAAGTTATAGCGTCTGCAAACTATGGGCTATTTTTATATTTTCATTTTTACTAGTAATGGTGGCAATCAGTAACTTATAGCAGGACTGCGATATTGCGGCAGATAAATTGGACACCTAACTGACACTTTCGACACTTTTTTGGGGACCAGTGACGTTATTAGAGTGATCAGTGCTAAAAAAATATGCACTTTCACTGTACTAATGACACTGGCAAGGAAGGGGTTAACATCAGGGACGATCAAAGGGTTAACTGTGTGCCAAGCTAATGTTTCAGTGTAGTAGGGGAGGTGCTTTTACTAGTGGAAGGCATGGATCAGTGTTTCTGCTTTACAGAAACACAGGATCCATGCCTTCTGTACTGACAGAATGACAATCTTGTTTACATAGGCAGACTGCCATTCTGTCAGCGTACCGAATGATCAGCGGGTGCTGGTGGACATCAGGTCCACAGGACCTGCTGATAAGCTCCCGCTGTGTAATATCACAGCGGCAGCGAGCCACCAGTGGCGCGCACTAGCGCTCGATACCCAGAAGTGCTGTATCTCACACACACATATATATACAGTCAGTTCCATAAATATTGGGACCTCGACACAATTCTAATCTTTTTGGCACTATACACCACCACAATGGATTTGATCAGGTGAACGGTGTAGGAATTACAACAGTTTGTATATATGTCTCCCACTTTTTAAGGGACCAAAAGTAATGGGACAGATTAACAATCATTCATCAAACTTTCACTTTTTAATACTTGGTTGCAAATCCTTTGCAGTCAATTACAGCCTGAAGTCTGGAACGCATAGACATCACCAGACGTTGGGTTTCATCCCTGTTGATGCTCTGCCAGGCCTCTACTGCAAATGTCTTCAGTTCCTGTTTGTTCATGGGGCATTTTCCCTTCAGTTTTGTCTTCAGCAAGTGAAATGCATGCTCAATCGGATTCAGGTCAGGTGATTGACTTGGCCATTGCATAACATTCCACTTCTTTCCCTTAAAAAACTCTTTGGTTGCTTTCGCAGTATGCTTCGGGTCATTGTCCATCTGCACTGTGAAGCGCCGTCCAATGAGTTCTGAAGCATTTTGCTGAATATGAGCAGATAATATTGCCCGAAACACTTCAGAATTCATCCTGCTACTTTTGTCAGCAGTCACATCAATAAATACAAGAGAACCTGTTCCATTGGCAGCCATACATGCCCACGCCATGACACTACTACCATGCTTCACTGATGAAGTGGTACGCTTTGGATCATGAGCAGTTCCTTTCCTTCTCCATACTCTTCTCTTCCTATCACTCTGGTACAAGTTGATCTTGGTCTCATCTGTCCATAGGATGTTGTTCCAGAACTGTGAAGGCTTTTTTAGATGTTGTTTGGCAAATTCTAATCTGGCCTTCCTGTTTTTGAGGCTCACCAATGGTTTACATCTTGTGGTGAACCCTCTGTATTCACTCTGGTGAAGTCTTCTCTTGATTGTTGATTTTGACACACATACACCTACCTCCTGGAGAGTGTTCTTGATCTGGCCAACTGTTGTGAAGGGTGTTTTCCTCACCAGTTTTCCTCACCAGGGAAAGAATTCTTCGGTCATCCACCACAGTTGTTTTCCATGGTCTTCTGGGTCTTTTGGAGTTGCTGAGCTCACCGCTGCGTTCTCTCTTTTTAAGGATGTTCCAAACAGTTGATTTGGCCACACCTAATGTTTTTGCTATCTCTCTGATGGGTTTGTTTTGTTTTTTCAGCCTAATGATGGCTTGCTTCACTGATAGTGACAGCTCTTTGGATCTCATATTGAGAGTTGACAGCAACAGATTCCAAATGCTAATAGCACACTTGAAATGAACTCTGGACCTTTTATCTGCTCCTTGCAAATGGGATAATGAGGGAATAACACACACCTGGCCATGGAACAGCTGAGCAGCCAATTGTCCCATTACTTTTGGTCCCTTAAAAAGTGGGGGGCACATATACAAAATGTTGTAATTCCTACACTGTTCACCTGATTTGGATGTAAATACCCTCAAATTAAAGCTTAAAGTCTGTAGTTAAAGAACATCTTGTTCGTTTCATTTCAAATCCATTGTGATGGTGTATAGAGCCAAAAAGATTAGAATTGTGTCGATGTCCCAATATTTATGGACCCGACTGTGTATATATATATATATATATATATATATATATATATATATATATATATATATGTGTGTATGTATGTATGTATGTATGTATGTATGTGTGTGATCCTGTGCAGCGTGGCCACCCTGTAGCAGTAAAACTGCTATGGTGCGGTCGGCAAGTGATTAAAGTGGTTGTAAACCCTTACATTTACCCAGTGAAGTGACCAGCATTAGGTGATACACAGAGATAAAACAAATCCTCCTACATAAGTTGTAGCTGTGTATCTGAAGCCATTTCTCTGCATATCACTATGAAAAGTCAAAGAGGAAAATTTTACTTCTTAGATCGAGGAGCAGGGGGTAGGAATCTGAAAGACAGCTCTGAGCCCTAATAGTAGAAAAGGAGAACCCCCCCCCCCCCCCTTTCACACAGTATGGAAAATGAGCACATCTATGAATATGAGTCACAGGCTGAGTGCTGCTGTTCCTTCCCCCTTTAGGCCCCTTTCACACTGGGGCGGGGGCGACGTTGGCGGTAAAATGGCGCTATTATTAGCGCCACTTTACTGTCATTTTAGCCACGCTATTCGGCCGCTAGCGGGGGGCGGTTTTAACCCCTGCTAGCGGCCGAAAAGGGGTTAAAACCACCCTAAAAGAGCCGCTGCAGCAGCGCTATCAAGAAAAAGAGGGGGAAAGCAATTAATCACGGAGGAACAGGCAATATAGCAAAAATATGTAAATTTATTGATAATAATACACTTTAACACCAATCAAAAAATGGTTGAGAAACCAAATACCATCACCAATGATAAAATAGACAACGTTGTCTCAAAACAAAGTGCAGATGGCCACCACGAACATTCAACACATACATTCCTCTCAACACACACACCTGTGGTGAATGTTGTTTAGACAATCATAAGTAAAAAGTATTCCTAGATATCGATATACAGGTGGGTTACTAGTAGGAGGGAAGTAGTGAGTCGAGCGCCCAACGGGGATTTCACTTCCACCATGAGGTTGGCGGAGCTGAGCATAGAGGTATATCTGCTGATGAATAAGACATTCAGTGCTGCAAGTATGTAGTCAAGCAGTTCACATGAAGTAAAGTGGTATCATTTCTAACCAATTAGAATGTCTATTGGGTGGAGAGCTGGAAATTTATGGAGATAGGCATATGAAGGGATAAAGGATCAGATCTATCACAACATCAGTGCTAGGGGGAGAAAGACTTTCATAAGAGGTAGATGGAGAATATTTGGTTGGATCTCACCCCTTTGTTGACACCGGAAATGTGGTCACGGTCAAGCAGAGTAGCTATGTCCCTTCAAACAGTCTCCAAGCCGGTCGAAAAGTCCGCTTCCATCCACCGATGGGAGTGCATGAGCAGAAGATGAACAAGGCTATCCAGAGAAATGCTGTGGGGGTGGGGCGATGCCGTTACGATACGGTCTCTGTTGTCCTCCACGTCCCGGTCCTCCGAGCCTGTTTAGCGAGTCCTCGCTCCGCTACTGATGGATTCCCCAGGGCTGGTGAGCTGAGTCTGCACGCACGCTATGCAGAGCGTGATGGCGTCATGCTGACGCGTTTCATCCGTCACAGGGATTTCTTCAGAGCATGCTGATCAGAGCAAACTATGATATATATATACAATATCTGAAAATGGATCAATTCTGATGTACTGGTGGCCTGTTTAATTTCTTGAGGCCTAAAAAGGCCAGGGCAGTACATATATCCCCCAAATGACCCTTTTTTGGAAAGTAGACAGTCCAAGGTATTTAGTAAGAGGCATGGTGAGTTTTTTGAAGTTTAAATTTTCTGTCACAATTATTTGGAAAATTAAGAAATTAAAAAAATAATAATACATTTTTTACAGTGCAGTACAGCATTATAACTGGTGTGGCAGTGATCAGGGACACTAACTGGTGACAATATGTAAAAAAAAGAAAAAATATATATATTTTTTCATTTTTATTTACTTATTAATTTTTTTAATTACATTTTTTTTTTTTTTTTTTACGATTTTTTTTCTAACACACTGTGATCAGCGCAATATAGTGTTACAGTAGTAACATTGTACTACTCTGGGGAAGTGATCAGGTTTTTTTTTGTTTTTATGATTGCATATACTAATGAATTTGGTATAAGCAACCATTTTTACTGAATGAAACTAGTTCATTCAGTGTCTTTTGATCTGTTTAGCTGTGGTTGGTCAATGCTAATCACACGGTATAGGTGGGCTATGATTGGCCTGTCTGTACTATGTGTTCACTGTGACCAACCACAGCTAGCAACACAATTGTATACAATGGATGGCATGAAAAGAAGCCATCCATTATTTACAAGTGTCATATGATCTGCTATGATTGGTCACAGCGATCACATGACACTGGCAGCAGGCCGGTGCAGTGATCAGTCATACGCAAGAGGTGCATTCTCGGGGGACATCATATGACGTCCTCCCAGAACATCAGTATTCCTGCTCGGCTGTCATTTTACTATAAGCCTGGTGGGAATGTGTTAAAAAACTTCGCTTTTACAGGTGTTGAGCGTTTCTTTTGTCAGCCTGTAAATGCACCTCTATGTAAGCTTATGTGCCATTTCACACGTGTTTACAGACACCAAAAAACACCACAAACACATTTGGGAGAGGAGCTGAAGAGTAGAAAAAATTCAGAACATGCCTCAAAGTCTCTAAGCATGCATAAACGATAGACACTGTTAGAAAGTTTCTTTAACCACCTGACGTCCGCGCTATGGCCGAATAACGGCCACAGCGTGGACCTGAATTCCCGGGAGGCCGTCATATGACGGCCTCCCCCGTGCACGCTCCCTGCGCGCGCCCCGCAGGGCGCGCGCCGGGCGCACTGATATCACGAGTCACTGAGACTCGGCTGATCACCGATCCGAGTAAGGGATAGGTCCGGGCCCCTTACCATGTGATCAGCTGTCAGCCAATGACAGCTGATCACATGATGTAAACAAAAGATCGGTAATCGTTTGTTTTTTTACTCGCGCTGACAGCGTGAGTAGAAAAAAAGCCGATCACCGGCTGGGATGGAAGAGGCACATCTGCCTCATCAGTGCCACCTACTAGTGCCAATTAAAAGAGCCCACAGTGCCACCTAACAGTGCCCACAGTGCCACCAAACAGTGCCCACAGTGCCACCAAACAGTGCCCACAGTGCCACCTAACAGTGCCCACAGTGCCACCTATCAATGCCAACAAGTGCCACCTATCAATGCCCACAAGTGCCACCTATCAATGCCCACCTGTAGTGCCAATCAGTGCCACCTGGCAGTGCTGCCCATCACTGCCACCCATCAGTGCCCATCATTGCCACCCATCAGTGCCCATCACTGCCGCCTATCAGTGCCCATCACTGCCGCCTCATCAGCGTACATCAATGAAGAAGAAAAATGACCCGTTTTAAATTTTTTATAACAAAATATAAAAAAATTAAAAAAATATATATTTTTTTTTTTTTTTTTAGAAGTTCCCACGAAATGCAGTCTCCCCGCACACCCCCCTTTGGAACAACCCTACCCTACCCCATCTCTACTCATTGCCAGACCCTAAAATATGGGCCAAATGCGGTCTTAAACTGATATCTGACCTCACCACCGGCACCGCCATACACTCCTTCAATCACCTGGTATCCCAATACAATGTGCCTCCCTCACATCTATTTCGCTATATGCAACTGTCTCATGCGTTCAAAGCCCAAATAATACCCAACGACACGCAAATAGTGCAATCCGATCTGGAGAGGGTCACAAGATATGAATGTACCAAGAAACCGACCTCAGTCCTTTATGCACATCTCCTAAGAGTTTCCTCTCCAGATCTGTCAAAGCTCCGGCAGCAATGGACACAGGATATCCCAACACTGGACTCCGAGGATTGGGAGGACATGTGGGAATTCCCCTTCAAAATCCTGGTCTCACTTCGAGACCGTCTCATACAATACAAAATACTACATCGGGCATATCTCACCCCATACAGATTGCATAAGATGAGAACCTCCCTGTCCTCGGAGTGTTGGAGATGTACTAGGGATCCAGGTGATTTTATACATATTTTCTGGTCCTGTCCAGCAATTAAAAACTACTGGTCAGAAGTAATATCTGTAATACAAGAAGTGGTAAAAACAGACATAGCCCCAACCCCGCAGATCTGCCTTCTAGGTTTAGTGGAAGAATTAGCCCCCAAGATAGCAGAGAGAACCCTCATAGGGCTCTTGCTCTTCTATGCAAGGAAAATGATCACTCTCTGCTGGAAAAAACGTGCCCCGCCATCCATATTGTTATGGAAAACACATATCAATAAAGTAATACCACTCTATAAGGAAACCTATCAAAATAGGGGATGCCCCAAAAAATATGATAGAGTGTGGGCCAAATGGCTAGCTGAGGCCTCCACGGCAACCGCAGACTGATTGAACAGGTACATAATACCAGTCTACGGGAGAAAGTGATGCTGATACATTGGTTGATTTTATGGTAATGTAATCTCGGAAAAGGGTTTAATTGACATCTAATATTGTCCCATGAGTCTCAGCTGATAAATCTGATCCTGAAATACTTAATTGAGCAGGAGCCAATACCGCACTAGGTTTGTTTGTTATTGTTTTTTTTTTTTTTTTTTTTTTTTTCTTTCGGACATGCTACAGATTTATGATATTAATGCTGGATGCAGCCCAATGGCCGGCTGGCACTGACTCCTGCGTGGGTCTAGTCCCAATGCTGTGGCAGGTTTAATTGTTGTTAATTGTTTGTATGTCTTATACTCAATAAAAAGATTTTCAAAAAAAAAAAATATTTTTTTTTAAATTCTGTTTTTTACATTTTTTTTAACAAAAAGTAAAAACTGCAGAGGTGCTGTGGTGAAAAAATGATAAAAATTTCATTTGGGTACAGTGTTGTATGACCGCGCAATTGTCATTCAAAGTGCATCAGTGCTGAAACCTGAAAATTGGTCTGGATAGGAGGGGGGTTTAAGTGCCCTGTAAGCAAGTGGTTAATCTAATAGCTAATAGTTATCAATTAACAAATATTAACAAATAAATGAATGGATTAGATCTTTATAGAATAATTGAGTTATATATATATATATATATATATATATATATATATTTATATCTTCTAGATACATATTGTTATAAGCTTCATAAGCATTTCCTTGGAGATTTCCTTATTACCTATGGTAATAATTAGTTCTTACCTCCCCTCATCACAGATGGAGAAGGAAGGATTCACATTTCTTAAGATGTAAAAGTTTGTTTTAGTTAAGATTATAAGTTCTTTATACTACAATATTTCTTGATTAGGATATTAAGAAGAACATTGGATTTTCAATGAATAATATATATATATATATATATATATATATATATATATATATATATATATATATATATATATATATATATATATATATATATATATATAGTATTTGATCTTATGTTAAAGGAAACTTATATTGTATATGTTAAATGGTTTCACGCATTGTTCTTGTCCACTCCTCAGGAATGCCAATACATAGAGACTGAGCAACTCCCACCATTACGTGAGGGGGTTACATAGTTAGTAGGGTTGAATAAAGACACCAGTCCATCCATTTCAACCTAAGTGAGTGTGGGTGCGTGTCTACTATTATCCCTATTTATTTAAAGTACCCATATAGCGCCGTCAAATTACGCAGCTCTCCATATATACATTTCACACTTACATCAGTCCTTACCCTCAAGGAGCCCACAATCCAAGGTCCCCAACTCACATTCATATACTAGTGCCAATTTTTTGGACAGAAGCCAATCAACCTACCAGCATGTCTTTGGAGTGTGGGAGGAAACCGGAGGAAACCCACGCAGGCACAGGGAGAACATGCAAACTCCAGGCAGGTAGTGTCGTGGTTTGGATACAAACCAGCAACCCTTTTTACTGCTAGGTGAGAGTGCTACCCACTACACCACTGTGCCCCTCAATAAAAAATAATGATCCGTCCGCAGGTTCAACTACGGAAACCTTGTTACGACTTTTACTTCCTCTAGATAGTCAAGCCTGCGGTTTTCTGTAGAACTGCAGGACATATGAGAACCTTAGACCAGCCCTTTTAAAGATAAAGTGAGGGTCAGATTTTAAGAGTAAAAGCTAGAAACAGAAACACAGTTGAGCAGATTTGCTTCAGACACACCACGAGGAAACTTCACACATAGACAGACACACATCTGATTCAATCTTCATCTTAAGAATATAAGTACAATATTGATGTTATTTTTACATTTTACATTTTGATATTGTTCTTGTAATATTTTGCTATTTTATTATTAAATCATTTTTTGAGTTTTTACATGAGAACTGAACGTATTTTCCTGGAACTTTCCTAATCAATATAATTTACAGAATATCGGTATTAATACCATAAAAGGGTATTTTAACAGACACTTCTATTGTTTGAGTGTTGATGCATTTCAGTGGCCTTTTACAAACATCCCATGTGCATGAGGCCTTAAAGTGTAACTCCACCTTTCAGTGCCATCTTAATAGTATTGTGGGCCCCTGGGCAAAGTAATGCACTGGGGCCCCCACAAGCCTGCACTACTGCTCACCAAACTCAACCCAATCCCAGGTAGCAACCAGGATCACAAGAATGTATGTCCCCAATTCTAAAGACTTCCTGTCTCCCTCCCTCCCTTTGTTGCAGGTTCCTCCAACCTCTTCACCCTCCATCACTTCCATCCCTCTGTTACTCTATTCCTCCCTTCTTTTATCTTTCCACAACTCCTTGTGCCTTATATCCCTCCACCTTTTCTATCCTCCATCACTTTCATCCCTCTAGTATTCTGTCTCTCCCTCTTTCTTTCCATAACTCCATCCCTCCATCCTTTGCTTCATCATTCCATTTCTCTGTCTCACTCACATGCCTTGCTCTATCCCATCATCCATCTCTCTGTCACCCAGTCTATACCTCCATTCTTTAGGGCTCTTTCACACACACATCCGTTTTCACGAACTCCGCCTGCTCAGCAGGGATCGCTCCGCTGAGCCGACGGATGACAGGTCCATCTCTGCTCACTGTGGAGAGACGGACCTGTCAGAGCTCCACTCTCCTCTGTGGGGGATCAGATGAAAACAGATCTGCCTGTCCGTTTTCATCCCATCTGCCAGAGGGATGGACAATAGGGTTTCCATCCGTCTGGATTAGCGGATTGGATGCCAGCAGACAAGTCATGTGAGCACTTGGGGTCCCTGAGTAAGACTGCCCTGGGTCGCTGGGCAGGTGGGGCCCCCCAGGCAAGTGGGGCCCCCGGGCAACTGCCCAGCGTGCCCATGCGAAAAGACAGCCCTGCCACCTTTGCTGATAAAAAACAATCAATCCCCCGTGGGTGCTCTCTGTATATTGCAAGGATTTTAACAAACTTTGTAGCAGAGTTTTACCTTTTTCTGTTGTGAAAAAAAAAATTTCAACTATATCCTTGCAAGATTCCTGAATGGGAGGGTCAGCACTTATTATAACCATCTGGTGCACTTTTAGTGTTCCAGTAAGGAAAGCTGCAGTAATTAACCCTTAGGACGCATCTGACTAAAAATTATATTCCTATTGCAAAGGATGCCTAAAATGTTACTTGTGTCTTAGTGCAGACATCTGAGAAAATCAGTGCATCACCCACACAAGCAGAAAATTACATTTCTAAGGATGTTCTGTACATAAACTGTGTACAGTACGCCTCCAGTTTGTCATATTGCATTGAATATTGCAGTGAATTACAGTGGCTTCATATTGAAGTCAAAAGGTAATTTTTATTAACATAAAATTACAAATTGGCTTGTGTGACTATTTTTAAGGCTACAATTTTTTTTTTATTTTTTAAGTGAAATTACTCTAGAATTCTAATCTCGGTCACTAAGTTTAGTAACTGTAGATCTGATCTGGCTTTGTTTAAATACACTTTACATTTCAGCTTTGCTCTCTGCATTGTGTTATTGATTAAGCTTGTTAATAATTGTTGTGATATATGATTACATTGTTCCTCTCCAGATGCTTTCTACCGTTCAGTCCCAGGTACTGGATCACAACTCACCTCAGTCGCCCATTACAATAAACAAGAAAAGGAAGGAAGACGTCACACACTAGATTTGTTATTGTTGTAAAGTTTTTAATCCATACGCAACACACAGTCCATCTAAAACTCTACTCTTGAAATGTTTCACTTAAATAAGAATTCCACACACAGTATGGATAATTTTACATTTTTTACAGTTTCATTGGTCCAGCTTGGGCCACCTCTCACCTCATTCAATAAACTAATGCTTTTCATTCAGTTTGAAAATGCAAAGCATTCTCTGAATGGTCCTGTGCCAAATGGCTGACCTCTTCTGTTCAGTAAGCAGCAGGGCAACCGCTCGGGACAGGACCTGGAAACTAGTGAAGGTCACTGTAGTAGCAGGTGTCTGCTACAGTGATTTCCAGCTTCTAGAGGGATCCCACAGGTATAGTATATGCATATTTAAATTGGTCCAAGCTGGACCAATGTAATTATGTATAAAATGCTATACCTGAGGAGGAGCCATCAGAGGATGAGCATTATGTGGCCTGTCTGTTTTGGGTATGGATTAAAAAGTTTACTGTCGTATCTGATCCAATGTTCAGCTTTCATTTCTTTGCTATTATGGCAAGTATTGATGTACACTTAGGTATTTCTGTGTTACAAGAATGGTAGAGAAGACATTTTTTAAATACCTTGGCCAAATCACCTCCTTCCCTTCCACTAGAATTTGCTGCTCGTAATAGTAAGCAGAAGGAATTCCGGTCAGAAAGCCGTTATCCATCATGATATGTAACGGAAGTGACGTTCCGACACGGCCATCTTGGTACACCAGCACTCGTCCGCAGTAAGCCTACAGTCAGAAGGCGGCAAGCGGACTTTTTTTTCCCCCCTCTATAGTCTTGCATTTCACACTTATTTTTACCAGTGAACTGAGCTTATATGGTCAAATACAATATTCGGAAGTCTGTGTGACTGTTTTGATGTTGAATTTTAAAAGCATCGGCAAGTTTGCTGATCTCACAGGTTTGCTAATCTGACAGAACACCGCTGCTTTGAAAATTCAACATCAAAATAGTTTTGATGTTGACAGATTTCTAAATACTGTATTTCACTATATAAGCTCAGTTAACTGGTAAAAATAATTGTGAAATGCAAGACTGCGGTGGGTGTAAAAAGATGTCTGCTTGACGACTTCAGACTGTAGGCTTACTGCGGACAATTGTGGGTGTACCAAGATGGCTGCGACGGAACGTCACTAAAGTTGTATTTTCTGATGGGTAGCGGCTTTCTGATAGAACACAGGAAAGGGAAGAATACAGTGTACCATAATGTGGTAGAATTACATTTCTTAGGCCTCATGCACACTGGTTCCTTGTAAACAGAGAAAAATCAGCATTATAAACTCACCTAAGCTGCATTTTTTTCAAAACAATCTAGGAGAGTTTAACAGAGTTTGAAGTTTGGGAGTTTATCTCATTGGCCAGAATTTTAATTTATTCGGGCCACTGAAATAAATAAATGCTGAAGTGCTAAATGTGCCTAGAGTTTATGAGTGTTTATGAGCTTTTTTCAGCTTTTTTGGTTTTGGTCAGAAGAGGCCCTAAGGCCTCATGCACACTGCTGCTGTTAAACTTGTTTTTTTGTGAGTTTTTTTTTTTCCTGTCCTTAAACTCCCCTCTATGTTATTCTATGTGTCCATGCACACATGGACGTTTTTAGCAATTTATCAGCAGGGGAGTTTATAGGCCAGTGATGGCGAACCTTGGCACCCCAGATGTTTTGGAACTACATTTCCCATGATGCTCATGCACTCTGCAGTGTAGTTGAGCCTCAGGCTGTCATTGGAATGCCTACAATCGTTTTCAGAAGCAGAAATTATGACCCACAAAAAAACGCTAAACGCTCATAAACTCTAGGCACGTTTAGCACTTATTTATCATTATTAGCATTTAGCATTTATTTATTTCGTTGGCCAGAATAATTTACAATTCTGAAATAAATTAACTCCCAAACTCCAAACTCTGCTAAACTCTCCTAAACTGTCTTGAAAAAATGCAGCTCGGTGAATTTGTAACGCTGATTTTCTCCTGTCAGGATAAACTGTGTTTACAAGAAGCCAGTGTGCATGAGGCCTACAGGGAAGCTGTAAAAATTTGGGGATCATTTTATTTTAATTTGTTAAACCTTGTTATGTTTTTTTGTTATTATACATATACAGTTTCTGCTATATGAAGAAAATTCTAATAAAGGACAAAGTGTTTCCTTGAACACTAAAGGTTTAAAGTCTACTGCCTCTGGATTTGTTCTGCCTGACTTACAGTTTTTCTCCAATGTTTTGGCTCATTTCTTGAAACAGAAATGACATTCTCAAAACTCTAAGTTCATTTGGCAAAACAGTCTTACAGTTCAGCACAACTCTATAACTCACGTGCAAAAGCTCATATCTCTCCCGAAACTGTTCACTCATGCTTCAAAACCATATTCCTTTCCCATATAAAGAGTCAGGGCTACCAAAATGGCAAAGATTCTTCTCAATTGCTTTGGCTCATTTCTTGAAACAGACCAGACGTTCTCAACTCTCTTGGTGCTTTTGCCAAAATAACCTGGATGGTTCAGCACAACACCATGGTTCACCTTCAAAAGCTCATATCTTTCCCAAAACAGTTCACTCATGTGTCAAAAATAAATTTCTTTCTCATTCAAATAGTCAGTGCCCCCAAAATGCTTCATCCCTTTGGCATTGTGTAAGCACTGCAAGTCAAAATGTTTAGATGTTTTGTCTCTAAGGCAGAGGACCATTGAAATATCCCTTATGTCCACCTTTCAGTCTTAGCCCAGTCCTTCATTGACAATGGTTATTGTACAGTTTTTGTCTAGCTAACTGAATACAATTGTGTATAAAACTGAAAAAAAAGAAAAGATTTTAGGGTAAGAGTAGCCTTCAAGGTTTGACATCACACATTGCACTCATACTGCTAAGGAAAAATTACTTTACAGTATTGTAACCATTATCATTCACACACAAAGTAACTTCCATACATCAGAGTAAAAAGAAAATGTATACAGCATAATATACGGAAATATAAACACACAAACATAAAACAAGGAAAATTACATTTAGCCTGCAATGCTGTAAATAAAGCTGGAGTTTCACAATACTGTAACATCTCTTCACTGGCCACCGTCCTCACCCTCCTGCCCATCCACACGCTGCTGTCTGTCTGGCCACAGATTCTCATCAACATTGCAGTGTATATCCTCCCTTGCGATGCAACGAGGGAAGAAACGGTGTGCATGTCCCAACCATCCCCTACACTGATCTCCTGTAATATCCTCACCGGCAGCATCCATTGCATGGAGTAGGGACCTCTGATCTTGAGCCTGATGCTCATACACTCTCCACCTCAATAGGGTGGAGGAAAGGAGAGTAAGGTGGTAGGAACACCATATCCATCCTTGGATGAGCAGTGAACCAGGCCCTGATAAGCAGGCCACGGTGGAAATTCACATTGTCCCATACAATTATATATTGTGGTAGGTGAGGCCCTATGAGACCTCTCTTATTTCCAGGGATCAAATCCAAATGAAGGCGGTCCAAGAAGATGAGGAGCTTCTGTGTATTGTATGGGCCAAGACTGGGGATGTGAGTGGCCACACCATTCTCAGAAATGGCAGCACACATAGTTATATTGCCCCCTCGCTGGCCTGGGACATCCACCGTGGCCCGGTGGCCAATAAAATTACTGCCACGTCTTCGGCCCTTGGCCAGGTTGAAGCCAGCCTCATCCACATACACGAGTATGTGAGAGGTCTCGTTTCCTTCCATAGCCATTATTCTCTACAATCGAGTAAAAAAAGAAAACATCAAATCAGTCATACAGAAGAGTCATACACTACAGTTACAGACAGTTACATAGGAATGTTCTACACAAGTTCAATATATTACGTGACAGTATTCCAGTGGTTCCAAACCTAGGGTACATGTACCCTATGCAGAGGTACCACAGGGGGTACCACAGGGGGTACGGCTGACAGAAAGGGGAGGGGAAAAATTATCAATGAGTAGACTTACTGAAATGTTACAGTAAAACCCACAGTATTAGATAGATTTACATGGGAGGCACTACTGTAATTGCAGCTCTTTGACTCTTTTTCCTTCTGTATTGTATGTTATATTCTTCAAAATAAGGATTATAATGATAATTGCATCATACAGTAAGCTGCAGTTTTTAGACAAAATGTTTATAAATCAGATATGTAAATCAAATACTTTCATACCTGGATTACCTAGATTCAGAAATCAGGTAAAGTGGGTACTCAAACCAATACATTTCGGGAACCTCTGCTTATGGTACTTGATGGACAACCAGTGACTGACTTCCATGTACATACTGGTACCGCAGCTCTTTCACTCTGTCAGACTTCCTCTCAAATGGTACCCTGTAAATTTACTTCATTGTCATCTGATGCTTCTTCAATATGCGGGCTATTGTGGAGATGCTTATAGATATGACATTTTGGAATATGGCTTTGTCTTGCAGTGCGGATTTGTCTCAATGTGATGGCATTATTTGCCAACACCATGTTACAGATCTCTTGTTCTTGTTGTTCATTGAGAAGTTTTCCTCGGCCACCCGTGCCAGGTTGTCGTCCAATCCTAGACATAGAATTCAAAGGACAACACTCCATTCGTAATCTATACCTTATACAGAATGAGTTACCAATGTAATCGTATTGTTGTTTTACTTACAGTAACTTTACCACAATTCCAATGCATCACTGCACAGTGACTGGAATACTACTGTAAACTGTATCATCAATATTGTAGAAAATAAACTATTCCATACTATTCCATAGTTTATTTTCTACAATATTTTTCTTGTCATTGTTGGTATCATACGTAACATCCCACTGAGGTAAGATACTGTAATACTGTAGGCCTATCACACACACACACACATACACACACACTAAATGAATACGTAAATAAACATATTTGTTGCTATACGCACAGTGTCCTGTCCTATACATTATATAATTTCATCATTGACTGACTACATACCTGTTTTCCCTGCGAAAGGTTTGGATGATAGAGAAGACTGTAGAGCGAGGCACATTAGGCTGCACTCGGCGACCTGCCTCCGCCATTGTGTGTCCTTGGTTGATGACATGATCTATAATTGTGGCCCGAATTTCATCAGGGACAGCATAGTGTCTTTGTGCTCCTCTGCCTCTTCCCCCTATTCCACCACCACTTACCCTTCCTCTTCTTCTTCCTCTTCCTCGAGCAGGCAGTTTCCCTTGTTTATTTACTTGGCCAGGTGCCTCCATGTTCAGAAATTGTACTGGTCCTGCATGGTCAAGCTCTATATATACATGTTTGGCAGCATTTACAATCATGGACAGCACCTGTCAGGTAACTAAACATACTGTTTGATTGGTCATCTGAGACCAACTCCGACTCCTCCTTTGTTAGTCAAGTTCTAGTTGCACCTGACTGTCAATTGCTGTAATCATTTTATCAAATGTTCCAAGAGATTCATATATGGTATTCATGGTATTATGTTCCTGAATAATTTTGACCATTGAACAGACTATTGTGCATGTGATGACTTAAACAATGAAATGACGCTGACACGTTTTGGAGAGAACAACCATTAGACTGAGAATTGACAATCAGTTTAGATCAACAAGATCTATTCACTTGGAAATTGTGCTAAATGTAGGCTACTTGTACTTAATCATTTGAGAAATGTACTGAGACATTGAGACATGTACTGAGACATTTGCAATTTTGATGAAATGAATGAGAAATTCAATTCAGTTGTGAACAATTGCCAAGTGGTTTGGAGATTTGTCCATGTTGTTTTGAGAATGTCATTTCTGTTTCAAGAAATGAGCCAAAACAATAGAGAAAAACTGTAAGTCAGGTTCAATAGGAACAGGCCGGCTTTCGGTCAGTGCGTACAGCTGTCTGTCATAAGCTATCATACTGTAAAAACAAATCAGTTTGGATTAAATGTGTAGGGTGGAGGGGCGTGTCCAGATGTAGTGTGAACAAGACGTGTTGCTGAGGAGCTCCGCTAATCCTGTCCTAATCCACCGCCATCCTGCAAGACAAACGACTTGGAGAGCCGCAAAACTCTCCCCAATCTCCCCAGGACATCATCCACATCAGCCTTAGGGAAAATTGTGGAGCTCGGCCACGCCGATTGAGCTATACTGGGCCGTGGCTGGCTCCACACAGCAACAGCCGCCGCCATCTTGAGGCCTGTGAGGCCTCCAACATCTCTGGGCTAAAGTACCGCAATCGGCGGAGCGGAGGGCGGCCAATTCATCCGATTTTGTGACAGCTATTTCCTTGGGGGCGACTGCCCAGTGTAGAGGGCGGAGGGACCGCCGGAGGATCTATTGGGACTTCGCTTTGTATCTTCATCTAGTGTAAGTGTTACTCTATTTTAAATAAACCAGAGTCATACAGTATCACACTATTGGCTGTTTTTACCTTATATGCACTGCTGAGCTCGGGTTTGATTGGCCAGGACGTGTCTACACCGTTCCTGTTAGGAGCCTGTTGTGCTCCATCACATCTGCCCACCTTATCTGGATGTCTGGTAAGCAGGATTTCCCCTAGGTTCGCTGCTGCAGTTCTATTCTGTGTTTTACACGTTTGGCTGTGTGGAATTTTGCTCATATAAGTTTGCCATCTGGTAAGCAGTTTGTGCATGTGATGTGTTGCACCTAGAGGGTTCCTTTCAATGTCTTTATCTGGGTGATTGGTGCATACTTGCCTTTTTATCTGTTAAGCAGATTCTGGATGCTGTTTTTGTTTTTCTACCTACTCAATTTATATTATACCTTTGCATGATTGCATGACACTCATCTACCATCCTTAGTTGTTGCGCTGACATTTGGATGATATATGATCACACATGATTAGTTTTTGTTGAGTGTTGCACTTATTATTTGTATTTGGAGTGTTTACATTATCAGTGTTACGCTATGTTTTTGCCATATATTTTTGGATAAAACCTCTATGGACTGGATACACGGGACGAGTGCGTTTATCCTACTGCATCCGGATCATCCATCCAAAGGCCCAGGCTGGGTTTAAGCCACTTGCCCCTATTTGGCTTACTTCTGGTAAGCGCAATATCTTGGTGTTTTCCAGTTCCATTGTTGTTTCATCACTTATTCACTTTGGATGAACTTATTCACTTATGATAGTTGTACCTCCTTCATTTGTCGTGGACAATTATATGGGACTACACGGACTATATAAAGGATTACACTTTTTCTTTAGTGTTTATATCATTTTAGCGCGGTTTTCTGTTTATGATCTATTGGGACTGTTCCCGGGCGCCGCCATCTTGAGGCCTACGGAGCCTCAAACATCCCCGGGCTCGGGTGCCGCGATCGGCGGAGCGGGAGGCGGCAATTACATCCGCACCTCTAGCAGCGGTCCCTGGGAGGCTGCTGGACTGTGTGGGGACCCGAGGAAGGATCCATAAGAGCGTATTCCGGGCGCCCGAGGCCCGCTGCTATCCTGTGGCCTGCGGTGCCTGGCTCATCCTCCATCCACAGGTACTGTGCCCCATGGACACTGTGCTGCCTTCCCTAAGTCACAATCCCGGCAGAGGCTGTGTCTCACAGTAAGCCCTGACCCTGTGCACCCTCTGTCCCGCTCCCTGTGTTCCGGTGCCTTCCTGCTGTCCCTCACCAAACATAAAGCCCTCCTTCAGAGCAGAAAACACTGCGGATGGGCCCTCCCAAGACCCGTTGTTCACATCCTAAAAAAAGGCTTCTCACACCGCTCCATCAGTGGCCGCATTGTGCGGGCGCCAGCTGGCGGCTGTAATGGCGGTGAACGCACAAACAGCTGCGGAGTCAGGGGCTACGGAGTCCCCAATGGGAGCAGAGATCCTGGCGGCCATCACGGCATGTAAAGAAACCCTGACTACCAAGATAGACTTCCTAACAGTGGATGTCAGTCTCATCCGTCAAGACATGGACAAATTCCGATCCCGTATATCCGAGGTGGAGGACAGGGTCTCCACGGTGGAGGATGCGATCCGGTCGGATTCCAGAGAGGTGAGGGCCCTGCAGCTTCAGGTGAAGGCACTCCAGGAATGAGCCATAGACACCGAAAATCGCCTAAGGCGTAACAACATTCGCATAATTGGTTTACCTGAGAGAGCTGAGGGCCCCAGACCAGCGGAGTTCACTAAACAGTTATTATCCACCTTGTTTAGTCTGGGCAATATGCCACCCACTTTTGTAGTTGAAAGAGCCCACAGAGTCCCACCACTCCCTCCGAGACCCGGGGCCCCTCCACGTCCCTTCCTGCTACGCTTACTAAACTACCGGGATCGTGACCGTATCGTGGCGGCGGCCCGAACCATGCCGGAAATCAAATATGAAAACACCAGACTGTCTTTCTTTCCAGATTTCTCCCAAGAGGTGCAGCAGCGCCGCAAATCTTTCACAGATGTCAGACGCCGACTCCGAGAAAAGGGAATACGTTTTGGCCTTCTATATCCCAGCAGGCTGAGGATCACTGATGGTGACACCACCCGCTTCTTTGATACCCCCGAGGCCGCTGCGACGTGGTTGGATACCCGCTAGTGTCATATCAACAACTGGTACTTTGATGGCTCTACGGCTTGCTGGGCCCAGCTAAATACCCCACCTTCATATAAGGATCCTCCTTTCTGTCCCCTGTTGACTTCCAGCACAATCCATTATCTGCTCCTACATCTTTCTGCACTACTGTACCTCGCCATTATCCTAACCTTCTACTCGGTACCCTTTGCTGTTGGAACTAAAGCTAGCTTCTCCTGCCTGAGGAGCTCCAGCAACTATCATACAGACTTTTTTTTTTGTTTTTGTTTTTTGACCCCTAAACGGTGATCCGTCTGCAGGCGCTCTGGTTCCTGAGACACCCCCCCATCGATCCGGAGATCACCACTCACACCCATGTTCCCTGTAGGCAGACTCTGGTGGATGGTCATAATCCACTCCTGGCTACCTGTTCTTTGAGACTCACCAGCTACAGGAACTGACGGAGGTTTACCCTCTGATTCTGGACTGGCATGTAGTGTAGTGTAGTGTAGTGCATGTAGTGCACCGAGTTAAGGTTGCCACTACAGTTCTGAGGTTTCTTTTTTGTTTAGGGGTAAAACTATCCCCAGCCTTCTCCCTCGTTTTGGAAGAGAGATGGGGCATAGTAGGAAAGGCACATCGTGCCTGGGTCTGTTTGAAAATGTTTTAAAGGTTTTTTTCTTTTTTGGTGCACAGTTTTGGATAAGTCAAAATGCTGCTAACACATGGTGTGCTGTGTCAAGGATTTTGCTGCTCATGGTTCGCTTCCCGGTTCGCTCTCCCACTCATCCTAGTTGGTTCTCACCCTTTAACATAGATGGCTAATCCCCTTGCTGATTCCTTTACGGTCCTTTCCTGCAATGTCAGAGGTCTTGGATCAAAATTCAAGCGTGTTCTCCTCTTCCAGTACCTAAAATCCCACTCCCCCCAACTCATTCTTCTTCAAGAGACCCATCTTATGGGCAGCAAAATCCTGACATTGAAAAAACCGTGGATACAGAGGGCTATACATGCCACGTACTCTACATATGCAAGGGGGGTGTCGATCCTTATACACAAGAACTTCTCATGTGTGATTGAAGAAGTGTGCACGGACCCACAGGGTAAATTTGTTATTGTTGTATTTACACTCTGGTCTCACAGGTATATTGTCATTAATATGTATATCCCTCCGCCTTTCTCACCTGTAATGTTATATGCGGTTATGGAAAAGATTGCACCCTTTTGCCCTGGGAAAATTCTAATTATGGGAGACTTTAATGCTATCATGTCCCCACAATTGGATAGACCTGCTCGACCAAAGCATCATTGCACAGATCTCTCTGTTTGGGCTCAGGCAGTAGCCCTTGAAGAGGTTTGGAGGTGGAAGCACCCTACAACCAGAATCTATTCGTGTTTTTCAGCATCCCACAAAACTGCATCCCGTATAGACCTGGCCTTTTCTAATCCCCCATTGATGGCAGATGTGCTGGAGGCATCTTATTTACCAAGTGGATTGTCTGATCACAGCCCATTGGTAGTGACGCTTCGCTCTCCTGCATCCCGGAGTGCTGCACTGTGGAGGTTGGGGGCTCATTGGGTCTCCCATCCGGAACTAACTGAAATAGTACCCCCTTGTTAGCTGATTTCTGGGAGCGGAACACTGGGTCCTCCTCCCCTGAAATCACTTGGGACGCGTTTAAAGCATATACGAGGGGACAATATATCTCATCTATTGCCCATATTAAAAAGAAACAATTAAAGGAGACCCAACTATTATAACAATCGGTGACAAATCATACCTCTACATACAGCTCGGATCCCACACCATTTCATTTTGATTCACTTATGGCAGCCCAGAGAGAACTGAATCTTCACTTGACAGAGGTCACACGACTTGCAGCTCATAGGGGCAGACAAAGAACTTTTGAACAGGGCGACAAAAATGGTCGCCTGCTGGCGCTATTGGCGCAGAATGACCAACCACTCACGCTTGTCTCCACCCTGCGGACTTCTGATGGGGACACGGTGACTTCCCCCTCGGAGATTCTGCAAACGTTTACTGCTTTTTACGAAAAGTTGTATACCTCCACGTTGCCCTCGGATTTTCAGCCTGAGCGGCTGCGGGACCTGTTAGATCCCTTGGCGCTCGGCTGGCTTTCAGACCAGGAGCGTGAGACACTAGTTAGGCCATTTACAGCCCTAGAAGTTCTGAACGCCATTCAATCCTTCCCCACTGGTAAGGCACCGGGGCCAGATGGCCTTCCGATTGACTTTTATAAGTCGCATGGAGACCTCCTGGCACCCCTGTTGGCCCAGCTATATAATATGTGTTTAACCACTTGCCGACCGCCTCACGCCTATATACGTGAGCAGAATGGCACAGGCAGGCAAAATCACGTACCTGGTACGTGATTGCCTTCCCGCGGGCGGGGGGTCCGATCGGACCCCCCCCCCCCCCGGTGCCAGCGGCGGTCGGCATTTGGCTGGGAGAGTTGAGAGACGAGGGGGAGGCCATCTGATCGTGGCCCCCCCCCTCGCGATCGCTCCCAGCCAATGAGAAACATCCCCTGCCTCTGTATAGTACACAGAGGCAGAGGATGTGATGTCATCTCTCCTCGGCTCGGGAGTTCCGTTCCAGCGCCGAGGAGAGAAGACATGTGAGTGAGTGCACAACACTACACAACACAGTAGAACATGCCAGGCACACTAAACACCCCCGACCCCCCCCCCCCGATCGCCCTACCGATCCCCCCCCAATCACCCCCCCCCCTGTCACAAACTGACACCAAGCAGGTTTTTTTTTTTTTTTTTCTGATTACTGCATAGTGTCAGTTTGTGACAGTTAGAAGTGGTAGGGCAGTTAGGGTTAGGCCCCCTGTAGGTCTAGGGTACCCCCCTAACCCCCCTAATAAAGTTTTAACCCCTTGATCACCCCCCGTCACCAGTGTCGCTAAGCGATCATTTTTCTGATCGCTGTATTAGTGTCGCTGGTGACGCTAGTTAGGGAGGTAAATATTTAGGTTCGCCGTCAGCGTTTTATAGCGTCAGGGACCCCCATTATACTACCTAATAAATGTTTTAACCCCTTGATTGCCCCCTAGTTAACCCTTTCACCACTGATCACCGTATAACTGTTACGGGTGACGCTGGTTAGTTTGTTTATTTTTTATAGTGTCAGGGCACCCGCCGTTCATTACCGAATAAAGGTTTAGCCCCCTGATCGCCCGGCGGTGATATGCGTCACCCCAGGCAGCGTCAGATTAGCGCCAGTATCGCTAACACCCACGCACACAGCATACGCCACCCTTAGTGGTATAGTATCTGAACGCATCAATATCTGATCCGATCAGATCTATACTAGCGTCCCCAGCAGTTTAGGGTTCCCAAAAACGCAGTGTTAGCGGGATCAGCCCAGATACCTGCTAGCACCTGCGTTTTGCCCCTCCGCCCAGCCCAGCCCACCCAAGTGCAGTATCGATCGATCACTGTCACTTACAAAACACTAAACGCATAACTGCAGCGTTCGCAGAGTCAGGCCTGATCCCTGCGATCGCTAACAGTTTTTTTGGTAACGTTTTGGTGAACTGGCAAGCACCAGCCCCAGGCAGCGTCAGGTTAGCGCCAGTACCGCTAACACCCACGCACGCACCGTACACCTCCCTTAGTGGTATAGTATCTGATCGGATCAATATCTGATCCAATCAGATCTATACTACCGTCCCCAGCAGTTTAGGGTTCCCAAAAACGCAGTGTTAGCGGGATCAGCCCAGATACCTGCTAGCACCTGCGTTTTGCCCCTCCGCCCGGCCCAGCCCAGACCACCCAAGTGCAGTATCGATCGATCACTGTCACTTACAAAACACTAAACGCATAACTGCAGCGTTCGCAGAGTCAGGCCTGATCCCTGCGATCGCTAACAGTTTTTTTTGTAGCGTTTTGGTGAACTGGCAAGCGCCAGCGGCCTAGTACACCCCGGTCGTAGTCAAACCAGCACTGCAGTAACACGTGGTGACGTGACGAGTCCCATAAGTGCAGTTCAAGCTGGTGAGGTGGCAAGCACAAGTAGTGTCCCGCTGCCACCAAAAAGACAAACACAGGCCCGTCGTGCCCATAGTGCCCTTCCTACTGCATTCGCCAATCCTAATTGGGAACCCACCGCTTCTGCAGCGCCCGTACTTCCCCCATTCACATCCCCAACCAAATGCAGTCGGCATCATGAGAGGCATTTTTATGTCCTCCCGAGTACCCCTACCCAACAAACCCCCCCAAAATAGATGTCGTGTCTGCAGCAAGCGCGGATATAGGCGTGACACCCGCTATTATTGTCCCTCCTGTCCTGACAATCCTGGTCTTTGCATTGGTGAATGTTTTGAACGCTACCATTCACTAGTTGAGTATTAGTGTAGGGTACAGCATTCCACAGACTAGGACACACTTTCACAGGGTCTCACAAGATGCCATCGCATTTTGAGAGACCCGAACCTGGAACCGGTTACAGTTATAAAAGTTACAAGTTTGCAAAAAAAACACAAACAAAAATAAAAAAAAATAGTTGTCGTTTTATTGTTCTCTCTCTCTCTATTCTCTCTCTATTGTTCTGCTCTTTTTTACTGTGTTCTATTCTGCAATGTTTTATTGTTATTATGTTTTATCATGTTTACTTTTCAGGTATGCAATTTTTTATACTTTACTGTTTACTGTGCTTTATTGTTAACCATTTTTTTGTCTTCCTGAATGGTACGCCATTCACGACTTTGAGTGGTTATACCAGAATGATGCCTGCAGGTTTAGGTATCATCTTGGTATCATTCTTTTCAGCCAGCGGTCAGCTTTCATGTAAAAGCAATCCTAGCGGCTAATTAGCCTCTAGACTGCTTTTACAAGCAGTGGGAGGGAATGCCCCCCCCCCACCGTCTTCCGTGTTTTTCTCTGGCTCTCCTGTCTCAACAGGGAACCTGAGAAAGCAGCCGGTGATTCAGCCAGCTGACCATAGAGCTGATCAGAGACCAGAGTGGCTCAAAACATCTCTATGGCCTAAGAAACCGGAAGCTACGAGCATTTTATGACTTAGATTTCGCCGGATGTAAACAGCGCCATTGGGAAATTGGGGAAGCATTTTATCACACCGATCTTGGTGTGGTCAGATGCTTTGAGGGCAGAGGAGAGATCTAGGGTCTAATAGACCCCAATTTTTTCAAAAAAGAGTACCTGTCACTACCTATTGCTATGATAGGGGATATTTACATTCCCTGAGATAACAGTAAAAATGATTTTAAAAAAAATGAAAGGAACAGTTTAAAAATTAAATAAAAAAGCAAAAAAAATAATAAAGAAAAAAAAAAAGCACCCCTGTCCCCCTGTTTTAGTGCATTAAAATTTAAAAAAGTGTGTTTTTTCCACAAAAAATGCGTTTGAAAAATCGCTGCGCAAATACCGTGTGAAAAAAAAAAATGAAACACCCACCATTTTAATCTGTAGGGCATTTGCTTTAAAAAAAATATATAATGTTTGGGGTTCAAAGTAATTTTCTTGCAAAAAAAAATAATTTTTTCACGTAATCAAAAAGTGTCAGAAAGGGTTTTGTCTTTAAGTGGTTAGAAGAGTGGGTGATGTGTGACATAAGCTTCTAAATGTTGTGCATAAAATGCCAGGACAGTTCAAAACCCCCCCCAAATGACCCCATTTTGGAAAGTAGACACCCCGAGCTATTTGCTGAGAGTCATGTCGAGTCCATGGAATATTTTATATTGTGACACAAGTTGCGGGAAAGAGACAATTTTTTTTTTTTGCACAAAGTTGTCACTAAATGATATATTGCTCAAACATGCCATGGGGATATGTGAAATTACACCCCAAAATACATTCTGCTGCTTCTCCTGAGTACGGGGATACCACATGTGTGGGACTTTTTGGGAGCCTAGCCGCGCACGGGACCCCGAAAACCAAGCACTGCCTTCAGGCTTTCTAAGGGCGTAAATTTTTGATTTCACTCTTCACTGCCTATCACAGTTTCGGAGGCCATGGAATGCCCAGGTGGCACAAACCCCCCCCCCCCCCCAAATGACCCCATTTTGGAAAGTAGACACCACAAGCTATTTGCTGAGAGGTATAGTGAGTATTTTGCAGACCTCACTTTTTGTCACAAAGTTTTGAAAATTGAAAAAAGAAAAAAAAATTTTTTTTCTGGTCTTTCTTCATTTTCAAAAACAAATGAGAGCTGCAAAATACTCACCATGCCTCTCAGCAAATAGCTTGGGGTGTCTACTTTCCAAAATGGGGTCATTTGGGGGGGGTTTGTGCCATCTTGGCATTTTATGGCCTTCAAAACTGTGATAGGTAGTGAGGCGTGAAATCAAAAATTTATGCCCTTAGAAATCCTGAAGGCGGTGCTTGGTTTTCGGGGCCCCGTACGCGGCTAGGCTCCCAAAAAGTCCCACACATGTGGTATCCCCGTACTCAGGAGAAGCAGCTGAATGTATTTTGGGGTGCAATTCCACATATGCCCATGGCCTGTGTGAGCAATATATCATTTAGTGACAACTTTTTGTAAATTTTTTTTTTTTGTCATTATTCAATCACTTGGGACAAAAAAAATAAATATTCAATGGGTTCAACATGCCTCTCAGCAATTTCCTTGGGGTGTCTACTTTCCAAAATGGGGTCATTTGGGGGGTTTTTGTACTGCCCTGCCATTTTAGCACCTCAAGAAATGACATAGGCAGTCATAAACTAAAAGCTGTGTAAATTCCAGAAAATGTACCCTAGTTTGTAGACGCTATAACTTTTGCGCAAACCAATAAATATACGCTTATTGACATTTTTTTTACCAAAGACATGTGGCCGAATACATTTTGGCCTAAATGTATGACTAAAATTTAGTTTATTGGATTTTTTTTATAACAAAAAGTAGAAAATATCATTTTTTTTCAAAATTTTCGGTCTTTTTCCGTTTATAGCGCAAAAAATAAAAACGGCAGAGGTGATCAAATACCATCAAAAGAAAGCTCTATTTGTGGGAAGAAAAGGACGCAAATTTTGTTTGGGTACAGCATTGCATGACCGCGCAATTAGCAGTTAAAGCGACGCAGTGCCGAATTGTAAAAAGTGCTCTGGTCAGGAAGGGGGTAAAATCTTCCGGGGCTGAAGTGGTTAAAAGATGGCAAACTGCCCGACTCAATGTATCATGCATATCTGACTTTAATATACAAACCCTCTGAAGACCCAACTTCTTGCGCCTCGTACCGGCCAATTGCATTGCTAAATAACTACTTTAAAATTTTGAACAAATTACTTGCTCTACGACTATATCCCCTACTACCTTCAGTCATTGATTAGGATCAAACTGGCTTTATGCCCCGTAGATCCACTGATGTCAACTTCAGAAGGTTATATACCAACATACATGCCCAACACCACAACACGGGTTCGAGAACTATAGCCTCACTTGACATAGAAAAGGCTTTTGACACCGTAGAGTGGCCTTTTCTTTGGGAAACATTGCGTAGAATGGGGTTCCCCTTGTTGTTTATTCAATGGCTCCAGGTATTGTACAAATGCCCCACTTCATCAGTGAGACTGGGGGGTGGACTATCAGCTCCCTTTAAGCTCACTAGAGGAACCCAGCAGGGCTGTCCTCTCTCTCCAGCTTTATTTGCCTTAGCTATTGAACCGGTGGCGGAGGCGCTACGTACATCCCCACATATTAGAGGTCTTCGTATTGGCTTACTGGAGGAGAGGCTGGCCCTGTACGCGAATGACATGCTACTGTTCCTCAATGATGCTGGTCCGTCCTTGCAGGGTGTTCTGAACGTGTTAGACACTTTCGCGGTAGTCACCGGACTAAAGGTTGAATGGTCCAAATCTATACTTTTTCCGATAGACCAGGCGGCCAAAACTACTTCCCCCCCCCAGACTGTTCACTAAAATGGGTGGAAACTTTTAAGTACCTAGGGGTTCATATATCCACACAAGCATCAGATTTCATCTCACTTAACCTTACCCCTATACTCTTGGACACTAAGACAAAAATGAAATCGTGGAGTAATTTACCGCTATCAGTTTGGGGACGAGTAAATCTCCTTAAAATGAAAATTATCCCCAAATTCATGTATTTGTTCCGCCACTCCCCTCAGTGGATACCCAAATCCTTTTTTTAAAAACGGAATCAATTGTTCTCATCCTTTATCTGGGGATCCTCACCACCCAGGTATCGGCTGTCGACCTTGATGCAGCCGTCAACGCAGGGCGGTATGGCATTTCCTGATTGCTACAAATATTTCCTAGCTACCCAACTGGTGACAGCGGCCTGGTGGCTTCACCCCGACAAAACAAATTCATCCACAGTCCTAGAGGCCACGATAGTGGGCTCGTTGGAAGCCCTGCAATTTCTGATATTCAGAGGCCCTCGAGCCCCATATCCTTTGACACCCTCTATGCATACCACCCTGCGGGCTTGGCGGCCAGGCCTAGATATAGAAAAGTACAAATCAACCGAGATCTCTCCTAACACCCCGATCTGGCTGAACCCTACTTTGCCACACATTTACAAACTTCCAGACCCCTACGCATGGACCAAATATGGTAAAAAAATCCTTTCCCACATAGTGTCACAAATGTCATTATCTCCCCTTTCACACCTTTCTTCTATATATAACGTACCTCATCATTACCAATTTCGTTATCTCCAACTGTCACATGCTTTCGCTGCGCAGTTTCCACGCGCTTCCTGCATCATTGTTCAGTCGGGGCTGGAGAAGACACTCAGAACTAAGTGTGCAGAGAAACCTACCTCACAGTTATATGCGCATTTGGTCTATGTGTCTCTCCCACCTCTAAATAAACTCTGGTCTCGCTGGCAGCTTGACATACCCTCGCTGGACAATGATGATTGGGATGATGTCTGGGGTTTTCCTTTCAGCTCCTTAGTTTCTATGCGGGATCGGCTGATGCAATTTAAGGTGCATAGAGCGTAATTTACTCCACATAGACTCTATAAAATGAACCCTACATGTCCCTCGGAGTGTTGGAGATGTGGAATCTCCCCAGGAGATTTCTCTCATATTTTCTGGCATTGCCCTAAAATTCAGCAATATTGGAGTGAGGTGCTTGACATGGTAAATAGTCGCATCAACTACACTACCACATGCCATTGAAGTCTGTCTTTTGGGGCTAAACACTTGTACCAACAATAGCAAAACGCACACTGGTCGGGTTATTGTTATTCTATGCCCGGAAAAATATTGCCATGCAATGGAAGAAGCCCACCCCCCCTTCATTGACACAATGGAAAAGTCTGGTTAATAATAACCTTCCTTTATATAAAGACACATACTTCAATAGAGGGTGCCCGATGAAATACGATAGAGTCCGGCGTACATGGTTAGATGAAGTGGAAACAGCTTGTTGTGTCTCCAAAATAATATGATGGGGGTTGAGAATAATAAAAGTATTGAGGTTTTTTTTTTTGTTTTTTGTTTTTATTGGTTACGACTGGGAGAGAGGACTTGACGTCTCAAGTGACATCTAAAAAGTGTAGGGTGGAGCTACAGCAGTGACATCATCATGCCCACCGGGGCGCTGGATGCTGCATTTGTAACATGCTGATTTGTTTTTATGATATGTGAGTAAGATACTATAGTTCATAATAAATAGGTGTTTTAATACTACACCATGAGTGATTTCCCTTCCTCTTTCATGCAATGTTTGCCTTAAGTTTGATCAATGGATTACCTTGATATGATCTGCTGTGGGAATGGTGGTTCAACTTCCATCCATCCATTCCTAGGATCTTTCCTTACAAGCATTATAAATAGACCTCTTATAATTGGAGGTCTAACTTTCTGGTAAGCGGCTTTTAGTATCACAGGTGGTTTGGTGTACAGAGGTGATTTGTAAGAGGAATCTTTTATATACTGTATGATCCTGGGCTGCCTTTTTTTTTTCTCATTGAAGTCACTTTTTTATGTGAAGGACTTTTGTTGCACTTTTTTCTTGTGGGGCTCCTTTATGAATTGTTTAAATTATTATAATATTTATTCACAGCATTATATGTATTTGATGTTTTTTTACTATTATTTATGTGTTTATTATTGCACCTAATTCTTAACTATTTATTCACTTTTTGATATGCACTTTATATGAATTGGTATATATTTTGATTTTTTAATCTGTATGCATTTAATACCAGGTGTGTAGGTAATGGTGATTGCTGCTGTAATTTTTATTTTATTTTTAATTGCCACATTTAGCACAGGATTCTTGTTGGTATTAAAGTATAACTAAAGGCAAAACTTTTTCCTGGTGCCTCCATGGCAGCATACTAGTGATAGAGCTCCGCCTCGACTCCTCCCTCAGGACCAGTGAATAGCATAAATTAAAGACGTAGTCCCTCCCCCAACATTCTCCTTTTTTTCCTCATACCTCTTGTGCTGGTGAAGAGTAGCAGTATGTCCATACCTCTGCAGTCGGCAGCGTCCGCCGGGTTTAGCCTTTCCCGTGCGCAGTCCCTGTTCTTGGGCCGCTCACAGCGCTGATAAGACTGGGAACCCCTCTGTGGATCTGTTGGGGTCTTCTTGCAGAGTTTCCTCACAGGAACGCAGTCTGCCACCATATCCTATGATGAAGGCAAAAGGAGTCGCAAAAGGATCAGCTCCCATCCTTTCAGGCTTGTGATTTTTCATTTTTTTCCATTTCTCATTTAAAAAAAAAAAAAAAGAAGAAAAGGAAGATGCATATGTCTTTCCCTCCCCTCTTCCCTTTTTCTGTCCTCCCCTTTCTTCCCTTAATGAAAAGAGATTATACACTGAAGAGGGTGCAAGAAGTTCCTTTTGTTTAGATACCTGTTATGTTTCTGTCATGCTGTGGCCTTTAGGATCGACATCCGTCGCCCTGCTGCTGTGGGGGGCCTTGTGTTCTGTTTTCCCTTCGGCAGCGCGGTCCGGCGTCCCCTCCGCCGTACTGCGCATGCGCGATCCGGGGAACTTACAGCCGTCATTGGTCAGGTGTTTTCTCTCGGCTTTACGTCCTCGGCTCTACTGCGCATGCGCGGGCGCATGTGCGGTCTCTCGGCACTCCGGCGGCCATCTTGGTCTCTGGAAAAAGGGCCAGTTTAGCCCTTTTCTTTAAAAAAAAAAAAAAAAAAAAAACGAAAAGAGAGAGAGACTGGGTGTTTATGGGACTGCCCCACCCACCCCTAGGGTATTTAAGGTCAGCTTTGAGAGCTATCAGTCAGAGTCGCCTCAGCTGTGCCCTGCTAGGTTTCTCTAAAGGCTGCTCTGTGGTAAGTATTTAAAAAAAAAAAAAAAAACAACAAAAAAAAAAACAAAAAACTTCTTTTTCTTTCCTTACCTTTTCTTGCTATTTTCCGCAGCTGATCCTTATGCCCAACTCCGCAATGAGCCATTCATCTCGCAACAAAGATCCTCACACTTCCGTTAGGTATGGGACCACCTATACGTGAGTATAAAAAAAAAAAAAAAAGTGCGCTCACTGGCCTGACATGATTTTTTCTTAAAATCATAGCCCTGCCCACTCCAAGAGGACCGAAAAATCCTCAAGGCACCGCGATGACGACAGCCCAAGTCGCAGATCTCGTTCTTCACGCCACCGGTCCCGCTCATCAAGACGTGAGTCCCATTCTTCGCGACATAGATCAAGATCCAGAAGACGGGACCGGTCCTCCTCTCCTAGATCCTACGAAAAGAAGAAGTGCTGGACCTGTGGGGCTAGTCCGCTACCGAATAAAGTAGTCTGCAAGGATTGTTTCGCGGACTATGCGTCCAGCCGCGAGTTAGAAAACCAACAGGTGGTGGACCTGCTCAAAAGAACTATGAAGGACTCCTTCTCTGAGCTTGCGGCCTTGGTTCCTGCCCAGCCAGTCCCGCAGACGTCCCAGGCGCAGGATGTTGAGCTTGTTCTTCCTGGTCCCTCCGCAGCCAGTACGCCTCTACCTCCATCAGGCCGACTGGCCAGAGATTCCCCACCTGAAGACCTTTCGGGCGATTCGTCAGATGAGTCAGATCCTTCCGGCTTCAGCCATTCATTGGTAAAGCCATTCATCCAGGCAGTAAGAGCCGCAATAGCTTGGGAGGATACTGAAGAACCTCCCCAGGAAGCAAAAAGCTACTTCCCATTCCTCAAAAGGAAACAGGCTTTCTTCCCTTTGATGGGAGAAATTACGCAAATCATTCAAAACGAATGGTCAAGAACTGATAAAAAACTGTCATTGGGCCGTTTCAATAAATTGTATCCCCTACCGGAGTCGGGAACACAGTCACTGAACTCCATGCCAGTGGTAGACGCATCAGTGGTGCGACTCGCAAAGAATATTACCCTGCCTATGGAAGATTCCGCTTCTTTCAAGGATCCTCTTGACAGAAGAATCGATCTAGATCTCAAGAGGAGCTATTTAGCTGCAGGAGCGGCATGTAAGCCAGCGATCGCCCTCACCTCCGTATCTAATGCCATTAGAGCTTGGACGGATAACATTGAAACAGCTCTACGCCAGGATGTCCCCAAGGAAGACATAATTAAAGCTCTGGAAGAAATTAGATTGTCAGCAGACTTCGTTGGAGTAGCAGCTATTGACACAATTAGGTGTTCAGCAAGATCTATTCTGCACTCAGTAATGGCAAAAAGGGCCTTGTGGTTAAAACCATGGACGGCGGATTTGGCGTCCAAACAAAATTGGTGCAAAATCCCGTTCGACGGGAAGGCATTATTCGGAGACAAAATGGATAAAGCCATATCTAGGCTGTCAGGAGGAAAGTCAGGTATGCTCCCCCAAGACAGAAGGATGCGAAGATCCAGAGGGGGTTCTTCCAGGTTCCGCCAGTCAAACCCTAGAGATTTCAGACAAGCAAGGCAGTTCAGAGACGGCAGAAGACCCTGGAGGGGCACTCAGGCATCTTTCTTGGGCAGAAAGTCGAAGGCCCCTCAGACTCCACATGAGCAGAAGCAGTCCTTTTGACGCCAGATTAGCCCAGACACTCCCGGTGGGAGCCAGACTAAAATTCTTTCTTCCAGTCTGGGCCAGCAAATGCCAGGATCCCTGGGTTCTCTCAACAATCCAATGGGGACACTTTTGGAGTTTCTCTCATCCTCCACCTCAAAATTCGTTCACACGAACAGAAATTCCATCCTCTCTGCTGAAGGCTCAAGCCCTAAGACAATTCGTATCGTCACTCCAACTTCAGGGAGCAGCTGTGCCGGTTCCTTTGGCGGAGCGCTTCGCAGGCTTCTATTCCACTCTATTTCTGGTTCCAAAGAGAACGGGTGGATGGAGGCCTGTGATCGATCTAAAAAGACTCAACAGGCACATACACCCAGAAAGCTTCAAGATGGAGTCTCTACAAACAATTATTCAGGCAGTACAGCCAACAGATTGGATGATATCAATCGATCTGCAGGATGCGTACTTACACGTGCCAATTCTACCTGCCTTTCAGAAGTATCTCAGATTTGCAGTAGGTCGGATCCACCTGCAGTTCCAAGCCCTGCCCTTTGGGCTGTGCACCTCCCCCAGGGTGTTTACCAAAATTCTAATATCCGCTTTGGTTCCCCTGCGGGAGAGGGGTTTGAGGATATACCACTATTTGGACGACATCCTCCTCCTAGCAAGCAGTCCGGGTCAGTTGGTGTATCACCGAGACATCCTTCTCCAGTCTCTGAGAGAACTAGGATGGTTGATAAACTCAGAGAAGAGTCAGCTGGCACCTACACAGCGGATGATCTATCTAGGCGCGATGTTCAACACCCGGGAGGGGACAGTGTCATTACCATCCCTGAAGATGAGGATTATTATCCAGAAGATGGTCAAAACCATTGCGAGCCGGTATCTAACGGCGTCGCAATGCCTGAGCCTCATTGGCACAATGTCTGCCTGTATACCGATGATTCCTTGGGCCCATTGGCATTTGAGGTATTTTCAGACGGGTTTCTTGGCGCAGTGGAAGAAACAGCAACTCTCTCAGACAATTCTGCTGACGGGAGCAATGCGCAGGAGCCTTCATTGGTGGACTCTGCCGGAAAACCTCTCAAAACCTCGCTATCTGGGTTCCCTCTTCTGGATCACAGTTACGTCCGACGCAAGTGGACAGGGCTGGGGAGCCCATTGCGGGGATACCAGGATACAGGGGAGATGGTCCTGCTCCACCCAGGGAGTAGTATCCAACATACTGGAGATGAGAGCAGCATTCTTGGCACTAACTTCATTGGCTTCTCAGGTCAGGGGCCAGAGAGTACTTCTACGCCTGGACAACAGGGCAGCTGTCGCATACCTGCAGAGGCAGGGGGGCACTCGCAGCACATCACTCCTCAGGGAAGTGGAGCCGATTATGCTCTGGGCAGAGAAGAACGTCCTAGACCTCAGGGCGATGTATCTCCCGGGAAGGTTGAACACGGAAGCAGACACGTTGTCGAGGAAATTCTTGAACAACAACGAGTGGGCTCTTCATCCCCAGGTCTTCCATCAGATTGCCAGCCTCTGGGATCCCCCTCAAGTAGACCTATTTGCCACCCCGGGGAATACAAAACTGACCAGGTTCTTCTCTCGCCTTCCGTATACGCAAGCGGAGGAAGTAGATGCCCTGTCATGCCCCTGGAGGTTCACCACCGCATATGCCTTCCCTCCCCGGCCATTAATATTCAAGTTCCTCCTGAGACTTCTCAGAGAAACAGTCCAGGTACTGGCAGTACTCCCATATTGGCCGAAGAGACCTTGGTTTCCTCTAGCTATGCGTCTCAGTGTGAGCTCTCCAATCAGGATCCATCCTTTCCCTCAACTTCTGACGCAGGGCAGTTTAATTCATCCAGACCCTCAGAAGCTGAACCTTCGAATCTGGAGGTTGAGAGGCGAAGGTTCGAGTCCCTAGGATGCTCCCCAGGGGTCATAACAACCCTCCTGGGAGCCAGGAAACCAGCAACCAATGCTATATATTCTAGAATATGGGACAAGTTCTTGTCATTTGCTGCCTCAAATGAGTTTAATCCAATCTCTCCTTCTACATCAGGTGTTCTCGGCTTCCTCCAATCAGGACTTGATCTGGGTCTTGGCCTAAGTTCTCTCAAAGTACAAGTAGCAGCAATTTCTGCTGCAACAAATAAAAGATGGGCGGAAGAGCCCTTAGTAGTCACTTTCCTCAGAGGAGTGCTGAAGATCCGGCCACCTGCCAGACGGTCTTTTCCCAAGTGGGATTTATCCCTGGTCCTTGAAGTCCTCTCTGACCATCCATTTACCCCAGTGGAACAACTGACAATATGGAACATAACACTGAAAACGGTTTTTCTGTTAGCCATTACATCTGGTAGAAGGATCTCAGAACTCCACTCGTTGGGAATAGGTGATGACCACATCTCTTTTTATCACGATAGAGTAGAACTTCGTCCCCTTCGGGGGTTCACACCTAAGGTCACTACTCCAAGCCACCTTTTGGAGCCCTGGGCACTACCGGTATTTGCTGAAGCAGATTCAGGATCATGTCACGAGCTGGACATATCCAGAGTGCTCAGAGCCTACCTAGAGGCCACTAGATCCTTCAGGAACTCGGAAAGACTCTTCATTGTTCCATTCGGCAAATACAGGGGCAAAGAAGCTTCCATCAGAACTCTGGCATCTTGGGTGGTAAAGCTAATCCAGAAGGCCTACAGGATAAAGAATATGGAACCTCCATCCCGAGTGAGTGCTCATTCCACAAGGGCAGTCTCAACCTCCTGGGCAGCAAGGGCTAACGTGTCATTAGAGACGGTGTGCAGGGCCGCCACCTGGTCTTCTCGCAATACTTTCCTCAGACACTACCGTATCGACCCAGGAGCTCTCACAACGGTTGAGTTCGGGAGAAGGGCAGTTCAGGCTGCGATGTCTCATTCTAATTAAACATTTATTGTTAATCATTATCCCACCCGTGTCAGCTAGTTATTTATCACTAGTATGCTGCCATGGAGGCACCAGGAAAACGGAAAATTGTATCATACTTACCGTAATTTTCCTTTCCTGGTGCTTATCCATGGCAGCATACGCTCCCACCCTCGGTATTCTATTTTACGGAGAATGTTGGGGGAGGGACTACGTCTTTAATTTATGCTATTCACTGGTCCTGAGGGAGGAGTCGAGGCGGAGCTCTATCACTAGTATGCTGCCATGGATAGGCACCAGGAAAGGAAAATTACGGTAAGTATGATACAATTTTCCGTTTTTTTAGTTTTGGATAGTGTGGAGATGGATTAGAACCCCTGTCAGTTTTTATTGCCGTCTGTGCCCGTTAAGGAAATTCATCCTCTCTATTTGTCCTGTACCTTTGTCATTGAAAGCGAAAGTAAAGAAAATCCCACATTTTCAGTTGTCGCCAGAAAAGTAATAGAGGGGAAATCTTCCAATGGTGTCACTAGTTCTGGGGCCTGGGGTTCCCCAAGAGATTCCCTTAATTTGCAGTGATTTTGCTGACAGCCTGGGTGTCTACTAACAATTGAGACCCAGGGGAACCGGATCATGATCACATGATCTTTGTGATAGCCTCTGATTGGCTATCACAGTAATCACTCATTGTAGCCCTTCCCTATGTTATCTCTCCTCTGTGAAGAAGAGAAACAACAAACTTGTCTACTAGAGAGGAGGAAACAATATGGCATTGTATCTATTCAGCCTCAATAAGTAGATGTCTCCTGAGGCTCAGAGGTCACTTTTTTCAGCTACATGATGTCAAAAGAGAAATAATTAACAGTGCTGCAGCAGATCAGAGGTATGGAGAAGATAAATAATTAAAAAGTGCTGTGGAGGAGAAGAATGTCATATCAGACTGATATAGGCCCACGTATTAACTTAAAGGGGTTGTAAAGGCAGAAGGTTTTTAATCCTAATGCTTTCTATGCATTAAGATAAAAAACCCTTCTGTGTGCAGCAGCCCCCCTAACACTTTCCTGAGGTCACTCTCTGTCCAGCATTGTCCACAAGTGTCTCAGGCATTCGAGATTATACTTCCTGAGCCATTGGCTCCCACTGTTGTCAATCAAAGTCAGCTAGCCAATCAGGGGAGAGAGGGGGCTGGGCCGGGTCGGTGCTCCGTGTCTAAATGGACACAGGGAGCTGTGATTCGGCTTGGGTGCCCCCCATAGCAAGCTGCACTAAACAGGAGGGAGGGGCCAGGAGCACAGAAGAGGGACCCGAGAAGAGGAGGATCCAGGCTGCTCTGTGCAAGCTGCTTACTGTGGGGGCACTAAACAGGAGGGAGGGGCCAGGATCACAGAAGAGGGACCCGAGAAGAGGAGGATCCAGGCTGCTCTGTGCAAATCCACTGCAACAGAGCAGGTAAGTACTACATGTTTATTTTATAGGAAAAATAACAAGCCTTTACAATCACTTTAAGGGATCCATACGCCTGGTGCGTATATCTGCTTTTGGGTGTGAGCACAAAGGTGTATTGTAGATAACACTTATAAGTACCAAAGCACGGTGCAGGAATACAAAAAGTATAATTTGATAATTGTTTAGATTTGGGACTTTTTGATGTTGTATGGACTTTGCTTTTGCACATAATAGATGGACACTGGTTAATGTATGGAAATTCCCAAAAATGTTTAAAATTTTCTTTAGACACAAAGAAATTAAGTATGGTGCACTGTTTTGTTTTTTTTAGATAACCTACTGTATACTGAGAATGGCACTTTATTCACTTACACTCATTATCACTGGCTACCCTTTTGAGGGGGTTAAGTCAGTTTGCTGCCTAGGAGCAATTTTCGATTGGTTTGATCCAACAGCAGATTGAATTGGGTTTCATCTCTCCAGGAGTGCAGGATTGTGGAAAATTATTTAATCAATTAGGTGTGCAAATTGCAGATTGAGGTATTGAGCTTTATATAAAACAGACTTTTTTTAAAAAAGTATCAAAAAAGATGTGAAAGGGAGTCAGGAGCTCTGTTTGCTGGCTGCCTGTGAAAATCTATAATATTCATGTACAATAGTTTTATTTACCAAAATTAAAAAATAATAAATATCATATTATCAATACATATATTTGGAAAAAAAACATATTTCGTAGCCCTGGATATATAGTAAAAAAGAAAAAAGTGTACCCAGCCACCTTTGGTCCACTTTTTAGGATGAGTCATATAATATTGTCAGTGTTTTCTGTGTGTCATGGATCAGTTCTGCACCTCTGGCATGCAGTAAAATTTGTCTTCCAACAGTCTGTTTACACCCCTGTGGGGTAATGGTAAAACATATTCATGTTCAGGTGTCTTTTGTTGGAAATTCAACACTAATTGATCCAGGATTTTGAATCAAATATCTTATATTCAGTATTTCTGCAAATTTTAGACTACTTTCTGATTTTTCCAAGAACATTTTCAAAGCCGTATTTAAAACATTTATGTTTTATTTTATGACAGATAAGAAGTAGAGCTACTGTCATGAGACATGTTGTAAAAAAAGGCCTACTTTGGGATGATTTATACATTGGATTTCAAACACGAATTCAGAGGGACCCAGATATCTACCATCACCAGTATGTTTCTGATTTCTCTTTTACAGATATTTGTACATTTTCCCATGTACTTTGTATTGCTAAATTTGTAGGACTTGTACACAATCATACAAAACACAACCTTAAAATGACAAAAAATGCATAAGGCCCTTTACAATCTACGGTGTATAGTTCCTTTGTGTTCAATCCTGGTGTTGTAGTGTGTCTGGGAGGCACAGGTAGAGCGCTCAACCCCACTGCCTGCAGCATGCCGAAGTCTGTAACAGGCTGAAATATGCTACAGCTGGATGGGTCTGAGTGCTGTACTGGAGTTTAGAGGTCTATGCCTCCAGGGACAAAAGTCTGGAATTCCTATGTTTTTTTCAGTGATCTGACAACAGTCACGAATGTATTATTTTGTGGATTCTTTGAAATGTGTCTCCATGCCAGGCTATTGGGATAATAGCTTTAGAAAAATGGAACCTTCTACCAGTTTGTAGCAATATAAACATAAACACTATATATACATATTGCATGTACTATAGGTACATTTGTGAGCGCCTGCAATATTCATATTTTATATATGTAATAGTTTTTATAATATATGCATTATATGTTTCTGCATTAACACCACTGATACCTCTCCCCTAGATTCTGGAACCATTTTCAGATCAAGCTGCCTCTAACATCACCTGACTGGAATGCATTTTTGGAACAAGAGAAACAAAGTGGAAATAATGCACAGAATTGCAGTGTAATGTAAATCATTACCAGAAAACATGTTACAACCTGCAGTAGCTGCTGAAACTCCTTTTAATCTCAAATCTGCCAATGAATGCATATTGTTTGTATGATAATTAGGAGTAGAGATGAGCTTCGAGTTTAAGTCGAACTCATGTTCGACTCGAACATCGGCTGTTCGCCAGTTCCCCGAACTGTGAACAATTTGGGGGGTTCGCGGCAAATTCGAAAGCCGCGGAACACCCTTTAAAAGTCTATGGGAGAAATCAAAAGTGCTCATTTTAAAGGCTTATTTGCATGGTATTGTCCTAAAAAGTGTTTGGGGACCCGGGTCCTGCCCCAGGGGACATGGATCAATGCAAAAAAAGTTTTAAAAACGGCCGTTTTTTCAGGAGCAGTGATTTTAATAATGCTTAAAGTCAAACAATAAAAGTGTAATATTCCTTTAGATTTCGTACCTGGGGGGGGGTCTATAGTATGCCTGTAAAGGGGCGCATGTTTCCCGTGCTTAGGACAGTCTGACAGCAAAATGACATTTCAAAGGTCAAAAAGTCATTTAAAACTACTCGCGGCTATTAATGAATTGCCGGTCCCGAGTACCGACAATACACATAAGAGTTCATTGATAAAAACGGCATGGGAATTCCCCACAGGGGAACCCCGAACCAAAATTTAAAAAAAAAAATGAAGTGGGGGGTCCCCCTAAATTCAATACCAGGCTCTTCAGGTCTGGTATGGATTTTAAGGGGAACCCCGCACCACAATTAAAAAAAAAATTGGCGTGGGGTCCCCCCAAAAATCCATACCAGACCCTTATCCGAGCACGCAACCTGGCAGGCCGTAGGAAAAGAGGGGGGGACGAGAGAGCGCCCCCCCGCCTCCTGAACCGTACCAGGCCACATGCCCTCAACATTGGGAGGGTGCTTTGGGGTAGCCCCCCAAAGCACCTTGTCCCCATGTTGATGAGGACAAGGGCCCCTACCATTTCACAAAAAAACTGCCAAAAATGTTAAAAATTACAAGAGACAGTTTTTGACAATTCCTTTATTTCTTCTGTCTCTTGTCATTTTTAACATTTTTGACAGTTTTTTTGTGAAATGGTAGGGGTACTTTTGTACCCCCTTACCATTTCACACAGGGGGGATGGCCGGGATCTGGGCATCCCCTTGTTAAAAGGGGCTTCCAGATTCCGATAAGCCCCCCGCCCGCAGACCCCCACAACCATCGGCCAGGGTTGTGGGGATGAGGCCCTTGTCCTCATCAACATGGGGACAAGGTGCTTTGGGGGGCTACCCCAAAACACCCTCCCAATGTTGAGGGCATGTGGCCTGGTACAGTTCAGGAGGGGGGGTGCTCTCTCGTCCCCCCCTCTTTTCCTGTGGCCTGTCAGGTTGCGTGCTCGGATAAGGGTCTGGTATGGATTTTTGGGGGGACCCCACGCCAATTTTTTTTTAAATTTTGGCGCGGGGTTCCCCTTAAAATCCATACCAGACCTGAAGGGTCTGGTATGAATTTTGAGGGGGACCCCTACGTCATTTTTTTTTTAAATTTTGGCACGAGGGTCCCCTTAATACCCATACCAGACCTGAAGGGCCCGGTATTGAATTTAGGGGGACCCCCCACGTCATTTTTTTTTAAATTTTGGTTCAGGGTTCCCCTGTGGGGAATTCCCATGCCGTTTTTATCAATGAACTTTTATGTGTATTGTCGGAAGACTCGGGACCGGCAATTCATTTATAGCCGCGAGTAGTTTTAAATGACTTTTTTTCCTTTGAAATGTCATTTTGCTGTCAGACTGTTCTAAGCACGGGAAACATGCGCCCCTTTACAGGCATACTATAGACACCCCCCAGGTATGAAATTTAAAGGAATATTACACTTTTATTTTTTGACTTTAAGCATTATTAAAATCACTGCTCCCAAAAAAACGGACATTTTTAAAACTTTTTTTTGCATTGATCCATGTCCCCTGGGGCAGGACCCGGGTCCCCAAACACTTTTTAGGACAATACCATGCATATTAGCCTTTAAAATTAGCACTTTTGATTTTGAATGTTCGAGTCCCATAGACTTCAATTGGGTTCTAAAGTTCTTGCAAAGTTTTGCTCTGTTCGCAAGTTCTGGTGCGAACCGAACCGGGGGGTGTTCGGCTCATCCTTAATTAGGAGGTCCAAACATTAAAATCTGATATCCTCTTTTAAATTTACCAAAAACGATATAGTAAATGTGCTCATTTTAGCAATCCATTTCATATACAAGGTTATTCAAAAAGATGGAGCAAATTTAAACTTTTTATTTCAAACAAACTGTGTTGGATAGAAACACATTTTGCACATCACTGGATAGAGGAAGGTTTGAAAATTAAAAGCTCACCTAGAAGTCCCATTCAATGCCACCCAGCTATATGGCATATTATTAAAAACTGTATGCATATGAAGCTGTATAAGTTGCAGTTACTGCAGGCATTGCATCCTGGTGATCATAACAGAAGGTTCCAATTTGGCGTTGCAATTCTGCAGTATAATGAAGAGATCAATTTTTCCAAACGACTAATTTTTTTCAAGAATCAACATTTCATCCCTCTGGTAAGGTTAATCGATACAATGTAAGAATTTGGAGGAATGCAAATCCTTGCATAGTTGTAGAAGATTAAAGAAACACATCGAAGCTAGATGTGTTTTGCGCCATTTCTGTAAGCAAAGTTTATGGACCTTTCCTTTTTGAAACTGTGACAGGCTTTTAATGTCTGGACATGCTGCAAAACTGGTTGTTTCCCCAACTTCAAGAAGATTCAGATGACTTGATTTTCATGCAAGATGATGCCCTGTGTCCCTTCCACTTGGAGGTCCGGGGTTATCTAAATGACACCATTCTAGGATGGCGGATTGGAAGAGGTGGACAGCAAGATCTTGTTCATCATATGTGGTCTCCCAGGTCACCAGACCTTACCCTCTGCCATTGTTATCTATGGGGTACATTAAAGAAAGGGTATTTATCCCACCTATGCCTGCTGCTCTTCAAGACCTGAGAAAAATTGAATCATTGAAGCTATGAATTCAATAACTAGTGACCAGTGGATTCGTGTGTGGCAAGAAATGGTCTACCATTTTGGTGTTTGTTGTGCAACAAATGGTACTCATGTTGAGTGCATACAATCTCTAGAATCATAAAACTTTGCACCCTCCTCCTCCAGTGGCGTGCAGAATGTACTTCTATCCCTTCCAGTTTTGACATAAAAAGTTGAAATCAACTTTGTAAAAAAAGCTGTATATCTGATAAGGTAGGCCCTCAAACGGCATGCGTTATTAAATCTAAAGGAGCTTGTAAAATTAGGCTGTATCGTGTGTGATCAGCTTTAGATGCACCAAAGCATCTTTCCACCACTATGCATGTCAGATTTGTTTAGGTATAGCACAACTTTTCAAAAGATCCTACACAGGCCAGTCTATAGTATCAATCAAAAAAGACATCAGACACACAGCTGTATGCACATTTAGGGCTCATTCACATCCTAGTTTTGTGGTAATGCTCATTGTGTGCATTGGTCCTCTGCAGTGATTTTTAATGCCATCACAACACTCATGCATTGCAGTGAACTGCAGCAGGCAGTAATGCACATCCAAGCTTTTTGGTGTGCTGATATAGAAAAACACTGCAGGTACATCTTCCTGACCTGTCGGTGCATTGGCAGCCCATTCATAATAAATGCAGGTTAGTGTGTGACATAATGCACATTAATGCGCATGCTTTTCTTTTCTTCACAGGTTTTTTCTTTATTGACTTTGTTGTACATACAATACGCTTGTAGCATTCATCAGAAAATTGTCAGTTTCAAAAAGATTGAGAGTATTTTGGGAAAGGGGTTTAAAGAACAGTTTTAAAGACAGAAGTTTTTCTTAGTTTTCTATAACAGTTCTGACACATTGCACTAGTGACACTAACTTATATTGACAGCAGTAATGTCATTCCTTACTTCCTTATTCCTTGTCATTCCTAACCTTAAGACCTCTTTTACATGGGGGGGGGTAAAAAAAGGGGGGTAGAGCCATAATGTCCACCATACAGCTAGTAAGGGCTGTTCAATTGCCGTGGCTGTTGAGTAGGCAGGCGACATCGTCTGCCAAACTCGCATAATCAACACATGTGAGAACCAACACGTGTGAACCTAGCTCTAGGATGAAATCAAATTTGCAATTGTATGTTAAAAAAAATTTATATTATTTATGATACACTAAGTAACTGTGCAGAATCACCTAGCCCAGCGATGGCGAACCTTGGCACCCCAGATGTTTTAGAACTAAATTTCTCATAATGCTCACCTGCACTGCAGAGTGTATGAGCATCATGGGAAATATAGTTCCAAAACATCTGGGGTGCCAAGGTTCGCCATCACTGACCTAGCCGGTGCCTTACAATAGAATGGTAATGGATCTCTTCAGCAACTTTTTATCCATTAAGGTAAATTACCTTGCTCATTGCAGACAAAATGATCTTTACACATATTTAACTGAACCAACTTTTGACATAAAGCTTTACCCCGGTTCACACTGTCACACCGCATGTGATTCACACAGGAATGCGGAAAAGCTGCCCAAGTCTGTTTCTTGTGGTAGTGGTACGATTTGAGCCCATTCAGAATGAATGCATCCGCAAGAAACAGGTGCGGTCAGCTTTTTTTGTTCGCACTGGAACCGGATCGCATGGGTGTGTGATCCAGTTCAGGCAAAAGCACTGTGTTTTGCAAGCTGTTTTTGGGGTGTCATTAACCTTTAATTGACACCTGCAGCAGATCGCAGGAACACAGTGTGACTGCTTTGCTGTGTGGAAAACGCACAGAAATCGCTGTGTTTCCCACATTGCATCAGTGTGAGCCGGGGCTAAGAGGACCACCTTTACCTTCACTGCACGCTACAGTTGATAAATTAGCACTTTATCTCAGGTTATTTTACTAATTTAAGAAGGTTAAATAAGTTTTATTACTACTACATAACATAACAGTCAAGCAACCAACATTTTCAGGATGGAAAGACCACAAGTAACAAGCATTCGTTAGTAAATAATAGACAGATTTACTGGTTAATTGTAGCGATAGTAGTAAGGGAAATCATAGTATATTTTTGGTGAGCACATAGTTCCTGTTATTGTAATGTTTAACTTAAAGTAATTTAAATGTGATTTATATTTAATTTTTCATGCTTACATGCTAGATGTATGATATTTATATGATGGAAATGCATTTTACGATAGACATATTCCTTCTCTAGTAGATATAGTATGCTACTGAAGACAGCGTTGCTCCCAACCAAGCACTAAGCTAAAATCTTAGTCTCACAGGGAGGGTATTGTGTTCAGTTAGCCAGACATGACTGGTGACTTAAGCCTAGTACACACAGGCTGAATGTCGGGCTGCATTGGCAGGTTCAATAGAAACCAGACGACATTCGGCCAATGGCTGAGAGCACTGGCTGAAGTGTTCTGGCGGAGGGGACGTCCCTCTGTCAGAAAACAATAGAACAGCATGGGGGAATTGCTGTACTAACGCAGGATAGTTAGTACAACCGCTCCTCCCGAGCTGTCAGTTTTTTTTCATTCAACCCTGCTGGGCAAAACGAACAAAAAACCTACTAGTGTGTATTAGGCTTTACACAGAGACCTAGGCCACAGCCACTGTCCAGTACTTCTAAGCAAAGTAGTGGCTGCATATTTAATGAGCTAATGTGGCTGGTACATATCACATAGCTAATGGTTCAGCACAAAAGGTCGGATGCTTAACTTGAGAACCGTACACTAATACAGTATTTACACATATAACTACAGATAGACCTCACACTATCCTTATAATACAGAAACATATTAGCCATACACCATATATACTGTATACATTGTACAGTGTCTTGAAAAAGTATTCACACCCCTTGAAATTTTCCACATTTCCAAATGTATAAATGTATATCCAAAAACTTAAATGTATTTTTTTGGGATTTTATGTGATAGACCAACACAAAGTTGCACATAATTGTGAAGTGGAAGGGAAATGATAAATGTTTTTTATTTTTTTTTACATTTGTATTCAGCCCTCTTTAATCTGATACCCCTAACTAAAATCTAGTGGGACCAATTGCCTTCAAAAGGCACCTAATTAGTAATAGAGTCCACCTGTGTGTAATTTAATCTCAGTATAAATGCCGCTGTTCTGTGAAGGCCTCAGGTTTTTAAGGGAACCTTAGTAAACAAACAGCATCATGAAGGCCAAGGAACACACCAGACAGGTCAGGGATAAAGTTGTGGAGAAGTTTAAAGCAGAGTTAGGTTAAAAAAAAAATATCCCAAGCTTTGAACATCTCACAGAGCACTGTTCAATCCATCATCCGAAAATGGAGAGAATATGGCACAACTGCAAACCTACCAAGACATGGCCGTCCACCTAAACCAGGGGTCTCAAACTGGTGGCCCTCCAGCTGTTGCAAAACTACAAGTCCCATGAGGCATTGTAAGGCTGACAGTTACAAGCATGACACCCACAGGCAGAGGCATGATGGGACTTGTAGTTTGCAACAGCTGGAGGTCCACCAATTTGAGACCCCTGACCTAAACTGACAGGCCGGGTAAGGAGAGCATTCAGAGATCATTTGGGAGAATCTGTCCACAGGACAACTATTAGTCATGCACTCCACAAATCTGCCCTTTATGGAAGAGTGGCAAGAAGAAAGCTATTGTTGAAAGAAAGCTATAAGAAGTCCTGTTTGCAGTTTGCGAGAAGCCATGTGGGGGATATGGGAAGAAGGTGCTCTGGTCAGCTGACACCAAAATTTAACTTTTTGGCCTAAAAGCAAAACACAATATGTGGCGGTAAACTAACACTGCACATCACCCTGAACACACTATCCCCACTGTGAAACGTGGTGGTAGCCTCATGTTGTGGGAATGCTTTTCTTCAGCAGGCACAGGGAAGCTGGTCAGAGTTGATGGGAAGATGGATGAAGCCAAATACAGGGCAATCTTAGAAGAAAACCTGTTAGAGTCTGTAAAAGACTCGAGACTGGGGAAGGTTCACCTTCCAGCAGGACAACGACCCAAAACATACAGCCAGAGCTACAATGGAATGGTTTAGGTTAAAGCATATTCATGTGTTAGAATGGGCCAGTCAAAGTCAAAACCTAAATCCAATTGAGAATCTGTGGCAAGACTTGAAAATTGCTGTTCACAGATGCTCTCCATTGAATCTGACAGAGCTTTAGCTATTTTGCAAAGAAGAATGGGCAAAAATGTCACCCTCTAGATGTGCAAAGATGGTAGACATCCCCAAAAAGACTTGCAGCTGTAATTGCAGTGAAAGGTGGTTCTACAAAGAATTGACTCAGGGGGGCTGAATACAAATGCACGCCACACTTTTCACATATTTATTTGTAAAAAATTTGGAAAACCATTTATAATTTTTCTTCCACGTTACAATTATGTGCCACTATGTGTTTTGGTCTATCACAAAAAATCCCAATAAAATATATTACATTTTTGGTTGTAACAAAATGTGAAAAAATTTGAGGGGTATGAATAGTTTTTTAAGGCACTGTATGTAAAAATGGACAGTAAATGTGAACTACTTATACGGTCTTGTTTACCTGGTAGTATCCACACATGCATGTCTCATACTGTATATTGTTCAGATGGTCAAGATACTACTGATGCCCTTCTTTCAGTTATAAGCATGCTCTTGTACTTTTGTTGAATTATGGGGGCCAAGCAAGCGCAGCAGTGAAAAAAAATGTAAGTATGCTCAGTACAAACACCAGTCCATTGGCATCATATTTAATACTAGATCAGGGCCCATACAGGTTGTATCATGTTGTATCAGCCTGAGTGGCTCAGGAGAGACAAAGTATACAGACAACTCATAAGAAACAAACAGGATTAATTTTAAAAACTATTTATATGAGCCGATTTCCCACACATACACACATTTTGCACTTCCTTATTGGCATTAATATTACTTTTCTCTATTAGGGATAAGATTTCGGGTTCACTGCTACCTTGACTTCACAGCAAATCCAGCAGGTTAGGCATTTGCGGTCCTAGTGAATTTAGGAGCAATTTTGCCAGGCAAATGTCTTTTATCTCATGATGTACCACTGGACCTTCGAATAATGGCCAGCAAGCTTGTAAGAGCATATAATGGGGCTTTTACATAGTTAGTTTAAAAGAAGGGGGCACAGAGCAGTCATAGACTTGAGGCATTATTTTTTATTAGGCTGGTTTTACAGAAGTTGATCGATAGATCATAGATGGATCAAAATTTAGCTAGTCCCTGCTGCTAAATTTGCCCAATTTTGATCCATATATGGTCTGCTTTAGTCTAACAAATAAGTAAAAAAAAACAATAGAATTCAGAACATAAGGTTAAACCCTGAACATGGACTAAAAAGTAACTTGAATCCATTTTCCATCTTGTTCATCTGACTTCATTCAGTCTCCATCTTATCGGCTTACATTTTTTTTTTCTTGTAAACAATAATTACTTGAATAATATTGAATTATATTTTATAAAAGGTATCATATAAAATCGTATAAAATTATTTTTGATAAGTTTTTTAAATTGTACAAATTTACAACTTGAGAAATTGTGTTGTCAAATTAGTGGAATGTACCCAATAAAGTCATAAGATCAAAAGAACTGTGTCCTGTAATTCTTATAGGTGACATACTGTATGTTCAGATATTTATGCATGAGGAATTATTCCAAGTTCAACATAAACCAGCAAACTCGAAGAAAGAGATGAGGGTTGGATTGTGGTAATAAAGCCAGGTAGGAAAGTAAAGGTAAAAAAAAGGAAGGTTAATGTTTGGAGGTTCTAAGTAATTTTCTAGCAAAAAAAATGCTGATTTTAACATGTGTATGAAAAAAAGAAAATTGCCCCAGGCAACAAGTGGTTAACCTTATTTTCCACTTCCTAAATGTGCTATCGTTGATGCCATGAGAATCCTCCTGTTTAGAGTTTCCTTAAAAAATGTGTCTTCTATATCTATTGCTGTTTTCAGTAAAGCCCTATTTGTATGGTTTTCCTGAGATATAAAACAATATGTATAGATAGCCTTGCCAAGTGTAATATATATCAATATACACTTTCAAATATACTAACATCACTGTGTACTGTGCCCAAATATTAAGACATAAATCCAAAACATTCAAATAAAATGTCCATCCATGCAAGGTGGTGATTGCTTATGTGTAATCACTCTCCATTATACAGTATATTATTATCCAATTCCTTGCTGTGCATGCTGTCCACCGCAAATATTGTGTGTAATCCTCAACCATCGAAAATTCTTACTCGCCAGATAACCATCAATTATCGTGATCATCCAATCCACCAGGGATCCTGTGTCCACTATTATGATCTCCCCTCTCACCCAGTCATGTAATAAGAGAATATAAAAAACATCCAATGTAAAAATTCCAATTTACATATAAAAGTGCCCTCCGACCGCCACTAAGTCTGTCCAGCAATCTGTATCTGTGACTGTCACACCGCTCCATGCAGTGAAGCTGGCGTGCGTTCCAATCCTTGGCTGTGGTGTTACCCAAGGGCAGGAAATGGCATATGCGTCGCAACTCTATGCCTCAACGCGATTCACATGAATAATGCATCATCAGAAAGCTAATGGCACCATCTTTTTAAGGTATTTATGCCCTTACTGACCGGAGATTTTCCAATCATGTTGCGGTAAACTGGAAGCTCGCCTCCCGCCATTTTAACTAATCTTCGTATAGGCGTAAATGACAATACACTGCCCTTACTTCCCAATGGTTGTTATAGAGGAACTGCAGTCTGCTCACATAATTTGTAATAAAAACATCTTTGCCATTCTGAAGCTTCCCTCCAACCACTTTGCATATTATTTTATATATACTGTGATTCTGTACTTGCCAAATATGCTGCAGAAATCTCTCTCCACTGAGTCTGGCTGCAACCATTTTAACTGTGGGCAGCTGAAGCTGCTGCCTGTTCACTTCCTAGATTTACACAGAGGCACACCTCCAGCTCTGTAGCTCTCATTGGCCCTCTTATGACTCATCCCCCCTCCCTTCCTGGCAAACTCTCACGAGAGTGAGAGAGAGAGCTGTGCATGATGTCATACGCCTAGGCTTTTTACCAGAAAGAAACAGGAAGTGGGCTGTATAAGGTATTTACTGGCAGAAAAAAAATATTTTACTATCCAAAGTTAAAACAAAAAGGGCAGAAAATGTAATAGATGGAAAGTTGAAAAATAGAGGTGCGATGCATACATAATTTCCTGCCCCTGGATAACACCACATTTAGGGATTGGAACGCACGCCGGCTTTAATGCATGGAGCGGCGTGACATCCACAGATACAGATTGCTATATAGACTTAGTGCCAGTCGGAGGACACTTTTATATGTAAGTTGACATTTTTATACTGGATGTTTTTAATATATATTAAATATGTTGCGCAATGATGGCATTCTCTTATTACATGACTGAGTGAGAGGGGAGATCATAATAGTGGACACAAGATCCCTGGTGGCAGGGCCGATCCTAGGGTCACAGACGCCTGCGTGTAGAAATATTTCTGGCGCCCCCACATGGGCGTGGTCATCTTACTAACTCCTCCCCTTTACAAATATTTCTATGGCAATGACTCAAACATGCTCCCCTAAGGATTCTTCGTTACCCTGGGATCCTCCCACGATCTCTTAACAATAAACAAAATACAGGAAGAGAATAAAGGTGAAGGGCAGGGCATGAAATGTCCCTGCCACACCACCTATGGGATCGTGTCAGACCTATTTTAAAATTAAAATTTTAACCACTTGCCTACTGGGCACTTAAACCCCCCCCCCCCCCCCCCCCCCTCCTGCCCAGACCAATTTTCAGCTTTCGGTGCTCTCACACTTTGAATGACAATTACTCAGTCATGTAATACTGTACCCAAATGAATTTTTTGTCCTTTTTTTCATACAAATAGAGCTTTCATTTGGTGGTATTTGATCACCTCTGGGTTTTTTATTTTTTGCGCTATAAATAAAAAAAGACCGAAAATTTTGAAAAAAAAACGCATTTTTCTTAGTTTCTGTGATAAAATTTTGCAAATTATTAATTTTTCTTCATAAATTTTGGCCACAATTTATACTGCTACATATCTTTGGTAAAAATAACCAAAATTAGTGAATATTATTTGGTCTTTGTGAAAGTTAGAGAGTCTACAACAGGGGTCTCAAACTGGCGGCCCTCCAGCTGTTGCGAAACTACAAGTCCCATCATGCCTCTGCCTGTGGGAGTCATGCTTGTAACTGTCAACCTTGCAATGCCTCATGGGACTTGTAGTTTCGCAACAGCTGGAGGGCCACCAGTTTGAGACCCCTGGTCTACAAGCTGTGGTGCAAATCATAAAAAATTGATCACACCTGAAGTACTGACGGCCTATCTCATTTCTTGCGACCCGAACAAGCCAGAAAAGTACAAATACCCCCCAAATGACCCCTTTTTTGAAAGTAGACATTCCAAGGTATTTAGTAACATGCATGGTGAGATTTTTGATGTTGTCATTTTTTCCCACAATTCTTTGCAAAATGAAGATTTGTTTGTTTTTTGTTTTTTTCCCCCACAAAATTGTCATTGTAATAGGTTATTTCTCTCACATGGCATGTATATACCACAAATAACGCCCCAAAATACATTCTGCTACTCCTCCTGAGTATGGGGATACCACATGTGTGGGACTTTTTCACAGCCTGGCCACATACAGAGACCCAACATGCAGGGAGCGCCATCAGGTGTTCTAGGAGCATAAATTACACATATAACTTGTTGACTACCTATTACACTTTTGAAGGCCCTGGAGCACCAGGACAATGACATGGGACACTGATGACAGATGGCACTGATACGTGGCACTGATGACACTGACGTGGCACTGATGACAGATGGCACTGATATGTGGCACTGATGACACTGACGTGGCACTGATGACAGATGGCACTGATACGTGACACTGATGACACTGACATGGCATTGATGACAGATGGCACTAATATGTGGCACTGATGACAGATGGCACTAATACGTGGCACTGATGACATTTGGCACTAATATGTGGCACTGACAGATGGCACTAATACATGGCACTGATGACACGTAGCAGTGATGACAGATGGCACTAATATGTGGCACTAATGACACGTGACAGTGATGACAGATGGCACTAATACGTGGCACTGATGACAGATGGCACTAATACGTGGCACTGATGACAGATGGCACTAATACGTGGCACTGATGACAGATGGCACTGATACGTGGCACTGATGACAGATGGCACTAATATGTGGCACTGATGACGGATGGCACTGGGGACAGATGGCACTGGGGAGGGATGGCACTGGGGAGGGATGGCACTGGGGACGGAAGGCAGTAGGGAGGGATGGCAGTGGGGAGGGATGGCAGTGGGGAGGGATGGCACTGGGGACGGATGGCAGTGGGGATGGATGGCAGTGGGGAGGGATGGCACTGGGGACGGATGGCACTGGGGACGGATGGCACTGGGGACGGATGGCAGTGGGGAGGGATGGCAGTGGGGAGGGATGGCAATGGGGAGGGATGGCACTAGCAACAGAGGACAGTGGGGAGAAATGACAGTGGGGACAGATGACAGTGGGGAGGGATGACAGATGACACTGACGACTTTTATTACTTTTTTTTTTTTTTTTTTGCACTCACCGCTGCAGCGGTTCGCTCTCCCTCCTCACACGCTGTCTCTGTGTGAGGAGGGAGAGCCAGCGATGAGAGAGGATCTCATATATTTACATATGAGATCCTCTCTCATTGGCACCGCCGATCGCACTGTAAACGGCCGCTGTCATTGGCCGTTTATGGTGATCAGTGACTGGCTGTGTCCGAGGGACACGGCCAGCACAGAACTTCCGCGATGCGTGCCCGCGGGAGCACGCATTGCGGAAGTAAACAGCTGGACGTCCAGGGACGTCCACCCAGCAGATAGCGTCCGCGCTGCAGCCGTCTTTCGGCTATAGCGCGGGCGCGAAGTGGTTAAAATAAGTTATTTAAAAAATAAATAAATAAATAATAAAATAAATAAAATAAATAATTATTAGGATGCGTCATTAGGGCAGAAGATGGCGAAGATTTCAAGAAGAGCACATCCCTGCACTTACCTGTAATGGAGCAGTTGCTGCGTCAGATGATGGACCGGGCAGCGGCGGTGGATGGTGACATTTGGATTCGTCACTGCCTGTCCCTTCCTGGGCCTTCTTCCATCATGAGACCGATGCCGCCGGCTTCTTCTACTGCCGTGTTCCCCTCTGGCTCCATGGTTACTATTGATGTTCCGAGGTCCGTTCCGTCCTAACCCTCCACCTCTTCTGCCCTTCGTTTCTCAGTTTCTGACATGGCTCCCCCTGGTAGTGCTTCTAATCCTCCGGTTTTCCGGAACGGACATTTCCCTATGCTGCCCGTTCCTGTGGCTCTCGATTCCTCTCTGCCTTCGGATCGGATGTCGTCATCTCCGCCTTCTTCTCGTCCTTCGGGCCCTCCTTCGCTACACGAAGTAGCTCGGCCTTCTACTTCGGACGGGATCACCGGCACATACGCAGTTCGTTCTGGAAGTAGAACACAAAGACATTTAAAGCGTCCTCGCAGGTTCGATTACCCGGACAGGCGTGTGGATATCTGCTTCAATATTAGGAGGTTAATTTTGCAAAAGTTGTGTAATTGATCTAATTGATTGTTTCTGGTTTCTTATTATTTTGCTATTGTTTTTAACCCCTTTTTAGTGATGCTACTTCTGCTACGGTGACACAGGCTTCTTCTGCGGGTCTTTCTATGACTGCAAATCCCGTCGTCATGGTTACTGGTGCTGAGAAAACAAACGTTGGCAAGAAGCGTCTTTGTAAATCTAAAGGTATGGTGTTCGTCTTCTACGGTGTCAGTTGATGAATATTTTTAAATTTTAATTTATTATTTTCTTGCTCCAGGTGTTTTGCTACCGACTGAGTCTTTTGCTGACCCCTCGTTGTTATCTGACCATGTTACCTGGCCATACATCTACTACGTGTGAGATTTCGCGGGCACCTACACTCTCTGAATCGGCTACTACCTCCGATGCTGTTTTCTCTCAGCCTTCTTGTGAGTTTGCTGATTCTTCAAAATTTCATGAATTGTTTAGCTCTTTTTCTAAAATGTTTTCCTCACTTGCTGGTTCGGTTAATGTTGACCGGTCTGAGTCGCATCGTAATGTTGCTTCTGTGTGGCTGGATCCTTTATCTACCTCACGTAACGTTCCTGCATCTACTGCTGTGGATACTGCACCTCTGCATCCTTCTGCTCCTTCGGTGGTGCTTCCTCCGCTAATTCCGGAGTCTTGCTTGAAGGAAGTCGTGACGTGTAGACGTAAGATAGAATTTGGTCTAGGGAGTATATTGACATTTTGTCTTTGCTTCCGACCAATCATGAACATCGTTTGGATAAGAGGGATGGTGACAGAAGAGATGATGATAGGAAGAAACTTGCGCCACGTTCTTTTAATAATTGGCTACAGGCGTTTTGCATTTACGCTGGCATTCTCGGTGAACGGCGTCCTGATCTATGTTCAGGTTTGTTCCAACATTTAGAGATCATCTTGGAAGCGTATAAAAATTTCCCTGGTTTTTCATGGTTTTATTATGAGGAAGCCTTTCGACAGAAATTATCTGTACCTAAATCTATGAAATGGGGTTCGAAGTATGTTGTCTTGTGGCTTAATCTTTTGTTGCCTCAAAAGCCTTTGTTTAAAGCTACTACTTCAGCTCCTTCTAATAATTATCGCAGGGGCGTTTGTTTTCATTTCAATGATGGGCTGTGCAAATGGCCTAATAATTGTAAATACAAACATGAATGCAGTCATTGTGCTGGTTCTCACCCGGCTTCACGTTGTTTTAAGAAGCTGTCATCTAGTGCTTCTGCTCCTTCTAAGGAGCTTTTTCTTAAAAGCCACAACTCCGGTGAACATTCAAAACATGTTGCCGTGGCTTCACAGGTTTCCAGAGCCTCTGAAAGCAATCGTATTGCGTGATGGTTTTTTATTTGGTTTTCATTTGCCTTCCTTTTCTGGGTCTGGTTGCCGCATATTTCCGAATTTGCCATCAGTTTCTCTTTATCCATCTATTGTTCCTGTTAAGTTGAATAAAGAATTGCTGATGGATAGAATTGAGAAACTGTTTTCTTCTCCTCCTTTTGAGAATTTTCGCATTTCACCACTGGGTATTGTTCCTAAGAAGGAACCTAACTCTTATAGGTTGATTCACCATCTATCTTTCCCTATCGGTCATTCTTTGAATGATGATATTGACTCGTCTTGGTGCTCTGTTCAATATTTGTCATTTGATGATGCCTTGTTTAAAATTAGGAAGGTTGGTTCTTCTGCTTTGCTTGCTAAAGCCAACATCCAGTCAGCTTTTCGTTTACTTCTTATTCACCCGTCGGCTTTTAATTCTTTAGGTTTCTATTTTCAGGGTGAATTTTACTTTGATAAATGTCTCCCGATGGGGTGCTCGCTTTCTTGTTAATTATTTAGAACTTTTTTCTACATTTCTTGAATGGGTTGTTAGTTTTCGTACGGGTTCTACGGATTTGTTACATTATTTGGACGATTTTCTTTTTATTGGTAGAGCCGGTTCCTCGGATTGTTTATTTTTATTTACGGTTTTTTAGGTTATTTGTAAGGAATTTGGTATACCATTGGCTGAAGACAAATCTGTATATCCTACGTCTTGCCTTGAATTTCTCGGTATACAAATTGATACTCTTTCTATGGAGTTTCGTCTGCCTGATGTAAAGGTTAAGATTAAGATTTTATTGGATTTTGTTCTTTCTAAAAGGAAAGTTCGATTAAAAGTTTTGCAGTTTTGCAGTTTTACTTGGTTTGTTGGCATTTACGTCTCGAGTGTTGCCGATGGGTCGTGTTTTTTCGAAGAGGTTTCGCGTTATTTCGGGTATTTCTTCTCCTTTGCATTTCGTGTGGATTACTTCTGGCGTGCGGCATGATCTTCTGGTATGGCGTCGTTTTCTATCTAGATAAAAAACAAATACTGCGCTAACACAATAAAAAGAGCGGCGACTAAAGGTAGTAAACCGTAAATCTAATATAATTTAAAAAGTCGCGCTAAACAAATGAGAATAGCAACAATCTAGTGCCTGAAGTGATAAAAAGTGAATTTGAGTGAAAAAATAATTAAAACAATTCCCAATGTATATAAACACCACAATGAAATGGAATAAATGATATACATAAAAAAGATTATTTTCTATGTGAAAAAAATATAAATTATAAAATAAAATTACATGGTTAAATGTGGACAGCAAAAAATAATTTCCAGAACACTATTACCACGTGCAACAATATAAAGAAATGGTGCAAAGACACTGAGCATATATCCTGTGAAAAGCAAAGATTAAGCAATGTAAATTGTAACCAAACTTGTGTAATCCATAAAAAGTCCAAGTCCAAAGGAACAGTGATTATTGAAGTTCGTGCATATTGTAGAAAACAGGCAAGTAGATATCCCCCAGTGCTAGGTGAATGCAGAGATAAAACTTGCTGAAGTGACAAAAAAAGGTGCATGGGCAGACCTCCACCGTTTAAAACTGCTGCCTCTTACCAGAGAGAGTTGGTCTCTAGATTATAGGAGACCTAGAGGGCGGATGGCTGCAACCCCAGCCAGGGATCTAAACAGCAGACACTGGAGGAGGAGCTACGTCCCGACGACACCGCGTTCTGTACACCCGGAAGACACGGGGAGTTTATTAGCCGGCCGGCGTTCTGATGCTTGTTTTTACAACCATTGTGTAAGTGCAATCTTTACTCTTTAATAAATAATAGCCGTGGATTTTATGCTATGTGGAGCCTTTATTTCTTTTATGGGGAGCCATCCTATTCTATTTGCTGTGTGTGACGGAGCGAGTTCCGGGTTTCGGATGACAACAAGTGTCTGCTGTTTAGATCCCTGGCTGGGGTTGCAGCCATCCGCCCTCTAGGTCTCCTATAATCTAGAGACCAACTCTCTCTGGTAAGAGGCAGCAGTTTTAAACGGTGGAGGTCTGCCCATGCACCTTTTTTTGTCACTTCAGCAAGTTTTATCTCTGCATTCACCTAGCACTGGGGGATATCTACTTGCCTGTTTTCTACAATATGCACGAACTTCAATAATCACTGTTCCTTTGGACTTGGACTTTTTATGGATTACACAAGTTTGGTTACAATTTACATTGCTTAATCTTTGCTTTTCACAGGATATATGCTCAGTGTCTTTGCACCATTTCTTTATATTGTTGCACGTGGTAATAGTGTTCTGGAAATTATTTTTTGCTGTCCACATTTAACCATGTAATTTTATTTTATAATTTATATTTTTTTCACATAGAAAATAATCTTTTTTATGTATATCATTTATTCCATTTCATTGTGGTGTTTATATACATTGGGAATTGTTTTAATTATTTTTTCACTCAAATTCACTTTTTATCACTTCAGGCACTAGATTGTTGCTATTCTCATTTTTTTAGCGCGACTTTTTTAATTATATTAGTCGTTTTCTATCTACTTTTAACGGCAGTTGTTTGTGGCAGACACCCTTTTGTTCGGCTTCAGCGTTGAACCTTCATACTGATGCCGCCGGCTCTTGTGGTTACGGTGCTTATTGGGATGGGCATTGGTCTGCCGATTTATGGCCTCAGTCTTGGAAAGATTCGGGTTTGACGTCTAATATAGTTCTGTTGGAAATTTTTCCTGTATTAGTGGCTTTGAAATTATGGGGTGATCATTTTAGGAATCGTCGTATCTTGCTGTTTTCTGATAATAAGGGTGTTGTTTTTGCTCTTAATTGTTTGCCTTCTAAGTCTCTTCCTGTTCTTGCTGTGCTTCGATTGTTAGTATTTAAATGTTTAGATCTTAATGTGTGGCTTAAAGCTAAATATATTCAATAATTTCATTGCTGATGCTCTGTCCCGTTCTCAATTTCAGGAATTCCGACGTTTGGGTCCGCATGCGGATCGTACTGGCCTATTATGCCCTCCTCACTTATGGGAACTTCGATGAATCCTGTCTTCACTGCCATTCGGGCTTCCTTGGGCGAATTCCACGTGGGCGTCCTATAAAGCTGCGTGGTCTTTGTGGTGTTACTTCTTGCTTTCTTTTGGTAATCTTCAGCCCCCCTTTTCTGAAGGATTAGTTTTCGTTTTTTTGAATTTATTGATGTCTCGCGGTTATTCGCATTCTCATGGCGTTAAGACTCTGTCCGGTGTTTCCTTTTTCATGCGCATGCAAGGTGATAGATCTTGTCTGTCCTTTTTCTCTGTTAGGCATGCTTTGCAGGGTTACAAAAAGAACCGCTCGCTTTCTGATACGAGATTGCCAATTTCTGTTGACCTTTTGGGTCGTCTTTGTGATGTTACTAAGGATGTTTGTTTTTCTCCATATGAGTCATTGTTATTTAATTTGGCTTTTTGCTTATGTTTTTTTGGGGGGTTCCGAGTTTCTGAATTGCTCCCGATGAAAGTGTGAAGATATAGGAAAAATAGGAACCATATCTTTTACTTATCCAGAGTTCCTCTTCAATATGAAATTGCATTTTTGCATTTAACTTGTTTTTCTGTTTCTGAATTCTTTTGGTATTGCAACACATGTGGCTGACCAGTTGACATTAAAATGTTCTGCCAATGATATGACACAATTCTCGGAAAAGATGAGATAGGGAAAGATGTTGACATAGAAAGTCCCTGTCCAAAAGTCAACTTAACTTCTTTCCAAGTAATTATTCTTACAATTATTTCTCCCTTTCTGTCAAAATAACTTGACAGTTGAAATTAGCCAGGTCAAAGTAACCCAGAAAACTCAGAACACTGGCCAAGAACTGTGTTGAAATATTGAGTGAAATACTTATTGAAATGCGTACTTGTGATGTGTAACTTTGGGCTTGTGCCCACCATAAGATTACTGTATAACCATTCTCTATAAAACCCCTACTGCCTTGTAAACTTCATCGCATTATTCCAAAGAAGTGTGATCCATTCTGAAGTAAACCATGTATGAGACAATGCAGCTGGCGTTGATGTAATTTATTTCAAGGTTCAACTTTACATTTGGTGACCCTGACGTGTCTTCTTGTTTGCATCTCCACCACCGGCTCTCCACTCTCTCCAGGACAGACAGCAGCAATGAGGCCTTAGGTGAGAAAACTTTTATTTTCTCATGATAAATACTGTCTTTTCTGTGCGATGTGGAGGGGTCGGTTGGGGGAGTGCAGCCACAGAAGGTAACACGTTTCCTTTTTTGATTTTGCCTGCATATTTGTCTCTATATGATTACTGAGAATGTTAAAGGTACCTATTATAATTTAAAGCATGCTAAGGAATGATCATTTTAAGCGCTTGCCTTTTTCACCTTGTCTCCAGAAATGACAATATATATATATATTTTATGAAGGGATGTATAAGTGCAGGTACCACAATTTCTGAATAGTGAGTAGAAGTTGGTGGTGTGTTGAATTTTTTTTGTATAAACGTTTGTGGTCCTAAGGCAGATAGGTATTGCCTTCAGCGGATATCCACAAATGGGTGAATGGTGTTTTTTGAACGTTTGTGGTCCTAAGGCGGATAGGTATTGCCTTCAGCGGATATCCACAAATGGGTGAATGACCTGCTGTGTGTTCTCTGGAGTAGGGAGTCTAGATAGGGACTAGCCTATTGCCACTCAGAAAGGAGACGTCCTTCTGAGAGTAGAACGAGCGAGATATCTCAACTCATGTACTGGGCTGCTGGTACACAGCCATAAAGATAAACGGTGGAGCTCTCGATCCCGGAGTTCCAAATTATTGTCATTTCTAAAGAGACTAATGAGAAATTGTGATAAATATGGGGGGAAAAAATGTTTTGCCTGTCATGAATACATTTGGGTTAACAAAAAAGAAAAAAAAGTTATTGAAAATAGAAAAAGCAACAGGGCTAAGTATTGTTAAATTGCAACCAAGTGCTCCTATCATCAAAATGATGGTGAGTGGAGACCCAGATGCCCTGAAACATCATGTAAAATGGTAAAATGGTGTAAATTAACAAAAAGGAGTATGGGAGGGACCCATCTAAACGGTGGCCACCAGAGGGGTCCCCCTAATACACCTACAATTGATGTATTGTTTAAACTGCTTTTTAAAAGGTCTGATTGTGGGGGGATTGAATGTTTAGCAGCTTGGGAAGAATTATCTAGGAAAGATATAAAACCACCCCCCTATAAAATGTGCTCAGAGAAAGCTGCTTTACAGGTAGAAGATGAGGATGAAATGCCCAATGCTTGGGCTTCCCCTTATGATACGATAAGAAGGGAATTATTAGGAGCATCTGCACCTATGGTATAGCAAGTGGAGACTACAGGAGGGGAGTCAGCTAATGGGGATACAGGAGACCACTCCAAGTATTATGACAGAAACTCCACAGTGTAGACTCATAGGTAAACTTGTTAATAAACAGTATTCCCCACATTACCGTAGAGAACAATCATTCTATGATGTAGATCAGCCTTTCTCAACCAGTGTGCCGCGGCACACTGGTGTGCCGTCAGAGGTTCTCAGGTGTGCCGCGGGATCAGGGGAGAGAAGGGCTGTCAGATGAGCCCGATCTCCCGATCCCCTGCCGAACTGTACATCGGTACTGTGAGAAGCTCCGTCAGCCTCAAAAGTGAAAGTAAAGTGCAGGGGAGTGTGCTGTGCTCTCTGCTTCCCCCTACAGTGCAGTACCCGGCTGAATGAGGAAACTGGAAAGGTACTGTGCTAGAAGCTAGATTTGTTTTAAAAGGGATTTATACATGTGTCTCTGTGTGTGTGAGTGTCTGTCTGTCTCTCTGTCTGTGTGTGTGTGTACACTTGTCTGTATGCGTGTCTGTACACGTGTCTGTATGTGTGTGTTTGAACATGTGTGTCTGTATGTGTGTTTGTGTGCACATGTGTCTGTATGTGTGTGTGTCTGTATGTGTGTGTTTGCGCATGTGTCTGTATGTGTGTGCCGGTGTCTGTATGTCTGTGTGTCTGTATGTGTGTGTGTGTGTGTCTGTATGCGTGTGTGTGTGCATGTGTCTGTATGCGTGTATGTGTCTGTATGCGTGTCTGTATGCGTGTGTGTGTGCATGTGTCTGTATGCGTGTGTGTGTGCATGTGTCTGTATGCGTGTGTGTGCATGTGTCTGTATGCGTGTGTGTGTGCATGTGTCTGTATGCGTGTGTGTGTGCATGTGTCTGTATGCGTGTGTGTGTGTGTGTGCATGTGTCTGTATGCGTGTGTGTGTGCATGTGTCTGTATATGCGTGTGTGTGTGTGCATGTGTCTGTATGCGTGTGTGTGTTCATGTGTCTGTATGCGTGTGTGTGTGCATGTGTCTGTATGTGTGTGTGTGTGTGCATGTGTCTGTATGGGTGTGTGTGTGCATGTGTCTGTATGCGTGTGTGTGTTCATGTGTCTGTATGCGTGTGTGTGTGTTCATGTGTCTGTATGTGTGTGTGTTCATGTGTCTGTATGCGTGTGTGTGTGCATGTGTCTGTATGTGTGTGTGTGTTCATGTGCCTGTATGCATGTGTGTGTGCATGTGTCTGTATGTGTGTGTGTGTGCATGTGTCTGTATGCGTGTGTGTGTGTGCATGTGTCTGTATGCATGTGTGTGTGCATGTGTCTGTATGCGTGTGTGTGTGTGCATGTGTCTGTATGCGTGTGTGTGTGCATGTATCTGTATGCGTGTGTGTGTTCATGTGTCTGTATGCGTGTGTGTGTGCATGTGTCTGTATGCGTGTGTGTGTGTGCATGTGTCTGTATGTATGTGTGTGTGCATTTGTCTGTATGCATGTGTCTATATGTGTATGTTACTTTTAATCCTGACCCCCCCCCCCATTCCTGTACCATCAGAACTGCTTTTGTAGGGCTTGTTTGTGATAGCAGCCAGGACTGCTGATCCTCAGAAAATCAATTCATGCAAGTATCGCTTTTCAGAGGCATTTTACAGGCAGTAAAGAGGCATTATGTTGCCTCCCCACCACCTATTTTAAGCCCGTAAATGCAGCATCACTACACTGCAACCGTGCAATGCACACAGTTGCGGGGTAGTTGCAGTGCAGCCTCATTCACCCTGGGTATACCCTCCAGCTGCAGCCACAGCATGTGTACACCCCCAGCTGCTGCCTCTGCAGCTAAAGGGGGAGAAGTTGGGCAGGTAAAAATAGCTCAACCATGTGGTTTTACCGCCCCTCCAACCTGACATGTGAACAAGGTTCACATCTGTGTGGCTGCGTGCTGCGTGTAGGGCAGCCCATTCAGTCCCCAACCTTTTTTTTTAAATTGCACTGCACCAAAAGCACCCCACGTTTTCCAATGTGTGGGGTACCATTAAGAATTAATTGCACCCCTAAAGATCAGAGCATTTGTCTGTGTGTCAGGAAGGAGCGCGATTTTGTGCGTGTTCCGTGACACACAGTAACGTGAACCAAGCCTTGGACTGGGGTGCCTCAAGATTGAAAATACTTTTTAACCACTTGCCGACCGCCTCACGCCTATATACGTGAGCAGAGCGGCACGGGCAGGCAAAATCACGTACCTGAAACGTGATTGCCTTCCCGCGGGTGGGGGGTCCGATCGGACCCCCCCCCGGTGCCAGCTGCGGTCGGCATTTGGTTGGAAGCGATGGGAGACGAGGGGGAGGCCATCCGATCGTGGCCCCCCCCTCGCGATCGCTCCCAGCCAATGACAAACATCCCCTGCCTCTGTATAGTACACAGAGGCAGAGGATGTGATGTCATCTCTCCTCGGCTCGGGAGTTTCCGTTCCAGCGCCGAGGGGAGATGACATGTAAGTGCACCAACACTCACACACACACAGTAGAACATGCCAGGCATACGTTACACCCCCGATCCCCCCCCGATCGCCCCCCGATCCCCCCCCAATCACCCCCCCCCCCCCCCCCCCCCGTCACAAACTGACACCAAGCAGGTTTTTTTTTTTTTTGTTTGTTTTTTCCTGATTACTGCATAGTGTCAGTTTGTGACAGTTAGCAGTTAGGGTAGTAACTGTTACCCCCCTGTAGGTCTAGGGTACCCCCCTTACCCCCCCTAATAAAGTTTTAACCCCTTGATCACCCCCCGTCACCAGTGTCGCTAAGCGATCATTTTTCTGATCGCTGTATTAGTGTCGCTGGTGACGCTAGTTAGGGACGTAAATATTTAGGTTCGCCGTCAGTGTTTTATAGCGACAGGGACCCCCATATACTACCGAATAAATGTTTTAACCCCTTGATTGCCCCCTAGTTAACCCTTTCACCACTGATCACCGTATAACCGTTACGGGTGACGCTGGTTAGTTTGTTTATTTTTTATAGTGTCAGGGCACCCGCCGTTTATTACCAAATAAAAGTTTAGCCCCCTGTAGGTCTAGGGTACCCCCCTTACCCCCCCCTAATAAAGTTTTAACCCCTTGATCACCCCCTGTCGCCAGTGTCGCTAAGCGATCATTTTTCTGATCGCTGTATTAGTGTCGCTGGTGACGCTAGTTAGGGACGTAAATATTTAGGTTCGCCGTCAGTGTTTTATAGCGACAGGGACCCCCATATACTATCTAATAAATGTTTTAACCCCTTGATGGCCCCCTAGTTAACCCTTTTACCACTGATCACCGTATAACCGTTACGGGTGACGCTGGTTAGTTTGTTTATTTTTTATAGTGTCAGGGCACCCGCCGTTTATTACCGAAAAAAGGTTTAGCCCCCTGATCGCCCGGCGGTGATATGCGTCGCCCTAGGCAGCGTCAGATTAGCACCAGTACCGCGAACACCCATGCACGCACCGTACACGCACCGTACACCTCCCTTAGTGGTATAGTATCTGAACGCATCAATATCTGATCCGATCAGATCTATACTAGCGTCCCCAGCAGTTTAGGGTTCCCAAAAACGCAGTGTTAGTGGGATCAGCCCAGATACCTGCTAGCACCTGCATTTTGCCCCTCCGCCCGGCCCAGCCCAGTCCAGCCCACCCAAGTGCAGTATCGATCGATCACTGTCACTTTTTTTTGTAGCGTTTTGGTGAACTGGCAAGCACCAGCGGCCTAGTACACCCCGGTCGTAGTCAAACCAGCACTGCAGTAACACTTGGTGACGTGGCGAGTCCCATAAGTGCAGTTCAAGCTGGTGAGGTGGCAAGCACAAGTAGTGTCCCGCTGCCACCAAAAAGACAAACACAGGCCCGTCGTGCCCATAGTGCCCTTCCTGCTGCATTCGACAATCCTAATTGGGAACCCACCGCTTCTGCAGCGCCCGTACTTCCCCCATTCACATCCCCAACCAAATGCAGTCGGCTGCATGAGAGGCATTTTCTTTATGTCCTCCCGAGTACCCCTACCCAACGAACCCCCCCAAAAAAGATGTTGTGTCTGCAGCAAGCGCGGATATAGGCGTGACACTCACTATTATTGTCCCTCCTGTCCTGACAATCCTGGTCTTTGCATTGGTGAATGTTTTGAACGCTACCATTCACTAGTTGAGTATTAGCGTAGGGTGCAGCATTGCACAGACTAGGCACACTTCCACAGGGTCTCCCAAGATGCCATCGCATTTTGAGAGACCCGAACCTGGAAGCGGTTACAGTTATAAAAGTTACAGTTACAAAAAAAAAGTGTAAAAAAAAAAAAAAACACAAACAAAAATAAAAAAAAATAGTTGTTGTTTTATTGTTCTCTCTCTCTATTCTCTCTCTCTATTGTTCTGCTCTTTTTTACTGTATTCTATTCTGCAATGTTTTATTGTTATTATGTTTTATCATGTTTGCTTTTCAGGTATGCAATTTTTTATACTTTACCGTTTACTGTGCTTTATTGTTAACCATTTTTTTGTCTTCAGGTACGCCATTCACGACTTTGAGTGGTTATCCCAGAATGATGCCTGCAGGTTTAGGTATCATCTTGGTATCATTCTTTTTAGCCAGCGGTCGGCTTTCATGTAAAAGCAATCCTAGCGGCTAATTAGCCTCTAGACTGCTTTTACAAGCAGTGGGAGGGAATGCCCCCCCCCCCCCCACCGTCTTCCGTGTTTTTCTCTGGCTCTCCTGTCTCAACAGGGAACCTGAGAATGCAGCCGGTGATTCAGCCAGCTGACCATAGAGCTGATCAGAGACCAGAGTGGCTCCAAACATCTCTATGGCCTAAGAAACCGGAAGCTACGAGCATTTTATGACTTAGATTTCGCCGGATGTAAATAGCGCCATTGGGAAATTGGGGGAGCATTTTATCACACCGATCTTGGTGTGGTCAGATGCTTTGAGGGCAGAGGAGAGATCTAGGGTCTAATAGACCCCAATTTTTTCAAAAAAGAGTACCTGTCACTACCTATTGCTATCATAGGGGATATTTACATTCCCTGAGATAACAATAAAAATGATTTAAAAAAAAAAAAATGAAAGGAACAGTTTAAAAATAAGATAAAAAAGCAAAAAAATAATAAAGAAAAAAAATAAATAAATAAAAAGCACCCCTGTCCCCCCTGCTCTCACGCTAAGGCGAACGCAAGCGGCGGTCTGGCGTCAAATGTAAACAGCAATTGCACCATGCATGTGAGGTATCACCGCGAAGGTCAGATCGAGGGCAGTAATTTTAGCAGTAGACCTCCTCTGTAAATCTAAAGTGGTAACCTGTAAAGGCTTTTAAAGGCTTTTAAAAATGTATTAATTTTGTTGCCACTGCACGTTTGTGCGCAATTTTAAAGCATGTCATGTTTGGTATCCATGTACTCGGCCTAAGATCATCTTTTTTATTTCATCAAACATTTGGGCAATATAGTGTGTTTTAGTGCATTAAAATTTAAAAAAGTGTGTTTTTTCCCCAAAAAATGCGTTTGAAAATCGCTGCGCAAATACTGTGTGAAAAAAAAAAAATGAAACACCCACCATTTTAATCTGTAGGGCATTTGCTTTAAAATAATATATAATGTTTGGGGGTTCAAAGTAATTTTCTTGCAAAAAAAAATAATTTTTTCATGTAATCAAAAAGTGTCAGAAAGGGCTTTGTCTTCAAGTGGTTAGAAGAGTGGGTGATGTGTGACATAAGCTTCTAAATGTTGTGCATAAAATGCCAGGACAGTTCAAACCCCCCCCAAATGACCCCATTTTGGAAAGTAGACACCCCAAGCTATTTGCTGAGAGGCATGTCGAGTCCATGGAATATTTTATATTGTGACACAAGTAGCGGGAAAGAGACAAATTTTTTTTTTTTTTTTTTTTTTTTGCACAAAGTTGTCACTAAATGTTATATTGCTCAAACGTGCCATGGGAATATGTGAAATTACACCCCAAAATAAATTCTGTTGCTTCTCCTGAGTACGGGGATACCACATGTGTGGGACTTTTTGGGAGCCTAGCCGCGCACGGGACCCCGAAAACCAAGCACCGCCTTCAGGCTTTCTAAGGCCGTAAATTTTTGATTTCACTCTTCACTGCCTATCACAGTTTCGGAGGCCATGGAATGCCCAGGTGGCACAAACCCCCCCCAAATTACCCCATTTTGGAAAGTAGACACCCCAAGCTATTTGCTGAGAGGTATAGTGAGTATTTTGCAGACCTCACTTTTTGTCACAAAGTTTTGAAAATTGAAAAAAGAAAAAAAAATTTTTTTTTTCTGGTCTTTCTTCATTTTCAAAAACAAATGAGAGCTGCAAAATACTCACCATGCCTCTCAGCAAATAGCTTGGGGTGTCTACTTTCCAAAATGGGGTAATTTGGGGGGGGTTTGTGCCATCTTGGCATTTTATGGCCTTCAAAACTGTGATAGGTAGTGAGGAGTAAAATCAAAAATGTATGCCCTTAGAAATCCTGAAGGTGGTGCTGGGTTTTCGGGGCCCCGTACGCGGCTAGGCTCCCAAAAAGTGCCACACATGTGGTATCCCCGTACTCAGGAGAAGCAGCTGAATGTATTTTGGGGTGCAATTCCACATATGCCCATGGCCTGTGTGAGCAATATATCATTTAGTGACGACTTTTTGTAAATTTTTTTTTTTTTTTTTTTTTTTGTCATTATTCAATCACTTGGGACAAAAAAAAAAAATATTCAATGGGTTCAACATGCCTCTCAGCAATTTCCTTGGGGTGTCTACTTTCCAAAATGGGGTCATTTGGGGGGGTTTTGTACTGCCCTGCCATTTTAGCACCTCAAGAAATGACATAGGCAGTCATAAACTAAAAGCTGTGTAAATTCCAGAAAATGTACCCTAGTTTGTAGACGCTATAACTTTTGCGCAAACCAATAAATATACGCTTATTGACATTTTTTTTACCAAAGACATGTGGCCGAATACATTTTGGCCTAAATGTATGACTAAAATTTAGTTTATTGGATTTTTTTTATAACAAAAAGTAGAAAATATCATTTTTTTTCAAAATTTTCAGTCTTTTTCCGTTTATAGCGCAAAAAATAAAAACGGCAGAGGTGATCAAATACCATCAAAAGAAAGCTCTATTTGTGGGAAGAAAAGGACGCAAATTTCGTTTGGGTAGAGCATTGCATGACCGCGCAATTAGCAGTTAAAGCGACGCAGTGCCGAATTGTAAAAAGTGCTCTGGTCAGGAAGGGGGTAAATCCTTCCGGGGCTGAAGTGGTTAAGGGCGCCCCGACTGGAAAAAGGTTGAGAAACACTGATGTAGATAATACAATGACATTTGAAAAAGATGGGGAACTGGGGCAGTATACTCCAGCAAGAGCAGATGCCTTAGCAAGATTTAATAAATTAAGTAAATCTGATACTAATACTCCGCCAGTAAGGAGTTCTAGAGATCATGCCTCACCTGTATTAACTAGGCAACAGGTGAAACGGATGGGATTACTACCCCAGCGTACCCCAGAAGATAGACTAAGGACAAAAGAGTATTTTAAATGCAAATTAGAACCATTTGGACAAATGCCCTCGAGAGAGGTGGCTTTACCGGGGGAAGAAGATGACCAGGGTAATTACACCGCAGGACTAGGAAAAGTTTATGTCCCCTGGAAACCTAATGAGATTAGGGCAATTATTGCAGATCTGCCCAACTTAGAGAGATGTCAAAAGAAGTGGTATAAAAAGTTGATGTGGATAGAGAAAACGCAACAAGCTACATATATTGATATGTGGATCTTGATTGATTGTGCTTTGCTAGAAAAGTATGTGGATGTATGGAATGTATTTGCAAGATATGCGAGCATTGATGGATGTTGTACAGAAGAAAGGTGAGGATGTGTTAGATTACTGGAATAGATTCAAAGATGCTATTCAGAAGTATAGTGATTGGATTCCAGATGATGAAAGTGATATGAAACAAGCAAAGTTGGTGAATGTATTGGTGGATGGAATGTTGCCTGAGATTAGGGAAGAAATAGAGCTTCGTACAGTGGCATGGAGAAAGAAACCTGCCCCTGAATTAGTTGAGATTGCTCAAATAGCTTACGAAGTGTTACAAAAAAAAAAAGAGAAAACAAAAATGATGAATATACAACTACCAGAGGTTAAGGAAAAAGTCCCAGAGCCCAAGGGGGTACCAGTATCTACAGTATAGGTAACACCTTAGGGTGTACCGGTAACGGCCCCCCCTTACCCACCTTCGGGAGTGGTATATATCTCTAATTATGGGGCGCCACGGCAATGACGTGGCAATTGGAGACAAAATGAGGGACAACGCATAAACCCTAAAATTCAGTCTCGATACCAACAAATCATCCCAAATAGAGTAAGATTTCCAACCCTGCAGCCTTGTGCCCTCCCCACTTGCTACAAGTGTGGATTGAGTGGGCATATAGCCAAGGACTGAAGGGAGCGCTAGGATAAGCTGAGATGTGGTGACAATATAGATAACACATTTTATCAAGCTTTAGCTGTAATTGAAGTTGATTCTGTTGATGAGCCAATGGTTGAAATAAATGTAAACGGTATTGATTTGTGTGGACTCATAGACACAGGGGCTTCACGGTCTCTTTTAAATGTCTTTGATCCTAACTGACCCCTTTTTAATGAAAGAGTTTCTTGGGTGGGAGTAAGTAATAATATAATTTCTGCAAGATTTACACAATCTGTACCGGTGACATTAGGAGAGCATTCAACAGAACACTAATTTGTATTGTCTCCACATTCCCCCTGTAATTTATTAAGAAGAGATCTACTTTCAAAAATGGGGGTAACCATGGCTTTATCTCCGGGAAAAACTGTTATTGACATACCGCATAGGTTAAAAGAAGAAGCAACTGATCTGTTGTTGATGCCTTTATTAGTAGCGGATATGGAGGGAGGAATTTCAGAAGTCAAACAAAAAATTAACCCTTCTATATGGGTAACAGGAGCGAATACTCCTGGTCTTATGAAAGTTGCCCCTGTACGGTTAAATAGAGACCCTACATTGCCAGTACCTAGACTACCTCAATACCTCTTAGCTCCTGAATCAGTTGAAGGTATTAAACCAGTAATAGAGGAGTTACTACAGGAGGGTGTTCTTACTCCTTGTAGGAGTTCAGCTAATACTCCAATTTATCCAGTTCCCAAACCTATAAAAGCAGGAGAGGATAACCATTGATGGAGATTGGTGCATAATTGGCATGCAGTCAACATGGTAATTATACCATCAGTACCTGTGGTACCCAACCCCTCTATTATACTGACAACAATACCTCCTTCAGCAACTCACTTTACTGTAATTGATCTTGCCTCAGCCTTCTTTAGTGTTCCTGTTCATCCAGATGATCAATGGTTGCTAGCCTTCACGTTTGAGAAAAAACAACTTACCTGAACCAGATTGCCAATGGGATATCATGATTCCCCCAGTTGTTTTTCTCAGGCACTCAAGGATAAATTAGATGAGTGGCAGCCACCCATGAGATCAGTATTAGTGCAATATGTGGATGATCTCTTGCTAGCATCCTCTGATGAACAGGCTTGTACTGAGGATTCTATTTCTTTAATTAATTTTTTAGCCAGTATGGGACAAAGAGTAGATGTTGCAAAAGTGCAATGGGTTAAATTAAAAGTACAATACCTGGGCCACTGTGTCTCCCAAGGTATCAAACATTTGACAGATAAAAGGAGAAAGGTAATTGCAAAGCAACGAATGCCCACAGCTCTAAAACAGTTGAGAGCATTCCTTGCATTAGTGGGATATTGTAGGCAGTTTTTACCTCAATATTCTACAATTATAGGTCTTAGCTGTTCAAAGTAGAAGGGAAAGATGAGCTAAGTCTAGCAGAATTAAGATATATGTTAGAAATGCCCCAAGAGTGGGGACTCAGTTTCAGCAGATAGTGGAGTATGGTGATTTGATTATAATGAAAATTTCATTCCTTCCCTGAACTTGCTGTCTTGAATTTGGGACAAAATACAGAACCAATGATTGATGTGTCAGTTAATGGTTTGTCTATTCTGTGTTTAATAGATAAAGGCGATTCAAAGAGTTTGTTAAATATATGTGATGCCAATTTTTCCACTTCGAATCAGCAGGTAATTTTGATCGGGGTAAGTAATGATATAATTACTGACAAAGTTACTGAACCTCTATAAGTAAGAATGGGAGATCAGTGTCATAAATGTTCTTTTATTTTATCGCCATAACTCCCCTGATTGTCTGCTAGACAGAGGTATAGTAATAAATATAGGAGTAACTATAGTTTTAACTACTGAAAGAATGGGAGTAAAACATACTTGAAGTAAAGGGAAACTTTAGATTTTCTCCTTATGACAGCAATTTATTAACCCCAAGCAGAAGGGGCTATTGTAAATATTTATAGTGACTCAGCCTTTGCTATAGACATAATGCATAGGTTTGCACAAATCTGGCAAGAGAGGGGTTATCTGACAGCAGCAGGAACCCCTATACAACATAAAGAATTAATTGCTAAATTATTGACAGCGGTCCAGCTGCTTCTTAAAGTTGCAGTAATTAAATATAAAGCACATACCAGAGCAGATGATAGTATATCACTTGGAAATGCTTTGGCTGATAGGTATGCTAAAGATGCTATACATTCTTATGAGCCAACTACAGCGCTTTCAACATTCCTGCTCACAGATCTTCAAGTGGATCTGGAAATTTTATCAGCTGTACAGGCAAGCTCGCCTCATACATCCTTTTGGACCACAAAGGGAGCTGTTTGTGGAGCAGATGGTATATGGAAACTAAAAAACAGGCTGGTTGCTCCTCCGACATTGTTTCCTTCTTTATTTGTTTTGAGCCATGGGCCTTGCCATGTCTCAACAGGAGGGATGTGTCGGGTGGTAGCCAGAGATTGGTGGGCTCCAGGTTTTTCTGCATATGCTGCTAAAAAAGTTACTGAATGTTCTATATGTCAAATGCATAACATTGGAAAGTCAGTGCCCACTCCCATGAAGCATATTCCGCATACTGAGGAGCCATTTCAAATTGTGCAAATTGACTTCTCGGATATGCCCCCTTGTGGTCGATTTAAGTATTATTGGGTTTGCATTGATCAATTTTTGAACTGGCCAGAGGCTTGGCCCACATCCAAAAATGATGCCAGAACTGTGGTAAAATGTCGAGGGAATTGATCCCAAGGTTTGGTATAGGGTCAATAATTTCCTCAGATAGAGGGACACATTTTGATAATAAACTCATGGCAGAAGTAGTGAGTATTTTGGGTATGAAACAGCAATTGCATATTCCTTATAGACCTCAGGCTAGTGGAATGGTGGAACGCAGCAATCAAGCCCTGAAGAGGTATTTAGCCAAAATAACTGCTAATGGACAAAGCACATGGGTAGAAGCATAACCTATAGCCTTGGCAACCATTAGGACTACCCCTAAAGAGAAGCATGGACTGTCACCTTTTGACATATTGTTTGGGCGATCGCCCAGGAGACTACATTCATCTCTTGTGCAGCCAGAGACAGTGACTTTAATGAATGGACATTGCAAATTGGCAAATGTGTTTTTTGATACTTTTTCCAGAGCTAAAGCAGGACAACCTGTGGACACGAGTGAAGGAACTCATGGACTAAAGTCAGGAGATTGGGTGTATATCAAGAATCACACACCCCAAACTACTTTGTCTCCTAAGTGGAAAGGACCATTTCAGGTCATACTTGTATCTCCTACTGCAGTGAAGCTGAAAGACTATAAGTATTGGGTGCATGGTTCACACTGTAAGAAGTCTTTGGTTCCAAAAGAGAATATAAGCCGGACTGCTGCTGGCAAGAATTTTTCTGTACCTTTACCTTCCAGGTCTCCTCCACTGACTCGTGCGCGAGCAAGAAGACTGCAGAATGAATCTCCTAGGGCCTAAGATGAATGTGAAGCTCTGGATTGTTATCCTCTGCGGTGGAGTGGTGGTATGGATTACCGTCATGGCATATGAATGGACATACAAGAAAGAAAAGGGTAAGATACAAGACACTTTTCTTTTTAATGCTACTGTAATGGAAGAAATGTCACAACTAGAACCGGTTTCAGATGCAAGCTGCCAAGAAACTGAATATCACTAATTGCTGGATATGCACACATGCACCTATTTCTCATAAGACTTTCTCCTCTTTGTTAGGAATACCTAGCACTTTAGCTGAAATAGAGGACAGTGCACACTTTGGTGATGTTAGTAGAACAATAATTGACAGAGTCATTTCACTCCTACTATTCACAAATGCTCCATTGAGAAAACCAGCTGTCTGCATTAACTTTACATGGACCTACACACCTGAGTTACTTTCCCAGGGTTACCAGAGTACTACCCGACCGATTGGGACAATATGAAGCTATTGATGTGCCTACAAGGATATAATTTCAATAAAGCTTGTGCTGCCTCACCAGGTTATTACTTCATATGTGGAAAGAAAGCATACACTTGGGTACCTCTGAATTCTAATGGGGTTTGTTACTTTGATAGAGTCATACCTGCTACTTGGTATATGGAGGATGATGACTTTCAAGAAACACAGCTCCACAAAATACCTATACACTTTCTTAAAAAAGACTTTGTGCACCTTGTTAAAAGGGACCTCACTGATCAGTCAGCTCCAGGAGAAGATGAAATCCCAGGAGGAAAAGAGGAAGAGGACTCTGAGATTAATGAGAAAGATGATGATTCTCCTCATAGGCCTACATTTTATCCTGTCAGATGATAATTTTACAAATGTTGAAACACATGACAGAGAGATTAAACCATTGTTTTCTAATCCTTGGGTAAATAGATGTTGTATTAAAAAGGCTTTCAGTTTCATCATTGATTTGGCAGACCTGATGGATAACATTACTGCCTTGTATGATAGAAACTTTATAGCCCTTGCTATAGAATTGAAAATGATCAAAAAGGAGGTTTTGCAGCACCGGCTGGTGCTGGATTATCTCACGGCCAGTCAAGGAGGAATATGCGCCATAGTGGGAACTACTTGTTGTAACTACATCGGAAGTGATACTAAGACTGAAGATGCCATCATTTCGCATGTAGAAAAGGTACAACAAATGAAGGTTAAATTTCACAAAGAACATACCGAAACTACTTGGGTTGAAGGTAACTGGGAAAGCTGGCTTTCCTGGCTCAATCCTCTCAATTGGTTTTCTGGTATTGCAGGATGGTTTTCTGGAATTTTACATGGTATTTCATACATTGTAGGAATTAGGTGTATATATTATGCAAATGTTGTTTGAAAATCACACGTGCTGGTACTAATATTGGTTCTTCTGAGCCCTTAAGGTCTCGAGTCAGAACTGCTCATGAGATGGTGATCCGTATACCTGGAGATCAACTTAAAGACACAGAAGAAGCTTAAAAGGGATACCGAAAGAATTCTAAACACAGGAGGGGCTGTGAAGATATAGGAAAAATAGGAACCATATCTTTTACTTATCCAGAGTTCCTCTTCAATATGAAATTGCATTTTTGCATTTAACTTGTTTTTCTGTTTCTGAATTCTTTTGGTATTGCAACACATGTGGCTGACCAGTTGACATTAAAATGTTCTGCCAATGATATGACACAATTCTCGGAAAAGATGAGATAGGGAAAGATGTTGACATAGAAAGTCCCTGTCCAAAAGTCAACTTAACTTCTTTCCAAGTAATTATCCTTACAATTATTTCTCCCTTTCTGTCAAAATAACTTGACAGTTGAAATTAGCCAGGTCAAATTAACCCAGAAAACTCAGAACACTGGCCAAGAACTGTGTTGAAATATTGAGTGAAATACTTATTGAAATGCGTACTTGTGATGTGTAACTTTGGGCTTGTGCCCACCATAAGATTACTGTATAACCATTCTCTATAAAACCCCTACTGCCTTGTAAACTTCATCGCATTATTCCAAAGAAGTGCGATCCATTCTGAAGTAAACCATGTATGAGACAATGCAGCTGGCGTTGATGTCCTTTATTTCAAGGTTCAACTTTACAAAAGTTTCTGATGACTCGGGTTTGTTCTTTCATGATGTTTTTGTTGGTGTTGATTATTTTCAGGTTTTACTTCGTCATAGTAAAACTGATCAGTTGGGTCGTGGTAGGTGGATTACTTTGCGGGCTAATCCTAGTGCTCGTTATTGTGTTTTTGCTTTGGTTACAAAGTTTTTAGGTATCAGACCTGTGTTTTTTAGACAATTACTGATTCACGTCACGGGTGCTCCGGTGACTATTTACCAATTCAAAGCTGTTCTACGTAGATGCCTTAAAGCATTACGTTTGGAACATCTGCGCATTACATCTCACTCGTTTCATATTGGTGCTGCCACTACTGCAGCTTTAGTGGGTCTTAATGAATCTGTGAATAAAGATATTGGTGGTTGGAGATCTGATTGTTATAGATCGTATGTTAGACCTAATTTTTCTTTTTAATTTTAGATGCTCGACATGTCGTCTGGATTATTGGACACTCCTATATTTTTTGGGCTCAGAAGAGAGCTGAATAGAGTGTCTATGGCAATAATTTAGGATTACCTTGCTGTTTTGCGGTTCATTGGTATGGAAGACGTGGAATGCGCTGGAGCGATCTACGTTCTGTTCTGTCTTATTTACATGATTACTGGCCTGTTCCTCATTTCATTATTTTTCATTTTTCTGGTAATTAGGGATGAGCCGAACACCCCCCCGGTTCGGTTCGCACCAGAACCTGCGACCGAAAATTTGCACGAACGTTAGAACCCCATTGACGTCTATGGGACTCGAATGTTCGAAATCAAAAGGGCTCATTTTAAAGGCTAATTTGCATGGTATTGTCCTAAAAAGGGTTTGGGGACCCGGGTCCTACCCCAGGGGACATGTATCAATGCAAAAAAAACTTTTAAAAACAGCCGTTTTTTCGGGAGCAGTGATTTTAATGATGCTTAAAGTAAAAAAAAAAAAAGTGAAATATTCCTTTAAATATCGTACCTGATGTGTGTCTATAGTATGCCTGTAAAGTGGCGCATGTTTCCCGTGTTTAGAACAGTCCCTGCAAAAAATGTCATTTTTAAAGGAAAAAATCTCATTTAAAACTGCTTGCGGGTTTAATGTAATGTCGGGTCCTGGCACTGAAAATCAGTGAGACAAATGGCATGGGTACCCCCCAGTCCATTACCAGGCCCTTTGGGTCTTGTATGGATATTAAGGGGAACCCCGCACCCAAATTAAAATAAGGAAAGATGTGGGGCAACCAGGCCCTATATACTCTGAACAGCAGTATACAGGCGGTGCAAACAAGACAGGGACTGTAGGTTTGTTGTTAAGTAGAATCTGTAATTTTGAACGGGTACATTTTTAACGTGTTTAGCTCCAGCCAAAAAATCTTTTTTAAGCTTTTTGGAAAACATAGGGAAGGGTTATCACCCCTGTGACATTTGTTTTGCTGTCTGTCCTCCTCTTCAGAAGATTTCACCTCACTTTTTGTCCCAATGACAAATGTTTTTTGAAAATTTGGGTTTTTTTGTGGAACAAGGATTAGAAAGCATCATGGGAAAGGAGAAATGTTTTTCCCATATTAACTCTTACAGGAGAGAATTTCCCTTCCTAGGGGTAGATTTCATCTCACTTCCTGTTGTCTCCTTCCGTTTGCAAGTAGGAGTCGTTTGTAAGTTAGATGTTTGAAATTAGGGGCCTGCCTTATATACTCAGCAGAAATGTGGGCCTTAGGTGTTGTTGTGGCCACAACACTGTAAGCCCTCACAGGGCCCTGCTGTGAAATATTAGATCAAGAATTGTAATTACATGCCCCTGTTGAACAGGGGCAGAAAAATTGGGCCTTTGGTGGTGGTGGTGGTGCTGGTGCCACAACACTGTAAGTCCTCACTCGCGCTTGGTGGGCGCAGAAATGGGCCCTGCTGTGAAATATTAGATCAAGAATTGTAATTACATGCCCCTGTTGAACAAGGGCAGAAAAATTGGGCCTTTGGTGGTGGTGGTGGTGGTGCTGGTGCCACAACACTGTAAGTCCTCACTCGCTCTTGGTGGGTGCAGAAATGGGCCCTGCTGTGAAATATTAGATCAAGAATTGTAATTACATGCCCCTGTTGAACAAGGGCAGAAAAATTGGGCCTTTGGTGGTGGTGGTGGTGGTGCTGGTGCCACAACACTGTAAGTCCTCACTCGCTCTTGGTGGGTGCAGAAATGGGCCCTGCTGTGAAATATTAGATCAAGAATTGTAATTACATGCACCTGTTGAACAGGGGCTGAAAAATTGGGCCTTAGGCACTGGTGCTGGTGCCACAACACTGCAACCCCTCACAGATACTCTAGTTGGAACGCAGAAATGAGCCCTGCTGCAAAGTATTGCATCAAAAATTGTAATTACACGCCCCTGTTAAACAAGGGCTGAAAAATTGGGCCTTAGGCACTGGTGGTGGCGCCCAGAACCAAAAATGTTCTTACAAGCTATCAGCGTGATGATTGAGGAGGAAGAGGATAATTACTCAGGGATAGTCACTCAGCATCAGCATAGGCAGTCTTTGAAGGGATCTGAGATTTCAAAAAAAATTATTCGGTTACATCAGCATCAGGTGCTTGGTAGCTGGTGGTGATCCAAGACTGATTCATTTTTATGAAGGTCAGTTGATCGACCGAGTCAGTGGACAGACGCACCCTGTGATCGGTTACAAAGCCTCCAGCAGCACTGAATGTGAGTTCCGAAAGAACGCTGGATGCAGGACAGGCCAGTAGCTCAATTGCATACTGTGCAAGCTCTGGTCAGTGATCCATCCTCAAGACCCAGTAACCCAGAGGATTTTTGGTGGGAAAGGTGTCCAAGTCAGATCTTGCCCCTAGGTATTCCTGCACCATGTAAAACAGACGCTGCCGATGGTTGCTGGAACCGATCATACCTTGGGGCTGCGGACCAAAAAATTGTCTGAACGCATCGGTCAGACGGCCACCTTCTCCACCGCTCCTTCTTTGACTGACCGAAGCCTCAGCAACACGTTGTCCAGAAACAGGAGTTTGTAACCTCCCAGTCTCTGGGAACGCGTTGCACAGACCTTTCTGCAAGGCCTCCCGAAGATGTTTCATCCTCTGCTCCCTCTGCGATGGCAAGATAAGGTCCGCAACCTTACCCTTGTAACGTGGATCAAGGAGGGTTGCCAGCCAGTATTGGTCCTTCTCCTTGATACCACGAATACGAGGATCCTTACGCAGGCTTTGCAGGATCAGGGAGGCCATGCAGCGTAGGTTTGCTGAGGCATTCGGTCCGGAGTTCTCTGGGTCACTAAGGACGACATGGTCCGCAGCCACCTCCTCCCAGCCACGTACAAGTCCATGTGTTTCTTGGGACTGATCCCTTAAAGACTGCTGCTGATGCTGAGTGCCAGGCTCCACCTCCATACTGACACAATCTTCCTCCTCCTCCTCCTCGTCCTCTTCCTGTGTGATCGGCGGGCACGCAGGAACACTGTCTGGATAAAGGGGGCCTTGAGAGCTAAGGAAGTCCTCCTCTTCCTGCCTCTGTTCTGCCTCAAGTGCCCTGTCTATTATTCCACGCATCGTGTGCTCCAACAGGTGGACAAGGGGGACAGTGTCACTGATGCATGCACTGTCACTGCTCACCATCCTCGTGGCCTCCTCAAATGGTGACAGGACAGTGCATGCATCCCTGATCATGGCCCACTGGCGTGGGGAAAAAAAACCAAGCTCCCCTGACCCTGTCCTGGTGCTATAGTCGCACAGGTACTCATTGATGGCCCTCTGCTGCGTGTGCAGCCGCTGCAGCATGGCCAACATTGAGTTCCACCTGGTGGGCATGTCACAGATTAGGCGGTTCTTGGGCAGGTTAAACTCCTTTTGGAGGTCCGCCAGCCGAGCACTGGCATTATATGACCGGCGGATATGCACACAGACTTTCCTGACCTGCCTCAGGACATCCTGTAAGCCCGGGTACCTGCCCAAGAACCGCTGCACCACCAAGTTAAGGACGTGAGCCAAACAGGGCACATGAGTCATTTGTCCCTGTCAGAGGGCAGAGAGGAGGTTGGTGCCATTGTCGCAAACCACCATTCCTGCCTTAAGTTGGCGTGGCGTCAACCACCTCTGAACCTGCCCCTGCAGAGCTAACAGAACCTCTGCCCCAGTGTGGCTCCTGTCCCCCAAGCACACCAGCTCAAGCACCGCATGGCATCTGGCCTGCGTACTTGCGTAGCCCCTTGAACGGCTACGGAGCACTGCTGGTTCCGAGGACAAAGCACAGGAAGAGGCCATGGAGGAAGAAGAAGAGGAGGGGGTGGAGGAGAGAGGTGTGTCACAATTATTAGTAGTGGCATTTTGGAGGCGTGGTGGCGGAACAACCTCCAACACTACTGCACCTTGTCCTGCATCCTTCCCAGCTGCCAGCAGAGTCACCCAATGCGCCGTGAAACTTAGTGTCACGTACCTGGTGGTGGAGCCCAGAATGCAAGGAGTAGCCTCTCGTGCGCCTCTGGTTCGAGAGCCCCTGATAGAGAAGACAGGGGCTCAAGAGCACAGGGGGCCACAAGTGCTTGGTAAGTGGCAGGTGTAGAGTTGATCCGGACCTATGGTGCAGCAGCAGGAGGACTGACAGGAACACTGGATCCACTGGCAGGAACTCAGGAACAACAGGCAACAGGGAGGTGTTCTGTAGTACAACTGAAGCACTGGAACAACTGGTAGATGAACCGGAACTCTTGGCAGGAACACTGGAACTGTTGACTGGATAGAGAAGCACTGCAGCTAGCAGAAACCCACGAACAAGCAGGCAGCAGGGAGGTGTTCTGTAGTACCACTGGAAGCACTAGCAAAGTCAGACAGGCCGGGTCAAACACAGGCAAGCAGAGCAGGTACAAAACGGAATCAGGAGAGTAGTCAGGGCATGGACCGGGTCGGCAACAGACAGGCAGGTAATAACTGAAGGATGAGGCAGGAGAATCGTCAGACAAGCCGAGGTCAGGGACTGGCAGCAAACAGGAGAAGTCATGAACAAGCCGGGTAACAGGAATCAGGTAAACAGGTATACTGGAAGCTTAGGGTCACAGGGAACGCTGTAGACCGGACAGCAAGGAAGCATGCTGACAGGCACCCTTAAATAGGCCTAATGGCGCCAAAAGCTGTCACACTGCACGTCTGCACGCCGCCGCGTGCACACATGCACGCCCGAGTACCGATCGTAAGTGCCCGTTCGTCTCATCATGTACCCGCGTACACCCGCTCGTATTAGCGCGTCCGTTCGCGTCATCGCACCTCCGAACGCGTCCTCTGGCTCTACTGACAGTAGTTCTGTTAACCGATCTTCCGCCGATGGCTGAACTAACAGGACGTCTTTCATGACACTTAGGTAACGTCCCTGTCCATGCCTGCCATGAGTCAGCGGTAATATGCACCTTACCGCTGACCGCCCTGTCCAGCGAGGCATGGACATTGCCTTCCACATGCCGGTAGAGAGCCAGAATCGCCTTCCATGAGAAAAAGTGGCGTTTGGGTACCTGCCACTGAGGAACCACACATTCCACAAACTCACAGAAGGGGGCAGAGTCTACCAACTGAAAAGGCAGCAGTTGAAGTGCTAGCAACTTTGCCAAGCTAGCATTCAACCGCTGGGCATGTGGATGGCTGGGAGCAAACTTCTTTCGGCGGTGCAGCAGCTGGGGCAATTCGCCTGGTACAATCTGACGTCGGTGTACCAAAAGCAGATTGCCCACAAGTACTTGGCTGTGACACACCTAATTCTACAAATTCATTCCTCTCAGTGCAGGTCTCAGAGAGGACTGAAGGTATAGTGGGGTTGGAGATCTCAGCTGATGAGGAGCAAGGAGAGGTCCTCTTTGTTCTTTGGTGTGGGTCTTTTAGATACGCTTGCAAACGAACTGCATGGCAGGTCAACATATGTCTGGTCAAGCATGTGGTACTCAAGCAGGAGATGTTTTGGCCACGCGAGATACGCTTGAGACATACGTTGCAAATAGCAGCGGTGCGATCTGATGCACTCGTCTCAAAAAAGGCCCACACCAAAGAACTTTTTGAATAACGCGCAGAGACTGCAGCGCCCTGCACATGTGGAGCTTTGGGGTGTGATGCAGTCAATGTGCTGCCCTTAGGCTGGCCCCTGGAGGGCATCCTGCCTCGTTGGTGATGTGCCGCCTCCTCCTCCTCCTTTCTCCTATCAGGCACCCATGTTGAGTCAGTGACCTCATCATCCCCTCCCTCCTCATCACTGGAGCAAACCTGGCAGTATGCTGCAGCAGGAGGAGCACGACTGCCAGATTGCTGTCCTTCTTGGGCACCCCCTCTGTCCGTGCTCACGTTACTGCCTTCATCGAGCTCAGTATCATCATCAGAGCCTTCCAAACGCTGGGCATCCTCCTGGAGCATGTACCCAACACTGTGGTCAAACAGTTCGAGGGACTCCTCAGGAGGACATGGTGGGGCTAGGGAAGGAGTCACTGATGACATTGAGCCAAGGGAAGAGGCCGCTGCTTTGCCAGACAAAGTACCCTGGGCATGGGTGAGAGAGGATGAGGACGGCTTGGTCATCCACTCGACCAAGTCTTCCGTATGTTGCGGCTCAACATGGCCAGCTGCGGAAAAAAAGGCCAAGCGTGTCCCACGGCCACGTGCTGATGAGGATGCACCGTCTCCACGACCAGCACTAGACACAGAGCCTGCTTGCTCTCTTTAATTGGCTTGTGACTGTCTGCCTCTCCTTCTTGGCCTTCCAGACATACTAATGGCCTGTATCTGCACTAAGCTGGGATATATATATATATGTACTGATACTGCAGCTAGCAAAATCAACTGCCTGCCTGTAGTATGAGAACACCACCAACCTTCTATAGGTAGCTTTAGCTGAACACTGTGCAGAGCTCGCAAAAAAATAACTTGTAGCTTTTTTAGCTGCCTGCGGTAGTGATAGGATCAGGAAAACACCACCAACCTTCTACAGGTAGCTTTAGCTGAACACTGTGCAGAGCTCGCAAAAAAATAACTTGTAGGTTTAGCTGGACACTGTGAGGAGGGCGCACCGCACTAACTTGTAAGTTTAGCTGAACACTGTGAGGTGGACGCACCGCACTAACTTGTAGTTTTAGCTGAACACTGTGAGCAGGACGCACAGCACTAACTTGTAGTTTTAGCTGAACACTGTGAGCAGGACGCACGGCACTAACTTGTAGTTTTAGCTGAACACTGTGAGCAGGACGCACTGCACTAACCTGTAGGTTTAGCTGAACACTGTGAGCAGGACGCACCCCACTAACTTGTAGTTTTAGCTGAACACTGTGAGCAGGACGCACTGCACTAACTTGTAGCTTTAGATGAACATTGTGCAGAGGTCTCACTACACTAACTTGTAGGTTTAGCTGAACACTGTGAGCAGGACGCACCGCACTAACTTGTAGGTTTAGCTGAACACTGTGAGGTGGACGCACCGCACTAACTTGTAGTTTTAGCTGAACACTGTGAGCAGGACGCACAGCACTAACTTGTAGTTTTAGCTGAACACTGTGAGCAGGACGCACCACACTAACTTGTAGGTTTAGCTGAACACTGTGAGCAGGACGCACCCCACTAACTTGTAGTTTTAGCTGAACACTGTGAGCAGGACGCACTGCACTAACTGTAAATAGTCTAGCTGCCTGACTGTGGTACTAATAGGATCAAAAGAACACCAGCAATTTTCTTCAGGTAGCTGTAAATACTGTAACAAGACAAGCCTGCCTGTCAGTAAGAAGATAACAGGAACGGATCTAGCTAAACTAAATACAGTGTATATATATATATATGCAACACCTGGGATGCATATATATACACAATACACTGTAAGTGCAGCTAACTGACTGACTGTTCTGCCTAATCTATCTAACTCAAATGAAATGACACTGACTGTCTCTCTCTCTCTCTATCTATGAACGCCGGAACACACACTACACAGGGCCGCTGTGCAGGCGTCCTTTTATAGTGTGGGGCGTGTACTAAATCCCCTGAGCCATAATTGGGCAAAGCCTCCTTGGCTTTGGCCAATTATGGCTCTCTGTTCAGACGGCGCTGTGATTGTCCAAGCATGCGGGTCATAGTGCATGCTTGGCCAATCATCAGCCAGCAATGCACTGCGATGCCGCAGTGAATTATGGGCCGTGACGCGCCACACGAATTTGGCGCGAACGGCCAATATCGTTCGCAATCCGGCGAACAGGCGAACAGACGATGTTCGAGTCGAACATGGGTTTGACTCGAACACGAAGCTCATCCCTACTGGTAATGATATTGGTAAGCGTAAAACCTTAGAATTAATTTCTCAGATTAAGCTTGATCTGTTGTGTTTACATGCTGTTTTACCCGATACTGTGTTGATTTTTTCTGAAATTGTACCTAGACTTGATTGGTTGCTCTGTTCTGAACTTAGATATTTCGATAAAATTCGTAAGGGACTTAATAGAGCTTTAGATAAATTTATGCCTTCAGTTAATGGTATGTCTTTTCGGCATGTGAACTTAGAAGGTGGTTTGCCTGGTTTTTATAGACCAGACGATGTACATTTATCTGATATTGCTCTAGACATTCTAAATTTAGATTTTCAAACCTGTGTTGAATTGGCTGTTGCCTTGGTGGGGTGCCAGGCTCCTTAAGTCTATGGGCCTGGCGTATGGATAATTGTTTTGGTTTTTATTATATAGCTTGAGCTTAAATGGCTGAGCTATTTATGTTTTTATATTGATATGTTATTATTATTATATATTTATTTTTATCATTCAAGTTTTTTATTATCATCATTGAAAAAATAGTACAGTATAATCAGCATAACAAAAAATTAGTACAATATATTTCACAGCGAATTCAAAATATGTGATCACAGTCTATTGGTTGTCGTATTACTGTGGTAAACAGCACTAACAATATAAAGAAATAAAGTATAAGTAATATAATGTAAACTCTTAACTTTGACTATATCCATTCAATTTCAAATTGTACACCTGCTTATTGTAAGATATGTTGAAGCCTCACTCCTCCTTCGACACCCCAAAGGGGATCACACTGTGTCCAAGGAGGGGTGAGGATTCTCCCTCTCATTAACCATTTTTTTCTCTTATAAACTTTTATTTGAGAGAAGAGAGGAGATATTATTAACAATCTATTATATCCAGCTCAAAGATTATTATGGAATTTATCAGGGGTACAATATAATGTTCCCATTATAATAGATCAAAAATAGACATTCTGACCCTAGTAAGAAAAATTAGTAGTATATAAACCTGAGAATTTCTATGTAACTTTAAGGAAAAATTATACTGTTTCTAAAACATAAAAAGAAGATATTTAAAGGAAAGAGACTAGGGGAGAAGAAAGAAGATAAAGAAATAGTACAGAAAAAGAGTATAGAATGCCTGTCTTTCCGATGTGAAACTCAAAAATCAGCGATTGGTGTTGCTACCTATGTCCGGTATCAGAGAAATTCCCATAAACCGAGCCCAGGGTTCCCAAGTGGCTTCAAATTGTGTGGTCTTGTCCAATAAGGAACTAACCATTTTTTCTTGTTCCATTATCCATGAAATCTTCCTTTTCATGGACAATAGAGATACCGAAGACTTCTTCCATGCTTTGGCAATAGTCAATTTGGCTCCTGTCAATATAAACAGAATCAATTTACGGGTGATTTTAGAGACATGCGGCAAGAATCCATTCAGCAAGGCAATCGCTGGTGTTTGAGAGATAGCACAACCTGTAACCTTTCGTATGATGTGGAAGATATATATTTATTTTAACTCACGATACGTGTGTTAAATATTTCTGCTTTATTAAAAGTGAATATGACTAGATTTATAATTTATACCTATAAATAAAAGGTCACGGCCAATTTCAACCACAGGTATTTTGTATGAAGTATTATTCATTCAAAGATTATTTAATATTACTGGTTATTGGTTATGACTACGATCCCATAAAGGTGAAGGGCAGGGCATGAAATGTCCCTGCCACACCACCTATGGGATCGTGTCAGACCTATTTTAAAATTAAAATTTTAAATTAAGTTATTTAAAAAAATAAATAAATAAATAACTAATAAAATAAATAAAATAAATAATTATTAAATACTTACCTTTAATTGGTTGCTGAGTTTGACAGTTGCCCCAAACGGTCCTCTGGCACAAGAATGCAGCCTATAAAAGCAAGAGGATGCGTCATTAGGGCAGAAGACGGCGAAGATTTCAAGAAGAGCACATCCCACCCTCCCTCCCTGTCGTGGCCTGATTTATGAGGTTTTATGTCCTTTTTTCGAAAAGGGATAATTGTTTTGGTTTTTATTATATAGCTTGAGCTTAAATGGCTGAGCTATTTATATGTTTTTATATTGATATGTTATTATTATATACTTATTTTAACTCACGATACGTGTGTTAAATATTTCTGCTTTATTAAAAGTGAATATGACTAGATTTATAATTTATACCTATAAATAAAAGGCCACGGCCAATTTCAACCACAGGTATTTTGTATGAAGTATTATTCATTCAAAGATTATTTAATATTACTGGTTATTGGTTATGACTACGATCCCATACACTAATGGGACCTGGGGGGGGTCTCTCTAATGGACACAGAGAGGGCTTCTGTTAGAGAGTCTGTTAGAAAGAGCCCCCATACTACCGGAGATGGTCAGAGACTGCAGACAGGATACAAGAGATGGTCAGAGACTGCAAACATATTACAAGAGATGGTCAGAGACTGCGGAAATTATACAAGAGATGGTCAGAGACTGCAGAAATGATACAAGAGATGGTCAGAGACTGCAAACATATTACAAGAGATGGTCAGAGACTGCAGATATGATACAGGAGATGGTCAGAGACTGCAGATATGATACAGGAGATGGTCAGAGACTGCAGACATGATACAGGAGATGGTCAGAGACTGCAAACATACTACAAGAGATTGCCAGAGACTGCAGACATGATACAAGAGATGGTCAGAGACTGCAAACATATTACAAGAGATGGTCAGAGACTGCGGAAATGATACAAGAGATCAATGTCTCAAATGCAGCCTACCAGTGCCCACCAATTGCAGCCTACCAGTGCCCCTGGATCACACAGAGCGGCAACGATCTCCTGCTGTCACGGAGCTTGAATTTGAATCTCCCGAGCAGCCACTGTAGCAAAGTCCCGCCTCCTAGACTGGCTCGCGGCTTCTATGATACAAGTCACACTGATTCACTTTCACTGCATTGGATCAGTATTCTGTCTATCTCACAGGAGTTTGTTACAGCACCGCCAGGCATTTCAGACCAAAGCTTGTGTGGTGTGTGAGACACACACAAGCAGTGGCATCACTAGGGTTGGTGTCACCTGGTGCGGTAAAACATAATATACCCCCCCTCCTATTTTTGGGCCAGCAGCACAGCATTGGAGCTCGTTGGCACGTGTTGCGGTGGTCAATAAGGCCTAGAGGATAGCAGGTTAGGCACTTTCCAATTGCTCAGTCCCTATGAGTAGTAATGGATAATGACCAACAGGCCCTCTTACCAGACCCAGCTAAACTGCAACAGTGATCCCTCTGGCTGGACGTTCGCTCACTCTGGGTTGCCCAGGGCGACTCTGGTCAGTAATGTAGCATGTCTGTACCCTGGCAGTGGTCTCTCCCTGGTGGTGCTGGCCTGGCAGCAGTGTGGCTCTCTCTCTGGTGGTACTGGGCAGCACTGTGGCCCTCTCTCTGATGGAGCTAGGCAGCACTGTTGACCCCTCTCTGGTGGTGCTAGGCAGCACCATGGCCCTCTCTCTGGTGGTGCTAGGCAGCAGCGTGGCTCTCTCTATAGTGGAGCAGGTACAGCGTGGCGCTCTCTCTCTCTGGTGGTACTAGGCAGCAGCGTGGCTCTCTCTCTATTGGAGCAGGTACAGCGTGGCACTCTCTCTGGCTTCCCCCAGCACAGTCCTCGCTTTTTCCTGTAGCACTCACTCACACAGCTTCTTCCTGGGTTTCAGGCTCAAAATCTTTCCCCCAGCAGAGTGCATGCTGGGGGCTGAAATCTGCTGCCTGTGGACAACAATAGGGCTGACAATGTTCCAGGACTACATGTTCCATGATGCTCCACTCGCCTCTTCTTATTGGCCCTCCACTGTGGCCAATGGGGAGGGAAGCAAACCGGGCACCAAGCTGAGAGCTGCTCTCTTTTCACTGCTGACAGGAGAAGGGGGGGGGCGAGCAGGGGAGATATGCTGACATCCCTCAGCTCCCCTCTCTCTTGTCACAGCACGGCAGCTTGTGTTCACTGGTGGACTGCACCCCCCACCCCCACATAGCGATGCCCAGGGCTGCTGTTAGATATCACGGGGCCCCATACAGCCTACCTGACAGGCCCCCCCCAAAAAAAAAATAATAATAATAATTTTTAAACTAAAAATACATGACAATCATTATTAGAAGACACAAACACAACAAAACTTCCAAATTACAGGTGGAACAGGAGGGTACAATACAGTATGGGGGAGGGTGGGTGCAGTGTGCAGGAGGGCACAGTACAGCGGTTAGGGGGGTACAATACAGGGGTAACAGTACGGGGGCAGGAAGGTACAGTATGGGGCAGCAGGAGGGCACAGTACAGAGGGGGGCTTGTGTGGGTGGGATTTGTACTGCGCCAATCCCTGCTGACCCTCCCCTCCTATTCTTCCCATGTGATTGGCGCAGTACACATCCCACCCACACAAGCAGCAGTAATAAGATGCTCCACCTCTTCCGTAGCCCTTGAAAAAAATGGGGGGGGGTGGGGCAGTGGGTAAGAGATGGGGGTGGGTAGAGGAGAATTAAAGTGAGACTGGGGGATCCTTGTCTGTATAGGGATACAGAAGGAGGAGGATTTGTGCTGGCATGAGGGAAGGGGGGAGGAGAGGCAAATAGATGGAGGTCAAGGGGCTGGAGAGGGATGGATTCTGGTCATTTGCAATGTTTGTGTATGGGGGTGATGGGGGGGGGGGCGCACACCTGTGTGAAGGTGAAGTGCTTCCAGAGAAGAAGACTAGGAGGGGGGAGAGGAGTGAGGGAACTAGTGAGAGACTATTGTTGGGAAGGTGTCAGGAAGAGAATTCCAGTCAGCTGGGGAAGAGGCTAAATTAGCATGGCTGATAAATGTTGGCAAACCGGCTGGCTGGGAGAAGGTAGCAAGGGTTAACAAGGACCTCGGAGGGAAGCAGTGTGACCGGCAGAGACAGGTGGATTTGTGCGAGGATGAAAGGGAGCAGGGCGAGATAGTGGCTGCTGCGGGGAGGGAGAGACAGTTGAAGTCTGGAGATATGAGAGACGGATAAGGTGACTGACCTGACATGCAAAAGAGCCGACCACAGCAAGGGGAACTGCTAGGAGGACAGTGACTGCTGGGAGGAAACTTCAAGACCCCTTCATGCACCTAGGACCCCTGGGCAGTTCCTAGATGTGCCTGTACATTAAGAGCCCTAACTCTCACTCCAGACACATTCACCAGGACAGGAAAGCGCTGGGGTGCCCAGACACACACAGGGGGGGGGGGTCATATGTGACTTGGACAGGGAAGCAGATCAGTGTGGTGTTAAAAGTACAGGAATGATGCCCAGTGTGTCTCTCCCTACCTCATTCAGCTGCCGGAAGAAGAGACACACAGGGCATCGTTCCTGTACTTGTCACTCGCACACCACACTGACCTGCTTCCCTGTCTTGGTCCTCCTGTGTTTCTGTGTCCCCCCTATCAGCCCTGGTGACGCCACTGCTCACAAGGAGAGGAGGAGGGAGGGAGCACTCTGGCACTTCGTCGCCCCCCCCCCCCTCTGCAGCGCCCGGGTGCAGAGAACCCCGTGTACCCGCCCATGATCAGCCCTGCCTGGTGGATTAGATGATCAGGCTTATAATTGATGGTTATCTGGTGAGTGAGAATTTTGGATGGTGGAGGATTTCACACAATATTTGCAGTGGACAGCATGCACAGCACAGAATTGGATAATAATATATAATGGAGAGTGATTACACACAAGCAAGTACCACCTTGCATGGATGGACATTTTATTTTAATGTTTTGGATTTATGTCTAATAATTTGGGCACAGTACACAGTGGTGTTGGTATATTTGAAAGTGTATATTGACATATATTACAGTTAGCCGGCTATCTATTATTATTATACAGCATTTATATAGCGCCAACAGTTTGCACAGCGCTGTACAACGTTAGGGCAGACAGTACAGCTACAATATAATTCAATACAGGGGGAATCAGAGGGCCCTGCTCATTAGAGCTTATATGCTAAGAGATCTATAAAAATAATTTTATTAGAACACCTCACACCACAAATTGAGTCACTTGACAACACAAGAACCAATTTTTTACAAAAATGGTTTTATTTATTTATGTTAGTTATCCCAATTTGTGCTGTTGACACATTTATCACATATTTCCCAAGATATACAGTGCCTTGAAAAAGTATTCACACCCCTTTGAAATTTTCCACATTTTGTCATGTTATAACCAAAAAGCGTAAATATATTTTACTGGGATTTTATGTGACACACCAACACAAAGTGGCACATAATTGTGGAGTGGAAGGGAAATTTATAAATTGTTTTCAAAAATTTTTACAAATAAATATCTGAAAAGTGTGGCGTGCATTTGTATTCAACCTCCCTGAGTCAATACTTTGTAGAACCACCTTTCGCTTAATGTTAAAGATGCAAGACTTTTTGGGTATGTCTCTACCAGCTTTGCACATCTAGAGAGTGAAATTTTTGCCCATTTTTCTTTGTAAAATAGCTCAAGCTCTGTCAGATTGGATGGAGAGCATCTGTGAACAGCAATTTTCATGTCTTGCCACAGATTCTCAATTGGATTTAGGTCTGGACATTGACTGGGCCATTCTAATGCCGCGTACACACGGTCGGACTTTTCGGCTACAAAAGTCCGACAGCCCATCTGACAGACTTTCGACGGACTTTTGGCGGACTTGCGGCGGACTTTCTAACGAACGGACTTGCCTACACACGATCACACAAAAGTTCGACAGCCTAGTACGCGGTGACGTACACCAAGTCCGACGAGACTATAAAACGGAAGTTCAATAGCCCGTACGACACCCTTTGGGCTCCTTCTGCTAATCTCGTGTTTATCTCGTGTTAGTAGAAGTTTGGTGAGAGACGATTCGCACTTGTGAGACTCGTATTTTTCAGTTTGTTTTAACTGTTGTTCAGTCTGTGCTTGTGAGGTTTGTATCCGCTTTTCAGTGCGTTTGGTCAGTTGGCATTGAGAAATCTTTGTTTTATTGTCCGCTCGTTGCTGATTTTCAGGTCGCTCTTCACAGGTCTTGCTGTTCTTCAGTGCGTTCTGTTAAGTGCGTTCTGACCAGCCGACCGTTTTGAAGCCATGTTACCTGTACGTACTCGTCGTAGAGCTCGTGCATTGTATGTGCTTGGTGCTGTAGTTCATTCTTCAGTCCAAGACCAGTCCATGAACAGGGCGAGGAGGAGTTCATGGACCAAGAATTGGTTGCTCCAGCGTGACCAGTTCTGTCACATGCCATTGCTCCGTGAGATCCGTGAGAATAATCCTGAGGATTTCAGGAACTTTCTCCGGATGACGGACCCCGTTTTTGACCGTTTGTTGGCTTTGCTTACCCCTTATATGAGCAGGCAGGATACCTGCATGAGGCAAGCCATCACTCCGGAGCAGAGGCTAGTTGCCACGTTGCGGTACTTGGCGACAGGGAGAAGCCTGCAGGACTTGAAGTTCTTGACAGGCATCTCCCCCCAGGCTCTGGGGATCATTATCCCAGAGACCTGTTCTGCCATCATTCAGGTCATGCAGAAGGACTATATTAAGGTAAGAATTTTGTCCTTTATTAGCATCACGTGTTATTTTATTTAATCTTTGATAATGTAATGTATTTCTTAACTCAAACACTACTTACCATCATTGCAATATAGTGTGAATGTCCCCTTTTTCTCCTCATGCATGCTGTAATTTTTTCCTGTTATTTTTTGTCCTGCATGTATATTTGCCTTCACTAACCTCCCCAGCATGCAATGCTGGGCACATATCCACCTAGTCTACTCAGTTTGAATGTATTTAGTCAGCTGCATTGTATTTTGTTTCCCCTAAACTCCATCCAAATAGTGTGTGTGTCATTAACTAGATTTCAAAACCCCTCCCCCCCTAAACTCAATCCAAAATAGTGTATGTGTCATTAACTAGATTTCAACCCCCCCCCCCCCCCTAGACTCAATCCAAATAGTGTTTGTGTCATTAACTAGATTTCAAAACCCCTCCCCCCCCTAAACTCCATCCAAATAGTGTGTGTGTCATTAACTAGATTTCAAAACCCCTCCCCCCCTAAACTCAATCCAAATAGCGTGTGTGTCATTAACTAGATTTCAAAACCCCTCCCCCCCCTAAACTCAATCCAAATAGTGTGTGTGTCATTAACTAGATTTCAAAACCCCTCCCCCCCTAAACTCCATCCAAATAGTGTGTGTGTCAATAACTAGATTTCAAAACCCCTCCCCCCCTAAACTCAATCCAAATAGTGTGTGTGTCATTAACTAGATTTCAAAACCCCTCCTCCCCCTAAACTCCATCCAAATAGTGTGTGTGTCAATAACTAGATTATAAAACCCCTCCCTCCCCCCCTAAACTCAATCCAAATAGTGTGTGTGTCATTAACTAGATTTCAAAACCCCTCCCCCCCTAATAATTTGCTATAATGTTCTGTGGTGTTGATTTTTACAAAGCAAATATATGTTGCACTTTGCAAAATGCATTTCCACTCTGCAAGTGCATTTGCTCCAGGGCTTTAGTAAATGAGCACAAGCTCTGCTGATTTCCATCATCCAATCATGTGCAAGCCACAAAGTGTTTGGATTAATTGCCCTTGCATGTGATTGGGTACTCCTTGCAACATGAAGCCTTTACCTTACCTCATTTGTGGAGCAACTGCACTTGCAGAGTGCGACAACTGCACTTTTCAAACTGCACAGTCTTGTAGACTTTAGTCAATAAAACCCTGCGTGTCCTTAAACTTTTCATTTCTAATTTCACCACCCCCTAAAATGTAACAATGTGCCATCAGAGGGGGTGAGCAATCTGATAAGTGTGCCTTTCCATATTATTTATTCAAGAAGATTTCAATTATTTAATGTTATACTGATGCTGGGCAATAATGTTTTAAGTGTATAATGTTCTTGCAATGTTATTTTCAAAATTACTGAGTTTTGTTTTCTTGATTGATTCCCCAGTTTCCTTCAACGCCACAGGAATGGCAGACTGTGGCATCCCATTTTGCCACCTGTTGGGACTTTCCCAATTGTGGAGGGGCTATAGATGGGAAACATGTCCACATCGTGCCACCACCCCATTCGGGGTCATACTATTTTAATTATAAGGGGTTCAATAGTATTGTCTTAATGGCGGTGGTGTCGGCACAATATGAATTTCTGTATGTGGACGTGGGGAAGAATGGCCAGATGTCGGATGGAGGAGTATTTGCCCAGACGGAGTTCTGCCAGCGTCTCCAGAGTAGTGGCCTGGGATTGCCACCTGATGCGGATAACGTGGAAGGACTCCCCTTTGTCTTCATAGCAGATGAAGCCTTCGCTCTGAGCAAGCACCTCATGAGGCCATTCCCCCAAAGAACCCTCACCTCTGAGAGGAGGGTTTTTAATTTCTGGCTGGCCAGAGCGAGAAGAGTTGTTGAGAATGCTTTTGGGATTCTGGCCAGCCGGTTCCGCCTGTTTCAGACATCCATAAACCTGGCGGAATACAAACTTAATTACATCATTTTAGCGTGCTGCATTGTGCACAACTTTTTGAACAAACATTCCACAAATTATATTGTGCCAGTTGGGCCTGAGGCCAGACTTATTAGTGACAATCTGGCAGGCCTAGATACTGTCTGTACTGGCTTGGCCCCCCAAAGTGCCCGTCAAGTTCGAGATCAATATGTCAATTATTTTATGGGTAGGGGGGCCATTGCAATGCCCCAGGATATTTAATTTCTCAAAATAAAAAATATTGATCAGATCTTGAATTATATTTATTGCTTGCCTTTCTTTTTGGCTTTCTCCTAGGTTATCGTAGAGCACTTGTAGTGCCAAGTGTATTTTCCTTGACTAAACAAGCACCATTGTCACTGTAAACAACTATTTTAAATTTAAACAAACTGATACTGAGCATTGAAATAACAAACCACACATTTAGTTAATTACTAAACGGATGTTTTAATATTCTGTGTACATTCACTTATGCATTTGTAAAAAATGTTGATAGTCAAAAAAATATCTATATATTTACAAATTTGGAACAATATAATTAGGTCATTATTTTTTTTTAACTATTATTTTTTTTGTTTGTTTTAACAAACAGGCCTCTTTTTTTTTTTTTTTGGAAAACAGGCCTCTATTTTTTTTAATTTTTTTTTTTTTTGGAAAACAGGCCTCTATTTTTTTGTAAAAATTTTTTGGGAAAACAGGCCTCTATTTTTTGATATTTTTTTTTTTTTTTTTTTTTTTTTAAACAGGCCTCTAATTTTTATTTATTTATTTATTTTTTATTTAAACAGGCATATAATTTTTACCAGAGAAAAAAGAGAAGGCCCAGAATGGGGTCATCAAACAAGGAAATGAAGAACACGATCGATGTTTTTTGGGTTGAAAAAGGGTATTTAGATTCTACCCAAAACATTGATCATGTTCTTCATTTCCTGCTGCATACGATCCAGCCGATTCCGCATTTGATCAATCTCCCCATTCCAGGCCATTATTTGACCAATTAGTCGTTGGGCACTGTCTGTGGTAAAATGTTCACTCAGAGCTAAAATTGAATGAAAAAAAGATGTGTTTAGAAATATGCAGACATACATAGATTACCTTACCATAAGCTGGTGTCTCAGACACTGACCTGGTGGGGTGCCTATGTCGCATACTTCCGAAACATCCTCGGGGGTTCAAGGATGTGCCACATGATTTGCAAAGGGGGGTATGATATCATTAATAGGTACCATCATCCTAAATATGAATAAGGCAGAAAATGGGATTGAAAGAGAAACCAGAGCAGAGACCTCTCCAATAGGGTCCTGCCTCTTTCAGAGGGAGAAGGACTATTGCGGTACCATAAGGAGAAAAAGACTTTGTTTAAAAAATAGTAAATTTATTTCAAAATGACAATAAAAAGTCCTGCAAGGGACATGTACTATACATTATCATGATTTAGCATACACAAAAAATAGTGATTGTTACAGCATTGTTGACACTAAGTTGGTATAACTGATGCCCACACAGATACATGGACAGAGGTTATATAATATGATACTTGCAGACGTGACCTCTACAGTTTCGCGGTCACAGCCGCTTCTTCAGGAGGCGTCTGATAGTATATAATCTATAAAGATGAAGGAAACAATACAGTATCAACATGACAAGCAAGAATAAATAAGCAGTTATCAGAAGAGGTACACAATTGACATTGGAGAACATAATTGAAATTTAGAAGTTGCACTCACCAAGCTATAACCTCAAAGGTTCTCTGGAGCGATAAAAGGGGGGGGGGGGGAAAGAATAAAGTAAGGGAAGGAGGTTGAAAGGTAATGACCCAATCACCTGGTTAAGAAGATAAGGGAAACACTGAACTAAGAAAGGAGTCATGGTATCAAAAAGATTACCCACCGTTGCTGTAGTAAAAGCTAGACTCAAAGGCTGCTGGCACCCAGAATGACGTGACAAATGCAGTCGATGGCCAATGAGCCACACCACACTGTCAAAAGGAGTCGCTGTAAGGGAAGTAGATGGATAAAGGAAAGGTATTAGGGGGTGGTTTGGCGCTGTTGCTTGAGTCAAGCACAACCAGATCACCGAAAATAGAGTTTCAAATTTTCATCAAAAAATATGCAGCCATACATAGATTACCGTAAGCTGGTGTGTCAGACACTCACCTGGTGGGGTGCCCATGTCGCCCACCTCTCCTTTCTCCACATCCTCAGTGGGGCTTGGGCTGATTTCCCAATTATGTTGTTTCGGTTGGGGGGGACTGGGTTCATCTTGGCTGAGTCTTTTTTCCCCTATGTGAACCAAAAAATGAATATACTTAGCACACAGATATTTTAGTACATAGTAATCTTAAAACATTGTAGTGAAGTGTTGTACAAATTGTCTGTTTGTGTAGAGTTCCTAGTTTAATACATTTTTAATTTTATAAAGACATATCTAGATAGATAGATATCTCTATCTATCTATCTATCTATCTATCTATCTATCTATCTATCTATCTATCTATCTATCTATCTATCTATCTATCTATCTATCTATCTATCTATCTATCTATCTATCTATCTATCTATCTATCTATCTATCTATCTATCTATCTATCTGTCTGTCTGTCTGTCTGTCTGTCTGTCTGTCTGTCTGTCTGTCTGTCTGTCTGTCTGTCTGTCTGTCTATCTATCTGTATATCTGTCTATCTGTCTATCTGTCTATCTGTCTATCTTTCTATCTATCTATCTATCTATCTATCTATCTATCTATCTATCTATCTATCTATCTATCTATCTATCTATCTATCTATCTATCTATCTATCTATCTCAATAGATATATAAATATATATATTTAAATATATATAGATGTGTGTGTATAGATAGATAGATAGATAGATAGATAGATAGATAGATAGATAGATAGATAGATAGATAGTTATATATATCTATATCTAGAGATATAGATAGATAGATACATTAATAAAAGATATAGGTCTTTATATATATATATATATATATACACTACCGTTCAAAAGTTTGGGGTCACATTGAAATGTCCTTATTTTTGAAGGAAAAGCACTGTACTTTTAAATGAAGCTAACTTTAAACTAGTCCTAACTTTAAACAAATATACTCTATACATTGCTAATGTGGTAAATGACTATTCTAACTGCAAATGTCTAGTTTTTGGTGCAATATCTACATAGGTGTATAGAGGCCCATTTCCAGCAACTATCACTCCAGTGTTCTAATGGTACAATGTGTTTGCTCATTGGCTCAGAAGGCTAATTGATGATTAGCAAACCCTTGTGCAATCATGTTCACACATCTAAAAACAGTCTAGCTCCTTCCAGAAGCTACAAAACTGACCTTCCTGTGAGCAGATTGAGTTTCTGGAGCATCACATTTGTGGGGTCAATTAAACGCTCAAAATGGCCAGAAAAAGAGAACTTTCATCTGAAACTTGACAGTCTATTCTTGTTCTTAGAAATGAAGGCTATTCCATGCGAGAAATTGCAAAGAAATTGAAGATTTCCTACAACGGTGTGTACTACTCCATTCAGAGGACAGCACAAACAGGCTCTAACCAGAGTAGAAAAAGAAGTGGGAGGCCGCGTTGCACAACTAAGCAAGAAGATAAGCACATTAGAGTCTCTAGTTTGAGAAACAGACGCCTCACAGGTCCCCAACTGGCATCTTCATTAAATAGTACCCGCAAAACACTAGTGTCAACATCTACAGTGAAGAGGCGGCTGCGGGATTTTGGGCTTCAGGGCAGAGTGGCAAAGAAAAAGCCATATCTGAGACTGGCCAATAAAAGAAAAAGATTAAGATGGGCAAAAGAACACAGACATTGGACAGAGGAAGACTGGAAAAAAGTGTTGTGGATGGATGAATCCAAGTTTGAGGTGTTTGGATCACAAAGAAGAACGTTTGTGAGACGCAGAACAAATGAAAAGATGCTGGAAGAATGCCTGACGCCATCTGTTAAGCATGGTGGAGGTAATGTGATGGTCTGGGGTTGCTTTGGTGCTGGTAAGGTGGGAGCTTTGTACAGGGTAAAAGGGATTCTGAATAAGGAAGGCTATCACTCCATTTTGCAACGCCATGCCATACCCAGTGGACAGCGCTTGATTGAAGCCAATTTCATCCTACAACAGGACAATGACCCTAAACACACCTCCAAATTGTGCAAGAACTATTTACAGCAGAAGCAGGCAGCTGGTATTCTATCGGTAATGGAGTGGCCAGCACAGTCACCAGATCTGAACCCCATTGAGCTGTTGTGGGAGCAGCTTGACCGTATGGTACGCCAGAAGTGCCCATCCAACCAATCCAACTTGTGGGAGCTGCTTCTAGAAGCGTGGGGTGCAATTTCTCCAGCTTACCTCAATAAATTAACAGCTAGAATGCCAAAGGTGTGCAATGCTGTAATTGCTGCAAAAGGAGGATTCTTTGATGAAAGCAAAGTTTGATGTAAAAACAATGTTATTTCAAATACAAATCATTATTTCTAACCTTGTCAATGTCTTGACTCTATTTTGTATTCATTTCACAATGTATGGTGGTGAATAAGTGTGACTTTTCATGGAAAACACAAAATTGTTTGGGTGACCCCAAACTTTTGAACGGTAGTGTATATATATATATATGTAACAAGGTTTATTAAAAGATTGTTTCAAACGATATAAACTTGTACAGTAAAGAAAAGCACATGGAGCAGTATACAAGGTAATAAACAGAATATGAACACACGACAAGTACTTTACTTTTTTTCAGCACTTTACGAATCCGTCTGTAATGATCCGGCTCCCGGAGTTTGAGGTCGGACCATCTTTTCCGAATCTGATCTTTCGAGCGCTGTACCCCAAAAGAAGATGTAATGTCTTCACCACCTTCGCCATTATTTTGGCTTTTCTAAAATTAGGCCGGGGGTACGGTCCATACTTCCCATCATAGTAATTTTTTCTCAGAATTGCCACCATTTCCACCATCTCTTTAAAGGACATATTGGAGGCCTTAAATCTCGGCTTCCCAGATCGTGACGTTCCTGCCTCCGGGCTTTCGTCGCTACTTGAGGTAGTACACACCTGATGTGTCTCCGCCATTATTCATCCCACTATGCACCGTAGAAAGAATGGGCGGAGAATATTCGTTAAAGTAGAACGTCAGGGGCGGGCGACGCAGGCGGAGTTTCACACATGCGCAGTGTATAAAGAGAGGTATTACGCATGTGTCGTACGTACGTTCTGTGCGTAGAGTCAAGGGGCGGAGAATATTCGTTAAAATAGAACGTCAGGGGCGGGCGATGCAGGCGGAGTTTCACACATGCGCAGTGTATAAAGAGAGGTATTGCGCATGTGTCGTACGTACGTTCTGTGCGTAGAGTCAATGGCGGGGAATATGCGTAAAGAAAAAGAACGTCAGGGGCGGGCCAAGCAGGCGGAGTATTACGCATGTGCAGTGTATAAAACGTTATTACGTATTGTGTCGTACGTACGTTCTGTGCGTAGATGACAGTGGACCGGGACGCTAGAAAACAAAGGTAATTTTTAAATTTGAAATTTGGTCAAAACTTTGTAGCAAGCAGCCTATATGTCTTGACAGATTGATGAGGCCTATGTTGGGATAAGATGATGAGGGTTTAGCAGAAACATAAGTGTTTTTTGTCTTGTGTCTTTATCTTTTACAGACATTATGAATGCCAAATTTAAAGAGCCTGAATTTTTGTCGGCTTTCATTGATAAATACAGAGAGATGAGGAATCTGTGGGAGGTCAAACACCCTCAATATTATCTGAAACATGTAAGGAAGTCAACGCTGGAGAGACTCCTGACATTTGTCCAGACGTCCATCCCGGAAGCAACGATGGAGATGTTGTTAAAGAAAATTGGGATCTTGAGGAACATGTATAAGAGGGATCATAACAAGATCCAGGATTCCATGAGATCAGGAGCATCAGCAGATGATGTATATGTACCCGGGCTGTGGTACTACAATAAACTACGTTTTCTTGATGACCAGACTGAAGCCAGGGCATCACTTTCAACCCTTCCCTCCACCCTTCCATGCACTCTTCCATGCACCCTTCCCTCCACCCCAGCAGAGGCTGATGAGGACCAAGCTGGGTCTTCCATCTTGGAAGAACTGGATATGACCATCTGGAGTCAGGTAAATTAATTTTAAAAATATTTACTGTCCTAATATTAATGATGTTAACTAGATGTAATAATTGATGAAAATAATTTGATCCTAAAAATGATGTATACATATCAATTGACAGTAGTGGCCAAATATGTTTGTCACCTGCTTTAAAAAATTATGTTGTCTGATTTCTAGACTCTTTTATTAAGAGATGTATTCACATTGAATTTGCAAGTCATGAGAAGCAAATTGTGTGTCATTGATGAACCCAAAAAAAAAAAACTAAAACTATGTCCCTTTTTTATACACAGGATGAGGGCAGCCAGGAGGAACGTGGGGAAAGTGGCAGGCAGGAGGAGGCCGGACCCAGTGTCATCCTGGAGGAGGCCGGACCCAGTGTCATCCTGGGGGAGGCCGGACCCAGTGTCATCCTGGGGGAGGCCGGACCCAGTGTCATCCTGGGGGAGGCCGGACCCAGTGTCATCCTGGGGGAGGCCGGACCCTGAGTCCTCCTGGAGGTGGCCGGACCCAGTGTCAGGCAGGAGGTGGCTGGGCCCAGTAGGAGCCTGACACAATCTCAAGTGCCTCCCCTCCGCCTTCATACAAAAAGGGCCAGGAAGGGGACGGTGACACAGGAGGCATCCCTGCGCCTCATGCGAGAGGCCACCAATTTTTTGAGGAGCCCCCCCCCCCAAGCTGAAGAGGCCTATGGGTGCTACTTAGCCAGCAGGCTGCTTCAAATGCAGTGGGGCCAACGCCTCATTTGCGAAAAACTTTTTGAAGAAATGATCCACAAGGGGCTGAACGGCGAGCTAACTGCCAATACACAAATACATGAGGCAGCTCCTCCTCCTCCTCCTTCTCCTCCTGCCACAACTCAAACACCAGAGCCACAGCCTCCAAAGAAGGCTGCAGGGAAGGGTGCAGGGCAGCGTGGAGGGAAGGCTGCAGGGAAGAGAAGAAAGTGATGACCTGGGTTCAGTCTGGTCTGACAGAAGACGCAGGCTGTTGTAGTACCACAGTCTGGGGACATCTATATCATCTGCTGCTGCTGTTGATCTCTGGGATTCCTGGACCAGATTGTGCTCCCTCTTATATGGACTCCTCAAGATCCCAATTTTCTTGTCCACAGACTTTTTCCAGCGTTGACTTCCTCTTTATTTTCTTTGACAATAAATAAATGGATATTTGAGTTTATGAAAAGACTTTATGTGTTTTAATTAACATCATTGATTTAGACACAATGTCAAATTAACAAGATTCAACAATCTCCTTGAGGTTGCAAAAACACACAAAAAAAAATAATGTTCTAGTGGTAACTTTAAAAAAAAAACTAAAAAATTATACATAACCAAAAAAGTTTCTTTGTGTTAACTTTATATACAAAAGAAAAAATCACAATAAACAAAAAAATGGTTCTTTGTGGTAACTTAAAACAAACAAAATTAAAAACAAACAAAAATGAAAGAAAAATGTATTTGTGTTCAATTTAAGAACTACAAAACTTAAAAAAAAAAAAAAAAAAATGGTTCTTTGTGGTAACTTTACAAACCCCCCCCAAAAAAAAAGGTAGATAAAGATAAAATAATTTCGACAACAATCATAAAATAAAAATCTGGATAAAATCTAAAATAAAAGATGACTCCCCCAAAACAAACAAGTATAAAAATTATTATTAGTATGGAGACATTGTTTTTAAAAATAATACTATATCATTCATGAGATCAAAGAGAAAAAGAATCCAGAAATCAGTTTGGGAGAACTCTGTGTGAATAGGAACAGCAAAACATCTTCGTTCTTATAGCATTATTAAAGAATACATTAATGCGCTGCATTCAACAATCACAGAATTTGCAGGGTGAGGAATGTGCTACCTACAATACGAACACTAGTTTTACTAGACCAAGTGCTTCCGATTAGTTTTTGCTTATGAGCATGCAACGTTTTTTTGTCCGTCGGACTAGCATACAGACGAGCGGATTTCTGGGTCCGGCGTAGTTACGACGTAAAGATTTGAAGCATGTTTCAAATCTAAAGTCCATCAGATTTGCGGCTGGAAAAGTCAGCTGAAAGTCCGGGGAAGCCCACACACGATCGGATTGTCAGCCGTATTTTGTCCGTCGGCGTCCGTCGGACTTTTGTAGACGAAAAGTCCGACCGTGTGTACGCGGCATAACACATGAATATGCTTTTATCTAAACCATTCCATTGTAGCTCTGGCTGTATGTTTAGTGTTGTTGTCCTGCTGAAGGGTGGACCTCTGCCCCAGTCTCAAGTCTTTTGCAGACTCTAATGCCGCGTACACACGGTCGGACTTTTCGTCTACAAAAGTCAGACAGCCTGTCCGACAGACTTCCGGCAGACTTTCGGCGGACTTGCGGCGGACTTGCGGCATACTTTCTAACGAACGGACTTGCCTACACACGACCCCACAAAAGTCCGACGGATTCGTACGTGATGACGTACACCGGACTAAAATAAGGAAGTTCATAGCCAGTAGCCAATAGGTGCCCTAGGGTGGCTTTTTGTCCGTCGGACTAGCACACAGACGAGCGGATTTCGGGGTCCGTCGTAGTTACGACGTAAAGATTTGAAGCATGTTTCAAATCTAAAGTACGTCGGATTTGAGGCTAAAAAAGTACGTTGAAAGTCTGGAGAAGCCCACACACGATCAGATTACCAGCCAGCTTTAGTCCGTCAGCGTCCGTTGGACTTTTGTAGACGAAAAGTCCGACCGTGTGTACGCGGCATAACACATGAATATGCTTTTATCTAAACCATTCCATTGTAGCTCTGGCTGTATGTTTAGTGTCGTTGTCCTGCTGAAGGGTGGACCTCTGCCCCAGTCTCAAGTCTTTTGCAGACTCTAATGCCGCGTACACACGGTCGGACTTTTCGTCTACAAAAGTCAGACAGCCTGTCCGACAGACTTCCGGCAGACTTTCGGCGGACTTGCGGCGGACTTGCGGCATACTTTCTAACGAACGGACTTGCCTACACACGACCCCACAAAAGTCCGACGGATTCGTACGTGATGACGTACACCGGACTAAAATAAGGAAGTTCATAGCCAGTAGCCAATAGGTGCCCTAGGGTGGCTTTTTGTCCGTCGGACTAGCACACAGACGAGCGGATTTCGGGGTCCGTCGTAGTTACGACGTAAAGATTTGAAGCATGTTTCAAATCTAAAGTACGTCGGATTTGAGGCTAAAAAAGTACGTTGAAAGTCTGGAGAAGCCCACACACGATCGGATTACCAGCCAGCTTTAGTCCGTCAGCGTCCGTTGGACTTTTGTAGACGAAAAGTCCGACCGTGTGTACGCGGCATTAGTGCGACTTGGGATCCGACTTGTCAGACCTCAAGTCGCCCCAAGTCGCTTGACTTAAGAAATTCCATTATAGTTAATGAGAGCCATCTTAATGAACACTACTGAAGTTGCTCTGACTTCAGAAAAGGTTCCTGTACTACTTCAAGGCGACTTCTAGGGGACTTGTACCCATAGATTTCAATGGAAGTTGCCTTGAAGTCGGATACTTGTCTTTAGTGAAGCAACTTAACAGGAAGAAGAAAATAATTTACTCAGGTACAACAATGATGTCACAAGAGCTGATTAGCTCTGATTGGCCACAGGCAAAGTCACCTGTCCTGGAGGCGACTTGAAGTCACGTTGTAAGTCTCTCAAAGTCGCACTGAAGTCGCCTCCAAGTCGCCTTGCAAAGTCTCGCTGTAAGTCATGTTGCCCCTGTGTGAACCGGCACTTACACACGATCAGAAATTCCGTCAGAAAAAACTTGGATGGTTTTTCCGATGAAATTCCGCTCAAGGTTGCCTTGCATACACAGGGTCACACAAAAGTTCTCTGAACTTTCGACCATCAAGAACGCGGTGACGTACAACTCTACGGCAAGCCGAGAAAATGAAGTTCAAGCTTCCGAGCATGCGTCAAATTGTTTCTGAGCATGCGTGATTTTTTGCGCGTCCGAATTACATACAGACGATCGCATTTTCGGATAGGAACTTTTCCCGACCAAAAAATAGAGAACATTCATTCTATCTTTTGCTGGCTGGAATTCCGCCAGCAAAAGACCGATGGAGCATACACATGGTCACATTTTCTGACAAAAAGCTCTCATCAGAGTTTTGCTGGCGGCATTTCCGATCGTGTGTACGCAACATAACAGGTTTTCTTCTAAGATTGTCCTATATTTGGCTCCATCCATCCTCCCTTCAACTCTGACTAGCTTCCCTGTCCCTGCTGAAGAAAAGCATCCCCACAACATTACGCTGCCACCACCATGTTTCACAGTGGGGATCGTGAATTCAGGGTGATGTGCAGTGTTAGTTTTCCGCCACAAATAGCATTTTGCTTTTAGACCAAAAAGTTCAATTTTGGTCTCATCTGACCAGAGCACCTTCTTCCACATGTTTGCTGTGTCCTCCACATGGCTTCTCGCAAACTGCAAATGACTTCTTATGGCTTTATTTCAAGAATGGCTTTCTTCTTGTCACTCTTCCATAAAGGCCAGATTTGTGGAGTGCACGACTAATCGTTGTCTTGTGGACAGATTCTTCCACCTGAGCTGTGGATCTCTGCAGCTCCTCCATAGTTACAATGGGCCTCTTGGCTGCTTCTCTGATTAATGCTCTCCTTGCCTGGTCTGTCAGTTTAGGTGGACGGCCATGTCTTGGTAGGTTTTCAGTTGTGCCATACTCTTATCATTTTCATATGATGATTAGAACAGTGCTCTGTGAGATGTTCAAAGCTCGGGATATTTTCTTATAACCTAACCCTGCTTTAAACTTCTCCACAACTTTATCCCTGACCTGTCTGGTGTGTTCCTTGGCCTTCATGATGCTGTTTGTTCATTAAGGTTCTCTAACAAACCTCTGAGGGCTTCAGAGAACAGCTGTATTTACACTCAGATTAAATAACACACAGGTCGACTCTATTTACTAATTAGGTGACTTCTGAAGGCTATTGGTTCCACTAGATTTTAGTTAGGGGTATCAGAGTAAAGGGGGCTGAATACAAATGCACGTCACACTTTTCACATATTTATTTGTAAAAAAAAAATTAAAACAATTTATCATTTTCCTTCCACATCACAATTATGTGACATCTTGTGTTAGTCTATCACATAAAATCCCTATAAAATACATTTACATTTTTGGTTGAAACGTGACAAAATGTGGAAAATGTCAAGGGGTATGAATACTTTTTCAAGGCACTGTAGTCATATATTGTATAACTCTTTCCAGTTTACAGTTTCTTGTGCAGGATCTCTACTGCTTTGCAGTTGTCAACCTCATCCTTTTCATATACATTGCTTAATTTGAAAGGTGGCAAATTCTGTGATTTTGTCAATAATTTTGTCTAATGTAACAACTGTACACAGTATACTGTATAAAATTGTATCATCCTGCAGTTACACTAAAGGCTGGTTCACATAAGCACGTGGTGCAGGAAAGGTGCGTTTCCTGCACGGCTCTCAAAACGCAATGCCTGTGCAATCTGCTGCGGGTGCCAAAATATTCTTATCAACACACTTAAGCCTCGTACACACGATCTGATTTTCCGAGGGAAAATGTGTGATGACAGGCTGTTGGCAGAAAATCCGACCATTTGTACGCTCCATCGGACAGTTGTTGTCAGATTTTCCGCAGACAAATGTTGGATGGCAGGCTTTAAAATTTTTGTGTACACAAGTCTGTCCGACAAAAGTCCAAAGTACAAACACGCATGCTCGGAAGCAAGGATGAGCCAGAAGAGGTCGGTCTTGTAAACTAGCGTTCGTAATGGAGTAACCACTCGTGACGTGGCAGATTATGAAATCTCGAAATGCAGCGCACATTCTCTTCTTCTTTTTTTTTTTTAACAGAAAAAGTTTTTTTATTAAACAAATCAGCATTACAGTACAAAATAAGTTAGTACATTCAGTGTAGAGAGGATAATGACAGTAAGATCTACCTTCAACCTGTAGCCTCTGTTTATCAGATATTCCAGTTGTGCAGATGTCAGAAATATCACTTAACAGTACACCTTATGGCATTATAGTATTATACCATCATAGATAATATTATGTAAGTAACCAATGTTCGAGCAAGCCCGGTAGGGAAAGGGGGAGGGGGGAAGGGGGAGGGGGGGGAGAGGGGGGAGGGGGAGGGAGGGGAGCAAAGGAAAGGGGGCGAGAGGGAACAGGCACAAGGGGAACAGGCATGGAATGTAGGATGTCCTCCAATGAGTTTCACAGCATAATTATGGGGTAGGGGGTTCAGGATCCCCAGAGGCGTCCACCCAAGAGGACCAGATTTTGTCAAACTTCCCTGGGCACTGCCTACTTTCATATGTCATTCTATACAGGGGAAGTACCATGTTCACCGACGAGGCCAGAGTAGGAGGCTCTGCTAGTTTCCATACCAGTAAGATTTCACGCCTAGCATAATATAATGCGAATGTAAGACACAATTTACTATACCTGTCTCCCTCAATATCCTCCAAATGGCTGAGCAATAGTATCTGAGGATCGACCGGTACATTTAAACCTGTGACATTGCTCAGTGGAGGCCACTGCTGACCAAAAGGGTCTGAGTTTGGGACAGGACCAAGACCTCTTTGATTGTAAATGCGCGACAGTCTCTGTGGGGTGAAGTACGCTCTGTGTAGGAACTTAAATTGTATGAACCTATCTTTTGCCGCGATCATGGAAGGAATGTAGCAGATTAAACACTCCTTCCATTCCTCCTCGTCCAAGGAAGGAATATCAACTGTCCACTTTTCCCATGTCTTAGTTAGTTTGGTGTCATACTCTACTGTAAGGTATAGATATAATGTTGAAAGTGGCTTCCCCATCACACTGGAAATCAAGAGCCGTTCAATGGAATCTGGTTCCAAAATAAGGGGGGCAGGGAACCGAGCTTCAAAAGCGTGCTTTAGCTGCCAGTATCTGAATTGGAAGGAGGATGGGATAGCAAATCATTGCTTCAGGGTCTGGAAAGTCATAAGCCTACCGTCCTGAACTATATGTTTTAATGTAAGAATACCCTTTTTTGCCCAAATAGAGGGGTCCGGTATACTGTGAAGGTGAGGGAGCATGGGGTTACCCCATAGGGGCATATGAGGTGAGATATGATTGGGTTTCCCGTATATCTTCCTAGCCTCCTGCCAGACCCTTATGGTGGTTCGCATCGGAGTTGTCATGGACGGGCTAGCCCTAAGTCCACGAAACGGGTGATTGCTCAGGGCTGCAAAGGAACCCAGAATGGCTGCTTCCAGAGTGACCGCTGGATTCTGTGTGGGCTGGGAGAACCACCACCGAATCGTGACAAGAACAGCTGCCCAATAATAAATTTGAAAGTTCGGTAGTGCCAGTCCCCCCCCGAAAGTGGGAGATATAGGATCTGCTTGGCCACCCTGGGTGGCCTCCCAGCCCAGACAAATTGTATCAGCAGACTCTCCAACCTTCGGAAAAAAGCCCTAGGGATGTGTATGGGTGTGTTGCGGAAAAAATATAAATATTTGGGAAGGTAAATCATTTTTAGCAAATTTACTCTGCCAACCGGGGTCAGTGGAAGGAAACGCCAAGCAGCGCACCTAGCCGTTAGCTGTGTCATAAGTGGTCGTAGATTGTTGTCCATATAGTCCTGTACTTGAAGTCGTCTACCCATTTAAGCTGCGCGTGTGAAACCCTAGGAGTCGAAGGATGGAGCGGGAACAGAACCGACTTATCCCAATTAATACGGATCCCCGAATACCCACCGAATCGGTTAATCAGACCTAGTGCAGTCTGTAAAGAGGACGACGCATCCGGTAAGTAGAGCAGAGCGTCGTCCGCATACAGCGATATCTTCTCCTCGATTGGGCCCACCTGAAGCCCCCTTACACCGGGGTCGGCCCTCAGCAATATAGCCAGGGGCTCCATCGCCAGAGCAAACAGGCCCGGGGAAAGGGGACACCCCTGTCTCGTGCCCCGAAATAATTTAAACTTCTCTGATAGGCAACCGTTGGTGCGTATTCTGGCTGAAGGGCAATGGTACAGCATGCAGAGCCATTTCGTGAAACCCGGGCCAAACCCAAATCGCGAGAGCACTTCACCTTAAGTAGCCCCACTCGACGGAGTCAAAAGCCTTCTCCGCGTCAAGTGAGGCCACCGTTCCCTTGGATGTCTCATCTGCCCTGTCTATGTGAGTATGAAGGCGTCTAATATTAATGTCAGTGCCTCTCCCAGGCATGAAGCCTGTTTGATCCCTGTGGATCAGGGCAGTAATGACCAAGTTAAGCCTATTGGCCAATACTTTTGCCAGTACTTTTGCATCCACATTCAGGAGGGATATGGGACAATATGAGGAGCATAAAGTAGGGTCTTTCCCTGGCTTGGGGATCACCACTATGATCGCTTCACTCATTGTATCCAGGAGTTTCTCGAGGCGTGTCGATGCAGAGAAGAGGCCCTGAAGTTTATTCACTAGTTCTGTAGCATATTGTTTATAAAACTCCACAGGGATACCATCGTGTCCCGGTGTTTTCCCCCGTCTGCATTGATTTAAGTGCCTGGAGTATTTCTAAGGACGTAATTGGGGCGTCAAGCTTGTAACGATACGTTACTGTAAGGGTTGGGATATCAATGTTATCTAGGTATGCTACCAGATCCTCTCCTCTATAGTCTGCCCTGGACGTGTAGAGGGATTCGTAAAATTCCGCAAAGCAGCTATTGATCTCTTCCGGTGTGTGGACTATCTGTCCCGAGGGGTCCCTGATGTGAGAGATGCTCATCCCCCCCGCCTGTTCCCTGGAGAGCCAGGCCAGCAGATGGCCTGCCCTCCCCCCCTGCTCAAATATCCGTTGGGATTGAGCTAACATTTTTTTCTGGGTAAGAGGTACGAAGACGAACCACCTCCTTCGTCATAAGTTGTAATTGTGAATAGTGTATAGGGTCTCGGGTATGAACAAAGAGAACCTCTGCACTACTCGCCTCCCTCTCAACCTCTCTGGTAATGAACGGCCGTTCAGAAACTAACTGAAAAGCACAAAATGAAAAGCACGAACTAAAAAGCGCAAATCAACACTCACCAAACTTCTACGAACACAAAAATAGCAGAAGGAGCCCAAAGGGTGGCGCTAAAGAGCTGAAAAACCACGTAGTACGTCACTACGTTCGTGTTTGTTGGCCGACAATTCCTTGCCGTTTGTATGCAAGACAAAATCCAGGCACACACCTTCGGACAAAAGTCGGAGGTTTTGTCTGCAGAAAATCCGATTGTGTGTACGAGGCTTTAACGCATATCACAAATGCTGTTTGCAGAACTATGCGATTTGGCATTGTGGGTTTTTTAATAAGAGTGCATGTACTACTTTTTGTGCAGTCTGGTGTGATTTGCAGCTCATTCAAATGAATGAGAGAAGGGTGCTGACAAATGTTTACAAACAGGTCACATACAGTAAATCACCATAGAATGCATATTTTTGAAGTAGCTTCCTAGCAATATTAAACTGTCAGTAGGAGCCTTGCACACTATACAAAAGCAGCATAAACTAGAAAGCATGAAAGAAAAAACATAAACTAAAAAGCATGTGGAAAAAAAGGAAAAAAAAAACTTTATTAGTGCCTGCACAAATTCAAGACCTGAATCTTCCTCAGCTGTTTAATGTTCTCTCTTTTCTATCCAAAAAGGTAGGCAAAATAAAAAATGTAATTTGTATCAGATTTGTTGTTCAGTCGTTTAGTCGTGTTTGACCCCTCGTGACCTCATGGACCATAGCGCTCCAGGCTTTTCTGTCCTCCACTGCCGACCACCTAACGGAGATATACTGCGGCAGAATGGCACAGGCAGGCAAAATCACGTATGTGATACGTGATTTGCCTCCCGTGGGCGGGGGGCGCATCGCTCCCCCCAATGGTGCCCGAGGCGGTCGGCTTCCTTCCAGGAGCGATCCGTGCTGAGAGGAGGCCATTGATTCATGGCCACCCCCTCGCGATCGTTACCGGCAAATGAGAATCTTCCTCTGCTGCTGTAATGTAAACAGTGGCAAAGGAAGTGATGTCATCTCTCCTCGTGTCGGTCTTTTCGTTCCGACGCCGAGGAGAAAAGACATCAAGTAAGTTTGCACCAACACTACACATACAGTAGAACATGCAGGCACACTTTTTACCCCAAAATCACCCCCCGATCACCCCCCTGCACCCCTTGTCACAGTGACACCAATAGCAGTTTTTTTATTTTTACTGATTATTGCATTGGTGTCATTTGTGACTGTTATAAATGGTAGGGCAGTTAGTGGTAGGCCCCTTTAGGTCTAGGGTACCCCCCTAACCCCCCTAATAAAGGTTTAACCCCTTGATCACCCCCCGTCGCCAGTGTCACTAAGCGATCATTTTTCTGATCACTGTATTAGTGTCACAGGTGACTCTAGTTAGGCAGGTAAGTATTTAGGTTCGCCGTCTGCTTTTTATAGCGTCAGGCACATCCATATACTACCTAATAAAGGTTTTAACCCCCTGATTGCCCCCTAGTTAACCCTTTCACCAATGATCACCGTATAACTGTTACGGGTGACGCTGGTTAGTTAGTTTGTTTTTTATAGTCTCAGGGCACCCGCCGTTTATTACCTAATAAAGGTTTAACCCCCTGATCGCCTGGCAGGTGATATAAGTTAGGTTTTAGGGTCAGATAGGGTCTGCGTCGCCCCAGGCAGCGTCAGGTTAGTTCCAGTACCGCTAACACCCACGCACGCAGCATACACCTCCCTTAGTGGTATAGTATCTGAACGGATCAATATCTGATCTGATCAGATCTGTACTAGCGTCCCCAGCAGTTTAGGGTTCCCAAAAATGCAGTGTTAGTGGGATCAGCCCAGGTACCTGCTAGCACCTGCGTTTCGCCCCTCCGCCCGGCCCACCCAAGTGCAGTATCGATCACTGTCACTTACAAAACACTAAACACACATAACTGTAGCGTTCGCAGAGTCAGGCCTGATCCCTGCGATCGCTAACAGTTTTTTTGTTAGCGTTTTGATACAGTCGCTGACAGCTTAGGAGCTTTTTTACCTGTGAGTCTCACTACTGTACCACTAAATTTAGAGCCCAAAATGGCAAATCGAAGGTACAGTAGTGAAGAGGCCTACACGTTTCTGAGCATGACAGATAGTAAAGAGGAAGTCACTCATCTGTCAGATTCAGGCTCAGAATACGATCCCGTAGAGGACAGCAGCTCCATGACAGATAGCTCTTATGACGGAGTTGTGGTCCCTGCCAAGGTCAGGCGTACCCGACCTCGTTCTTCTTCTGCTGTTATTGAGGTGCAAGAACCACAGGTCCCTCGTATGGAGCAGAGCAGTACTAGCGCTGCTATTCCTTTTGGTAAACTGGCAATCACCCCTGGCCTAGTACACCCTGGTCGTAGTCAAACCAGCACTGCAGTATCACGTGGTGACGTGGCGAGTCCCATAAGTGCAGTTCAAGCTGGTGAGGTGGCAAGCATAAGTAGTGTCCCGCTGCCACCAAGACAAACACAGGCCCGTCGTGCCCATAGTGCCCTTCCTGCTGCATTCGCCAATCCTAATTGGGAACCCACCACTTCTGCAGCACCAGTACTTCCCCCATTGATGTGCCAACCCCGCAATCAGGTGGAAACAGTTGATTTTACATCACTTGATTTTTATTCCCTGTTTTTCACCAAAGATCTCTATAGATCTATTGTGGACCAAAGCAATTTGTACGCTGGTCAACACATCGCTACTATTCCCCAGTCCTCCCATGCCAGAGATTGGAGACCAATTACGGTTTCCGACTTTAAGCTCTGTCTGGGCCTATCCCTCAACATGGGCATAACTAAAAAGAGTGAGTTGCGGTCATATTGGTCCACTGACCCAAATCACCATATGCCCTTCTTCTCTGCCTCAATGGCCAGGGCACGATACGAGCAGATCTTGCAGGTTAATGCATTTCAACAACAATGAACTCTGTCGTCCTCGTAGAGACCCTGGATACAAACGCCTCTACAAAATTTGGTCCCTCGTTAACCACTTCAACCAACGTTTTGCAGACTTGTTTACACCCCATCAAGTTGCCTGCGTTGATGAGTCCCTGATTAAGTTTTCTGCCACTTGTCATTCAAACAGTACCTTCCCTGCAAGCGTGCCAGATACGGGGTCAAGATGTATAAGCTCTGTGACAGGGCCACAGGCTATACATGTAGTTTTATGGTTTAGGATGGCAAAGATGGTCACGTAGAGCCGACAAACTGCCCTGACTACATAGGAAGTGCTGGCAAGATTGTGTGGGACTTGGTGTCACCCTTATTCGGAAAGGGGAACCACTTGTACGTGGAGAATTATTACACGAGCGTGCCACTTTTTAGTCACTTGTTTAATTATCAGATTGGAGCATGTGGCACCGTGCAATCTAATCGCCGGGGCTTTCTCCAGCGGCTTGTAGATTCCTGTCTTAGGCTGGGGGAGAGAGCCTGCTTGAAGTGTAATAACTTGCTCACTATGAAGTGGAGGGATAATAAGAATGTTTTCGTTCTTACCTCTCTTCATGCAGACACGACGGTCCAAATTACTACGGCGACTGGTGTTGTGGAGAAACCCCTCTGTGTCCACGAATATACAGTAACCAAAATATGGGAGGGGTGGACCTCAACTACCAGTTGTTGGCGCCATACCTAGTTGCCCGTAAGGCCAGACGCTGGTACAAGAAAGTGTCTGTTTATTTATTTCAATTGGCTTTGCTGAACGCTCATGTGCTATACAGAGCTTCAGGACAGACTGGATCCTTCCTTAAATTCCAGGAAGAGATCGTCAGAGCCCTTCTGTTTCCAGACGGTGCTCCACCTCACCATCCCCAACCAAATGCAGTAAGCCGGCTGCATGAGAGGCATTTTCTTTATGTCCTCCCGAGTACCCCTACCCAATGAACCCCCCAAAAAACATGTCGTGTCTGCAGCAAGCGTGGATATATAGGCGTGACACCCGCTATTATTGTCCTTCCTGTCCTGACAATCCTGGTCTTTGCATTGGTGAATGTTTTGAATGCTACCATACACTAGTTGAGTATTAGCGTAGGGTACAGCATTGTACAGACTAGGCACACTTTCACAGGGTCTCCCAAGATGCCATCGCATTTTGAGAGACCCGAACCTGGAACCAGTTACAGTTACAAAAGTTACAGTTACAAAAAAGTGTAAAAAAAAAAAAAAACACAAAAAAATATATTAAATAAAAATAAAAAAAAATTGTTGTTTTATTGTTCTCTCTTTATTCTCTTTCTATTGTTCTGCTCTTTTTTACTGTTTACTGTGTTTTATTGTTTATTGTTTATTGTTATTGTAAAAAGAGCATATATGCCGAAGCATGGGGGCAGCAAGGGCCGAGGAGCGATTTGCTCCTACCTTTTGCGGGTGGATGCCCCCATGCTTTGGCATATATATATTTTAGGCACAGGTTGCATTAAAAAATGTTTTATTTTTTACAATGTTTTTTTTTTTTTTGCTTTGCAGGTATGGTATGTCTTACTGTTGTACTGTAATGTTACTTTGTTTTATTGTTAACCATCATTTGCTTAGCAGGTACGCCATTCAGTTGCAGCACGGATTTATTTATTTTGACAGCAACAGCGTTTGCTCCCACAATACATAAAGCCGTGACTCCAGCGCTGTAGGAGGTGATTTCACCATCACAGTTTAAAAAAAGAGCATATATGCTGAAGCATGGGGGCAGCAGGGACAGAGGAGCGATTTGCTCCTAACTTTTGGGGCGGATGCCCCCATGCTTCGGCATATATAAATGGTGCATGTATGCCCATCATTAGAAGTGGGTGGATGAAGGGAGCTATTCTAATAGTGGGCATACCCACCGATCAATCTCCTTTTTTCGTTCAGCCCACAGGCTGCATGAAAAAAAAGATTACAATATATGTCCAACAAGGACCAGCAACGTACTGGTATGTTGCTGGACTTTGAGTTGTCATACCAGAATGATGCCTGCAGGTTTAGGTTTCATCTTGGTATCATTCTTTTCAGCCAGCGGTCGGCTTTCATGTAAAAGCAATCCTAGTGGCTAATTAGCCTCTAGACTGCTTTTACAAGCAGTGGGAGGGAATGTCCCCCCCCCACCGTCTTCCGTGTTTTTCTCTGGCTCTCCTGTCCCAACAGGAAACCTGAGAATGCAGCCGGTGATTCGGCCAGCTGACCATAGAGCTGATCAGAGACCAGAATGGCTCCAATCATCTCTATGACCTAAGAAACCGGAAGCTACGAGCATTTCATGACTTAGATTTCGCCGGATGTAAACAGCGCCATTGGGAAATTGGGAAAGCATTTTATCACACCGATCTTGGTGTGGTCAGATGCTTTGAGGGCAGAGGAGAGATCTAGGGTCTAATAGACCCCAATTTTTTCAAAAAAGATTACCTGTCACTACCTATTGCTATCATAGGGGATATTTACATGTACGTGACCACTTTATCTGCTGCTCTGGAGGCTTTGAAAGGCTTACCTTAGTCACTTTTGCTGTCTTTTAACTTGTACCATATTATATGAGACGCACGGCTGGAGTTCGGATGCTTGCTCTAAAACCCTATCCATGTTGTTTAAATGCGCTTTAGCCTAACATGAGAATGTAGGCATTGGAATTCTGTGAGTGCGTTTCTTTAGGGGAGTGGAATCACAGACACATTGGTGTGGTGAATGGATTAAGAGATCTTCACATCGACTATAGATCCTCTTCAACATTTTATGGACTTTATTTTTTATATTTTGGAAATTTTCTTTTTTTTTTTGTAGCTTCACTAGCTACATTATATCACTTCACTTGTCACAGGGTTTTTAGTGCTATTTGCCAATTTAGTGCTTTAGCATTTATTATATTTTAGCACATGTCAGTTATATTCTCATTTGTAAATTGTGAGTCACATGTCACTTTAGGGGATTTAATACTCCTTGTGCACGCACATTTAGCGCCACTATTTTGACTTTGTGTCATTATCCCAGATTGACCAGTAGTTAAAATTCAGCTTTTATATTTTATCCTTTTAAGTGGCAGCTTCCACATACTCTGTATCTATCCAGAGGCACAGTGGCGGTATTTTGAGTAGTGGCACCTTTTTCTCAATTACAGGATTACAGTGACAACTATTTGTAAATTTTTTTTTTGTCATTATTCAATCACTTGGGACAAAAAATTAAATATTCAATGGGCTCAACATGCCTCTCAGCAATTTCCTTGGGGTGTCTACTTTCCAAAATGGGTTCATTTGGGGGGTTGTACTGCCCTGCCATTTTAGCACCTCAAGAAATGAGATAGGCAGTCATAAACTAAAAGCTGTGTAAATTCCAGAAAATGTACCCTAGTTTGTAGACGCTATAACTTTTGCGCAAACCAATAAACATAAGCTTATTGACTTTTTTTTTTTACCAAAGACATGTGGCTGAATACATTTTGGCCTAAATGTATGACTAAAATTGAGTTTATTGGATTTTTTTATAACAAAAAGTTCTTCTTCCGTTTATAGCGCAAAAAATAAAAAATCGCAGAGGTGATCAAATACCCTCAAAAGAAAGCTTTATTTGTGGGCAAAAAAGGACGCAAATTTTGTTTGGGTACAGCATTTCATGACTGAGCAATTAGCAGTTAAAGCAATGCAGTGCCAAATTGTAAAAAGTGCTCTGGTCAGGAAGGGGGTATAACCTTCCGGGGCTGAAGTGGTTAACTTCATGTTCATTGTTTCGATTATGCTATCTATCCATCTTGTTTTCTGTCATCCTCTTCTCCTTTTCCCAGCATCAGGGACTTTTCCAATGTGTCCTCTCTTCACATTAGGTGACCAAAGTATTTGAGTTTCAGCTTCAGGATCTGTCCTCCCAGTGAATATTCAGGGTTGATTACCTTCAAGATTGACTGGTTCGATTTTCTTGCCGTCCAAGGGACTTTCAAGAGTCTTCTCCAATGCCATAGTTCAAAAACATAAATTCTTCAGCATTCAGCCTTCTTCAGGGCCGATCCTGGGTGGATGCATGGGGTGCACTGCATCCAGGCGACACAGGGGAGGGGGCACCAAAGTGCCAGGGCACCGTTGGTCCCCGAGTGTGCTACCATCGAGTCAGCACTGTGCCGCGTGGCCCGCAGCAGCTTCTCCTGGTTATAATCAGGGCTGGGCACTGGTGTATCATCCTAGAGCGCATGTCAGAGAGGGCGCCATAACCTCGTCATTGCCCCCCACTGACCCGCACGCCCGCTGCAGTGTCCACATCCCCACCCGGCGCCCGCTGCATCAGTAAGAGGAGGTAAGTTAGGTCCGCCCCGCCTCCTCCCCATGTCCCCCCTGTGCCCGCCCACAACCCCTTTGTTCATCCAATTTGTGCCTGGAAAGGAGTGTGGGCGGGAGATTTCAAAGCAGCCAGACCAGTGACACTGTCCTGATGTCGCTGACGCTGCCTGTGCTTCCAAAGACAATGCAACCTGGGTGTGTGATCTCTCCCCTCTGTCTTCCCTAAATGCACCATAAGTCTTCCTGCCTTCCATGCACTATAGTCTTCTAGCCTTCCATGTGCCATAATCTTCCAGCCTTCCAAATGCCATAGTCTTCAAGCCTTCCACGTGCCATAGTCTTCCAGCCTTACATGTGCCATAGTCTTCCATGCGCCATAGACTTCCTGCCTTCCATGCGCCATAGTCTTCCTGCCTTCCACGCGCCATAGTCTTCCTGCCTTCCACGCGCCATAGTCTTCCAGCCTTCCACGCACCATAATCTTACAGTCTTCATGTGCCATAGTCTTCCAGCCTTCCATGCGCCATAGTCTTCCATGCGCCAAAGTCTTCCTGCCTTCCATGTGCCATAGTCTTCCTGCCTTCCATGTGCCATAGTCTTCCTGCCTTCCATGTGCCATAGTCTTCCTGCCTTCCATGTGCCATAGTCTTCCTGCCATCCATGCGCCATAGTCTTCCTGCCTTCCATGCGCCACAGTCTTCCTGCCTTCCTAGTCTTCCTGCCTTCCATGTGCCATAGTCTTCCAGCCTTCCATGGTCCATAGTTTTCCATGCGCCATAGTCTTTCTGCCTTCCACGCGCCATAGTCTTCCTGCCTTCCACGCGCCATAGTCTTCCAGCCCTCCACGTGCCATAATCTTACAGCCTTCCATGCGCCATAGTCTTCCAGCCTTCCATGCGCCATGATAGTCTTCCAGCCTTCCATGCGCCATAGTCCTCCATGTGCCGTAGTCTTTCTGCCTTCCATGTGCCATAGTCTTCCTGCCTTCCACGCGCCATAGTCTTCCAGCCTTCCACGCGCCATAGTCTTCCTGCCTTCCACTCGCCATAGTCTTCCTGCCTTCCATGCTCCATAGTCCTCCTGCCTTCCATGCTCCATAGTCTTCCTGCCTTCCATGTGCCATAGTCTTCCCGCCTTTCATGCACCATAGTCTTCCTGCCTTCCATGTGCCATAGTCTTCCTGCCATCCATGCGCCATAGTCTTCCAGCCTCCCATGCGCCATAGTCTTCCAACCTCCCACGCGCCATAGTCTTCCAGCCTTCCACACGCCATAGTCTTCCAGCCTTCCACATGCCATAATCTTCCAGCCTTCCATGCGCCATAGTCTTCCAGCCTTCCATGCACCATAGTCTTCCATGCGCCATAGTTTTCCTGCCTTCCATGCGCCATAGTCTTGCACGCGCCATAGTCTTCCTGCCTTCCACTCGCCATAGTCTTCCAGCCTTCCATGCGCCATAGTCTTCCAGCCTTCCACACGCCATAGTCTTCCAGCTTTCCACGCGCCATAATCTTCCACCCTTCCACGCTCCATAATCTTCCAGCCTTCTATGTGCCATAGTCTTCCAGCCTTCCATGTGCCATAGTCTTCCTGAATTCCATGCGCCATAGTCTCCCTGAATTCCATGCGCCATTGTTTTCTTGCCTTCCATGTACCATAGTGCTGCTTCCTGCCTTCCATGCGCCATAGTGGCAAAATAAGGTTTTGCCTAGGGTGTCAAAAATCCTTACACCAGCCCTGTTGGAATTTCAGGTGGGAACTTGAGGCGGTAGCATCCTCGGGGCGCAGGCATCTCCACATGGTGAGTAGGCAGCCCCGCAGAAGGAGGCTGCGTCCACGTGGAAGGTGAACACCGAGGGCAGCTGGGAGCACAGGAGAGAGAAGAGCTTCACAGCCCCCTTGACCCCCGAGGTGGCACGCAGAAGCATCCCCGGAGTCTTAAAGCCTGGACTCCGTCTCCTCCAACCAGAGGCGGCTCTAGACTTTGTGAGGCCTTAGGCAAAACTTAGACATGAGGCCCCACTCACTCCCATAATGGGAAAAAAAAATTCAAGGGATGAAAATGAACTGTATTAGGAGGGTACAGTATAGGGGAGTGGACAGTACAGGGAGTAGGTGAGTGGGCATAATAAAGATATATTTTCCTCAAGCAGAGCTGCACAGGGAAGCTGCTCTCACAGATCCTACCTATTCTGGTAGGCTGTCACAAAGAGAGAAATAAAAGGGGGATGGGTGGAGAAGGAAGGAAGGAAGGAAGGAAGGAAGGAAGGAAGGAAGGAAGGAAGGAAGGAAGGAAGGAAGGAAGGAAGGAAGGAAGGAAGGAAGGAAGGAGAAAATAAAGAGAAAAAAAGTGAAAGAGAAAAAAAGATGGAAGGAAGGAAGGAAGGAAGGAAGGAAGGAAGGAAGGGAGGGAGGGAGGAAGGGAGGGAGGGAGGAAGGAAGAAAGGAAGGAAGAAAGGAAGGAAGAAAGGAAAGAAAGAAAGAGAAAGAAAGATGGAAGGAAAGAAAGATGGAAGGAAAGGAAGAAAGAGAAAGAAAGATGGAAGGAAAGAAAGAAAGAGAAAGAAAGATGGAAGGAAAGAAAGAAAGAGAAAGAAAGATGGAAGGAAAGAAAGAAAGAGAAAGAAAGATGGAAGGAAAGAAAGAAAGGGAAAGAAAGATGGATGGAAGGAAAGAGAAAGAAAGATGGATGGAAGGAAAGAAAGATGGATGGAAGGAAAGAAAGATGGATGGAAGGAAAGAAAGATGGAAGGAAAGAAAGAAAGATGGAAGGAAAGAAAGAAAGATGGAAGGAAAGAAAGAAAGATGGAAGGAAAGAAAGATGGAAGGAAAGATAGATAGATAGATAGATAGATAGATAGATAGATAGATAGATAGATAGATAGATAGATAGATAGATAGATAGATAGATAGATAGATAGATAGATAGAAGGAAAGAAAGAAAGAGAAGGGGGTGGAGACGGAAGCATCCCCTACATCAGTGTACTCACTGGGAGGCAGGAGGGACTGAATAGATCAGACTCCCCTTGACCTTTTCTCTTTGCTGGGCTTCAGCTTGAATCTTCCCGCCCACACATCCCCTTCTCTGAGGCAGAACAGAAAACACTGCCGAGGAGAGTGGACGGGCACAGGAGGAGAGAGCGGAAGGAGGAGGAGCAGAAGCTCTCTCTCCTCTTCTGTCTGGCAGACACAGGAGGAGAGAGCGGAAGGAGGAGGAGCAGAAGCTCTCTCTCCTCTTCTGTCTGGCTGTGCGGGCAGCAGGGGGAGGGGGGAGATCTGTCAGAGCTCTACTGAGCGGCTCTCCCTGTCTGTGATCCGGAGCTCCAATCACATGTCTCACTCGCAGCCCGTATCTCTCCCTGTAGCAAAGTGAGGGGATACAGGACTGTGTGATGGCAGAGATCTCTGCTACTGCAAGGGGCAGGTCTCTAATTAGGTAAACTAGCCAGCTGTGCGAGGCCCCTATGACTGCGAGGCCTGAGGCCACTGCCTATTTCGCCTAATTAGAGAGCCGCCTCTGGTTAGGAGCATCTTCTTAAATTGACAGGACTAATCTGTGTACATATGCACATACTGTAGCCAGTCTGTGGGAGCCAGCATTATTGTTGATTGGTAGGGGAATCAAATACTTATTTTACTCACTGAACTGCAACTTAATTTATAACATTTGTATTGTGTTTTTTTGGATTTTTGGTTGATATTTTGTCTCTATCATTTAAAATACACATATAATAACAATTATAGACTCTTAATTTCTTTTTAAGTGGTCAAACTTACAAAATCTGCAGGGATCATATAATTATTTTCGCCACTGTGTATGTGTATATATATATTCTTCAACAGGTTACATCAAGCCACCCACAGCTGGGTGAGTGGGGGGGGGCCTTTATTTTAAAAAGAAAAAAGCCCTTTAATGATTAAATGATGTGGGATTGCCCTTACAAATGTAACCTGACCCGTATCCAGTTATCCAGCCTGTATGGCCAGGAAAAAGGAGGAAAGCGAGCATGCAGCCCCCCCCCCCCCCCCCTCCTCCCCTCTCTCCAAATGCTTGTCAACATTGTGGGCTGCCCCCAAATAGCACCTTGTCCCTCATATAGCAATAATTAAATAAAAGTGATCTTGCACAATTCCACTAGTTTTATTCTGTGTATAACATCCTAATCCAAAACAATATATCCAAACCAATCAATATCATGAATGGTTAATAAACCAATTGATAAAAAAGGAAAGTCCAATTATCAATATGTAGATAGATAAATAAATAAAGTCCTTCTGAGTTGAACTTCCACCAATAAATGTTTATTGGTGGAAGTTCAACTCAGAAGGACTTTATTTATCTATCCACACATCGATAATCAGACTTTCCTGTTTTATCAATTGGTTTATTAACCATTCATAATATTGATTGGTTTGGATATATTGTTTTGGATTAGGATATTATACACAGAGTAACACTAGAGGAATTGCGCAAGATCACATTTATTTATTGCTATTTGAGTGTAATGTGAACACATTGTTTTTGCAGCATTTTTATCACCATTTATTGTTTTAGTCACATATATATTTTTGTTTTGGAATGATCACATTTACCTGATTGCGCAGGGGACCACTTATACCTTGTCCCTCCTGTTGAGAAGACAGTCTGTTTAGCTTTGCAAAATCAACCCCTGACTCTTTTGCAATGAAAAAAAAAAATTTTTTGCCTTTTTTTAATTATTTTTTTTAATTTTTTTTTTACAAATTACTTTTTAAATATAGGTTGCAAAGTGTTGTTAAGTTTTGATATTTTAAGAAAAGATATTTTGCCTTTTCGACTATCAATGAGATGGCAGCTAGGTTATAGTTTAAATAACTGCATTTAAACATAGGTGGAAACAGAGAGGAAAAAAAAAAACTTGTTATACTCGTCTCAGACAATGCATACCTTGCCCTGTGCAACCTGCTGCTTCATTTTATCTGTCAGTGCTGCTCCTTTACTAGAACAGAACTTGGGTATGTACACACAGAGTGCTTAAAGCGGGGGTCCACCCACATCGCCAAAAAAAATAAATATTAAAAGCCAGCAGCTACAAATACTGCAGCTGCTGACTTTTAATACATGGCCACTTACCTGTCCCAGGGTCCAGCGATGTCGGCAGGCGACGCCGAGAACCTACTCGGTTCTCGGCAGCTGCCGCCGCCATCCTAGGTGAGGGAATCAGGAAGTGAAGCATTGCGGCTTCACTTCCCGGTTCCCTACTCCGCATGCGCGAGTCGCGCTGCGCGTCCTCTCCCCCTCTCCTGGGAGCTGTGTGTTCCCAGGAGACAGCGCGGTGGGGACGGGAAGAGGCGTAGACTCCCATGGGAGTCTATGCCGGAAGTGGGTGCAAATTCCTGTCTTAGACAGGTATCTGCACCCCCCTCCGCCCTGAAAGGTGCCAAATGTGACACCGGAGGAGGGGAGGGTTCCGAAAAGCGGAAGTTCCATTTTTGTGTGGAACTCCGCTTTAAGTCATGATTTGTCTTCTACTTTTTTATGTTTAATTATGTAAAAACCTACAGTGTTAATTGGGTTCTCAATTCTTTTAAACAAAAGGCAGTAGCACACTTTTACACCTGAGAATTAAATAAGCTGCAATGTCACAGAAAATAGTGTCTATTAAATTTATTTATTTAACGTGCAAATACTTTGATGAATAGATACTTTGTATGGCACATTGTACTTTAAAACAGTTCCAAATGTCACTGTGTTTAGGCTCACCATTTTTATCAGACGGTGGTGTTTTTATAATGATCCATTGTTTTACACTTTTAAAAGGCACTGGAGTGGTGATTATATGTAAAGAGAATAGTAAAAAATATGGAAAAGTACATAAGTAACATAAAACTACTGAATTGTTTGTAATATAACCATGAAAGAACATATATTTCTTTACTGTATTACTATATACTATTTTGCACTACATGATATTGTATTGAATTGTATTATAATACCATACTATATTTTTTTATTCATGGCACAGGCAAAAATCACTGGTATCTATAACCCCCTATATAACCAGAAACACTAATACTGTATTTTATATTGCTTCAATGCACAATTTGAGAATAATCAGTACTAAATCACCTTATACAAGTGTATTCTGTATATAAATACTGTATTTTTGTTATAGGCAAGCACATCTGCAGCAATTGCCCTGTAAATTAGAAATACTGGAGATCAACCACAGGGAAAATCACAGGAAATATTGGAGTTAGCACTATGTAGGATTTCCCTATACAGGTACTCCTCACTTAACGACCAGGTTCTGTTTCAACGACCAGGTCGTTAAACTAATTGGTTGTAAAATGAGGAATCACAAGTAATTATTATTTTAAGCATTCTTAACTACTGTACTGTACTGTATTGTGAAAAAAACGTCTAAACACAAAACTCCAGCTCAATAACGTTGTTTTAATTTGCATAAGTAGAGAACAAAAATGAAAATTCTGTACTGTACTGTACAATACAATGATGTATAGCGTGACGTTAGAGTGGGGAGAGACTATCGTAAGTTTGAGTGGTTGTTAAACAGGTAAGTCGTTAAACGAGGAGTATCTGTAGTTATTATTATTTATGTTGCATTTTAAAGTGTCAGGTTCTTTGCCTAGTTACCGTATATACTCGAGTATAAGTCGTTCCGAGTATAAGTCGAGGCCCTAATTTACCACAAAAAAAATGGGAAAAACGTATTGACCCGAGTATAAGATGAGGGTGAGAAATGCACAGCTACTGTAAGTGGAAAAGAGGGTCAACAATGCCCATTTGCAGCATCACTGTGCCCATTTGCATGCCTCACTGTGCCCATTTGCAGCCATAGGTCCCCTGAACTTCAAACTTGGTAGTTAAGGGTTCCTAGATGCCCCCTAGCTGCAGCCAAAATTTGGGGTCTCTGAACTCAAAGGGTCCCGAAATGACATTGCTGCAGATAGACACAGTTGACCGAATTTGGGGCCCCGTATCTCGGGGCCACTTAGTGCTAAGAACCCCAAATTTGGTGTGCAACCCCAGTGAAACTAGCAGCATAACATTTCCAAAGCTGGGGTTCCTAGCACCAAGTGGCCCTGAGATATGGGGCCCCAAATTCGGTTCAGAAAATGTCAAGCACTTTTCTGCAGCAGAGAATGACATCTTCCGAACCGATTTTGGGGCCCCGTATCTCGGGGCCACTTAGTGCTAGAAACTTCATCTTTGGATATGTTGTGGTACCAGTTCCACTAGGTTTGTACACCAAATTTGGGGTTCCTAGCACCAAGTGACCCTGAGATACGGGGCCCCAAATTCGGTTCGGAAAATGAATTTTTTTGTGCTTGACTCGAGTATAAGTCGAGGGGGGCACTTTCAGCACAAAAATATGTGCTGAAAAATTCGACTTATACTCGAGTATATACGGTACATTTAAAAATACATTTCATGCATTTTAATAAGTCATATCGGTTCTCTATTTTTTTTCTTTTACATCTGTCTAAAAGTAAGCTTTAAAACTTTAATGGAAACACATGCATTGCATCTAAAGCCATAATCTTCAATGTTGAGTTGTCACTTGGTTAGGAATAGAGGGGAAATCTTCCAAAGGGGACTTTGGCCCCGTAACAACTGTCTTAAACTGTCTTAGAGAGGAAAGACTGTCAGGGGTTTTAATCTACCCATACTCTTGGCCTTATAGATACTTTAACCTGTATTCTAGTCCTTAGTCCCTAATCCTGGCATAAAACTAAAAGGTTAACTAGTCTACAAATTACAGAACGGCACTAAATGGATTAGTGTGACAAACAGTTCCTCATTGAGAACAGCATGAGCTGAAATACTTGCATACGTGCAACATTGAACATTTTCACCAAGAACATGGATTGGCTTATAATGGATGATTAATAACACATTAGTAAATAGAAAATGGTTACCGTAATTCTCAGGAATTTCCAACAAAAGGCCATTAAAAAATCAAACGTGTTAGAAGGATGATTTACAATCTCAAATCACAGAACATTTTTTCTTTTTCCTATATGACACAAAAAAACATCATTCTCACTTAATTGGAAAATAATAATTTTGTAAATTAGTACATTAAAAACAATATAACATTTTTTTTTCTTTTATTAAATTAAAATAGATTTTGAGGGAGGGAGACTTTTTTATGCTGCACATGCATATACTGTATGTGACTGTTTGTCACTATCTGCACATTTACAGGGGAAATGGTTGCATGATATTTTCAAGGAAATGCTTGCCAGCAGAAAACATGTCTAAAGAGCACAAATGATGCTTCTCCGATACAGAGCCAAGACTGGTTGCACACATGTGCATTGTCTGTATGTGGGATATGTGGGATTTTTGTTTTCAGTTAGGTTCTTGAGAGCATGTCTTGGTATGTGTTATTTTATATAAGGGCATCATGACTTTTAAAGGGTCTGTTTATTATTTTTTTCACACATGATTCATATAACTTTCACCCAGGATTCACCCATTTGTCCAATTTAATACAAAATACAAAAATATGTGTGTGTGTGTGTGTGTGTGTAGGGGAGAGTTCCCTTAAATATAGGTTTTTATTCTTTTACATGGTACTTATAATAAAACGCATAGGGGTTGATTTGCTAAAGCTGGAGAGTGCAAATTCAGGGTCACTTCTGCAGAGAAACCAATCGGCTTCCAGGTTTTATTGCCAAAGTTTAATTGAACAAGCTGAGGTTAGAAGGTGATTGGCTACCCTGCACAGCTGCACCAGATTCTGAGTGCTCTAGCATTAGTAAATCTACCCCATAGACACAACTATAAATTAAATATATTAATCTCATACTGCTTAATCAGCATAATGCGAGTTTTCAGATTTGTATAACTACAAATATATAATATTCCAATTATCATCAGGGACTGCATATTTTTAAAAATACATTAATTGTATATATAGAATTATAAAAGGTTAATTAAAATTAAAACAGAGAAGCTGATATTATTAATTTCAACATAACAACACACCTGTAATCTTAATAAATAACATAAAAATAAGTCTAAAATCCCTGTTCGCATTTATTGTTTTGTTTTTGGTAAAGACAGGCACACTCTGGACTAAGCTATTGTGAATGTAGAAATGTGTGCTTGATTTAAATGACGTTGTGTATTCATAGTCTCAAGCAAGGAAGGAATGTTTAGTTATAGACAATCAAGTTGAAGCATTTACTCCTGCTATACAAATTAGACATGTGCATTCGTTTTTGTCCGAATGCATTTTCGTCTGAATTTCAGGTATTTTCATTATCATTTTAACAAATGATAGCGAAAGCGCAGAATACGAAAACCGAAAGATCCCACATAAACAAATGCTTTTTTTTTCATTTTCATTGCGACAACAGTTCGATATAGATAGGAGATTCGACATGACACTGACAATAACAATCTGTGTCTATCGAACCTGTGGTCGAATGTGCCTAACCTTAACTTTATTAGTCCAAGATTATTCTACATAGAGAGAAAAGATTCGACATAGAGAGAAAAGATTCGACATAGAGAGAAAAGATTGCTGCTGGAATTGGTTGGGGGAAGTAAAATAAAAATGATGATGAATGTTATTGGCCGATTGTAACCAAAGAGGAGGGGCAATAAAATACCTAGAACTAAGTACACATGTACAGCCAACTTACTTTCAGTTACGATTTTCTAGCAGAGAGAGACACACACACACTGAATCATTTCAGAAGACAGTCAATCTTAGCTGGTCCGTTTGTCAGAGAACCTGAATTATTTAGCAATTAAGCATAAGCACAGCAGCAGAACAATAGTGAAGCAAGCTACAGCTCAACTTAACTTTTTCATAATAATCTGCTGTTATTGTGTTAGTGTTGTGAACTTGATAGTGATACTAGTGTTGCTAGTGTTGTGATAGCCTCAAAGGCTGCCCGTGTTGTGGGGGGGATTTATTATTATAGATTCTATATTATAATGCCATATCAATATCTGACACAACGTCGGAGTATCTGTAGTTATTATTATTTATGTTGCATTTTAAAGTGTCAGGTTCTTTGCCTAGTTACATTTAAAAATACATTTCATGCATTTTAATAAGTTATATCGGTTCTCTATTTTTTTTTTTTACATCTGTCTAAAAGTAAGCTTTAAAACTTTAACGGAAACACATGCATTGCATCTAAAGCCATAATCTTCAATGTTGAGTTGTCTTTTGGTTAGGAATAGAGGGGAAATCTTCCAAAGGGGACTTTGGCCCCGTAACAACTGTCTTAAACTGTCTTAGAGAGGAAAGACTGTCAGGGGTTTTAATCTACCCATACTCTTGGCCTTATAGATACTTTAACCTGTATTCTAGTCCTTAGTCCCTAATCCTGGCATAAAACTAAAAGGTTAACTAGTCTACAAATTACAGAACGGCACTAAATGGATTAGTGTGACAAACAGTTCCTCATTGAGAACAGCATGAGCTGAAATACTTGCATACGTGCAACATTGAACATTTTCACCAAGAACATGGATTGGCTTATAATGGATGATTAATAACACATTAGTAAATAGAAAATGGTTAATTCTCAGGAATTTCCAACAAAAGGCCATTAAAAAATCAAATGTGTTATAAGCTAGAACTAAGTACACACGTACAGCCAACTTACTTTCACTTACGATTTGCTAGCAGAGAGAGACACACACACACTGAATCATTTCAGAAGACAGTCAATCTTAGCTGGTCCGTTTGTCAGAGAACCTGAATTATTTAGCAATTAAGCATAAGCACAGCAGCAGAACAATAGTGAAGCAAGCTACAGCTCAACTTAACTTTTTCATAATAATCTGCTGCTATTGTGTTATAGGGCGTACACACGGTCGGACTTTGTTCGGACATTCCGACAACAAAATCCTAGGATTTTTTCTGACGGATGTTGGCTCAAACTTGTTTTGCCTACACACGGTCGCACAAAGTTGTCGGAATTTCCGATCGCCAAGCACGCGGTCACGTACACCACGTACGACGAGACTAGAAAAGGCCGGTTCAGAACCAAGCGCGGCACCCTTTGGGCTCCTTTTGCTAATCTCGTGTTAGTAAAAGTTTGGTGAGAGACGATTCGCGCTTTTTCAGACTCGTGGCTTTCAGATTGTTTTCTGCCATTCAGTTTGTGCTTGTGGGTTTGTATCTGCTCTTCAGTGCGTGCAGCAAGTTCCGCGTGACTTTAGGTAGTCATTGTATTCTTGTTCGTTCGATACTGGTTTTCAGGTCGCTCTTCACAGGCCTTGCTGTTCTTCAGTGCGTTCTGTTACTTCGTTCTGAGCAGCCAACCGTTTTCTAGCCATGTTTCGTATGCGTACTCCTCGTAGAGTTCGTGCTGTGCGGGGGCTTGGTGTTGGGGTCCTGACCTTGACACAAGTCCAGTCCATGAACAGGGTGGGGAGGAGTTCATGGACCAAGAATTGGTTGCTTCAGCGTGACCAGTTCTGTCATATGCCTTTGCTCCGTGAGATCCGTGAGAATAATCCTGATGATTTCAGGAACTTTCTCAGGATGACGGACCCCGTGTTTCACCGTTTGTTGGCTTCGCTGACCCCCTATATCAGCAGGCAGGATACCTGCATGAGGCAAGCCATCACTCCGGAGCAGAGGTTGGTCGCTACCTTGCGGTATTTGGCCACAGGGAGAAGCCTGCAGGACTTGAAGTTCTCGACAGGCATCTCCCCCCAGGCTCTGGGGATCATTATCCCAGAGACCTGTTCTGCCATCATCCAGGTCCTGCAGAAGGAGTATATGAAGGTAAGATTTTTATCCTTTAATATCACATTTTATTGTATTTAATGTTTGCTAATATATTGTATTTCTTTCCTCATTCCCTAATTACCATGATTGGAATATGCTGTGAATGTCCCCTTTGTCCTCATGCATGCTGGATTTTTATGTAATTAGTATTTTAGGTCCTTCATACATATTTGCCCTTCAATAACATCCCCAGCATGGTGTCTCCTGCCCTATATTCACCTAATGTAGTCACTTAAAAATGTATTTTATCTGCTCCATAGTAGTGCTTTACCCCAAACACCCCCTAAAATGTTTGGTAATGTTATTTTTTATTTAAATTCAGGCAGAGTGCCAGAGGCTTTTTTTTGTGGTGTCCCCAAATTTTTAGTAACCCTCCCTCCCCCAACTGCTAAGTCAGCTGATCCCAATTCTATATCTATCCTCAAACATCTATCTGCTGACTTTGCCAATCCCATACACACTATACCCACCTCTTTAGTGGTCAGATTTATGGATGAATTCCCCAAAGCATGTAGTGCAAGGGCCTGCCTGTATACTTTCCAATGGTACTGTTTAAAGTTCTTGTATCCTATTATTATCTTGATAGGTAATAGCAGAATGTTCAAATGTGCTCAAATGTGTACAGTGTGTATTTATATCTTTGTATTCAGACACTTCTTACCTGTCCAGTGGTCTGCCAATAGTGTAACTAAGGAGGGGCTGTTCCAAGTAATACCCATTATTTAGGCATTCATCTCTCAATGAAGTGAAGAGGGTTACCTGTCCAAGAGTTCCCCCCCCCCTATAATGTTAGAAATGGCCCATGAGAGGGGGGAGGGGGAATATGATAGGTGTACCTTATACTTTGGCGTTGTTAAATTCCCCTTAATAAATGCTATCTGGAAGTTGCCCCATAATGTTTGTGTCTAATCTGCTTGCCATGTTTCTGTGAAAAAATAGTAATGTTTATTGTTTTTTCCTCAACAGTTTCCTTCCACGCCACAGGAATGGCAGACTGTGGCCTCCCACTTTGCCCAGCGGTGGGACTTTCCTAACTGCGGAGGGGCAATTGATTGGAAACATGTCCACATCGTCCCACCACCCAACTCGGGGTCGTACTATTATAATTACAAGGGGTTTAATAGTATAGTGATGTTGGCGGTGGTGTCGGCTAATTACGAGTTCCTGTATGTGGACGTGGGGAAGAATGGCCGGATGTCCGATGGTGGAGTCATCGCCCAGATGGAGTTCTACAGGCATCTCCAGAATGGCAGCTTGGACTTGCCAGCTCCAGAGGACAATGTTGAAGGTCTCCCATTTGTGTTCGTTGCTGATGAAGCGTTTGCGCTGGGGGACCACCTGATGCGGCCATTCCCGATGAGGACCCTCACCCCGGAACAGAGGGTTTTTAATTACCGGCTGGCCAGAGCCCGAAGAGTGGTGGAGAACACATTTGGAATCCTGGCCAGCCGGTTCCGACTATTTCTGACACCCATCCATATGGCGGAGTATAAACTGAACCATATAATACTTGCCTGCTGTGTACTCCATAATTTTTTAAGAAAACATTCAGCCAACTATGCTGGCTCAGTTGGGCCTGAGGCCGGAATCCTACATCCAACAACACTGACGGCGCTTGAAAGTGGCCGTCCTGGCTTGCCCTCCCTGAATGCCCGTGATGTCCGGTTACGATACCTGGAGATCTTTGCGGGTAGGGGGGCTATCAATATGCCAGACAATATGTGAAACCTTTTTCGAATAAAAAAAAACCAAAAGAAATTCTTTGTGGACATTTACTGCTTGTGTTTGTTTTAGCTGACCCTGACAGAAATGTGTTGAGTGCAGAAAATGTCGTGATTGGGTAACCTTATAAAAAACACTGTTGGCTGGTACTTCCTAAATGCAAAAACACATTTCACTACAAGTGCACTTGCAACTGCACTGAAACTGCACTTGTAGTGCAAAGTGTATTGGCCCTTAGGAAATAACCCCCATGTTTGCATAAAACAGCAATTACATCACCCCAAAAGTGTTGTAGTGTTGAGACAATAATCCACACATTCTTGAGTAACCAACTTTTTTATAGCTGCACAATCACATGTGCATTTACCAAAGGTTTTTAAAACAAACCGACATGTTTGTTGTATAACAATTTTTGCAGTAGCATAATCAAAAATCGAAATGTCCATTTCAGATAAAACAGGCCTGTGTAAAACCAACAAAAAAGCCAAAAAACTTGAACTTACAAAGTTCACATTAGGTAAAACCTGAAGGCTATATCAGACAAGAGTATCTAGGAACTGTGTTTGATATAGCGTTCAGATGGGGGGAAATCACCCCTGGAAAAGCCAAATTTGGAAGATGCACACCAAGTTCAGAATGTCAACATGTGCTATCTGCCATCACGGGGGGTCAAGGGACGTGTTTTGGGGGAGCAAGCCCTTCCTCACCGCTACTTTATAATTGAGGAAGGTGCTGCACCCCCAAAACGCGTCCATTGATCTCCCGTGATGGCAGATAGCACATGTTGGCACACTCTGTGCATCCTCCAAATTTGGCTTTTCAAAACATTGCAAAAAGATTTTAAAAATTGGAACACAATCCCAAAACTAGATTTTGTGGGGTTTTAAATTCGCCCCAAAACATCAATGATGTTATTATTTTTTTTAATAACATCACTGATTTTTTGCTGTATGTTGTGCAATTCGAGATTACACCCCATGATCTCCCCGATCAGGATCTGGGCACTTTCTGATGTAAAACGTTCTGGATCCCTCACATCACGATCACCTAAAAAGAGATAAAGAAAACAAAAACACGTATCAAAAATCTGCCACCATCCATCTCTTTTACCTGAGCCTGTTGTCGCAGACACTCACCTGTTGTGGTGCCAATCTCCACCACATCTTCTTCTTCCTCCTGCTCTTCTTCTTCTTGGGTTGGGGGTATTTCACCTTCTTCCATAGGTGGGGGGTCTCTGGTCTCCTCAGATGAGGGGTGTCCTCCGAGTCTTTTCTCCCCTATGTAAAACAAAAATGGTATACTTAGCACACAGATATTTGATGGCAGAACTAGAAATAGGAAACATTGCTTGGAAGTGGGGTACAATTATCGATTTTAGCCAAGTTCCAAGATGTAATTTTCTTATTGCCCTTTGTCAAGCTGCAATACTTTACCGGTTTAGTACAAACTTCACAGATGTAGCCCCCCCTATAGTATACACTGGAGCACCTGTGTGCCCCCCCTAATAAAATTGGTGTTCTTGTGTCCCACACTAGTGCTCCAGTGTCCAGATGTGAAAACAGCTGCTCAGTGTCCTCTCCTTACACACAATCTAGTTGGCATTTCATTCTAGTAACAAACCCATCTACACAAACAAATATTTGGCATCCAAGTAGGCCCAAAAAAAATGTTGGAAAATGCATATGGCCTAAACAATGGTGTTTTAGAGGCCCAAAGAAAAATGTTTGATACGAACGAATAATGGGCCCATGAACATTAAAGTTGCCCTTTTTAAACGTTACAATTACTAAAAGCATATGGAGCAGAACGAACGGAATAAAGACAGAAAGAATAGGAACACAGCACAACTACTTACTTTTTTGCAGCACTCTCCGGATCTTTCGGTACTGCTCTGGCTCTCTTAATTTGAGGTCCGACCACCGCTTCCGGAGCTGATCTTTTGATCTTCGGACCCCGAAATTCCTCTCAAGACTCCTGACCACTTTCGCCATGATCTTGGCCTTTCGGATGTTCGGGTTGGGGTAAGGCCCATACTTCCTGTCATAGTTGGACTTCTTCATGATGTCTACCATCTCCAACATCCCCCCAAAGGACATATTTATGGCCTTAAAACGTCTCCTTATGGATCGGGACGTGTCCGGATCCGGGCTTTCCTCCTCCTCGTTCCTGTAATTAGCACGCACCTGCTGTGACTCCGCCATGTGCTCTTCACCCACTGCGACGAACGAAAAGGGGCGGGGAATAGAATAGAAAGAACGTCAGGGGCGGGCGGAGTTACACGCATGCGCAGTGTATATAAAGCGTAACACGCGTGCGTATTACGTACGATCTGTGAGCGGAGGAAGGAGCATTGGAGGCGCCGATCGTAAGAACGAAGGTAAGAGACAAACTTGTGCCTATACTGCTTCTAGATTGAGGCCTATATTGTAACAAGATTAGGAGAGTTTTGTCTGACATTAGGCTTTGTCTTGTGTTGTGTCTTGCAGTGAACAAGGATATGGTACTCAAAGATAATGACTTCATGTCAGTATTCATAGATATGCTAAGGGAGCTGCCCTGTCTGTGGGAGATTAACCACCCCCATTACAAGAACCAAGCAAAGAGGAAGGCAGCACTGGTGCAATTGTTGGTAATTGTGAAGCAGGTGATCCCCATGGCAGACATCACCTATTTAAAGATATTAATTGGTGGCCTGAGGAGTACATATCTGAGGGAGCGCAAGAAAGTCCTGGATTCGCAGAGATCCGGAGCAGCAGATGACATCTATGTCCCCAGGATGTTGTCCTACGACAGGCTGCATTTTCTGGCAGGCCAAACTGAACCCAGGTCATCCCTCTCAAGTCTTCCTTCCACGCTTCCTTCCCCCCTGGCTGAGGCTTCTGACGCCCAACCTGGGCCTTCCAGGCCACATGTGGAGGAGCCCAGATTGAGCCAGGTATAGCATTCTTCTAAATAGTTCTGCTTGTCCAATCAATGATGTTAACTAGATGTTAGTTGGGAGTACTAATTTAGGATTGTGATTGATGATGCAAAACATTACAACCATGTCCCTTTTTCATACACAGGGAAGTCTCAGCCAGGAGGTGGCCGGGCCGAGCCGGCTGGCTGATATCAAGGTCCCTCCACCCCCCCTGAAAAGAGAAAGTGGCAGTAGGAGGAGTGCCCTAGAGGAGGCTACCGGAGGACTCTTTTGGAGGGCTACAGAGGTCCTGGGAGCACGACAGACCGTGGAGGAGGACATTGCTGCCGTCATTGCATATAAAATGCAGAGGATGGAGGAGGGCCAACAAGTAATGTGTGAGGCCCTCATATCGGAGGCTCTGGAGAAAGGTATGAGGGGCCAAATTACACCTCAAACACACCTTTGCGATAGTCCTCCTCCTCCTCCTGCAGGTCCTCCTCCTCCTTCTCCTCCAGGTCCTCCCAGTCCTCCTCCTCCTCCAGGTCCTACTCCTCCTCCTGCCACATCTCCAACTGCACAGCCACAGCCGGGAAGGAAGCGTGAAAGGAAGACCAGAAAGTGAGGACCCTGGATCCAGTCTGGTCAGCCAAAAGATGCAGCCTCTTGTGGTACCACAGCCTGGGGACACACATGTCATCTGCTGCTATCCGGATCTCTGCGAATCCCGGACCAGACTGCCCTCCCCTACATATGGACTCCTCAGGCCACCAATTTTGATGTTGAAGAATTGATGTCTGCCGTGGGGGTCCCAGGCTTCGCTAATTTCTCATGTTGATCCAATGTTGCCTTCCTCTTTGTTTGGTTCTGATCCCTTAATAAAGGATTTTTGTTTTGAATTATACTCTCCTATGTGTTTTACTTCAAAAAGGACAGTTTGTTTGTGAGGATTCAGGTACATTTCAAATATACAATGTGAAATGAACAAGGGACACCAACAACAAACAATCTTCTTGAGATTAAATAATAAAAGATATCAATGGTGTTGGGGTAACTTGACACACAAAACACACACAAAAATATTCTGGAGTAAAAATAAAAATAACATTGAACAAAGATCAGCCTTTGAAAAAATCCAAACATTACAGAAAAAAAAAGGCTTAAAATAAAAAACAAAAAATAATATAAAAAAAAAAACTGTCAGATGTGACAACTAATAACAATATATTGAGGGAATCCCAATAAAAAAACACAAAGAAAAGTTTGTGAGAAGTGTGTGTGAATATGAGCAGCAAAACTACTTAATTCTTCTCACATTATAAAGAAGAAGAGAGTGCGCTGTATTAAACCATTTTTAACATTGCAGCGTGACGAAAGTGCTGTATCCATTGCGAACGCTAAGTTTACCAGAACGAGCTGTCCCATGTCGGAATTTCTTCTGAGCATGCGTGGCACTTTGTGCTTCGGAACAGGCCACACACGGTCGGAATTGACGCGATCGGATTTTGTTGTCGGAAAATTTTATCTCCTGATGTCCAACTTTGTGTGTCGGAAAATCCGATGGAAAATGTCCGATGAAGCCCACACACGGTCGGAATTTCCGACAACACGCTCCGATCGGACATTGTCCATCGGAAAATCCGACCGTGTGTACGGGGCATTAGTGTTGTGAACTTGATAGTGATACTAGTGTTGCTAGTGTTGTGATAGCCTCAAAGGCTGCCCGTGTTGTGGGGGGGATTTATTATTATAGATTCTATATTATAATGCCATATCAATATCTGACACAACGTCGGATGCCGCGCCCGCCATTGTACTTGGAGATTGAGAAACTAATGTGAAAGTTGGCTGACTGTTGGGGTAGAGTAGACCATTCAACATGAACGACGAAGATTCGACAAAGCAACGAAAAACATACAAAACGTCGAATCTTTGGCTTATGGTGTCTGTCGAAAATTCTAAGAAGATTCGACGGAGCAGCTAAACTGTACGACGCTGCAATCGTACATTTCAGGTCAAATGCATCCGCCCATAGGCTATAGAAAAATTCTAATGTTGGTTGACTAGTAAAATAATTAATAAATATAATTATTACTAGTCATACAACATTAGAATTCCACTACAGCTAGCTTGTAGGCGGAAAATTCGATCGGAAATGTACGATTGCGGCGTCGTACAGTTTAGCTGCTCCGTTCAAATCTTCTTTGAACAATCGACAGACACCATAAGCCTTCAATGACAGATTCGACCTTAATTAATTTGGATTTTCGGACGAATGAAATTTTTAACGAAAAACAAAATAAATAAAAACGAATTTCGGGAGTGACAAAATAAATTTATTTTTCGGTTGAAAACGAAATTCCGAAATGAAATATTTCAGTGGGTTTTACTTACTAAAGCTGGAGAGTGCAAAATCAGGCTCACCTCTGCATAGAAATTAATCTGCTTCTAACCTAAGCTTGTTCAGTTAAGCTTTGGAAATAAAACCTGAAAGCTGATTGATTTCTATGCAGAAGTGAGCCTGATTTTGTACTTTTCAGCTGTAGTAAATAAACCCCAATATTTTTCCTTAAAAAAAATATAAAATTAACAACACTTTGCAACCTTTATTTAAACAGAACTTTGTAAAAATAAAAAAGGCAAGGAAATTTCCTTAGAGCTTACTGGATGAAGTAAAGCTCTGCTGACTTCCATCATCTAATCATGTGCAAGCAAAAATGCTGTTTTTATTTTTCTTGAATGTGTTTGGATATGCTTTGCAAAGTGAAAATTCATCATATTTACTGGGTTCTGGGGAAACTTTCTTAAAGAGGAAGTAAACCCTGATGGGTTTACTTCCTCTTTGTTTCCCTGCAAAGGTAAAGCATAATGGGCTACTATACATCACATAGTAGCCCATTATGTGTCACTTACCTGACACAGGAGCCTGCAATGTCACCGCTATCCCCTCTGCTACGGAGCGTCCATCTTCTTCCTGGGTATCGTGGCTCCGAGGCTGTGATTGGCCAGAGCCGCGATGACGTCACTCCCGCGCATGCGCACGGGAGCCGCCACTAACGGCATATCACCGTTAGCAGCAGCATGCTCAGTGCGCCTGTGCGCCACTGTCTACGGCGCATGGGCCGTAGACAGCGGTGCCTGTCTTTTTGTAAATATCTCCTAAACCGTTTTCGTTTAGGAGATATTTCTTGGACCTACTGGTAAGCCTTAATCTAGGCTTACCTGTAGGTCAAAGTGGTCTGTAAGGGTTTACAACCACTTTAAATCGTTTTTAGTTGCTCTTAGCCGAGAACAGCATAGCAGTGTAAATACACCCTATAATATATCTACATAATACACATCATGAAAGCAGGCCCCATTCACAGCCGAGAATGCCACCCCCTTTTTCTTATCGAAACAAACTTCCCTAATGTTCATCAAGCAACAGTCCTGATGCATGGATTAGTTCCTTATTCACAGAGCAGGTAATGTGCCCCTTTGACACAGCTCATTCTACCTAACTAACTATGCACCCAGTGCCCATGACGTGTCACAGTCCATCAAATTTTACTTGGGGCGGACACTTCCCAGCTGTTTCCCTTCTTCCTTAGGGGTAACTCCGGGGACAAAGAGGCACAGCTGCATTCAGATAACAAGCAGCCAGGCCATGGTGCAAGAGACCGCACTTTGGGACTAGGGATGAGCTTCGAGTTCGAATCGAACCCATGTTCGACTCGAACATCACCTGTTCGACTGTTCGTCGAATTGCGAGCGTTATGGGCAGTTCGCGCCAAATTCGAGTGGCGCGTCACGGCCCATAATTCACTGCGGCATTACACAGTGCATTGCTGGCTGATGATTGGCCAAGCATGCACTATGACCCGCATGCTTGGCCAATCGCAGCGCCGTCTGTACAGAGAGCCGCAATTGGCCAAAGCCAGGGTGGCTTTGGCCAATTATGGCTCAGGGGGTTTAGTACATGCCCCACACTATATAAGGCCACCTGCGTGGCAGCCTTGTGTAGTGTGTTTCAGCAGAGAGAGATAGACAGAGAGACAGTGTCATATGATTTAAGTTACAGTGCCTTGCGAAAGTATTCGGCCCCCTTGAACTTTTCAACCTTTTGCCACATTTCAGGCTTCAAACATAAAGATATAAAATTTTTATTTTTTGTGAAGAATCACCAACAAGTGGGACACAATTGTGAAGTGGAACGAAATCTATTGGATTGTTGAAACTTTTTTAACTAATAAAAAAATGAAAAGTGGGGTGTGCAAAATTATTCGGCCCCCTTGCGTTAATACTTTGTAGAGCCACCTTTTGCTGCGATTACAGCTGCAAGTCGCTTTGGGTATGTCTCTATCAGTTTTGCACATCGAGAGACTGAAATTCTTGCCCATTCTTCCTTGCAAAACAGTTCGAGCTCAGTGAGGTTGGATGGATAGCGTTTGTGAACAGCAGTTTTCAGCTCTTTCCACAGATTCTCGATTGGATTCAGATCTGGACTTTGACTTGGCCATTCTAACACCTGGATACGTTTATTTGTGAACCATTCCTTTGTAGATTTTGCTGTATGTTTGGGATCATTGTCTTGTTGGAAGATAAATCTCCGTCCCAGTTTCAGGTCTTTTGCAGACTCCAACAGGTTTTCATCCAGAATGGTCCTGTATTTGGCTGCATACATCTTCCCCTCAATTTTAACCATCTTCCCTGTCCCTGCTGAAGAAAAGCAGGCCCAAACCATGATGCTGCCACCACCATGTTTCACGGTGGGGATGGTGTGTTGATTGTGATGAGCTGTGTTGCTTTTACGCCAAACATATCGTTTTGCATTGTGGCCAAAAAGTTCGATTTTGGTTTTATCGGACCAGAGCACCTTCTTCCACATGTTTGGTGTGTCTCCCAGGTGGCTTGTGGCAAACTTTAGACAAGACTTTTTATGGAAATCTTTGAGAAATGGCTTTCTTCTTGCCACTCTTACATAAAGGCCAGATTTGTGCAGTGTACGACTGATTGTTGTCCTATGGACAGACTCTCCCACCTCAGCTGTAGTTCTCTGCAGTTCATCCAGAGTGATCATGGGCCTCTTGGCTGCATCTCTGATCAGTCTTCTCCTTGTCTGAGCTGAAAGTTTAGAGGGACAGCCAGGTCTTGGTAGATTTGCAGTGGTCTGATACTCCTTCCATTTCAAAATGATCGCTTGCACAGTGCTCCTTGGGATGTTTAAAGCTTGGGAAATCTTTTTGTATCCAAATCCGGCTTTAAACTTCTCCACAACAGTATTACGGACCTGCCTGGTGTGTTCCTTGGTCTTCATGATGCTCTCTGCGCTTTCAACAGAACCCTGAGACTATCACAGAGCAGGTGCATTTATACAGAGACTTGATTACACACAGGTGGATTCTATTTATCACCATCAGTCATTTAGGACAACATTGGATCATTCAGAGATCCTCGCTGAACTTCTGGAGTGAGTTTTCTGCACTGAAAGTAAAGGGGCCGAATACTTTTGCACGCACCACTTTTCAGTTTTTTATTTGCTAAAAAAGTTTAAAATATCCAATAGATTTCGTTCCACTTCACAATTGTGTCCCACTTGTTGGTGATTCTTCACAAAGAATTAAAATTTTATATCTTTATGTTTGAAGCCTGAAATGTGGCAAAAGGTTGAAAAGTTCAAGGGGGCCGAATACTTTTGCAAGGCACTGTAGATAGAGTAGGCAGGCGAGTCAGTTAACTGCACTTACAGTGTATTGTGTATATATATATGCATCCTAAATGTTGTATATATATATCATAGTTGCCAACATTGCAAAAAAAAAAATGTGGGACACCTTTTTGGCTGTAGGCGGAGCTGTACAATAATTAGGGTGTGGGGAATTCGTTTGTAGGCGTGGCTTCACAAAAATACAAGTGCGGCGCGCGAAGCGCCGTGGTCGAAAAATGGGCGTGGCTTACGTGAAATAGTGGGCTTGGCTTAAATGGGCGTGACTCAAGAGGGTGTAATTAGAGTCTGAGATGAATGAGGTGGGGAGAGGGAAAGGGGGAGAGGGGAATGACGGGACAGCAGCCCCAGATCCTACACAATAAAAATATGTGTATTCTAGAAAGTTTAACAATCAGCAGATAAAGATACTCCAAACACCTGGTGTTAACGCTTCAATCATCCCGGCACAATGGTTGTTATGGTGTCAGGATGATTGAAGCGCATTATTTCTATTATTACATTGTAATATAAAATTAAATCATTCAACTCACCATAATGCCGAATCAGTGGGATCCCTGAGCGTGTCACTAGCCACGTCGCCTGCCACCAGCAGAGTCTGCCCTTGCATCAGGTGCCCCCGGCAGAGTCTGTCCTTGCATCAGGTGCCCCCAGCAGAGTCAGTATAGACCCCCTCAGTGCAGACCCCTCCATCAGTGCAGACCCCCTCCATCAGTGCAGACCCCCTCCATCAGTGCAGACCCCATCAGTGCAGACCCCCTCAGTGCAGACCCCCTCCATCAGTGCAGACCCCCTCCATCAGTGCAGACTCCATCAGTGCAGACCCCCTCCATCAGTGCAGACCTCCTCCATCAGTGCAGACCCCCCCTCTATTAGTGCTGACCCCCCTCTATTAGTGCAGACCCCCCTCTATTTGTGCAGACCCCCCTCAGTGCAGCCCCCCTCTATTAGTGCAGACCCCCCCCCTCTATTAGTGCAGACCCCCCTCAGTGCAGCCCCCCTCTATTAGTGCAGCCCCCCTCTATTAGTGCAGACCCCCCTCAATTAGTGCAGCCCCCCCCCCTCAGTGCAGCCCCCCCTCTATTAGTGCAGACCCCCCCCTCAGTGCAGCCCCCCCTCTATTAGTGCAGACCCCCTCAATTAGTGCAGCCCCCCCCTCAGTGCAGCCCCCCCTCTATTAGTGCAGACCCCCCCTTCTCAGTGCAGCCCCCCTCAGTGCAGACCCTCCCCTCATCCAGGAGCGGCCAGCTTTGTGCAGCTACACCCCACTGCAGGCCATTAGTATGTCTGGAAGGCAAACAAGGAGATGCAGACAGTTACAAGCCAATAAAAGAGGGCAAGCAGGCTCTGTGTCTAGAGGCAACAGTGCTGGTCGTGGAGACGGTGCATCCTCATCAGCACGTGGCCATGGGACACGCTTGTCCTTTTTTTCAGCAGCTGGCCATGTTGAGCCGCAACATGCAGAAGACTTGGTAGAGTGGATGACCAAGCCATCCTCATCCTCCTCATCCTCTCTCACCCAGGCTCAGGGTACTTTGTCTGGCAAAGCAGCTGCCAACGCGGCCTCTTCCCTCGGCTCAATGGCATCAGTTACTCCTTCCCTAGCCCCACCATGTCCTCCTGAGGAGTGCCCCGAACGGTTTGACCACAGTGTTGGGTACATGCTCCAGGAGGATGCCCAGCGTTTTGAAGGCTCCGATGATGGTACCCAGTTAGAGGAAAGCATTAATGTGAGCCCAGAGAGAGGGGGTGCCCAAGAAGGACAGCAATCTGGCAGTCATGTTCCCCCAGCTGCAGCATACTGCCAGCTTTGCTCCAGTGATGAGGAGGGAGGGGATGATGAGGTCACTGACTCCACATGGGTGCCTGATAGGAGAGAGGAGGAGGAGGCACATCTCCAACGAGGCAGGATGCCCTCCAGGGGCCAGCTTAAGGGCAGCACACCGACTGCATCACACCGCAGAGCTCCACATGTGCAGGGCGCTGCTGTCTCTGCGCGTTATTGCAAAAGTTCTTTGGTGTGGGCTTTTTTGAGACGAGTGCATCAGATCCCACCGCTGCTATTTGCAACATATGTCTCAAGCGTATCTCACGTGGCCAAAACATCACCCGCTTGGGCACCACATGCTTGACCAGACATATGTCTACCTGCCATGCAGTTCGTTGGCAAGCATACCTAAAAGACCCACACCAAAGAACAAAGTGGACCTCTCCTTGCTCCTCATCAGCTGGGATCTCCAACCCCACTACAGTTAGTGTACTGTGTCCTCTGCACAGTGTGCACCTAAAGCTACCTGAAGACAATTGCTGGTGTTCTCATACTAATAATAATACTACAGGCAGGCAGTTGATTCTGCTAGCTGCAGTATCAGTATATATACATCCCAGCTTTGTGCAGCTGCATCCCACTGCAGGCCATTAGTATGTCCGGAAGGCAAACAAGGAGATGCAGACAGTTACAAGCCAATAAAAGAGGGCAAGCAGGCTCTGTGTCTAGAGGCAACAGTGCTGGTCGTGGAGACAGTGCATCCTCATCAGCACGTGGCCGTGGGACACGCTTGTCCTTTTTTTCGACAGCTGGCCGTGTTGAGCCACAACATGCGGAAGACTTGGTAGAGTGGATGACCAAGCCATCCTCATCCTCTTCATCCTCTCTCACCCAGGCTCAGGGTACTTTGGCAAAGCAGCTGCCAACGCGGCCTCTTCCCTCGGCTCAATGGCATCAGTCACTCCTTCCCTAGCCCCACCATGTCCTCCTGAGGAGTCCCCCGAACTGTTTGACCACAGTGTTGGGTACATGCTCCAGGAGGATGCCCAGAGTTTTGAAGGCTCTGATGATGGTACCCAGCTAGAGGAAAGCAGTAACGTGAGCCCAGAGAGAGGGGGTGCCCACGAAGGACAGCAATCTGGCAGTCATGTTCCCCCAGCTGCAGCATACTGCCAGCTTTGCTCCAGTGATGAGGAGGGAGGGGATGATGACTCCACATGGGTGCCTGATAGGAGAGAGGAGGAGGAGGCACATCTCCAACGAGGCAGGATGCCCTCCAGGGGCCAGCTTAAGGGCAGCACACCGACTGCATCACACCACAGAGCTCCGCATGTGCAGGGCGCTGCTGTCTCTGCGCGTTATTCCAAAGGTTCTTAGGTGTGGGCCTTTTTTGAGACGAGTGCATCAGATCCCACCACTGCTATTTGCAACATATGTCTCAAGCGTATCTCACGTGGCCAAAACATCACCCGCTTGGGCACCACATGCTTGACCAGACATATGTCTACCTGCCATGCAGTTCGTTGGCATGCGTACCTAAAAGACCCACACCAAAGAACAAAGTGGACCTCTCCTTGCTCCTCATCAGCTGGGATCTCCAACCCCACTATACCTTCAGTATCTACTCTCTGAAACCTGCACGGAGAGGAATGAAGGTGTAGAATTAGGTGTGTCACAGCCAAATACTTGCGGACAATCTGCTATCGGTACACCAACGTCAGATTGTACCAGGCAAATTTCCCTGCCCCAGCTGCTGCACCGCCGAAAGAAGTTCGCTCCCAGCCATCCACATGCCCAGCGGTTGAATGCTAGCTTGACTAAATTGCTAGCACTTCAACTGCTGCCTTTTCAATTGGTAAACTCTGCCCCCTTCCGTGAGTTTGTGGAATGTGCGGTTCCTCGGTGGCAGGTTCCCAAACGCCACTTTTTCTCACGGAAGGCGATTCCGACTCTTTACCGGCATGTGGAAGGCAATGTCTTGGCCTCGCTGGACGGGGCATTCAGCAGTAAGGTGCATATTACCGCTGACTCATGGTCCAGCAGGCATGGACAAGGACGTTACCTATCTTTCACCGTGCACTGGGTGACTCTTCTGGCAGCTGGGAAGGATGCAGGACAGGGTGCAGTAGTATTGGAGGTTGTTCCACCACCACGCCTCCAAAATTATACTAGTGGTGATTCTGCCACACCTCTCTCCTCCACTACCTCCTCTTCCTCTTCCTCCATGGCCTCTTCCTGTGCTGATTTGGCCTCAGAACCAGCGGTGCTCCGTAGGCGTTCAAGGGGCTACGCAAGCACGCAGGCAAAAAGATGCCATGAGGTGCTCGAGCTGGTGTGCTTGGGGGACAGGAGCCACACTGGGGCAGAGATTCTGTCAGCTCTACAGGGGCAGGTTCAGCGGTGGTTGACGCCACGCCAGCTTAAGCCAGGAATGGTGGTTTGCGACAATGGCAGCAACCTCTTCTCCGCCCTCCGACAGGGACAACTGACCCATGTGCCCTGTTTGGCTCACGTCCTTAGCTTGGTGGTGCAGCGGTTCTTGGGCAGGTACCCGGGCTTACAGGATGTCCTGAGGCAGGCCAGGAAAGTCTTTGTGCATTTCCACAGGTCATATAATGCCAGTGCTTGGCTGGCTGACCTCCAAAAGGAATTTAACCTGCCCAAGAACTGCCTAATCTGTGACATGCCCACCAGGTGGAACTCAACGTTGGCCATGCTGCAGCAGCTGCACATGCAGCAGAGGGCCATCAATGAGTACATATGCGACTATGGCACCAGGACAGGGTCAGTGGGCTATGATCAGGGATGCATGCACTGTCCTGTCACCATTTGAGGAGGCTACGAGGATGGTGAGCAGTGACAGTGCATGCATCAGTGACATTGTCCCTCTTGTCCACCTGTTGGAGCACACGCTGCGTGGAATAATGGACAGGGCACTTGAGGCAGAACAGAGGGAGGTAGAGGAGGCCTTCCTTACCTCTCAAGGCCCCTTTATCCAGACAGTGTTCCTGTGTGCCCGCCGATCACACAGGAAGAGGACGAGGAGGAGGAGGATTGTGTTAGCATGGAGGTGGAGCCTGGCACTCAGCATCAGCAGCAGTCTTCAAGGGATCATTTACAGTCCGAAGAAACCCATGGACTTGTACGTGGCTGGGAGGAGGAGGCTGCGGATCATGTCGCCCTTAGTGATCCTGCAAAGCCTGCGGAAGGATCCTCGTATTCGTGGTATCAAGGGGAGGGATCATTACTGGATGGCAAACCTCCTTGATCCACGTTACAAGGGTAAGGTTGCGGACCTTATCTTGCCGTCGCAGAGGGAGCAGAGGATGAAACAGCTTCAGGAGGCCTTGCAGAAAGGTTTGTTCAACGCGTTTCCAGAGTCTGGGAGGTTACAATTTCCTGGTCCTCCTGGACAATGTGTTGCTGAGGCTTCGGTCAGTGACAGAAGGAGCGGTGGAGAAGGTGGCCGTCTGACCGATGCGTTCAGACAATTTTTTAGTCCGCAGCCGCAAGGTATGATCGGTTCCAGCAACTATCGCCAGCGTCTGATTCACATGGTGCAGGATTACCTAGGGGCAAGATCAGACTTGGACACCTTTCCCACCGAAAATCCTCTGGATTACTGGGTCTTGAGGATGGATCACTGGCCAGAGCTTGCACAGTATGCAATTGAGCTACTGGCCTGTCCTGCATCCAGCACATTCAGTGCTGCTGGAGGCTTTGTAACTGATCACAGGGTGCGCCTGTCCACCGAATTGGTCGATCGGCTGACCTTCAGAAAAATAAATCAGTCTTGCATCACCAGCTACCAAGCACCTGATGCTGATGTAACCGATTGATTTTTTTTTAATGTGAGATCCCTTCAAGACTGCCTATGATGATGCTGAGTGACTATCCTGTAATGCTGAGTAACAATCCTCTTCCTCCTCAATTTTCATGCTGATAGCTTGTAAGAACATTTTTGGTTCTGGGCACCACCATTGGCCAAGGCCCAATTTTTCCTCCCCTGTTTAACAGGGGCGTGTAATTACAATTTGTGATGCAATACTTTGCAGCAGGGGTCATTCCTGCGCTCCAACTAGTGTATCTGTGAGGGGTTGCAGTGTTGTGGCACCAGCACCAGTGCCCAAGGCCCAATTTTTCAGCCCCTGTTTAACTTACAATTTTTGCTGCAATACTTTGCTGCAGGGCTAATTCCTGCGCTCCATTTATAGCATCTGTGAGGGGTTGCAGTGTTGTGGCACCAGCGCCTATGGCCCAATTTGTCTGCCCCTGTTTAACAGGGGCGTGTAATTACAATTTTTGATGCAATACTTTGCAGCAGGGCTCATTCCTGCTCTCCAACTAGAGTATCTGTGAGGGATTGCAGTGTTGTGGCACCAGTGCCCAAGGCCCAATTTTTCAGCCCCTGTTTAACAGGGGCGTGTAATTACAATTTTTGATGCAATACTTGCAGCAGGGCTCATTCCTGCGCTCCATTTATAGCATCTGTGAGGGGTTGCAGTGTTGTGGCACCAGTGCCTAAGGCCCAATTTGTCTGCCCCTGTTAAACAGGGGCGTGTAATTACAATTTTTGATGCAATACTTTGCAGCAGGGCTCATTCCTGCGCTCCAACTAGAGTACCTGTGAGGGGTTGCAGTGTTGTGGCACCAGCACCAGTGCCCAAGGCCCACATTTTCAGCCCCTGTTTAACAGGGGCTTATAATTACAATTTTTGATGCAATACTTTGCAGCAGGGCTGTCACGTACCTGGTGGTTTGTGAGCCTGAAGTGCAGAGAAGGACCTCCCTTACAGCTCCCACTCCTGTTCCTCTGGAATGGAGACAGAAGGCCAGGAGTGAGGAGTGGTATGGGTGCCTGGCAGGATCGACAGTCACCGGAAGTTCAGGAGTGGTGACACCCTCTGGGTCCAGAAGCTGAAGAGGACGCTGAATCGCAGAGAGGTCCCGGAGTCACAGCAGATAAGGAAGCAGGTAAGTAAGCAGGTAAGTAAGCAGGACTGGAACCAGGAACAAAGCAGCAGGTAGTAGCCTGGAACGCTGGACTGGAACCTGGAACAAGCAGCAGGTAGTAGCCTGGAACACTGGACTGGAACCTGGAACAAGGCAGCAGGTAGTAGCCTGGAACACTGGACTGGAACCAGGAACAAGCAGCAGGTAGTGGACTGGAACGCTGGACTGGAACCAGGAACAAGCAGCAGGTAGTAGACAGGAACGCTGGATACAGGTGTCAGACTGAAGGGTGGTCAAACAAGCCAGAGGTCGGTATCGGTTGATCAGCAGAGGTACCAGGGACAACACAGAGGGATGGTCAGGCAAGCCAAGAGGGTCTGGTGCAGGCGGATAGCAGGATGGTCTAACAGGAAGCCGGGTCAGATAGCAGAGTACACAGGTCAGATCAGGTTAAGGCACACGGAACGCTGTAGAGCAGACAGCGGGGATGGAGTGTGACAGGCCGGTTTAAATAGCCCGCCTGGCACTAGCGGGAGTGCGCGCGCGCGTGCCCGTGCGTGACAGCACCCGTGAACGCGTGCGCATGCGCAGTGGAACCCGCGGCCGTGTCCCCCTGCGTCTGGATCGCTGATTATTGGCAGGATCTTCATGACATTGCCCCCCCCCAAGGGGCAGCCTCCGGATGCCCCTTTGAAGGAATTTCTCCGGATGGGCTCTTTTAAAAGATTGTAAAAGATTTTTAGCATGAATATTATCCTCGGGTTCCCAAGAATTTTCTTCTGGGCCGAACCCTCTCCATTTTATCAAAAATTGATTTTGGTTGCCTCTTCTCCTATGGTCCATGATAGCCTCCACCTCGAATTCTTCCTCCCCATCCACCAAAATTGGATCAGGAGGATCCGTACTTCGGCCTGGAAATGGGTTAGAAACAGAGGGTTTGAGTAGAGACACATGAAATACTGGATGCACTTTTAATGAATCCGGAAGTTCAAGTTCGTATGCCACCTCATTAATCCTTCGCTTAACAGGGAATGGGCCAAGGAACTTGGGACCCAATTTCTTTGATGGACAGGCCATCCTGAGATTTACTGTAGATAACCATACCTGGTCCCCGGGTGTAAGTAACAGCTCACCTCGTCTCTTCTTATCAAAAGTTGCTTTATTATACTCCTGGGTCCTGGTCATGGTCTCCTGCAAAATTTGATTGTTGGAAGTGAAGAAGTCCAGCCTCTCCTGAACTGCGGGTACTGTGCACTCTGGAAGAGAATTAGGCAGAAAAGAAGGGTGGTAACCATAATTTGCAAAAAATGGGGTTTGTTTGATAGCGGAATGAATAGAGTTGTTGTAGGCAAACTCGGCCAATGGAAGAACAGAAATCCAATCATCCTGGGCAAATGAAGAAAAACAGCGTAAATATTGTTCAAGAGTCTGGTTTGTTCTCTCTGTTTGCCCATTAGTCTGGGGGTGGTAAGCAGATGAAAATGAGAGTTCAATCTTCAATGTTTTGCATAGAGACCTCCAGAATCGGGAGGTAAACTGTACCCCCCGATCTGAAACGATATTAGCTGGTACCCCATGGAGCCTGATGACTTCTCTAATGAATGCCTGTGCCGTCTCTGTAGCTGAGGGAGTGCCCTTCATTGGGACAAAGTGGGCCATCTTCGACAACCGGTCTACTATGACAAAAATTGAGGTGAAACCCCCAGCCGGAGGTAATTCCACAATAAAATCTATAGAAAGCATCTTCCAAGGCCTATCTGGGACAGGTAATGGCTTTAGCAAACCCCATGCCTTGGTCCTGTGCCCCTTGTTTCTGATACAGGTGGTACAGGATTCAACAAATTTCCTACAATCATCACGTAACTGAGGCCACCAAAAGGTACGCTGTACCAGATCAGTAGTTTTAGCCACTCCAAAATGCCCAGCAAAAGCATGATCATGACAGAGTTCTAGTACTGAAACTCGTAGTTCTTCAGGTATAAAAATCCTATTCTCGTGCCATAATAACCCATCCTTAACTTGGAGTTCTGGCCTAATGGAAGACCCCAATTCTGCGGAAGCCTGCTTAATCCGGGAAAGCAAATCTCCCTGAAGCAAAAGAAAATTCCCCGGGGACAGAATGGTGTCCGGAGGGGAAACCTCTTGGGGCTTGTGAAACATCCTGGATAGGGCATCAGGCTTGGTATTCTTGGAACCAGGGCGATAAGTGACATGAAAAGAGAACCTGGAGAAAAAGAGGGCCCACCTGGCTTGGCGTGGCTTCAACCTCTTTGCAGACCTCAAATACTCCAGGTTCTTATGATCTGTAAAAATTAAGACTGGATGAGCGGCACCCTCTAGCAGATAGCGCCACTCCTCCAACGCGGATTTAATAGCCAATAATTCTCTGTCACCTACATCATAATTTCTCTCTGCCGTGGACAATTTACGAGAGAAGAAGGCCACAGGATATAACAGGGCCTTAGTTCCCTGTCTTTGGGACAACACTGCCCCTACCGCAATTTCGGATGCGTCCACCTCTAGTACAAATGGCAGAGAGGAATCTGGATGTTTTAGTACGGAAGCAGAGGTAAAAAGGCCCTTGAGAGTCTCGAAAGCCTTTTGAGCCTCAGCAGACCAGTGGAAACGAGTACCCTGTTTAGTTAGCTGTGTGATGGGTGTGATGATGGCTGAAAACCCCTTAATAAATTTGCGGTAGAAATTAGCGAATCCAACGAATCGCTGGATCCCCTTTTTATCTGTTGGGACTGGCCAGTCTAGTACTGCAGTGACCTTTTGGGGGTCCATCTTAATGCCCTTGCTGGAAATGATTAACCCCAAAAATGGAATACTTTCCTGTTCAAATTCACATTTCTCAGCTTTTGCATATAGACCGTGTTGTCGAAGCCGGGCCAATACACTTCTGACGTGCCTGCGATGGGATTCAAGGGAACAAGAGAAAATTAGTATGTCGTCTAAATAGACGATAACAAACAGATCTAGAAAGTCTCGTAAAACATCATTGATGAAGTACTGGAATGTAGCAGGAGCATTGCACAGCCCAAACGGCATCACAAGGTATTCAAAATGTCCATAACGGGTACGAAAGGCGGTCTTCCATTCGTCTCCGTCCCTAATACGAACCAAATTGTAGGCTCCGCGGAGGTCAAGCTTAGTGAATATGGTAGCTGTCCCAAGTCTTTGGAACAGCTCTGGTACCAGAGGAAGAGGGTAACGGTTCTTTACAGTAATCTTGTTCAGCTCACGGTAATCTACACATGGTCTGAGGGTCTTGTCTTTCTTTTGTACGAAGAAGATACCTGCACCTGCTGGAGACGTGGATGGACGAATGAAGCCTTTCTTTAGATTCTCATCGATATATTCTTTTAAAGCCCCTTGTTCCACTTCCGTTAAAGGAAATATTCTTCCAAAAGGTATCTCGGCACCGGGGAGTAATTCGATAGGACAGTCATAGGCCCGGTGAGGGGGTAAGACCTCTGCCCCCTGCTTGCTGAATACATCTAAGAAATCATGATATGCAGAAGGGATGGAAAGGTGCAGACTAGGATCTGTGTTTAAACAGAGCAAGGTAGGATTCTTCTGAGTGTCCTGAAGTTTACAAGACTGTTGGCAATATGGGGAGGAAAAGGTAACCTCACCAGTGATCCAATTAATGTCAGGATTGTGGGCCTGTAACCATGGCATGCCGAGGATTATGGGGAACATAGGTGAAGCGATGATATCTAGGCGTAACAGTTCTTGATGAGAATTGGAGATGGAAACGGGTATTGGAACAGTCTCTTGGGTAACAGGCCCTGATTTAATGGCCGTTCCATCAGCTAGATGAATGGAAAGTCCATGGGTTTTAGGCAACAGAGGTATCCGGTGTTGGGTAGCAAAAAAAGAGTCCATGAAACAACTGCAAGCTCCGGAGTCAATAATGGCGGCTATTTGCAGGGTCTCTCCTGGAAGCTGTAACAGGAGAGAGAGAGCAAGGTGAGTAGTGTTCTTAACCAGAGGCACAGCATAGTCAGAGGACAGAGATAGGCACTTACGGAGTTTAAGGGGACAGTTCCTGACATAGTGCCCAGGTTCCCCACAATACAGGCACAGATCTTTCACTCGACGACGTTGTCGTTCTTCCTGAGTAAGGGAAGGCCGCAGAACCCCTAATTGCATTGGCTCAGGTGGGTTAAAAGTAGACATTGGTGGTGCTGGTGATGTATGATGGGGCACTTTAGGGGTAACCCAAGTTGGGCGAGAGGTTCCCATCGCTCTCTCAGTCCTTCGTTCTCTTAGACGTCGATCGATCTGGATGGTTAGATCGATCAATGCGTTCAAAGTCTGTGGGGTACCCACCCTGGCCAATTCATCTTTCAGAGAGTCAGAAAGTCCTATTCGAAACTGATAGCGGAGAGCCGCATCATTCCAATTCGTGTCTACACTCCACTTTCTGAATTCCGCCACCTAGTCTTCTGCAGCCCTGCGACCCTGCTGAAGGGTGTGCAAAGCCGTTTCTGCAGTCACGGACAGCTGGGGGTCATCATACAGCTGACCTAGTGCGTCAAAGAAGGCAGACAGATTAGTCAAGGATACGTCCTTTTGCTCCAAGAGGCGGTGGGCCCAAGTTTGGGGGTCACCAGAAAGCAGAGAGATTACGTAGCCCACCTTAGTAGCCTCAAGGGAAAAGGTACGTGGCTGAAGAGCAAAGAACAGTTCACAGGAGTTGCGGAAAGCTCTGAATTTGAGGCGATTTCCGGAAAAACGTTCAGGCGTCGGGACCTTGGGTTCTGGAGGGAGCATCACCACTGTTGAGGAAGGCCCGACTGAAGGAGCAGAAGCGGAAGGGACTCCCTGAGCCCCAATGGGATTAGACAAGGTTAACACTCGTTCCTCCAGCCTGGTGTATCCTTGCTGCAGATTCTTGACTGCTTCAGTCAATCCTGCCAGGTGTGCACAGAGTTCCTCCATGGGAGACGTTCCCTGCTCAGGCTCAGACATGGCTGTCTGCTACTGTCACGTACCTGGTGGTTTGTGAGCCTGAAGTGCAGAGAAGGACCTCCCTTACAGCTCCCACTCCTGTTCCTCTGGAATGGAGACAGAAGGCCAGGAGTGAGGAGTGGTATGGGTGCCTGGCAGGATCGACAGTCACCGGAAGTTCAGGAGTGGTGACACCCTCTGGGTCCAGAAGCTGAAGAGGACGCTGAATCGCAGAGAGGTCCCGGAGTCACAGCAGATAAGGAAGCAGGTAAGTAAGCAGGTAAGTAAGCAGGACTGGAACCAGGAACAAAGCAGCAGGTAGTAGCCTGGAACGCTGGACTGGAACCTGGAACAAGCAGCAGGTAGTAGCCTGGAACACTGGACTGGAACCTGGAACAAGGCAGCAGGTAGTAGCCTGGAACACTGGACTGGAACCAGGAACAAGCAGCAGGTAGTGGACAGGAACGCTGGACTGGAACCAGGAACAAGCAGCAGGTAGTAGACAGGAACGCTGGATACAGGTGTCAGACTGAAGGGTGGTCAAACAAGCCAGAGGTCGGTATCGGTTGATCAGCAGAGGTACCAGGGACAACACAGAGGGATGGTCAGGCAAGCCAAGAGGGTCTGGTGCAGGCGGATAGCAGGATGGTCTAACAGGAAGCCGGGTCAGATAGCAGAGTACACAGGTCAGATCAGGTTAAGGCACACGGAACGCTGTAGAGCAGACAGCGGGGATGGAGTGTGACAGGCCGGTTTAAATAGCCCGCCTGGCACTAGCGGGAGTGCGCGCGCGCGTGCCCGTGCGTGACAGCACCCGTGAACGCGTGCGCATGCGCAGTGGAACCCGCGGCCGTGTCCCCCTGCGTCTGGATCGCTGATTATTGGCAGGATCTTCATGACAAGGGCTCATTCCTGTGCTCCAACTATAGCATCTGTGAGGGGTTGCAGTGTTGTGGCACCAGTGCCTAAGGCCCAATTTGTCTGCCCCTGTTAAACAGGGGCGTGTAATTACAATTTTTGATGCAATACTTTGCAGCAGGGCTCATTCCTGCGCTCCAACTAGAGTACCTGTGAGGGGTTGCAGTGTTGTGGCACCAGCACCAGTGCCCAAGGCCCACATTTTCAGCCCCTGTTTAACAGGGGCTTATAATTACAATTTTTGATGCAATACTTTGCAGCAGGGCTCATTCCTGTGCTCCAACTATAGCATCTGTGAGGGGTTTCAGTGTTGTGACACCAGTGCCTAAGGCCCAATTTGTCTGCCCCTGTTTAACAAGGGCGTGTAATTAAAATTTTTGATGCAATACTTTGCAGCAGGGCTCATTCCTGCACTTCAACTAGAGTATCTGTAAGGGGTTGCAGTGTTGTGGCACCAGCACCAGTGCCCAAGGCCCAATTTTTCAGCCCGTTTAACAGGGGCGTGTAATTACAATTTTTGATGCAATACTTTGCAGCAGGGCTCATTCCTGCAATCCAACTAGAGTATCTGTGAGGGGTTGCAGTGTTATAGCACCAGCACCAGTGCCCAAGGCCCAAATTTTCAGCCCCTGTTTAACAGGGGCGTATAATTACAATTTTTGATGCAATACTTTGCAGCAGGGCTCATTCCTGCGCTCCAACTATAGCATCTGTGAGGGGTTGCAGTGTTGTGTCCTCTTCACTGATGCTTTCTGATGCTCTTCTGAAGAGGTGCACAGACAGCAAAACAAATGTTACAGGGATGGTAACCCTTCCCTATGTTTTCCAAAAAGCTTCAAAATAGATTTTTTGGCTGAAGCTACACTTTAAAAATGTACCAGTTCAAAATTACAAACAGATTCTACTTAACAACAAACCTACAGTCCCTGTCTTGTTTGCACTGCCTGTATCCTGCTGTTCAGAGTATATAGGGCCTGGGGGCCCCACACCTTTCCTTTTTTTAATTTGGGTGTGGGGTTCCCCTTAATATCCATACAAGACCCAAAGGGCCAGGTAATGGACTTGGGGGGGGTACCCATGCCGTTTGTCTCACTGATTTCCATCTATTTTTCCAGGACCCGACATTACATTAAAGCCGCAAGCAGTTTTAAATGACTTTTATTCATTTACAAATGTCATTTTGTGCAGGGACTGTTCTAAGCACGGGAAACACGCGCCACTTTACAGGCATACTATAGACATCCCCCAGGTACGATATTTAAAGGAATATTTCACTTTTTTTTTTCACTTTAAGCATCATTAACCACTTCCCGCCCGCCCTATGGCGGATTGACGTCCGGGAAGTGGTTCTGTTATCCTGACTGGACGTCATATGACGTCCAGCAGGATAACATGCCACAGTGCGCCCCCGGGGGCGCTCATCGTGGTGATCGGTGGAGCGGTGTGTCAGTCTGACACACCGCTACACGATCTTGGTAAAGCGGAGGCTCTTTACCACGTGATCAGCCGTGTCCAATCACGGCTGATCACGCTGTCAATAGGAAGAGCCGTTGATCGGCTCTTCCTCACTCGCGTCTGACAGACGCGAGTAGAGGAGAGCCGATCAGCGGCTCTCCTGGCAGGGGGGGTCTGCGCTGATTGTTTATCAGCGCAGCCCCCCACAGATCACCACACTGGACCACCAGGGATCGCCACTAGGACCAACAGGGAAGGGGCAACATGTGGATGGCCAGGTATGTACCCCATGGCCATCCACATGTGCCCAGTGTGCCAAATCTGTGCCAATCAGTGCCCACAAATGGGCACTGATTGGCACCATTATGTTGCAGTGATGCCCAGCAATGCCACCCTTAGGGGCATCACTGCAAACAAGCAGTGCCATCAGTGCCACCCATCAGTGACCATTCATGCCACCTGTCAGTGCCCATCCATGCCCATCAGTGCCCATCTGTGCCAACTATCAGTGCCACCCATAAGTAACCATCAATGCCACCTATGAGTGCCCATAAATGCCACCTATGAGTGCCCATCAGTGCCGCCTATAAGTGCCCATCCGTGCCACCTATGAGTGCCCATCAGTGCCGCATACCAGTGCCACCTATCAGTGCCACCTATCAGTGCCCATCAGTGCCGCCTATCAGTGCCCATCATCAGTGCCACCTCATCAGTGCCACCTCATTGGTGCCACCTCATCGGTGCCCATCAGTGCGGCCGTATCAGTGCCCGTCAGTGCAGCCATATCAGTGCCCGTCATTGAAGAAGAAAACTTATTTACAAAAAGTTTTAACAGAAACAAAGAAAAACTTGTTTTTTTTCAAAATTTTCGGTCTTTTTTTTTTTTTTCCAAATTGTTGTTTATTGTGAATAAAAGTCATGGTACACAATAGCGATACAGAATGAAAACATACAGGGATTAATACAATGCTGTGGTATAGAGTAAGCGATACAATAAGCTCCATTTTTGTATTATAAACTTTGAGTAACTTTTATACTTCGGAACTGAAGTATGGTACAACAGAAAGAAATCATAAACGGGTATTGAACAGTCGAACAGGGGCATCTATGCCTTGAATTAGTGTAGTGAGTACATTTTTGTTACTGGGGTTCTGTTAGGTCTCATTATGTTTAATAACGTAGCCCAATGATGTATTCCAACGAGCTTGTCTGGGTTACTACAAGCCGTTTTGTTCCCTAATAGATAGACTTTTTAATAATGTGGGTCAAGATCAGGGGTCTTCAGGGATTATGGCTACAATTGAGAATGTGTATAGACTCGTTCAGTCTGAAGCTAAACTGATGTTTGTTTGTCTGGGCTCGATGGGTTATCTGTGTATAGAAGTTTGTTGATGATTGAGCATTACCTCTAAATGGGTTAATGTGTGGTAGGATTGCGGTCACCGGACCACTAGCAATCCTTTGAGGGGTGAGGTAGAAAGGCATAAATTATGTAGATTGGGATATAGAGATTGTGTGCTTGGAAAGAGTAGTTCCAAGGAGAAGGTGTTGTGTGGGTTGGTGAGAATGGGAACGTCATCCCTAGTAACATGTGGCAACCCCGTAGGTGGGGGAGGATAGTAAAGAAGGGAATGATAGAGGGAATAGCGAGGTTGGGGGAGTTAGTTTGACAAAGTAGGTATTAACGTTTCCTCCTCCGACTGGGCCACGAAAGCCAGCGTAAGTCCTTAGGACATTAGACCAGCATATTCGTCTGTGGTTTGGAAATGTTGCCAGCAAGACCAGATATTTCTGAATTTGGAGGGCGTATCTTTGGCTTGATGGATCAGTTCCTCCATTTCTGCTATTTTAGTTATTCGTTTGAGCCAATCAGCTATAGTGGGGGGTTTGGAGGACTTCCAGACAGTCGGAATGCACATTTTAGCAGCGTTTATCAGGTGTAGAGCAAGAGAGCGATGGTAGTCCTTTTTTTGGATGGAGGAATGGTGTAGCAGCATTTGGGCTGGAGAGAATTCAATTTGGTATGTGGTAATGTTAGTGGTAATGCGATGGACCTCTTTCCAGAAAGGTTGAATGGATGGGCAGGACCACCATATGTGGAGAAGGGAACCTTCTCCCTCTGAGCATCTCCAACAAGTGGAGGGGATATTGGGGGAAATTTTGTGAAGTTTAAGCGGAGTCTTGTACCACCTAGAGAATACTTTGAAACCATTTTCTTGCGCCGACATATTAATTGATCCTTTGTGGATATAGGAGTATATATTTTCCCACTCTTCTTCTGATAGGTTTATCGATAATTCTCTTTCCCAACTGCGGGTGGCTATGTTAGATCTAGGATTGTGTTCAGAGAAAAGGAGAGCGTATATATCTGAGATCACATGTCTTTGCGGTTCCGTTTTGGTACACAGTAGTTCAAAAGGTGCGAGTTGTCTGGAATATTCGGAGCTTTTGTGCGGGTGGTTAAGAAAGTGACGTATTTGAAAGTATGTCCATAATGGGAAGGGACGTCCAGACGTATGTATAGGTAAGTTAGGAATGTTTAGAAAGGTTTGTCCGGAGAAGAAATGTTCTGCCCGTAAAGCAGTGTGGGGCCAGTAGTCTTTAAGGAATGTAGCTGATAGGCCCGATGGGAAATCTGGATTGTTTCGGATTGGTGTCATTGGGCCTGGTGTGGATGAAATGTGATGTTTACGGCACACTATTTTGAAGGAACTGAGTGTGGTGGAGATCAAGGGATGTTGATTGCATGCCAGGGGGACCTTTAACGAGGAGATCCAAGGTAGTTGTCGGATAGGTATTGAGGAAAATTCGTTTTCAATTTGTGTCCAGGCTTTCGTGTGGGAGTGGACGTTCCAGTCAACAATTCTTGACAATTGGCAAGCCCAGTGGTATTTGGTAATGTCTGGGAGAGCTATGCCCCCTTTCAGTTTGGGTAGGGTTAGCCTATCAAAGCTGAGTCTAGGGCGGTCCTTGCCCCATATGAAGTCGTTACATGCCTTGCGGTATGAGGTAAAGAAGGCTTTCGGTAATTTAATGGGGATTGTTTGCAAAACATATAATATTCTTGGTAGAATGTTCATTTTAATTATTGATGCCCTCCCAAACCAAGAGAACATTCCTGACAACCAGGACTTTAGGTCCTTTTGAATATGTTGGAGGATTGGCAGATAGTTTTTGGAGTATAGGTCAGATAGGCGAGCCGGTAGGTGGATCCCAAGATATGTGATCGCATCTCGGTTCCATCTGAAGGGGAAGTTAGATTGACAGGTTGTAAGGGTCTTCTTCTGTAAGGAAATATTCAGGGCTTCCGTTCAGGGCTTCCGATTTTGCAAAGTTAATTTGTAGGTTAGTCAATGAGTTAAATGTGGCAAAGTCCTTAAGTAAGTTGGGTAATGTAATGTGTGGATCTGTCAAGAATAAGAGGATGTCGTCTGCGAAGGCGGACAGTTTGTATGTGTTGTTGGAGACTGACACTCCTTTGATGTCCGGATTGGACCTTAGTCGCTGGAGAAGTGGTTCCAGCGTGAGGACAAATATTAAGGGTGAAATTAAATAAAAAAATTTCGGAAAAGAGGAAAATTCAAAAGCACCACATCCCAAACAATAAGTTCAAAAATTAGAAAGGGGCATTGAGGCCATTGTATAGGCCCCAGGGACTTTTAAACGGTGCTGAGATCAATGAGGTAAAGAGCGTATAATAAAATAATATTTTATTTAAACAATCTTATTAAAAAAACAGACATTGGCAAAAGACAGTATACAAAGCAAAAAGGGTAATTCTTTGATACAGAGATTAATACCACTTTCTCAACATGTTTCGCTTTCCTAAGCTTCTTCAGGAGATATATTGTGATATTTAAGTCAACTATAAAAATAGAAGAAAAAATATATATATGTAAACAGTAAAGGTAAATGTCTGCTTATAAATCATACAGTCATAATGTTTGAATATAATCAGTGTGCTAAATGGAAAATACAAAGAATGCGTAAGTCTATACATATATGCAAATATCATACATCAAGGTATGTATAACATACGGTGTGTATCAGAATGATATTGTAGAGAAGGGAAAAAAAAAAACACAATTTGACTTGTAAAAGTCTTACCTGTAGAAAAAGATATAATTAAAAAAAATGAGTTTATGCGATGGCAGATATTTTTCTCTTCAGTCCCCACCTCACAATAAAGGTATGCAGAGAGGAATAAAATCCCTAAAGATAAATAAAATTCTCTGAAAAGAGAAAAAAGTCAAATCAATAAGTATAATAATAAGTCATGTCAGTTTAACTAGAGTCCACTGCTAGTGGTATTGTGTATGGGGGTGAAAAGAATCCAAAAGGTACCTCTAGTAGAATCAATTTAAAGGTAACGAAGGGTTACATCCCAGGGATGATAGGAAGCAGGATTGCTGAAAGTATAAGGAGGCGGTTCTTGTATTGCAGTGGAGTAGCAGTCAGGAAGGGGGCAGCATACAGGGCAAGAACGTCCATAAACAGCTGATGGATGAGCTAGACCCGGAAGTATAACTGCAAACTCTCACAGAGAACCTGAAAGGTATGGGTGTAATAAAGAAATATATCTAAGTTTCAGATATACTAGAATGAATCGTTGCTGAAAAAAGAAAAGTGGCTGAAAAGACTTACTGTTGATAATCGGGGAGTTTTTTAGTAACAGCGTTGCCAGTCAGGAGGGTCCATCTGCCCAGCGCATTAACCAGAAGAGTGACAGAAGTTGGCGGGGAAAAGCCCCGTTTTAAAGCTCTCCAGCGTGACGACGTCTGACTCATCGTCACGCTGCGGACTGAGAGAGACACCTGCGCATGCGCACATTTCCGATTCTTTAGAGAAAACAACGTAAGCGGCGTCAGGCACAAAAGGCTGACCCGCGGCCATCTTGGAAGATCCTGTGCCCTGAGTCTGGCACTACGGAGGCTCACAAGGCTCAGAGGGTGAAATTTAAGTTATAAATTATAATGACGCGGTCAGAGTAAGTGGCGTCTGGTATAACGTAGCTGTCCCGCGGCCATCTTTGTAAATCCTATGCCCTGGGTTTTAACACTAAGGGAGCCCAAGGATAGTAACAAAGGTATTAAAGCATAATAATGCCATGTGTATAGATGAATCGGAAAGAAGGAGAGCAGCACTTGGTGTCAATTAGCGGGCAACAAAGCAATCAAAGCATTGATTAGGAAATGACTTGCTAAGTGCCCCGGGTGTCCGTGCATACCAAAAGATATGGAGGAAAAGAGACTGAAGGCAAAATACGAGCTCATACCACACATAAAATCAGAATATATAAATGGTGACAAAAAGGGTAACAAGTGTAAATTAATCAATTAATCCATCAATCAATTACATAAATCAATTATATGAAAAAATTAATTAATAAAAAAAAAAAAAACAAAAACAAATGTAAAGAGTAAAATTATAAAAAAGGTTTGTAACTCAAGGCATCATTGAGGCCAGGATGTTTTAAAGCATTGAGGGTGACAATCCACTTGGTCTCACGTTGTAACAAGATCTTATCGTAATCCCCCCGTCTTTCACTTGGGGGGACATGTTCCAGAGCATAGAAGTGCATCTTACTATCATCAAATTGATGATGGAGACCCATATGTCGGCTTATGGGGGTTTCCATCTTTTTTTTACAGACTAGAGAGACATGGTCTCTAATCCGATGGAAAAAGGGACGTTTGGTTTTCCCCACGTAGAATGCATTGCATTCGCATGTCATTATATAAACCACGCCGATGGATTGGCATGTGGCTTGAAAATTAGGATTATACAGCTGACCATTAGGGAGAATGATATTGCGAGACGCATAAATATATCTACAGAAGTCACATTTGTGGCAGGGTTTGGTGCCCTTATTTTTGGTATGGGTTGTAGATGGTGGGGCATGATGACTATGGACTAAATGGTCTTTGATTGATCGAGATCGTCGGTACGTAATCTCGGGATAGTTTTTTAGATGTTTGGACACCTTTGGATCCTCCATCAGCAAATACCAGTGCTTTTGCAGCAGTTCACGCATTTGCCGATGTTGTCCGGAGAAAGTAGTAATCATTCTAAGAGCTGGGGCTGATTTTGGTTTTGTAGGCCCATAGATGAGTTGACTATGCTGGCTTCTTTTGGCCCTAAGATAGGCTCTTTTTAAACATTTATTACTGTAGCCACGTGTCTTGAGACGTTCTCTCAGTGCCCTGGCCTCGGATTCGAAATGGACATTCTCACTGCAATTTCTCCTTAATCTTAGATACTGTCCATAGGGAACATTGTTAATGAGTGGTTGGGGATGGGAGCTGGTAGCATGCAGGAGTGAGTTTCCTGCTGATGCTTTTCGAAAAAGGGTAGTTCCTATGGTTCTATCAGGGTTGATGAAAAGGGTAACATCCAGGAACATTAAGGTGGTTTGACTTGCTTCCATGGTGAAGGTTAGGTTATAGGGATTGTTTTTCAGACCCTCAAAAAAGCAAGAGAGATCTTCTCTGCTTCCGGTCCAAATTAGGAATACATCATCAATGTATCATTTCCATATTGGTATGTTTTCCATCAGGGCTTGCAAATCTTCCCTAAAGAAAAGGCTCTGCTCCCACTCCCCCAGGTACAGGTTCGCATAAGTTTCTTTAGGGAAGATTTGCAAGCCCTGATGGAAAACATACCAATATGGAAACGATACATTGATGATGTATTCCAAATTTGGACCGGAAGCAGAGAAGATCTCTCTTGCTTTTTTGAGGGTCTGAAAACCAATCCCTATAACCTAACCTTCACCATGGAAGCAAGTCAAACCACCTTAACGTTCCTGGATGTTACCCTTTTCATCAACCCTGATAGAACCATAGGAACTACCCTTTTTCGAAAAGCATCAGCAGGAAACTCACTCCTGCATGCTACCAGCTCCCATCCCCAACCACTCATTAACAATGTTCCCTATGGACAGTATCTAAGATTAAGGAGAAATTGCAGTGAGAATGTCCATTTCGAATCCGAGGCCAGGGCACTGAGAGAACGTCTCAAGACACGTGGCTACAGTAATAAATGTTTAAAAAGAGCCTATCTTAGGGCCAAAAGAAGCCAGCGTAGTCAACTCATCTATGGGCCTGCAAAACCAAAATCAGCCCCAGCCCTTAGAATGATTACTACTTTCTCCGGACAACATCGGCAAATGCATGAACTGCTGCAAAAGCACTGGTATTTGCTGATGGAGGATCCAAAGGTGTCCAAACATCTAAAAAACTATCCCGAGATTACGTACCGACGATCTCGATCAATCAAAGACCATTTAGTCCATAGTCATCATGCCCCACTATCTACAACCCATACCAAAAATAAGGGCACCAAACCCTGCCACAAATGTGACTTCTGTAGATATATCTATGCGTCTCGCAATATCATTCTCCCTAATGGTCAGCTGTATAATCCTAATTTTCAAGCCACATGCCAATCCATCAGCGTGGTTTATATAATGACATGCGAATGCAATGCATTCTACGTGGGGAAAACCAAACGTCCCTTTTTCCATCGGATTGGAGACCATGTCTCTCTAGTCTGTAAAAAAAAGATGGAAACCCCCATAAGCCGACATATGGGTCTCCATCATCAATTTGATGATAGTAAGATGCACTCCTATGCTCTGGAACATGTCCCCCCAAGTGAAAGAGGGGGGGATTACGATAATATCTTGTTACAACGTGAGACCAAGTGGATTGTCACCCTCAATGCTTTAAAACATCCTGGCCTCAATGATGCCTTGAGTTACAAACCTTTTTTATAATTTTACTCTTTACATTTGTTTTTTGTTTTTTTTTTGTTTTTTTATTAATTAATTTTTTCATATAATTGATTTATGTAATTGATTGATGGATTAATTGATTAATTTACACTTGTTACCCTTTTTGTCATCATTTATATATTCTGATATTATGTGTGGTATGAGCTCGTATTTTGCCTTCAGTCTCTTTTCCTCCATATCTTTTGGTATGCACGGACACCCGGGGCACTTAGCAAGTCATTTCCTAATCAATGCTTTGATTGCTTTGTTGCCCGCTAATTGACACCAAGTGCTGCTCTCCTTCTTTCCGATTCATCTATACACATGGCATTATTATGCTTTAATACCTTTGTTACTATCCTTGGGCTCCCTTAGTGTTAAAACCCAGGGCATAGGATTTACAAAGATGGCCGCGGGACAGCTACGTTATACCAGACGCCACTTACTCTGACCGCGTCATTATTATTTATAACTTAAATTTCACCCTCTGAGCCTTGTGAGCCTCCGTAGTGCCAGACTCAGGGCACAGGATCTTCCAAGATGGCCGCAGGTCAGCCTTTTGTGCCTGACGCCGCTTACGTTGTTTTCTCTAAAGAATCGGAAACGTGCGCATGCGCAGGTGTCTCTCTCAGTCCGCAGCGTGACGATGAGTCAGACGTCGTCACGCTGGAGAGCTTTAAAAGCGGGGCTTTTCCCCGCCAACTTCTGTCACTCTTCTGGTTAATGCGCTGGGCAGATGGACCCTCCTGACTGGCAACGCTGTTACTAAAAAACTCCCCGATTATCAACAGTAAGTCTTTTCAGCCACTTTTCTTTTTTCAGCAACGATTCATTCTAGTATATCTGAAACTTAGATATATTTCTTTATTACGCCCATACCTTTCAGGTTCTCTGTGAGAGTTTGCAGTTATACTTCCGGGTCTAGCTCATCCATCAGCTGTTTATGGACGTTCTTGCCCTGTATGCTGCCCCCTTCCTGACTGCTACTCCACTGCAATACAAGAACCGCCTCCTTATACTTTCAGCAATCCTGCTTCCTATCATCCCTGGGATGTAACCCTTTATTACCTTTAAATTGATTCTACTAGAGGTACCTTTTGGATTCTTTTCACCCCCATACACAATACCACTAGCAGTGGACTCTAGTTAAACTGACATGACTTATTATTATACTTATTGATTTGACTTTTTTCTCTTTTCAGAGAATTTTATTTATCTTTAGGGATTTTATTCCTCTCTGCATACCTTTATTGTGAGGTGGGGACTGAAGAGAAAAATATCTGCCATCGCATAAACTCATTTTTTTTAATTATATCTTTTTCTACAGGTAAGACTTTTACAAGTCAAATTGTGTTTTTTTCCCTTCTCTACAATATCATTCTGATACACACCGTATGTTATACATACCTTGATGTATGATATTTGCATATATGTATAGACTTACGCATTCTTTGTATTTTCCATTTAGCACACTGATTATATTCAAACATTATGACTGTATGATTTATAAGCAGACATTTACCTTTACTGTTTACATATATATATTTTTTCTTCTATTTTTATAGTTGACTTTAATATCACAATATATCTCCTGAAGAAGCTTAGGAAAGCGAAACATGTTGAGAAAGTGGTATTAATCTCTGTATCAAAGAATTACCCTTTTTGCTTTGTATACTGTCTTTTGCCAATGTCTGTTTTTTTAATAAGATTGTTTAAATAAAATATTATTTTATTATACGCTCTTTACCTCATTAAGGGTGAAAGCGGACATCCCTGGCGGGTCCCGTTTGATATGGAGAAGGCACTCGACAGGTGGCCATTGACACGGACCTTTGCGGTTGGGGAAGCATAAAGGGCCATTATAAATTGTAACATGCGGTCTCGTATTCCAATCATTTTGAGTACTTCAGACATATAGTCCCATGCCACCCTGTCGAATGCCTTCTCCGCATCCAGAGATAGAAAAAACCCTTGTTGTTGGGTGGAGGTTAACCATTTATGTAAATTGATTGCCTTGGTCGTGTTGTCTCTCGCCTCTCTACCAGGTATAAAGCCCACCTGGTCTAGTGAGATGAGTTTGGGTAGTAGGGGCAAGAGACGGTTAGCCAAGACCTTGGCGTAAATTTTGAGGTCGACATTTAATAGGGATATTGGTCGATAGTTAGATACCGTAGATGTGTCTTTGTTTGGCTTAGGAATTACAGCTATGTGTGCTGTCAGCAGGTCTCGAGGTGGGGGGTTGTCAGAAGATAGGGAGTTGAACGCAGTCAGGAAGTGTGGTTTGAGGGTTTCAATGAATGTTTTGTAATATCCTGTCGTCAAACCATCGGGCCCAGGACTTTTGCCTGGTTTCAGTTGTTTGAGTACCATGTCTATTTCTGCGGATGAGATAGGTTGTTCTAAGTCAGTAGCTGCTTCAGTAGATAGGGGTTCGGGACTGTATTGCGTGAGGAAGTCTCTGATGGATTTTGTTCTTTGAGTGTTATCCGTCTGTGGGTTTGTGGTGTGTAGATTGTATAACTGAGTGTAATAGTGTACAAACTGATCTGCTATTTGGACGTTTGATACTATTTTTTGCCCTTTAGCGTCTGTTATTGAGTGGATCATTGTGGATGCTTTCTTGGTTCGGAGAGCTCTTGCTAAGATTTTACCGGACTTATTGCCATATTCATAGAATACTTTTTGGGAGAGTATATAATTTCATTTTGTTTGCTTGTTTAGAGCCCTTAGAAGGTCAGTCCTGGCTTGGAGTAGTTCTGGAAGGGATGTTAGTGCTTGGGAATTTTTATGGGCTCTTTCCAGTGTTTGAATACAGGAAGTCAGTTTAGTAATGTGTGCCTGTCGGTCTTTTCTTCGTTTCGCCGAGATTGCTATTAGTTCCCCCCGTATGGTACTTTTGTGAGCCTCCCATCGCATCATGGGTGAAACGCCAGGGGAGTCATTTTCCTGGAAGTATAGCGAGAGGCGTTTGTGTATGTCAGTTGTTATGGTTGCGTCTGTAAGAAGCGAGGGGTCCAGGTGCCAAATTAGGGATCTGGGAGGGGCATCTGTGAATTCAAGGGTCATGGATATAGGGTGGTGATCCGAGAGAAACATGGGATCAATGGTGGCTTTGATTAACATCGGCAGGTCCCTTTGTGATAGGAATAAGTAGTCAAGTCTAGAGTATCGGTTATGTGGAGCAGAGTAAAATGTGAAATCTTTATCATTCGGGTGAAGTGTACGCCATGAGTCATGTAGTGACAGTGCCTTTAGTTGTGTTTTAATGGCTTGTAGTGCGCTATAAGGCATAGCTGAGGTACCTGCCGAGGTATCATGTAGGGGGTTCAGAGGGACGTTGAAATCCCCTCCTAGGACAAGAAGGCCTTCCTGGAACGAAGAGAGTTGTTGTAGAGTGGATTTGAAGAAGGGGACCTGTTTTGTGTTGGGTGCGTATATATTGGCGAGGGTGATATGTTTACCAAATAGCGTGCCTTTCACAAAAAGGTAGCGCACTTCCTTATCTGCGTAGGTGTCTTTGATTTGAAACGGGCAGTTTTTTGCGAGTAGAATAGAGACTCTATTGGTTTTTGTTGAGTGGTTAGTTGCGTGAAAGAAGGTTGGGAATCGATAGAGAGTTTTGGGGTGGAGTCCGTTCTGAAATGGGTCTCTTGAAGAAAGACAATGTCCGCATTATTTTTTTGTAAAGAAAGAAGTAATTGAGAGCGTTTTTCTGGCAGGTTAAGGCCTCGTACATTTAGGTATATTATTTTGATTTTTTTATGTTTGGTGCGTGACATTTGCGGCCTAATGTTGGGATAGTTCAGGTCTTGGAGTGCTAGCGAACAGAGAGATGAGGTTGTTGTATTGGTATGGTGGCCCGTCGGAGGAGGAGGGATGGAGTAGGGAGATGGAAACTAGAGAACAGAAAATTTGTGTCCTATGTATAGAGGTTTTGGTACCGGATAGGGGGGTAGAACGAGGAGAGAGGTTAGGAGAAAAAGTTGTGTATGTTTGTCAATCTCAATCGGGGGGCGTCTTTGGACGTGGGTATTGAGGTGTGCCCGATTGGGAGGTGATCGTTTCCGGTGAGTAGAGAGAACCTGCTCGCTAGTCCGAGTGGAGTATATACCTGTGTTTAGGTATATCCGGAGTGAGTCAGTGGCGATAGGCAATATCAGATGTATATATATATATCGAAATTTGTAAAGTGAAACGTCACTGAGGAGGGGAGCAGCTGAAGTCGGTGATAAGAGGTGAGGGTCGAAGAGGAGTTGCTATCCGCTAGACAGAGAGGGATGTGATATAAGCAAGATGAAGAGGTCAGGGAGGGTAGCAGACTAGTGATGGGGTGTAACCCGGAAGCCGTAAGGTTAGGTGGGCGAGATATAGATTACAGGTGAAAGAATGGTCTGAGAGAGGGAGGTAGTTCATGCATGGGGTAGAGCCTATAGGTTGGAGTGGGATTGTACTCTGTGTGATCAGTTAGTATACCCAGTAGGTGTGTGAGTAAATTTTTTTTTTTTTTTTTACCCCTATAGGCCTCCAGTCAACTGAGAAGAAAAAAAAAGGGGGGGATTTGCGTTCATCGTTATCCTACCTAATAGGATTTGATATAGTTTTCACCTTGTTCGTGAGGTAAGCGAGTCAGGGTCCTGTGCCATGTCCTGCTGTGGGTCAGAAAATGTGTAGGGTATCTGAAGCTGAGTAAGCCTGGTGTCCTTTCGGTTATTGGGGAGATAAGAACTGGATTAAAAAGTTTGAGGCAGGAGTGTGTGTGATCCAGTTATCAAGCGTGCCATGCGTTCCATAGGGTTTGTTACTTCTAACTGGGAGGGTTATGGGCCTGTTGGGTATCTGTCAGTTAACCGATCATGGGGATACTAGATGTTGGCAGATGGGGGTGCAGCATGTGTCGTAAATGTGTGTTTGGGTCTTCAAGTTGTAGTGTCTGCCTGGCGTAGCAATATAACCATGGAGTGTTTTTGCAGAGAGTATCCATTTAGAACGAGAGCAGCATCTGGGGAGTCGCTCTGTTTAAAAAAATAGAATTTTTCCCTTTCCCTTTGCAAAGGAAAAAGAAAAGGGGAGTTCAATTCTGCTGGGGTACATTTTGTAATTTGGAATCGGTTGGCTCCTCAGCCACCCTTGTAGATTATTGGCATGGGATGGGAAGAGAAGAGAACCCCCTGCAAAAGTGGGAGGCGTCTGAGTGAAGTTAGAAACACAGGGGGAAGTCCGTATGTAACATAAGGGTGTAATCCCAGTTGCATGTAAGTGGCTCAGCTGAGGATGTGGTTGCTATGTACCCAGGGGCGGGCTGGGCCGGGGGGCAGGGATGCAATTTCCCCCCAGGCCGCTCTGATTCCCAGTAAAAAGGCCGATGTGCTGCCAGCTGGGAACTGAGCATGTGCAGTTGGCCGAGTGTTACTGCTGACTGGTGACTCCAGAGGGAGGCTGGCAGGGCTGGATAACAGCCCAGAAAGTGCAGGAACGTTAGCGCTGTGAGCGGACATCTGTCCTGTCACAGTTCTGTTCCCTGCTTCTGAGCTGACAGTTCTGTGTCCCTTCAGAGCACAGCCGAATGGAAGAGGGTGGATCTGCTCTGCCTCCTCCAGCCCCCTCTGTGCCCGCCCACACTCTGGGCAGCCTGTGTGCTGCTTCTGTGAATAGAACGTGTGGGGGGGAACGTTCAAACTGTGATTCGTCGGTGATCTGTATGGGACGCTGATAACTGAGCCTAATGCCGCGTACACACGAGCGGACATTACGGCGGACTTTGCCCGGCGGACTGGATTTCGTCGGACAATTCGATGTGTGTGGGCTCCAGCGGACTTTGTTTTCTCAAAAGTTTGACGGAATTAGATTTGAAACTTGTTTTAAATTTATCCGTTGAAATCGAGTCCGGTCGAAAAGTCCGCCGTCTGTATGCTAGTTCGACGGACAAAAAGCCACGCTAGGGCAGCTATTGGCTACTGGCTATGAACTTCCTTGTTTTAGTCCGGTCGTACGTCATCACGTACGAATTCGACGGACTTTGGTGGATTGTGTGTAGGCAAGTCCGTTCATTCACAAAGTCCGTCGGAAAGTACGTCGAAAAGTCCGCCGGGCAAAGTCCGCCGTAATGTCCGCTCGTGTGTACGCGGCATAAGCCTTCTGCCTGCTGACTTTCAAGTGAGTGATCTGTGACCGGCCTCTCTCCCTTCTCTCCCCCTCTCTTCCAAATTCCTCTCCCCCTCCTCCCTCTGCAGATAAGGACGTTTCTTTCAGCAGCCTGTACAGTACCTGCTCCTATATACTATGATGTGGGCTCACACTGGTCTGCTGCAGGGATGGTGATCTCACTGTCTTCCTGCATGTCCCATAGACTTCTATTAGTTTGCACATTTTTGCTGCATTTTCTGAAAGTGTACAAAAATGTCTGCATCTTTGGTGCGCTAAAAAAAAAAACTGCAGCAAAAACGCACAACCTAAAAGAAGCCTATGGGACTGCGGCTAAGGAAAACTGTACATAAGCACTGCGGCCAAACCGCAGCACACCAGTGTGCGCCCAAAGGCTTGTACACACTTGCAGCAGGCACTGCCACTCTGAAAAGTGATCAATGCTCAGGTCACTTTTGCTCATGCTCAGCGGCTCCAACCAGAGCTGTCAGTTTTTTTGTTCAACTCGCTGGATTGAGCAAAAAAAAAAAAAAAAACTAGTGGTGTGTACAAGGCTTTACTATGTTGATAAAGGAATCAAGCAATTTTCTTGAGTAGTGGTCTCTCTGTGTGTGGACAATTTGGAGCGATGTCTCTCTCTGTCAGTGGTGGCTGGTGCTCAAAATGTTTTTTGAGGGGGGGGGGGTGCAAACTAAAAAATACTGAAAAAAACCCCATCAATTGCAGCCTCACTGTGCCCATCAAATGCAGCCTTGCTGTGCCCCATCAAATGCAGCCTCACTGTGCCCCATCAAATGCAGCCTCACTGTGCCCATTAATTGCAGTCACTGTGCCCATTAATTGCAGTCACTGTGCCCATTAATTGCAGCCTCAGTGTGCCCATCAAATGCAGCCACTGTGCCCATCAATTGCAGCCAATGTTACCCCCCTGTCGGCATTTAACCAGCACCCCACCTTGCCCGCTGTCTGACCGGCACTTACCCCATCTTGGTGGCGGGTCAGGCAGCGAGTGACGGCGGGGAGCTGTGGGACAGGCAGCAGCTCCTGTGTTCTCTATGCTTCCTCCATGCTTTTCCTCCTGCTAGACATCCAATTGGAGCGCCTTTCCTTTCAGCCAATCTGGTGAAGGGTATCAGACCCGCTCTTCCTGATTGGCAGAGAGGCGGTTCAGTGTTAGAAAAGCAAATATTCATTTGCTTTTCTAACACACCCAGGTGGGTTCTGATCGCAATGCTCTGCGCTCTGAGTCCACCCTATTTTGAAGCCTATTGGAGCCTCAAGCTGCCTGAGGTGAGGTTGGGAGCATGGAATGAATTAGAACATATGTGTGTCATGGGAGCATGAGCCGGCAGCAGAGGAGGAGATCACATCCTTAAATCTCAGCCAGGGTTCATGCTGGGACTTGTAGTCCTTTACTTTTGGGGATGTGACACCCCAAAAGTGAAGGACTAAAGGTCCCAGCATGAACCCCTCAGAGCTCAGGATGTGTCACACACCCCTGCCCCCCCCCCAACTAGTGAAGGACTACAGGTGCCACTGTCCCAGCTTAAACCCCTCAGACCTAAGGATGTGTCACCCCCCCCCCCCCCCATTAGTAAAGGACTACAGGGCACAGCATGAAGCCGTGGGATCTAAGGGGACACATCCTTAGATCTCAGGGGTTAATGCTGGGACTTGTAGTTTGTCACTAGTTGCGGAGGGGGGGGTCAGGTCCTCAGCTCTGAGGGATTCATACAGGGACTTGCTTGCAATTTAGTTCCTGAAGGCCATGGTAGTACAAGTCCCCCACAGGCCATGGAGGGCCACATTGTCCTCCCTGCCCCCCCACCTTTGTGATCATGAAAAACCTTAGAGACCGTTTTTCAGATCCATCACTTTGCCACCACCGGTTCTATGGGCCACTTGACTGGACTTGCCCCCCAGGCCTAAGGCTGCCAGCCCTCCCCTGTATGTACCCTTCAGAGCGGCCCCCTCAGCGCCGGGATGTTGGTATATTTGAGTAAGCAAGTATCGGTGGAACAGGGGACATATTATGCCTGAACCTTAATCTGGGTACCCCAGCGTCTATTCCTGAAGAATGCAGTGAGTCGTATAGTATCATAGGTAGTGATGATCCGCAGGGGTCCAACCTCCCTGACTGTAAACCAGGGGGTGGGTGGGCATGAGTAGATATTGGGATTAGTGCCACATTTAGGCGTGTAGTCTCTCATGTCGAGAGCTGTTTGTGTGGAGACAACCAATGACAACTGGTCATTATGTGCAGGATCAGAAATGCATATGTCTGTCCGCGAGGACTGTTACAGCCTGCAGAGGGGTGTTGATATATTATGTAATGAGTTTGTATAGACCCGCGGATCATCAACCCTACCACCACTTATTATGCACATCTAGATCATTAACGAGAAAGTAAAACGTCATGCGAGAAAACAAAAAAAAACACAATTTTTGTAAAATAAAAACAAAAACACACCCCAGTCTCCCCTTCCTCCACCCTTGAGCAAGGGGGGGCAGGGGGTAAGGATAAGGAAGGATGCACGTTGAGCACAGCTTTTTCTATAGTAAATGGTCTGTGAAGTACAGGAGGATATGTCCGTTATCTTCTTAACGTCCATTAGCTCCTGAGAAATAGAGATTGTTGGACTGTTCCGGTCTTTCGTGTGTGGCAGCAGTGCATAAGTCTGCAGCATGTTCTACGGGGAAGGGCTTACCGTCAAAGTCTTGTAAACTTTTTGTGTGGCATGGTAGGCAGGGATGAAATCTTAGGACGTAGGGGTGATATGTTGATAGTGTATGGGGTGAGCGAGTCATTACAATAATCCGGAGGACCTTTGAAGATAGTAGTTGAAACCTGGAGGCTTGAAGGGTAACTGCGTGTTGAGTCAGCTGGGTATTTCAAGATCTATCACTTAGCGGTCTCGACGCGCTCTCCTGGATTGCGGGGCTTTCAATGGGCTGGAGACGTGGTTCGGTCCTGGCGCTGGATGAAGCGGTCGAGTCTCAGACGGGGAGCGCTGTCTTCTGTAGCGGTGAGTCTGGGTCTCCATGAATTCGCTGTGTGGTGGGATGTTTCTTGAGGCCGGGGGACGGAACTCCGCGTACCACTTGGGTACTTCTGTGAAGGGTATGTCTAGGGTTTCACAGAAATACCTCAGATCCTCTGGCACTCTGAGGAGTGCGGAGCGGCCTTGTGACGAAGCTGACAGGCAGAAGGGGAACTTCCACCTGTATGGAATCCCCTTGGTACGCAGGACTTCCAAAAGAGGGCGCAGTTCTCTTCGGCGTTGAAGCGTTATAGTAGAGAGGTCTTGGAACAGACGAATGGCCGCACCATTATGTGAAATCTGTGCATGGGTGCGGGCTTTTCGTAGAATGTCCTCTTTTAGCTGGTAGTCGATTATGTTGCAGATCACATCCCTAGGTGGGTCTGAATCTCTACCCCGTGGACGAAGGGCACGGTGGATTCGTTCCATGCCTATTGGAGTGGTGGGGGGGCTTTTCCAAGAGGTTGTTAAATAAGCAGGTCACTTCTGCTTGCAGCTGGTCTGCTTCTATTATTTCCGGTAGGCCTCGTACACGGAGATTATGGCGTCTGCCGCGGTTGTCTAAATCTTCCATGTGGCGATTCAGGTCCCGTAGCTGCAGGGTGTGGGTGTCCAGGACCTGACAGGTTCGTCTTAGCACATTAGAGTGGGTTGTGGTCATCTTTTCCACGTCTTGAACCCTGCCTGCAATCGATTGGATGTCGATCCTGAGGTCCGTGATTGCGGCTGTCAGTGCCGCCGTGAGGGTGTTTTTGATGTCAGTAGCCACGGAATGGAGATCGTGCAGGCTGGGGTGTGAGTGCGGCGTGAGGATTACCGCTCCATTATCTGGGGAGGGGTTGGTTCCTGTCGTCTGGCCTGATGCCTGAGGTGAGCCTCGTGTGGGCGCCATGTTGCCGGATTGTGACCGGAACATTTCTGGAATATTCTGGCTAATCCTGCCAGTCAATTCCCGGGGCGATCTGGAGCGGGAAGCGGAGGAGCTGCGGGAAGAAGTTCCCATGGTTCTCGGGTGTGCAGGCGAGCAATAAACCTCTGTTTCAGTCAGATTATACCCTCTGTCAGCGGGAGCATAGAATTCAAGCTGCTATCTTCTCCCGAGGTCAGGCCACGCCCCCCTTTCGGTCTTTTTTTATTTGTTGCGCAAAAAATAAAAACCGCAGAGGTGATCAAATACCACCAAAAGAAAGCTCTATTTGTGGGAACAAAATGATAAAAAATTTGTTTGGGTACAGTGTAGCATGACCGCGCAATTGTCATTCAAATTGCGACAGCGCTGAAAGCTGAAAATTGGCCTGGGCGGGAAGGTGTCTAAGTGCTTGGTATTGAAGTGGTTAAAATCACTGCTCCCGAAAAAACATCCGTTTTTAAAACTTTTTTTTGCATTGATACATGTCCCCTGGGGCAGGACCCGGGTCCCCAAACCCTTTTTAGGACAATAACTTGCATATTAGCCTTTAAAATGAGCACTTTTGATTTCGAACGTTCGAGTCCCATAGACTTTAATGGGGTTCTAATGGGGTTCTAAAGTGTGCGCAAACTTTCGGTCCGTTTGCAGGTTCTGCTGCAAACCGAACCGGGGGGTGTTCGGCTTATCCCTATTCGGGACATAGGTCCCCTTGCAATGATGTCCTCAATCTATTCGTATGACAGCCGGGGACTGAGAAGATCTTCCTCATCAATTAGAGAAACAACAACCTGCGGAAGATCACTGGTCCCTTTTCAGAGTGAAGCACCCTGACAACTTCAATCACTAATGGTGTGCAGTAGGGGGCGCTAGAGACCTGAAAAAAACATATGTATCTGCCAATAGGTACACACACTAGCTAAATCAACCTTAGTGAATTGTATAGTGCTGATTGTGCTAAACTAAATTAAATCAAACACATGGTTTATAATACAAATAAATATAAAAAATGCAGTGAAGAGTAATAAATCAACAAAATTCTTAGTGCAAGTGAAATAAATGAAATCGTGATGTTTGATAGTCCCAATCCATTGAAAAGACCAGAGCAAAACAGTTGAAACCAACATCAAAGCAGACACATGGATCTTCAAAGATGCAACAATTCTTGCGTTGATATATAGATTCCGTCACCCAAGAGGAAAAAAACACCTGAAGGTAATAGATATCTGCTTACCAGATACCAATGACTTCTTTAACTAAAAAGAAAGTCATTAGTGCTTGTACAGGATTGTGCCTGTTCACATGAAGGCTGGAAGGCTGGATGGTACTTTAGGCATAGATCCCTCCCGTCCCATTCATTCAGGATAGGAAATGTGAGAAACAAAAGGGAATCTTCATAGCGTAAAACCGTTTAATATATAAAATTGAAGAACAATAAAATAGCCAATTGGCCTCTTACATTGATCGGTGCCTACCCGGCACTGGGACTGCTCGCATGTCAGGGTGAGTGGAGTCAGGAACCCTTCGCATCACATCGCACATGTGGCGTGCGTTCCACCCCGTGCGTCTAGCTGACCAGCTGATCCGGAAGTAGGTGGGACGATTCTGGACATGTGACCACGTACCGCTCCGACGTACGTTTCGTTTGTGAACGTCTTCAGGGAAGCGTACATTGGTCACTAAGCAATTAGTTTATATAGGAAATGAGGGCGGGTAAATTGGTAAAACTACTCCGCCTTTGTGTCAATAAAGTTTATTTGCTGAACACTGTGCACAAACCAGCCAGGGGAAAAAACTCCCCCTGGTGGTTATATGTCACAGTGCTCCAGGTAAAGAGAAAAAATTCCTTAGTATTACATACCATATCTGTAAATCAATAAAATGGCAGAAAAAACAATAGGAGATGGTATATTAAATAATTACTACATATACAATCACTTTAGTAATGTTAATTAACCTAATTCGTTGGAAAGGACTAAAATTAATCCCGTCATTCAGAGCAGTCTCAGTCTCGGTTTCACAATAGCTAGTAAATGATAAGCACATTTGAACATTCTCCATTAGAACCACAATAATAAATTGTTTTAATTTGTTGAAAATCTTATACTATACTTTTAATGTAAAAAATGATAAAAAATGATGACCACATAACCAGTGACATCAAGGCTCAAAAAATGCATACTGATAAGATTGTGATTAATCATTTGTTAAAAAACAATTAAGGTCTATGTCTATGTTCATCCCATACGGTTGCATACTCTGTAGCTTGTAGAGCCAATATGTTTCATTTTTGGACACTGTCCTTTTCATATGAGTACCCCTCCAGTCCCTTGCTACTTTATCAATCCCATAAAACGTACATAGTGATGGATCACTATTATGGTACATTTTGAAGTGTCTGGAGACACTATGATTAGGGTAGCCATTTTTTATATTAGCAAGATGTTCACTAATTCTTACTTTAAGTTGACGTGTGGTTCTGCCCACGTACTGTAAGGAACATGGACATTCCAATACATAAGTCACGTGGTCAGAATCACACGTAATTAATGGTTTGATGTTAAACTGTTGCTGGGTGACCACAGAATTGAATTGGGATTTCTTTTTCTTGGAGCCCGGTTTCCTTGTTATTTTACATGCATTGCACCTAGTGCAGTAGTGGAATCCAGATCCATCCAGAAACGTAGATGGTTTCCTGGGTGGGTCAGGTACATTGGGGGCTAGTCGATTCCTGAGAGTAGGGGCCCTACGGTATATAAATTTTGGTTTCTTTGGTAAAGAGGACTGTAAATCTTTGTCTTTTAGCAGAATTGGCCAGAATTTCTTAAAAATACCCTCCACTGTTCTATATTGTCGATGGAAACCTGACAAAAATGCGCATTCATCTTTGTATTCTTTTTTTGGTTTAGGAACCAGCAAAGTTTGTCTGTCCATATTTGAAACCTGAATTACCAGTTTCTCCAAAACATGGGCTGGGTAGCCCTTTTCCAGGAATCTGGCGGTAAGGGTATCTGCTTGTGCAAAAAAATCTTTGTCATTTTTACAATTGCGTCGTATGCGCATGTACTGCCCTTTGGGTACAGCTCCAATCCATTGCGGGTGGTGGCAACTGTGTGTAGGGACATAGGCGTTGCGGTCGGTTTCCTTAAAAAATGTTTTTGTACTTATAGTGGAACCCTGTTTGAAAAGTGTTAAATCCAAATAGTTTACTGTTGTTAGGTGAAGATAAATTCACCAAAACTTTCCTTAGTTCCCTCCCACAAGATAATAACATCATCTATGTACCTTTTGTACAACAGAAGTGATTTGGGTCTGTTATTAAAAATGGTTTCTGACTCCCATTTATTCAATGTGATATTCGCCACACTTGGTGCATAACGAGCTCCCATGGCAACTCCACCTATTTGGTTGTAATACTCATTCAGCGCCCAAAAATAGTTATTCCCCATAGCCATAGATAGTCCTTCCAGTAAAAATTTAATTTGTGATTGTTCTAAGGTGGACTTATTTGTGAAGGCCCACCTCACTGCTTCCAACACATCTGTCTGCCGTAGGTTGGTATACAGTGACTCGATGTCTATTGTCACTAGTAAAGTTTGGTTAGTGACTACCACAGATTGTAGCAAGGTGATGAGCTCCCTGCTGTCTTTGAGATAGGATTGGCTCTGTGGGACGAGAGGCTGGAGGAAGGTGTCCAGATATTCCCCCACCCTCGAGTACAGAGAGCCAATCCCACTCACTATTGGGCGGCCTGGTGGGTTCTCCTTATTTTTGTGTATTTTCGGCACAATATACAATACCGGAATTCTGGGTGTGGTCAGGTCAAGGTAATCTGCTTCCTTCTGATTTAAGATTTTTTTATTCCTTCCTTTACTGATCCATGTTGATAGTTCCTTTTTTAGTTTTGTGGTAGGGTTGGATTTAAGTAACTTATATGTTGTAGTATCCCTCAGTAATCTTCGCAGTTCTTTATTGTAATTTTCTTTGGTTAGTATCACCAGCCCTCCCCCCTTGTCTGCGGGTCTTACCACTATCACTATCACTACCACTACTACTAAGACAAAGATTTACAGTCCTCTTTACCAAAGAAACCAAAATTTATATACCGTAGGGCCCCTACTCTCAGGAATCGACTAGCCCCCAATGTACCTGACCCACCCAGGAAACCATCTACGTTTCTGGATGGATCTGGATTCCACTACTGCACTAGGTGCAATGCATGTAAAATAACAAGGAAACCGGGCTCCAAGAAAAAGAAATCCCAATTCAATTCTGTGGTCACCCAGCAACAGTTTAACATCAAACCATTAATTACGTGTGATTCTGACCACGTGACTTATGTATTGGAATGTCCATGTTCCTTACAGTACGTGGGCAGAACCACACGTCAACTTAAAGTAAGAATTAGTGAACATCTTGCTAATATAAAAAATGGCTACCCCAATCATAGTGTCTCCAGACACTTCAAAATGTACCATAATAGTGATCCATCACTATGTACGTTTTATGGGATTGATAAAGTAGCAAGGGACTGGAGGGGTACTCATATGAAAAGGACAGTGTCCAAAAATGAAACATATTGGCTCTACAAGCTACAGAGTATGCAACCGTATGGGATGAACATAGACATAGACCTTAATTGTTTTTTAACAAATGATTAATCGCAATCTTATCAGTATGCATTTTTTGAGCCTTGATGTCACTGGTTATGTGGTCATCATTTTTTATCATTTTTTACATTAAAAGTATAGTATAAGATTTTCAACAAATTAAAACAATTTATTATTGTGGTTCTAATGGAAAATGTTCAAATGTGCTTATCATTTACTAGCTATTGTGAAACCGAGACTGAGACTGCTCTGAATGACGGGATTAATTTTAGTCCTTTCCAACGAATTAGGTTAATTAACATTACTAAAGTGATTGTATATGTAGTAATTATTTAATATACCATCTCCTATTGTTTTTTCTGCCATTTTATTGATTTACAGATATGGTATGTAATACTAAGGAATTTTTTCTCTTTACCTGGAGCACTGTGACATATAACCACCAGGGGGAGTTTTTTCCCCTGGCTGGTTTGTGCACAGTGTTCAGCAAATAAACTTTATTGACACAAAGGCGGAGTAGTTTTACCAATTTACCCGCCCTCATTTCCTATATAAACTAATTGCTTAGTGACCAATGTACGCTTCCCTGAAGACGTTCACAAACGAAACGTACGTCGGAGCGGTACGTGGTCACATGTCCAGAATCGTCCCACCTACTTCCGGATCAGCTGGTCAGCTAGACGCACGGGGTGGAACGCACGCCACATGTGCGATGTGATGCGAAGGGTTCCTGACTCCACTCACCCTGACATGCAAGCAGTCCCAGTGCCGGGTAGGCACCGATCAATGTAAGAGGCCAATTGGCTATTTTATTGTTCTTCAATTTTATATATTAAATGGTTTTACGCTATGAAGATTCCCTTTTGTTTCTCACATTTCCTATCCTGAATGAATGGGACGGGAGGGATCTATGCCTAAAGTACCATCCAGCCTTCCAGCCTTCATGTGAACAGGCACAATCCTGTACAAGCACTAATGACTTTCTTTTTAGTTAAAGAAGTCATTGGTATCTGGTAAGCAGATATCTATTACCTTCAGGTGTTTTTTTCCTCTTGGGTGACGGAATCTATATATCAACGCAAGAATTGTTGCATCTTTGAAGATCCATGTGTCTGCTTTGATGTTGGTTTCAACTGTTTTGCTCTGGTCTTTTCAATGGATTGGGACTATCAAACATCACGATTTCATTTATTTCACTTGCACTAAGAATTTTGTTGATTTATTACTCTTCACTGCATTTTTTATATTTATTTGTATTATAAACCATGTGTTTGATTTAATTTAGTTTAGCACAATCAGCACTATACAATTCACTAAGGTTGATTTAGCTAGTGTGTGTACCTATTGGCAGATACATATGTTTTTTTCAGGTCTCTAGCGCCCCCTACTGCACACCATTACTTATTTGATTGTTCCATTCAAATTAAGGGGAGCTGCTTGTATTTGTGATTTTTTTGAGTTTTTGTGTTTTTTTTGTTTTTTACACTTACTATATTCATTTTTCTTTATCTAATTACCAAAGGCGCGAAAGTACTGTCTATTTATCATTTCGGCTCAATTTATCTGGTTTTGAGCTTGTTCACTTTACGCAGCCATGGATATATTTAATTTTATGCAAACTAGAAAGTTTAATGTGGAAGAAATTTTCCACCAAACACCTAGTACCAGTGTGGACCTTGAGAAAGGATTCAAACAACTTAAATATGACACTGAAAAACAAATAATGCAGTGGTGGGATATTGCATCCCTGGAGATGTACATAGGCAAAAATCTAACCCCCAGGAGTTTAAGATGGGATGTCAGCCCGAATGACGGGGTTGAGGATTTGAGACTACTTGATGAGTGGTACCAATTCTTCAACGCCTGTGAACAGAAATTAATGCAAATGATGGTTAGAAGGCGGGAAGCCAAAAAAGTTGTCTTGGAATCTAAAATCAAAGAACTCAGGACAACTATGGAACCATTCATGTCCTCTCAAGAATATATAGATAAGGCTAAGGAATTGAGTACCCATTTAGCTAAGCATGATGGGGAAATTAAGGATAAAAAACTTAAAAAATATTTTAGAGATATTAAGGACTACCAAGAAAATAAGGTATACAAATGGCAGGACAATTTACAAACAAGTCCTCCCCAGGACTCATTGGCAGAAAGGGAGATTGAAGTGCACAATACGGTAGCCAATCTGGCACCAAATATGAAAAGGGATCCGGGTACACCCCAGAGGGCCCACAAAAAGGAAAGTTATAGTCAAAATAATACAATCAAGTCTCATCCCCATACCTACCCACCAGTTTACCAATCCCCCTATAGGGGACAAAATTACAACAGACCTGCCCCCACAGAATACAGACCCCCTGATTATGGCTATTATACCCATAATCGTAATCAATATCCCTATAGACCCCCAAGGGGACACCAAAGGGGCAATTTTAGGGGTAGACCAGGATACAATAGTTACCCACCACAAGGAGGGGGGGAATGGAGGGATTGGAAAGAGCCATACAGAATCCCAACCAACCCCCAACATGGCTATTCAGAACAAGCAGAAAGAGAGGAAGAAGGGGCAGAGGGCGAAAGAAAAAGGAAGAGAAACAGCTAAAATCCGGGCTATACAATTTAACCAATTTAGAGTTTTCTGAGTCAGAATTGGAAGTCTTATCACAGGGACTAAAATTTGCACCAAACAAAAACATAGACAAATTCAACTTGTTTATAGACATTGAAAAATATATAAGAAAATTAAACATAAGGAAGCATTTTTCAGGCCATAAAACCAACTCCACTAATAAAGAGACTGAGGACCCATTTGTACATAGTACTCTGAAAAACAACTCTGTTTTTAATCCTAAGAAAGGTTCAAACCAATACATAGAAGTGTTTAGGAATATGGTCCAGGATGAGGTACGCCTAATAGAAACATCTAAACAACAAAATAACCAAAAAATATGGGAAGGCATTAAAAAATTGGAAGAAAACAAACAGATAGTGGTAAGACCCGCAGACAAGGGGGGAGGGCTGGTGATACTAACCAAAGAAAATTACAATAAAGAACTGCGAAGATTACTGAGGGATACTACAACATATAAGTTACTTAAATCCAACCCTACCACAAAACTAAAAAAGGAACTATCAACATGGATCAGTAAAGGAAGGAATAAAAAAATCTTAAATCAGAAGGAAGCAGATTACCTTGACCTGACCACACCCAGAATTCCGGTATTGTATATTGTGCCGAAAATACACAAAAATAAGGAGAACCCACCAGGCCGCCCAATAGTGAGTGGGATTGGCTCTCTGTACTCGAGGGTGGGGGAATATCTGGACACCTTCCTCCAGCCTCTCGTCCCACAGAGCCAATCCTATCTCAAAGACAGCAGGGAGCTCATCACCTTGCTACAATCTGTGGTAGTCACTAACCAAACTTTACTAGTGACAATAGACATCGAGTCACTGTATACCAACCTACGGCAGACAGATGTGTTGGAAGCAGTGAGGTGGGCCTTCACAAATAAGTCCACCTTAGAACAATCACAAATTAAATTTTTACTGGAAGGACTATCTATGGCTATGGGGAATAACTATTTTTGGGCGCTGAATGAGTATTACAACCAAATAGGTGGAGTTGCCATGGGAGCTCGTTATGCACCAAGTGTGGCGAATATCACATTGAATAAATGGGAGTCAGAAACCATTTTTAATAACAGACCCAAATCACTTCTGTTGTACAAAAGGTACATAGATGATGTTATTATCTTGTGGGAGGGAACTAAGGAAAGTTTTGGTGAATTTATGGATGGTATGAATCATAATGAATACAATCTTAGATTCACAGCAGATCTTCACCTAACAACAGTAAACTATTTGGATTTAACACTTTTCAAACAGGGTTCCACTATAAGTACAAAAACATTTTTTAAGGAAACCGACCGCAACGCCTATGTCCCTACACACAGTTGCCACCACCCGCAATGGATTGGAGCTGTACCCAAAGGGCAGTACATGCGCATACGACGCAATTGTAAAAATGACACAGATTTTTTTGCACAAGCAGATACCCTTACCGCCAGATTCCTGGAAAAGGGCTACCCAGCCCATGTTTTGGAGAAACTGGTAATTCAGGTGTCAAATATGGACAGACAAACTTTGCTGGTTCCTAAACCAAAAAAAGAATACAAAGATGAATGCGCATTTTTGTCAGGTTTCCATCGACAATATAGAACAGTGGAGGGTATTTTTAAGAAATTCTGGCCAATTCTGCTAAAAGACAAAGATTTACAGTCCTCTTTACCAAAGAAACCAAAATTTATATACCGTAGGGCCCCTACTCTCAGGAATCGACTAGCCCCCAATGTACCTGACCCACCCAGGAAACCATCTACGTTTCTGGATGGATCTGGATTCCACTACTGCACTAGGTGCAATGCATGTAAAATAACAAGGAAACCGGGCTCCAAGAAAAAGAAATCCCAATTCAATTCTGTGGTCACCCAGCAACAGTTTAACATCAAACCATTAATTACGTGTGATTCTGACCACGTGACTTATGTATTGGAATGTCCATGTTCCTTACAGTACGTGGGCAGAACCACACGTCAACTTAAAGTAAGAATTAGTGAACATCTTGCTAATATAAAAAATGGCTACCCCAATCATAGTGTCTCCAGACACTTCAAAATGTACCATAATAGTGATCCATCACTATGTACGTTTTATGGGATTGATAAAGTAGCAAGGGACTGGAGGGGTACTCATATGAAAAGGACAGTGTCCAAAAATGAAACATATTGGCTCTACAAGCTACAGAGTATGCAACCGTATGGGATGAACATAGACATAGACCTTAATTGTTTTTTAACAAATGATTAATCACAATCTTATCAGTATGCATTTTTTGAGCCTTGATGTCACTGGTTATGTGGTCATCATTTTTTATCATTTTTTACATTAAAAGTATAGTATAAGATTTTCAACAAATTAAAACAATTTATTATTGTGGTTCTAATGGAGAATGTTCAAATGTGCTTATCATTTACTAGCTATTGTGAAACCGAGACTGAGACTGCTCTGAATGACGGGATTAATTTTAGTCCTTTCCAACGAATTAGGTTAATTAACATTACTAAAGTGATTGTATATGTAGTAATTATTTAATATACCATCTCCTATTGTTTTTTCTGCCATTTTATTGATTTACAGATATGGTATGTAATACTAAGGAATTTTTTCTCTTTACCTGGAGCACTGTGACATATAACCACCAGGGGGAGTTTTTTCCCCTGGCTGGTTTGTGCACAGTGTTCAGCAAATAAACTTTATTGACACAAAGGCGGAGTAGTTTTACCAATTTACCCGCCCTCATTTCCTATATAAACTAATTGCTTAGTGACCAATGTACGCTTCCCTGAAGACGTTCACAAACGAAACGTACGTCGGAGCGGTACGTGGTCACATGTCCAGAATCGTCCCACCTACTTCCGGATCAGCTGGTCAGCTAGACGCACGGGGTGGAACGCACGCCACATGTGCGATGTGATGCGAAGGGTTCCTGACTCCACTCACCCTGACATGCGAGCAGTCCCAGTGCCGGGTAGGCACCGATCAATGTAAGAGGCCAATTGGCTATTTTATTGTTCTTCAATTTTATATATTAAACGGTTTTACGCTATGAAGATTCCCTTTTGTTTCTCACATTTCCTATCCTGAATGAATGGGACGGGAGGGATCTATGCCTAAAGTACCATCCAGCCTTCCCGCCTTCATGTGAACAGGCACAATCCTGTACAAGCACTAATGACTTTCTTTTTAGTTAAAGAAGTCATTGGTATCTGGTAAGCAGATATCTATTACCTTCAGGTGTTTTTTTCCTCTTGGGTGACGGAATCTATATATCAACGCAAGAATTGTTGCATCTTTGAAGATCCATGTGTCTGCTTTGATTTTGGTTTCAACTGTTTTGCTCTGGTCTTTTCAATGGATTGGGACTATCAAACATCACGATTTCATTTATTTCACTTGCACTAAGAATTTTGTTGATTTATTACTCTTCACTGCATTTTTTATATTTATTTGTATTATAAACCATGTGTTTGATTTAATTTAGTTTAGCACAATCAGCACTATACAATTCACTAAGGTTGATTTAGCTAGTGTGTGTACCTATTGGCAGATACATATGTTTTTTTCAGGTCTCTAGCGCCCCCTACTGCACACCATTACTTATTTGATTGTTCCATTCAAATTAAGGGGAGCTGCTTGTATTTGTGATTTTTTTGAGTTTTTGTGTTTTTTTTGTTTTTTACACTTACTATATTCATTTTTCTTTATCTAATTACCAAAGGCGCGAAAGTACTGTCTATTTATAACTTCAATCACTAGCCAACAAGTCTCAGGTGTGCACTCACTGTATCTGCCGGCAGCATTCAGTCCTGCACAATCTCAGCAGTACAGTCCTGGAATGTTCTTCCTCTAGCAACAACTTTTGTGCAAAGGTCATGTGGCTTACAGCATAGCGTCCTTAACTTCATACAGCATACAGTAAGGTTCATAAATATTGGGACTATGACACAATTCTAATCTTTTTGGCTCTATACACCACCACAATGGATTTGAAATGAAACAAACAAGATGTGCTTTAACTGCAGACTTTACGCTTTAATTTGAGGGTATTTACATCCAAATCAGGTGAACGGTGTAGGAATTACAACAGTTTACTTTCACTTTTTAATACTTGGTTGCAAATCCTTTGCAGTCAATTACAGCCTGAAGTCTGGAACACATAGACATCACCAGACGCTGGGTTTCATCCCTGTTGATGCTCTGCCAGGCCTCTACTGCAACTGTCTTCAGTTCTTGCTTGTTCTTGGGGCATTTTCCCTTCAGTTTTGTCTTAAGCAAGTGAAATGCATGCTCAATCGGATTCAGGTCAGGTGATTGACTTGGCCATTGCATAACATTCCACTTCTTTCCCTTAAAAAACTCTTTGGTTGCTTTCGAAGTATGCTTCAGGTCATTGTCCATCTGCACTGTGAAGCGCTGTCCAATGAGTTCTGAAGCATTTTGCTGAATATGAGCAGATAATATTGCCCGAAACACTTCAGAATTCATCCTGCTGCTTTTGTCAGCAGTCACATCATCAATAAATACAAGACAACCAGTTCCATTGGCAGCCATACATGCCCACACCATGACACTATCACCACCATGCTTCACTGATGAGGTGGTATGCTTTGGATCATGAGCAGTTCCTTTCCTTCTCCATACTCTTCTCTTCCCATCACTCTGGTACAAGTTGATCTTGGTCTCATCCGTCCATAGGATGTTGTTCCAGAACTATGAAGGCCTTTTTAGATGTTGTTTGGCAAACTCTAATCTGGCCTTCCTGTTTTTGAGGCTCTTGTGGTGAACCCTCTGTATTTACTCTGGTGAAGTCTTCTCTCAATTGTTGACTTTGACACACATACACCCACCTCCTGGAGAGTGTTCTTGATCTGACCAACTGTTGTGAAGGGTGTTTTCTTCACCAGGGAAAGAATTCTTCGGTCATCCACCATAGTTGTTTTCCGTGGTCTTCCAGGTCTTTTGGTGTTGCTGAGCTCACCGGTGCGTTCTTTCTTTTTAAGGATGTTCCAAACAGTTCATTTGGCCACACCTAATGTTTTTGCTATCTCTCTGATGGGTTTGTTTTGTTTTTTCAGGCTAATGATGGCTTGCTTCACTGATAGTGACAGCTCTTTGGATCTCAGATTGAGAGTTGACAGCAACAGGCTCCAAATGCAAATAGCACACTTGAAATGAACTCTGGACCTATTTGCCTGCTCCTTGTAAATGGGATAATGAGGGAATAACAAACACCTGGCCATGGAACAGCTGAGCAGCTAATTGTCCCATTACTTTTGGTCCCTTAAAAAGTGGGAGGCACATATACAAACTGTTGTAATTCCTACACCGTTCACCTGATTTGGATGTAAATACCCTCAAATTAAAGCTGAAAGTCTGCAGTTAAAGCACATCTTGTTCGTTTCATTTCAAATCCATTGTGGTGGTGTATAGAGCCAAAAATATTAGAATTGTGTTGATGTCCCAATATTTATGGACCTGACTGTACATTTGTAATCCACAGATGGTAAGGAATAGATGCACTTTCATGGAATTCACCAGTAATACCCAGGATCGGGCAAGATTAAGGACTCTCCTTTAGTATTCACCGTGGTGACGAAGCATTTAATGTCCTTCTTGTAAGTTAACATTATTTGTGTTAATCCAACAGGCATATGTAGGTAACGATGGGGCCCTCAAACCCTGGCTACTATGCCATATTCAATGATAACAACTTCTTCATGAGGTGCTTAAGACGGCACTATCTGAAAGACTCTGCCAATGGCAAGAATACTTCTTCCCTTAAGGTTGGGAAGATGAGCAGTACAACGTAGATATTGTTGCTATTCGGTACATCTCAACAACTTCATACAACATCAGAGGTAAATTTTTTTACACAGACACCATAGAGATGGTGTTTTGTCTCATTCAGCGTCCGTTGCTTGCTGGATTGCATTGCCGGGACGCTACGTGTATTTATTTAAGTCCCATCCCTCTGCGGTGTACGGATTGTACGTGCAGCAGAGTTGAGTGGGATGTTTGCTCTCTGATTGGCCCAGTGAGTCATGTGAGAGGGAGACGTCAGACACGCCCACGGACGTGACATCATTTCCTACACAGACTGGTCATGTGGGCGTTCAGGGATAGAGGCCGGCTCATACATAGGGGCCTATTGGTCAGCTTTATTTAACACCTTTTGTCTTCTTATTGAGGATTGGCTCCTCTGGCTGACAGGGCGGTACATTCTGCTGGACTGTCAGCAGAGGAGTGCTGTTTTCATTTAATCTTTAAATGCTTTATTTTTGTTAGAGAGATCATAGAGTGATATATTTTTCTGCTTGTAGACCTTTATACAGTCTCCTGAGCTTCACCTTAATGTCATTCATTTATTTATATAGAAATTGTGTATGATCTTTATGTCTAGACATTCAAGCAAGTCATGTGATTGTATTCACCCAATCCAATCTCCTGTTTTTTCAGCCCTTGTGATTGGTCCTTCTCTAAATAATTTTATTATATATATTTGGCAACTTGGAGTGAGTGGTCTATGCCCCTGTTGAAGACCCCTAGGTCGAAACGCGTCGGGTACATACACCACTCTCTTTGTTGCCCATTTGTTTTTATCCACCGTGATCACGCTTTTATTTGTGTATGGTCGTTTTTGTCAATAAAAACACCCTTTTTTATCTGCACCATGTGGAGGCACATTCTTTTTGTTTCCACATTTACCGCATGAGATCCAGTCCCTCCAACTGCTCCTTTCGGGGGACCGTTTGTGAAACTTCTGATGCATGCTGGGACGGTTCGGTGTGAGGACGGTTCGTTGTGAGGACCCATCCGGTTGCCGGCCGAGATCCATACAGACCACAATCCAAGAGATTGGCGATTCCTGAGCTCCCATTCCACGTCATTTGTGACAAACTGCGCATGCGATTCCCTGTCGCTGACATGGGAATCCACAGGATCTGGTAAGAGGCTTTTTTTGCACTTTCTCTGAATGACCCATTGGGACCCGGTTTCTCGGTTGGGAAGTCGCTGTATGATGCCAGGTGTTTTCTGACAACCATCAGACCATCACCACCCCTTGGAGTACTTATACCTCCTGTGCGGTTGGACATTTACATCCATCTATGGACGTTTGTGTTTCAAGGCACCTGTGGTCAATTAGTTATTTCTTGACTGTTTCACCATTTTAAAGACCTATATTCATTTGTACATGCGCTGCATTTTTCCATATGCCAACTTCATACAACAGTCACTCTATTCGTCTCATGCATTTTCCACTCCTTCTTTGCTTACCAATCTCAGGCACCACTGGGTATAAACACAAGATCAAAAAACATAAAAAAATGCAGCGCTAATGTAATATACACAATCCCCAGAGTGGCCTCCAGGAGTAAGTATAGGATCAATGGCCGTTCATAGATGAGAAGCCAATGTCTAGTAAGTATAACATAAAATAAATCACAAAATCAGTGTGCAGTGAATAACAAAAAAGAAATAAATACCAATAAAAAACATATAAAATTTTTGTGACCAAAAAACCAACAGACAGTCCGTGGTGAACAAAAATTTCAACTGCAATGCTCCTCTATAGAGTGTGATGTAGTCCCATGTAAGGGAAATAATAGAGTGATGGCCCTTCCACAGATGATAGGTGAAACTGCATAGGCTTCTCCATATGTCATTCGCAGATATACATGTGAAATAAAGGGAGATTGGGTACGCTTACTGCAAAAGATGGACACACACACGCCGTGCGGCGGTGGCTCAGACAAGCATTTGGACCATTCAATCCAGCAGGTCTTTAATGGAGGACACAGATGATGTGATGGTGTACTTCAATGGTTACATCCAGGACGATGAAGGGTAGATGATGCACACCTGGAATTCCAATAAACAGACGTGCCTAGATCACCAATCATTCGCCAGCTGGGTGAAATGTATGGTACTTCCAAGGACATCAGATCAGCATGTTAAATTGTGAGGAAGAGAGAAGAGAGCCTCCACATAGTGTATGAATCCGGATAAAAAAATTTATTAAAAAATACCAAAGTTAAAAGTACAAACACCAGCCAAGGTGGGTACAAGGAATGATCACATAAAAGAAAGAGAAAGATTGCGTGGTGTCAGATGCACAGTAGGCTAGCAACCCGACATGTTTCGGACCATAGTCCTTCTACTGGGGCCATGTATTGTGGGGCCATTGTGTATATTACATTAGCGCTGCATTTTTTTATGTTTTTTGGTCATTACACAGTTCACTACACTGTTGATGCTGGCTGCTGATCTACTGTTTCACAGATTCACTAGTAGCACAACTTTTTTCACTTATATAAACACATGATCGCCCACCTTCCTTGGTACGAGATGAGCGGACATACTGGGCCAGACGAGTGAGAACCGTAGGACCGCAATCCTCAGTAGTAGTGACACCCGGGGTGGTAGTTGAGGAAGAGACTTGAATTTACTTAGAAGGCAGGTGGGGTGCTGGTACTACTTGTTCTGGACTAGCAGTTGTAGAAAGCTCAGATTGAACGGTGGCAGTGGGAACTGACACTTCCACTGTGGTCTCTGTAAGGACCTGGACAAAATGTGTTCCTGTAGAGAAGAATCTGCCCAGGCCGGAATAGGCCAGCCAGAATAGGCGGCCATGGTGCTGGAGGGAGGTTCCTCCACAGTGGCATATCCACGAACCTAATCTGCCCTCATCACCTGCGATGGTAGTGGCAGTCTGGCAGCCACCAGCAGCAATTCTCCACAAAGATAGCACCGACTCAATGAGCGCAAGAACACGGCAAATCCGGAACACCTCCAGCAAACGATCCCCGTAGCTGCAGAACTTTGAGAGATATACAATGCGATCTCCCCTCTTGGCACCATCCGAATACCCGTGTCAGTAATCGTGGCTCCAGAGGCAAAGAAGCTAGCGATTTCCCATGGGTCATATGCACATGCATTCTGATGGATAGGTGAGAGCAGGTGGACTGAAGGGGAGCCACCCCTTCTTAAAGGTACAGGGGCACACTGAACACCCAGCATATAGCACAATGGCTACAAAGGTGTCAGTGCGTTGCCTGACCGAAAAACATGACAGTGATACAAAAAAATATACCACTTGCTCCCATCTATAGCTGGTTATCGCAGTAAGAAGCATTGAAAGCCTAACAACAGGTACAAACAAGGCCAAGGGTAAATCCAAGGGAACAAAACAAGCTTAACTTACCACCAGCCCGCAGACAACCAAATAACCTGTCTAACAGTATGCGTTAAAAGCAGGGGTTTAGTCTGCACACATTTGAAAATGCATGCATAAGCCACAGAGCCTCGTCAAGGCACCCTGGTATCTGTGGTACCTAACAATAATTTATGTGTCCCCACACACAAATTTAGGAGCAACACTGCCTAAACATCAGGGTGCTATATCAGTAAAGAGTGCAAGTGTCAGTAGTAGTCAAGGTAAGTATTTGCAGTGCAAACGGACAAACAAAACATAGATATCAAAATGCCCAGTGAATTATACCTCACATATAAATCATAAAAAAAAACATGACAAAAGTAATTAATATGGGTCAGTAGTATGTAAAACACAGTGCAGATGCCAGGAAGAAGTCATACAGAGTGCAGGATTTAGTAGTAACCAGTGCTTTTTTTCAGTGTGAACGTGAGCACCTCCCGCACTGAATGTATGTAATGGAAAGGGGTGTTGATGTGTGCTGCAGGGTCTGTTGATACTGGCTGCTGGGGGATCTATTGCTGCTGGAGGGGATCTATTTTTGGAGGGGGGGTCTATTGTTGCTGGTGGGGGATTTATTGTTGCTAGGGTGGGTCTTATGTGGCTGGGGGGTCAGTTGTTGCTAGGAGGGATCTACAGTTGAGGGAGGGGTCTATTGTTGCTGGCTGCTGGGGGGTCCATTGATGCTAGCTGCGGGGAAATTTGATGTTGCTGCCAGGGGTCTATTGTTGCTGGGGGAGGTATATTGTTGTAAGCAGTCCATTGTTGCTGGGGAGATTTTTTGTTGATGGGGGTCTATTGTTGCTGTCTGCTTTTCTTTTTATGATTGACAAAGTTCATACAAAATAATTCACACCACAAATGTTACTTGGTTCTGGCAGGTGGGTAGGGGTTGGAACCGAGGGACGGTGCTTGGAGGTGGGTAGAGAGCGGAGACAAGCGGTTACTCTGAAAGGGGGAGTTCCTACACCTATTCTCAGAGAAAAAAAGTAGTAACACAGAGTGTAGAAGTCTATAGTAAGTAATGAAGAATGCAGGGGTCAGTAGTATGTAACACAGAGTGTAGGATCAGAAGTAATGCAGGGTGCAGGGACCAATAGTAAGTAATGTGGAGTGCAGGGGTCAGTACTATATTATGCACAGCGCATTAGTCAATAGTAAGGTGGTCAAATTTGGACAGGTGTGTGTGGTCAATCCATGGACGCCAGACTTGGAGAAATTTGTTGTGAGAATCCACCAAAATAGCTGTCAGCTTTTCATTGATCATGATGTTCATGTTTTACTGCCTCAAAGCTAAGGGTAGGAAATTTTCAAGTCCTCTCAATTGTTAATTTGGTGGCTGTAAAAAGGTGTGCAGCTAGTAGGTGTTCTGAGCGAAAGGGGAGTCAATTGGCCTGTGGAGGAGAGCTTCATGCAGGTTTTTCTTAAGATTAGAATGAAGTAATGTACAGAGTATTGCATAGACTCTGTTCTAAAATCGGCTCACACTTGGACAAGACCACCTGTGTGCCACCAAATGCGTGCCATCGTCCCGACATAGGCACAGCCCCGGAAGCATAATGGCGAGTAATTTGGAACAATGCTTGCTAGACGAGCTGGAATGTAGTACCTAACATCAGTACAATATTTGATATGCATTTTCTAGAATTGAAGCATTTAGAAATGGTCTGCGTCATGGCCTGCCAGTCCTCGGGAACCAACACATCCGTAGTTCACTTTCCCAGTGTTGCTAGACTATAAGTCTGCAATTGAGTGTGAAGTAATTGAAAGATAAAGTGTCTAAGTTGGATGTAACAGTAATGTTCTCTCAATGGAATTTCATAAGAGGATCTAAGGGCTTCCAAGGTGAGTATTCTCACAGGAGTGAGAAGGGAGTGAATGTTAACAAATCCATGATTAGTCCACCACTGAAATTGCGCTGGCTGCTCCGGGCCCGGGAGAAATAGAGGGCAAAGCAGCAGGGGCAGTAAAGGTAGGTGTGGTGAAATCAAAGGGCAGAAAACTTAACTGAGTCTCAAACTTTGAGAGTAAAAGCCAAAATCGGATTGAAGGATCCAGGACGAGAAGAAGGGGGAGCCAAGGTTGGGATGACAATGAGATCAGGTGGACGTAAATAAGGTCCAATGCATCCCAGTGCGGCAGGTGGCAAATGTCATATTGATGTAGAATGTGGGCTATATTGGTCACTAGGTAGTAAGCAAGGTAGTAAGCATGGAGGTTAAATATTGTTTACTAATACGAGGTCGGGAAGAACCCCAAACAAATTGCAGAATTTTCAGTTGGTGAAACTGAAGTACGGTATATTAGAGGGGATGGGAACAAGCAGCACTCGAAAAACATATAATAATTAAGGAAGATAAGTCCTCCGCACAGCGTTAATTCTGCCACACCATGATATGGGAAAGTGAGTCCACAAATAAAGCAAGGAGTTTCTGAAACAAAAGAGGATAATTCGATTGGTACAATCCCTTGTATGGGTAACCATTGGAAGGGGAAGGAACGTTGCAGAGCGTCACTGGTATTCGGCGAGAGGGTTATCAACATGGCGTTTGATTTACATGGCCTAGAGCTTCTAAAAGAGGCTGCAGAGGAGTCAAGAGGAGGGGCAAAAAAGAAAAAGGAGTGAAGGAGAAATTCTCTACAAAAAAAACCTTCAATTTGTCATCCAGAGAATTGTCTACAGAAGAAATGTCTGTGCTCCAAAAAGGGCTACCCTAATGCCTCGTACACACGTTCCGATTATCGTACGACGTATCAATCGCAGTTTGTTGCCTAAAACTAATATCGAATACAACAGTGCAAAATGTGCTCTACGAAAAGTACGATTTTTGGTGTACGATTCTGGAAAAACCTTTCGGTGTGCGTAGCTACATATCTGAAATGATGTCAAATACGTGTGACCCCTGTGTCCTTCTAGTTTATTTTTGTATTTCTGATCATGCATGGTGTTTGTCTATCGATTTTTAGCGGACGCATACTGATTAAACGATTGTCGTACGATGGGCTGTTGTCTGAGCAAAGTTTTTGTGTTTGTCCCTTTTAATTTTGTTGGATGAACTGTCGTGATTGGCTGTCGAAAGCTGTGTACTAACGATCAGATTAGCGAACGATCAATCCGAAAGCGATTTTTATCATCCGATAATTGGAAGGTGTGTACGAGGCATGGCGAATAGGCCCAACCATTTTAATTTTTTTTAAGTGGTTATAAAGTCTTAAGGTTTTTTTTCACCTTAACCACCTCAATACAGTGCATTTTCGCCCCCTTCCTGTCCAAGCCATTTTTCAGCTTTCAGCGCTGTCGCACTTTGAATGACAATTGCGCGGTCATACAACACTGTACCCAAATAAAATTGTTATCATTTTTTCCCCACAAATAGAGCTTTCTTTTAGTGGTATTTGATCACCTCTGCGTTTTTTATTTTTTGCGCTATAAACAAAAGAAGAGTGACAAGTTTTAAAAAAAACACAATAATTTTTATCTCTTTTGCGATAATAAATATCCAATTTTTTTTTCTTTAAAACACATTTTTTCTCAGTTTAGGCCGATATGTATTCTTGTACATATTTTTGGTAAAAAAAATCGCAATAAGCGTATATAGATTGGTTTGCGCAAAAGTTCTAGCGTCTACAAAATAGGGGATAGATTTATAACATTTTTATTTTTTTTTATTTTTTTACTAGTAATGGCGGCGATCTGCGATTTTTATTGTGACTGCGATATTGCGGTAGACACATCGGACACTTTTGACACATATTTGGGACCATTCACATTTATACAGCAAACCGTGCTATAAAAATGCATTGATTACTGTATAAATGTGACAGGCAGGGAAGGGGTTAACACTAGGTGGTGATCGAGGGGTTAACTGTGTTGCTAGGGAGTGATTCTAACTGTAGGGGGAGGGGACTCACTAGGGGAGGAGACCGATCGGTGTTCCTCTGTGCTGGGAACACACCATCGGTCTCCTCTCCTCTGACAGGACCGTGGATCTGTGTGTTTACACACACAGATCCACGGTCCTGCTGTGTTACCGGTAATCGCGGGTGCCCGGCGGACATCGCGGCCGCCGGGCACGCGCACCGGGTGCCCCCCCCCCCCGTTTTGCGGAGGATACGAGGTATAAGAAGACGGTTTGGATGTGCAGTGCTGTCTGGGAGAGTTGGTGGAAGGAGAGGACCCCCTGGTGGTGGAAATAATTATAACGGATGACATTTTATATATGGCTCTATGCTGACACTTTGGATTATTGCTATTTCATTTATAGGACCCCCTAGTGGTGGAAGTTTGAATAACATCAGACAACTTACTCTAGATCTCCAATACATTTAGTTCTTGGACAGTATATGAAGGTGAGGGTTCTGTGACCATCATTTGTGGACTTTTTAACCCCTACCTGTGCATCCTATTAGACATTCATATCCTGTCTTTTAATATTATTTGAGGACAAGAACTTTATTTATCTTTTATCTCATTGCTAATGTGGTCAAGAGACTGAACAAACTCTTAATCATCTGCCCTGGCTTTGTTGGATTATAGGAATTTATTTATTTTTTACACTTTGTACACTAATTTAACTATTTAACAAGCATTTGACACTTTATTTATTTTATTATTGTATCATTATTTTATTCGATTTTTACACTGTAGCGCGGAATCACTTTTAATAATTTCCCCATAGATATCACATATATCATCAGTTCTTCCAGTAGCCTAGGTTGTGTTTTTTATGATCTTCATTTTGTCTATTTTCCTGCATTCAGGAAATGTATCATAAGGACTTATATTGTTATTTTTTAAATATATATATATATATATATATATATATATATATATATATATATGATGTGGCAACCCTAGTGGCGACGGTGCTGACTAAGTATTTAGTCAGCCACCAATTGTGCAAGTTCTCCCACTTAAAAAGATGAGAGAGGCCTGTAATTGTCATCATAGGTATACCTCAACTATGAGAGACAAAATGTGGAAACAAATTCAGACAATCACATTGTCTGATTTTTGAAAGAATTTATTTTCAAATTATGGTGGAAAATAAGTATTTTGTCAATATCAAAAGTTCTTCTCAATACTTTGTTATATATCCTTTGTTGGCAATGACAGAGGTCAAACATTTTCTGTAAGTCTTCACAAGGTTGTCACACACTGTTGCTGGTATGTTGGCCCATTCCTCCATGCAGATCTCCTCTAGAGCAGTGATGTTTTGGGGCTGTCGCTGGGCAACATGGACTTTCAACTCCCTCCAAAGGCTTTCTATGGGGTTGAGATCTGGAGACTGGCTAGGCCACTCCAGGACCTTGAAATGCTTCTTACGAAGCCACTCCTTCGTTGCCCGGGCGGTGTGTTTGGGATCATTGTCATGCTGAAAGACCCAGCCACGTTTCATCTTCAATGCCCTTGCTGATGGGAGGAGGTTTGCACTCAAAATCTCACGATACATGGCCCCATTCATTCTTTCATGTACACGGTATGGATCAGTCGTCCTGTTCCCTTTGCAGGGAAACAGCCCCAAATCATGATGTTGCCACCCCCATGCTTCACAGTAGGTATGGTGTTCTTTGGTTGCAACTCAGCATTCTCTCTCCTCCAAACATGACGAGTTGTGTTTCTACCAAACAGTTCTACTTTGGTTTCATCTGACCATATGACATTCTCCCAATCCTCTTCTGGATCATTCAAATGCTCTCTAGCAAACCTCAGACGGGCCCGGACATGTACTGACTTAAGCAGGGGGACACGTCTGGCACTGCAGGATCTGAGTCCCTGGCGGCGTAGTGTGTTACTGATGGTAGCCTTTGTTATGTTGGTCCCAGCTCTCTGCAGGTCATTCACTAGGTCCCCCCGTGTGGTTCTGGGATTTTTTTCACCGTTCTTGTGATCATTTTGACCCCACGGGGTGAGGTCTTGCGTGGAGCCCCAGATCGAGGGAGATTATCAGTGGTCTTGTATGTCTTCCATTTTCTAATTATTGCTCCCACAGTTGATTTCTTCACACCAAGCTGCTTGCGTATTGCAGATTCAGTCTTACCAGCCTGGTGCAGGTCTACAATTTTGTTTCTGGTGTCCTTTGACAGCTCTTTGGTCTTCACCATAGTGGAGTTTGGAGTGTGACTGTTTGAGGTTGTGGATAGGTGTCTTTTATACTGATAACAAGTTCAAACAGGTGCCATTAATACAGGTAATGAGTGGAGGACCGAGGAGCCTCTTAACTACTTCCCACCCGGCCAATGTACATAGACGGCCGGGTGGGCGCTCTCTCCTTCTGAGTGGACATTCAGGAACGTCCCTCAGAAGGAGCAGGATCGGGCGCGCGCCTGCCCGCACAGCAGCGCGATCCCGATGCGCTCGTGTCACCCGGACACGACGCATCTCGGATCGGCAGGAGGGCTCTGTGATTGGCCCTCCTGATCACATGACGGCCGTGTCCAATTACAGCCGTCATGTGATGTAAACACAGCCGGTTGCTAGGCGATCAGCTCTCCTCACACGGAAGTTGTCGCTAAGGAGAGGAGAGGGGATCGCTGCAGCCGGCGGATGATCAGTAAGTATGAGCTGTTTTTTACAGCTTTTTTTTTTTTTTTAACAGTTACGTTTTTATTCATCTCCAACGGAGAAAAGTTTCAGTACAAAGATAAAAAAGAAGTACATTCACAAATATATATATATAAATATACATATACCTATACATATACATAAAAATATAAAAGGGGACAATAAGAGAGGATTACATAAAAAAGGCAAAGAAGAACCATTTCCAGAAGGAAAGTGACAATCTAGGACAAATAGTCTCAAGTATTACATCAAAAAGCAAGGCACATCAGTTCACAGCTTAGTTGCAAGTATTCATATCACTGCAAAGTTGTATTTTAGGAGCAATACCTCCTCCTCAAAGAAAAAAAAGTATATTTTAGTGGTAATTTTAAGTGTATTCTAAATATTTCTTAACCAAACTAGTGGTGTATGAGTTCAGCGAGTTCTCCCGGGGGGGATCCGCATCAGTGGCCATTCACTTAGAAACCCATGCACCCCAAATTTTTTCAAACTTTTTGGGACATTTCCGGCTCATAAATGTGAGCTTATATAGAGGGAGGGTCTTATCAATGAGTGTTTTCCACTGTCCCACTGTTGGGGGGTCTGTCTGTTTCCATTTAAATAAAATGGTTTTCCTTGCATAGAATAGAGCGTAGAAAACGAATAGCCTCTTATGGGTGTTTGCGACAAGGGTATCACAGATCCCCAGGAGAAGGACCCGGGGATCCAGTGTAAGTGTCAGGTTCCCAATTAAATTGATGTACTGCACCACCTCCCTCCAGAACTGTTGAAGAAGGGGGCACGACCACACCACATGTAAGAAAGTACCTATATCCGTATTGCATTTTGGGCACCTATCAGAGTGAGAGGGATATATTTTAGCAAGCCGTTGGGGTGTGTAGTATGCCTGGTGAAGGAATTTTAACTGGATGTACCTGTCCCTGGCGGATATCATCAAAGGAATATATTGTTGGACTCCCTCTTCCCAATCGTCATCCGTCAGGGAGGGCACAGCCAGCTTCCATTTGTTAAATAGCCTAGTCCCCTGGTTATCAGTTCCCAGGGACACCCGGAGATACAAAGAGGAAAGGATACGGTCTACATGCTTGGAAATAAGGAAGCGCTCCACCATATGTGATTGTAGTTGAATTTTTTACAGCTTTTTTACTCACTGATCACCAACCTAGTGTCAACAGACATGTCCCCATACAATGTAAAACACACACATGTCCCCACATAATGTAAAACACACATGTCCCCAAAACACATGTCCCCAAATAATAAAAAAAGCTGTCCCCCACATATGTCCCACTAAAATCATATGTCCCAATGGTAATCTGCACACATATGTACGTGATCACCTGCACACATCTGTACATGATCATTTGCGTACATATGTCCGTGATCACACAAACCAATTATTATACACTTAACAGGATTTTTTTTATCAAAAACATGTAGCAGAATACATTTTGGCTTAAATTTATGACAAAATTCGATTTTACTGTATTTCTTTTAAAACAGAAAAAAGAAAATATTGTTTTTTTTCCAAATTTCCACAATTTTTGCGCTTATATCGCAAAAAAAAAATAATGAAGTCATGAATAAATACCACCAAAAGAAAGCTCTATTTGTGCGAACAAAATGATAAAAATTTCATTTGGGTACAGCGTAGCATGACCGCGCAATTGTCATTAAAAGTGCGAGAGCGCTGAAAGCTGAAAATTGGTCTGGGAAGGAAGGGGGCGAAAGTGCCCAGTATTGGGGTGGTTAAAGAAGAAGATACAGGTCTGTGAGAGCCAGAAATCTTGCTTGTTTGTAGGTGACCAAATACTTATTTTCCACCATAATTTGCAAATAAATTCTTTCAAAAATCAGACAATGTGATTGTCTGGATTTGTTTCCACATTTTGTATCTCATAGTTGAGGTATACCTATGATGACAATTACAGGCCTCTCTCATCTTTTTAAGTGGGAGAACTTGCACAATTGGTGTCTGACTAAATACTTTTTTGCCCCACTGTATATACCGTATATGTAATCAATATATACTGTATGTTAATTACATCCTACAGTATGTGTAACTGCTACATGAATGTGATTTTTCATCATTTATTTCCTACTACCATTACTATTAAACATTATTTCTAACTATTAATTTACTCATTACTACTATTATTACTTTTTTTATTATTATAATATTTAATATTGACTTTTAAAAAGTTCTCATGTTTTATCAATTTAATTTTTATTTTATTTTTTAATATCTTTATTTATCCAAACAGTTTACAATTTTTGATGTTATTGCAGTAAAAACATTAAAGAGAAAAGCACATACATCACATAGATGGTGGTTATTCAATATGACATTGATCTGATACTACCATCCTGTAAACATACCATCTAAATACAACCTAGCAATCAACCATGCAACCCTATCTTACACCCCATGCATAACCTACCCCACAAACCAACCAACAGACAAAAACAGGTAAAAAGAGAAAAAAAAAAAAAAAAGGGGGAGGAAAAGGGAAGGGATCGAGGATAAATATAACCTCTTCTCTCCCAATCATATACACCTATATCCTTAAGGGTTCCCAGCCTCCTGTACCTCGCGTAGTAATTCTGACGAGGCACTATACGCTGCCCACCTATCCCAAGTAGCTGTTGTCCGTTTAATCTGTTTATTAGATCCTTCCTCTATCACCTTTCTTTCTTCCAGGGTCCGCATCTCCGTCATCTCACACTCCCAATCCAACATGGAGGGTGCATCTACGCATTTCCATTTTCTGGCTATACAGGTACGCGCAGCTGTTAGAAAATATTTTAGTGGGCCTTTCTTTATACTTTTCAGTGATCCAGGTATCATAGATAGTACTGCAATTTGTATATTTGGGTAAAGTTCCTTCGCTGTCATAGCCCTGAAAATCTCAAAAATTTTCTGCCAGAATGGAAGGATTTTAGAGCAATAGTACCATATATGGGACATTGTACCTGTCCTTTCCTGACATCTCCAACATTCCTCTTTATTGATTGGGCTTATCCTATGAAGGTCCACAGGGCACTTATACCATCTAGCTAGGATCTTATAATTTCTTTCTTGGTGCTTAGTAGACACAGAGAGTTTATGTGTAACTGCTATAGCTTTTTCCCATTCTTTCCTGGGGATCTCCATCCCCAATTCCTCTTCCCATTTCCTGATGTATGGCAACTCTAGCTTCTGATCCTCCTCGATTAAGATTTTATATACTTTCGATAGCACATGTGTCGGTCTATCCGCATGAATAAGGATTTTTTCTAACGCCATTAAGGGTCTAACTATTTCTGCTTCTTTTATAAGGGATGCAACATATCTTTGGAGTAGACCATGCTGCATCCATTCTTTTCTATATTCCTCCCCCATGGTCTCTAACGGAAGCACCTTATTAACCTCCAATGTTTCTATTATCCTCGTATCGTCATGACTATACCATTTGAGGAATGACTTTACTCCAAATGAAAGTGGGAATTCTGGGTTGTCAAACAGAGGGGTCATGGGTCCTCTGAAAGTGGAAACTCGTCCCGCTTTGATCAATATGTCCCAAGCTTTGATTGTTGAAGCCACTAAAAAGGGTATATAGCCATACGGCGAACTATACGTTTTTTTAATCCAAGGCAGAGATTTCAGCTTCAACCCTGTGATCTCTTCCTCTAGTCCCAACCACTGTTTATTGTTCCCATTATGAAACCAATCTACCACTCTAGTAACCATTACCGCCCTAAGATATATTGCTATATCCGGGAGAGAAAGACCCCCGTTTGCTTTAGTCATGTTTAGTACTTTTCTACTAATTCTAGGCGTCTTACCTGCCCAGACGAATTGCCCAATAACCCTGGATATTTTTTTCATGATGCTCGCTGCAGGGAACAACGGGATCGTTTGTAGGATATACAATATCTTCGGAAGTATGTCCATTTTTATGACATTTACCCTGCCTAGCCATGAAAAAGTGCCTCTATTATATATCTGGAGAGTTTTCGTTATTTTTTGCACCAGCGCAATATAATTATATTCTTCCAATTTCTTCAAATCCATAGGGATATAGGTACCGAGATATTTAATAGCATTTTCCTGCCATCGGAAAGAAAAGTCCTTCTTGAGTAATTCTACCAAGTGTTTAGACATATTAATATTCATTGCCTCGGATTTATTATAGTTGACTTTGAAATTACTCAGGGAGCCAAAACGATTAAACTCCATTATCAGGTTTGGTAGTGTTATTAACGGGTTTGTAACATACAGCAAGATGTCATCTGCACAGACAGACAGCTTGTACTCTATATCCCCCACTCTTACACCTTGTATATCTTTGTTTGCCCTGATTGCATTTAATAAGTGTTCCATGATTAGTATATATAATATTGGAGATAAAGGACAGCCCTGTCTGGTTCCATTTGCTATAGCTATTTCCCCGGACAAGCTACTATTCGCCCGGATCTTGGCTGTTGGGTGTTGGTACTGGGTCATTATCTTATCTATCATTACAGACCCAAGCCCCCACTGTATAAGTGTCTCTTTAAGAAAGCTCCATCCCACCCTGTCAAACGCTTTTTCAGCATCTATTGCCAATAAACAGGATGGGATGGAGCCCTTCTGTACAAATTCCATCAATGTAAGCGTTTTCAGGGTATTGTCCCTGGCCTCTCTTCCCTTGACGAATCCTAACTGGTCCAGGTGTATATAATCAGGTATTATAGGGGTAAGTCTATTGGCAATGATTTTTGAATATATTCTAAGATCAAGGTTTGTCAAGGAAATCGGTCTGTAATTCCCGCACAGGGTATGATCCTTATCCGGTTTTGGTACTAGCGTGATATACGCCTGCATACTCTGAGAACAAAAGGGCACTGCTGTAGATACTGCGTTAAAGGCCTGTTTCATTATGGGCATAAGTTCCTTTTTAAAGGTTTTATAAAACCGAGGGGTGAAGCCGTCCGGGCCTGGACTTTTCCCGGGTATTAGCGAGTCAATTACTGTTTGAATTTCTTCCATAGAAAAGTCACGCTCAAGCTGGCATGACTCCATGGGCGTTAAAGTCGGGATTGCCGTTTCCTTTATATACTGTTGTATTTTTTGTTGGACCAATTCTGGGTTACTATCCATCTTACAGTTAGGTATGTTATATAATTTCGTGTAGAATGCTTGAAACTCTTTTAGAATCCCTTTTGGATCATACCTCACCTCTCCGGCATCCGTCTTTATCTTGGCAATCGGTAATGTGCTTCATCTATTTTTTAGGGCCCTCGCCAGTAATTTACCTGGCTTATTGCCCTGTTGATAAAATAGGGCCCGGCTTTTATCCCTAACATATAATGTCTTTTCATTTAATAGTGTTTGCAGTTCTGCTTTTAACTCTGTTACTATCATTAATGTTTCACGTGTAAGATTTTGTTTATGTTGCGTTTCCGCGCTCTCTATTGCTTTAAATAATTGAGTTATTCTACAATTTTTCTGTTTTTTCAATCTAGCCCCATGTTTTATAAATAGACCTCGCAGCACACATTTCAATGCTTCCCATTGTATAGGCAAGGACGTAGTATCTCCATTATGGTCATTAATGAAGTCCATTATTGCTTTTCTTATTTCCGTTGCACACCCCTCATCATAGAGTAGGTTGTCATTAAGACGCCAATTACCCCTATTGTTCTCCCCCAAAAGTAGGTCTATTTTCAGAAAAACGGGTGCATGATCGGACCATACTGAGTTACCTATCTCTGCAGTTAAGATATTGTTTATCCCTCTCTGATTTATTAGGAAGAAATCTATACGATGATATGATCCATGAACGTTAGAATAGAATGTATAATTCTTCTCTATTGGATGCAGGAGGCGCCATATATCCACCAGCTGACATTTAGTCAATAATTCTTTAAATTTCTTTTTATCTTTACTACTCTGAGCTGTCGTCGGTGTTGTGGTGTCAATCGCGCTATCCATAACAAAATTGAAATCCCCCCCGACTATTACTATACCTTCTGCTTTTCCCAGAAGTTGACTTATCAGTTGCAAGCCTACTTTAATCTGATTTTGATTAGGTAGATATAGATTTATGAGGGTGTATTTTTTACCATATATAATAAGCTTAAGTAGTATTGCTCTGCCATCCCTATTACGCCATTCTTCTATGACTTGATAAGGAATTGTTTTATGAATTGCGATAGACACCCCCCTCGACTTAGAGTACCCATAGGAATCATGGAACCATGTGGTGTAGTATTTATTTCGAAGATTAGGAATATGATCCGACCGAAAATGCGTCTCCTGAAAGAAGATGAACCCAACCTTCTGCTTGTGAAGTGAATATAAAACCTGTGATCTTTTCGAAGCCGAATTAAGACCCCTAATATTGTAGGAACAGATATTCATTGCTCTTTACAACTTAGGGGGAAAAGGGCAATGAGAAGGGAAAGAGAAAAAAAAAAAAAGGGAGAAAAAATCTATACAACCCACACGCACCCACTATCACACACACCAATTTGTACCCTAATGACTATAAACAGTCTATCTTACTTTGATGTAAGTTCCCTAAACTAGGGGGAACGGAGCCTGACTTCCAATTATCGCCACCCAGTCGGTGGCAACACGCTGATTTTTAAATATGCTAACAAAAAAAAACAAAAAAAAAAAAACTTATATTTCATTACATTACCCAACACCCCGCTGGTATTGGGGTCAGGGGGGGGAGACATCCTTTCATAGGGGATAGCGACCTCCCCAGATCATATCTACATCACTCAGCAACCATCTTGAGAGTATACATACAATATTTCCATAACTAGTCCGAGGGGGAGGGAGGAAAAAATAAATAAAATAAAAGGGGGAAAGGGGGAAACCCCCATCCCCGCGCCCTCCCCCTACCAAATCTCTACATCATTTAATCCATGTACAACCTCATACATAGAATATTGATAGAATGCATGCTCAGAACCTGTAGAAACTATACCGCTACATGACCAAAAACCAGCATCCTGATATGTGATGTTATATAATATACTCTGGTCCTGGCAAACAAACAAACCCAAAAAAAAAAAAAAAAAAACAACCCACCCTCCCCCCCCCCCCCCCCAACAATCTCCCTGACACACACATATAAAACCCCATGACCCACCCCTCCCCCTAAGGTACCTTAAGCACCTTAAACAGTGAGTGCTATAGTATTATCATTATGCACATACCAACTACAACTAAAAAAAAAAAAAAAAAAAAAGGAGTCTCAATACCTAGCCCCATCTTATACACACTCCCATATTGGTTAATATCAGCTATCCAAAGAAAGTATACTGTACAAGCTTTGTGCGTACCTCTATGTTTACCACCTATATGTGAAGAGAGAAAAAAAAAAAAAAAACTCCATCCCTCCCCTCCCCCTCCAACACTCCCCTTGTCATACCCCAGTGCAGCCCCATAGCTCCTCATCCCCCTAAATACCTACAAACAGTAATTGCAACAATATTATGCTGATAATAGTCACAACTTATATGCTGAAAAAAAAAAAAAAACTTATATCAACACCTAACCAAATCCCACACTCTATTCCACCCTAGTGTTAATGTCAAGTATCGATAAAATTGATGGTGTTCAAAAAATTAGTGCTAAACACTATATTTATCCAAAAAAAAAAAAAAAAAATAACTTATATCAACGCCTAACCAAATCCCACACTCTATTCCACCCTAGTGTTAATGTCAAGTATCGATAAAATTGATAGTGTTCAAAAATTAGTGCTAGACACTATGTTTATCCCAAAACAAAAAAAAAAAAGGAAATACCCCCTCACCCCACCCCATCTATCGCCTTATCTCACACCTATAAGAACACCATAACCCCTCCTCCCCCAATACACCTACAAGCAGTGTTTATTACAGTGTTTGTCAATTTGTATAAAATAATCACCACTTACAGTGGCTTGCGAAAGTATTCGGCCCCCTTGAACTTTTCAACCTTTTGCCACATTTCAGGCTTCAAACATAAAGATATAACATTTTTATTTTCTGTGAAGAATCACCAACAAGTGGGACACAATTGTGAAGTGGAACGAAATCTTTTGGATTTTTGAAACTTTTTTAACTAATAAAAAAATGAAAAGTGGGGCGTGCAAAATTATTCGGCCCCCTTGCGTTAATACTTTGTGGAGCCACCTTTTGCTGCGATTACAGCTGCAAGTCGCTTGGGGTATGTCTCTATCAGTTTTGCACATCGAGAGACTGAAATTCTTGCCCATTCTTCCTTGCAAAACAGCTCGAGCTCAGTGAGGTTGGATGGAGAGCGTTTGTGAACAGCAGTTTTCAGCTCTTTCCACAGATTCTCGATTGGATTCAGGGCTGGACTTTGACTTTGCCATTCTAACACCTGGATACGTTTATTTGTGAACCATTCCTTTGTAGATTTTGCTGTATGTTTGGGATCATTGTCTTGTTGGAAGATAAATCTCCGTCCCAGTTTCAGGTCTTTTGCAGACTCCAACAGGTTTTCATCCAGAATGGTCCTGTATTTGGCTGCATACATCTTCCCCTCAATTTTAACCATCTTCCCTGTCCCTGCTGAAGAAAAGCAGGCCCAAACCATGATGCTGCCACCACCATGTTTGACAGTGGGGATGGTGTGTTGAGTGTGATGAGCTGTGTTGCTTTTACGCCAAACATATCGTTTTGCATTGTGGCCAAAAAGTTAGATTTTGGTTTCATCGGACCAGAGCACCTTCTTCCACATGTTTGGTGTGTCTCCCAGGTGGCTTGTGGCAAACTTTAGACAAGACTTTTTATGGATATCTTTGAGAAATGGCTTTCTTCTTGCCACTCTTCCATAAAGGCCAGATTTGTGCAGTGTACGACTGATTGTTGTCCTATGGACAGACTCTCCCACCTCAGCTGTAGTTCTCTGCAGTTCATCCAGAGTGATCATGGGCCTCTTGGCTGCATCTCTGATCAGTCTTCTCCTTGTCTGAGCTGAAAGTTTAGAGGGACAGCCAGGTCTTGGTAGATTTGCAGTGGTCTGATACTCCTTCCATTTCAAAATGACCGCTTGCACAGTGCTCCTTGGGATGTTTAAAGCTTGGGAAATCTTTTTGTATCCAAATCCGGCTTTAAACTTCTCCACAACAGTACTACGGACCTGCCTGGTGTGTTCCTTGGTCTTCATGATGCTCTCTGCACTTTCAACAGAACCCTGAGACTATCACAGAGCAGGTGCATTTATACAGAGACTTGATTACACACAGGTGGATTCTATTTATCACCATCAGTCATTTAGGACAACATTGGATCATTCAGAGATCCTCGCTGAACTTCGGAGTGATTTTTCTGCACTGAAAGTAAAGGGGCCGAATAATTTTGCACGCACCACTTTTCAGTTTTTTAATTGCTAAAAAAGTTTAAAATATCCAATAGATTTCGTTCCACTTCACAATTGTGTCCCACTTGTTGGTGATTCTTCACAAAAAATTACAATTTTATATCTTTATGTTTAAAGCCTGAAATGTGGCAAAAGGTTGAAAAGTTCAAGGGGGCCGAATACTTTCGCAAGCCACTGTATATAAAAAGTGTATCAATGCCTACCCAAATCTCACGCTCCACTCCCATATAATGTAATTATCAACTATCAATAAAAAAATATATATATTGTGTTCACAATTTGTGCAGAACCCTATGTTTAACAAAAAAAAAAAAAAAAAACCCCATCCCCCCCATTGACACATGCTGTTAGAGGTTCGCTATCCCCCACCTCCCCTCCCCCAACATCTCAGCATGATTATCTAAGCATTTTTATATATGAAATAGGCCAGTCCGGTAGTTCTATTACTGGCAAATTGAGAATTGACAGAAACTGCGGTAGGTCCTCAAGACCCCTAAAAATTGCAGTATGACCTTCTTTCTGTGCCTGTAATTGGAATGGGAATTTCCATCTATACTGGAGATTACTCTTCCTTAACTGTTCCACTAGAGGTTTTAGGGCCCTTCTACGGTCTAATGTAAATTTAGACAAGTCTTGAAAAAATTGTACTGTGGCACCCTCATATAAAATAGAATTCTTCAGACGTGCAGCATACATAATCCTGTCTTTTATATGAGCATAGTGCATCTTGCATATAACATCTCGTGGCATGCTAGGATCCAGTCTTCTTATTCCTGTTGTTCTATGGGCCCGATCGATTATCAAATCCTTTATTTCAATCCCCGGGATTAGTTCTTGGAATATCTTTTGCAGCGTGTTTATTAACTCTTTGGCCCCAACATCCTCTTTTAAACCTCTTATTCTAATATTGGATCTCCTGCTTCTATTTTCTTGCTCATCCATATTGTTAATTAGCTGATGTATTTGCTTTCCTTGTTTTTGCATGTTTTCCTTTAACTTCCTTGTTTCCTGCTCAATTTTTAAGACTTTAGTGTCTAGTGCAACTGTTTTTTCTTGTGTGTTTTTAATAGACTCCTTAAGCTCCAGTAGCTCCATTTTGTATGAATTCTCCAATCTAAACACATATTGGTCCATATCTTCCCTGGTTGGCAAGGATTGGATATATTTCCTCATATCCCAGTTCTCTTTTTCCAGTTCTTTTGGATCACTACCCGAACCTGTGGTGTCTAATAGTGAGCTACTTCTGGGGTGTTGTGATTGCATTTCTCCTGATGATCTAGATGCCCCCGAAATTTCCGCTATATTTGAAATGTCTTGTGGCGTTTGTACGGCTTGTATTGCACGGGGAGATTGTAGCTGTAATTGTTGAAATATCTCCTTAATATCTGCCGTTTGTGTAGTTTGTGTCCCAGTGGGGTTTTTACTTTTACCCTCCTCTTTGTCTTTTTTATTTTTCTGAGGTTGTGGTGTTTTATTTCCCTTTTTGGGCGCCATATTTTACCGATTTTTATCAACCACCTCCCTGTAGTAGTTTCTCCAGCCCTTTCAATGTTCTTTGTGCTTAAATCTTCCTTATCTTCCTTTAAACAGTAATTGAGCTCTCCTCCCACAAGCCACCCAATCAAATCCACAGGTCAGCTAGTATATTATTTCAGGCAAGTAACCATATGTTAATAACAGTCTTTGGCATATAGGGGTTACCAAAATCCTTTCATGTATTATCTTGCAGGTATCTTATATGTCCATACAAATCAGGTCAGTCACAAATTTAATTATCTTACCAGCTCCGTGCAGTGATATCTTTGCCTGGTAAGATTTTCCTCAGCGTAGCACAGTATGGGGATCTCTTAGCCTCCTGATCTCTGCCGGCTTGATCCTCAAGACCCTCCCGCGCCGCACGCTCCCGCCAACGAGCCGTCTCCGCCGAGTCCGCCGTCTGCGTGTGCAGACCCGCCAGGCACCCGTATGGCTGTGCGCCCTCGTGGTTCGGTCTCCAGTCTCTCAGCCGGCACCCCACAGGTAAGGCTTTTCTCTGGTCTTCCCCAGTTATGCTGTTTGTGCCTGTCTTGCTGTGATCCAGGCTGCGGATGTGTGTCAGCTCCCTGCAGCTTGCCACCTTACAGCGTCTCCGGCCTCTGAAGCATGTCAGCGTGTCTGCCACTCTAACTTACTGAGCGGCCATCTTGGGTATCAGCTCCTGTTATCAATTTAATTTTATTTTCATATTTTATTCTTTATTTTTATTTGTCTAATGTAAATTTATTATATAATATTATCATTATTATACATTTTTTGTTTAATCAATTCATTCATTTAATTTATTTATTTTATATATTGTCATCATCAGTATTCAAAGCTGTACTTTCAGCATAAATTAGACCAACGCAGCAGCTACAGACATCTACTTCAACCATATGCAAATAGGCATTTATAATTTTTTCATCATTTTTTGATAATTCATTTTTCTTTGGTCTTTTTACCACCATTTGCATTCTCATGCAAGATGCACCAATAAGTCGTTATCCATTTCATTATTTATACCTTTTTCCTAAAATTTTCTTATTGCATCCTCCGGTGGTTTCATCACTAATAATGATTGCTACCATGACCATTACCATGGCCCCCTTTTTACATTCATTTACCATTATGTGGTATACACCTGTATTAAGATTTATTTTTATAATCCCATAGAGGTGCATTATGATTGATTTTTATTTATATTGCTTCTTGATCTTAATTGCTAGTAAAGACATCAGGCTGTTGCACAGCTGTTTACTATAAGGTTGCCCTCTCTAAACATGGCAGGCTATAAATATGGTCACATGTAATCCTTGAATTGGCTGATGAAAGGGGAACCCCCCAGAAACATGTCCCTTCCTTTTGGCACACATCAGTTGATGATGTCATTCAGTTGGCCAGTATCTTCCACCTCTGCATGAGTCAGCAGTCTTTACCATAGCCTGGGCAGGCTCCCCTTGGTTTGTCTGTGCACACATGTGAACTGAGCGGTTTAATGGCCCCTGCACTTATGGATTACATGCCCTAGTAGTTTTGTGAGTTCATCTTTTAACTTTATTTAATAAATGACATTGCTTTAACTTACTGGGCAATGATTATCCCATTCTGTTTCCTTTTCAGTGTGAGAGGATTGTCAAAAAGTGCTTAAATCTCTCAGCTGCAAAATATTAATGTCACCCATTTAGACCTAGTCTATATATATTACATTCAGTACAAGCATTTTATCAAAGTGTTTTTTGATCTATCCGCAGCCACATATACAAAAGCAATGATAAGGCCTCCCTCTGCTGTAAAAAGCAAGCATTGCACAAGTTGTTTGCTACTTTTTTTTATGCGTATAACCAAACATTATTAGTATAGTATATTATGTCCTAAAGAGTTGCTACCATTGCAGCAATACAAAATGTCTGTATTATTAAACAATGACATTGACAGAATGGGCGGACCCTTGTCCTTTGTAATGACCTTATCCCTTTTGCTACCACCGACATATGGCATAAATTGCCAGCAGCAGGGGTTTTAACCGCTTGTCAACCGCATCACTTAGATGTACGGCGGCACAGCTCATGTACCTAGAATGTAATCTGGCACTTTTGGGTAGGGGGCGCGCGAGCACCATCGCCAGACTCGGCACCTGCTGATCGGCGCGGAGAGACACAGGACAGAACTCTGTACTCTCAGCAAGAAAGTGATGGATTTTGATTCCCTGCAAAACAGGGAATAAAATCCACCACGTACGCTAGTAAAACCACGACATAGTACACAGAAAAACACATGTTAGGCACACAGTTAACCCTTTGATGTTTAACCCCTTCCCAGCCAGTGTGATTAGTACAGTGATGCCCCGTACACACGGTCGGATTTTCCGACGGAAAATGTGTGATAGGACCTTGTTGTCGGAAATTCCGACCGTGTGTAGGCTCCATCACACATTTTCCAACGGATTTTCTGACACACAAAGTTTGAGAGCAGAATATAAAATTTTCCGACAACAAAATCCGTTGTCGGAAATTCCGATCGTGTGTACATAAATCTGACGGACAAAGTGCCACGCATGCTCAGAATAAATAAAGAGATGAAAGCTATTGGCCACTGCCCCGTTTATAGTCCTGACGTACGTGTTTTACGTCACCGCGTTTGGAACGATCGGATTTTCTGACAACTTTGTGTGACCGTGTGTATGCAAGACAAGTTTGAGCCAACATCCGTCGGAAAAAATCCTAGGATTTTGTTGTCGGAATGTCCGAACAAAGTCCGACCGTGTGTACGGGGCATCACAGTGCATATTTTTAGCACTGATCACTGTATTAGTGTCACTGGTTCCCAAGTGTCAGTTAGTGTCAGAATGTCTGCTGAAAGTCGCTGATCACCGCCATTACTAGTATAAAATAAATAAATAAATACAAATTCTAGTATATATCCCATAGTTAGTAGACACTATAACCAGTGGCGGAACTATAGGGGTCGCTGCAGTCGCGCTTGCTACTGGGCCCTGCCGTTCTGCCACTGTGGGGGGGCCCCAAGGCCCGGCATCTCCCCCTGCACCCCTGGCCATCCATTTAAAATGCAGTGGGGGAGGTGGCGATTGGCAGCTCTATGGTGCCTGCGAGCCGCGGGATCTCCCTGGGGCTTGTAGTTCTCTCTCCGAATGTATACAGTGGAGAGGGGAGGAGCCTCTGACCTGGGCATGTATCGGCTTTACTCTTCAGTGAGTCGCTCTGCTTCTACACTCTTGATGAAACATGCCCAGGTCAGAGGCCCATCCCCTCTCCACTGTATACATTCGAAGAGAGAACTACAAGCCCCAGGGAGATCCTGCCGCCCGTGGACACCATAGAGCTGCCGATTGCTTCCTACCACCTCCCCCCAGGTGGAGATGTGCTGGGGGGTCCAAGGTGCACAACGGAGACCAGCCAGGTACAGGGGGAACCTCTGGAAGGGGGGTGACTGTCTGGGGACCCTGATGTAAGGGGGGCTCTCTGGGGACCCTGAAGTAAGGGGGGCCCTCTGGGGACCCTGAAGTAAGGGGGCTCTCTGGGGACCCTAAAGTAAGGGGGGCCTCTGTTGATCCTGAAGTAAGGGGGCCCTCTGGGGATCCTGATGTAAGGGGGGCTCTCTGGTGACCCTAAAGTAAAAGGGTCCTCTGGGGACCCTGAAGTATGGGGGGCCCTCTGGGGACCCTGATGTAAGGGGGGCTCTCTGGCAACCCTAAAGTAAGGGGGGCTTCTGGGGACCCTAAACTAAGGGGGCCCTTTTGTAACCCTAAAGTAAGGGGGGCTCTCTGGGGACCCTGATGTAAGGGGGGCTCTCTGTGGACCCTGATGTAAGGAAGGCTCTCTGGGTATCCTGATGTAAGGGGGGGCTCTCTGGGGACCCTGATGTAAGGGGAGGTCAGAGACCCATCCCCTCTCCACTGTATACATTCGGAGAGAGAACTACAAGCCCCAGGGAGATCCTGCCACCCGTGGACACCATAGAGCTGCCGATCGCTTCCTACCACCTCCCCCCAGGTGGAGATGTGCTGGGGGTCCAAGGTGCACAATGGAGACCAGCCAGGTACAGGGGGAACCTCTGGAAGGGGGGTGACTGTCTGGGGACCCTGATGTAAGGGGGGCTCTCTGGGGACCCTGAAGTAAGGGGGGCCCTCTGGGGACCCTGATGTAAGGGGGCTCTCTGGGGACCCTAAAGTAAGGGGGGCCTCTGTTGATTCTGAAGTAAGGGGGACCTCTGGGAACCCTGATGTAAGGGGGGCTCTCTGGGGACCCTAAAGTAAAGGGATCCTCTGGGGACCCTGAAGTAAGGGGGGCCCTCTGGGGACCCTGATGTAAGGGAGGCTCTCTGGTGACCCTAAACTAAGGGGGGCCTCTGGGGACCCTAAACTAAGGGGGGCCCTCTTGTAACCCTGATGTAAGGGGGACTCTCTTGGGACCCTGATGTAAGGGGGGCTCTCTGTGGACCCTGATGTCAGGAAGGCTCTCTGGGTATCCTGATGTAAGGGGGGCTCTCTGGGGACCCTGATGTAAGGGGAGGCTCTCTGGGGACCCTGAAGTAAGGGAGAGCTCTCTGGGGACCCTGATGTAAGGAAGGCTCTCTGGGGACCCTAATGTAAGGGGGCTCTCTGGGGACCCTGATGTAAGTAAGGAGCTCTCTGGGGACCCTGATGTAAGGGGAGTTCTCTGGGGACCCTGATGTAATGGGGCTCTCTGGGGACACTGATGTAAGGGGGGCCCTCTGGGGACCCTGATGTAAGGGGGGGCTCTCTAGGGACCCTGATGTAAGGGGGGGCTTTCTGGGTACCCTGAAGGGGGCTCTCCGGGAACCCTGATGTAAGGAAGGGGCTCTCTGGGGACCCTGATGTAAGGAGGGGCTCTCTGGGGACCCTGATGTAAGCAGAGGCTCTCTGGGGACCCTGAAGTTAGGGGAGGCTCTCTGGGGACCCTGAAGTAAGGGGGGGCTCTCTGGGGACCCTGATGTAAGGAAGGGGCTCTCTGGGGACCCTGACGTAAGGAAGGGGCTCTCTGGGGACCCTGATGTAAGGAAGGGGCTCTCTGTGGAACCTGATGTAAGGAAGGGGCTTTCTGGAGACCCTGATGTAAGAGGGGGGCTCTCTGGAGACCCTGATGCAAAGGCAGGCTCTCTGGGGACCCTGGTGTAAGGGGGAGCTCTTTGGGGACCCTGATGTAAGGAGGGGCTCTCTAAGGACCCTGATGTACGGGGGAATCTCTGGGGACCCTGAGGTAAGGGGGGACTCTCTGGGGATCCTATTGTAAGTAGGGAGGCTCCCTGAGGATGTAAGGGGGGATCTGCATGTAACAATATTTATATATATATATATATATATATATATATATATATATATATATATATATATATATATATATATACACACACACACATGTATATTATATACATGTGTATGCCCGCCCAAGCGTATGACTTTCTTTACTTCGCTGCTATGGGCTCTAGCCCGAGATCTTTTGTAGACCTAGCCCAAAATTCGGGCTGAAATCAGACCTGAAACAGTGAATGGAGATGCACCGGACTCCTGCTGTGAGCCGCATGCGGCTTAGATGTGACCACAACCTTCGTGATTTCAGATGATAACTTCCTTGCCAGCCTAAATATGGAAGCCCTTTAAACCAACATTGGGCATTCTTTAGGCTTGCAAGTGTGTGAACACTTCCTCCAGATGAGAGGGGAGGTCTTTTCTACCCATACAAGTTTGTACTGAAGCTCCTCAAGTTCATATTGGAACACAATTTCCTTTTCAATGGAAATATATCTGGACTATGCATGGGGACTGCAATGGGTACAGCTTGCGCACCCACCTACACCAACCTATTTTTAGGTTGGTGGGAGGAGACAATTGTGTTCACAGAAGGTATGCTTCAATACACATCATGCATCTTGCGGTGGACAAAGTTCATTGACAACTTGTTAGTACTATGCAAGGGTACTCAAGAATCCTTCCAACAATTTGTGGAGTGTCTCAATGACAACGCCATCTGAATGTATTTCACTAGTAAGATACATTGGGAGACCATCGATGTGGAAGCAGCGATTTATGCTACCATTGTTTGCAAGTCCATGTCAACAGTCTATTTCACTGGACATGTAATTACCCTAATTACCTGAGGAGGGGGACCCCCACAGGACAATTTGTGTGGACAAAATGTAATTGCACCACACAGATTGAATTTGAACGTGAGTGTAGAGTGCTCTCTGAGAGATTTACTATTGGACTACTATGATAACTGGGAGCAAACCAGAAAAAAAGGATTATTGTTACATATTTGCATCAGTCGGGACACATTTATAACATCATCAAGAAATATTGGCAAGTCCTATTGGACGATAAGGACCTGAATACAGTTCTCCCTAGGAATCATTATTTATAGGAGAGAAAAAATCTTAGGAACTCTTTGGTCCATAGTCATGTGGCAAAGGTCTCAACAGTATCCAGCAATCCTTTGTGGCTCCCGATGAGGCCAAATGGTTCCTATCATTGTGGGGACTCTAATGCCCCGTACACACGGTCGGACATTGATCGGACATTCCGACAACAAAATCCATGGATTTTTTCCGACGGATGTTGGCTCAAACTTGTCTTGCATACACACGGTCACACAAAGTTGTCGGAAAATCCGATCGTTCTGAACGCAGTGACGTAAAACACGTACGTTGGGACTATAAACGGGGCAGTAGCCAATAGCTTTCATCGCTTTATTTATTCTGAGCATGCGTGGCACTTTGTGTGTTGGAACTGGCCACACACGGTCGGAATTGACGCGATCGGATTTTGTTGTCGGAAAATTTTATAGCCCACTCTCAAACTTTGTGTGTCGGAAAATCCGATGGAAAATGTCCGATGGAGCCCACACACGGTCGGAATTTCCGACAACACGCTCCGATCTGACATTTTCCATCGGAAAATCTGACCGTGTGTACAGGGCATAAGACATGTGTGTATGTACCAATTACCAAGCATTTTACGAACCCAAAGAATGGTGAGAAGATAGAATTTCAATTGTTTTATAACTGCAGTTCAAGTGGGGTGGTCTACGCAGCACAATGCCCATGCCCTCTGTTATATGTTGGCAAGACAATCTGACAATTCAGACAGACAGAAAGTGCTGCAACATATTAACAATGTTAGCATGAGGCAAAAAGGAAGTTCTGGACAGCCACACTCCGGAATATAGCCTTTATTTGTAAAAAGTCCAACAGATATAAGCCACAGCAAAAAAATGGGACAAATGAACTGACGCGTTTCACACTTAACAGTGCTTAGTCATAGCAGCAATTGAGTAGAATGTATGGGTCTGATAATGTTGATTTATATATATATATATATATTTATGTATATAGAGACTGTCACTTTAAGAATTTATATTGTGCTTGCTTTGTTTCTTTCCCTTTTTTAGATGGCTTATTTCAGTTCCTGGGAATCAAAACTAATGGATATGTGATGACACAAACACTGATAAGAAACCCAGAAAGCTGCTCAAAATAAGCCTTCGTACCAAAACCAGTCTGAACTGACCAGATACTGTTGAAATCTCTTTCTTTGTCAGTCACATGATGTAACCACCCATTTAACTGTTCCCTTGCTACTAAGAAGATGATGCTTGGACTAAACTATACGATCACACCTATAACACGCCTAGTGCTTATGCATATTCATAAAGTATATACTGTATGGTTAAGACTGGCTAGTGCGTAGACCCAGTGTCTCAGGTGAGACTGCGTCTTTCCTTAAGTGCATCTGTTTGTGTATTAATCCTGCTTACTACTCATGAATCTTTCAACTGCTACAGCCACTGGCCTTCGAGCCTGACTCCAGACCGAGACAAAGTGACTGTTAAAGCAAATTTGGACTATCTTTATATACTATTGCTAGGTAAATGCAGTTCAGTTCAGTTGATTACTGTTAATTAGTATAGTGCAGGTGTTTATCTATATCTGAGTAATGTTGGTGTCTCGTTGATTGTATGTATAAGCACAATTGCTAATCCTCTCTTCTTTTAGGCTATGCTTGGCCTAATAAATTCCTTGAAATACCTTAAGGTGTGTCGGTAACTTCAGCAGTTCCTCTGGGGATAGCACTACAGCATAAAAGGCCATTTTTTTATATTACCTTTATACATGCACAATTGGTTACGATGCATATATCGATTCAACTGGGATTGGAAGAACTGGCTCAGGATCCGGCACAGTTTGCAAATAAGATCATTAACTAGAAAACAACCTGTAAGTTTGTTAACTTGTCGCCTGCCCTTAAAATCTGCTTCCATCTGCTCTCCTTTCGATATTCAGCAAACTGAGATGTAGAAAACTATAAACAAGCTCAGCTAGAGGAGGAGAGTTATTGTTACACCAGCAGATGGCTCCCAGTGACTGCCAGAAAACTGCTAGCATCTAATTAAGATTTCTACCACTGCATCTAGTTATATGAAGGAAGTAAATAGTAGGATGTTAAAACATTTTTGAAACTTAACTATGATAAAGACAGAATCTCCATAGATTATAATGGCAAAGTTATTTAGAATTATTTTATAGCATGTTAACAAAATTTCTCTCAGTACCTGAATTTGTAGGGGTCAATGCATGGTAATATACTGTAAGTAGCAATTTACATAATTTCGCTGAGATAACATTGCACAGGTACCTTAAAAACACGTGTTGCAACACATTGTAATATAGTACAAAGCATAGTGGAAACTGCCCCCTGTTCTAGTTTTGTGCATGGTGTTGTGAGTTGAAGCCCTTTCAATGCATGGCAATACATTAAACAAGTGTGTTCATGGACACTATGTTGTCTATGAGCTCTAAAGTACATGAGGTTCCTAAGGGTGCCTGCATATACCAGCAGTTTCCTCCACAAAGCTAAAAATCCATAAACTCAGGTGCACTATTATTATTATTATTATTATTATTATTATTATTATTATTATCAGTGGTGGCCCGTCCATTAGGGGCGTTGCCCCCTCTCTCCTCTCCACCCTCTATATGCAGTGTATAGATTCATGCATAGCATGAATCTATCCGCGGCTGCCCCCTATTCATGTGGGCTCTTCCGGGGCACCGGGCACATGAATTACAGGGTTTTTTTTTAAGCATCTGATTATAGCCATAGGCTCTAATAGGCTTCAAAATAGCATGGGCTTGGGTCACAGAGAGAGTGCATCCTGAGCCCACGCAGGTGTGTTGCAACAGCAAATGAATATTATTGAAGGGTGTTAGTGCCGTGCCATGGGGGGGTAGCTGGCAGTTGTGCTAGTGCCGCTCCACCGGTGGCCGGGGGGGTGCTTGCCGCCCCCCCCCAAAAAAAACCCTCACTAGCCGCCATTGATTATTATACAGGATTATATAGCGCCAACAGTTTGCGCAGTGGTTTACAACATTAGGGCAGACAGTACAGTTACAATACCATTCAATATAGGAGGAAGCAGAGGGCCCTGCTCATTAGAGCTTACAATCTAGAAGGGAGGGTCAAGTGATACAAAAGGTAATAACTGTCGGGGATGAGCTGATGAAGAAAATTAAAGTACAGTTGTTAGGTGGAGGCAGGATAGGCTTCTCTGCAGAGAAAAATTTTCAGGGAACACCTAAAGGTGGATGGAGTTTGAGATAGTCAGACAGATTGGGGTAGGGAATTTCAAAGGATGGGAGAGGCTCGGGAGAAGTCCTGGAGGCGAGTAGGGGAGGGGGTGATGAGGGAGCTAGAAAGCAGGAGGTCTTGGGAGGAACGATTTGGTTGGTATTTTGAGACTAGTTAGTGATGTAGCTGGGGGCAGAATTGTGGATGGCTTTTTAAGTTGTTGTTAGTATTTTGAATTTAATTTGTTGGGTGAGTGGCAGCTAATGGAGGGATTGGCAGAGAGGGGTAGAAGACAATGAGCGGTTTGTAAGGTGGATGAGTCTAGCAGCAGCATTCATGATGGACTAAAGAGGGGATAGCTTATTTAAAGGTAAGGCTATGAGGAGGGATTTGCAGTAGTTGAGGTGAGAGATAACCAGGGCGTGAACTAGGAACTTTGTGGTTTCTTTGGCTAGGAAGGGATGTATTTTGGAGATGCTGCAGAGGTTGAGGTGGCAAGCTTTGCAAAGTGATTGGATATGGGGTCGAAAGGAGAGTTCGGAGTCCAGGATAACACCTAGCATCCTGACATGCGGGCAAGGGTTGATGGCTGTGCCATTGCTATGGACAGAGAAGTCAGGGGAAGAGGCATGTGGGGGAGGAAATATTATGAGCTTGGTTTTTGACAAGTTGAGTTTGAGGAAGTTGTGTGACATCCAGACAGATATGTCTGTTAGTAAATTAGTGATGCGTGAGGAGATAGATGGAGTGAGTTAAGGGGTGTAGAGATAGATTTGGGTGTCTTCAGCGTAGAAATTGTATTGAAAGCCGTGGGAGGCTGACCCCGGGGAGTGGGTGTAGATTGAAAATAGCAGAGGTCCAAGAACAGAACCTTGGGGATCCTCAACGGAGAAAGGAGGGGGAGAGGAGGAAGTAGATTTGTAGGTGACACTGAAGGTGAGGTGGGATAGGTAGGATGAGAGCCAGTGAAGAGCACAGTCTAGGAGACCAAAGGAGTAAAGTTCTTTGAGGAGGAGGGGGTGGTCAACCATATCAAAGGCAGCCGAAAGGTCCAGAAAGCAAATTAATCTTTGGAACTTGTACAGTATATAATGGTGATTTCCCGCGCTCCAAATAACAAAGAAAAATTACAAACAATGCTGCTACTATATCAAAACCAGTAAAAATGAAATATATATACCAAAGTGCATCTATAGCAAAATTCACAGTAGCGTAACAATAACACCTAATTAATTCAGTGTTCAATAGAAAAATATTCAAAGATTCCTTAATAAGCCAATCCACTTCTCCACAGTTCCTTGTAGAAAAGGTGCATATCCATGGGTAAATGAAAAAGAAAGGCTCCACTAGTGAAATATTGTAAAGCTCAATCTTTAATCTAAAAACAATACCCAGTCCACTCACGTGTAAAACATCTTGTATCAAACATTGTATAGCTCACATAGGCGTGCGCACAGGGTGTGCCAGATGTGCCTGGGCACACCCTAAACGCCTTGTGTGGTGCATATTCCCCCCTGTTTAGACCACTGATATTTCATCCCAAAAAAATGTTACAAAATAAAAGACTTTAAAAAGAATAAAAATAAAAACTACTGACACTGTCCACTGCCCTACTGACACCATCAGTACATATACACATGCATTTGTATTTGAGCTTTGGGGTGCACACCCTAATGCAAGAGGCTGCGCACACCTATGATAGCTCATGACATGAGTTCCCCAGTGACATGAGTTCCCCCAGTGACAGGGTAGGATAGAATTTTCATGGCTGAAAGGTGCAGAATGTGTAACAATTGGGCGGCAGTCACTATAAAGACTTAAAGTATTTTTTTCTTCAAAGCAACACATGGGAGAGAAGGGTGGGGAACTCAGAACACCTTTACTGACTTGCAGACTCACAAACTCCATTCATAGACATCAGTAGAGGCATAATGGACTATTAAGCTGAATCCAGCAACATGTACCTTTGTCAGAAGAAGCAGTAGTAGCTCCAGTAGCAACAGCATCCATAGTTATCCTCCTGATGCTTTCCCAGGTTCTCCAAGACTTCCCCCTTCTTTGGTTTTCCAGCTTCAGAGTCACCTCTGGTACGTCATTCCAGGCATCATTTTTGCATACAGATCCTCGTCTGTGCCCAGGGCCTCAAGCAGTAGGACCACACTGGACAGGCAGGCTTCTTTTGCTTCCAGGCATTTGCACCAAGCACATGCAAAGGCCTCCTCAGCTGCTCAACACACAACTTCCCCAAGCCAAAGCCTGTTAGTAAGAGGGAGCTCACAAGGTCCACCCTAAATATTTATTCTCTCCTCCAGCATACACAAGTGGCAATAAATCTTCTACTGGTTAGCCAGGAGAAACATTAATATTGATAACTCAGTCGTACGGTAGCTTCTCAATCTATTGTCAGAGGAACCAGTGACACTTATTGGCCACAGACAAAAGCAACAACACTGAGCTTAGGGGAAAACCAATTGAACCAATAAACTATAAATCAGCTTAGGCTGACTACCACCCAGGAAGGATATATTTAAATAGTCACCCCTGTTTGGGACAGGGTGGCTACACATGAACATACCTTCACTGTTGTTAATTTTGACAAACATCCAAGAACTATAAGCATGCGCAAGAATATTCCAGGTGTTCTGCTGACATCTACTGGTAGGTTATACACATCTATATAATTATGGCAATATGCGTTCTACACTATGGTACACCTAGGTGAATGGGCACCGATATGTCTATAAACGATTAAAAAAGAAAAACAGGCCCAAAAAAGGCAAGGATCATTCGGAGGTGTAGAAATGGGTAATTTCCCATTCATCTTTACAGATGAACTCCAGACTTACCTCCAGTCTTACGCCATTGTGCAGGCTCCTCTTCTGTACTGAAATTGCTTATTGTGATCTCAATTCCCACTGCAAGTGTTTCACATTGTGCATTAGAAGTTTCAGCAAGCTATATAGGGCCCACCTCATTTCCTGTCTGGAGGACATCCAGCATCATCTACCTCACTCCTTCCCAACCTTACCCTTTCATTCATTCGATTTTAAGTGTTACTAAACCAACAATAGTAAAATAAGGCTGTATATGCAGTAAAGAATAATTGTTATACTCACTGTGGAACCTAAAGGGTTAATAATCTGCATTGTGTAAAAAGGCTGTTTGGTCCTGTGTTCTCTGATCCAACCCTTCTTTTACTGTCCCCAATACATCTGCTGATAGCACAGAGCCTTGGAGACAAGCTGTACATGCTCAGTTTTGTGTGTATTGCACGGAAGTTTGTTTTTTGTTTGTTTTTTGGGAGGGTGCATGTGATCAGCACAGGGCCAATCAGCACTGTCCAGGCAGAAAGTCAGAGGTCATGCAGCCTAATAGGACAGTCAGAGGTGAATGAAAACTCCTCCTATAAGCTATAACCAGTGCTCAGCCAGACACTGATAGAAGTCACAAGGCTGCTATATACTGCTGATGAGAAAAGGTATTTGGCAGTTTATATTTACTAAATTAATTGCATTTCCATGTTCTGTGTACTGTGGGAGGTCAGATATAGTGAATGCAGGGTCCTGGGTTTAGTAACACTAAGTTATTTCAATCCTTGAGGCTCAGAATCACAAGTGGGCAATAATTAGGGAAGTCTGTTTGTAAGAGCCCTTTCACACTGGGGCGGTTTGCAGGCGCTATTGCGCTAATAATAGCGCCTGCAAACCGACCCGAAAGTGCCGCTGCTGTCATTCCAGTGTGAAAGCCCCGAGGGCTTTCACACTGGAGCGATGCGCTGGCAGGACAGTAAAAAAAGTCCTGCCAGCAGCATCTTCGGAGCGGTGAAGGAGCGTATACCGCTCCTTTACCGCTCCTGCACATTGAAATCAATGGGACGGCGCGGCTATACCGCCGGCAAAGCGCCTCTGCAGAGGTGCTTTGCGGTGGTATTTAACCCTTTCACGGCCGCTAGCAGGGGGGTAAAACCCCCCCCGCTAGCGGCCGCATACCGACGGTAAAACGCCGCTAAGCGTTTTACCGCCGACGCCACCCCCGCCCCAGTGTGAAAGGGCTCTTAAAGTAAACCAAATTGTACACACGCTGCGCTTATGAAAATAAAAAAATAAGACATTTCCACTAAAATATTAATGAAGTGATATTGTGCTTAACATATACAAAATCTATTAATACTATACGTTAATGTGCAATAAATTTCAATAAATGAATAAATAGGTAAAAGTGCTCCAAAAAGCCTGTGTATTGCAAATATTCCACAAAGCTTGTGCAATTTTCAAACATTAATAGATAATTCAACACAAATATCCATGTGATTTAGTGTTGCATTCAAGCATATTAGTACTGCATCTATGCAATATGGTGTTAGTGCAATGTTCGAACAATAAAAAGTTAAAAATACTAAAAAACGCATCCGTGCGATTTGGTGCTACATCCATGTGATTCTATGCAATTCAGTGCTGTGTTGCTGTGCAATGATCAAATTAATAGTCCGATTTATTGTTGCATGCATGCATTTCAGTGCTGCATCTATGCAATATGGTGTTAGTGCAATGTTCAAACAATAAAAAGTAAAAAAATACAAAAAAACGCATCCATGCGATTTGGTGTTTCATCCATGTGATTCTATGCAATTCAGTGCTGTGTTGCTGTGCAATGATCAAATTAACAGTCCACAGATCTTCCACAATCCATTCATGTGTTATGGTGAACACAAACTAAAGTGCTGTGCGCTCATACAAGTGCTCCCCCCCCAGGTGATAGCCCTCACCTTAGGGCGTGCGACCTTGCAATTAAGCTTGGTCAGAATGCGTCTTAGAACCCCTCTGGGTTTGATGTTATATGCAGGGTCCTGGAAAGATTTGCACTGGTGCCTCTGTTCCTCACAGCAGTCCAGTTTGTACCTCAATATATCAACACAAAAGGGACTTCATGGTGCAGTATGTACTAAATTTATTAAAATCATAAACAAATTCTGCAATGGGTACTCACAGTAACAAGGCGCTTAAGGGCGCCACACTAAAACAGCAGAGACGAACGGGCAACAGCGGCCGGTATGGGGTGGTGTGCAAATCTGTCCCAACAGGTTGTATGTATAACATTCTGTCCTGTCCCCTTCCCCTACGTGTGTTCGATACAAGGGGTATTTCTTATCTTCATCAGGGGGTGATTAAGATACAGGAAGATACGAAATCAGTGTTGCCAACCGCCCGTGTTTTTACGGGCAGCCCGTAAAAACGGGGCTATTTTTTCATGTCAGTGAAAACCCGTGAAGAAAATTTCATGCCCGTAAAAATGACGGTCCCGGCTCGGAACTGCGCATGTGCAGTCCCGAAGCATTGCCGAGAGTCTCCGATCATCCCTGTGACTGCTGCTACTTGTCTTGTACCCTCCCCCTTCCTCCAACAGCGCGCCTTATTTGATTCTGGGAGATGCTGGGAGGGGGGGAGGAGTGGAGTGAGTGAGCCTGCAGTGGAGCGCCCGCCCGGACGGACTTCAGCCTAGCAGGGGGTAAGCTTATCTAGCTTAGCAATTAGCTAAATGCAGTTGTGTCTTTACTTGTGTTGATGGGCAGGAGGAGGGGGGCAGAGGATGGTCATGGGCTGTGTTGCAGGCTTCTGTAGCAGGCTTGTGTGCGCCGTGCAGATGGTTTTTTTGTGTGTCAGATCTGCTTTTCTTCTAAAGGGAGGACGTTTTCTCCCCAATCTCCTATTACCTGCAGTGCTCACCACCAGTACAGGCACAGCCACCTCAGTCCTCCCCAGAGTTAGCAACTCATGTGTCAGTGGCACTACAAATCCAAGCATGCCATGAGAGGGGAGGCAGCAGCAAGATGATTTGGCTGGTATTTTCTGATGAAAAAGTGCTGCTGTATATTGTTTGTACTGTATGGTGATAATATAATTATGTATTGTGCTTGATGGTTATGAGGTGTTTATTTTTTTTTTTTTATCTGAGTAAGTAGTGAGCACATTTGGTCTCCTGTAGCATGTCTGCAGTCTCTGACCGTCTCCTGTATCTTGTCCGCAGCCTATGACCGTCTCCTGTATCTTGTCCGCAGCCTATGACCGTCTCCTGTATCTTGTTCGCAGCCTAGGACCGTCTCTGGTAGCATGTCCGCAGCCTAGGACCGTCTCCTGTAGCATGTCCGCAGCCTAGGACCGTCTCCTGTAGCATGTCCGCTGTCTCTGACCGTCTCCTGTATCTTGTCCGCAGCCTATGACCGTCTCCTGTATCTTGTCCGCAGCCTATGACCGTCTCCTGTAGCATGTTCGCAGCCTAGGACCGTCTCTGGTAGCATGTCCGCAGCCTAGGACCGTCTCCTGTAGCATGTCCGCAGCCTAGGACCGTCTCCTGTAGCATGTCCGCAGTCTCTGACCGTCTCCTGTAGCATGTCCGCAGCCTTGTACCGTCTCCTGTAGCATGTCCGCAGTCTCTGACCGTCTCCTGTAGCATGTCCGCAGTCTCTGACCGTCTCCTGTAGCATGTCCGCAGTCTCTGACCGTCTCCTGTAGCATGTCCGCAGTCTCTGACCGTCTCCTGTAGCATGTCCGCAGTCTCTGACCGCCTCCTGTAGCATGTCCGCAGTCTCTGACCGTCTCCTGTAGCATGTCCGCAGTCTCTGACCGTCTCCTGTAGCATGTCCGCAGTCTCTGACCGTCTCCTGTAGCATGTCCGCAGTCTCTGACCGCCTCCTGTAGCATGTCCGCAGTCTCTGACCGCCTCCTGTAGCATGTCCGCAGTCTCTGACCGCCTCCTGTAGCATGTCCGCAGTCTCTGACCGCCTCCTGTAGCATGTCCGCAGTCTCTGACCGCCTCCTGTAGCATGTCCGCAGTCTCTGACCGCCTCCTGTAGCATGTCCGCAGTCTCTGACCGCCTCCTGTAGCATGTCTGCAGTCTCACTGTCTCTTGTAGAATAAAACCGAGAGCCACCAAGCTGGAGCCATTTGACTGAGCCCTGCACGGTGCACCTGAGAGGAGGTCAGTGACAGCGCCGCCAGGCCAATCTGAGGGGGAGTCACTGATGTAAGGGGGCACCGATATAAATGTTTCCCCCCTATATTAGTAAACCCCCTTACCTTAGTGTATTCACTGTACGGAAGGTGGTCTCTGGTCACCAGAGTGCGCCCCACAACAGAGTTCCTGGCTTTTCCCTTTACATCAGAGTCTGCAGGATTCCCCCTTACAGTGCAACAAGGAACTCAATCTGTGGACCCTGATGTAATTGGGAACTCTGATGTAAAGAGAACAAAGTGGACTCTGATATAAGGTGGTCTCTGGTCACCAGAGCCCCCCTCTACATCAGAGTTCCACCTTAGATCATGATTTGCAACGTTTCCCTTTACATAAGAAGTTAATTTCACTGCAAGAGGGAATCCTGCAGACTCTGATGTAAGGGGGATCTCTGTGCTGGCCGGGTTATAGTAACCTGACCTTCGTGTCAATGCAGAAATATGTTTTTTACTTTTGTTAAACTTAAACACTTTGCTAATAGCACTAGATATATGTTTATAGTTTAAATATTCATATTTGCACTGTTTAGCACTGAAAACTGTAATTATAGGTACTTTTTTGCAGTGCCAGTAAAAAATTGGTGCCGTTTGTAAATTTTTGGTATCCTGCCAGTAAATTTTGCCTCGGAAGGTTGGTAACACTGTACGAAATACCCCTCACCATAACACATGAATGGATTGTGGAAGATCTGTGGACCGTTAATTTGATCATTGCACAGCAACACAGCACTGAATTGCATAGAATCACATGGATGCAACACCAAATCGCATGGATGCGTTTTTTTGTATTTTTTAACTTTTTATTGTTTGAACATTGCACTAACACCATATTGCATAGATGCAGCACTGAAATGCATGCATGCAACACTAAATCGGACTGTTAATTTGATCATTGCACAGCAACACAGCACTGAATTGCATAGAATCACATGGATGTAGCACCAAATCGCATGGATGCGTTTTTTTGTATTTTTTAACTTTTTATTGTTCGAACATTGCACTAACACCATATTGCATAGATGCAGTACTGATATGCTTGGATGCAACACTAAATCGCATGGATATTTGTGTTGAACTATCTATTAATGTTTGAAAATTGCACAAGCTTTGTGGAATATTTACAATACACAGGCTTTTTGGAGCACTTTCACCTATTTATTCATTTATTGAAATTTATTGCACATTAACGTATAGTATTAATAGATTTTGTATATGTTAAGGACAATATCACTTTATTAATATTTTAGTGGAAATTTCTTATTTTTTTATTTTGATAAGCGCAGCGTGTGTACAATTTGGCTTAACTATTTTGCATGGTTATGAGACATGCGTAACGTTAGCAGCTGATCATTTGCAAAGATATACTATTTTGGAGACCAGATTTGGTCAATTACCTGGAGGCTCACCGGACTACAAATTAGCATTCTGTATGTAAAAGTAGCCTGTCTAGAAGTGTCGAGTCCTTTCAGAGGCGGCTCTAGGCTTTGTGAGGCCTTAGGCAAATCTGAGACATGAGGCCCCACTCACATCCATAATTGGAAAAATAATTCAAGTGATAAAAATTAGCTGTATAAATTGCATATATTAAGAGTTTTAAATTTTATGAACTATGAATTCACCGTCTATAGAATTCTCTCTAACCAATTCTTCTTTAATCAAATATATATATATATATTACATATATATTATATATTACACGCATATTTCTCCATTTACATGAAGTTCAAGTTAATATAACCCAGCCAGCACAGAGTTACCTCATATATTAGAATGTCATAAACAATGTATTGACACCCACAGCCGTTCGCTGAAGGCAGTGCGAAATGGGCAAATTAGGCGGCCGCGAGGCCCCTGTGGGGGCGAGGCCTAAGGCGACCGCCTAATTTGCCTAATTAGAGAGCCGCCTCTGAGTCCTTTGATGTTTGCATAACTGCCCCAAGAGGCAACCCAGTGCTACCCTCAGGGTTGAGGCCTGAGGAAGGGTGCTGAGACATTTTCAGGAAGCTATATAGCATCCTGCCAGCTCCTCCCACCAGCCATGGGTTGCAGAGAGAAGCACAGAGATCCAGTGATTACATTACTGGGCATTAAATAAGGTATGTGCAAAAATGTAATGGTTTTATTTAAAAAATCATTAGCATGTTGATGAGGGGGAAAGACGAAGGAAAATATTTTCTAATTAACCTTAACGTCTAGGCAAATCATGTAATATATCCCAGTCAGGAGAGGAGGAGGGGTTTTCTCAGCTAAGCACACCCTCCTGCCTGCATGCCTGAGCTAAGGGCAGATGGATTCCAGGAAGTAAATGCAACATGAATCATCTGCCCTCACTCAAGATGGCCAAGGCCAGAAAAGTTGGGGGTGGGGGGTTTCAAAGTGATTTTTTCAAGCAAATAAAGCATGGAGACATGTATAGATGGATGGAGGAGTTTGTGTAGAATATGAAGATGAAGTTATAAAGTGTTTTCAGTTTCTGGTGCTCAAATACAGTTAAGCTCCACTAAGTCATGTGTTTTTCAAACTGATTTGGCAGCAAAATAAAGCATGGAGAGTTGGATGGATGGGAGAGTTTGCTTTGAATATTAAAAATAAATTTAAATAGCATTTTTGGTTTGTGGTGCTCAGATATAGTGCAGTTCCACTTTAAGCTTTAGGTCCAAATGGGATACTAGTATTTAAAGTTGAAGTTTAGTATATTTTTAGGGGGATACATTGTCATACTCATTCAGTTTTGTGTTATTGTGTGCAATCCATTTCCTGCAGGCGGCTGCTTATACTTAGACTCTTCTTTGTAGCATCTCCCTTACAGCCTCTGATACTGCCCTAAGCATTTGTCTTCCGGAGCAGTAAAGGTTAAGAGCAACGCTGCTATAGAGAAAAGTTACACTGCTTGCCTGTCCCCTTTTGCCTTCTCCACCATTCATATAACTCGTATTACTGCACTCCCACAATGCATTGCGTTCTATGAATGGGTGAAGAAGATCCTGTGATTCAACTGTTCCTCCCCCATTCACAAAATGTGATGCATTGTATTATTTTTTGCTGGAGTTCTGCTTTAAGATAAAATCCCCAAAATATCCCTCCTACACAGATTCTCTTACGCTGCCTTCCTTATCTTTAAATACCCTGTATTTCAGGAAGGAGTAACCCATTCCATGTGCATAAACAAAGTGCCTAGCTATATTTCTATCCTAACATTGCTGATGCTGTATATGATCTCCAAACGGATACTTCAGTCGGTCCATGTATTCAGCTTTACATTTATTAAATGTAAGTATTGCAGATCATATTTTAAATCATTATAGACACCTAAAAGATTCCACAAAAAGCTTTAAACTCATCTCGGGGACCTGCGTCCCCACAAACCAACAAAACAGGCAAGGGCTTGGACCCCTTTGTGGTGCGGATACAACAAACCACCTAAGCGTGGTTAATCTATCTTCCACCAATCTGTCACCAAGTGAGATACAACTTTTATCTCGTGGACTAACCTTCTGTCCCGAACAGAACTTCGATGTCTTTGAAACAGTCAACTTTTCGCACGCAGGCTATTATTAAAATACCTGCATGCAAAGGATAACTCTGAAGATGACGCTGTGGATGGGTCCTTTTTCAGCATGAAGGAATGCAGGGCCCTACGAGACCTAACTCTCTTTTACTAAGAAAACAATACAATGGATTTAATAGACCAAATCGATCTGGACGCCTTATTACAGGAGGTGCACAAATCGACCTCAAATCCCCTAATGATGTTTAAAAAGGCCTCCACAACATTCCCTTCTTCGAGCATTAACCCCAATGTAGCAGTATTTTTAAGGCAGACAATTTGTGACATATGCAAACTATCACAAATTCAATCCAAACAGGCCAGTCTCTCAGATGATGAAAACCTGGCCCTTCAGCGCCTCATAAAAAACCCCAAAATTGTAATAAAACCCTCTGACAAAGGGGGCAATGTGGTCGTCATGAATAATGACGACTATGTTTCAATGTGTCTGGACATTTTAAAGAACAAAGAATGGTATAAAGCAATTTCAGCCCTTAACATCAATCAATATAATTCCAGCTTTTATAGTATGATTGATCGTGCATTCTTTAGAGGGGAAATCACCAAGAATATCTATGAATTTGTTAGGACCCCACATCCCAAGGTAGCTACGTTCTACAGTCTACCCAAGATTCATAAAAATCCGACAAAACCCACAGGCCGCCCCATTGTCTCCGGCAATGGAGCCATATCAGAAAACCTAAGCCGAGTCATAGATGCACACTTGCAACCTCTTGTTCTGTCTTTGCCCTCCTTTGTCAAGGACACATTACAATTTTTACAACTCATCAACGATCTTAGGATACCAGAAAATGCCATTCTGGTGACTATTGATGTCGAGGCGCTGTACAGCAGCATTCCCCATTCTCAGGGTTTGGCCGCTGTACAAAGGGCCTTGCAACAGCATTCTCAGTATGATCCGGCATTGGTTAGGTTCATTTTGAACAGGCTGCACTACATACTGCATCATAATTACTTTTGTTTTGACAACTCTCACTACCTCCAGGTACAGGGTGTGGCTATGGGGACCTGTTGTGCCCCCTCCTACGCCAACCTGTACCTGGGGGAGTGGGAAAAGTCTCTCCTGGACGATGAGGACCTTGTCATGTACACCAGCCATATAACCAAATGGCTGAGGTATATCGACGACGTCTTCGTCGTCTGGGAGGGACCTGAGACCAAACTAGTTGAATTTTTTAACAAGATTAATGTGAACGATCGTAACTTGAGATTTACGATGACCCATGACCCCCACAGCGTCACCTTCCTAGATGTCTCCATTTCGGTCACTGCGGAAGGACACCTTTCTAGCACTTTGTTCCGCAAGACAACTGCTGGGAATACGGTCCTTCATTCGGATAGTTTTCACCCTATCCCATTAAAGAACTCGATCCCTTACGGACAGTATTTGCGCCTTTGGTGCAACTGTTCAAATGATGGAAAAACGGGAGCTATTCCTGCGCTACCAATTAGGAAAAAAGTGTAGTAATCGTGTAAACTTCTAACTGTAATTCAAGAGGTATATAAACCATCTGTACCCGGACAGCTGCATGCACCAAAATCAGGGCCCAGACATAAGCCCGGAAAGAAATTAAAAAGAGAAAGGGAGGGGTGCTGCGCTAACCAGAGGGTCTATACTCATTAGTTGTGGGATCAAGGCCTCAGTATAATAGAATAAATACACATATAAAATCGCATGAGTTGGAGTATATAAAACGCATAGGTGAAGGTGGTATCTAGAAATTGGGGGGAGGGGTGGTTAGTGATAGAAGTATAAACAATATATATAAAATGGTCCAAACAGGTGATAAATATAAACAATAAAACATTGACTAAAATTCATTCAGTCCAGTAATATCCAATATGTTAAAGTGCTGGTGCTCTCGTGCCTTAAATAAACTGAAATAATGCAATGTAATACAGACCAATGAATAAATAGAACAATATTGCACGAAAAAAAATATATCACATAAAAAATGAGAGAGGCATAATCGCCAAAATCTTCGTGTTGCTACAAGTGCAAAAATGAAAGTTCAGTGTGGATAATCCAGTGAGTAGACAAAATACTTGCTAGTGTCCAAAAAAAATTATATCAAGTGTCCAAAACAAAAACAAAGTGCAACTCAGGGCAAATCTTATCAATGGTGCACAAAAGAAAGTGCTCAAACTCAGCAATAAATAACAGTGAGGTGATGCTATGCAGACAAAGCACTCTGTGTCTTCTTCATGCAGCATGCGCTAGTGTAGGTAATGGCCCCTTACCTAGCGGTGCTAGGTCAACCGCATATATGTTGTATAATCGCAAGGTCCTGGGTCTCTACTGCGTCTCTGTGTCCCCGCTTGCCGACTCTACAGGATCCTAATTGCTGGCTGGATGTATCTAGTTATGGTCCTGGGATAGTGCGGTTCCTAGCTCCTCCACATCTCATTTCAAGTATATAAAACATAGGACAAGGTACCCAGATAGTGAAGTATGTATTGTAAGGGTCACTTTATTCATATACACATATGGAAAGAGTACTCACATTGAGCAGTTAGTATCACAGCGTTGTATCCAATGAGCGGTGAGCTCGTAATGCATTCAGCAGAGAAGAAAACGAAACAAGCCTATTCCGTCCCTACGCGTGACGTCACCGATCACGTGACTTCTTCAGGGGATACTGTTCAAATGATGTTTTGTTCAAAAAAGAAGCAGAGGGGCTCCAAAATCGACTGTTAGCAAGGGGCTACAGTAGATCGTGCCTTAAAAAAGCTTACAATCAAGCTATAGGACATTCTAGACCTCAGCTGCTTTTTAAATCTAAACCCTCCAAAAGTTCTGAATGCAATCTCACCCGGATCATCATGCGCCACTCCCGACAACACCAGGCTATTAAAAAGATCATAGAGCGACATTGGAGCATCCTCACAGATGACCCAAAATTGCGTGAGCTTGTTCAAGAAAAACGTACCATAACTTACAAAAGAGCTATGTCACTACGTGACAAGCTCATTCGGAGCGAATACACCAACGAAAATAAGAGATTGAAGCACTGTTCCATAGCGGATTCCTTCCCCTGTGGACACTGTTCATACTGTTCACTTATTAAGCACGATAAAACCTTTGTTTTACCCAACGGAAACACATTCACACCTACACAGTTTGTGAACTGCCACACTCGTGGAATAGTATATCTGATGGAATGTGAATGTGGTGCCTACTATGTGGGGAAAACCAGGCAGGAATTCTGGAAACGCATTTCCCAACATGTTTATAGCATGGAGGTGGGGAACCCGTATCTCCCCATTGGGAGGCATATAATCTTTATACACAACTACAGAGTCCCTAGAGTCACTTTTGTGGCCCTTTACAAAATAAAGATTCCCACTAGAGGTGGCGACTGGAATAAGTCTCTGCTGCAAAAAGAGCAGAGATGGATATTCCAGTTACAGGTCACCTCTCCACCGGGTTTAAACAAATCGATTTCGTTTGCCCCTTTTTTGCAGGGGTTTTCATCGGGGAAGACACAATGAATGTATGGGAAAGGACCTTCCATCCCGTACGTGCCGCAGTGTTCTGTGGGAACATGAGAAAAGATTTAATATCACCAATCTTTTCTTCCTTTCCCTCTTCTTGTTTCTTCCCCTTCCCTTGTTCCCCCCCCCCCCCATGCTGACTAAAGTTGAGCTTCCAACAATACACCTTATCTATCAGCATTTCCAGTTTTGTACCTACTCCAGCCTGGTTTTGTCTACGTACAACCAATATCTCCACTATCATCTCCCTCATTACTTTTGAATGTATGAGGTATATCTCTTCGTGTATGTTATGGGATTTAACAAAGTGGGTTTCATACTCCGCAATGTTCCATTTTTTAGAAAAATCCAGCCTAAAAACAGTTCAGAGTTCTTCATATGTAAAAACATTTAGGTATTATGTATTTTTTCTTTCTTTTGTACATGTGCTATTTGATTATGTAATTGCAATAGGACAATGCTATTATAACTGTGTAACCATCTCCTAGGAGATAATGATATGCAGAGTACGGTGTATAGATTATGGCCAGCCAGTAGTCAATTCATATTATATAGACCTTGTATGCAGTACCCAGTGAACAAGTGACATGGACTGTCTGTGCCACATTTTATTATCATCTGTCTACACAGCACATAATCTATGGCTGTTTGGCTCTATGTCCCCGGCTGCCTCCCCTCCAGTGCCTGTGCTTCTCCTCTGGGGGGCGGGGGTGCACCTTCTATGCCTTCCTGGCAGGGTGAGAGAGGCGACGCTTGGGCCCTGCGTCTCCTATATGCGCCCACTAGGTGGCAACACCTTGACCTGGGCGCTTCTCATCCTGCCAGCGGCGTCCCGGATCCCTTCCGGACGCCGTGCTCACGCGCGCGCATCCTAGTGCGCGTGCGCATGACGTAGCGGCGCCTGCGCAGTTGCGGTGGAAGCGACGGGGACACCCGAGGGTATTATCTCTTCCGGAACGCCGGGGGGACCACGTCAGAGCGCAAAGCTGTGCCGCTTTTTCCCCCAATGGAGGGGGAGGAGGCAGGGATGCGCTCGTATACCTGCACCTGATGTGAGTTAGTCAATTGACACTCCCTATAAATGCAACAAATCCCAGGGGAACTTCATTGGATCTTTTTCAACTTTGAGATGCCAGGCAATGCACCCACTGATCTGATAGACTGGTAAGTACACTTGAAACGACCTCAACGCTTCCATTCACCTCCCCAGCAATTTCTCTTTCTCCCTAAATCATTTTTTTCAGTTAGTCTTGATTTTTTATTTATACTCTAACTTTTCAGAACCAGGAACATATCAATCCTTTTACTCCGGTTCGCTTGGTTGGGTAATCAGCTCCGCTACCACCTCTGCACTTTGTCACTGTTTGCATTTCTCACTGATTGTTTTGGTGGAGGGTTGTGCACTTTTTGCTCTGTTTTTTTCTCACTTCCAGTCCCCACACTTTCCTTCCTCCTACATACACTCACCGTCATTCCCCACAAACCCCCACATCACGTCACCCCCCCATCACTCCTCCCTTCCCTCCTTCCCTCTCCTCTTCCCCCCCCTCCCCCCTTTCCTCCCCCTTTCCTCATACACTTTTTCTCCCCCCTCTTTCCCCCCCCCCTCTCCACTCTTTCCCTTCTTTCTCTCCCCCCCTGCCCCCCCCTCTTCCCCTCCCCCCTCCCTTCCCCTCCTTCACTTTCCCAGTTTCTCCCCTGCCCTTTTCCTATCACCTCCTATCCAGCATAGGCTGGTCTTTCCCCTTTCCACTTGGTTCATTCACTGGTGGACTGTCGGCACTTTTACCCTATTGTACTTTCCATATATCCTTATGCTGCATGGTTCTTGATGGGCAGCAGGGCATTTGCTATTTGCTTGTTCATTCCTGTTATTCACTCACACCTTCATGGTTCACTCTTTTTCTTTTCTCCTCACTTTTCCTTACATTCTTTCTCCTCCTTCCCCCTCTTTTTTCTTCCCTTCCCCCCCCTCGCAAGACATATTGGGTCCGCCGCCCATTCCCTGGGGAGTTGGCCCGACACGGGGGAGACAACGGAACATAGGAGGAATCGTATCACCTTAACCACTCTAAAACGCCAGAAATCCTGTGATAGGTAACTATACAACCTAGGCAGATATGTTACATGGTATACATATATAGGTTTGTTATTGTTGAATCTGATGTTATGTTTGATATATGTTGACCTTTTCACAGTGGACAACCATCCTCTGAAGAAGACCCAGCAAAGGTCGAAACGCGTCAGCATTTATACATACAACTCTCGTTGTCCTACATATACTGCATTGCATATTGCCCTTATTTATAGGCATTGTCTGTTTTTATCAATTTTAAGGATTCAACATTTGAGGAAACTGTGGTTGTTCTATAATACATTGTATTTTGCATTGGTTCTAATTATAGGCATAGTCCACTGCAATTGTACGCTATATCCAGTTCATGTCCTGACTCAAACAGTCAGAATTCATTTAGCGATTTTTTAATATGTTATTTATACTTTTTGTATCAATAAAATCAATTTTTTCAATTATCTATACTGCATCTCATTGGCTGCTTTAAAGCCCCGATAGGGGGTTCTCGTAGTTTTTTATGCATTTTATGGGGTGTGCGGCCCATCTGTCTACACTCATGTGAGTGCTTTTTGTTGCTGGTCATTATAGACACCTAATTGTTTTTTTTCTAGGTATGGATTGATATGATATTATATATATTGTATATACAGTACACCCCTCACATTTTTGTACATATTTTATTCTATCTTTTCATGTGACAACACGGAAGAAATTACACTTTGCTACAATGTAAAGTAGTGAGTGTACAGCTTGTATAACAGTGTAAATTTGCTGTCCCCTCAAAATAACTCCACGCACAGCTATTAATGTCTAAACCAAACGTGAGTACACCCCTAAGTGAAAATGTCCAAATTGAGCCCAAAGTGTAAAATATTTTGTATAGCCATCATTATTTTCCAGCACTGCCTTAATCCTCTTGGACATGGAGTTCACCAGAGCTTCAAAGGTTGCCACTCGAGTCCTCTTCCACTCCTCCATGATGACATCACAGAGAGCTGGTGGATGTTAGACCTTGTGCTCCTCCACCTTCAGTTTGAGGATGCCCCACAGATGCTCAATAGTAGGGATGAGCCGAACACCCCCCTGTTCAGTTCGCACCAGAACATGCGAACAGGAAAAAAGTTTGTTCGAACACGCGAACACCGTTAAAGTCTATGGGACACGAACATGAATAATCAAAGTGCTAATTTTAAAGGCTTATATGCAAGTTATTGTCATAAAAAGTGTTTGGAGACCTGGGTCCTGCCCCAGGGGACATGGATCAATGCAAAAAAAAGTTTTAAAAACGGCCTTTTTTTCAGGAGCAGTGATTTTAATAATGCTTAAAGTCAAACAATAAAAGTATAATATCCCTTTAAATTTCGTAGCTAGGGGTGTCTATAGTATGCCTGTAAAGGGGCGCATGTTTCCCGTGTTTAGAACAGTCTGACAGCAAAATGACATTTCAAAGGAAAAAAGTCATTTAAAACTACTCGCGGCTATTGCATTGCCGGTCCGACAATACACATAAAAGTTCATTGATAAAAACGGCATGGGAATTCCCCCCAGGGGAACCCCCAACCAAAATTAAAAAAAAATAACGTGGGGGTCCCCCTAAATTCCATACCAGACCCTTCACGTCTGGTATGGATTTTAAGGGGAACCCCGCGCTAAAATTAAAAAAAAAAACGGCGTGGGGTCCCCCCAAAAATCCATACCAGACCCTTATCCGAGCACGCAACCTGGCAGGCTGCAGGAAAAGAGGGGGGACGAGATAGCGCCCCCCCTGAACCATACCAGGCCACATGCCCTCAACATTGGGAGGGTGCTTTGGGGTAGCCCCCAAAACACCTTGTCCCCATGTTGATAAGGACAAGGGCCTCATCCCCACAACCCTGGCCGGTGGTTGTGGGGGTCTGCGGGCGGGGGGGCTTATCGGAATCTGGAAGCCCCCTTTAACAAGGGGACCCCCAGATCCCGCCCCCCCCCTGTGTGAAATGGTAAGGGGGTACAAACCTACCATTTCACTAAAAAACTGTCAAAAATGTTAAAAATGACAAGAGACAGTTTTTGACAATTCCTTTATTTAAATGCTTCTTCTTTCTTCTATCTTCCTTCATCTTCTTCTTCTTCTTCTGGTTCTTCTGGCTCTTCTGGTTCTTCCTCCGGCGTTCTCGTCCAGCATCTCCTCCGCGGCGTCTTCTATCTTCTTCTCCTCGGGCTGCTCTGCACCCATGGCATGGGGGGAGGCTCCCGCTCTTCTCTTCATCTTCTTCATCTTCTTCTTCATCTTCTTCTCTTCTTCATTTTCTTCTCCGGGCCGCTCCGCACCCATGCTTGCATGGAGGGAGGCTCCCGCCGTGTGACACGTCTCCTCTTCTGACGGTTCTTAAATAACGGGGGGCTGGGCCACCCGATGACCCTGCCCCCCTCTGACGCACGGTGACTTGACGGGACTTCCCTGTGATGTCACGGGGACTGCCACAGGGAAGTCCCGTCATGTCCCATGCGTCAGAGGGGGGCGGGGTCACCCTGTGGCCCCGCCCCCCCCATATTTAAGAACCGTCAGAAGAGGAGACGCATCACACAGCGGGAGCCTCCCTCCATGCCAGCATGGATGCGGAGCGGCCCGGAGAAGAAGATGAAGAAGAGAAGAAGAGAAGAAGATGAAGAGAAGAGCGGGAGCCTCCCCCCATGCCATGGGTGCGGAGCGGCCCGAGGAGAAGAAGATAGAAGATGCCACGGAGGAGATGCTGGACGAGAACGCCGGAGGAAGAACCAGAAGAGCCAGAAGAAGAAGAAGAAGATGAAGGAAGATAGAAGAAAGAAGAAAGAAAAAGCATTTAAATAAAGGAATTGTCAAAAACTGTCTCTTGTCATTTTTAACATTTTTGACAGTTTTTTACCATTTCACACAGGGGGGGGCGGGATCTGGGGGTCCCCTTGTTAAATGGGGCTTCCAGATTTCGATAAGCCCCCCGCCCGCAGACCCCCACAACCACCGGCCAGGGTTGTGGGGATGAGGCCCTTGTCCTCATCAACATGGGGACAAGGTGTTTTGGGGGCTACCCCAAAGCACCCTCCCAATGTTGAGGGCATGTGGCCTGGTACGGTTCAGGGGGGGCGCTCTCTCGTCCCCCCTCTTTTCCTGCGGCCTGCCAGGTTGCGTGCACGGATAAGGGTCTGGTATGGATTTTTGGGGGGACCCCACGCCGTTTTTTTTTTCTAATTTTGGCGCGGGGTTCCCCTTAAAATCCATACCAGACCTGAAGGGTCTGGTATGGAATTTAGGGGGACCGCCACGTCATTTTTTTTTTACATTTTGGTTCGGGGTTCCCCTGTGGGGAATTTCCATGTCGTTTTTACCAATGAACTTCTATGTGTATTGTCGGACCGGCAATGCAATAGCCGCGAGTAGTTTTAAATGACTTTTTTCCTTTGAAATGTCATTTTGCTGTCAGACTGTTCTAAACACGGGAAACATGCGCTCCTTTACAGGCATACTATAAACACCTCCCAGCTACGAAATTTAAAGGGATATTACACTTTTATTGTTTGACTTTAAGCATTATTAAAATCACTGCTCCTGAAAAAACGTCCGTTTTTAAAACTTTTTTTTGCATTGATCCATGTCCCCTGGGGCAGGACCCAGGTCCCCAAACACTTTTTATGACAATAACTTGCATATAAGCCTTTAAAATTAGCACTTTGATTTCTCACATAGACTTTTAAAGGGTGTTCCGCGGCATTCGAATTTGCCGCGAACACCCCAAATTGTTCGCTGTTCGGCGAACTTGCGAACAACCAATGTTCGAGTCGAACATGAGTTTGACTCGAACTCGAAGCTCATCCCTACTCAATAGGGTTTAGGCCTGGAGACATGCTAGGCCAGTCCATCACCTTTACCCTCAGCTTCTTTAGCAAGGCAGTGGTCGTCTTGGAGGTGTGTTGGGGGTCGTTTTAATGTTGGAATACTGCCCTGCAGCCCAGTCTCCGATGGGAGGGGATCAGCTCAGCTTCAGTATGTCACAGTACATGTTGGCATTCATGGTTCCCTCAATGAACTGTAGCTCCCAAGTGCTGGCAGCACTCATGCAGTCCCAGTGCTTGACTGTAGGCAAGATACACTTGTCTTTGTACTCCTCACCCGGTTGCCGCCAGACACACTTGACACCATCTGAACCAAATATGTTTATTTTGGTCTCATCAGACCACAGGACATGGTTTCAGTTAGTCTGCTTGTCTTCAGCAAACTGTTTGTGGGCTTTCTTGTGCATCATCTTTAGAAGAGGCTTCCTTCTGGGACGACAGCCATGCAGACCAATTTCATGCAGTGTGGGGCGTATGGTCTGAGCACTGACAGGCTGACCCCCACCCCCTTCAACCTCTGCAGCAATGCTGGCAGCACTCATACATCTATTTCCCAAAGACAACTTCTGGATATGACGCTGAGCACATGCACTCAACTTCTTTGGTCGACCATGGCGAGGCCTGTTTTGAGTGGAACCTGTCCTGTTAAGCAGCTGTATGATCTTGGCCACCGTGCTGCAGCTCAGTTTCCGGGTCTTGGCAATCTTTTTATAGCCTAGGCCATCTTTATGTAGAGCAACATTATTTTTTTTCAGATCCTTGGAGAGTTCTTTGCCATAAGGTGCCATGTTGAACTTCCAGTGACCAGTATGGGAGAGTGAGAGCGATAACATCAACTTTAATACACCTGCTCCCCATTCACACCTGAGACCTTGTAACACTAACGAGTTACATGACACCTGGGAGGGAAAATGGCTAATTGGCCCCATTTTGAACATTTTCACTTAGGGGTGTACTCACTTTTTTTGCTAACAGTTTAGGCATGAATGGTTTTGTGTTGAGTTATTTTGAGGGGACAGCAAATTTACACTGTTATACAAGCTGTACACTCACTACTTTACATTGTAGCAAAGTGCCATTTCTTCAGTGTTGTCACATGAAAAGATATAATAAAATATTTACAAAAATGTGAGGGGTTTACTCTATCTATCTATCTATCTATCTATCTATCTATCTATCTATCTATCTATCTATCTATCTATCTATCTATCTATCTATCTATCTATCTATCTATCTATCTATCTATCTATCTCACTAGAGGTCAGCAGAGTACCTTGATGATTCTGGTCTAGGGCTTGCATATGTTTGCAGTTTCACGTTTCATTCATATTATTACTATATGCTACTTGAGCTTTTTAATAAAATAAAAAAAATATATAATAACAACATTGAATGTATGTTCAGGTTTTTAAAGATGTTGTTACTAACATTAAAGGCCTCGTTCACATAGGCAATGACACATGCGATTATATGCATTTATATATGTTTATAGGCCATTTCCAAATGCATAAAAATGTAGGTCATTATTTTGAATGGGATAGTGCACACTGTTTATTTAATGCATTAATGTGCATTGTGTTAAATTAAAAAAAAAAAAATCTCTGCATCTAGCATGAAATTAGATACTCTGAACACATCCACCACATGTAAATGCATGTACTTTTCACATATTAATCCATATCAATTTTTTCCTGTGTTTAAATAAAACAAACACAAAAGGCTTGTATGAATGAGGCCTTACATCATAGTTTGAGATGTGGATGTGTTAATAATAAGTAATTGGTTGTTTAGGCAGTTAATCAGCAGGTTTTGATGTCACAAGTTAAAGCGAAACTAACGTTCAATATACTTATCTTTCCTTTAAAGGTCCAACTTCCCTTGCCAGCACTGGTGTCTTCTAACTGACTCTTCCAGACGCCAGGCTGCAGCCATCTTCATTGGTCGGTGCAGGATGACCTCACTCTTGCCCAGTCCTGTCATATCAGCATTCAGGATCTGTGCCGAAATGTAAACTGAGCTGTGCTTCTGGGGCTCAATGTACATTCTAAGAAAAACTGTTAGCAGGCAGGTAGGTTTATTTTACTGCAGTTCGGTCATTTCATGTCTCTTCCTCAGTAAAGACCCCCCTGTAAACAGTTGCTGAAACTGAGACTTTAGATCTGCTTTAACCACTTCAGCCCCAGAAGGATTTAAAGAAGGACTACAGGAAAAACTTTTTTTTTCATTTTGGATAGAGTAAGGGAGGATTTTGGGAACTGTCCAAAGAAAAACCCCAATCAGACTTTACAGGTACATATTGAGACCATACATGTTTTTAAAATCACACAATGCACTTTATTTATACATAATTGTTAAATTATATACAGCTTTAAACATACTTGTTGCATACCTCCCAACTTTTGAACTTGAGAATGAGGGTCACTTGAGGCAGGGAGTAATTAGCGTGTGGGTGTGGCCAAACTCTTAACAGTAGGAGGGGCTTAAGGAGTGTGGTTAAACAAAAGCCAGACAGGGGTCAGCTGGGTGGAGAGCAGGGGTTATCAGGGCAGAAGACAGGGGTCAGCAGAGTGGAGGACAGGAATCAGCATGGCAGAGGAGAAGGATCTGCAGGGCAGTGTACGCAGGTCAGCAGGGCAGAGAAGAGGGGTCATAAGGGCAGAGGACAGGGATCAGCAAGACAGAGAATAGGGGGTCAGTAGGGCAATGTAAAAGAGTCAGCAGGATGGAAGATAGGGTGTCAGTAGGGCAGGGTACAGGGGTCAGCAGGACAGCGGACCGGAATCAGTAGGGCATGATACAGGGGTCAGCAGGATGGAGGACGGAGTCAGTAGAACAGGGTACAGGGATCAGCTGGATGGAAGACAGGGGGTCAATGGGGCAGGGTACAGGGGTCAGCAGGATGGAGGACAGGGAGTCAGTAGGGCAGGGTACAGGGGTCAGCTGGACAGAAGACAGAGGGTGAAATGGGGCAGGGTACAGGGGTCAGCAGGATGGAGGACAGGGGGTCAGTAGGGCAGGGTACAGGGGTCAGCAGGATGGAGGACAGGGAGTCAGTAGAACAGGGTACAGGGGTCAGCTGGACGGAAGACAGGGGGTCAATGGGGCAGGGTACAGGGGTCAGCAGGATGGAGGACAGGGAGTCAGTAGGGCAGGGTACAGGGGTCAGCTGGACAGAAGACAGAGGGTGAAATGGGGCAGGGTACAGGGGTCAGCAGGATGGAGGACAGGGGGTCAGTAGGGCAGGGTACAGGGGTCAGCAGGATGGAGGACAGGTGGTCAGTAGGGCAGGGTACAGCAGGACGGAGGACAGGGGTCAGTTGGGCAGGGTACAGGGGGACTAAATAAACTTGTGATAGAAAACTACTACACTATGGGAGGCATAATATATGTTTTGTCCTAACATGTTGATGAGCGTCATAAACGACGCCTTAAAGGGACCAATACTCCAGTTTGAGCAGTTCACTTGGGAGGATAATGCTGGCCATACACTATACAGAAAATCGGCCGAACCCATTTTCGAAAAACGAACGTTCGACCGTGACCGCAAACGATCGTGCCATCGTGTAATGACCCATAAATTGTTCAGTGGACATGAATAAATAATTTTTTGTTCGTTTTTTTACATATACCTAGTGCAGACAGTTCGGACGGGAACCACATTAACCTTGCAATTTATTGTACGTTCGGCAGAAATTTTCCAAACTTCCCGTTTGTTTTTTCCCCACAAAAACGTCACAAACGATTATCGATTTGTGCCCATTAACTTGCCGAAAAACGAACGAAGTGTCTATACGAACGATTTTTCGGCCGATTTTTCGTATAGTGTATGGCCAGCATAAGGAGAACACTTGTAATCAAGGGTGATCAGATTATCTACCGGGATTTATTATATGGAGGATTTGAGTATTTATTAAGGTGACAGTTCTGTGAGCACTGAGGTGATAAGCGGAGGTGGAAGTGCACAAAACGTTTTTTTACCACCAAGCGTGGATTGAAGTGTATCACAAAGTGGAGATTTTTATCACGATTGGATATCATTGACTTATCCATTATACACCCAGCACTGATTTATTTTGTGGTGTAATGGACACTGCTATTGTATCTAATTTACTTTAAACTTATTTTTATCTATTATTGTATACATTTGAATGGTGGATTTTGAATATGGTTATTTCATGATAATTTGTTCATAGGCTGCGCAACTCCATTAACACTAATATAACATTCAGAAGAGCAGCCACTAGCTGTGCAGTGGAACAGTTTGTCAAATAAAAGCAACATACAGTAAATTGTGCTGATACACCCAAAAGAGCAGCCATTAGCCATGATAGTGAACAGTTTGTCAGATAAAGGCAACATAGACAGTGGTGCTGCATCCACAGGAGCAACCACTAGTTGTGATAGTAGACAGTTTGTTAAATACAGGCAACATATACTGTGATGCTGCTTCCAGCTGTGACAGTTGATTGTTTGTCATATGAAAGCAACATAGACTGTGCTGCATCTAGAAGACCCAACACCCAAACACCAGCAAAGTAAACTTGGTATTTGTAGTGCAGTGCAGTGAGGAATGCAAAGGCCTGTGATATAGCAACCTGTCAAAAAACTAATGGCCCAGCAGTGGAGAGAATAATCCACAGGTAAACACTCAGCAATTTTCCTACACCTGAGGGAAAAGGGACATTCTTTTGAGGACAGTGAGGTGCACGTTTTGGAAAGAGAAGACAACTGCTTCACAAAAGGTGTGAAAGAGGCTATCTACGTCAAACTGAACAGTCACTAGCCAGGATAGTGGACACTTTGAGTTATAAAGGAAATGTAGAGTGAGGTAATTCCTAATATAGTAGTGGACAGTGTGATATAAAGAAAAACAGACTGTGGCCCTGAATCCATTGGAACAACCACTAGCCGTGATAGCGAAGGGTTTGACATTTAGAGACAACATAGACTGGGGCTCTGCACCATAGCGAACAATTTCATATAGGGAAAACAGACTGTGGGGCTGCATGATAGCAGACAATGTCATATAATAGAAACACAGACTAAGGCACTGCATGATAGCAGACAGTGCTATATTAAGGATGCAGACTGTGGCGCATTGGAACAACCACCAGCCATGATAGTGAACAGTTCGACATATAGAGACAACGTAGACAGTGGCACTGTGTGATAGCGGGCAGTGTCATATAAAGGAAACATAGACTGTGGTGCTGTGTGATAATAGACAACGTCATGTAAAGGAAACATAGACAATAGGGGTGTGTGATAGTGGACAGTGTCATATACAGGAAACATAGACTGTGGTGGTGTGTGATAATAGACAACGTCATATAAAGGAAACAGACTGTGGCTGTGTATGATAGCAGATAGTGTCATATAAAGGAAACATAGGACTGAAGTGCTGCATCCATTGATACAATCACTAGCCGTGATAGTGGACAGTTTGACATATAGAGACAACATAGACTATGGCACTGTGTGATAGCAGACAGTGGGCGCAATTCACTAAAGGACATTACATGTGATATTTGGGTCATGTGATACTGAAAATGTGAATTCACAATCCCTGTGGGCTGAACGAAAAAAATAACAGATTCCTCCATTCACATTTATTAATGTGGATGAAGAAATCTCTGCCAGAAAAAAGTATATGCTGAGCATAGGAGCTACCACCCCCTGACCACCCCACGCTCCTAATGCTGGGCATACAAGTTCTTTTTTTATCTGCAGATGGAGAAGTCTCCCCCTGCAGAGCTGCAGGCACTGGCGTATGTATTCTGAGGGCAGCACTATGCTGCTCTCAGAATACACAAATCAGTGCTGCAGCTAACAGTTAACTATAACACACGGTAGCTCAATAAAACAATCTTTTTTCTTTTCTTAACTCTTCCAGCCTTTAATTTTAGGGTTTCTCAAAATGTGATAGACAGTTTCCTGACTACCTAACATCTTTGGAGACCCTTCTTGTGCAGAATTGTGTGGAGCACTATACTGTGCTGTGATGTACCCTAGACTAATAGTCCACTACAGTGTGGTAGCGACAGAAGCAATCCTTGATTCAGAGGCTAGGTTGGCCAGGTAAGAAGAGACAAAAAACGGATGTCACGCCTTATTCCATGTTTACCACAGACACATTTTTTTTGGGATGACTTTTGTGTTGGAGTAGGTTGGAGGACATCTGAAAAATGTTTCTCATGCAAAGGGCTAAGGATTTGGGTCACAGCCTCTCCTGGATAAAAAAAGAGCCGAGATGATCGCTTCCTAAATTATTAGGAAGAATCCAGTTCTTCCAGTAGCTTTGTAAATAACAAATACATTGAATAGAGCCAATTGAAATAAATATATAGATACCTTTCTGCACCAGTGTCTATGTCTGCGGGAGGCTAAATACGGCTTCATCATTTGGTTGTTAAACTCTACACCTTCCATATTTAGATTATAGTCGTGGATGCAGAGAGGCTTTTCCACAACACCAGACACCGTGTGAATTCGGACTGTCATGTCTGAGTGAATGGAAGACAGGATAAATATATCACGTTTGTCCTTACATTTTACTGCTAGTAGCTCTTCATTTAGCAAGCAGGCTTTCTATCTGTTTCTCTTTTTTTTCCTTTAAATTCTTTATTTAGAGTACAGAGGCAACCAACAAATCACATCAATATCTGAACAGCTAAAATGTAGTCAAACAGGATAAGTGCAAAAATAACATAATACCTCAGATCACAAAATGTACAGAAATGAATAGCACTGCTATATTATCGAATATAAGACCACTGAATAGAAACAAGGTGGTATACCCAGGTTTTTGTTATATCAGAGGGAAGGAAGAAAGACGGAAAAGGGAGAAAAGGGAAAAGGATGGATGGGAAAAAGAAAAAAAGAAAGAAAAACGCACTCGCCAAGGTGGGATATTAAGGGCAGCTGGGAGGGGCCATCTAGCAGAGATCTGCCTTCATCCGAGTATATAAACCTATTCCATGGGATCCACGTTTTCTTATAACGTTTGTTCTTGTATTGTGCAGAGAGCACTAGGTCCTCCATTTTGTTGATGTCCTCAACCTTTCTGAGCCACATTTGGATAGATGGAGGGTCAAATTCTTTCCATCGCAAAGCGATGCAGTTTTTGGCAGTGTTAAGTAAATGGCGTGGAAGTGACTTTTTATATGTTGTAGTAGGAATGTCAGAGCAATGAAGCAAAAAGAAGGCTGGGTCCTCTGGAACCGGATAGTCCGTAAACTGTTGCGCAAGTCTGCGTACTTCCCTCCAGAAAGTCTCTAAGCCTGGGCAAGCCTAAAATATATGTAGGAGTGTCCCCCGTTCTCCTCGGCATCTCCAGCAGCAGTCCAAGGCCCCTGGGAAGAAGCGGCTTAAGACTGACGGAGTGTGATACCATCTGGTAAACAACTTATAGTTGCATTCCTGGATGCGTGTGCTTACAGAAGATTTAAGGATAAACTGAATGATTTGTTTATCTTGATCAGGGGCAATTGGCGGCCCCAATTTGGTTTCCCATTTAATGAGGCAAGGAAACCTAAAGTCTTCAGGCGGAGAGATCAGTAGAGTGTACATTATGGAAAGGGTGCGAGGGAGCGTGCCTCTGTCCATGCAATGAGACTCAAATGGAGTTGGCGAACATCTGTGCCCTGCCGGGGGATCCAGCATATGCAAAAAGTGGTGCAGCTGAAGTGCCCTCCAAAAATCTAAGACAAATTGTCCATCCAGGTGCGTCAAGAGTCAAGATTGTGGGCCAACTGTCTGAGTTGAGAAAATGTGAAACATGGAAGTAGCCTGCCTCAAACAGGTTTTGGAATGGGCCCCCACTAAGTCCCGAGGGGAAGTTGGGATTGCCTAAGACAGGTTATAGAGGTGACTTGGTGGTGGAAATAGCCGGGATTTTGCATGCAAAATTATAGACCAGGGCCAATGTTACAGTGCATATTAAGCAACTGAGAGGGACAGTGATGAATTGTTGTTCTAATTGTGTCCATAGCTTTTGATCGCTGTGTCTGCACCAGTCAATCACCTGTGTCTCTCCCTCTTTCTAAATGGGGCATTAATAATCCTTTGGGGGAAGCCCCTATGATTAGATTGCATGGTGCCACAGCAGACAATTTTTGAAGGATCAAATGTCTAAAAAGTGGCACGCTTGCATAAAAGTTGTCTATGTACAAATAGTACCCCATGTTGAACAAGGGTGACAATAAGTCCCACACTATCTTACCACTGCTCATTCATGTAGTTTGGGCATCCATGAGGCTCCACTTGACAGTATGTATAGCCTATGAAACAAAAATAAACAGCGCCACTAAGTGTAGACTTTAGGACAATTTTAATAACTCACAAAGTAAACCACTCACATTGTGGAAAAAACAAGAAGGTTCCACAAGTAAAGACTCCAGGAAAGATCGGTAAACTCTCAGCAGAGAAGCGCCAAGGGGTCTGTGTTTGCAGGGGTTGGGGATAAGGAAACTGGTCTGGGTCATCCACCATCCTGGAACACACTGTGGACCGCAGCGCAGGCGTGATGACCTCACCGGGAGGGAGAAGCAACACATTTCTAAACATGTGCGATGCCGGCAGCGGGCATACTTGCTCCTTTGTCAAGGTAATGGAAGGAAACCAGTAAAGCCATATATATATATATATATATATATATATATATATATATATATATATATATATATATGTATATATATATATATATATATATATATATATACATACACACATATACAGTATCTCACAAAAGTGAGTACACCCCTCACATTTTTGTAAATATTTTATTATATCTTTTCATGTGACAACACTGAAGAAATGACACTTTGCTACAATGTAAAATCGTGAGTGTACAGCTTGTATGACAGTGTAAATTTGCTGTCCCCTCAAAATAACACACAGCCATTAATGTCTAAACCACAACAAAAGTGAGTACACAAAATGTCAGCCATTTTACCTTCCCAGTGTCATGTGACTCGTTAGTGTTACAAGGTCTCAGGTGTGAATGGGGAGCAGGTATGTTAAATTTGGTGCTATCGCTCTCACTCTCTCGTACTGATCACTGGAAGTTCAACATGGCACCTCATAGCAAAGAATTCTCTCAGGATCTGAAAAAAAGAATTATTGCTCTACATAAAGATGGCCTAAGCTATAAGAAGACCCTGAAACTGAGCTGCAGCACAGTGGCCAAAACCATACAGCGGTTTAACAGGACAGGTTCCACTCAGAACAGGCCTCGCCATGGTCGACCAAAGAAGTTGAGTGCACGTGCTAAGCGTCATATCCAGAGGTTGTCTTTGGGAAATAGACATATGAGTGCCAGCATTGCTGCAGAGGTTGAAGGGGTGGGGTTCAGCCTGTCAATGCTCAGACCATATGCCCCACACTGCATCAAATTAGTCTGCATGGCTGTCATCCCAGAAAGAAGCCTCTTCTAAAGATGATGCACAAGAAAGCCTGCAAACAGTTTGCTGAAGACAAGCAGACTAAGGACATGATTACTGGAACTATGTCCTGTGGTCTGATGAGACCAAGATAAACTTATTTGGTTCAGATGGTGTCAAGCATGTGTGGCGGCAACCAGGTGAGGAGTACAAGTGTGTCTTGCTTACAGTCAAGCATTGTGGAGGGAGTGTCATGGTCTAGGGCTGCATGAGTGCTGCCAGCACTGGGGAGCTACAGTTCATTGAGGGAACCATGAATGCCAACATGTACTGTGACATACTGAAGCAGAGCATGATCCCCTCCCTTCGGAGACTGGGCTGCAGGGCAGTATTCCAACATGATAAGAACCCCAAACACACCTCCAAGACAACCACTGCCTTGCTAAAGAAACTGAGGGTAAAGGTGATGGAGTAGACAAGCATGTCCCCAGACCTAAACCCTATTGAGCATCTGTGGGGCATCCTCAAACAGAAGGTGGAGGAGCGCAAGGTCTCTAACATCCACTAGCTCTGTGATGTCATTATGGAGGAGTGGAAAAGGACTCCATTGGCAAACTGTGAAGCTCCGGTGAACTCCATGCCCAAGAGGGTTAAAGCAGAGCTGTAAAATAATAGTGGCCACACAAAAAATTGACACTCTGGGCCCAATTTGGACATTTTCACTTAGGGGTGTACTCACTTTTGTTTCCAGCAACTTAGACATTAATAGCTGTGTGTTGAGTTATTATATTTACAAAAATGTGAGGGGTGTACTCACTTTTGTGAGCTACTGTGTGTGTGTATGTATATATATATATATATATATATATATATATATATATACACACACACACACACCACACACACAAGGAAGACCCCAATGGCGACGAGACTACAAAGCCCAGCAAGCAAAGCCATAACAATAAAAATAACACAAAGTGCATGTAAATAGTTGCCGACCACCTAACTGGGAAAATACAGTACCTCATTACTTTGATGTTTAATGCTGGGGTTTTGGCTAAGGCTATATACCAAAACCCCGGTATTGAAACTTCCCTCAGGTTCTGGTCTTTCTGATAAAGTTCCCCAAAACGCTACCAAAAAAACTGTTAGCGATCGCAGGGATCAGGCCTGACTCTGCGAACGCTGCAGTTATGCGTTTAGAGTTTTGTAAGTGACAGTGATCGATCGATACTGCACTTGGGTGGGCTGGGCCGGGCCGGGCGGAGGGGCAAAACGCAGGTGCTAGCAGGTATCTGGGCTGATCCCGCTAACACTGCGTTTTTGGGAACCCTAAACTGCTGGTGACGCTAGTATAGATCTGATCGGATCAGATATTGATCCGATCAGATACTATACCACTAAGGGAGGTGTACGGTGCGTGCGTGGGTGTTAGCGGTACTGGCGCTAACCTGACGCTGCCTGGGGCTGGTGCTTGCCAGTTCACCAAAATGCTACCAAAAAAACTGTTAGCGATCGCAGGGATCAGGCCTGACTCTGTGAACGCTGCAGTTATGCGTTTAGTGTTTTGTAAGTGTCAGTGATCGATCGATACTGCACTTGGGTGGGCTGGGCTGGGCCGGGCGGAGGGGCAAAACGCAGGTGCTAGCAGGTATCTGGGCTGATCCCGCTAACACTGCGTTTTTGGGAACCCTAAACTGCTGGTGACGCTAGTATAGATCTGATCGGATCAGATATTGATCCGATCAGATACTATACCACTAAGGGAGGTGTACGGTGCGTGCATGGGTGTTAGCGGTACTGGCGCTAACCTGACGCTGCCTGGGGCTGGTGCTTGCCAGTTCACCAAAATGCTACCAAAAAAACTGTTAGCAATCGCAGGGATCAGGCCTGACTCTGCGAACGCTGCAGCTATGCGTTTAGTGTTTTGTAAGTGTCAGTGATCGATCGATACTGCACTTGGGTGGGCTGGGCTGGGCCGGGCGGAGGCGCAAAACGCAGGTGCTAGCGGGTATCTGGGCTGATCCCGCTAACACACTGCTGGGGACGCTAGTATAGATCTGATCGGATCAGATATTGATCCGATCAGATACTATACCACTAAGGGAGGCGCATGCTGCGTGCGTGGGTGTTAGCGGTACTGGCGCTAATCTGACGCTGCCTGGGGCGACGCATATCACCGCCGGGCGATTAGGGGGCTAAACCTTTATTCGGTAATAAACGGCGGGTGCCCTGACACTATAAAAAATAAACAAACTAACCAGCGTCAACCGTAACGGTTATACGGTGATCAGTGGTGAAAGGGTTAACTAGGGGGCAATCAAGGGGTTAAAACATTTATTAGATAGTATATGGGGGTCCCTGACGCTATAAAACGCTGACGGCGAACCTAAATATTTACCTCACTAACTAGCGTCACCAGCGACACTAATACAGCGATCAGAAAAATGATCGCTTAGTGACACTGGTGACGGGGGGTGATCAAGGGGTTAAAACTTTATTAGGGGGGGTTAGGGGGGTACCCTAGACCTACAGGGGGGTAACAGTAACTGTGCTAACACAGTAACTGTCACAAACTGATACCTAGCAGTAATCAGAAAAAAAAACAAAAAAAACTGCTGGTGTCAGTTTGTGACAGGGGGGGGGGGTTGATCGGGGGGCGATCGGGGGGGGGATCGGGGTGTAATGTGTGCCTGGCATGTTCTACTGTGTGTGTGTGTGTTGGTGCACTCACATACCTGTCTTCTCTCCTCGGGCCGGAACGGAAACTACCGACCCGAGGGGAGATGACATCACTTCCTTTGCTGCTGTTTAGCATACAGCAGCAAAGGAGTGTTCCCATTGGCCGGCGGCGATCGCGAGGGGGGGGCCACGAACGGATGGCCTCCCCCTCGTCTCCGATCGCCGGGGAACAAAATGGGACCGCCTCGGGCGGCGGTGGGGGTCCGATCGGACCCCCCACCCGCGGGAGGCAAATCACGTACATGTACGTGATTTTGCCTGCCTGTGCCGCCTTGCCGACGTACATCGGCGTGAGGCGGTCCTTAAGTGGTTAACCACTTCAGCCCCGGAAGTATTTACCCCCTTCCTGACCAGAGCACTATTTGCGATTCGGCACTGCGTCGCTTTAACTGACAATTGCGCAGTCGTGCAACATGGCTCCCAAACAAAATTGATGTCCTTCTTTTCCCACAAATAGAGCTTTCTTTTGGTGGTATTTGATCACCCCTGTGGTTTTTATTTTTTGCGCTATAAACAAAAATAGAGCGACAATTTTGAAAAAAAACGCAATATTTTTTCCTTTTTGCTATAATAAATATCCCCCAAAAATATATATAAAAAATATTTTTTTCCTCAGTTTAGGCCGATACGTATTCTTCTATATATTTTTGGTAAAAAAAAAAATCGCAATAAGCGATTATTGATCGGTTTGCGCAAAAGTTATATCGTTTACAAAATAGAGGATAGTTTTATGGCATTTTTATTAATATTTTTTTTTTTTTAAATGGCGGCGATCAGCGATTTTTATCGTGACTGCGACATTATGGCGGACACATCGGACATTTTTGACACATTTTTGGGACCATTGGCATTAATACAGCGATCAATGCTAAAAAATTGCATTGATTACTGTAAAAATGTCACTGGCAGTGAAGGGGTTAACCACTAGGTGGCAGTGTAGGGGTTAAGTGTGTCCTGTGGGCGTGTTTCTAACTGTGGGGGGGTGGCTATGTGTGACAGTTCACTGATCGCTGCTCCGATGACAGGGAGCAGAGATCGAGTGACACTGTCACTAGGCTGAACGAGGAGATGCTGTTTACATCGGCATCTCCCCGTTCTTTCTCCCCGTGAGGAGATCGTGGGTATCCCCACGGCGATCGAGTCCGCGGGACCCGCTACCCAACTCATGGAGCTTGCCGTGGGCGTGCGCGCCCGCTGGCCGCCTCTTAAAGGGCAACGTACAGGTATGTGATTCTGCCTGTACGTGCCCTTCTGCCGACATATATCATCGTGAGGCAGTCGGCAAGCGGTTAAAGTATCCAAACTTTTAAAAAAAACTGCTGCGCAAAAACCATGTGACAACCGTGTGGCATACAAAATTGCAACGACTGCTATTTTATTTTCATGGGCCTCTGCTAAAAAAATATATAGTATTTGGGGGTTCTAAGTAATTTTCTAGCAAAAAATACAAATTTTTACTTGTAAACAAATAGTCTCAGAAAAAGGCCTGGTCCTTCAAGTGTATGTCAACCTACAAAAAAAAAGGATCCTGGACCTTTAAAGCATGTTATACAGCACAGTGCTTGTGCGGTGTCATCCCCCGCCCCCCCCCTATATTACCTGAAATACCTGGCTGACCCTACCAGTTTCTGCCCTCCCCCCTGTAAACTGACCACGGTATATCATAGATGCTGAGCCCTGACACCATGGTCAGTTTACGTACCTCTGTCATCTGCAGCCCTGCTCTCCTGTGTCCTCCTCCCCCTCCCCTCCTTGCCTGTCAGCTAGTGACAGTGCCTGCCCCACCCCCTCCTGCTGCTGGAATCACTCTGATCTGTTAAAAGTATCAGCGCTGTCTCCTAATGACAAGTGCCCCCGTGTGTGTGTGATTTATGATAATAAAGCAGTATGTACGACATCTCTAAGCGCCGATCACCGATCACGTGACCGGCTGGCTCTCTCCTCCTCCCCTCCTGACTGACATCAGGGGGGGAATCTCGGCCCCGCCTGCTGCATCTGTCAGAAGGGGAGAAGAGAGAGCCGGCCGGTCATGTGATCAGCAGGAATCACTCTGAAATCAGGTATATACTGCTTCATTTTTATAAATCACACACACAGGGGCAGTTTTTATTAGGAGACAGTGCTGATACTATTAACAGGTCAGAGTGGCTTAACAACCACTTTAATTGGTTAAAGCAAATAATAGGTAATATATATTTAAAAAAGGGGCTACAATTCATTGAGGCAATTAAATTATTTACAGGATTAAAATGTAATTAAATAATAAATAAATGCAGATATAGATATAATGTACTATGGATGTACTAATATTATCAGACCACCACTAATTATAAAACCAGACCACCCATGACAACCAAGGAGAGAGAAAAAAAACTGTAAATAAGTATATTGACATCATTATTTTACTTATGCTATGTCCTATTGAGAATATCAGCATTATTAATATTCAGAGACACAGCAGGGGACTGTATAACTGACAATCTTTTATATATAAATGTTGAGATTTTATATATATATATATATATATATATATATATATATATATATATTTTTATAAAATAGTTTCAACCTCCAGTTGAACCTCACCAATATGTTTCCCGTTGACAGAGCCTATGAAAGCACTCTGCTTTTGGAAGACTCTTGGGCACTGCTTCAATTACCCAGACTTGAAGTAGATTTATTATGAACCTCTGTGAACCTCTGAAAAGTGACAAGGGACACTATATTTGTCCTTTCCTTCCTCAATAAAGCGGCAGGTGTTTGCCAAATCTCTTTTTCAGTGGCCTAATAGTGCAGCCCACAGGGACAGGTAAGGCAATACACTACAAAATCAGACCAACAGTTGTAAAAGTCATTCCATCTTGCAGGTCTTGCCCTTGGACACAAATTCTTTTCGACCATGTCGTACGAAATTGCAGGTCTTACAAAGGGCCTTACAACACTGAAACATACCCTTTAGGGGAATGAGACATAATGAGGACAATTCAGAATGGGTTTAATTTGCTAGGAGCTACTTTGTTCTTTAAATTGGGAGCCCTTCTATAGGATCTTTTTTTCTTTTCCTTCATCTTCATTTCTAATGGGGAGACTTTTGGGAACCAATAGTTACATATATAGTTACATAGTTGGTAAGGTTGAATGCACAGAACAGTCCATCCAGTTCAAACATTCATAAATAACCACAACTGAAAGCGCTGATCGGAACCACCTCATATGGAAAAATGTTCGGATAAAGCCAGTGTAATAAAATCATAAGTCAGTTTATTGTTGACATGATGTAAGGTTGATGAATACCAACAGTTAAAATCTCCATGCATAGATGGAATAGCTATGCAACATAATTACCACTGTGACAGTACCTTGTTGGGCAGTGAAGTGTGGATCAGTTGTAAGAAGCAATGCTGCGGTGGTAAACTGAGCTCCTTATATGCCAAGCCTACTCCAATGTGAAGGGAGAACGGATATATGCAGAGATGGAGGGTCAAGTGCATCAAACTGAAGCTCTGGTGGCGAGTGGCGGGATGGCCGTGGAGAGGAGAGGAGCCCATGGACAGCTTTGAAACACTGCTAGTATGCATAAAAAGTGTTTAAATGTTCAATAAAAATAGTGTATATTTTATACCCTGTAGTTTGTGTCTCACAAAGTCCCTTGGGCATTCCCTTCTTTCCCCTTCTATAGGTAACCCTAACATGAATAATTTATTTTAAATGTGGGTTTTGCAACAGAATATTTCAATGTTTGGCAAGGATGCATTCCATTTTGCGATCCTCTCTGAGTCCTGGACCTGAGAGGATGCTCGCATTCCTCTTTTCCTACTTTCATTGGGTTTCCCACCCAAATAAAAGGTGTAGGCCTGCTCTTTCAAAGATTCAGGGTATCCTTTATCCAAAAAAAATGGTCTTTAGGAGGGCATGCTATGTATCAGAGTCTCTAGTACAATTCTGTCTAAGGTGGCACAATTAACCCTTGGGAATGTTTTTGATCCACTGCAGGTAATCACAGCTATCAAAATGTAAAAAAAGTTACCAGCAGTGGGTTTAGTGTAACTTTTTGCAAAAATCTTTCCACTATCATGACCAGATCCAAAAAGACCTGGGTCTCAGAATCTCTTGCAAAAGTGAAAGATAGACCAAATAGGCTCCTATTGCAGTACGCTACAAAGTCATGAACTAAGGATGGGGAACCATCCCAGATGATAATTATGTTATTGAGGTATCGACTGTAGAATATGATCTTAACTGGAAAGGGATTTTTTTGCCAAATATATTGGGATTCCCAATAACCCATGGCAAGATTTGCAAACGGGGGTGCTAAATTTGCTCCCATCGCAGTGCCCTGGATTTGTAAATAATAGTTGCAATCAAAAATGAAATAATTGTGGGTTAAACAGAAAGCGGTAGCCTCTAAAATGAGAGTAGCTTGCCTAGAATTTAGGATCGAATCTTGGGAAAGAAAATGTAATGCTAGCAAACCCAAATTATGGGGAAATGGATGTACAAAGGAAATTCACATCCAGTGACACCTAAAAATAAATGGGCTCCCAAGTATAGGGTGCAAGAAGCTCAAATGAATGCCATTCCGAACATAAGACTGTAGGCCCTATGCAAGTGACTGTAAAAATTGGTCTATGTACTGAGAGAAACCACTGCTCCCCATGGCCGCACTTATAGGTCTTCCTTGGGGTGTAGTTGATTTTGGTGTATCTTCAGTATATGGTAAAAATAACGAGTTTTGTAAAACTCCTAATGAAGAAAAAGCCTAATTTTTACCTATAACCAAAGTTACGACTGTAGTAAATAGGATTTGTGTGTTAGGAATGGCCAACCCACCACCACTGGAGCAAGATGACCTTCTAAAAGAAATGGTACATTCTTGAAAGGAGATTAGTGAGCTGGCTTGTCCGTATAGTCAGTTTACAATGACATTACTATAGCATGAAATCATTTAAGGTAACCAGGATATTAGAGGCTTTCTTAGATATTTGCGAAGCCAACATTAATTAGAAAATATGAAATATGCAATTTCCCCATTACGCTGAAATGTCTAAAATGCATTATTGTCTCATTTCTTTTCCTGGCCATTGCAGCAGGGAACATGGCCATATGATGAATCAGGTCTGTGGACCAATTTGACCGCAATTCATTATTTTTTGTAATGCCAATGTTAAGGGTTAGGCCTAAAAAAGTTTTATATTTGAAAACCGTGACCGGTTTCCACTCAAATGGCCTGGCAAGGTATGAATTTGGGTTGGTGGCGTTGTTCTGTTAGGCATAAACATTAGTTTGGTCCACAATCAAATTATAGAGGTATTCGGTGAAAAGCAGCTAAAAAAAGACAAGGGGCTTGTTGAAATAAATAGGGGATGGGTTTGGCTTCCCCCCATTTAAATTATAAATATGTATTATTTTGTCTGTTCCTATTGTTAGCTAGTCTATCGAAGCTCTGATGATAATGAAGTGATTGTAAAGGCTAGTTTTTTTTTCCCTATAAATAAAATAAAAAGACATGTTATACTTACCTGCTCTGTTGCAGTTGATTTGCACAGAGCAGGCCGGATGCCTCCTCTTCTCGGGTCCCTCTTCTGTGATCCTGGCCCCTCCCTCCTGATGAGTGCCCCGACATCAAGCAGCTTGTTATGGGAGCACCCGAGCTGAGTCACAGCTCCCTGTGTCCATTCAGACACTGAGCTTGACCTGGCCCCACTCCCTCTGTGCCCTGATTGGCTAGCTGACTTTGATTGACAGCAGCGGGAACCAATGGCGCCGATGCTGTGTCTCAGCCAACCAAGAAGGAGAATCTGGGACGACTGAGACACTCGTGGACATCGCTAGACAGAGAGGGACCTCAGGTAAGTGTTAGGGGGGCTGAGGGGGCTGCTACACACAGAAGGCATTTTATTTGAATGCATAGAATGCCTTTACAACCCCTTTAATGGTGATGATATAATAACAATGTTAGCTATAAAAATATACACAATGCTCAAAGAAGCAAAGCTTTTATTTATTTACAAAGAAAGTAGAAATACTAACATAGAAAACTAGAATAATAATACAGAGCATACAGTATCTCACAAAAGTGAGTACACCCCTTACATTTTTGTAAATATTTTATTATATATTTTCATGTGACAACACTGAAGAAATTACACTTTGCTACAATGTAAAGTAGTGAGTTTACAGCTAGTATAACAGTGTAAATTTGCTGTCCCCTCAAAATAACTCAACACACAGCCATTATTGTCTAAACCTCTGGCAACAAAAATGAGTACACCCCTAAGTGACAATGTCCAAATTGGGCCCAAAGTGTCAATATTTTGTGTGGTCACCATTATTTTCCAGCACTGCCTTAACCCCCTTGGGCATGGAGTTCACCAGAGTTTCAATGGTTGCCACTGGAGTCCTCTTCCACTTCTCCATGAGGACATCACGGAGCTGGTGGATGTTAGAGACCTTGTGCTCCTACACCTTCCATTTGAGAATGCCCCACAAATGCTTAATAGGGTTTAGGTGTGGAGACATGCTTGGCCAGTTCATTACCTTTACCCTCAGCACTCATGCAGCCCCAGATCGTGACATTCTCACCACCATGCTTGACTGTAGGCAAGACACACTTGTCTTTGTACTCCTCACCTGGTTGCCGCCACTCACGATTGACACCATCTGAACCAAATAAGTTTATCTTGGTCTCACCAAATAAGTTTATCTTGATCTCATCAGACCACAGGACATGGTTCCAGTAACCCATGTCCTTAGTTTGCTTGTCTTCAGCAAACTGTTTGCGGGCTTTCTTGTGCATCATCTTTAGAAGAGGCTTCCTTCTGGGACGATAGCCATGCAGACCAGTTTCATGCAGTGTGCAGCGTATGGTCTGAGCACTGACAGGCTGACCCCCCACCCCTTCAACCTCGGCAGCAATGCTGGCAGCACTTATATGTCTATTTGCCAAAGACAAGCTCTGGATATGACGCTGAGCACGTGCACTCAACTTCTTTGGTCGACCATGGCGAGGCCTGTTCTGAGTGGAACCTGTCCTGTTAAACTGCTGTATGGTCTTGGTCACCATGCTGCAGCTCAGTTTCAGGGTCTTGACAATCTTCGTATAGCCTAGCTCATCTTTATGTAGAGCAACAATTCTTTTTTTCAGATCTTCAGCGAGTTCTTTGCCGTGAGGTGCCATGTTGAACTTCCAGTGACCAGTATGAGAGAGTGAGAGCGATAACACCAAATTTAACACACCTGCTCCCCATTCACACCTGAGACCTTGTAACATTAATGAGTCAAATGACACCGGGGAGGGAAAATGGCTAATTGGACCTAATTTGGACATTTTCACTTAGGGGTGTACTCACTTTTGTTACCAGCAGTTTAGACATTAATGGCTGTGTATTGAGTTGTTTTGAGGGGACAACAAATTTATACTGTTATAGAAGCTGTACACTCACTACTTTACATTGTAGCAAAATGTCATTTCTTCAGTGTTGTCACATGAAAATATATAATAAAATATTTACAAAAATGTGAGGGGTGTACTCACTTTTGTGAGATACTGTATAAAACAAAAGACCATAGATGATACGTTACACAAGTCCTTCTTCAGGGTTCTGTATCTTTGTTGGGCTCCAGGAGACAGAGAAAGAGAGAGAGGGGGTCTTCCTTGTTGGTGTCTGATATAAAAAACAATGTTGCGCCTTCCAACAGTTAGGTTGGCTGTTTCCACCTGAACCCCGGGCTGGGCTGTGAATGGAGGGATAAGGGGTGCTGCTAAATCTAGGGGCAGCCAAATAAGGTTTGCAAGCTCTACTGGAAGGCTACTATCGGCTATACAAGCCTGTGCTTCAGTTATTATTGGCTGCTTGCATTACGTTACTAGTGCTAACCACCTTACCAGCTTATACTGCACACCACTTCACTATGAAATACTGCAGTACTGGTGTCTAAAAAGCAAGGATGTACGCTGCTGGTGCTTTACCAGATCACCAAAAAGTAGCACAGCGCTAGTACTTATGCCCTGCTCCATCTGAGCATAATTATGTGTTTCTAGCTCTACAGCAACAGGGGGTTGGGTATGTCTGGTTTTAGCAGGGACCTCTTCACCTTTGAAGCTGCCAGGGTGCCGCTGCTTTCTACAGGTTCATATTCTGAGCCTGATTCTGACAGTGAGGCGTCTTCTTCACTCTCATCTTTAATTCTCGGAATCCTGAAGTCCTCCTCACTAGTATGCCTTTCTTTGGACACTAACTTTACAAGTACCTAGTGGCGACTATGGGGAAAAAACTCCTGGTTAGCAATCAGGGACTGCATGCGTGCTAGAAATAAAATGAACTGCTAGTGCTGGTAGAGATCAGGCCTGATTTTGCTAACAGTGTGGTTTTGTGGACAATTATACTGACGCTGCACTTGTTAGGGATGGGGGGGGGGGTTTCTAAATGCAAGTGCTGGCAGTGATTGGGGCGGATCCTGCTAGCCCTGCATTTTTGGGGACACTATTATAGTTCTGAATGTGATCCATACAGACACTATACTAGTAATAGTGGTGATTAGCGACTTCTAGTGTTACTGTAATAGTGTGGTGGCCAATCTGGCACTGATACTGTCTGGAAGTGGCAAGTGGTTAAAGTCAATTTACTAAATTAAATAAAAACATGCAATAAGTAGTGGTCCAGGCATGCATTATTTATCCACTTGCTGACCGCCTTCCGCATATATACTGCGGCAAGGTGGCTCGGCTGGGCAAACCAACGTACCTGTACGTCAGTCCGTGCATGTGATAGTGTGGGGGCGCACGCGTCCGCTGCAAGCCAGGGGAGCTCACGCGTGGGTCCAGCGGCCACCCGCGATCGTGGTACAGAGAGGCAGAACAGGGATCTGCCTATGTAAACAAGGCGGATCCCCATTCTGACAGGGGACAACATTGAGATCTGCTGTTCCTAGTGATCAGGAACAGTGATCTGTGTTGTCCTAGTAAGCCCACCCCCCAGCCAGTTAGAACACACCCAGGGAACACAGTTAACCCCTTGATCGCCCCCTAGTGTTAACCCCTTCCCTGCCAGTGTCATTTATACCTTGATCAGTGCATTTTTTTTAGCAATGATCACTGTATTGGTGTCACTGGTCCCCAAAAATGTCACTTAGGGTCAGATTTGTCCGGCGCAATCCCGCAAAAAAATCGCAGATCACCTCCATTACCAGTAAGAAAAAAAATTAAAAGTCCCTAAATTGATCCCCTATTTTGTAGACGCTATAACTTTTGCGCCAATCAATATACGTTTATTGCGATTTTTCTTACCAAAAATATGTAGCAGATCACATATTGGCCTAAACTGATGAAGAAATTAGATTTTTTTTTTTTGGATGTGTATTATAGCAGAAAGTAAACAATTGTGTTTTTTTTTCAAAATTGTCGCTCCTTTTTTATTTATAGCGCAAAAAAATAAAAACCGCAGAGGGGATCAATTACCACCAAAATAAAATTCTATTTGTGGGAAAAAAAGGACATCAATTTTGTTTGGGTGCAACGTCGCATGCCCGCACAATTGTCAGTTAAAACAACGCAGTGCCGTATCGCAAAAAATGGCCTGGTCATTAAGGGGGTAAATCCTTCCGGGGCTGAAGTGGTTAAGGAATGCATGAAATTTGTTTGGTGAGGTGGCGCTACACCTCAATGTGCGGGCAAGGCAATGTTCTAAAAGAAGCACTACAAGATCCAGAACTTTGGGCTCTCTCTTCTGCAAGGTCCTTCATGAGTGTCCATCGGAAAAGAAGTAATGCCCATGATGATGATGTCATGCAATACAATACAGATCGGTTTCATGAGATAAATAGCGCATATTTTGAAGGAATAATGCATGCCTTAATTTACCACCTTTTTTAATCAATGGCAATTTTTTTTTAAAAAACACTATGCGCTATTTTATCACTAAGCGATCAATAGTATTTCATGAATTGAGCCCAGTGTCATAGAAGGGAACATAGACTGTGGCGGCATGTGATAGCGGATAGTGCAGTTTTTCTCAACTCCTCAGAGCCCATTCACACAGGGGCAACACGACTTCCAGCGCGACTTTGGGAGGCAACTTGGACACGACTTGAGTATGAATCACAGCACGATTTGAGGCAACTTACAACACAACTTGAAGTCGCCTGCAGGACAGGGAACTTTACAAGTGGCCAATCAGAGCTTATCAGCTGTGTGTGAGAAGGAGAGGGCTGGCTGTTTAGTGGAGGAAATTACTTTCTGTTTCCTTTTTGCTTCCTGTAAAGTTGCCTCAGTATGAACAGTGATCAGACTTGGAGGCAACTTCCATTGAAATCAATGGGTACAAGTTGCCTTCAAGTAGGATTGAAGTAGTACAGGAACCTTTTCTGAAGTCGGAGCGACTGCAGTAGTGTGCATTAAGACGGATCCATTCACTTACATTGATTTTTTCATGTAGCGCGACTTGGGGCGACTAGGGGCGACTTGAAGTCGGATCCAAAGTTGCCCCTGTGTGAATGGGCTCTCAAGGAATCCCAAAAGGTCATGTTTTCAGGATTTCCCTCAGATGAAGCAGCTGTGGTCATTACTAAGACACTGAAACTGATCAAATCACCTGTGCAAAATAATGGGAAGCCTGAAAACATGACCTGTTGGGGCGCTTCGAGGACTGGAGTTGAGAAACACTGGGATAGTGTCCTATAGAGACAACATAGACTATAGCGATGTGTGATAACGGACAGGGTCCTATAAAGGAAACAGACTGTGGTGGTGTCATAGCAGACAGCGTAAAATAAAGAAAACAGGCTGTGGCGCTGCATCCTTTGGAATAACCACTAGCTGTGATAGTGGACAGTTTGACATACTGTGATAACATAGATTGTGGCGATGTGTAATAGTGGACAGTGTCCTATAAAGGAAATAGACTGTGGCACTGCATGATAGTGGACAGTGTCATATAGAGACAAGATACACTGTGGCGGTGCGTGATAGCGGATAGTGTCATATAGAGGAAACATAGACTGTGGTGGTGTGCGATAGTGGACAGTGTCCTATAAAAGAAACAGAATGGGGCGGTGTGGGATAGTGGACAGTGTCATATAGAAGAAACCTAGACTGTGGCGGTGTGTGATAGCGGATGTTATCCTATAAAGTAAACAGACTGTGGCGTTGTGTGATAGTTGACAGTGTCATCTAGAAGAAACAGACTGTGGTAGTGTGTGATAGTGGACAGTGTCATATAAAGGAAAGACCGTGGCGGTGTGTGATAGCAGATGGTGACCTATAGAAGAAAATTACCAGTTACACTTACCGGTAACTGCGCTTCTGGGAAATCTTCCAGGATGGCACACCTGAGAGATGACTGGTCCCACCCGACAGGAAACACAATAAACAAACGAGGTTAAAAAACACACGCCCTTCCCCCTGCACCTCAGTTCTGCCAAAGTATTAGGTTATCCTGGTGCACGGGGGAAACTTTCCCAGAGCAGCTACACAAAACGGTGGGAAGTAGGCCTGCCGTCTTGGAAGATTTCCCAGAAACGTACTTACTGGTAAGTGCAACATAATTTTCTCTGGTCATCTTGCAGGACAGCACACCTGAGACAAGGAACAAGAAGCGGAAGGCCTACCTTAGGGTGGGACCACTGCTTGTAAGACCTTTCTTCCAAACGCCAAGTCCTTGAGGCAACAACAGTTCCACTCTGTAGTGTCTCAAGAAGGTATCCTGCTTTGCCCATGTAGCTGTTCAACAGATCTGTTCTATTGAGGCTCTGGCCTTCTCCGACCAAGAGTAATCTTGTTGAATGGACTTCAAGGTGAGCTGGTACTAGGTACCCCAATTGCTCATATACTATACCGATGGCCTGTCTAGTCCACCTGGCCACTGTTGCTCTAGAAACCCGCCGTCCCTTTCTCAGGCCACTAAACAGAACTAAAAGGTGGTTAGATTTCCTGAACTCTTTAACTCTAAGTACGTCAGTAGACACCTTCTGAAATCTAATAAATAAAATTTCCCCTCTCTTTTATTCCTCGGAATTTCACAAAAGGAAATTAAGATGATTTCCTGTGATCTATGGAATTGAGAGACTACCTTGGGAAGATACAGGGGGTCTTGTCTCAGAACCACCCTGTCCTCCAAGATTAACAAAAAGGGCTCCTTAATAGACAGGGCCTGTAGGTCACTTATCCTCCTGGCTGTAGTAATGGCCAGCAGGAAAGCTAACTTGAGAGATAAACATTTTACTGAAACCCTGGTTTAAAAGGAGCTTTCGTCAGCGCCTCTAACACCAGCGTCAGATCCCAAGGCGGGAATCTGTTAATCCGGGAGTCAACTTCTCCCTAGCTAACAAAAATCTTTTGACCAGGGGATCCAACGCGAGCCTCTGGTCCACAAAGACAGAGCTGCTACCTGGACTCTCAGGGTGTTCAGGTCCACCCCCTGATCCAACCCTGCCTGTAAAAATTCTAGAACTGCTGGTACAGATAGAAGGGAGATCTCTCTCTCCTGACACCACAGAGGAAAAAAAAAAATTTTCCAGACCTTAGCATAAATTTTCCTAGTGATTGGCTTCCTACTCCTTAGAAGGGTCTCAATCACTTTTTCAGAACATCCCTTCCCTCAGAGGATCTCCCTCTCAAGAGCCAGGCCAACAAGTAAAAGAACCCCAGGTCAGGGTGACAAATTGGCCCCTATGTAGAAGATCTTGCCTGGCCGGGAAGCGCTGTCGAGGAGAAATTGACCATTACTTCAGAAAGGGAAACCAGACTCTTTTTGGCCACCAGGATCAGGTTGCATGCTGAGCAGGCTAACCTATGCAGGACCCGTGGAATTAATGCTAGTGGGGGGGGAAAGGCGTACGCTAGGTTGCAACCCCACTCTTGTGCCAGAGCGTCTACTCCCTCCGAACCCCATTCTTGGATGAGAGAGGAAAAAAACGCTCCACCCTCCTGTTCCTCCCGCAGGCAAAAAGGTCTATATCTGGGACCCTAAAGAGCTGACTTATTTGAAAAAAAACAAAAACTTCTTTGTTTAACTCCCATTCCCCCTGATGGATAGGTTGCCGACTTAGAAAGTCTTCTTCTACATTGGCGGTCCCCTTTATGTGGACTGCTGATATCGAGGGAAGGACCCCTTTCGCCCAACTCAGAACTTCCAGGGACAATTTTAGGAGATTCCTGGACCTTGTCCCCCTTGACGGCTTTAGTAAGAAACTGTTACGTTGTCTAATAAGACTTGGACTTCTTGCCCCCGAATGCCCTCAGGGCCTGTCCTACTGCCAGGAGCTCCCTGTAATTGGAGGAGGTTCTTGCTTGAGCCAGGATCCAGGTTCCCTAAACTCGTAGATCCTCTAGGTGGGTGCCCCAACCCCAGGAACTCGCGTCAGTAGTTATGTATAAGACAAAGACAATTCCATAGCTCAACTCACCAACCAGTCTGCTGACCAACCAAATTAGCCTGTCTAACCGTCTGTTAAAAGCAGGGGTTTAGTTAGCACACATTTGCAAACGCATGTGAAAGCTGCAAGGCCTCGTCAAGGCACCCTGTATTACTTGCAGTCCTAACACTACTAAATTTATAAGTGTCTCCACAGTGGAAGCACATGCATTAAATGGATAGGTGTGAGACAGGTGAGCCTGGAGGCGGCCCAAGCCCCCTTAAAAGGGACAGGAGCACACTGGACACCCAGCAAGAGCACAATGGCAGCAAAGGTGTCCAGTGTGTCCCCGACCCACATTTACAAACAGTAACAAGACACTGGCCACCGCCCACACCCATAACTGGCCTTCACAGTAAGGAGCACATGGAGGGCATATACATGTAAGACAAAGACAATTCCATAGCTCAACTCACCAACCAGTCTGCTGACCAACCAAATTAGCCTGTCTAACCGTCTGTTAAAAGCAGGGGTTTAGTTAGCACACATTTGCAAACGCATGTGAAAGCTGCAAGGCCTCGTCAAGGCACCCTGTATTACTTGCAGTCCTAACACTACTAAATTTATAAGTGTCTCCACAGTGAAAGCACATGCAGTGTGGGCGGTGGCCAGTGTTTTGTTACTGTCAGTAGTTAGTTTGACTGGATTCCACTGGGCTCAGGGTCGACCCGATGTCAACCTATCCACGTCTAGCCACCATCTTAGAAAGCCTTTTACGAAACCTTCCTGTCCAGTGACTCTCTTCTCTTGTCTCAGGAGGAAAGCAGGAAGAACTGAAGTTCCCTGGAATGAAGTTGTGCCCCAGGGACCGCTGGGATGCAAGAAGCCATCAGTCCTAGAACTCTCATGATGTGTCTGCATGAGCACTCCCTGAGTTCTAGCAAAGATGAAACTGCGGCCACTACTTTTCTCTTCTGGAGGAAAAACTTTTTGAGCACTGGAGTCTACCAGATATACCAGAAACTATTTCAACTGGGAAGATTTGAGGGATGACTTCTCCCGATTGACAATTCATCCTAGGACTTCTAAGGTGAGGATCACCTTTTCTAAGTCTGCTCTGGGAAGGGCCAAAAATTAGGAGGAGATAGTCTAAGTATGGAATTAGGGAGATCCCTTGAAGGTGAGCCACTACCTCCGCCAGGACCTTGGTAAATACCCTTGGGCTTGCTGCTAGGCTGAAGGGGACGACCCAGAACTGCCAGTGCTGGATCCCTTACTTTGTAAGGACCGCAAATCTTAAAAAGATCTGATGTTCCAGTGCGATCAGGAAGTGGAGGTAAGCGTCTCTTAAGTCTACCGTGACCATGAAAACGTCTTTCAACAGATGTTTTCGCACGCTGCATATACTTTTCATGTGGAAAAATTTGTTCAATTTCCTGAGGTTTACGATCAGGCTAAATTTGCCTGAAGGCTTCTGGACGACAAACACGCGGGAGTAAAATCCTTGACCGAGCTGTTCCGATGGAACCGGGATGATCACCTCCTGGTCAGCAAAATCTTGTATACTGCCCAACAATCCTTTCGCCCTCTTACAAACCCTGAGTGGGTGGGTCAAAATAAAATTTTGAGGGGGGGGGGGGAGAAGTACTAATCAATAACCCCCTCTTAATAATTGTAGGGTATAGGGGCTCTTGGAAATTTCCTCCCACTGAGGAATAAAATGCGAGAGTCTCCCTCCTACCTTAAACCTGGCGTCACTTGGACTCCTTACTTGGGGTTTTAGGACCAGAAAAGAGCAGACTGCCCTTCTGCCTGTTTTTCCCCATTTTCCCATCTTCTGTTTGGGTCCTTTCTGGGCTTAAACTGGCCCTGGCTGGGGGGGGGGGGGGCACAAAAAACTTCTAGCCCTTCTCTTTTTTGTCCGCAAACCGCAAAAGAACCTGGTCTAGGCTGGGGCTAAAAAGCAAGGAGCCCTCAAAAGGCAGCCCACAAAGACAGAATCTGGACATGTTCAATTTAATAGGTGATAGAGAGAAGTTGTATAGGTTGAACTTTATTCCCCTGTTAAATGAAATAAGAACGGAAATAAATAGAATTAAATATTGCCCCGTCTCATGGATGGGGCGATTTAACATAGTAAAAATGGTGCTAGCCCCAAAGGTGTTATATAAGATGCAGATGCTCCCGATCCCCCTTCCGGATAATTTTTTTAAAGTACTGAACAGTCTTATAAATAAATATGTTTGGGACATTAAGAAACCAAGGATTGCCCATAAGATGTTGAGGAGAGAAAAAGTAAGTGGAGGGCTGGCCCTATCAGATTTTAGGATATATCATAAAGCAATAGTCTTAGCACGGGCACTAGATTGGGCAAATAATAAGGAAAATAAAAGATGGGTTAATTTAGAAAAAAGATTAAGTAATACTCAATTAAATCACTTGATTTGGAACCCCCCACATTTTAGGGAATTGGGAAAGGATACACATTATATTACACACCTCACATTTAAAATTTGGGATCAGTTGCACGTAAATAACAAATGGGAATACAATTCTCCTTTAATGTTTCTAAAGGAGAACTTACTCTTCCCTCTGGGGATGGAGAAAGTGGGTGGGAATTGGATACTGGATAGAGAGGCACAAGTTAGGGGTATCATTAAGCGAGGGAAAATTTGCACTTTTCAAGAAATAGCAGCATAAGAAGAGGTTTGGATTTTAAACGGGTGGAGATACGGCCAGCTAGCACACTTTATTAATAGTCTCCCAGGCCCATTAAGGGAGGAAGCAGACTACAGACCGATAGAGAAGTTATTCTGCAAAGAGTTGTTGAAGGGGAAAATTTCAGAAATGTATAAAATTTTGGTGAGAGAAACGGGGACGGAGCTACCTTCGTTTATTAGAAAATGGGAGGTGGAGTTGGGAGCATGCGGCGATAGTGAGAAAGTAAGGCGCATCCTGGAGGCGACGGCAGCTGATACAAAAACTAGAGAGAGCAACTACAAGTGTTTGACTAGGTGGTATATATTTTTTTTTTTTTTGTTTAATTTTTTTTTTTTTTTTGTTTATATTTTTATTAATGACAGGAAAGTCCCATGTACATAAAGAGGTACCCATCACATGCTTGGGCATAAAAAAAAAAAACATACCTAAAATAAAAAGGTACAGATTCCAGATTATACTGAGGTATAATAGAGAGATATGTATGCAGGACATGGGTAACCAAAAAACAAAAAAACTTAAAATATATCATTTGAAACAGGACCTAATCCTGACAAATTTTTCACTTATATAAACTTCTAAAAGATTAAAAGTAAGAGAGAGAGATAAAATAGAGAAAAGAAGAAGAAAAACAGAGGGATGAGGCAAGATGGGAAGGGGGGGGGGGGGGGAAGGAGGGATAGGAAGGGTGTCCACCTCAGTCAGAGCATTGCTTTTTAATATACGAGCACATTACTTGTCTAGAGCCATAATTTCCGCGTACGCCGCGGAATACTTGAAGGCGAACCACTGGGACCATATTTTCCTCCCCAAGTCTGATTTATTTCTGAGGGAAAAGGTTAAATCCTCCATATAGTATGTGTGGTCTACCTCGCATAACCATTGGCGCAGGGAAGGTATTTTGGAAGTTTTCCAGCACCTAGGAATGAGGGCTTTAGCAGCGTTTAACAAATGCGGTGTGATGGATTTTTTATATGGTCCCGCTGGTTCGTCTGTACAATGCAATAATACCTGCCAGGGGTCATTAGGAATCTCCGAACCCTGGAGACTAGGTGGTATATGACTCCGGTCAGAGTTAGCAAGTTTACACCAGAAAGATCCCCGAACTGCTGGAGAGGATGCGCGTCCCCAGGAACTATGGCGCACCTGTGGTGGGAATGCCCTAAAATAAAACTCTTTTGGCAAGTGACCGGGTTAATTGAAGAAATAACAAGAAAGGCGATCCCCTTCGACCCTTGGGACTGTTTGTTCCATAGATCGGAAGGGGGAAAGAGAGGATATAAAACTTCAATAGTTCCCGTTCTATTGAATTCAGCTAAAAACATTATCCCAAAGAAATGGCAGGAACCAGTAGCGCCCAGGATTAGTGATTGGGTGGCTAGAGTCAACGAAATATATTTTTTGGAGAGAGTAGAATCAGGAGAATATCTAGGAAGGGACCAAAATGTACAAGGGGGTAAATGGGATAGCTGGATTACATTTAAAAAATCTGAGCGCTATGTAGAAGTAATTACGTTGTAGGACGAGATCCAGAACATAAGAACGCGTCAAGAATAAACGAGATGAGTGAAAATCTGCAGGGGTTGGGGTGCGTGGGGGGGAAAGGGAGAGACTATATGTGGGGGAGTATGTAAGGTATTTGTTTAAGAGAATTGGAATTTCTGTTGTAAATCTTATTGTATCCCCCCCCCCATTTGTCTGGGGTCTGTTTTTGTACTGAGGTTTTGAAAAATTAAATAAAGATTTAAAAAAAAAAGAAGAAAAGAATCTGGACATGTGGTCCTCCTCCCATGACTTGACCCAAACGGCCTTTCTTGCGGAGTTGAGAAGAGCCGCTGAATTAGCTGTGGTTCTAATGGTTTCAACTGCCGCATCCGCCAGATACCCCACCACCTTACTAACAATCTCCAGGGAGTCAAAGACCTCTTTGGAGCTGGTCTCCCTAGCAACATGGTCAGTTAGCTTATGAAGCCATGCATTAAGGTTTCTTGCTACACAAGCTGAGGCTAATGCTGGAGCCATGGCCACAGCATTCGTATCCCAGGCCCTATGTAGCAGCATCTCAGACCTACGGTCCATCTAGTCCTTGATTTTGCCCGACTCCTCAAAAGGACAGATCAGACTGCTTTGAAACCTGCGACAGAGCCACATCCAGTTTGGGGGTTTTAAAGACTGATCAAATCACCTGTGCAAAATAATGGTAAGCTTGAAAACATGACCCGTTGGGGCGCCTTGAGGACTGGAGTTGAGAAACACTGCCCTGAAGTGTCAGGAACACTTCCCCTGTGCCTGGGAAACTCCACACAGGGGGGAAACCACATGCAAGAAAGGTGCCCCCTGAATGGGAAAAGCCCTGCTGGATCCACAGCGCTCCCCGGCCTTGGCATCCAGCAACCAGGGGAAAGACCTTACGCTGTCAACTTCAGGTCAGAACATAAAACAATAGATGTTTCGCTACCAGGGAAACACAATCAAGAACTGAGGTGCGGGGAAAGGGTGGGAGTTTTTAACCTCGTTTGTTGATTGTGTTTCTTGTGAGGTGGGACCAGTCATCTCTCAGGTGTGCTGTCCTGGAAGATGACTAGAGAAACAGACTGTAGCAGTGTGTGATAGCGGACAGTGTCCTATAGAGAAAACATAGACTGTGGCGGTGTGTGATAGCGGATGGTGTCCTATAGAGGAAACATAGACTGTGGCGGTGTGTAATAGCGGATGGTGTCCTATAGAGCAGTGGTCATCAACCCTGTTCTCAGGGCCCACTAACAGGCCAGGTTATATGTATTACCTTGGGGAGATTCAGACTAGAATACTCCAATCACTGGGCAGCAAATGATATCACCTGTGATGTATTTCAGTTATCTTGCAAACCTGGCCTGTTGGTGGGCCCTGAGGACAGGGTTGACGACCACTGATATAGAAGAAACATAGACTGTGGCGGTGTGTGATATCGGACGGTGTCCTATAGAAGAAACATACAGTGGGGCAAAAAAGTATTTAGTCAGGCACCAACTGTGCAAGTTCTCCCACTTAAAAAGATGAGAGAGGCCTGTAATTGTCATCATAGGTATACCCCAACTATGAGAGACAAAATGTGGAAACAAATCCAGACAATCACATTGTCTGATTTTTGAAAGAATTTATTTGCAAATTATGGTGGAAAATAAGTATTTGGTCACCTACAAACAAGCAAAATTTCTGGCTCTCACAAACCTGTATCTTTTTCTTTAAGGCCCCTTTCACACGAGGCGGATCCGCTTCCACGGAGTCCGCCAGCTCAGCGGGAGATCTCTCCGTTGACCTCCGCTGAGCCGGCGGATGACAGGTCCCTCTGCTCACTGAGCGGGGAGGGGCTTGTCAAGCGCCGCTGCTGCCTATGGAGCAGTGGTTCTCAACCCTTCTAATGCTGTGACCCCTTGATAAAATTTCCTAAGTTGTGGGGACCCCTAACAGTAAAATTTTCATAACAAGACACTGGCCACCGCCCACACCCATAACTGGCCTTCACAGTAAGGAGCACATGGAGGGCATATACATGTAAGACAAAGACAATTCCATAGCTCAACTTACCAACCAGTCTGCTGACCAACCAAATTAACCTGTCTAACCGTCTGTTAAAAGCAGGGGTTTAGTTAGCACACATTTGCAAACGCATGTGAAAGCTGCAAGGCCTCGTCAAGGCACCCTGTATTACTTGCAGTCCTAACACTACTAAATTTATAAGTGTCTCCACAGTGGAAGCACATGCATTGAATGGATAGGTGTGAGACAGGTGAGCCTGGAGGCCGCCCTAGCCCCCTTAAAGGGACAGGACCACACTGGACACCCAGCAATGGCAGCAAAGGCGTCCAGTGTGTCCCCGACCCAAATATACAAGCAGTAACAAGACACTGGCCACCGCCCACACCCATAACTGGCCTTCACAGTAAGGAGCACATGGAGGGCATATACATGTAAGACAAAGACAATTCCATAGCTCAACTTACCAACCAGTCTGCTGACCAACCAAATTAACCTGTCTAACCGTCTGTTAAAAGCAGGGGTTTAGTTAGCACACATTTGCAAACGCATGTGAAAGCTGCAAGGCCTCGTCAAGGCACCCTGTATTAATACAGGGTGCCTTGACGAGGCCTTGCAGCTTTCACATGCGTTTGCAAATGTGTGCTAACTAAACCCCTGCTTTTAACAGACAGTAAAATTTTCATAGCATGGGTTTTCAGCACCCAAGGCAAGACAAGTAATTTGCGCCCCTAACCCACGGAGATTTAGCGCTCCTTGAGTCCCTTCCACTCATGCAGTATTAAAACCCCTTATGGTACATTTTAGGATGTTCCACGGTTTCTCTTTGTTCTCCTTTCTTTCCCTTTTATCTATCTCTATCCTAATTTCTTGTTTTTTGTTTTTTTTTTGCCCCCATCCCTCTCTCTAGCCATCCTTTTTGTTCTTTCTCTTATTCTTTCTATCCCCTTTTGTTTGTTCCTCCTCCTCTTTTCCTCTCCCTTCCATGTATTCTCTATTTTTTTACCTTCTCTTGCTCCTTGATGGGGGGTGGGCGGAATGGGATGAGTGGCAGTGCTGGGGGGAGTTCTGATGACCCAACTTAGGTGCTCTTGATCAAGGTCATCTGCTGATCTGAGAACTGTAGTGGGGACTTTTAATGGCAACTCTAATCACAGGTAGTGTTACCCTCTGTGTTTCTGGCTTCACTGTGACTCCAGCTCTGTGGTGTCTCGCAGCAGTGACACCTATGCCAAAATCAGGAGATAGGGTCTCCTCCAGCCCCTCCCACTTCACATTCCTCACCAGTCACCTGACCTCTAGTCTCTGCCCCCCAGCCATGCCGTGAACTGAATGAGCGGCTGCAAAGAGGCTGAGTGGGTGGCCACAGGCTCCAGGGACAGCCCTGCTGGATGGATGTGAAAAGGCTGGGAGAGCAGTGCAGGCTTCAGGAACAGCCCAGGATTCAGTGACCCCTGGCAAATCATCATTCGACCCCCGAGGGGGTCCCGACCCCCAGGTTGAGAACCACTGCTATGGAGAGATCGGACGAAAAAAGGACAGCATGTCCGTTTTCATCAGATCTCACCTGATCCGATAGTGACGGATCCGAATGTAGAGGCCTCCATCTGCTTTTAGCGGTTCGGACATGTCTCCGCTGACATCCGTCGCTCCATAGGCTAGCATGGAGCGCCTGTTCAGGTCAGCCGTCAAAACTGACAGGCGGACCTGAACGGTCCGACTGTGTGAAAGGGGCCTTAGAGGCTCCTCTGTCCTCCACTCATTACCTGTATTAATGGCACCTGTTTGAACTTGTTATCAGTATAAAAGACACCTGTCCACAACCTCAAACAGTCACACTCCAAACTCCACTATGGTGAAGACCAAAGAGCTGCCGAAGGATACCAGAAACAAAATTATAGACCTGCACCAGGCTGGGAAGACTGAATCTGCAATAGGCAAGCAGCTTGGTGTGAAGAAATCAACTGTGGGAGCAATAATTAGAAAATGGAAGACATACAAGACCACTGATAATCTCCCTCGATCTGGGGCTCCACGCAAGATCTCAGCCCGTGGGGTCAAAATGATCACAAGAACGGTGAGCAAAAATCCCAGAACCACACGGGGGGACCTAGTGAATGACCTGCAGAGAGCTGGGACCAATGTAACAAAGGCTACCATCAGTAACACACTACGCCGCCAGGGACTCAGATCCTGCAGTGCCAGACGTGTCCCCCTGCTTAAGCCAGTACATGTCCGGGCCCGTCTGAGGTTTGCTAGAGAGCATTTGAATGATCCAGAAGAGGATTGTGAGAATGTCATATGGTCAGATGAAACCAAAGTAGAACTGTTTGGTAGAAACACAATTTGTCGTGTTTGGAGGAGAGAGAATGCTGAGTTGCAACCAAAGAACACCATACCTACTGTGAAGCATGGGGGGTGGCAACATCATGCTTTGGGGCTGTTTCTCTGCAAAGGGAACAGGACAACTGATCAGTGTACATGAAAGAATGAATGGAGCCATGTATCGTGAGATTTTGAGTGCAAACCTCCTCCCATCAGCAAGGGCATTGAAGATGAAACGTGGCTGGGTCTTTCAGCATGACAATGATCCCAAACACACCGACCGGGCAACGAAGTAGTGGCTTTGTAAGAAGCATTTCAAGGTCCTGGAGTGGCCTAGCCAGTCTCCAGATCTCAACCCCATAGAAAACCTTTGGAGGGAGTTGAAAGTCCGTGTTGCCCAGCGACAGCCCCAAAATATCACTGCTCTAGAGGAGATCTGCATGGAGGAATGGGCCAACATACCAGCAACAGTGTGTGACAACCTTGTGAAGACTTATGCCGCGTACACACGGTCGGACTTTCCGGCATACTTGGTCCGGCACACTTTCCGACGGACTTTGTCCGCCAGGTGCGCCGGACTTTAAAACGGACGGACTTGCCCACACACGCCGGGACTTTCCGGCGGGCTAAGTCCGCCCGTCTTTCCGACGGACTTTCTCCGGAGTTCCGGCGGACTTTCAGAATGAACGGACTTGCCCACACACGGCCAAGTCCGTTCATTTTGAACGTGACTCAGGTGCGACGGGACTAGCAAAGGATGTCAATCTTGCTGCTTTTATCGGCGAGATTGACACCTTGCGAGCCCCGTTGCGGGGCATACCAGGCCCTTAGGTCTGGTATGGATTATAAAGGGAAGCCCCTACGCCGAAAAAACGGCGTGGGGTCCCCCCTAAAATCCATACCAGACCCCGATCCGAGCACGCAGCCTGGCCGGTCAGGAAAGGGGGTGGGGACGAGCGAGCGCCCCCCCCCCCTCCTGAACCGTACCAGGCCGCATGCCCTCAACATGGGGGGTGGGTGCTTTGGGGGAGGGGGCGCCCTGCGGGGCCCCCCCACCTCAAAGCACCTTGTCCCCATGTTGATGAGAACAAGGGCCTCTTCCCGACAACCCTGGCCGTTGGTTGTCGGGGTCTGCGGGCGGGGGGCTTATCGGAATCTGGGAGCCCCCTTTAATAAGGGGGCCCCCAGATCCCGGCACCCCACCCTATGTGAATGAGTATGGGGTACATGGTCCCCCTACCCCTTCACCTAGGGAAAAAGTGTAAGTAATAAAACACACTACACAGGTTTTTAAAATATTTTATTAAACAGCTCCGGGGGTGGGGATCTTCCTCCGGCTTCGGGGGTCCCTCCGCTTCATCTTCTCCCGGCGTCCGGTTGGTTCTTCTCCGCTCTCTTCTCCCGGTGTTCCAGTTCTTCGGCCGGCTCCTCTGCTGTGTTCAGGTAGCTCTCTTGCCAGCAGAGGTCCGGACTTCTGAGCTGCTGGGCTTCTTCTCTTCTCTTCTCTTCTCCAGATGTTGACACGACGCTCTCTCCTGCTGGACTGGTCTCTGAGGGCTGCGTTGTGACTTATATAGGCGGAGACCCCGCCCCCTTTTGATGTCACAGTCCCTGGGCATGCTGGGACTGTGACGTTTTAGGGGGCGTGGTCGACCACGCCCCCTAAAACGTCACAGTCCCAGCATGCCCAGGGACTGTGACATCATATGGGGGCGGGGTCTCCGCCTATATAAGTCACAACGCAGCCCTCAGAGACCAGTCCAGCCGGAGAGAGCGTCGTGTCAACATCTGGGGGAAGAGAAGAGAAGAGAAGAGAAGACAAGAAGACAAGAAGCCCAGAAGTCCGGACCTCCGCTGGCAATAGAGCTACATGAAGACAGTGGAGGGGCCGGCCGAAGACCTGGGACACCGGGAGAAGAGGCCGGAGAGCGGAGAAGAACCAACCGGACGCCGGGAGAAGATGAAGCGGAGGGACCCCCGAAGCCGGAAGAAGACCCCCGAAGCCGGAGGAAGATCCCCCCCCCGGAGCTGTTTAATAAAATATTTTAAAAACCTGTGTAGTGTGTTTTATTACTTACACTTTTTTCCTAGGTAAATGGGTAGGGGTACCATGTACCCCATACTCATTTACATAGGGTGGGGGGCCGGGATCTGGGGGCCCCCTTATTAAAGGGGGCTCCCAGATTCCGATAAGCCCCCGCCCGCAGACCCCGACAACCAACGGCCAGGGTTGTCGGGAAGAGGCCCTTGTCCTCATCAACATGGGGACAAGGTGCTTTGCGGGGGGGGGGCGCAGGGCGCCCCCTCCCCCAAAGCACCCACCCCCCATGTTGAGGGCATGCGGCCTGGTACGGTTCAGGAGGGGGGGGGGCGCTCGCTCGTCCCCACCCCCTTTCCTGACCGGCCAGGCTGCGTGCTCGGATCGGGGTCTGGTATGGATTTTAGGGGGACCCCACGCCGTTTTTTCGGCGTAGCGGGGTTCCCTTTATAATCCATACCAGACCTAAGGGCCCGGTATGCCCCGTGCTCGCCGCAATGTTGAGGGCATGCGGCCTGGTACGGTTCAGGAGGGGGGGGGGGGCGCTCGCTCGTCCCCACCCCCTTTCCTGACCGGCCAGGCTGCGTGCTCGGATCGGGGTCTGGTATGGATTTTAGGGGGACCCCACGCCGTTTTTTCGGCGTAGCGGGGTTCCCTTTATAATCCATACCAGACCTAAGGGCCCGGTATGCCCCGCGCTCGCCGCAATAGGAAGATTTGTTTTTCCTATTGCAGCGAGCGCGAGATGCAATACCCTGCCCTCGTGTCGCATTTGGTCTGTCGGACCAGCCTACACACGAGCGGGCTTTCCGTCGGACCAGCACACACACGAGCGGACTTTCCGCCCGAAACTGAGTCCGACGGAAAGATTTGAAACTTTCTTCAAATCTAGGTCCGGCGGGCTTTTGGGAAGAAGTCCGCCGGAAAAGTCCGCCGCCGCCCACACACGGGCGGATTGTCCGGCACACTCTGGTCCGCCGGACCAAGTATGCCGGAAAGTCCGACCGTGTGTACGCGGCATTACAGAAAACGTTTGACCTCTGTCATTGCCAACAAAGGATATATAACAAAGTATTGAGATGAACTTTTGATATTGACACAATACTTATTTTCCACCATAATTTGCAAATAAATTCTTTCCAAATCAGACAATGTGATTGTCTGGATTTGTTTCCACATTTTGTCTCTCATAGTTGAGCTATGATGACAATTACAGGCCTCTCTCATCTTTCAAAGTTGGAGAACTTGCACAATTGGTGGCTGACTAAATACTTTTTTTGCCCCACTGTAGACTGTGGCGGTGTGTGATAGCGGACGGTGTCCTATAGAGGAAACATAGACTGTGGCGGTGTGTGATAGCGGACGGTGTCCTATAGAGGAAACATAGGCTGTGGCGGTGTGTGATAGCGGACGGTGTCCAATAGAGGAAACATAGACTGTGGCGGTGTGTGTGTGATAGCGGACGGTGTCCTTTAGAGGAAACATAGACTGTGGTGTTCTGTGATAGCGGACGGTGTCCTATATAGGAAACATAGACTGTGGCGGTGTGTGATAGCGGACGGTGTCCTATAGAAGAAACATAGACTGTGGCGGTGTGTGATAGCGGACGGTGTCCTATAGAAGAAACATAGACTGTGGCGGTGTGTGATAGCGGACGGTGTCCTATAGAGGAAACACAGACTGTGGCAGTGTGTGATAGCGGACGTGTCCTATAGAGGAAACATAAACTGTGGCGGTGTGTGATAGCGGACGATGTCTTATAGAGGAAACAGACTGTGGCGGTGTGTGATAGCGGACGGTGTCCTCTAGAGGAAACATAGACTGTGGCGGTGTGTGATAGCGGACGGTGTCCTTTAGAGGAAACAGACTGTGGCGGTGTGCGATAGCGGACGGTGTCCTATAGAAGAAACATAGACTGTGGCGGTGTGTGATAGCGGACGGTGTCCTTTAGAGGAAACATAGACTGTGGCGGTGTGTGTGTGATAGCGGACGGTGTCCTACAGAAGAAACATAGACTGTGGCGGTGTGTGATAGCAGACGGTGTCCTATAGAGGAAACATAGACTGTGGCGGTGTGTGATAGCGGACGGTGTCCTATAGAGGAAACAGACTGTGGCGGTGTGTGATAGCGGACGGTGTCCTATAGAAGAAACATAGACTGTGGCGGTGTGTGTGTGATAGCGGACGGTGTCCTCTAGAGGAAACATAGACTGTGGCGGTGTGTGATAGCGGACGGTGTCCTTTAGAGGAAACAGACTGTGGCGGTGTGTGATAGCGGACGGTGTCCTATAGAAGAAACATAGACTGTGGCGGTGTGTGATAGCGGACGGTGTCCTTTAGAGGAAACATAGACTGTGGCGGTGTGTGTGTGATAGCGGACGGTGTCCTACAGAAGAAACATAGACTGTGGCGGTGTGTGATAGCAGACGGTGTCCTATAGAGGAAACATAGACTGTGGCGGTGTGTGATAGCGGACGGTGTCCTATAGAAGAAACATAGACTGTGGCGGTGTGTGTGTGATAGCGGACGGTGTGCTATAGAAGAAACATAGACTGTGGCGGTGTGTGATGGCGGACGGTGTCCTTTAGAGGAAACATAGACTGTGGCGTTGTGTGATAGCGGACGGTGTCCTTTAGAGGAAACATAGACTGTGGCGATGTGTGATAGCGGTATCCTATAGAAGAAGCATAGACTGTGGCGGTGTGTGATAGCGGACGGTGTCCTATAGAGGAAACATAGACTGTGGCGGTGTGTGTGTGATAGCGGACGGTGTCCTTTAGAGGAAACATAGACTGTGGCGGTGTGTGTGTGTGTGATAGCGGACGGTGTCCTATAGAGGAAACATAGACTGTGGCGGTGTGTGTGTGATAGCGGACGGTGTCCTTTAGAGGAAACATAGACTGTGGCGGTGTGTGATAGCGGACGGTGTCCTTTAGAGGAAACATAGACTGTGGCGGTGTGTGATAGCGGACGGTGTCCTATAGAGGAAACATAAACTGTGGCGGTGTGTGATAGCGGACGGTGTCCTATAGAGGAAACATAGACTGTGGCGGTGTGTGTGTGATAGCGGACGGTGTCCTTTAGAGGAAACATAGA